>CM055116.1:1012563845-1013905511 GCA_029206835.1 Rana muscosa
ATACTCATTAAATTATGTTTTGTATATCTGCCTGTGGTTCTGCTTTTAAACCTTTGCATGTAGTTTTCATTCGGGGGAATTGAGGTTTGAGGTCTAGAAAAACATTGAGACGCACTATGACAGTATGCTACATGCTGAATTCTCCTGTTCATTACGTTTGCCTCTGTATTAAATAAAAACATAATAAAGCATACAGAGGACTTTTTTTTTCAGTTGTGGTGCATTACGTAGGCTATGAATAAGCACCGCTACCTCTCAGGTGATCAAGATTTATGAAAGCATTCTTGTGTGCACCCTGAGTTCAATTATATATCACAGCCTGATATTTCAGTGTTACAAAACCTTTGAAAAATTTGTATAACAATCAACCAAGTGCAGAAGAACAGTTCTGAAAATGATTGCAGTGTAACTACTAAACTTCTCTTTGGTCACATGATAAAATGTATTGTTGTTATGTAGCTTCTGTTGAAGGACCAAGAAAACTTAAATCTGGCTTATGTTAATAAGCTATGAATAAAATTTACAGATATATTGTACACCGAAAGTCAATATATTTGCCATGAAGCTGCAGTTTTTGGGAGGAATGTTACACATAGCAGATTGTCTCTAAAATAATCCTTGTGAGAGATGCTTAAACCGGAACTGAGCTATATCTGTGCACCACAAACTGAAAATACTATTTAATTCATTTGTAGTATTCTAAGCAAGCTCACACATTGATACATGTTTCCATGCTTTATTTTTTTATTAGATGAATTACATAGATCTACACAACTTCCGATATTTCAGACTCTGGCCATAGTTTTGATATGTCCTTCCTCCTTGTATCAGGGTCAAGGATTATCTAGTTGCCTATTCAACAAGTTGAGAACTCATTCTGCTCTTGCCACCTCAAAGACCTAGCATTTGGTACTGGTTGGTGCTGGTAACAGTAGCATTTCCCCTGTTCTCAGTACTTCCCTTGTGTGTTTTTTTCCCTTCACATACTGTCTGTGAATGCATGGGCACTTGCTTGCCTCTCTCACCATACATATTCAGTTATATTACTGCTCTACAGACTTCGCCTGAGATCTCCCACCATTTATAAATCCCTGGTATTCACCAGTTAGGCACATTTCAACTTCTAGGTTGGGAGCTTCTCTTTCCTGGGGCATACATATCCCTTCCCCATACTTTCGCATTCTATCAAGTGTGGTCGTTTTCACCTAGTGTCTTGATAGGGAGCCCCATCCTCAAAATTGGAATTGCCAAATAAAAGAAACATCGACAGAGTTCAAGAAAACTTGTCATGAAAAGTATAAATGGGGGGGGGGGGGTGTTGGGGGGTTGCTTGGCTACTGGCTTTTCCACTTTCAAAAATATTGAACTAAAACAAATGTTCAGTGAGTAGAACCCCTGATTAGAATGTTTCTTTTGACTTGGAGAGTATCATTTTGGCCAACTCTCTTTGTAGTTTGATATAATGGCAAATTATTAAAACCCCTGATTTAATTTTTTTATAAGCCCCATTGACAATGTTTTCCAGGACTAGTGCAGGGACAAGGTCACCCAGTGTCTAGTATCAAACTGCACCCCTGTGTCTAGTGCCAAACTGCACCCCCTCCCTTCCTGGTTTATTGCACATACTGTAAGTCAGACAATATTTCTAACATTGTAAGGCTAGGTTCACACTTGAGCTTAAACTTCTTCAGGTATTTCTGGATCATTTTTCTATGAACATTTGTGTTAGCCAATGGAAAGCTAGTTACTAGTGTAGCAAAATGGACTACAAACATAAAGCACCGTGCCTTCTAGCATTTTGAGGTATTGCTTGTCCTTCTAGTGATCAATGTATCCAGTGACATCATATCTGTGTGCCAAATAAAAGGGGATTGTGGGACGAATAGTTCCCCCGTCAGATAATTGCTTTGCACGGTTATGTGCCAGGGCTACATATCCCAGGGATCCTTGCTGCCATCTAAAGATTGCTGGGAGTAGCTTTAAAAGCAGCAGACGCCCGCACGGAGAGTCTCTTCCTCCTGGGCCTGACGCAAGACGTACCTCTCTGTGCAACAGGGAGAGAGAGGACACGGCTTACCACGCAGAGTCTTCCAACCCATGGCCTGAGGGGCCTAGGTCTGGTGTTCGCTGTGGGACATCCTTTCCAGCACAAATCTGGTCGCCTGCCTGTTGGTGTGTGTGGCAAGCTTCATGTCAGGAGATCGAGACAGCGGATCCGTTGCACGAGTGTCACTACACAAGTTCCTGTTCGGAGGACATCAGGGCGGTCTGGTCGTTGGTGAGAGGGCAAATTGCTCGACCTTTATCCATTCTTTGCCACTGTTACATTGAGACACTGTGCCAGACATCTTTACGCCAAGAACACTTTACAGCATTATTTGAACACTGTGCTCAGACACCTTAAGCTTACTTCACTGCAAGGAATCTACTGTTCCCACCACACCCAAACAGATTACAGTTAATGATCTCCGACTAGCCGGTGAAGAACATCAAATCTGCAACGTAGACTTTATTGCCATTACTTATAGAAAAGCCCCTATATTATAGTAGTATATTCTCTAGACCTGCTCTCCTCTCCTAGGGATAGCGTGTAGGCTGGCCAGGTTCCATCGCCTATAGTGTGGCTGTAAATTCAGTTAACTGAACATCCACTAGGGGATAACATTACATCTAAAGAAAGTGTACATATATGTACAGTGGGGCAAAAAAGTATTTAGTCAGCCACCAATTGTGCAAGTTCTCCCACTTAAAAAGATGAGAGAGGCCTATAATTGTCATCATAGGTATACCTCAACTATGAGAGACAAAATGTGGAAACAAATCCAGACAATCACATTGTCTGATTTGGAAATAAATTTTTTTGCAAATTATGGTGGAAAATAAGTATTTGGTCACCTACAAACAAGCAAGATTTCTGTCTCTCACAGACCTGTATCCTCCTCTTTAAGAGGCTCCTCTGTCCTCCACTCATTACCTGTATTAATGGCACCTGTTTGAACTTGTTATCAGTATAAAAGACACCTGTCCACAACCTCAAACAGTCGCACTCCAAACTCCACTATGCTGAAGACCAGAGAGCTGTCGAAGGACACCAGAGACAAAATTGTAGACCTGCACCAGGCTGGGAAGACTGAATCTGCAATAGGCAAGCAGCTTGGTGTGAAGAAATCAACTGTGGGAGCAATAATTAGAAAATGGAAGACATACAAGACCACTGATAATCTCCCTCGGTCTGGGGCTCCACACAAGATCTCACCCCGTGGGGTCAAAATGATCACAAGAACGGTGAGCAAAAATCCCAGAAACACACGGGGGGACCTAGTGAATGACCAGCAGAGAGCTGGGACCAACGTAACAAAGGCTACCATCAGTAACACACTACGCCGCCAGGGACTCAGATCCTGCAGTGCCAGACGTGTCCCCCTGCTTATGCCAGTACATGTCCGGGCCCGTCTGAGGTTTGCTAGAGAGCATTTGAAGAGGATTGGGAGAATGTCATATGGTCAGATGAAACCAAAGTAGAACTGTTTGGTAGAAACACAACTCGTCATGTTTGGAGGAGAGAGAATGCTGAGTTGCGACCAAAGAACACCATACCTACTGTGAAGCATGGGGGTGGCAACATCATGCTTTGGGGCTGTTTCTCTGCAAAGGGAACAGGACGACTGATCCGTGTACATGAAAGAATGAATGGGGCTATGTATCGTGAAATTTTGAGTGCAAACCTCCTCCCATCAGCAAGGGCATCGAAGATGAAACGTGGCTGGGTCTTTCAGCATGACAATGATCCCAAACACACTGCCCGGGCAACAAAGGAGTGGCTTCGTCAGAAGCATTTCAAGGTCCTGGAGTGGCCTAGCCAGTCTCCAGATCTCAACCCCATAGAAAACCTTTGCAGGGAGTTAAAAGTCTGTGTTGCCCAGAGATAGCCCCAAAACATCACTGCTCTAGAGGAGATCTGCATGGAGGAATGGGCCAACATACCAGCAACAGTGTGTAACAACCTTGTGCAGACTTACAGAAAATGTTGGACCTCTGTCATTGCCAACAAAGGATATATAACAAAGTATTGAGATGAACTTTTGATATTGACCAAATACTTATTTTCCACCATAATTTGCAAAAAAAAATATTTCCAAATCAGACAATGTGATTGTCTGGATTTGTTTCCACATTTTGTCTCCCATAGTTGAGGTATACCTATGATGACAATTACAGGCCTCTCTCATCTTTTTAAGTGAGAGAACTTGCACAATTGGTGGCTGACTAAATACTTTTTTGCCCCACTGTATATAGTATTGTCCATGTTAACATATTGTCTTGTGCCTTTCGGAGGAATTCCTTTGCTGAGTTGGCGCTGTTGCCTAGAACTCAGCACATTTATTGCCTCCTCTTGTGACAACTTGCCCATTTATTGGTTCAAGTAAAATTTTCATATAACCTAAATACATTTAGTTGTTTGATTAATGTCGGACAGTGATACAGGGATGTCTGAACCCAGAGTGACAGGTGGGTTGGAAAGTTCACCAGGTCATGGCCGTGCAGATGAGTAGGTATTTTTAAGCAGTCCTCTAGGGGGCTGTGCTACACTAGGATAAGGAGAGGCAAGGAGTGAATATAGGAGGCCCCAGGTGTGGCCTCTAACATGAATAGAGGACCACATAATAGTTTTTCTAAAGTTGTACTATGTTAACTGAAAACACGTCTTGCCCACTTGCCTGGAACAGAACTGATAAGCTTCCTCAATGCATTCTTCTTGAGACGTTGCTACAAGTAAGTGCAATGTAAACAGAGAAAAGTGCCAACTGTCAAAGCAGCTGTCTCCTCGCTAGCTGTGTTGTCGGGCAGCCGCGAATAAAGGAAGGGTGCCCTTTCCAACCTTACAGCTAGCTTTAGACAGCACATAGGAAGATGGGACCGAGTACATTAAAGCAGTAGTAAAGTTGTGATAGGAAAATAAAATAAATGACTCCCCTGCAGATTTAAGTCATAATGTACTAGTATGCACCACTTACTAGTACATTATGACAGACTTGCCTACAAGCAGAACCCTCTAGCAATGTGCTTTAATGGCTCTCCCTGGTTCCAAGTGCTTCCATCTTCACCTGGTCTTCCTTCTGGGTTTCGCACCTTTGGCCGCTTGATTGGCCAGGCTGATGTGACGTCAATCCTGCGCATGAACGCGGGAGTCACATCGCTGCAGCATGCAAAGTGGGCTGTAAATGTGGTCTGAGCTATGCAGGTGTGGCTCAGATCACATTACCTGCTGACAGGTGGCGGGGGGGGGGGGGGGCATTTATGACAGAAAAGACCTCTAAAGTCTCTTCTATTATAAAATGCCTACCTGTGAGCATTTTTTTTTTTTTATATTACTGACTTTACTTCCAATTTAATAAAATTTGAAGCGGGATTTCTATTTAAAAGTGATTATAAAGGTAAAACAATAACATCAGTCTTATCTGCTCTGTGCAATGGATTTGCATTACCATCAATCCTCCTCTTCTCGTGTCCCCTGCTGGCGCTTCTGGCTACTTCCCCCTGTTGAGTGACCCCATAGCAAGCCCCTTGCTATGGGGGCACTCATACCTGCTCATTCCTGAGCCAGCTCTGTGCATCAATTGACACAAAGATCACAGCTCTGCCCTGCCTCCCGCTCCCTCCTCCCTGGCTGTGATTGATAGCAGCAGGAGCCAATGGCACCTGTTGCTGCTTCTCTCTCCCGTGAGGAGAGAGTGATCTGTATGAGCTACTGCTCTTGTACACATTGCTGGATCAAGATCGGGCTCATTGTTCCTTTGAAACCACGTTAAGCTTTGATGCTTTTGGACTAGAGGCTTATTTTTGCTTTAACTTGTATCCAGAGTTTTGGACTAGAGGCTTATTTTTGCTTTAACTTGTATCCAGAGTTTTGGACTAGAGGCTTATTTTTCCTTTAACCACTTAACGACCGCTCACTGTATATATACGTCGGCAGAATGGCACCGACAGGCACAATCACGTAGAGCATACGTGATTGCCTTTGTACAGTTGGGGGGTCCAATCGGACCCCCCTCCTATACAGTGAGCGGTGGCTAAGTGTCCGGGAGCGTTCCGGGATGAGGGGGCAGCCATTCGTTTCTGGCCACCCCCTCGCGATCGCTCCCGGCGAATGGAAATGCCCCTTCTGTCTGTGTCAGACAGAGGGAGCAGGAGGAAGTGATGTCATCTCTGGTGCGGCGCTCACATATACCGAGCGCCGTACAAGAGAAGATATCAGGTCAGTGCACACAACACTACACTGACACCAGGACACATAGGGACATAAATCGCCCCCCAGGCCCCCCAGATCACCCCCCAGATCACCCCCCCCCAGCCCCCAGTCACAGTGTCACTGATTGCAGTGACCATTTATTTAGTGATCACTGCAATCAGTGACATTTGTGACTGTAAAAGTGTCACCAAAGTTTAGTCTTAGGTCCAGTGTAGCCCCCTAACCCCCCCTAATAAAGGTTTAACCCCCTGATCACCCCCCAGATAACCCTTTCACCGCCTATCACCACTGTCGCTTAGCGATCATTTTTCTGATCGCTGTCTTAGCGTCAGTGATGCCGATCGGCAGCCAGTAATTTTTTTTAGGTTCGCCGCAGGTTTTTATAGCGTCAGGTACCCCAATATATTGTCTAATAAAGGTTTAACCCCCTTGATCGCCCCCCAGGTAACCCTTTCACCCCCTATCACCACTGTCACTAAGCGATCGTTTTTCTAAACGCTGTCTTAGTGTCTGTGATGCAGATCGGTAGCCGGTAATTTTTTTTAGGTTCGCCGCAGGTTTTTATAGCGTCAGGTACCCCAATATATTATCTAATAAAGGTTTAACCCCCTTGATCGCCCCCCAGGTAACCCTTTCACCCCCTATCACCACTGTCGCTAAGCAATTGTTTTTCTAAACGCTGTCTTAGTGTCGGTGATGCAGATCGGTAGCTGGTAATTTTTTTTAGGTTCGCCGCAGGTTTTTATAGCGTCAGGTACCCCCATATATTATCTAATAAAGGTTTTAACCCCCTGTTTGCCCCTAGTTAACCCTTTCACCAGTGATCACCATATAAGTGTTACGGGTGACGCTGGTTAGTTAGTTTGCTTTTTATAGTGTCAGGGCACCCGCCGTGTATATAACCCAATAAAGGTTTAACCCCCTGATCGCCGGGCGGGTGATATCAATTAGGTTTTAGCGTCAGAGAGGGTCTGAGTCACACCTCAGGCAGCGTCAGGTTAGTGCCAGTAACGCTAACACCCACGCGTGAAGCATACACCCCCCTTAGTGGTATAGTATCTGAACAGATCAATATCTGATCTGATCAGATCTATACTAGCGTCCCCAGCAGTTTAGGGTTCCCAAAAACGCAGTGTTAGCGGGATCAGCCCAGATACCTGCTGGCACCTGCGTTTTGCCCCTCCGTCCAGCCCAGGCCACCCAAGTGCAGTATCGATCGATCACTGTCACTTACAAAACAAAAACACACATAACTGCAGCGTTCGCAGAGACAGGCCTGATCCCTGCGACTCCAGTGCTGTAGGAGGTGATTTCACCACCACAGTTAAAAAAAAAAAGCAAATATGCCGAAGCATTGGGGCAGCAGGGGCGGAGGAGCGATTTTGCTCCTAATGCCGCGTACATACGGTCAAAATTCCGACGGAGGCTTGCCCGTGGAAAAGTCCGACCATGTGTGTGCGGCATAACTTTTTTGCGGGAGGATGCCCCCATGCTTCGGCATATATAAATGGTGCGTGTATGCCCATCATTGGAAGTGGGTGGATGAAGGGCGGTATTCTAATGGTGGGCATACCCACCGATCAATCTCTTTTTTTCGTTCAGCCAACTGGCTGCATGAAATAAAAAGATTACAATACATGTCCAACAAGGACCAGCAACGTACTGGTATGTTGCTGGACTTTGAATGTTTATACCAGAATGATGCCTGCGGGTTTAGGTATCATCTTGGTATCATTCTTTTCAGCCTGCGGCCGGCTTTCATGTAAGAGCAATCCTAGCGGCTAATTAGCCTCTGGACTGCTTTTACAAGCAGTGGGAGGGAATGCCCCCCCCCGGATATAAAAAGCGCCATTGGGAAATTGGGAAAGCATTTTATCACACCGATCTTGGTGTGGTCAGATGCTTTGAGGGCAGAGGAAAAATCTAGGGTCTAGAAGACCCCAGTTTTTTCAAAAAAAGAGTACCTGTCACTACCTATTGCTATCATAGGGGATATTTACATTCCCTGAGATAACAATAAAAATGATAAAAAAAAAAATACTTGGAAGGAACAATTTAAAAATAAAATAAAAAAGCAAAATTAATAATAAAAAAAAAAGCACCCCTGTCCTGCCCTGCTCTTGCCCAATGGCGAACGCAAGCGTCGGTCTGGCGTCATATGTAAACAGCAATTGCACCATGCATGTGAGGTATCACCGCGAAGGTCAGATCGAGGACAATCATTTTAGCAGTAGACCTCCTCTGTAAATCTACTGGGGTAACCTGTAAAGGCTTTTAAAGGCTTTTAAAAATGTATGTAGTTTGTCGCCAATGTGCGTTTGTGCGAAATTTTAAAGCATGTCGTGTTTGGTATCTATGTACTCGGCCTAAGATCATCTTTTTTATTTCATCAAACATTTGGGCAATATAGTGTGTTTTAGTGCATTAAAATTAAAAAAAGTGTATTTTTTAACCCAAAAAATGCGTTTGAAAAATCGCTGCGCAAATACTGTGTAGAAAAAAAAATGCAACACCCACCATTTTAATCTGTAGGGCCTTTGCTTTAAAAATATATATAATGTTTGGGGGTTCAACATAATTTTCTTGCAAAAAAAAAAATGTTTTCATGTAAACAAAAAGTGTCAAAAAGGGCTTTGTCTTCAAGTGGTTAGAAGAGTGGATGTAAGCTTCCTAATGTTGTGTATAAAATGCCAGAACAGTTCAAAACCCCCCCAAATGACCCCATTTTGGAAAGTAGACACCCCAAGCTATATACTGAGAGGCATGTCGAGTCCATGGAATATTTTATATGTTGACACAAGTTGCGGAAAAACGACAATTTGTTGTTTTTTTTTGCACAAAGTTGTCACTAAATGATATATTGCTCAAACATGCCATGGGCATATGTGGAATTACACCCCAAAATACATTCTGTTGCTTCTCCTGAGTACGAGGATACCACATGTGTGAGACTTTTTGGGAGCCTAGCCACGTACGGGACCCCAAAATCCAAGCACCGCCTTCAGGCTTTCTAAGGGTGTAAATTTTTGATTTCACTTCTCACTGCCTATTACAGTTTCGGAGGCCATGGAATGCCCAGATAGCACAAAACCCCCCCAAATGTCCCCATTTTGGAAAGTAGACACCCCAAGCTATTTGCTGAGAGGTATTGTGAGTATTTTGCAGATCTCGCTTTTTGTCACAAAGTTTTGAAAATTGAAAAAAAAAAAATATATATATATATTTTCTTTCTTCATTTTCAAAAACAAATGAGAGCTGTAAAATACTCGCCATTCCTCTCAGCAAATAGCTTGGGGTGTCTATATTCCAAAATGGGGTCATTTGGGGGGGTTTTGTGCGATTTTGGCATTTTATGGCCTTCGAAACTGTGATAGGTAGTGAGGAGTGAAATCAAAAATTTGTGCCTAGAAATCCTGAAGGCGGTGCTTGGTTTTCGGGGTCCCGTACGCGGCTAGGCTCCTAAAAAGTCCCACACATGTGGTATCCCCGTACTCAAGAGAAGCAGAAAAATTTATTTTGGGGTGTAATTCCACATATAACCATGGCATGTGTGAGCAATATATCATTTAGTGACAACTTTTTGTAATTTTTTTTTTTTTTTTTGTCATTATTCAATCACTTGGGACAAAAAAAATATATTCAATGGGCTCAACAGGCCTCTCAGCAATTTCCTTGGGGTGTCTACTTTCTAAAATGGGGTCATTTGGGGGGGTTTTGTGCTATTTTGGCATTTTATGGCCTTCGAAACTGTGATAGGTAGTGAGGAGTGAAATCAAAAATTTGCGCCCTTAGAAATCCTGAAGGCGGTGCTTGGTTTCCGGGGTCCCGTACGCGGCTAGGCTCCCAAAAAGTCCCACACATGTGGTATCCCCGTACTCAGGAGAAGCAGCAAAATGTATTTTGGGGTGAAATTCCACATATAACCATGGCATGTGTGAGCAATATATAATTTAGTGACAACTTTTTGTAATTTTTTTTTTTTTTTTTTTTTTTTAGTCATTATTCAATCACTTGGGACAAAAAAATAAAAAATTCAATGGGCTCAACATGCCTCTCAGCAATTTCCTTGGGGTGTCTACTTTCCAAAATGGGGTCATTTGGGGGGGTTTTGTACTGCCCTGTCATTTTAGCACCTCAAGAAATGAGATAGGCAGTCATAAATTTAAAGCTGTGTAAATTTCAGAAAATGTACCCTAGTTTGTAAACTCTATAACTTTTGCGCAAACCAATAAATATACGCTTATTGACATTTTTTTTACTAAAAACATGTGGCTGAATACATTTTGGCCTAAATGTATGACTACAATTGAGTTTATTCGATTTTTCTTATAACAAAAAGTAGAAAATATAATTTTTTTTCAAAATTTTCGGTCTTTTTCCGTTTATATCGCAAAAAATAAAAATCGCAGAGGCAATCAAATACCATTAAAAGAAAGCTCTATTTGTGGGAAGAAAAGGACGCAAATTTTGTTTGGGTACAACATTGCATGTCCGCACAATTTACAGTTAAAGCAGCGCAGTGCAAAATTCTGAATTCACCTCTGGTCCTCTAGCTACCAAATGGTCCGGGGCTTAAGTGGTTAACTTGTATCCAGAGTTAATTTGTGAGTTTTACTAGTGATATGAAGTTGGGATTGAATTTGTAAAAAATAAAATGTAGCCGTTTTACAGATGAAAATCATTTTATCAACACGTCTCTGCCGTGAAAAGTGCAGTAATATAAATAACAGGCACCATTTGATCTCTTGTAAATCTTTGTCTGTGAAGTGTAAACTGTGTTCATGTTAATGTTATGTTTCAGCCAAGAAGGCAATTCCGGTGTGCCATTTTAGAAAATAGCATTGCTTTCAGCTAATCTCAAAAAAGATTATGGGTTCTGAAGATGTTCTGTGAACTGATCACTGCCTTCATCGCATATTCATTTTTTTTTTGGTAATAAAACTCCTT
This sequence comes from Rana muscosa, assembly GCA_029206835.1. Taxonomy (NCBI): domain Eukaryota; kingdom Metazoa; phylum Chordata; class Amphibia; order Anura; family Ranidae; genus Rana; species Rana muscosa. The sequence continues at coordinate 1,012,575,043 of CM055116.1, forward strand.
GTTGAATTTAAGTCTTCAGAGCTAGGCTCATAGTTTGTTTTCTTTCTTCCTTTTCTGTGCAGTTCCCATTAAAGTGAAACTGGTTGCATCTAAATCAGAAAATGCCATCTTTTATATGATATTGCCTGTTGTGCTGTGCCCTAGAGACTCCCACTTCTATAAAGTCCTGGACTTTGTAAAACTCTTATTTATCAGTATCTCGTGCTTTTTTTCCCCTCCACTAAAGCCCTTTCATCTTGTTAAAAAAAATTTCAATGTTCCTTCTAGGAAGTTTTTTTTTTTTTTTGGCAACAGGCAAAATTAAATTTATACACACACACAAAAACAAAAAAAAATATTTGCACATATGAATAAGGTACAACTGAATAAAAAGAAGAAAAAAAAAAGCATGAGAATGGGTAGCAGTGCAGCGTACGGTCCTGGCTCGTTTTTTGACTTTTGTGACATATCCAGAATGGAGGTAACTGCTGAGATAATGTATCTCTAGAACATATGCACAAGAGTTACTTCATTAGTGACTGCTCAATGGCCAAACAGAGAAGAAAATGGCAGAGCCTGAACTCCAAAAGGAAGCGTAGACCTCCCATTGCTGTAGTAGCACTAATCCAGGGGTAAATGTGCCATAACGTGCAAGTTAGCTGTGCATACTTGCTACATTATGGTAAAAGCTGCCACAACCACCTCCCAATGGAGTTTCACCTTAAAAAAAATTACCCACTGAAATGTTTAGTCTCATGTAATACACAGAGATTAAACAAATCCTCCTACATAGGTTGTACCTGATTATCTGCAGCCCTTTCTTTTTTTCAGCCTCCTACACAAATCAAAGTCTTTCTCAGCAGTAGAAAACAAGGGGCATGCCGGTGGGTGACTCATGCAGATAGCAGACAGAAATTACTCTTGGTGCTTTGGATTGAGGCCGATACACACTATAGAGGGATATGATCTGTTCATTTTTCATGTTAGAGGTTTACAACCACTTTATAACAGATAGCTAGGCAACTATAATTTTTAGGAGTTTGGTATAGCAATCTCTGTAGTTTGATAGCCTATTGCCCATGATTTTTGTGGCTGGAACTATTTTACTGAAAGTAGTACCTAGGGCTTGCAATATGCTAAATCAATTTGGTGCATTCCCACTGAAAGAAAAAACATTTTTCTAAATTAAAACAAAAAGTTACAATGGCTACAGTCAGAACAGTACAATAGTACTAACAGCAGTTGGTAAAGACTACCACTGTAAACCTGTATTAAGCAGCCACATACCCCTCTTTTGAGAAATATGGGAAGCACTATTAAAACTGCACGTGACTGCCTGAATGTCTTACTTAGCAACCAGTGGTGTATCATGTATGTAAGTGTACAGCTTTGAAACTATTTATAGGATTTTTGAGCAGTTACACTGAAAGAGAGAATGCAGGACACTCTTTAAGAAAGTGGTAAGATTGCACACTTAGTTTGCCTACTGCCAAGGAATATAAAAGCTTGCTGGTAGATTGTGGAAATGTTACTATGGGATGGCGTATTTGATGCCTTCGCCATGGACATTTAGCTACGCAGTGAGCGCTTCTGAACTTTGCCATACAGTACTATCTGCATAATATTTGGAATATTATTTGGGGATTAAATTAGATTGGCTTTACCTGAATAAAGACTTTTTGCAATGTATTTATCAAAGATTCACTTGGAATTTGTCCGGTGAACATTCACCTAAAGATTAAATTGGATTTGCCAATATTTCACTCTGTTTATTATTTGAAGGTTATTTGAAAGTTTGAATCACAGAAGAGGTTATTTTAGTCTTTCTGGTTGAATTTTTGGTTGAATGTTTGGGAAAATCTTGTTAAACAATAAACTGCATGTCCATTAATGCGCGTATGAGATAATGCACAGGAGCAGTCTGAAATAATTATTTAAGGTGTATGCTACCCCAAATGATCAGATTAAAAAATTGTGTTGGGTTATTTAAATACTTTTTGATGAACATAGCCTACGGTGTTCATATTTGGTGTTATCCGCTACATACTTGGTGATCCTTCCAGTTTCCCTTGAAGCAGATCTGCATTGGCATTGCCAGTTTGCAGCCCTGGACCGCTTCTAGGTGTCTGTATCTCCTATAGTCACTTAGTTGATGACACACTCCCTCCCTACTGACGCGCCCCCTTCCCAGCTTGAGTGGCAGCAATTCTTCCATATTACTGCCTATAGAAGGGAAAGAGTTTTCTTGCTCTCTGTACACAAAGCTGATGTCGCTCAAGGTGGTAGGGGACATGTCAGCAGCTTCTCACATGTGGAGCACTGGGGCTGCACTGTGTATCAATGGAAGTAGGATGATATTCTCCTCCCTTTAGTCAGCAATGATAATGGGAAAGAGCTGTTGCCACTCAAGCTGGGAGGCAACATGTCAGCAGCTTCTCCCATGTGAAGTGTTGGCCACGATTTCTCTTTCGTTCATTGACGAACACAGCTCCTTTAATCTTGACCTTAGGGTTATATGCCTTCTATCAAGAGAGGACTAGGCAGCACATGTAACACATGTAAAAACAGCAAAGCTGAACAGTACCGCCCAGGGGGCGGTCCTACTGGCTATAACCCCTCACACTGCATCAGCAGCTCAGTTTTTTTCTACCTAGCATAGGAGAAGGACCTGGCTCCCGGTTGGGACCATTGGTCCTGGCGTTTTTTGCTACTTTTTCAATCCTGAGATCTACTATCAACAGCCGGCAGAGTCCTGGCTGGGGGCTGCGCTGGGTGTTAGGGTTCCACTCTCCACAGTGGAGGTGTTCTGGTCTGTCTATGTGGGAGGCCTCCGCGCGGAGGTTCAGCGTGTTCGCGGCCATTTTCTTTACCTCAGGTCGGCCGGCAGCCATTTTGGCGGAGCCCGGTGGCCATTTTCTTGTAGCCCGTGCTCGTTTTTGCTGAAGCGGCCGGCGGCCATTTTCTTGTAGCCTACGCTCTTTTTCCTGGGGCGGACATTTTCTTGTAGCTCCAGCTTAGTTTTTGCCTCTAGCGCTGGAAATATACTTTCTGAATGGCGCAAACAGCATAGAACACCTCAGACAAAGGAGAGCACCTCAGTCACAGGAGAGAGCGGACGGCAGCGCTGTGCAGTACCTGGGTCAGGGTGGTGAGTCCTCTGGGGGGCCCCTCAGTTTGTGGCAGCTAGGAGGGTGGCACTTTTTGTGTACCTTGCCTTGGTCCCTAACAAGTGTCAGGCGAGTGTGGGTCAGCATGGCGTCAGAAGCTGGTGCCTCTTCCCCAGACATCCCTGTGGTGGCTACCGTTGCCCCTGCACCTGCGGTGCCTATGGACGCCTTGTCAGAGTCCTTTGTTGCTAGGGTAGAAGCGGTGTGCGGGCACAAGGGGGGTAAAAAACGCCCCCACCATCTTCTGGGAAAAGCTCTGATTCAGACTCGGGCCTTGCCGTGGCACACGGCCCCTGTTCTGACGTGTCAGAGGATGCAGACCAGGACCATGCAGACAGTAAGGTTGACTCCGGGTCAGCGCAGGAAAGGGAGCTTGTTGGAGCACTCATCACCGCAGTGCGGGATACCCTAAAATTGGAGGATACGGCGAGGCATCTACCGAGGTGTCTGCCCCTTTTGAGTCCCACAAGCCGGCCCGCACTGCTAAGGTGTTTCCCTACATAACTTATGTTGATACGTTTATAAACAAAGAATGGGAACGGCCGCAGCGGGCCTTTTCGGTCCCAAAACGCATGGCGGTCCATTACCCCTTTGAGGAGAGTTTCCTGAAAAAATGGACATCTTCCCCGATTGTGGACCCCCGGTATCCAGGTTAAACTAGGTAACCACGATTCCGGTGGAGGGGACCCCTGCTTTTAAGGACCTTGCAGACAGGAGGGCCAAGGCGGTGGCCCGGTCCATGTTCACGGTGGTGGGGTCAGCATTGCGGCCAGTGTTGGCCACGGCCCTGGTGTCACAGACACTTATCGAATGGGCAAAATTGTTGCACCACGAGTTGGAAAAGCAACAGGCTTCCCCGGTCTGCGTGGAACTGGCCGACCAGTTGGTGCAGGGTCTTAAGTATGTCTACGATGCAGTCTTAGATACAGCTCCCTTGCTTTCTAGAGCCTCAGTATCTGCTGTGGTGCTACGTCGCCTGATTTGGCTAAAATGCTGGTCCGCGGACCAGACATCCAAGAAGGCTCTGGCGGATTTGCCCTTCCAGGGAGAGAGGCTATTTGGAGCCTCGCTGGATGACATTAAAAGTGTCACTGAGGGTAAGAGCACGCTGCTCCCACAATCCAGAAAAGGTAAGGAGCCACACCGTAGGCCAGGGCCCTCCTTTTCCGCTGAGAAGTGTTTTTTTCGTCCGCCCGGGCCCGCAGGTCAGCGTTCCCAGGCTGACAAGGTGCCCGCTGAGGGACAGAAGCGTCCCTGGTTTCGCAAGCCAAACAAGCCTGCAAACAAATCTGCAACAGCATGAAGTTTTGCCCCCACCCGACTCACAGGTGGGGGGTCGCCTTCGAGAATTTGCAGCTCGTGGGACTCCCTACTTTCCGACCGGTGGGTCTGCGAAGTGGATTCATCAGGGTACAAGATAGTTTCTCTCTTGTCCACCAAACAGATTTTTTCCCTCAAACCTTCATCTTCTTCTGGCTCATCAGGACGCCCTGTTTGGGGCAGTGCAGGACCTGCTGATGCGCGGGGTGATGGTACCTGTGCCGCCACTGGAAAGGTTTCAATGATTCTACTCCAATCTGTTTGTAGTCCCAAAGAAGGAAGGGGTCTGTCCAATCCTGGATCTCAAGGCCCTCAACACCTTTGTAAAAGTACGAAGGTTCAGGATGGAATCAGTTCTCTCTGTGGTCACTGCACTAAATCCGGGGGATTTTCTGGCGTCCTTGGACATCAAGGACGCATACTTGCATGTCCCCATATGCGTCAGGCATCAGAGGTTTCTGCGGTTTGCAGTCGGGGACGATCACTACCAATTTGTAGCTCTCCCTTTTGGCCTGGCGTCAGCACCAAGGGTTTTCACCAAGGTGCTTTCCCTGATTCTAGCCTTGCTGAGGCAACCAGGGATTGCAATCGTGGGCTACCTGGATGACCTCCTTCTGAGAGCTGCTTCCATCTCAGAATTAAGGGAGGATGTGGCGATTGCCAGTCAGACTCTTCGGGAGTTTGGTTGGGTACTGAATGTCCCGAAGTAAGTGTTGGTGCCGACTCAACGCCTGGAGTACCTGGGCTTGATTCTGGACTCCTTTAGGGGCGAGAGTTTTTCTCCCTTCAGACAAACTGCAGACTCTTCAGGCTGCGGTGAAGCTGTTGGCGTCCCGCAGGTGGTCGTCGCTGCGCTTTTGCATGCGAGTCCTGTGTCTCATGGTAGCCACCTTCGAGGCGGTACCGTATGCTCAATTCCGCACTTGAGTCTTGCAAAAGGAGATCCTGTCAAAATGGAACAAATCTCCGTTGTCCCTGGATTGTCTAATAATCCAGGTGAGCCGGTTGGTCAGGGATTCCCTGATCTGGTGGCTGAGGTCTCCGGCCCTTCAGTCCGGGAAGTTGTTCCTTCCTTTTCACTGGACGTGATCATGACGGACGCCAGCCTGACCGGTTGGGGGGGAGTTTGGGGCGTACAGTCGACACAGGGTCGCTGGACGCAGGAAGAATCCCCCCTGCCGATCAATGTGCTAGAACTTCGCACGATCAGGCGGTGCCTCTCCACATGGTCACAAAGGCTGCAGGGACGCCCAGTCAGGATCCAGTCTGACAACACCACGGTGGTGGCATATGTCAACAATTAAGGAGGGACAAGAAGCTCGGCTGCAGCATTGGAGGTCGCTCACATCCTGCGGTGGGCAGAGCGGAGCATGCCGGCTCTATCGGCCGTATACATTCCGGGCGTAGAAAACTGGCAAGCGGACTACCTACGTCGTCAGATGCTGGACCAAGGAGAATGGTCGCTACACCCGGATGTGTTTCGGCTCCTTTGCCTGAGATGGGGCACACCAGATGTGGATCTCCTGGCTTCTCGACTCAATCGGAAGGTGTTGAGGTTTGTGGCCAGGTCCAAAGATCCCTGGGCGGACGCGACAGACGCATTGTGCTTCTATCCTTGTGTCCTCGGCCATCACACCCCAAAGAGGTTTCTTTACATTCCGTGGACGTGGTCCGAGCTCTGCGGGTGTATCTGTCTGCTACGGCTCCGTTTCGAAGGTCAGACTCACCGTTTGGGTCGGTGGTTGGTCCAAAGAAGGGCCTGGCTGTTTCGTCGGCCACCATTTCCCGGTGGATCAGACAGATCGTGATTCAGGCTTATGCCCTAAAAGGGCGGGCACCTCCCTTTCCTGTCACGGCGCATTCAACCAGGGCAATTGGTGCTTCCTGGGCTTTCCGACATCAGGCACCTGTTTCCCAGGTGTGTAAGGCGACAACATGGTCGTCCGTTCAAACTTTCACAAAATTTTACAAGGTTGATGTGAGTGCATCTGCGGATGCTTCCTTCGGCCGCAAGGTTTTGCAGGCGGCTGTTTAAGGTTGCAACTCCTCCATTGAGGAGCTCTGGTTGTTATGGGTGGAGTTTGTTTGCTTGCTGTTCCCACCCCTTGTTTTTTTTACACTGCTTGGGGATGTCCCTAAGGTCAAGATTAAAGGAGCTGTGTCGGTCAATGAACGAAAGAGAAAATAGGATTTTTGTACTCACCGTAAAATCCTTTTCTCTGAAGTTCATTGACGGACACAGCACCCACCCCTCCTATTTATGTTTGTACTGCTTTTTGAAGAACTGAGCTGCTGGATGCAGTGTGAGGGGTTATAGCCAGTAGGACTGCCCCCTGGGCAGTACTGTTCAGCTTTGCTGTTTTTACATGTGTTGCCTAGTCCTCTCCTGATAGAAGGCATATAAACCTTTGTCAAGATTAAAGGAGCTGTGTCCATCAATTAACTTCAGAGAAAAGGATTTTACGGTGAGTACAAAAATCCTATTTTTTCCATTACCACTGTTGTCTATAGGAGGGAGAAAGTTGTGGCGTGGGTAAGGAAATGGAGCTGGTTCCTCAGAACCCTTTATAGCTTGAGTGGCAGCAACTGTTGGCTGGAAGCTGCCAAGCATCATTTCAAGTGTCTGCCGCAGCTCGATATTATAGGAAAAAGAAGGGAGCAAGTAGTTATGTGACCATCAATGAAAAAATATAAAATAAGGTATTTACAATGTTGTTTCAATATTTTCAATATAATGCATGTTTAGTAAAAGTGCAAGTTTTGAGTAAATTGGGGTATGACTTTATAAATACTTTTAATTGTAAAATAGGAAAAGAGCCATGATAGGCTTTAATATGGCTTTGTGTCACTGGACCTATTAACTGAAGGTTTCCTGTTCAGCAATGCATATCATGGCCAATTAGAATTTTTTGCCTCTGACCTAAAAATTAGAAAATTCAAATTTTTTTTTTTTTTGTTCCACCGCTGTGCTTCTGATTATTATTCTCATATGTGCACATTTTACCATATCATCTTCTAAATTACTTATTGAAGATCATCTACATAATGAAAGGAGAGCATTATCATTTGATTTAGACTATCATGTTCACTTGAAGCAATGTAAATGTTAGAAATGAGTGCATATATTTCAAATGCTAGGTATGAGGTAAGGAAGCAGTGTTAAATCCTTAGGGAAAGGTATTTCATTCCCATCTCAGCCTTTTTTGCCTATGCAAAACTTCCTCGACTCCCCTATCATTACATACTGATTTTATTTAGTAAAGCTGTAAGTTTTTTTAGTGTTTATATAGGATTAGTCAATAAAACCCTTGCAAAAAAAAAGTAATACTGAAACCCATTGCAGCTAGTTGCATTTTCGTTGATTGAAGTTCGATAGTGAAAGATGACCTGGATTTGGAAGTTGTAGCTTCAAGCTACTTTTTGCCCTTTTTTTTTTTAAATGGAAGTAAACTCCTATGATTGGTATCTACCTATAGGTAACGTGCACCGTTTAGGAGATATTTACTTGTGAATGGGCCGGTGAAGTCTCTGGCGCATACACGCTGAAGGAACGGTATGCGATGCATACTAGCACATTATAACTTTACCTTGCAGGTTTAAAAAAAGAAAAGCATGGTGGTTTACTACCGCTTTAGGGAGTGCTGTTTGGGCATGATAACCCGCTTACCAAATTGTGAAACATTCATGAGAAATTCTGAGAACATTATATGTTTAGAAAAAAATAACTTTGTATTAGATTGTCACAAATTGAAATGTAATTCTTTTTATAGGTTGGAAGGATACATTTTTGAGCCGCTTAACCACTTGAATACAGGGCACTTAAACCCCCTTCTTACCCAGACCAATTTTCAGCTTTCGGAGCTCTCACACTTTGAATGACAATAACTCAGTCATGCAACACTGTACCCAAATAAAATTTGCGTCCTTTTTTTCACACAAATAGAGCTTTCTTTTGGTGGTATTTAATCACTAGTGGGTTTTTAATTTTTTGTGCTATAAATAAAAATACCGTAAATTTTGTGAAAAATTGCCTTTTTCTTTGTTTCTGTCATAAAATTTAGCAAATTTGTAATTTTTCTTCATAAATTTTGGCCAAAATTTATACTGCTACATATCTTTGGTAAAAATAACCCAAATTGGTGTACATTATTTGGTCTTTGTGAAAGTTATAGAGTCTACAAACTATGGTGCCAATCCCTGAAAATTTATCAATCTGATCACACCTGAAGTACTGACGGCCTATTTAATTTCTTGAGATACTAAGTCATAAAAGTACAAATACCCCCCAAATGACCCCTTTTTAGAAAGTAGACATTCCAAGGTATTAAGTAAGTAGCATGGTGAGTTTTTTTAAGTTGTAATTTTTTCCCACAATTCTTTGCAAAATTAAGATTTTTTTTTTTTTTTACAAAATTGTCATATTAACTGGTTATTTCTCTCACAGAGCATATGCACACAACAAATTACACCCCAAAATACATTCTGCTACTCCTCCTGAGTATGGAGATACCACATGTGTGGGACTTTTACACAGCCTGGCCACATACAAAGGCCCAACATTGAAGTAGCACCATCAGGCAATCTACGAGCATAAATTGCACATCTCATTTCTCAACCACCTATTACATTTTGAAGGCCTTGGAGCACCAGAACAATGCAATTGCCCACAAAATGACCCAATTTTGGAAAGCTAACACCCCAACGTATAATCTATGAGGCATAATGAGTCTTTTGAATGGTTATTTTTTTTCAGAAGTTTTTGGAAAATGTGGAAAAAAAATGAAAACGCATTTTATTTACACAAAATTGTCCATTTATAAGATATTTCCAACACATAGCAAATACATAGCAAAAATGACACCCCAAAATACATTCAGCTACTCCTCCTGAATATGGGGATACCACATGTGTGAGACTTTTACACAGCTTGGCCACATACAGAGGCCAAACATTCAAGTAGCACCATCAGGCGTTCTAGGAGCATACATTACATATATAATTTCCTGGCAACCTATCATTTTTGAAGGCCCTTCATATTTCTAATACATAGCATGTACATACCAAGAATTACAATCCAAAATAAATTCTATTGCGGAAAGGGTAAAAAAAAAGTATTACCTGTGCTTTTAGTAGTGTCCACAGAAGAGAGCACTGGTCCAGGCAGCAGTCGGGGATGTGCTTAGCGACAGCAATAGTAATTATCCAGGCAGCAGGCAGGAATATTGTCTATGGTCAGTACAGCCAAAGCATTTGTCCATAGAAATTGTCTAGGCAGACACAGCCAGCACAGCCATAATATTGGTCCTGGTACACTGTTACCTGCAGACACTCATTATTGTACCGCTCTCCAGCCCTTCACAAACATACTGCCTCTTGCTACAGCTAATTATTTGCATAGTCCAGGTAGCAGGCAGTGGTGTGGTCCGGCGGCAGGCAAAGGGATGGTGGCAGTAAGTCAGCAGCAGGCTGAGGGCGGCAATCGGGTAAGACCTGTGCACAGGGGCACAGGGGTAGAGGCTTCGACCCACCCAAACCTCTATGAAGTCTCCGGACTCCAGACCCTAATCCAGAAATGAAACCCGGAGAAAACAAAAAAAAATATTTTCTCCATCCGGAAAAAATATTCTGGAGCCCCTCACGTATGTGAGACCCCTGTGTACTACAGTAGCAGATCAGTCCAAGCAAAAGTATAGTCCATAAAACAGGCCAGGGTCAGTTCACGTGGAAGCAGTCCAAACGGTAGGCAGAGGCATAGTCACAAAACAGGCCAGGGTCAGTTTACGTGGAAGCAGTCCAAACAGTAGGCAGAGGCATAGTCAAAAAGCAGGCCAGGGTCAGTTCACGTGGAAGGCAGCGGCATGGTTATTTGGGGAAGCATGGAAAATGGTCAGCACAGATTATGAAAATGGGGGGGAAATGGTTAAAAATATGGGCTAATATTTTAGGGATGTATGATAAAATTCTAAGCATTCACCAATCCAAAGGCCAGGTTGAGAGGGACACCTGGGACAATGGTAGCTGGTATCTTTTCAAAGTCCTCCTTTGCTGCACACGCGACATCTTTTTTGGCGTCTGCGGGCCTGCTTCGGATGGTGGGATGTTGTACGGGAAGTGCCGTTCATGAAGTCTGCTAACAGCATCAGAGCAAAGGTTTTTTGGGGGGGGGGTCTTTGCTGATAGATGAGGGACGTGATTACTTCTTCTGAGAATAGTAGGAAGGGGGCTGGGTTGTCTGTGGATTTGGTGTAGACTATGTAGGAATTATAAATGGCCAAATGGATGAGATAAATTGCTACCTTCTAATGGACAAATAGGGCTGAATCATTTGGTCATTGAAATCCACCCCCCCATGTAGAGATTATAGTCTTGGACACATGTCGGCTTTTCAATGGGACCTCGTCATCTTCGCTGAACTACAACTGCAGTGTCATCATGAATGGTGGACATCATGTGCACGTCCCTGTTTTCCTTCCACCTCAAGGCCAGCACTTCGTTGCACCTCAGTGTTGCTCTTTCCCCCCCTTCGCAGCTTTTTGTTCACAATGTTCACAATGGATTGTGGGAAGCCCTTCCTATTTTTTCTGGAGGTTCCGCAGGCCAGGGTTTTTTCGATGTACAAGTGTCTGAAAAGGGGCAGGCTGGTATAAAAGTTATCGAGGTATATATGATATCCTTTTTTTAGAAGTGGGTAAGCCAGGTCCCATACAATTTTTCCAGCTGTGCCCATGTAGGCCGGGCACTCAGGGGGCTGGAGCTGGGAATCTCTTCCTTCATATATGCGGAACGCATAAAGATATCCCGTGGCTCTCTCACAGAGCTTGTAAAATTTTACTCCATATTTGGCCTTTTTGCTAGAAATATATTGTTTTATTCCTAGCCGGCCTGTAAAGGGTACCAGGGACTCATCCACACATATATGTTTCTCGGGGACATAGAGTTCTGCAAATCGATTGGAAAGGAAATTTGTCAGTGGGCGAAGTTTATACAGCTTATCGGAATCTGGATGTTTGCGGGGAGGGCACTGGGTGTTGTCATTAAAATGAAAGAATCTCATTATCATCTCATATCGGGACCTGGGCATTACGGCAGAATACATGGGCATGTGGTAGATGGGTTTTCATGGACCAATAGGCATGTCCTTGATTTTTTTTTTTTGTAAGCCCCATGTTTATGGTGAGGCCCATAAACAATTTGAACTCCTCCAAATTCAGATCTCTCCACTCAAATGGACGGGCATAAGATGATTGGGGGTTGTTGGCAATATACTGCTGGGCATATAAGTTTGTCTGGTCCACAATGAACTGCAGAATAGTGTCGGGCAAAAACAGATGAAAGTAATCGATCTCTATGAAATTTTGGGTGTTGGCCCGCACACCTGGCTGTGCTGTGAAAGGGGGAATAATTGGTGATCCCGAGTCGGAAGGCAGCCATGTTGGGTTGGCAAGACCATCTGGCATGTATGTAGCGGCCCTGGCTCTTGGGGGACGTGACACTCCAGTAGTTGGGGAGATGCATTTCCTGTGCTGGTACTCAGGTGTGATGTAGCAGCACCGGTACTGGCCCTGGGCATTTGTTCGCGGGGCCTTTCGCTGGCGGCAGCACTGTTACTGGGCCTTTGTTCCTGGGGCCTATTGCTGGTGGCAGCACTGGTACTGGGCCTTTGTTCCCTGGGTCTATTGCTGGTGGCAGCGCTGGTACTGGGCCTGGGAATATAATCCTGGTTGCTGGCGGCTGCCTGGTTTCCAGAGTGCCGTGCCCTTTTAGGAGGGACCCATTCTTTATCCGAATCGTTACTATATTCGATCAGTTCAAATTCCGAATTTGATTCAGAATCGGAATCTGATGAGAACTCCCCGGTGCTCTCATCAGTCTTGGAGAGGATCTGGAACACCTCCTCACTGGTATAGACTCTTTTGGACATGGCTGTGTGGCGGGTAGCTGTGCGACAGGTGACAGATGGGTGGCAGGTGACGGTCACTGATGGGCTGTGCGATGGGTGGCAGGTGACGTTCACTGAAAGGTGATGATGGTGTGACAGGAGATGGTCAGTGATGGGTGACAGGCGACGGTCACTGATGGGTGACAGGCCACGGTCACTGATGGGTGACAGGCCACGGTCACTGATGGGTGACAGGCCACGGTCACTGATGGGTGACAGGCCACGGTCACTGATGGGTGACAGGCCACGGTCACTGATGGGTGACAGGCCACGGTCACTGCTGGGTGACAGGCCACGGAGGGTGACGGGTGATGGTCACAGATGGGTGACAGGCCACGGTCACTGATGGGCGACGGGTGATGGGTGACAGGCCAGGTCCACTGATGGGTGACGGGTGACAGGGAACGGTCACTGATGGGTGACAGGGCACGGTCACTGATGGGTGATGGGTGACAGGGCACGGTCACTGATGGGTGACAATTGCACCGCTGATGGTCACTGATGGCAGTCTCTTATGTGACGGGTGACAGGGCAGGTCACTGATGGGTGACGGTTGCACCACTGATGGCAGTCTCTTATGTGACAGGTGATGGGTGACAGGGCACGGTCACTGATGGGTGACGGTTGCACCGCTGATGGTCACTGATGGCAGTCTCTTTATGGGGTGACTGTTGGGTGACAGATGACAATTGGGGGGGGGCGATGGGACAGATGTGGTGTTGGTGCAGACACTACTAAACATAGATCTGTAACTCACTGCTCCTGGCTCTTCTCTCCTCACACTGGAAACGGTGTGTAAGGAGAGAAGTGCTGGCAACAGTTAGTTACAATTCTTTGTTTACAGTTAGTGATCAGGCTGTGAATGGATCACAGCCGATCACATGGTGCACAGCCCTGGCCAATGGCTGTGTACTATCGTCGGTGACGAGCAGTGTTCCCGGGAACACGCTGCCACCGACGGACACACGCAGCGCGCTCGCGATCGAGCGCATGCACCGTGTCAAGTGGGGCATTACCATCCGTGATCAGCCGTGACTTCATCACTGCCGATCACGTGGTAAACAGCACTTGCCGGCTGCTGTTCACCCCTGTCGGTGACGAGCGGTGTCTCGGTGACACACCGCCACCGACAGTACAGGGATGCGCGCACGCGATTGCGCGCATTCCCTGTTTAAAGGGGCCGACGTCATGTGACATCCGGTCAGAACCATAGCATCTTCTGCCCGCCGTCATTTGACGGTGGGCGGTGGACAAATGGTTAAAGAGGCCCTCTTACCAGAAACAAATCTCATGCCAAACACTTGCAGCTCTAATGCATGTTGTAAAATCATATCTTGTTTCTTCTAAATTTATTTTCTTCCTCTAAGCCTTCAAAGTTGTATATGGAGCTGACACTTCCTATAGTGTCAGATACCTTTCTGTGCTTGCCACAGCTGCAGCTTTTCTCCTCCTTGCTCCTACATCACTGTCATATTTTACAATGGGAGAGCACAGAGTGAGTGAGAGAGTCAAAAGGAATTTCTAATGGGAAGGCTGTAGTAGCTGACCTACTGTATGGATGCTACACAGTAGAGCTGCACGATTAATCGTTAGAAAATCGCAATCTCGATTCACCCCCCCCCCCCCCCCTGCAATCTCCAGGCTGGATTTGCAGTGATTTTTTGATCTCCCCGCCGGATCCACGGAACCAGCGTGGAACGCAAATGGCGACCGGAACTGACGTCCGTCATCAGAGAGCGTGATGCGGCGCAGCGTCGCTGGATGTCGATGATGCGTGGGCAGTACCACCACGCTTCTCGGCCGGCGGGAAACGCGAAAACACACAGCACAGCAGTGAGTGCGCACTGCACACTGTGTGAGTGTGCACACCAGCAGCATGATCCGATGACTCCAAAACATAGTGAGTCCTTCCCTGTGCCTTGTGCCTTGTATTATGAACACCAGTGACCACAGTGAGTCAGCTACCCCAGGCCTTGCATCTGACAGTCAGGCTATTAAAGGGGGGCATGTGAGCCGAGGAGTAGACTTAAAATACCGGCAACCACTGTCCCTTTTAATGAATATTACCAGTCTGAGTCAGCTACCCATATTAAGAATATTACCACAGTCAGCTAGAGTCTGGGGTAGCTGACTGTGGTAATATTCATAATATGGGTAGCTGATTCACACTGTGATAATATTCATAATATATTATAAGGGACAGTGGTTGCCGGTATTTTAAGTCCACTCCTCACATGCCCCCCTTTAATAGCCTTTTGAGAATCGTGATCTTCATTCTAAGCAAAAGAATTGTGATTCTCATTTTTCCCAGAATCGTGCAGCTCTACTACACAGGCTTTGTTTACAAGAGTTCAGTGATATGACTATTAAAAAACATGAGTAAACTGCTGTGAACTTTATTGGGAAAGCCAATGAGTATAAAGCTCATAAAGCTCACCCCCCCAACACACACACAGTGGGTTTATGTGGATTTTACTTACAGAGGGAACTATATTATAATGTATTTTCTGGGATGTTACTTCTTTTGGTTTTCTTTTGACAGCAACTGACAGCAATAATAAAGAAGTGGCTCTAGCACTTTTAAACTAAAACGAAAACTTTTTTTTGTGTCGCCGTTGACGAAGAGATTTCTTTCACTTCTTATCTCACTGACCACACAGGAATTAAGAGCAAATCTCTCCACTGAGAATACAAGAAGCTATAGAAACCTGACAGATCTCTTTCTTTTCAAAACAAAAGAAAAGTTTTGCTGGAGTTTTTAAACTATCAAATATTACATCAACTTTTTTTTTCTCTGTGTCTGCACATTTTCTCATGTTTCTTTCTTATTCCACGCTTCTGCCAGAGCAGAAAGTTTTTTTTTTCTAGGCTAGAAAATTGTATTTATCAATTCCCTAAACTATAATCTTTTACTTTTGGTGTAGTATAAATGGTGTGGGAATTAATGCATTGTTCACTTGTCAGCTTGTTACCAACCTAATATACAGTGGCCTGTCAAGCAAGAAGTGCTTAAAGTTACGTTCTAAACCTTTGAAGTCAAATTAAAGTTCAGAGGTGCCGAAAATGCTGAATTCTACAAGTTAAAAGTTCTGGCAAGAGCAGACACGGGCATAAAAGAACATGAAAAATCCTTTCTGCTGGGGAAAGAAAAAGCTATTATATTATTGTAGCTTTACGGCTTTGAAATATGGGACATCTTTCCCTTGGTCAAAGGGAGGCAATGTTGACGCTAGCTGGGAAATTAACCACCGCTGGCAGAAGAAAGTAAGATTCATCTGAGCAACTAAGCAATTTGAAAACATCTAGAGCACATTTTAGATTGAAGTAAAAATATCAACAAATGCAGTTACAAGGTTGACAGTGTGAAATTGCCAACAGTAAAATAACTTTTATCTTCACAGAACCAAATGGTTTCCCGACATATGCCCAGGGAAATAGTATTTTATGTATCTGCGAACTATATATAAGTTAAGAGAAATACAAGTCAATGCATTTCTATGTTTCCATTTATTCTTTAAAACTAAAAGGGTTATTTATTTAATTAGTTATGAAGTACATAGCCAGGGCCAGGCAAAGTTATGTGTCACATTTTTTCCAAAACCTTATTATAGTGCTCCTGGCTGAATTCCACCATGAAAAAGAAAAACCTAAGAACATTTAAAAAAACAGATAGAAGAATACACTGTGTTGGTGCAATGGTAGGTTTTTAGACGAATATTTCATAATATAGAGAAGGCTGCAGAGCTAGAGATAGACCCGAAGGCCAGTACTGCATTATAACTCCTGCCCGTTTTTCACACCTCTGCATAGCCCCATCCTTTTATAGTAAAGGAGCCTGACATCAGCATGTAGCAGATGAAATGGAGACAGGTGGGCACTGTTCAGTATCTACACTAATTTAGAATCTGTGCTATGTTAACTAAACCAGAATGAATGCCATGTAACAGTTGGAACTGTGTCTTTCTACCACAGTCAAACTGGTTCAAGTTAGCCTAAGGCTCCTTTCACATGGAGCGGTGTCCACTCCAATCAGCAGGGGATCTGTGAGCAGATCCCCTGCTGATCGGAAGCCAAAGGGGGTTGATGTCAAATCCGTGCCTGTTTAGTTTTTGCCCAAAGTACACGGATAGACCCCTTTCAGCTCTATTGGCAGCCAGACTCTGCTGTCTGTTTACATCAGGCTACCTCTGATCTGGATATAGAAAAAGTAGCGCTATACAGTGAGAGTGAAAACAAATCAATGTCTGTCTAAGTAGGTGAAACCTGAGTGAAAAAAATATTGGTAAATATCTAATCATAAAGTGTATGCATGAATATAAAGTCCATGATATCTGACATGGAAAATCATACAATTAAATATGAAGTGTCCATTCAAAACATATATCAATTGTGATGAGAAGAAGGACGTGTAGGCCTTATGGGTCGTCAGGGTCATCAGGGAAAAAACATCTTCCAACTCTATAAAATTAGATGAAGTACTCTTACCAGAGCCCGTGGATCTGCCTGTTGATGACAGCAGATCGCGTAAGCGTAGAAAATCGAACTCCAGGACCAGTCGACTTGTCTGAGGACTCGTGTGTTTTCGGAATCTCAGTCTCAGTCGTGGCAACTCAGTAGTCCTCGACTCCAAATCTTGATAAGAAATCCAGAGTATTTGGGAAATGTAAAGTGGTTTTCCATGTCAGATATCATGGACTTTATATTCATGCATACACTTTATGATTAGATATTTATCAATATTTTTTTCACTCAGGTTTCACCTACTTAGAGAGACATTGATTTGTTTTCACTCTCACTGTATAGCGCTACTTTTTCTATATCCATTTCCGTTCACAATTCTAGTCACATTGTTGTGTAGCAGCTTTTTATTTGATATTTTATTTTTCACATTAGCGCAATATTTATTCTTATTTTCACTACCTCTGATCTGGTCCACAAAAATGGAAAAGGACCCCATCCATTTGCATTATTTCTTCAGGACCTAGACAGACCCTGAAGTAGGCAGGTGTAAATAGACACATGTCCATTTACATTTGCCTGTCCATAGGGCTCTGTGGATCTTTCCGATCAGATCTGCCTGAAAAACTGACAGGTGAACCTGATTGGAATGCCCATGTGAAATTGGCCCAAGTCAAGGCTATTCCAAACTTCAATATCATTTTGCTAAAAGGGTGAAGCCTCTATGAAGTTTTTTGTTGTTAAAGTGATTGTAAACCCTCACCTTGTAAAACAATCCATTCCGTTTAAAACAGAAATGTAAGGCAAAACATTTGTGTATAGATATAATCTTATTTTTATAAATACCTATTTTTTTCCCTTTTTATATCAGTGACCTGACCACATACCCTCTGTTCTCAGCTGTTCTCAGCTGCAGGACCACATACCCTCTGTTCAAGAGCTGGGGAGGAGAAAGAGCAGCACTCTGATTGAAAGGCTGTGTGGGGAGAAGGGGGTTTGAGAGCACGTCTGAACATTAGAGGAGAGAGCAGGCTGAGTTCCCAGCATAGCCAAAGAACTGACCACAAAGTGTTCTCCTGCATAGTGTGGTCAGTTTGTAATAGGAAAGCAGAGGAACTGACAGGAATACCAGGGAAGCAATACAAAGAGAACAGGATACATTTTCGTACATGGTACAGTGGACACATATTGGGAATATGAAATGTTGGGTTTACATTTTCTTTAAAGTTGTGGTCTTACATTTTAAGGGGGTTCCATATTACCATATTGACTCCTTGCTGCCAGATGGGTACTACAAATATGTTGTAGTTTTTTGTTTACAAACATTTTTTTATTGAGGTCAAACATGAGAGATATAGCAAACATATACAATATCACATTGCAAAGCTAGTACAACAGCATAAAGGATGGTATAATGCTGGCAATGTATCCATATAAGTACTACTCATTAACAACAAATCATAAAAAATGCCATATAGAAACAACTACAAATCATAAAAAATACCATACAACGAGCAAAAGAAAATATGTAAGAGATATAAAGGAAGTACTATATAAGAGAAATCGCATTTAGGAATATATAATCGTATAGGCCTGAGTTTTAGAGGCCAGTAGGAATTTGATTAACCTCTATATCTAGGTTGGGAGCAAGAGTAAATAGGTTCAGTCACAAAAAGATTACTATTCCCTGACTCAAGGATGGGTACAAAAATCCCATTTCATGTGAAAAAATCCACATGAAGTCTTGGATTAGAATTTTTTTTTTTGCAATCAAATTAAAGCTATATGGCCCACTGGACAGCACTAAATAAAGTATGGGGAAAATAAGTATTTTATAGTTTTGCATATGAGGTGCATCATTTTGCAGAAGTTTGACTTTTGCTGTAAGAATCCTGTAGGTTACTAGGGTTGTTATCTTTTGACGTCATCCTCTTTCCAAACTCTAGTGACATATGGCTGTAAATGAAAAAAACAGTGGTGTGCTGGTCCATCACTGGAACTTATGATCACCATGTTATAAGGAGGTAATTACATGCCTACTATTCTAGGCACAATTATTATTATTATTATAATTTTTTTGCCACTGCATGTTTTGCTTTACTCGCTTGCTGACCCCCTGCCGACAGAATGGCTCCCCTGCGCGAATCACCGTAGCTGTACGGCGGTCGCTTTAAGGGGTATAGGGGCGCACGCGTGCCGTCGCAGTACCGAGGAGCCGATGGGCATGCACGGCGGCCGCAATGTCTGCCGGGCACCCGCGATCGCTCCTGACAAAGCCAGAACGAAGATCTGTGTGTGAAAACACACAAATCCACGTTCTGGCAGTGGAGAGGAGACAGATTGTGTGTTCCTAGTATATAGGAACAACGATCTGTCTCCTCCCCCAGGCAGTCCCATCCCCCCTACAGTTAGAACATGCTGAGGGAACACATTTAACTCCTTAATCGCCCCCTAGTGTTAACCCCTCCCCTGCCAGTGACATTTATACAGTAATCAGTGGCTATTTTTAGCTCTGATCGCTGTATAAATGTCAGTGGTCCCAAAAAAGTGTCAAAAGTGTCCGATCTGTTTGCCGCAATGTTGCAGTGCCGATAAAAATCGCAGGTCGTTGCCATTACTAGTAAAAAAATAAATAATGAAAATGCCATAAATCTATCCCCTAATTCTTTTTCGTACATCACGGGACACAGAGCGACTTAGTCATTACTAATGGGTTATATAGATTACCTTCAGGTGCTGGCACTGGCCACTTCCAAACCGGAAGTACCCTCCCCTATATAAGCCCCTCCCATCCGGGAGCACCTCAGTTTTTTGCCAGTGTCTAAGGTGTTGGCCAAGAAGTAACATGTGTTTTCACTGGGCTTGCGTACAGGTTCTTTTGGGCCTTAGTAAGCTGTTCCGGATCCCACCAAAAAAGCTTCATAGCTAAACGGTCGGTACCCGGGCCTTGCAGCAGAAGAGCAAGGTTTTGCCTGTAATGCCTCTCTTAGGAGGGCTGGACCCTGGGATCCAGAGCTCTGGTCATACCCACGACCAAGATGTTGTCTGTGCAGGGTGCTATACAGGTCCAGGGGAGTGGAATCCTTGGGAACCCGGTCCCTGAAGGTTTAATTACAATGCCTGCCGTGATAGGTGAAGTTTGGGCTTCTGTGGACCAAACAAAGTCCTGCGGCGGGGATCAGGTAAGTGGGGGCCCCCAGGAACTTGGTTCTATTGGGGGACCCCAAGCCTAATTTGTCTTTCTGTCTGTTACCTAACGGTATTCCCGCTAATATCTGTGTATGCCTGTAACTACTGAAAATGTCAAATTTTAATAGTCAAGAAAAAAAAAAAGGGACCGCGGTACCTGTGTTAAACCACTAGAGGCCGCTGTGGTCCATTTTTCTTGTCATGTGGATCTTTGGTTTTCTCAAGTCAAAAGATCCAGGCAGTTGGTAAGTTTCTCTGTGGGAATCCACTTCCTCTGCCCTGTTGCTGCGCTCATCCACCGCACAGGCCCTCCGGCAAAAAGGGCCCTGGCTCCTAGTCCCTGTTTGATTTTCGAAAAGGGCGCCAATGGCGCACGGGCGCGCGCGCGGGCGCGTGCACGCGCCTCCTATGAAAAAAAAAAGGGGCGGGTGGATGACGCTCGATGCGCGCCACGGCGCTTCTGCGCATGTGCAGGCGTCCCAGCTTGTATAAAGACACAGTACAAGTGTCAGCTGGATGCAAACAGAGCTAGCAACAAACAGTGGCACACAGAGGCGGTTGATGCAGGCATCCCCATAGAAAGGCACTTTAGTGGACACCAGCTGGTATATAGCAGCAACTATGTTAGACTATTACCAGCAAAATTGGTGTATGACGACGGGAATACCTCAGCTTTGTGCTTATAGGATATGTCGTCCAGACGCTCTGGAAATAGATCTTCCAAGAAGCGAAAGGGGTCTCCGTCGGGCTCTGAGGATTTTGGGCATGCTGTACTGCGCCAATCTCCCCTGAAATTTCAGAGGTCAGTAGCCGTAGGAACCCCGCAGGAGTACCTGGTACTGCGGCTGTCCCCAGTCCACCTGCTCCTGTATATATAACAGAGGAGGTTTTATCCTCAACTCTGGGAGGATTGGAAGAGAGATTAACAGCATTGATCGCTGCTTCCCTGTCACAGGAAAAGCGCGTCCGATCTCCGTCTCCTCCTGCAGAGTGCCTGTTAGTGGAGGAACAGTCCCAGAGATCGACCTACCTGAAGGGGATCAGGTGAGGTTGATAAAGTTATAGAGGAATCAACAGTGGAAGAACCTTTCTCAGCATCTCAGGCTGAAAGATTATGGGTTCAGTCTCTGACTAACATGGTCCGAGCAGCATTTAAATGCCTCTGGCGGAACCATCAACCACTACTGTCTCCTCGCTGGGGTCGCTGAAAGCTCTCCAGACTGTCTGTTCCTTCCCAATCCACCCTTTATTGGAAGGGTTTATTTACCAGGATTGGGAGCATCCTGTAAAATATTTACTCCCCCCAAGAGATTTCCGGTGATCTATCCCATGGAGGATAAGTTCATAAAAAAAAAAAAAAAAAAATGGAGGGTCCCTACAGTGGACACAGCCATCTCTTGTGTAAATAAATCACTGACATGTCCAGTAGATAATGTTCCAATGTTCAAAGACCCAATAGATAAAAAATTGGAGTCTTTACTAAAATCTGCTTTCTCTACAGCAAGCATGGTGACACAACCTGCAGTAGCAGCGATTGGAGTCTGCCAAGCAATGAAAGATCAGTTGAAACAAGTCTTAAGGGACTTACCAGATCAGCAGGCTCTTGCCCTAGCTGACCTACCTAGAGCCTTGTGTTGCGGTGGACGCCATAAAGGATACAATACAACAGGCATCCCGCTTTACGCTGTCTGTAGACATATGCGTAGGCTTCTATGGCTCAAAAAACTGGTCTGCTGAAGCTCCCTGTAAGAAATTGCTGATTAGCTTCCCATTTCATGGAGAACGCTTATCTGGAGATGATCTGGACAAATATATCCAGAAAACTTCTGCCAGTAAAAGTACACTCTTGCCGGTTAAGAACAAGGGTAGAAGTCCTTCTTTTAAGAGGCCTACTTCTCCAGTCCCTGGCACATCGGCTGTGAAACAGTTCCGACGGCCTCCGCGGTCAAATCCAGGGGGCAGAAATCAGGGACAATCACAGGGTAAAAGAAACCCTGGGTCAAGAGAGGTACAAAACCTCCCCCCAAGTCATGAAGGGTTGCCCCCACTCAATCGGGTGAGGGGAAGACTTCAGTTGTTCACAGAGACCTGGCGGGACACCATCAGAGATGGGTGATCTCCGCAGTAAGTCTGGGATACAGGCTGGAGTTAAAAGACATTCCTCCTGACCATTTTATAAGGTCAAACGTGCCAAGCGATCCCCAGAAGAGAGGATCCCTCCTTCTGGCACTAGAACAACTATTGCTCCAAGGTGTAATCATGAAGGTTCCCCTGGAAGAAAACGGGTTCGGGTTTTACTCGAACCTTGTCACAGTCCCCAAACCAAATGGGGACATGAGGCCCATATTAAATATAAAAGGGCTAAACAAGTTCCTACATATCAGGACTTTTTCGGATGGAGTCGATCCGATCGGTGGCCACCGCCCTACAAGGGCAGGAATGGTTAGCCTCGATCGACATAAGGGATGCTTATTTGCATATTTCCATCTGTCCGGCCCACCAGAAATTTCTACGCCTTGCAGTAGAAGGGCGCCATTTTCAGTTCAGAGCCTTACCTTTCGGTCTGGCCACAGCACCACGAGTGTTCACAAAAATCCTGGCCCTACGATTGGCCAAACTAGGAACACAAGGTGTAACGATAATGGCATATCTAGACGACTTGTTGCTGATAGACCACTCAGTGAAAAAAACTAGAAGTGGTCGTTCACAAGATAATCAAGTATCTGGAATCTCACGGTTGCATTATCAACCGAGACAAGTCAGCCCTAAAACCAGTCAAAAGCCTGGAATACTTGGGGGCTAAGACTGGATTCAAATCAGAGAAAGATTTTCTTACCTCCAGAGAAGGTGTCGTCTTTGAAAGATTTGACCCACTTAGTGGGTACAAAAAAGAAAAACCATCCATACGCCTGTGTATAAGGCTGCTGGGAAAAATGGTGGCTTCATTCGAAGCAGTACCCTACGGTCAATTCCATTCAAGGAACATGCAGAGGGCCATACTGTCAGCCTGGAACAAAAAAGTTCAGGCTTTAGACTTACCAATGTCCCCTTCCGTTCGCAAGAGCCTCCATTGGTGGTTGGTACCAGAATCTGGAAAAAGGGAAACCCTTTAGTCCGGTTTCTTGGAAGGTGGTCACTACAGATGCCAGCCTCATAGGCTGGGGGGCAGTACTGGAGCAATGGTCTCTCCAGGGCAAGTGGTCAGAAGCAGAGAAGGCCCTGCCCACCAATCTCTTAGAGATATGAGCAGCCCGGTATGCCCTAGTAGCATGGACATCCAAACTCCAAGGGTCACCTGTCAGAATTCAATCAGACAATGCCACAGCAGTGGCATATATCAATCACCAGGGTGGCACCAGGAGTCGTGCAACCCAGAGGGAAGCGAATTGCATCCTGGAATGGGCAGAAAGGTATGTCACAGCCATATCCGCGGTTTTCATCCCAGGAGTGGAAAATTGGAGAGCGGACTTTTTAAGTCGCCAGCAATTATGCCCGGGGAATGGTCTCTTCACCCCGAGGTTTTACAGGCAATATGCCAGCGGTGGGGAACACCGGATGTAGATCTGCTAGCATCCAGATTCAACGCAAAGGTGGACAGATTTGTGTCTCGCACAAAGGATCCCCTAGCTTGCGGTTCGGATGCCCTAGTGTTCCCTTGGGATCAGTTCAAGCTGATATAGGCATTCCCACCGCGATTAATCCGCAGAATCAGGGTAGAAAAGAAACCAGTGATTCTGGTGGCTCCAGCGTGGCCCCGAAGGGCATGGTACGCGGAGATTGTAAAAATGTCAGTGGGAAGTCCTTGGACCCTCCCACATCGTCCGGACCTGCTTTCGCAAGGACCGATATACTACCCTTCCTTACCAGCCCTAGGTTTGACGGCCTGGCTATTGAAGCCCACATTCTAAAAAAGAGAGGGCTCTCTAATCCTGTGGTATCTACCATGATCAATGCCAGGAAGCCGGTATCCAGGCAGATCTATTATAGGATCTAGAAGGCGTACATCACGTGGTGTGAGGCCAGGAAATGGCATCCACGTAAGTACGTAATAGGTAGGATTCTGGACTTCCTACAGTGGGCTGTACATAGGAAGCTTGCCTTGAGTACTATCAAGGGTCAGACGGCCTTGTCAATATTTTTTTCAAGGACCCTTGGCTTTGCATTCATTAGTCAAAGCTTTCATACAAGGAGTGATGCGTATTAGCCCTCCGGTTAGTATTCCCATATGTCCATGGGACTTAAACCTGGTTCTGTCGGTTCTACAGAAACAACCATTTGAACCATTGCGGCACATTTCCTTGGTTCTTTGCACCAGGAAATTGATTTTCTTAGTAGCCATTTGTTCGGCTAAAAGAGTATCGGAATTAGCCGCCTTGTCCTGTAAGGAGCCATATCTGGTTATCCATAAGGACAGAGTAGTGTTACGTCCTCATCCAGCCTTCTTCCTAAGGTGGTATCGAGGTTCCATTTGAACCAAGATGTGGTTCTTCCTTCCTTTTTCCCCAAACCTAGCTCGGTAGAGGAAAAGTTATTGCATTCTTTGGATGTAGTAAGAGCAGTTAAAGCTTATCTTAAAGCCACTGCTCAGATTCGTAGAACGGATACTTTGTTTGTTCTGCCGGAAGGCCCCAGAAAGGGTCAGGCAGCATCAAAAATCTACTTTAGCCAAGTGGATTCGACAGGTCATAATACAAGCCTATGGCTTGAAAAGGAGACCGCCTCCGTTTAAAGTTAGGGCGCACTCCACAAGAGCAGTTGGAACTTCATGGGCAGTGCATCACCAAGCCTCCCTGGCTCAAGTCTGTAAGGCCACAACATGGTCCTTAGTACACACGTTTACTAGGTTCTACCAGGTAGACGTCAGAAGTCAGGAGGATGTCGCCTTTGGGCGCAGTGTGTTGCAGGCCGCAAAAGAGCCTCATGCCTGATGGCGCCCAGCTTATGTATAGTGTATCCCTCCCCTCATTGGGCATTGCTTTGGGACGTCCCATTAGTAATGACTAAGTCGCTCTGTGTCCCGTGATGTACGAAAAAGAAAAAGGGATTTTTATAACAGCTTACCTGTAAAATCCTTTTCTTGGAGTACATCACGGGACACAGAGCTCCCACCCCTCTTTTTGGGACACTTATTGCTTTGCTACAAAACTGAGGTGCTCCTGGATGGGAGGGGCTTATATAGGGGAGGGTACTTCCGGTTTGGAAGTGGCCAGTGCCAGCACCTGAAGGTAATCTATATAACCCATTAGTAATGACTAAGTCGCTCTGTGTCCCGTGATGCACTCCAAGAAAAGGATTTTACAGGTAAGCTGTTATAAAAATCCCTTTTCTTTCTCGTACATCACGGGACACAGAGCGACATAGTCATTACTAATGGGTTATATAGATACCGTCAGGTGCTGGCTCTGGCAACTTCCAAAACCGGAAGTACCCTCCCCTATATAAGCCCCTCCCATCCGGGAGCACCTCAGTTTTTTGCCAGTGTCTAAGGTGTTGGCCAAGAAGAAACATGTGTTTTTCACTGAGCTTGCGTACAGGTTCTTTTGGGCCTCGGTAAGCTATTCCGGATCCGACCAAAAAAGCTTCATAGCTAAACGGTCGGTACCCGGGCCTTGCAGAGAAGAGCAAGGTTTTGCCTGTAATGCTTCTCTTAGGAGAGCTGGACCCTGGGATCCAGAGCTCTGGTCATACCCACGACCAAGATGTTTTCTGTGCAGGGTGCTATACAGGTCCAGGGGAGTGGAATCCTTGGGAACCCGGTCCCTGAAGGTTTGATTACAATGCCTGCCGTGATAGGTGAAGTTTGGGCTTTTGTGGATCAAACAAAGTCCTGCAGCGGGGAACAGGTAAGTGGGGGCCCCCAGGAACTTGGTTCTATTGGGGGACCCCCAAGCCTAATTTGTCTTTCTGTCTGTTACCTAACGGTATTCCCGCTAATATTCTGTGTATGCCTGTTACTACTGAGAAAATGTAAAAATTTTAATAGTAGGCAAGAAAAAAAAAAAAAATGTAAGACCGCGGTACCTGTGTTAGACACTAGAGGCCGCTATGGTTCTTTTTCTTGTAATGTGTATTTTTTTCTTCCAGAATCAAATCCAGGCAGTTGGTATGTTCTCTCCTGGGAAGCTGTCTCCTCTGCCCTGTTGCTGCGCTCATCCATCCCCGGGTCCTGCGGCAAAGGGATCCTGGCTCCCATCTAGCTCCTTGTTGTTTTCAAAAAAGGCGCCGAAGGCGCACGTGCCCGCGCGCGTGCGCGTGCACGCGCCTCTATTCATAGAGGCGATCTGGAAAAAGGGGCGGAGCGGGTGGATGACGCTCAGGTGTGCGCCGCGGCGCTACTGCGCATGTGCGGGCGTCCAGCGTGTTTTAAAGCACATTATAGCTGGCTGTTGAAGTGCATAGACAGAGCTAGCAACAATATAAAGGCACATAGAGGCGGTTGATGCAGGCATCCCCTAGAAAGGCACTTTAGTAGACACCAACTGTGATATAGCAGCAATTGTGCTAGACTATTCTCAGTAAAAGTGGTGTATTACGGCTGGAATACCTCAGCTTTAGGCTTAGGAATATGCCGTCCAGAAGCTCCGGAACTGAATCTTCCAGGAAGCGAAGGGGGTCTCATCGGGCTCTGAGGATCTTGGGCATACTTCTGCTGCACCAGTCTCCCCTGAAGTTCAGAGGTAAGTGACCGTAGAGACCCCGCAGGGGTACTTGGTACTGTGGCTGTCCTCAGTTCACCTGCTCCTGTGTATGTAACAGAGGAGGTTTTTTCCTCAGCTTTGGGAGGATTAGAGAGAGATTGTCAACATTGATCGCTGCCTCCCTGTCAGGGAAAGCACGCCCGATCTCCATCTCCTCCTTCAAAGTGCCTGTTAGCAGAGCAACAGTCCCATACAGGGATCGACCTGCCTGAAGGGGATCAGGATAAGGTTGATTCTGTTATAGAGGAGTCAACAGTGGGGGAACCTTTTTCTCAGCATCTCAAGCTGAAAGATTATGGGTTCAGTCTCTGACTAACATGGTCCGATCAGCATTTAAAAATGCACCTTGCGGAACCATCAACCACTACTGTATCCTCGTTGGGGTCGCTAGAAGCCCCCAGACTGTCTGTTCTTTTCCACTTCACCCTTTACTGAAAGGGCTTATTTACCAGGATTGGGAACGTCCTGAGAAAATATTTATTCCCCCAAGAGATTTCCGGTGGTCTATCCCATGGAGGATAAGTTCATAAAAAAAAAAAAAAATGGAAGGTCCCTACAGTGGACGCAGCCATCTCTTGTATGTATAAATCACTGACATGTCCAGTGGATAATGTCCAAATGTTCAAGAACCCAGTAGATAAAAGATTGGAGTCCTTATGAAAGTCTGCTTCTTTCTACAGCAAGCTTGGTGACACAACCAGCAGTAGCAGCTATTGGGGTCTGCTAAGCAGTGAAGGATCAGTTGAAACAGGTCTTGAGGGACTTGACAGATCAGCAGGCTTTGCCCTAGCTGATCTACCTAGAGCCTTAGGCTTTGCGGTTGACGCCATAAAGGATTCAGTCCATCAGGCCTTACGCTGTCTATAGTACATATGCGTAGGCTTCTATGGCTCAAAAACTGGTCTGCTGAAGCTCCCTGTAAAGAATGGCTGGTTAGCGTCCCATTTCATGGTGAACGCTTATTCAGGGAAAACCTGGACAAATATATCCAGAAAATTTCCAGCGGTAAAAATACGCTCTTGCCGGTTAAAAACAGAGTTAGAGGTCCCTCTTTAAGAGGCCTGCTTCTCCAGTCCCTGGGGCATCGGCTGTGTAACAGTTCCGACGGCCTCCTCGGTCAATTCCCGGGGGTAAAAAAACAGGGACAATAGCAGGGTAATGAGAAACCCTGGGTCAGGGGAGGTACAAAACCTCCCCCAAAGTTAAATTCATTGAAGGGTTGCCCCCACTCAGTCGGGTGGGGGGAGGACTCCAGTTGTTCGCAAGAGACCTGGCGGGACACGATCAAGACAGATAGGTGCTCTCCGCAGTATGTTTGGGATACAGTTTGGAGTTAAAAGACTCTCCTCCTTCCCATTTTTGAGGTCAAACGTGCCAAGGGATCCCCGGAAGAGAGAGTCCCTCCTGTTGGCACTAGAACAACTATTGCTCCAAGGAGTAATTATGGAGGTTCCCCTGGAAGAATGAGGGTTTGGGTTTTACTCAAACCTCTTTACAGTCCCGAAGCAAACGCGGACGGGAGGCCCATATTAATTCTAAAAAGGGCTATACAAATTCCTGTATATCAGGACTTTCCGATGGAGTCAATCCGATCGGTGGCCACTGCCCTACAAGGGGGAGGATTGGTTAGCCGCAATCGACATCAAAGATGCTTATTTGCACATTCCCATCTTTCCAGTCCACCAAAAATTTCTACGCTTTGCAGTAGAAGGGCGCCATTTTCAGTTCAGAGCCTTACCCTTCGGTTTGGCCACAGCACCACGAGTGTTAACAAAAATTCTGGCCCTTTATTGGCCAATCTAAGAACACAAGGTGTAATGATAATGGCATATCTAGATGACTTGTTGCTGATAGACCACTCAGTGAAAAAACTAGACGTGGTCGTTCACAAGACAATCAAGTATCTGGAATCTCACGGTTGGATTATCAACCGAGACAAGTCAGCCCTAAAAACCAGTCAAAAGTCTGGAATACTTGGGGCTAAGGTTGGATTCAGGCCAGAGAAAAATATTCTTGCCTCGAGGAAAGGTGTTGTCTTTGAAAGATTTGATCCACTTAGTGGGTACAAAAAAGACAGCCGTCCATATGCCTGTGCATGAGGCTGCTGGGAAAAATGGTGGCATCATTCGAAGCAGTACCCTACGGTCAATTCCATTCAAGGAATTTGCAAGGGGACATACTGTCGGCCTGGAACAAAAAAGTTCAGGCCCTAGACTTACAATGTCCTTGTCCCCTTCCGTTCGCAAGAGCCTCCGTTGGTGGTTGGTTCCCCAGAATCTGGAAAAAAGGAAATCCTTCAGTCCGATTTCTTGGAAGGTGGTCACTACAGATGCCAGCCTTATAGGCTGGGGAGCAGTACTGGAGCAATAGTCTCTCCAGGGCAGATGGTCGGATGCAGAAAAGGCCCTGCCCATCAATCTCTTAGAGATACGAGCAGCCCGGTATGCCCTAGTAGCATGGACATCCAAACTCCAAGGGTCCCCTGTCAGAATTCAATCAGACAATGCCACAGCAGTGGCATATATCAATCATCAGGGGGGCACCAGGAGTCGTGCAGCCCAGAGGGAAGTAAATTACATCCTGAAATGGGCAGAAAGATATTTCCCAGCCATATCTGCGGTATTCATTCCAGGAGTGGAGAATTGGAAGGCGGACTTTCTAAGTCGCCAGCAATTATGCCCAGAGGAAGGGTCCCTTCACCCCGAGGTTTTCTGGACAATATGTCAGCGGTGGGGAACATCGGATGTAGATCTTCTAGCATCCAGATTCAACGCAAAGGTGGACAGGTTTGTCTCTCGGACAAGGGATCCCCTAGCTTGCGGCTCGGATGCCCTAGTGTTCCCTTGGGATCAGTTCAAGCTGATATATGCATTCACACCGCCACAATGGTTACCTCGATTACTCCGCAGAATCAGGGTAGAAAAGAAACCAGTGATTCTGGTGGCTCCAGCGTGGCCCCGAAGAGCGTGGTACGTGGAGATTGTAAAATGTCAGTGGGGAGTCCTTGGACTCTCCCACATCGTCCGGACCTGCTTTCGCAAGGACCGATATACCACCCTTCCTTACCAGCCCTAGGTTTGACGGCCTGGCTATTGAAGCCCACATTCTAAAAAAGAGAGGGCTCTCTAATTCTGTGGTATCTACCATGATCAATGCCAGGAAGCCGGTATCCAGGCAGATCTACTATAGAATCTGGAAGGCGTACATCGCCTGGTGTGAGGCCAAGAAATGGCATCCACGTAAATACGTAATAGGTAGGATTCTGGACTTCCTACAATGGGCTGTAGATAGGAAGCTTGCCTTGAGTACTATCAAGGGTCAGATTTCGGCCTTGTCAATATTTTTTCAAAGGCCCTTGGCTTCGCATTCACTAGTCAAAGCCTTTATACAAGGAGTGATGCGTATTAGTCCTCCGGTTAATATTCCCATATGTCCATGGGATCTAAACTTGGTTCTGTCGGTTCTACAGAAACAACCATTTGAACCATTACAGCATATTTCTTTGGTTCTTCTCACCAGGAAATTGATTTTTCTAGTAGCCGTTTGTTCGGCTAAAAGAGTGTCAGAATTAGCAGCTATGTCCTGTAAGGAGCCATATCTGGTTATCCATAAGGATAGAGTAGTGTTACGCCCTCATCCAGCCTTTCTTCCTAAGGTGGTATCGAGGTTTCATTTGAACCAAGATGTGGTTCTTCCTTCTTTTTTCCCCAAACCTACTTCGGTAGAGGAAAAGTTATTGCATTCTTTGGATGTAGTAAGAGCAGTTAAAGCTTATCTAAAAGCCACTGCTCAGATTCGCAGAACGGATACTTTGTTTATTCTGCCGGAAGGCCCCAGAAAGGGTCAGGCAGCGTCAAAATCTACTTTAGCGAGTGGATTCGACAGGTCATAATACAAGCCTATGGCTTGAGAAGGAGACCGCCTCCGTTCAAAGTTAGAGCGCACTCCACGAGAGCAGTTGGAACTTCATGGGCAGTGCATCACCAGGCCTCCCTGGCTCAGGTCTGTGAGGCCGCAACATGGTCTTCAGTTCACACGTTTACTAGGTTCTACCAGGTGGACGTTAGAAGTCAGGAGGATGTCGCCTTTGGGTGCAGTGTGTTGCAGGCCGCAAAAGATCCTCATGTCTGATAGCGCTCAGCTTATATATGGTGTATCCCCCCCCTCATTGGGCATTGCTTTAGGACATCCCATTAGTAATGACTATGTCGCTCTGTGTCCCGTGATGTACGAGAAAGAAAATGGGATTTTTATAACAGCTTACCTGTAAAATCCTTTTCTTGGGAGTACATCACGGGACACAGAGCTCCCGCCCCTCTTTGGGGACACTTATTGCTTTGCTACAAAACTGAGGTGCTCCCGGATGGGAGGGGCTTATATAGGGGAGGGTACTTCCGGTTTTGGAAGTTGCCAGTGCCAGCACCTGACGGTATCTATATAACCCATTAGTAATGACTATGTCGCTCTGTGTCCCGTGATGTACTCCCAAGAAAAGGATTTTACAGGTAAGCTGTTATAAAAATCCCATTTTTTGTAAATGCTATAACTGTTGTGCAAACCAATCAATATATGCTTATTGCGATTTTTTTTTTTAACCAATAACATGTAGAAGAATATGTATAAGCCTTAACTGTTCGAAAACTGCAGAGGTGCTCAAATACCACCAAAAGAAAGCTCTATTTGTGGGTGAAAAAGGATGTCACTTTTGTTTGGGTACAACGTTGCACGACCATGCAATTGTCAGTTAAATCGACGCAGTGCCATATCGCAAAAAATGGCCCGGTCAGGAAGGGGGTAAATCCTTCTGAGGCTGAAGTGGTTGGTGTATATTACCCCTTAAAAAAATTTGTATCTATATTTGTGTCGGTCCAGAAATATACGTCACAATATAATCTATTTTCTTTTTTTGCTTCCTTTTAATGTCACTTGCCTGGTTGATGCAGCCAGTCCTTCTTCTCCTTTGTGTAAACTGACCAAGCACAGAAACAGATCTGTATTAAAACAGTTAGCTTGCTTCCATAGACTTGCTGTATGGGGATACAGGTTGCCTTTCTGATATCTCCCCGTAGTCCAGCCACGTCCCCATGCCCGCCTTGCTTTGTTGATTGACAGGGGCTCCAGCTGGAGCCTTGATGTCAAACCACAACTGCAACTTGTAGAAGCAGAAGGCATAGCCTTTTTTAACGCAGCACACACAGATGGGGAATGTAGTAGAATTGATGTAATCAAATGCCTGTCCCTTGCCAACTTGAAAACGAAAGGTGTGGTCAATGTAATCAAGCCGTAAGACATGATAACAAGGATTGTATACCACTTCCTGCCCGCAGTACATCATATGACGTCCTTGACTTTCAGGGGGATATCTGAATGATGCCTGCAGCTACAGGCATCATTCAGATATAATTTTCTGCCGGCGATTCTGTGCACCATGAGAATGATCATAGCGGCAGTTCCGCCACTTGACCGTTTTTATAGGCGACGGGAGGGTACGTCCCCTCCTTCCGCCACCATCTGGTGCTTCTCCGGGCTCTCCCGTGCCATCGGGGACCCGGAGAAAGAACCAGCCGCCTCCGTGTGACGACCATAGAGATTTATCTCTATGACCGTTGGAGGCCCAGGCGCGACGATATGACGTCATGTCCAGGCTGCGGATGTAAACAAAGCCGCGATCGCGCCTGGTAAGCATGAGATCGTGAATTTTTTTTGTCGGTCTCATGCTTTCCAGCCTAGAGGAGAGATGTGGGGTCTTATTGACCCCACATCTCTCCATAAAGAGGACCTGTCACGATAGATTCCTACTACAAGGGATGTGTACATTCCTTGTAATAGGAATAAAAGTGATCAAAAAAAATGAAATGTAAAAGAAAGTGTAAAAAAATAAAAATAAAGTAAAATAAATAAATACGTTTTAAACGCCCCTGTCCCCGGTAGCTCGCACTCAGAAGCGAACACACACGTAAGTCCCGCTCACATATGTAAACGCCGTTCAAACCACACATGTGAGGTATCGCCGCGTGCGTTAGAGCACGAGCAGCAATTCTAGCACTAGACCTCCTTGGTAACTCTAAACTGGTAACCTGTAAAAAAATTAATGCGTCGCCTATGGAGATTTTTAAGTACCGAAGTTTGGCCCCATTCCATGAGTGTGCACAATTTTAAAGCGTGACATGTTGGGTATCCATTTACTCGGCGTAACATCATATTTCACATTATACAAAAAAAACTGGGCTAACTTTACTGTTTTGTTATTTTTTAATTAATGAAACAGTTTTTTTCCCCCAAAAGGCGTTTGAAAAATTATTGCGCAAATACTGTGCGAGATAAAAAGTTGCAATGACTGCCATTTTATTTCCTAGGGTGTCTGCTAAAAAAAACATATATAATGTTTGGGGGGTTCTAATTAATTTTCTAGCAAAAAAAATTATGATTTTTACATCTATAGGAGAGGAGTGCCAGAGTAGGCCCGATATGGAAGTGGTGAAGGCATACTATGATATTCCTGCCCATGATACATGCTTATTTACTGTCTTTAACAGTTGTGTGTACATCTAAATTACATATAATTTAAGATTTAAAAACAGCTTTCCATTTATATAAACCCTGCAATGCAGCAGTTGACTATGTTTATATGACCTTGCCCACTAGCAGCATTTCTTGAGAAGTGCATGATGCTGGTCGCTGATAAATATCCATGATTAGCAGTCAGACACTTGCACCACTGGCATAGGAGAAATTATTCTGTAAGGATAGCCATCTAATATTACTATCTACCACATGATAACGGTTATCTTGGAAGGATTGCTTTTCAATCATAATTGCTGTTGGGTTTTTAAAGTTCTGAGAAAAGTTTGCAAATCCTTAGAAAATATCTAGATTTCTGTAAAGATAACTCTTGGAATGTGATCTGATCTGTATCAAAGTGGCCTATTCAAAAAGATTGCCACACTATGACTAAGAATTTCTCTGTCAGCAAATGCATGGAAATTGTAGCTTCTGGAGATAAATTTTTCTGGCAATGTTCATTTGTGAAAGATTTTTCAACAAACATTTGATTCAAAATCATCTGTTATTTCAGACTGCTATATAACATCTTTTCATAGGCTTTGGCTTGATGGCCTCTTGATGGTCTTCAAACTGAAATTTAGACAGATGTTAAAGATACTAAACCAATTTAGATATGAATTAGTTACCGTATTTATCGGCGTATAACACGCACCCCAAGTTTAGGAGGGAATTTTAGGGAAAAAAACTTTTAGGAGGGAAGTTTAAGGAAAAAAAAAATACATTTAAACTTACATTTAAATGCAGCCTTACCAGTGTCCATTGCAGCCTTGTCAGTGCAGCCTTGCCAGCAGTGTTCATTGCAGCCTTGCCCCAGTGTTCAGTGCAGCCTTGCCAGCAGTGTCCATTGCAGCCTTGCCTCAGTGCCCAGTGCAGCCTTGCCCCAGTGCCCAGCACCGCCTTGCCTCAGTGCCCAGCACCGCCTTGCCTCAGTGCCCAGCACAGCCTTGCCTCAGTGCCCAGCACAGCCTTGCCTCAGTGCCCAGTACAGCCTTGCCCGCATTTCAAAAATGGCGCCGCCGAGATCGAGACTGGGCGGAGCGGGACGACGCCGCCGAGAACGCAGGGACACATAGCCGAGTGTACTCGGCTCTAGTCGGCTCTTCTCGGCTCCGCTCACAGTCACGCCGAGTCCCGCCCTATGATGGACATAACACAGGTCCAATGGACTGGGCGTGACTGTGAGCGGAGCCGAGAAAAGCCGAGTACACTCGGCTATGTGTATCTCGGCGGCGATCGCTGCGCTCTGCTCAGTCAGCGGAGATTCGACGGGGGATAGGTGAGTATCGGCGTATAACACGCACCCACGATTTTCCCCTGATTTTAAGGGGAAAAAAGTGCGCGTTATACGCCGATAAATACGGTAATCATTAAATGTATGTTTTAAATGACGCTAGTATGAGTACCTAAATTTGACTTGGTATTAATATCTTCAAATCCCCAATACAACAGCAATCAGACTGTAATGCCTCGTACACACGACCAGTTTTCCCGGCAGGAAAACTGCCATGAGAGCTTTTGGCCGAGAATCCCAGCCGTGTGTATGCTCCATCGCAGTTTTCCCGACAGGAAAACTGCGGGGAAAAAAAAGAGAACATGTTCTCTTTTTTCCCGCCGGCCTTTTTCCCGGCAGTTTTCCTATGGGAAAAACGGCGATGGAGCATACACACCGCCGGGATTCCCAGCCAAAGCTCTCACCGCAGTTTTCCCGATGGGAAAACCTCTTGTGTATACCGGGGGAAAGTTACCGAGTAGGTTCTCGGTTTTCCCCTCGGGATTCCCGGCGGACTTTTTACCGCCGGGAATCCCGTACGTGTGTACTAGGCATTAAAGTCAGGGCCTGAACTGGGAGTCAATCAGATGCACTACAAACAAGTGTGTTGACAAGGAACATGCTAATATAGTAGGATATAGCAGGGAAAGCAGCAGGGAATCTTCATCATAAGTAGCTGCTCTTATACTGCCTGGTCAGAATTCCAAAGAAGTCTACAGGGCTTGTGTTTCTGTGTTACTTGGTAGGGAAACAGACGTAGACGGGCCTCATAGGAGTCTATGACGATTCCATTGCGAAGGTGCGCACAGGAAGAGCAGACTTGCCGTGTTGGATGTAAACAAGCACAGGAGGCTGTGGATATTGGATCTCAGTAAGTATGCATCTGCAGAGTCGAAGGGTGGAAATGGTTACAGTAGGGCATCAGAGATGGGCAAAAAGAATAGGCGCACTTTGTCTGAAAATGCACCTTTTATTTAAACACTTCAGTACAGTGCACTTTTACCCCCTTTCTGCTCAGGCCAATTTTCAGCTTTCAGTGCTGTCGCACTTTGACAATTGTGTGGTCATGCAACACTGTACCCAAACTAAATTTTTATCATTTTTTCACACAACTATTTGCTAAATAAATGAAAAAAGACAGAAAAATTATAATAATTTAATAATTAAAAATATAAATGTATTCATTTTTATTTTTAAATGTTATGATTTTTTTTTAAACACACTGTGACCAGAGCAATATAATGTTATCATAGTAACATATTACTACTCTGGGGAAGTGATCAGGATTGCTTATAGCAGTGCATTATATTGCTATAAGTAAGCATTTTACTGAATGAAACTGATTCATTCAGTTTGTTTTGTTGTAATTAGCTGTGATTAGTCAAAGCTAATCACAGATGGTGCAGATGGGCTGCGATTTGCCCTGCCTGTACCATGTGATCACATTGACTAATCACAGCTAGTAACACAATGGATGGCAAGAAAGGAAAGGTGGTTAATTAATCATTCATCGGCTGTGTCCCATGGACCTTTATGAGAGGATGTCATATGACGGCCACTCTGAACGTTAAAGCCACCGAATGGCCGTTATTCTACTATAGGCCGGGTGGGATAGTGTTAAACTATTTTGGACTCTTGGATGTGTCTTTGGCACCCTCAAAATGCATATACTGTATGTGGATTCCTAAAGCGGAGTTCCGCCGAAAAGAAAAAAAATAATTAAAAGTCAGCAGCTACAAATACTGCAGCTACTGACTTTTAATATTAGGACACCCACCTGTCCAGGGCACCCGCAATGTCAACACCCGAAGCCGATCTGTCCCTCGGCTCTCAGGTGCTGCTGCGGCCATTTTCGGTAAGGGAATCAGGAAGTGAAGCCTTGTGGCTTCACTTCCTGGTTCCCTACTGCGAATGCGCGAGTTGCTCTGTGCTATTTCACTGATCCCTGCTGTCTTCTGGGACCTGTGTGTCTCCCAGAAGACAGCGGGGGGTCCGGAGGAGGGGCTGGACAATGGCGTAGATTGCCGCGTATACTGCAGCGATCTATGCCCGGAAGTGGAAGCAAATACCTGTATTAGACAGGTATCTGCTCCCCCCTGAAAGGTGCCAAATGTGACAACGGAGGGGGAGGGGGATTCCGAAAAGCGGAAGTTCCATTTTTGGGTGGAACTTCGCTTTATCTCTGCCCCACAATGAGTGTCCCCATTTGTGTAGAGCTGCTGAGTTATTGTTCCCAATAATGATTTGACAGACTGACCTAATATTTGTATCCAGTGCCACATTTTCATCTTTGCTTAGATGTGGCGGCCGCATTAATTTTTTTTAAGGTTTTAATATTTTCTTCACTTGATTATTCTGCAAGTAACACACTTTTGTTTGGCTTTATCTTATTAGATAATTATTAAGGCTTTGTTTACGTACTTAAGCGTACATCCGTGTGAGGGCTGTGTTTACTCAAACAAGATGCATAGGTGTTCCTTCCATCCACGTACAGACCATTCCATTCATGTAATTTGGGATGCAGTGGCTGCACAGACACATCAACTGCTCCCAATTTGACATCCGTGAGGGTGCAACATGCAGCCACTGCCTCCCAATTGACAATAACGGGACTGCTTGCACGTGGATGCACAGAACACCTCTACATCCCATGCAGGCAAAACATGATCCTCACCCAGGTACATTTTTTAATAGTTACCTGTATTAAATAATATATGTCATTTTTTTTAAACTTTGGAATATTCTCTGACACCAGTACTTTGGGTATATTCACACTGTACTGCAGTAGTAAAATCGCAGCAGGCCAATTTTTGATCTGTCCTAGGGTGACATCACTCAGTAACAGCACTATATCTATGGAGGAGAATCGTTGTCACCAAAGTCCGCTCTCCTGATTTGGTCTACAAACACCTCCCCCTTCTCATCTTTAATACACAGAAGACCATTGTTTTGTAGTTTACAGAATAAAGATAAGAAAGCTGGTAACATACTTTGAGATTTCAGTTTAGTCCATATTAAATTAAAAGAACACAAGATTTCTGATGGACTTATCTGGTACTTTACTGTACTTGCAGAAAAGAACGTGACCTTAAAGCACATCTAAGGACTTGTGATCTGCAATATATTATTTTTTTAGGTTTATGGGTTTAGATATACTTTAACTGTAAATAGTGTCATCCATAAGGCTTTCTGTGTATTAGGTCTATAAAACTTGGCAGGTATAAACAGCTACCTTATACTGTATGTATTTCATTGGTGTATTTAGCTGTTTTTCCAGAATTCAGTTTTAATTCTGTGTAGCTATGAAATTACTGTAAATCAATATATAAACTAGTTTTGTCCCTATAGTTACAGTAAAGGAGAGACAGTTAAAATTAAAAATGTGTGGGTTTAAAGCAGGGGTCTTCAAATAACACACTATTGCAAAAAATTATACATAATCTGAGACATTTTGCCAATTGCTCCATGGAAGCTGCCATGTTTGATGAAAATAACAGTTAATCATTTTCATTTGTGGTGCGGAACCATTCCATGTGTTTTAGATACTATTCTTCCTTATGCTATTCTGATATTTGTCTAAAATCTTAACTTATTAATTTATGAATGTTATTAAAAGTTATTTACATATTCCAGTGTGCAATTCATCAACTTTTTGTTAAATAGACTTAAACATTTTTATGGTATATTCATCTGACAACAAGCCAGAGTGGAATTTATTGGCTTTAAAAAAAAGATTACAAATTACGTTATGGAGATCTCATATGCTTTCTGACTTACAGTATCTCACAAAAGTGAGTACACCCCTCACATTTTTCTAAATATTTTATTATAACTTTTCATGTGACAACACTTAAGAAATTAGACTTTGTTACAATGTATAGTAGGGAGTGTACAGGTTGTATAACAGTGTAAATTTGCTGTCCCCTCAAAATAACTCAACACACATCCATTAATGTCTAAACCACTGGCACCAAAAGTGAGTACACTTCTAAGTCAAAATGTTCAAATTGGGGTAATTAGCCATTTTCCCTCCCCGGTGTCATGTGACTCGTTCAACATGGCACCTCATAGCAAAGAACTCCCTGAGGATCTAAAAAAAAAGAATTGTTGCACTACATAAAGATGGCCTAGGCTATAAGAAGATTGCCAAGACCCTGAAACGAAGCTGCAGCATGGTGGCCAAGACCATACAGTGGTTTAACAGGACAGGTTCAACTCAGAACAGGCCTCGCCATGGTTGACAAAGAAGTTGAGTGCACATGCTCTGCGTCATATCCAGAGGTTGTCTTTGGGAAATAGACGTATGAGTGCCGCCAGCATTGCTGCAGAGGTTGAAGGGGTGGGGGTCAGCCTGTCAGTGCTCAGACCATAAGCCACACACTGCATCAAATTGGTCTGCATAGCTGTCATCCCATAAGGAAGCCTCTTCTAAAGATGATGCACAAGAAAGCCCGCAAACAGTTTGCTGAAGACAAGCAGACTAAGGACATGGATTACTGGAACCATGTCCTGTGGTCTGATGAGACCAAGATAAACATATTCGGTTCAGATGGTGTCAATCGGGTGTGGCGGCAACCAAGTGAGGCGTACAAAGAAAAAAGTGTCTTGCCTACAGTCAAGCATGGTGGTGGAAGTGTCATGGTCTGGGGCTGCATGAGTGCTGCTGGAACTAGGGAGCTAAAGTTCATTGAGGGAACTATGAATGCCAACATGTACTGTGACATACTGAAGCAGAGCATGATCCCCCTCCCTTCGGATACTGGGCCACAGGGCAGAATTCCAACATAATGACCCCAAACACACCTCCAAGATGACCACTGCCTTGCTAATGAAATTGAGAGTAAAGGTGATGGAGTGGTCAAGCATGTCTCCAGACCTAAACCCTGTTGAGCATCTGTGGGGCATCCTCAGACAGAAGGTGGGGAGCGCAAGGTCTCTAACATCCACCAGCTCCGTGATGTCGTTATGGAGGAGTGGAAGAGGACTCCAGTGGCAACCTGTGAAGCTCTGGTGAACTCCATGCCCAAGAGGGTTAAGGCAGTGCTAGAAAATAATAGTGGCCACACAAAATATTGACTAATTTGGCCCAAATTCTGACATTTTCACTTAGGGGTGTACTCACTTTTGTTGTCAGCAGTTTAGACATTAATGGCTGTGTGTTGAGTTATTTTGAGGGGACAGCAAATTTACACTGTTATACAAGCTTTTCACTCACTACTTTACATTGTAGCAAAGTGTAATTTCTTCAGTGTTGTCACATGAAAAGATATAATAAAATATTTACAAAAATGTGAGGGGTGTACTCACTTTTGTGAGATAACTGTAAATATGTACTGTAATGCCATGTACACACGATCTGAAATTCCGACAACAAAACCGTGGATTTTTTTTCCGACGGAATGTTGGCTCAAACTTGTGTTGCATACACACGGTCACACAAATCTTGTTGGAAATTCCGTCCGTCAAGAACGCAGTGACGTACAAGATGTACGAAGAGCCGAGATCAATGAAGTTCAATAGGCAGTTCGGCTCCCCTGCTTGATTCTGAGCATGCGTGGGTTTTTTTTTGCGCGTCGGAATTGCATACAGACGATCAGAAGTTCCGACAATAACTTTTTCCGTCGGAAAAATAGAGAACCTGCTCTCAATCTTTTGTTGGCGGAAATTCCGACAGCAAATGTCCAATGGAGCCTACACACGGTCGGAATTTCCGACCAAAAGCTCACATCGAACATTTCTTGGCGGAATTTCTGACTGTGTGTACGCGGCATAAGAGTGTAGCATGTAATGTATAAGCAGACTTTAAATGCAGGTAAGTGTTGCATGTAGTGATACTATCTTCATTAAGCAGTTGGTTCAATTAATTGCATTTAATGCATGAGATTTTCCTGGCCCTCTGACAGACGTGCATTAATATTGGCACAATGTATTGCTCTGTTCACTCCAGGCTGTTGTTAAACAGCTGTTCCTGTTGGCTCATGCATTACTGGGAAAACAATGAATCCTCAACCCCGAGGTCACTTATTGGTCCAGAAGTGATGAGTTACAGTAGAATTCTCAGAGGGACTGCTGGGTTCCATGATGCGTTTGCTATGTTGTATGGTATTATGATGAAACTGCTTGTATTTGGGAAGTGATATTCATGGTGTATTAGAAACAGATGGTCAACAAAATCAAACTTGAACCTAATGGAAAACTTTCTGCTATAGCTGTATTATAACTGATTGTGTGCCATCCAAACTTGTTGAATATAGTGTTTTTTTTTTTTTTTTTACTTTCTCGTACGCTTGCCAAAAAGAAATAAAACATACAATATACATTAAATACTTTGTAACAGAGCTGACACCGCCAGTGATTTATATGAGATTTAAAACACTTTTATAAGCTTAAATTTCGAGTAATGGAGTACTTTCCATTAGGCAATTTATCATGATTAAGTAAAGGAGTTCAGATGATGTTATACCCCATTTATATCAAAATCCCAGCCAGCAGGCATGGAGGTTGTTTGATAAGGTCCCTCAAATGGGTATAAAAAAGATAATAAATTAATTTGTCTGTATCCCTACAGAGGGAAAATAGGCACATTAATTTATCACCTCTGACACCTTTATGCATCTCCTAGATCACTCATAAGCAATATGGTGAGCCCAGCATCCCTTTTATTAATACAATCTTTTTAAATCTAATCTTGGCAGTGTCTTTCAAACATAATTATACAGTTGTGCTCATATGTTTACATAAAGATAGCCTAGGCTATAAGGAGATTGCCAAAACCCTGAAACTGAGCTGCAGCAAGGTGGTCAAGACCATACAGAGGTTTACAAGTACAGGTTCCATTCAGAACAGGCCTTGCCATGGTTGCCCCAAGAAGTTGAGTGCACGTGCTCAGCGTCATATCCAGAGGTTTTCTTTGGGAAATAGACATATGAGTGCTGCCAGCATTGCTGCAGAGGTTGAAGGGGTGGGGGGCCTGTCAGTGCTCAGACCATACGCCGCACACTGCATCAAATTGGTCTGCATGGCTGTCGTCCCAAAAGGAAGCCTCTTCTAAAGATGATGCACAAAAAAGCCTGCAAACAGTTTGCTGAAGACAAGCAGGCTAAGGACATGGATTACTGGAACCATGTTTGTGGTCTGATGAGACCAAGATAAACGTATTGGTTCAGATGGTGTCAAGCGTGTGTGGTGGCAACCAGGTGAGGACAAGTGTGTCTTGCCTACAGTCAAGCATTGTCCTGGGAGTGTCATGGTCTGGGGCTGAGGCACTACAGTTCATTGAGAGAACCATGAATGCCAACATGTAGTGTGACATACTAAAGCAGAGCATGATCCTCTCCCCTTGGAAACTGGGCCGCAGGGCAGTATTCCAACATAACGACCCCAAACACACCTATAATACCTAAGATGGTGCTACCTTACCCCTGGAAACATGATTTTTTTTAAGTTTAAAAAAAAGTAAGTGCCGTATATACTCGAGTATAAGCCGAGTTTTTCAGCCCTTTTTTTAGGGCTGAAAGTATACCCCTTGGCTTATACTCGAGTCCGTACCTGAAAATCGTGAAATTCCGTGGCCGTCGTCCATTGTTTAAATCTAGCGCCTTTCTCCCTGTCCCTTCCGCGATAGGCG
Organism: Rana muscosa; assembly: GCA_029206835.1. Taxonomy (NCBI): domain Eukaryota; kingdom Metazoa; phylum Chordata; class Amphibia; order Anura; family Ranidae; genus Rana; species Rana muscosa. The sequence goes on from CM055116.1 coordinate 1,012,617,254, forward strand.
TTTCCAGCAAACACTTGTGTTGAGTGTTGCGCCTATCACGGAGGTCCTCTTGTCCAACGCCCGTGATTGGCGGAGCACTGAACACAGTGCCTGCTGGGAAACGGAGTCCGAAAATGAGAGGACCTCCCTGATAGGCGCAACACTCAACACAGTGTTTGCTGGAAACGCCTATCACGGAAGGGACAGGGAGAACGGCGCGAGATTTGAACAATGGACGCCGGCCGCGGAATTACAAGATTTTGAGGTACACTGACTCGGGCACAGGGAGGCTGCAATGGACACAGTAAGGGGGCACAGTGAGGTGACAATGGGCACAGTGAGGTGAAAATGGGCAGTGAGATGGCAATGGGCACAGTAAGGGGGCACAGTGAGGTGGCAATGGGCAGTGAGGTGGCAATGTGCACAGTGAGGTGGCAGAGTGAGCTGGCAATGGCCACAATAAGGTTGGGCAATTGGCACAGTGAGGTGGCAATGGGCACATTTCCTCCCCTCGGCTTATACTCGAGTCAATAAGTTTTCCCAGTTTTTTGTGGTAAAAGTAGGTACCTCGGCTTATACTCGGGCCGGCTTATACTCGAGTATATACGGTAATATGTGATTTGGGCTGAATTACAATGGCTATAGTTTGATAATAACTTAATTTAATGGACTAGATGAAAAGAAGCATGGGAGTGGGAGAGTTTACTTCCTCTTTAAAGACTGGAGGAACTTCGTTAAGAGGAAAGATTGCAAGCACTGAATTTATTCTCTCTGGAGAGGAGACGCTTGAGAGGGGATATGATTTTTATGTACAAATATCATACTGGTGACCCCACAATAAAACTTTTCTGCGAAAGGGAATTTAATAAGACACGTGGCCATTCACTAAAATTAGAAGAAAAGAGGTTTAACCTTAAACTGCGTAGAGGGTTCTTTACCGTAAGAGCGGTTAGGATTTAGAATTCTATTCTACAGGCAGTGGTTTCAGCGTGGAGCATCAATAATTTAAAAAAAACTATTAGATAAGCACCTGAATGACCACAACATACTGGGATATATAATATAATACTGACATAAAATCACACACATAGGTTGGACTTGATGGATTTGTCTTTTTTCAACCTTGCCTACTATGTAACTATGAAGTAAGGTGATGGCTAGACCATTGTTCCTAATTTTTATGGATAGTTTACTGACTGAAATGGCAAGAAGAAGGTAGAGAAGGAAGCACTACCTGAGTGTAGTATTAAGCCTCGTACACACGGTCGGACTTCCATCTGACTTTTCCGTGGTTTTTTGTCCGAACGGAGTTGGTTGGGAACACCCATAGCATACACACGCTCTGACTTTTCTGCAAACTTTCTTAAAACTTCTTACAACATCACGTGTTTTTTCTGCTCTTTTCTGATCTTTACTGCCACCCTTTGGTCAACTTCTGCTATTGTTGGTTGATTTTAACATTAGTTGTTTTGTCCATCGGACTAAAGTCCGATGGTTTTCTGTACACACGGTCGGACTTTGCTCCATCGGACTTTTGTTGGGCAAAAGTTTGTCCGTTTGCAGACCCAACTTTTGTCCGATGAAATCCAAAACCAAACGAAAAAAGTTTGTCCGATGGAGCGTACACACGGTCGGATTGTTGGTCCAACTTGCTCAAAACAAAGTTTGTTGGGCAAAATTCCGACCGTGTGTACGGGGCTTTAGAGACAGCTTTTAATGGCACAGATAAAATCACACTTACAGGAAACAGGAAATACAAAGGCTCATCTGTGTGTCAGTGGTCCGTAGGGAAGCCTCAGATCCAGATCCGTTTTTCTATGCAGAGATGGGAAGCTGCAGTCGTCGTTGCTGCTCAGCCTAGAGCAGATCCTGTGGCCATCAGGAAGAAGCTGGGGCTGAGGTCACGGGATCACTCCCGGGGGAGGACTCTACAGAGTGAGAAGGGTTGGATAGGCAGGCTACGCACTCGGAGCTGCTGCTCCTTCTATTGGCCCGGGGTGGAAGTGTCAGTATGGTGCTATTTATATGCTGGTGCTGTGGAACAGCAAGTCCATAAAGGGCCATAAAGAGCATAAAAACGGGCATTTAAGCTGGGCAATATATAATAACGAATGCATAAAATACAAAATAAATGATTGTGTGCTCCTAGTATATAGGAATCGGTCTCCTCCCCCAGTCAGTCCCACCCCCCCACAGTTAGAACACACAGTGAGGGAACACATTTAATCCCTTGATTGTCCCCTAGTGTTAACCCCTTCCCTGCCAGTGACATTTATACTGTAATCAGTGGCTATTTATAGCACGGCGATGTTGTGAGCTAGAAAAGAGAGACTTGTGGCCAAGCTAACAAATAGATTCCAAAGAATACGCTTAGGGCAAAGATATGAGTAGGTGCCAAACAGCCCCTCTTTGGGAACCTTAGCCATTAGACATTGATCCTTCCCCAAACCAAGACTTGTTACTGGTGGTTTGCTGCCTGTTATTAGCCTGTTATGACACCTAATTATATTTTTCTGTAATCAGTTGAGGCCCCTTTCACACTGGGGTGGGGAGGTGCGCTCGCGGTATAGTGGCGCTATTTTTAGTGCCGCTATACCGAAGTTTGTGCCGCGGTATTCGACTGCTAGCGGTGCGGTTTTAACCCCCGCTAGAGGCAGAGAAAGGGTTAAAACCGCCCGCTAAAGCAGCGCATTGCGGGCGGTATAGCCGCGCTGTCCCATTGATTTCAATGGACAGCAGTGTTAAAGGAGCGGTAAACACACCGCTCCTTCACCGCTCCAAAGATGCGGCTAGCAGGACTTTTGGAGCAGTCCTGCTAGCGCACCGCTTCAGTGTGAAAGCCTTCAGGTTTTCACATTGAAGACTGCAGGGCAGGATTTTTTCAGGCGTTTTTCAGGCGCAATTTTTAGCGCCAAAATGCCTGAAAAATGCCCCAGTGTGAAAGGGGCTCTACTGTTGCTTCCCATCTCAATGGAACAGAGTTGCTGCTGATTTTCTTGAAGTTCAGATGTTTCTAGTATTAAGATTGACAAGTGCTATATTCTGTGAGAAAATAAATATGAGGGATAACATACATCAGGCTTCAGCCATCACAAGGATTTTGCAATCCGTGTTAGAGTAAAGAAATGTAAATGTCAAAAATAGTTAACAGAATAATTCATCTGGGTTTGCTGTTTCCTCGTTTTAAAGAGATTTTTTTTTATGTTGACTGTGGATCATAAATTCATTCATTTTCAAGGTAAATAAACTGATGCCGGTTTTCCCCCAAAAATTAGGAAATAATTCTGAATAAACACAGTGGAATAGAAGAAAGCATGGAAATCAATGTTTCAGCTGAAGAATAGGCACCCAGCCATCTATTAATCATAAGGCTGTCAATACTGCCAATCTGAATTTCATTTTAAAAGTAAAGTTGTATTTAATTGTATTTTATATTTGTCTATTTGCCTTAGAATTATGTTTTCCTAACCCCCCTATACTTTAAACTCTGTATCTGAAACCATTACTCTTTTATTCAGGAAACTGTCCCTTGCCTATGTGCTGAGAAATCATAGTACTGTTTTCAGAGTAATGGTCTTTTGTCTCTACTGAAGGTGTTCCCATTAGGTAGTGCCCAATTGAGCGACTTATACAGATGTCATCCTCCGCTACCAGCTCTCTGCTTGTAAGTCAGTGACAATGCACCTTCTTCAGTCTGCGCAGAGCCCCACTTCTGCATTTTTTCAGAGCAGATTACGCAAAAAGGGATCCTGTGAATCCGTTTTGCAATTCAGAAACGGGTATCTTGAACTATATTTACATATAGTTATTAATACTGAGCAATATGATGTGATCTAATTCTGTTGTATTTGTGCCTGGAGTTAAGTTTCACAAATACAGTCAGGTCCATAAATATTGGGACATCGACACAATTCTAATCTTTTTGGCTCTATACACCACCACAATGGATTTGAAATTAAACGAACAAGACGTGCTTTAACTGCAGACTTTCAGCTTTAATTTGAGGGTATTTACATCCAAATCAGGTGAACGGTGTCGGAATTACAACAGTTTGTATATGCGCCTCCCACTTTTTAAGGGACCAAAAGTAATGGGACAGATAACCAATCATAAATCAAACTTTCACTTTTTAATACTTGGTTGCAAATTCTTTGCAGTAAATTACAGCCTGAAGTCTGGAACACATAGACATCACCAGACGCTGGGTTTCATCCCTGGTGATGCTCTGCCAGGCCTCTACTGCAACTGTCTTCAGTTCCTGCTTGGTCTTGGGGCATTTTCCCTTCAGTTTTGTCTTCAAGTGAAATGCATGCGCAATCGGATTCAGATCAGGTGATTGACTTGGCCATTGCATAACATTCCACTTCTTTCCCTTAAAAACCTCTTTGGTTGCTTTCGGAGTATACTTCGTGTCATTGTCCATCTGCACTGTGAAGCGCCGTCCAATGAGTTCTGAAGCATTTGGCTGAATATGAGCAGATAATATTGCCCAAAACACTTCAGAATTCATCCTGCTGCTTTTGTCAGCAGTCACATCATCAATAAATACAAGAGAACCAGTTCCATTGGCAGCCATACATGCCCACACCATGACACTACCACCACCATGCTTCATTGATAAGGTGGTATGCTTTGGATCATGAGCAGTTCCTTTTCTTCTCCATACTCTTCTTTTCCCATCATTCTGGTACAAGTTGATCTTGGTCTCATCTGTCCATAGGATGTTGTTCCAGAACTGTGAAGGCTTTTTAAGATGTTGTTTGGCAAACTCTAATCTGGCCTTCCTGTTTTTGAGGCTCGCCAATGTTTTACATCTTGTGGTAAACCCTCTGTTTTCACTGGTTAAGTCTTCTCTTGATTGTTTACTTCGACACACATACACCTACCTCCTGGAGAGTGTTCTTGATCTGGCCAACTGTTGTGAAGGGTGTTTTCTTCACCAGGGAAAGAATTCTTCGGTCATCCACCACAGTTGTTTTCCGCTGTCTTCTGGGTCTTTTGGTGTTGCTGAGCTCACCGGTGCATTCTTTCTTTTTAAGGATGTTCCAAACAGTTGATTTGGCCACACCTAATGTTTTTGCTATCTCTCTGATGGGTTTGTTTTTTCAGCCTAATGATGGCTTGCTTCACTGATAGTGACAGCTCTTTGGATCTCATATTGAGAGTTGATAGCAACAGATTCCAAATGCAAATAGCACACTTGAAATTAACTCTGGACCTTTTATCTGCTCCTTGTAAATGGGATAATGAGGGAATAACACACACCTGGACATGGAACAGCTGAGCAGCCAATTGTCCCATTACTTTTGGTTCCTTAAAAAGTGGGAGGCACATATACAAACTGTTGTAATTCCTACACCGTTCGCCTGATTTGGATGTAAATACCCTCAAATTAAAGCTGAAAGTCTGCAGTTAAAGCACATCTTGTTTGTTTCATTTCAAATCCATTGTGGTGGTGTATAGAGCCAAAAAGATTAGAATTGTGTTGATGTCCCAATATTTATGGACCTGACTGCATATTAAATAACTATCTTCCTTCAGGCTGATAAGCCACATCCATACCAAAATGCTTTGAGCAAATGATAAAGTTTTATAGCTTTGTTAGACGATAACCAGACCAGAGGGATGATTTTGAAATATCTTGGTTTAAAGATGTCATTAGCATAGCTGATGAGCATTTTCAGTTTAAATTTCTCTATCAGCTTTATTATACCCCTGTCCGGTTATAAAAAATGGGTCTTATTACCATGGCTGTGTGTCGGAGATGTTCTACAGTTGTGTGAAAAAGTATTTGCCCCCTTTCTGATTTGTTTGCATATTTGTCACACTTAAATGACTCAGATCCTCAAACAACTTTTATTATTAAACAAAGATAACCCGAGTAAATACAAAATGCAGTTTTTAAATGATGTTTTCATTCATTAATGCACAAAAGTGTCTAAACCTGCCTGGCTGTATGTGAAAAAGTAATTGCCCCCTAAACCTAATAACCTAAACCTATAAACTGGTTGTGCCACCCTTGGCGGCAACAACTGCAATCTCTATTGGATTTAAGTCTGGGCTTTAACTAGGCCACTCCAAAACATAAATTTTGCTTTGTTTGAACCATTTGGAGGTAGACTTGCTGTTGTGTTTCGGATCATTGTCCTGTTGCATATCCCAAGTGCACTTGAGCTTGAGGTTACGAACTGATGGCCGGACATTCTTCTTTAGGATTTTCTGGTAGAGCTCAGAATTCTTTGTACCATCAATTATGGTAAGTTTCCCAGTTCCTGAAGCTGCAAAGCAGCCCCAGACCATCATGCTACCACCGCCATGTCTGACTGTTGGTATGATGTTCTTGTTATGAAATGCTGTATTAGTTTTATGCCAAGTGTAATGGGATACACACCTTCCAAAAAGTAATTTTTTTGTCTCATCAGTCCACAGAATATTTGCCTAAAAGTCTTGGGGATTATTAAGATGTTTCTTGGTAAATGTGAGATGAGCCTTTGTGTTCTTTTTGGCCAGCACTGGCTTTGTCCTTGGAACTCTCCCATGGATGTCATTTTTGCCCAGTCTCTTTCTTATTTTTGAATCATGACCACTGATCTTACCTGAGGCAAGTGAGGCCTGCAGTTCTTTAGATGTTGTTCTGGGTTCTTTTATAATCTCCTGGATGAGTCGTCGTCATGCTCTTGGAGTAATTTTTGTAGGCCGGCCACTCCTGGGAAGGTTCACCACTGTTCCAAGTTATCTTCATTCGTGAATAACGGCTCTCCCTGTTGTTCACTGGAGTTCTAAAGCCTTAGAAATGGTTTTGAAACCCTTCCTAGACTGATACATGTACATTACTTTGTTTCTAATCTGACCTTGATTTTTTTTAGATTGTGGCATGATGTGTGGCTTTTTGTGATCTGTTAACATGCTTCACTTTGTCAGACAGCTTCTATTTATGTGATTTCCTGATTCAACAGGTCTGGCAGTAATATGGCCTGGGTGTGGCAAGTTAAATTTAACTCCGCTGTCCAAAAAATTGTCGTTAAGCACAGTTTATTCATGATTCAGCCTGGGAGGGGGCAATTACTTTTTCACATGGGCCAGGCAGGTTTGAACAGCTTTTTTCCCTTAATAAAAATAAAAAAACGGCATCTTGGATTTACTCCGGTTATCTTTGTGTAATATTTAAATTTGTTTGATGATCTGAATCATGTAAGTGTGAGAAATATGCAAAAAATGTAATAAAATCAGGAAGGGGGCAAATACTTTTTTACACAACTGTATATCCCCAGTGGATACTTTATATATGTTCTGGACGTGTTACTTTTTTTAACCATACTTCGGCATCAGGTGTTATCTTTTCTGGAAACAATACTTTCTTTTCCATGGCCAAGGACCCCTAAAGTTGGTTTGCTGGGTTTGGTAGATAACTAGCAATCAGAAAACCCTAATCTGTTCTCTGTTATTTTATGGTAGGAAATTAATTTTATTAAACTGGAATAGTACCTCCCCTCTGAGATCTTCACAACTATGAAAGCTCTTAGAAGACTTGTTACCTAAATGTCCCCAAAAATTCTATAAATCTGACAACCCTGGATTGATGCACTGGGTGACTCAGCCTGGCAGGACGATCATGGGATTGTTCTGGCTCCTATTTTAGGAATGGGCTAACTCATTTACTGGCATTAGAGCAATGTCTTTTTCTTATTATTATGGAGGTGCTGAATGAATGATGTATGTATGGCTGTGTATCAGTGTTTGGTTGTTATCCATTTTGCCTTTTTTGTATGTTGCACATACATGCAGTTATAATTTGTAAATTTATAAATTGTCTGTATACATGCAAATACCTATAAACGCCTTTTAAAAAATGACCTGTCGCTGACACCCAACCAGTAGTGTCAGGTCACCTACGGCCAGGTGACAGATGCACACCGTAGGGGGACAGGAGTGCACCGCAAGGTAGTGAACCCTATGGCTGACTGCTGCGGATAGGAAACTGGGTGGTTGTGGAAAGCGGGACCAGAGGAGCACAACCGGGATCCTATAGGAAGCTAGAACCAAGATTCCCCAGGGCGCGGAGTCTAAGACCCAGCAGGTCTTCTCCAGAGCCTCTAGTGGTGAGGATGTTATGCTGCAGGCTGGGTCCAGGTCGCGGCCCCTAGAGTCTCCTAGCTCACGCCCCGTAGGATAAGGGGACAAGAGGGGAAGCAGCAGCACAAGATATAAGAGTAACGAATAACAAGCTGAAAGTCAAGGGCCACAAGCAGACAAGGATAATGAAAGACAAGCCGAAGGTCAAGGGTCACGAGCAGACAGGGATAGTCGGGGACAAGCCAATAACGTAACAGAGAGACAGACGTAGCACACGGCAGGCAGGAACCCAAACACACAATGCCTAACAAACACGTTGATCAGCAAAGCAGGCTTGCAGTGCACAGGTTAATATAGTGTTCTGTGATAGGGCCTGGGGTGGAGTCAGGCTGGGAGGAGATTATAAAGGAAGCCAGGTGAAAGGGTTCTGGCCTCTAAGATGAACACATGGGAAGGAAGGTAAGCTGACAGACAAACACTACTGCATATCCATGACAAGTAGTTTGTGGGCCTCCATTGTCTCAATTTCAGTTTTCTGAGATGTTGGTCGAGGCAACAACTCAACTTGCACTTAGCACTTGTTTTTTTTTTTTTTAAACAGTATTGCCAAAAAGTTCTGTCTTCTACCTAAAGTAGTTTATTGGTGCTTTTAGATATGAATGTTGTTCAACAGCTAATAAAAAAAACTTGGGCCCTCGACAATAAAGCTGAAGTTTTTAGTTAATTTTTACTTTGCAAAACCAAGGACATATATTACCTCTAATGAAGTGTGTCCCCTGTCTGATTGTCTGCTGCATAAAGTAGAAATGCTCTCGCCACTTCCGTTGCACTGCGGGGGATAATACCAGTCACTGTGAGTGTGAAATATTTTTTTGCTGCCTCTTCTATCCATAGAACTCGTACAATTTTTTTCAAGAACGCAAATCGCTCTGTGAATGGAGGAAAAGCATGAGTCAAAAGTTCTGCACCCTCCAATAACAGAACACTTTGCATTCTGGAAAGAACACTATGAGTTTTATGAATGGAGGGGCTGGGTGAGTGATGCAACTCTTTCACAGTCACAGCACTGTTGTTACCTCAGCAGTGGTAGTAGATCAGCGATTTGGGGAGGAACCGGTGCAATTGGGTTAAAGGTTTTTAAAACTATGCAGGTGCAAGCTGGACTTGGGAACAACTTTATTAGAGTTACGTTCCTGGTGCTGCATAGAAAAAAAGTAAATTAACAAAACTTTAGTGTCAAAGAAATCTACAGGGATAAAGGCTATTCGTTTTTGTCTCTGTCTGGGCTCCTGTGCATTCATAATACGTCTAAAGAATGCAGAGTGTAAGTAGGTGTGTAAACCCAGCAGGTTATGGTGTGGAGAAATGGCTCCACTCTGCAAAAAGAACCTGTATTACAATAATCTTATTTAGTAAGAATTAAAAAAATACTACTAACTAATTGACCCTGATACACCAAATTACCACACCCTGAATGACATGGGATTGGTTACATACAGGAAAACCCAGGCATACATGCATTTTCCTTTTCATATTTTTGTGATTGTTGGTTGAAAACCTGAGATTCTCTAGTATACAACATAGTTAAGATTGTAATTCTATATTAGCTGTAAAATCAAAGATAATCTATGCACAATGATGCAATTAAAAATATATATACAACATGTAGTATGTGTATTTACACTGATTTGAAGCTTTCTTTTTCTATGCATACAAGGTACATTATGTTTATTCTTGGCACGGGCCAGCTATACCATATATGATTCACACTGCATTGTATTGACAGTTGCAGCTTGAAATACATTAAAGAAGCATAACTCGGCCTGCTCAGTACCTACATTTTTAACTAGGTATTGCTACCACCCATTCCCTTTTCATGGTAATTTGGGAACCCTTGCTTGTGATGCAGTAGAGCCTCTCCAAAGCACACCCACTGTAGGCACATTGCTGCTTCTTATATACAGAAAGTATTTTGTAAAATAGGAATGTTGCTATGAAGAAATGTATGACAGTCATCAATCATTCAAACCAGCCATTGGCTGTGATTACTAATACAAAAAGGAGAGAGAGAGAGGTAGGACCACATAAATGTATTTAACTACTTGCCGACCAGCAAATGCTGCCACTGTGCCCATAAAACACTGCCACTGTGCCCATCAAATGCTGCCACTGTGCCCATTGGTGGGGCAGCGGGTGATAGCGGCGAGTGGTGTCCTCCATGCGTCTCCTCCCGTCCTATCCTCCTGATAGGCGTCCAATTACAGCGCCTGTCGTTTCAGCCAATTGGGTGACCTATATACATATATACTGTGACAGCAGGCAGGTAAAATCACCAGGTTGCATCCAGGATGGGAGAGATATATGTCCTAGATTCAGGCTTTATGCCAGTTTATACCACTAGGGGGAGTGCTGGGAGTCTTGCAGGGGAAGAGTTAATGAGCCCAGCTGAAGCAAGTGGGCTCATTAGGGCCTCTACAAGAACTCCCAGCATGCTAAGGGAGAGGCTCCATCCTGGAACCAGTTCTGTGTTGTGTAGACTGGGGAGTCTGCTTTCTGTCCTGTGCGGTGAGACAAAGCCTGTGTGGCTAAAACTTCTAAAACAGGGAGATAGGGGCTGGGGCAGCACAAGGCTGCACCTAGTTGTTAGACAGGGAAACTACGTGTGTAGTAAGCGGTCAAGCTGACCAGGATTTCTTTTCATGTTTCTTTTTGTTTTGCTGTTATATTTTACACTGTATATAGTTTAAATAAACCGCATCTTTTTGTTTTTCATCTACAACTCCGTCTGCTGTGCCTGTTTTTGTGTGGTGAACCCATCCAGGGGGTCACACATACCCGCTGCTGAGCTAAGCCCCTCACAATACATATACATATACGTCGGCAAAGTGGTTTGTTCCCGCAAAACGCCATACCTGTACGTCAGCCCCTTTTAAGAGCCATAGCACGTGGGGGACCCGATGCGTGTGGCCACAGGCGTGATTGCCACTGGCCACCCGTGATCACAGGCACGAGAGCCAGAATGGGGATTTGTGTGTGTAAACACACAAATCCTCATTCTGACAGGAGAGAAGTGACAGATCTGTTGTTCATAGTAATCACAAACAGCGATATGTTTCCTCCACCAGTCAGTCCCACCCCCCCACAGTTAGAAACACTCACGAGGGAACACATTTAACCCCTTGAACGCCCCTAGTGTTAACCCCTTCCCTGCCAGTGACATTTACACAGTAATGCTGCCTCTTCTATCCATAGAACTTATAAAAAAAAATTCAAGAACGCAAATCGCTCTGTGAATGGAGGAAAAGCATGAGTCAAAAGTTCTGCACCCTCCAATAACAGAACACTTTGCATTCTGGGAAAGAATACTATGAGTTTTATGAATGGAGGGGCTGGGTGAGTGATGCAACTCTTTCACAGTCACAGCACTGTTGTTACCTCAGCAGTGATAGTAGATCAGCGATTTGGGGAGGATTTTTATAGCTGTGATCGCTGTATAAATGTCAATGGTCCCAAAAAAGTGTCAAAAGTGTCCGATCTGTCCGCCGCAATGTCCCAGTCCGGCTAATCGCCGCCATTGCTAGTAAAAAAGTCTATCCCCTATTTTGTAGACGCTTTAACTTTTGCGCAAACCAATCAATATACGCTTATTGCGTTTTTTGTTTTTTTTTTACCAAAAATATGTAGAACAATACATATTGGCCTAAACTGATTATTAAACTACATTAGTTTTTTTTAAAACATTTTTGGGGATATTTATTATAGCAAAAAGTTAAAAATATTGTTATTTTTTTACAAAATTGTTGCTCTTTTTTTGTTTATAGCGCAAAAAATAAAAATGCAGAGGTGATCAAATACCACCAAAAGAAAGCTCTATTTGTGGGAAAAAAGGATGCCAATTTTGTTTGGGTACAACGTCGAAACGGCCGTGCAATTGTCAGTTAAAGGGACGTAGTGCCGTATCGCAAAAAATAGTCCGGTCATTAAGGGGGAAAATTGTCCGGGGCTGAAGTGGTTAAAGGAGAAGCATGGCCAAAGCTTTTTAGCTGCTTCTCCTATGGATCACGGGAGTGCAGTTCGTTCTGCACTCGTGTCCATTTTCAGCAAAAGCGGCTGACGTCACAGACCGGTCCAGACCCTGAAAAGATCCAGACCATATGGTTGGTATCCACTCAGATGCCTGGACCGATAACCGGCTAGTGAACCACTAAAAGCCTTACCCAGCCGCTCCTGCCCCCTCCACAGGCCAGCGCTCCAGTCAGTGGGGGCTGGTGCTAAAAGAAATTGGGGGGTCGCAAACAAACTGAAAAATTCTGAAAAAAACCCCATCAATTGCAGCCTCACTGTGCCCATCAAGCGCAGCCACTGTGCCCATCAAGCGCAGCCACTGTGCCCATCAAGCACAGCCACTGTGCCCATCAAGCACAGCCACTGTGCCCATCAAGCGCAGCCACTGTACCAATTAAACACAGCCGCTGTACCAATTAAACGCTGCCACTGTACCAATTAAACGCCGCCACTGTGCCCACCAAACGCCGCCACTGTGCCCACCAAACGCCGCCACTGTGCCCACCAAACGCTGCCACTGTGTCCACCAAACGCTGCCACTGTGTCCACCAAACGCTGCCACTGTGTCCACCAAACGCCGCCACTGTGTCCACCAAACGCCGCCACTGTGTCCACCAAACGCCGCCACTGTGTCCACCAAACGCCGCCACTGTGTCCATCAAACGCCGCCACTGTGCCCATCAAATGCTCCCACTGTGCCCATTGGTGGGGCAGCGGGTGATGGCGGCGAGTGGTGTCCTCCATGCGTCTCCTCCCATCCTATCCTCCTGATAGGCGTCCAATCACAGCGCCTGTCGTTTCAGCCAATCGGGTGACAGGTAACAAACCCGAACACCTAATTGGCGGAGAGGCGGTTCATTGTTAGGAAAGCAAATATTAATTTGCTTTTCTAACACACCTGGGTGGACCGCGAGCCCCAAGTATGGCGCCCACAGTTCACCTATTTTGAAGCCTATAAGAGCTTATGGCTCTAATCAGGTGCTTTAAAAACAACCCCCCGCCGCCGTAATTCAGGCACCCGGCGCTCGAAAAGGGGCCGGGTGCCTGAATAGGGGGTGGCAGCGGCGGCCATGGATAGATTCATGCTATGCATGAATCTATCTATTGGTCATAGAGGGGGTGGCTGGAGAGAGGGGGCGGCACCCGTGCGCCCTTATGGATGCACCGCCACTGGGCTGGATGGGCTGAGCAGAGAGCCAGAGTCTGACAGTCATCGGCTCTCTGCAGCCTGAAGACCAAGAGCTTGAACGATCAGTGGTCGTAGAGCTGGCAGGGACATATGCAGCATCAGACCAGTGCTGCATCTATCTGAGAATACATATTTTTATTTTTTTTGTGAAACCCATACTTCATCTAGGGAATTCTGCACTGAGAAGATATACTAACAATATGCAACATACTAACAATGCAAAAGCCTAATGTCATTTATAACTTTCCTTTTTATTTACGGTGAAAGATAAGAACCTGCATTGCAAAAATACAGTATCATGCTTTATGCATTTTGTTCTTGAAAAATCCCTGGGAACATATTACGGAAGCTTTTTTTTACTTGATGTGTTGTTTGGCAGTCAGGCAAGAGGCTTTGTAATGAAGGTTGCTCATTGTATTCATATTCAAACAGTATGTAACACACTTTAAGTGGTGGCGTTTCTGCCAAGTTGAAGATCAATTTACCTTTATATTTCTTTGAATTCCATTCATAATGAAATTGAGCCTCCTCATGAAAATCTGAGTGGATATGGTGTGTAAGTTGTGACTTTGTTTTCTACAATGCCTCAGTACTCTGTTTTAGTGCTTTGCTATTCCTTCATCTCTATGAAAACTGCACATGCCACACATCAAGCTCACAGCTTTGCAGTATCAATAATTAACATAATTGTTATGACTCATAATATTCTGCAAAGGGAACAATTAGCACATCTCTCTCCTCTAGCAGGTGCAGAAATGATCGTTAGGCTTTCAGTGAGCACATGTCCGCGTATGGACAGACAATTCCCGTATCCTTGCTGAGAATTTATTTTCTCCATATTTTAAAATAACTTTGCACACCTGTCTCTTTGTACTATTGTTTATAATGTATGAGCATTTGCTTCTTCATTTGATAAATATGTAAATGAATTGTTCTCTCTGAATTTGATAACATGTGTTTTAGGGATCTGATTGATTTTTTAAACAGTTGCTGAGGTTGAATGAAGGTTCTCAGTGGGTGTAATATGTCTGAAGGCATGCACTCATTTGCAGTAGGTTTTTAAAGGATATGACTGCGTTAAAAAGTCACGGTAATCGAAAAAGGCACTCTTATGCCATACACGCAACAATTTCAGAGCAAGTTAAATCACCTGCATTTGGCTTTTAAATGCAAAAATTACTTTGCAAAAAAAGAGGACCAGTCTAAACAGTTCTACTGAAAGCGTGATACAATTTAAACTTTTATGCCGCGTACACACGATCGGAAATTCCGACAACAAATGTTCGATGTGAGCTTTTGGTTGGAAATTCCAACCGTGTGTAGGCTCCATCGGACATTTGCTGTTGGAATTTCCGCCAACAAAAGATTGAGAGCAGGTTCTCTATTTTTCCGACGGAAAAAGTTCTTATCGGAAATTCCGATCGTCTGTATGCAATTCCGACGCACAAAGAAACACGCATGCTCAGAATAAAGCAGAAGAGCCAAACTGCCTATTGAACTTCATTGATCTCGGCTCGTCGTATGTCTTGTACATCACCGCGTTCCTGACGTTCGGAATTTCCGACAAGATTTGTGTGACCGTGTGTGTGCAACACAAGTTTGATTCAACATTCTGTCGGAAAAAATCCACGCTTTTGTTGTCGGAATTTCCGATCGTGTGTATGCGGCATTAGTGGTGGGTTGTTTTGATCCATTTGATTGAAATTTGGTTAATATTGCCTAGCAAATCGGCATGTCTATGGCCATCATAAAAAGTACCTACAGAGTGTAGATGGCCTTTGACTGCGATATTGCATTTGTGCATACTCCTGAGAGCAGAAGAGCGAGATTGTCAGGTTTTGGCTTTTTTATACTGCCTACTCCTCAGGCCCAACACTGGGGAGGCCGAGTGTTTAATTTAATTTATGCATATTTGGTCAGTTTAAAAAAAAAACACACCAAAAACGCACCTCCCTATTGAAATTTCATATGTATTTTTACCACGTTTCTGCTGCGGATTAGTGTGAAAGTAGATTTAATATAAGTCTTAGGATAAAATTGAGAAGAGATTTGTTCACTGTACACTAAGGCCTCATGCCCACGGACGTTTTTACAGCTTAAAAACACCTGTCCATGTTATTGTATAAATTTTTCGACCGTATTTTTTTCGAAGAAAAAAAAAAAAGAAGAGTTTTTGCGCGTTTTTTAACGCTTCACGTTTTTTTTTTATGCCCGACGCCAAGGTCCTGGTTTTTTTTTTACAGCTTATAAACGCCTATGCTATTTGCAGCTCAAAGCTGTAAAAAATGCTCAAAAACGCGGCTGTAAAAACGTCCGTGGGCATGAGGCCTAAGGCTGCATTCACACCTGAGCGTTTTGTAGCCTGAAGCCTGAAGCTACAAAACGCTAGAGGGGGAAAAAATACATTATTCTCTATGGAGATGGTTCACATCTCCACTCCAAAACGTCTGAAGCCGAACGCCTGAAGTTCAAACAAGTTCCAGAACCCTTTTTTGTTGCGCGAATCGGGCAGATTTGGGCGTTTTAGGAGTCATAGAATGTAATGGAAATGCTCGATTCAAGCGGCTAGCGCGACAACGAGCGTTTCCACGGGCGCAAATTTGCGCGACAAAGCGCTGGTAAAAACGCTTGAAGCGCTACGCTCAGGTGTGAATGCAGTCTAATAGTTTATTTACAAACCTAATTGTTTATATTTGGCAGCAGTTTCTATAAATATTGACAAAGGAAAGGATTATTTTAACCACTTGCCGCTCATCCATAGTACATTTTTGCACCTTTTCACACTTGTGCGACCTGCCTTTCGACTTTAGACTGCAAAGTCACATGACAAGTTGTAGACCATGATTTTCAATGAGTACCATTCATTTCATATCTGTGCAACTTCAAAGTAGTCCCTGCACTACTTTTGTCTGACTTGGATACAACTTGAGGTCCATAGACCTCAAGATTACACAGGTATTGCTTCAAGTCGTGCGACTTTCCAGTTGTACAAGTCTGAAAGGGGCACTACTGTGGGTGGGCAGCAGCAGCAGGCTAAGCAATGTACTGATACATCACTGAACAAGTGCACACTGGCATGACGATCTCGTGACCGCTGTGTCTGGTGGACAGTGGATCACGGTGCTCGGTACCTTGCTGCTGTGAGCGGCCAGGGTATCATGTGATTGCTATGACCAATCATAGCAATCGCATGATTACATGTAAGCAAAACTGTCATGAATGTCTTTCATTCATGACCGTTTGCTTACTATTGTGATGCTGTGGTTGGCCCACAGCTATCACATGGTACCTGGGCCAATCATAACACCCTGTACCATGTGACTAGCTGTAGCCAATCACAGCATCACAATAGTAAGCAAGCTGTCATGAATAAAAGCCATTCGTGACAGTTACAACTATTTCTTACAACAGTGAACATCACTGTTATAAGCAATAACTATGTATAAAAAACCTGATCACTCCCAGAGTAGTACAGTGTCAGTATGGTGACACTGAACTATTCTGATGACAGTATGTAAAAAACAATCAGTAAAAAATAAAAAAATAAAATTAATTTATTTTTTATTTTTTTATTTATTCATTTATTTCGTTATTTCTTTATTTTTTATCATATGACTAGTGTGGTGGTGATCAGGGATACTGGCTGATGCCAGTATCCCTTATCACTGCCACACCGGTCATATGAAGACTCTGTACTGCACTGGTGCTAAAGAAGCAGTAGGTGCTTGCAACCGCCGCGTCAATAGGAACAGGTGGGGTCACTGAGAATCCCCTCTACGTCAGCAAAGGGGACAGGGATAGCCGTGACATCACTGCCCAATTATGGCCACTGGCCATATTTGGACAATGATATCACTGCCCCAATAGAGCCACTGGCTATATTTGGACAAATGGTGTCACTACTGTCCCTGCACCTTCCCTTATACAGCTGATGACAGCTCAGAGAGCTGTCATTGGCTAGTGGTACTTTCGGAATGAACCAGGTCATTAATTTTTTTCTCTTGGAGAGTCAGCATGCGATGGACATTGTGATTGGCAAAGGACTTACGAGGTGGAGTATGCACTCCATACTGATTCAGGTAGGGGGCAGTATCTGGGGGCCCCCTCATTATTTTTTTTATTTTTTTTGCTACAGCAAATGTAACATCTCACCAAAACATTATGCAGTTTCAAATGACATGTCATTAACAGCTTTTTTACAAAAACAAAAAACGGACATACCCCTCCAAAGGTCCTTCAATACGTAGCAGACCCTTGGAGAGGGGTCTGTGTGCTGATATATTATTTTTTTTTTAAAGCTGCAATGAAATGTAATTTGCTGTTAATTTTACCCATTTATTTTCCTCGTAAATTTCAGTACTGCTGGAGCACTTTCATCACAGAAGCTATGCACCCCTTTACAGGCAGGATGAGGGCATCTTTAACCAGTTCATTTTCCCCTGGGAGGACGTCGTGTGACATCCACTCAGATCGCCTAAAGTCCTGACCAGCCGTCATTTTGTTATAGGCTTGGTGGGACTTTCCGTGATCATATTAACAAGCTGGTGATTGGTGATTGGTTGCTTAGGACCTAGCAACCAATTGCCTGCAGGTTAACTAGAAAAGTTAACTTGGCCAGCTCCTCCGCCTACCCTCTGTCCTGTGCTATTCTGTCTCCCACTCTCTGCTGTGCACTGATGACAGCAGGGGAGGCAGGAGGGGAGGTAGAGAGCAGGCCAGAGGGCTTAGCGGAGGAGGCTGAGGGCGAAGACGGGCAGCCAGCAGTAGGAGGCAGGGTTGGCGGCGCAGACCTGTTCCAGGTCTACCTGTCACATAATCGCGATCGACAGGTTGCCGACCCTTGGCTTAGAGCTTGTTGAGAATCAGTGGTACACCAGCAACCTACTTCAATTAGATGTAAACCCAATCAATGAAATCTCCTATAATCTTTACCACAATGTAATGTCAAAAATCTACAGCTTTTATTAAAATTATTCCTGGTAATTCTGCCATGATTAATTTTGTTCAGACACTTAAAGTGGATGTAAACCCTCACATATACCCAGTAAAGTGAACAGCCTCATATGATACACAGAGATTAAACAAATCTCTCTACATAAGTTTTACATCTATATCAGCTGTCTTTAGCTTGCTATATTCTTTAGAATATGCACATCATGTTAGAGATTTTTTCTTCCTGTTCAGCACTGGATGTGGATTCTTGGCATACACTGTGTGACAGCTGATTGGAGGAAAGCACACATCCCCACTCCACATAGGCAAAGGAAGGAAGGAATGTGTAGAGATATGCTGTGAATAGACCAGCTCTCTGCTAATCTATTTACAAGAATACACTCCAAAGAGTGTGTTTTCCTCGGGTGGGACTTTGAATTGGGTGACTGTTAAACCTCATCAAAGAGTATAATTATCAAAAAGTTCTTGATAAAAAATAATTTTTTATTGAAAAAAAATGTGAAAGGCTGCTACTCCAAATGAACACACATTGAAGTGACTGTAAGCAAGGTAAATTAGAACAGGCACAGGTACAATACATTGCAAAGATACCCATTTAGACAACCTCGAAACGTTGGGTTCCTGCCTCATCCTGAGACAGACTTGGGTCCTGTATTGCTACCAATTTTGTCACATGTTATCTTTGTAACGTATTGTACCTGTGCCTGTTCTCATTTACCTTGCTTACAGTCACTTCAATGTGTGTTCATTTGGAGTAGCAGCCTTTCACATATATTTTTTCAATAACAAATTCTTTTTTATCAAGAACTTTTTGGTAATTATACTCTTTTATGAGGTTCAACAGTCACCCAATTCAAAGTCCCACCCGAGGAAAACACACTCTTTGGAGTGTATTCTTGTACTTGTTGCATCTGGGATGTGGGTGCACTGACCTCTATATCCATACACTGGGACACTGCCCTTCGTTTCTCTGCTAATCTATTTATAGCACTAACCCGACACAAATTTTCAGCTGCTTTTATCTTGGTTGTCAGAGAACTTGTCAGAAGTTATCATGCTGATAAAAGAAGAACTGAGCAGCAGAAAGACACAGGACTTAGGGTTTTGGAGGAAGATATGAAAACACTACAGAAAAATTAGCTTAGGTCAAATTTCAGGAATCAGTCAAATTTACATCCACTTTAACCACTAGTGGCCCGCGCTATAGTAGAATGACGGCTACAGCGCGGGCCCCAATTGCCGGGAGGACATCAATAGACATCCTCCCCTTTGCGCGCCCCGCACGCTGTGATCACTGAGTCACTGAGACTCGGGTGATCACGGATCCGAGTAAGGGGCCGGTCCCGGCCCCTTACCACGTGATCAGCTGTCAGCCAATGACAGCTGATCACGTGATCAAAACAAAGTTTGGTAATAGTTTTTTTTTTTCTCGCGCTGACAGCGTGAGGAGAAAAAAAAGCCGATCACCGGCTGCTGAGTCAGGGACATCGGTCCCCAGTGGAAGAGGCAATTCTGCCTCATTAGTGGACACAAGTACCCCCTGCCAGTGCCCCCTGCCAGTGGCCACCAGTGCCACCTGTCAGTGCCAATCAGTACCACCTATCAATGCCCATCACTGCCACCTAGCAATGCCCACCAGTGGTGCCAGTCAGTGCCTCATCAGTGCCACCTAGCAGTGCTGCCTATCAATGTCACCTACCAGTGCTGATCAGTGCCGATCATTGCCACCCATCAGTGTCCATCACTGCCACCTATTAGTGCCGATTCTCAGTGCCCACCAGTGCCACCTATCAATGCCCTTCAGTGCCACCCATCAGTGTCACCTCTCAGTGCCCACCAATGCCACTTCTCAGTGCCCACCAATGCCGCCTATCAGTGCCCACCAGTGCCGCATTATCGGTGCCCATCAGTGCAGCCCATCAGTGCCGCCTATCGGTGCCCATCAGTGCAGCCTCATCAGCGTACATCAATGAAGGAGGAAAATTACCCGTTTGCAAAATTTTATAACAAAATATAAAACGGTTTTGTATTTTTTTTTTTTTTTTATTCTGTCTTTTTTTTTTAACAAAAAATAAAAAACTCAGAGGTGATCAAATAGCACCAAAAGAAAGCTCTATTTGTGGGAAAAAAATGACAACAAATTCATTTGGGTACAGTGTTGTATGACCGCGCAATTGTCATTCAAAGAGTGAGAGAGCTGAAAATTGGTCTGGGCAGGAGGGGGGTTTAAGTGCCCAGTAAGCAAGTAGTTATTATTTGGGTGACAACACTTTGTCCCTTTCTCCCAATTGTTCTGTTGCAATTGTTCTGCGCCGGGTCGGTGCAGGTAACACGTAAACAGGTATGCAGATTACTGGTACAGAGCTGCAGATCAAACAGAAATGCATCATTGCAGTTGCTGACTTTTTAAAGGCATAATGGCGCCAAGTAGCACTACCGGCGCGCACCCGACGCGGATGGATGCTGTTGCCTATTCTGCACAGGAGCGTGTGTGCGCATGCGCGCATGCCAGAGCCTTCTTCCCATACCAGCAGGTCCCTGACACTGTGGCAGTTGTGGCTGAAATCTTTCTTGATCTACCTGACATTGGCTTGATATCAAAAGAGCCCCTAATTTTCCACTTCTTAATAAGTGATTAAACGGTACTGACTGGCATATTCAAGACTTTGGATATCTTTTTATATCCTTTCCCATCTTTGTAAGGTTTCATTACCTTGTTACGCAGGTATTTTGACTGTTCTTTTCTACCTCCTTATGGCTCAGTGTCTAGCCTGCTTAGTGCATCCATGTGAGAGCTAACAAACTCAGTGTCTGTGTATAAATAGTCGATAATTGTGATTTAAAAAGCCAAAAATGTGGGAAATTAACCTTTAATTACCATTTTAACCTGTGTGTGCCACCTTCTGTGTCTGTACCAAGGCCAAACATTCCAGGGTATGTCAACTTTTTTTTCAGGGCCATTTGGGTGATTTCTGTTATTATGATTTAAAAAGGATACAGAAAATGATGTGATAATAAATGGCTTCATGTGATTGCTATCCTTTAAATAAAAGACCAGTTTTTTGGCATGATCAGTCATATTTTCAATATTAATGCCAAAATTTCACAATTTCTGCCAGGGTATGCAAACTTTTGAGCACAACTGTAAATAGAAAGTGGCTGCACAGTCTGGCTTCCCATTTTGCTTCTACTTCCTGAAACATCTATCACTGCTTTTTTTATTTTTTTATTATACACTAAGGATGGCTTTTCATATCAATTGAAGTCCGTTTGGGACCAGAATTGTTCTTGCTTTTATTCATCTGGACAAATTGATGTGAATGAATGGTAAATGCAGCTCTAACTAGGCCAAACAGCTTGTGTGCACAGGCATTTGTTAGTATCATAATTGCTTTTCTATCCATAGTTAATAAAAATGCAAAAGCAGGCAAAAAATGGCTCAGAAAAACTCAAAAATGTCAGCTGAATGAACCTGAAAGCATGCTGCTTTTCCTCATCTACTGTGATTTACATACGCATTAGAATTGGCGTACACAGGGTTTTGAGATCAGTTAGGGCTTTTGTATACTGACTTTGTATTTTGCATTTGCAGTGTGATAAATTCTGCAGAGTTCGGTTTGCCTTGATTGTAGCACGGATGACGACTCTGTTTTTGTGTTTGACCTACTTTGAGTTCCTTTGGGGCCAGTTGGTCCTTTGAAGATTCTTATCTATTGCTCCAAAAGCCCCTTAATCACAAAGAACAGCAAATCTGACACAACTCCTACATTTGTACTTGGGATGGCAAATGAAAAGCTACTCAAATGCTTGTACTGTATTTGGAAAAGACACATGCATTAGCCCAAAAGTATTAATGCAAATGCATTGTTTTGAAATAGTGTATTTATTCAAGTCATAAGGTTAAGAATTGAAATAATAAATCAAAAGTGGTTGATCTAAGTGTCAAATAAATGCGACAAAATAAATATTTTTTGAGTGATAGCTGCACTCACTATATATCCACATAAATACATCAACCAATACAATCAAAATCATGTTGCGCTATCCAAATAAAGTGAAAGTGCAAACAAATTTCATCCAATAAGGTAATAGAACAATGCAATGCTTAAAAACAAATAAATCTATAGTTAACATATGCAAATTAATATATATAAAAAAGTCCACAGGAAATCCATCATGGAGAGAAAATTGCTCAGTGCCAAAAGTCTATAAGTAAATATAGATGTCGCCAAATACCAGTGTATATTTAAATATACAGTACTCCACTCTGGGGTGCACACCCCACTCGCAAGCCGCTTACCAGCAGGAAAGACCTCAAGGATGGAGGTCTGGCTGCACTCTTGGGAGATATCCCACAGGGATGGATGGATAACATAGTCCAAGTCTCGGGAGAAAGGTTTCCAAACAGTCCACACATAAAACTCTGTAAAGGACAAAGGCAAAGGAGGAACTCGTAGTGTAGTAGTTTAATAAGGTTAAAACTACTTACAATAAACAGGTATGAAATCGCATGTTTCAAAGAAAATAACAACCAATGCCCTATTGGGCGTTATGACTTCTCCGCTGTAGCTCCATCTGATACGTTTTGTCCAATAAAACATCATCAAGGGGTAATGGAGTAACTTAAGTTAATTAAGATTTGAAATTAGCCAATGCTTTGATTTTATTCCTTAATACAAGTTGGTGTGAATGTATTGTAATTACACAGCAGTTAATTGACACGCCATATATCCTTAGTGCAAATTTGTGAAGCTAAGCACCATTTAGTGAGAGTCTTTATCCTATTTGGAAATAATACTCTCACACAGAGGTGGGCTAAGGGCCGTGTTTGTATTAGTGGCACATTACTTACCTGTGCTGCTACTGCATGTAAATGTTTCCCAGGAACAGGATACCTAATAGCATTTCAGGAGTGCTGTTTCACAAACTGTTTCTGTTTAACATTTCTTTACCCCCACCGTAAATTAAAGTTATTACAAACCAAATTAGAGTAATTACAAACCAAGTTTTCTGCTAAATTAACCCTTGCACTGCCACACAGTGTCAACCGGCGCAGGTTTGTTTACTATTATTCAGTGGATTTGCTGAATCCATGTACAAGCAATCTGGGGAGCTTTAACGCCACCCAATGCAATCCTTTACTGTGCCCCCCTCCCAGTTCCCAGGTTTGCTCTTGTTTATCTGCACAAGTCAGAGTAAACCCAGAAGTGCTTACCTCTGAGCACTTTGGGGTTCAGAGCTCTCAGAATGCTGTACAAGCATATTGAGGACTGGGTCTTTAATTTGCTGAAACTACAGAGAGAGAGGAGACATCAGGGGTGCTTAATCAGTGTGTAAAAAATTTAATATAATAAGATCATAAAAAAAGCATGAAAAGACCCCCACCTACCCATAAAATATATACACAAACTTGGCAATGCAAGTACAAACTGTACATACATGCCTATTACTCCTTAGATACCCCCACACAAGCCAGGGGTAGAAGAATACTTTTAGGGTCGTCATTGTAGTGACCTGCATTATTTATTTATTTTAATAGTACCTTTTTATTAAGAAATCTGAGTTTACTGTTACACAGTACAATTATTCACATCATGCTGAAAAGTAGTATTACAAAAATATGCATGCAGGAGCAACATACAGTATAAAGGCAGAGTTCACATGTTTGGTTAAAGAGATGAAGAACTGTATGTAAAGCATATGTGGAAGAGTCTGTGGCATGGAAGAAAGGTCCAAACAAATATTTCTTTTTCGTACATCACGGGACACAGAGCGACTTAGTCATTACTAATGGGTTATATAGATTACCTTCAGGTGTTGGCACTGGCCAATTCCAAACCGGAAGTACCCTCCCCTATATAAGCCCCTCCCATCCGGGAGCACCTCCAGTTTTTTGCCAGTGTCTAAGGTGTTGGCCAAAGAGTAACATGTGTTTTCACTGGGCTTGCGTACAGGTTCTTTTGGGCCTTAGTAAGCTGTTCCGGATCCCACCAAAAAAGCTTCATAGCTAAACGGTCGGTACCCGGGCCTTGCAGCAGAAGAGCAAGGTTTTGCCTGTAATGCTTCTCTTAGGAGGGCTGGACCCTGGGATCCAGAGCTCTGGTCATACCCACGACCAAGATGTTGTCTGTGCAGGGTGCTATACAGGTCCAGGGGAGTGGAATCCTTGGGAACCCGGTCCCTGAAGGTTTAATTACAATGCCTGCCGTGATAGGTGAAGTTTGGACTTCTGTGGACCAAACAAAGTCCTGCGGCGGGGATCAGGTAAGTGGGGGCCCCCAGGAACTTGGTTCTATTGGGGGACCCCCAAACCTAATTTGTCTTTCTGTCTGTTACCTAACGGTATTCCCGCTAAATATCTGTGATTGCCTGTAACTACTGAAAATGTAAAATTTTAATAGTAGTCAAGAAAAAAAAAGGGACCGCGATACCTGTGTTAAACCACTAGAGGCCGCTGTAGTCCATTTTTCTTGTCATGTGGATCTTTGGTTTTCTCAAGTCAAAAGATCCAGGCAGCTGGTAAGTTTCTCTGTGGGAATCCACTTCCTCTGCCCTGTTGCTGCGCTCATCCACCGCACAGGCCCTCCGGCAAAAAGGGCCCTGGCTCCTAGTCCCCTGTTTGATTTCGAAAAATGTGTATATCCAGGGCGCTCCAAGCATTTGAATCCTGACAGATAAGGTCTGTGTTGGAGAGGGTAGCAAATCTTCACACACTTTAGGCAGCACTCAGGGAGACAAGCAATCTCTAATGGAAACAGAAAAACAAACAAGGCGCCTCTAAGTGCAGAAGTATAAAACTTTTAATATCCCCTAAAAGGGTTAAAAACACTTACAAGATAGTGGATGAAACAGGCATGTAGTAGGTAAGTGCGTCCAGGAGATGTTCCAGTGGCAGGGCAGTCCCAGTCTCTGATGTTAAAGCTTCCAGGAAAGTCCACGATAACAGCTGATTGTGCTGTGAATGTTCAGAGGACACAGTAACGCTGGAGCCTGGGGATGATGTCAGAGGAAGCGAGACAGAAACCAGCATGGAACACGAACAGGAAGTGTGTCATGGAGGCGGGACGCGTTTCGGAACAACTCATTGGTTCCTTCTTCAGCCAGTGACTTGTTTGATTTCGAAAAGGGCGCCAATGGCGCACGGGCGCGCGCGCGGGCGCGTGCACGCGCCTCCTATGAAAAAAAGGGGTGGGGCGGGTGGATGACGCTCGATGCGCGCCGCGGCGCTTCTGCGCATGTGCGGGCGTCCCAGCATGGTTAAAAGACACAGTACAAGTGTCAGCTGGATGCAAACAGAGCTAGCAACAAACAGTGGCACACAGGGGCGGTTGATGCAGGCATCCCCATAGAAAGGCACTTTAGTAGACACCAGCTGGTATATAGCAGCAACTTTGTTAGACTATTACCAGCAAAATTGGTGTATGACGACGGGAATACCTCAGCTTTGTGCTTAAAGGATATGTCGTCCAGACGCTCCGGAAATAGATCTTCCAGGAAGCCAAAGGGGTCTCCATCGGGCTCTGAGGATATTGGGCATGCTTGTACTGCACCAATCTCCCCTGAGAATTCAGAGGTCAGTAGCCGTAGAAACCCCGCAGGAATGCCTGGTGCTGCGGCTGTCCCCAGTCCACCTGCTCCTGTATATATAACAGAGGAGGTTTTATCCTCAACTCTGGGAGGATTGGAAGAGAGATTAACAGCATTGATCGCTGCTTCCCTGTCACAGGAAAAGCACGTCCGATCTCCGTCTCCTCCTTCAGAGTGCCTGTTAGTGGAGGAACAGCCCCACACAGAGATCGACCTACCTGAAGGGGATCAGGATGAGGTTGATTCAGTTATGGAGGAATCAACAGTGGAAGAACCTTTCTCAGCATCTCAGGCTGAAAGATTATGGGTTCAGTCTCTGACTAATATGGTCCGATCAGCATTTAAAATGCCTCTGGCGGAACCACCATCCACTACGGTTTCCTCGCTGGGGTCGCTAAAAGCTCCCCAGGCTGTCTGTTCCTTCCCAATCCACCCTTTATTAGAAGGGCTTATTTACCAGGATTGGGAGCATCCTGATAAAATATTTGCTCCCCCCAAGAGATTTCCGGTGATCTATCCCATGGAGGATAAGTTCATAAAAAAATGGAGGGTCCCTACAGTGGACGCAGCCATCTCTTCTGTTAACAAATCACTGACATGTCCAGTAGATAATGTTCCAATGTTCAAAGACCCAATAGATAAAAAATTGGAGTCTTTACTAAAATCTGCTTTCTCTACAGCAAGCATGGTGACACAACCTGCGGTAGCAGCGATTGGAGTCTGCCAAGCAGTGAAAGATCAGTTGAAACAGGTCTTAAGGGACTTACCAGATCAGCAGGCTCTTTCCCTAGCTGACCTGCCTAGAGCCTTGTGTTTTGCGGTGGACGCCATAAAGGATACAATCCAACAGGCCTCCCGCTTTACGCTGTCTATAGTACATATGCGTAGGCTTCTGTGGCTCAAAAACTGGTCTGCTGAAGCTCCCTGTAAAAAACTGCTGGTTAGCTTCCCATTTCATGGAGAACGCTTATTTGGAGAAGATCTGGACAAATATATCCAGAAAATTTCTGCCGGTAAAAGTTCACTCTTACCGGTTAAGAACAAGGGTAGAAGTCCTTCTTTTAAGAGGCCTACTTCTCCAGTCCCGGGCACATCGGCTGTGAAGCAGTTCCGACGGCCTCCACGGTCAAATTCAGGGGGCAGAAATCAGGGACAATCACAGGGTAACAAGAAGCCCTGGATCAAGAGAGGTACAAAACCTCCCCCCAAGGCATGAAGCGTTGCCCCCACTCAATCGGGTGGGGGGACGACTTCAGTTGTTCACAGAGACCTGGCGGGACACCATCAGAGACAGATGGGTGCTCTCCGCAGTAAGTCTGGGATACAAGCTGGAGTTAAAAGGCACTCCTCCTGCCCAATTTATGAGGTCAAACGTGCCAAGAGATCCCAAAAAGAGAGGATCCCTCCTTCTGGCACTAGAACAACTATTGCTCCAAGGTGTAATCATGAAGGTTCCCCTGGAAGAAAGCGGATTCGGGTTTTACTCGAACCTTTTCACAGTCCCCAAACCAAATGGGGACGTGAGGCCCATATTAAATCTAAAAGGGCTAAACAAGTTCCTAAATATCAGGACTTTTCGGATAGAGTCGATCCGATCGGTGGCCACCGCCCTACAAGGGCAGGAATGGTTAGCCTCGATCGACATAAAGGATGCTTATCTGCATATTCCCATCTTTCCGGCCCACCAGAAATTTCTACGCTTTGCAGTAGAAGGGCGCCATTTTCAGTTCAGAGCCTTACCTTTCGGTCTGGCCACAGCGCCACGAGTGTTCACAAAAATTCTGGCCCCATTATTGGCCAATCTAAGAACACAGGGTGTAACGATAATGGCATATCTAGACGACCTGCTACTAATAGACCACTCAGTGGAAAAGCTGGAAGTAGCTATTCACAAGACAATCAAGTATCTGGAATATCACGGTTGGATTATCAACTGGGACAAGTCAGCTCTAAGACCAGTCAAAAGTCTGGAATACTTAGGGCTAAGGCTGGATTCAAATCAGAGAAAGATTTTCTTACCTCCAGAGAAGGTGTTGTCTTTAAAAGATTTGACCCACTTAGTGGGTACAAAAAGAAAACCATCCATACGCCTCTGCATGAGGCTGCTGGGAAAAATGGTGGCTTCATTCGAAGCGGTACCCTACGGTCAATTCCATTCAAGGAATTTGCAAAGGGCCATACTGTCAGCCTGGAACAAAAAAGTTCAGGCTTTAGACTTACCAATGTCCCTGTCCCCTTCCGTGCGCAAGAGCCTCCATTGGTGGTTGGTGCCCCAGAATCTGGAAAAAGGGAAACCCTTCAGTCCGGTTTCTTGGAAGGTAGTCATTACAGATGCCAGCCTCATAGGCTGGGGGGCAGTACTGGAGCAATGGTCTCTCCAGGGCAAGTGGTCAGAAGCAGAAAAGGCCCTGCCCATCAATCTCTTAGAGATACGAGCAGCCCGGTATGCCCTAGTAGCATGGACATCCAAACTCCAAGGGTCCCCTGTCAGAATTCAATCAGACAATGCCACAGCAGTGGCATATATCAATCACCAGGGTGGCACCAGGAGTCGTGCAGCCCAGAGGGAAGCAAATTGCATCCTGGAGTGGGCAGAAAAATATGTCCCAGCCATATCCGCGGTTTTCATCCCAGGAGTGGAAAATTGGAGAGCGGACTTTTTAAGTCGCCAACAATTATGTCCGGGGGAATGGTCTCTTCACCCCGAGGTTTTCCAGGCAATATGCCAGCGGTGGGGAACACCGGATGTAGATCTGCTAGCATCCAGATTCAACGCAAAGGTGGACAGATTTGTGTCTCGCACAAGGGATCCTCTAGCTTGCGGCTCGGATGCCCTAGTGTTAACTTGGGATCAGTTCAAGCTGATATATGCATTCCCACCGCCACAATTGTTACCGCGATTACTCCGCAGAATCAGGGTAGAAAAGAAACCAGTGATTCTGGTGGCTCCAGCGTGGCCCCGAAGGGCATGGTACGCGGAGGTTGTAAAAATGTCAGTGAGGAGTCCTTGGACCCTCCCACATCGTCCGGACCTGCTGTCGCAGGGACCGATATACCACCATTCCTTACCAGCCCTAGGTTTGACGGCCTGGCTATTGAAGCCCACATTCTGAAAAAGAGAGGGCTCTCTAATTCTGTGGTATCTACCATGATCAATGCCAGGAAGCCGGTATCCAGGCAGATCTATTATAGGATCTGGAAAGCGTACATTACGTGGTGTGAGGCCAAGAAATGGCATCCACGTAAGTACGTGATAGGGAGGATTTTGGACTTCCTACAGTGGGCTGTAGATAGGAAGCTGGTCTTGAGTACTATCAAGGGTCAGATTTCGGCCTTGTCAATATTTTTTCAAAGGCCCTTGGCTTCGCATTCACTAGTCAAAGCTTTCATACAAGGAGTGATGCGTATCAGCCCTCCGGTTAGTATTCCCATATGTCCTTGGGACTTAAACCTGGTTCTGTCAGTTCTACAGAAACAACCGTTTGAACCATTGCAACACATTTCCTTGGTTCTTCTCACCAGGAAATTGATTTTCTTAGTAGCCGTTTGTTCGGCTAAAAGAGTATCGGAATTAGCCGCCTTGTCCTGTAAGGAGTTATATCTGGTTGTCCATAAGGACAGAGTAGTATTACGTCCTCATCCAGCCTTTCTTCCCAAGGTGGTATTGAGGTTTCATTTGAACCAAGATGTGGTTCTTCCTTCTTTTTTCCCCAAACCTAGCTCGGTAGAGGAAAGGTTATTACATTCTTTGGATGTAGTAAGAGCAGTTAAAGCTTATCTAAAAGCCACTGCTCAGATTCGCAGAATGGATACTTTGTTTATTCTGCCGGAAGGCCCTAAAAAGGGTCAGGCAGCATCAAAATCCACTTTAGCCAAGTGGATTCGACAGGTCATAATACAAGCCTATGGCTTGAGAAAGAGACCGCCTCCGTTCAAAGTTAGGGCGCACTCCACAAGAGCAGTTGGAACTTCATGGGCAGTGCATCACCAGGCCTCCCTGGCTCAAGTATGTAAGGCCGCAACATGGTCTTCGGTACACACGTTTACTAGATTCTACCAGGTAGACGTTAGAAGTCAGGAGGATGTCGCCTTTGGGCGCAGTGTGTTGCAGGCCGCAAAAGATCCTCATGCCTGATGGCGCCCAGCTTATGTATCCCTCCCCTCATTTGGCATTGCTTTGGGACGTCCCATTAGTAATGACTAAGTCGCTCTGTGTCCCGTGATGTACGAAAAAGAAAAAGGGATTTTTATAACAGCTTACCTGTAAAATCCTTTTCTTGGAGTACATCACGGGACACAGAGCTCCCACCCCTCTTTTTGGGACACTTATTGCTTGGCTACAAAACTGAGGTGCTCCCGGATGGGAGGGGCTTATATAGGGGAGGGTACTTCCGGTTTGGAATTGGCCAGTGCCAACACCTGAAGGTAATCTATATAACCCATTAGTAATGACTAAGTCGCTCTGTGTCCCGTGATGTACTCCAAGAAAATAATTTTACAGGTAAGCTGTTATAAAAATCCCTTTTTGTAGGAAGTATGCTAAATTATGAATTAGGTCCAAAACAAGTTTTGGAGTCCACCTGTATAGAGTCAGAATCAAAGAAAGAGAATTCTGGACTCCACAAACCATGTCTAAAAGTATGACATTTTCAAAAAATGGTAGAAGAAATGAGGGAATATTGGATTTTGGGAAGTTTTTTTTCTGTAATTTTTTAAAATGGTACCTTTTTAAAAAACGTAGCTACCCGTATTTATCGCCGTATAACACGAACCCTAACTTTAAGAGGGAAGTTTAAGGAACAAAACTTTCCACAGCCCCCTGCGTATAACACGCAGGCACAGTTTACCCTCTATTTTCAGGGTAAAAAAGTGAGTGTTATACGCCAATAAATACAGTATTTGATAGACATATAGTTTGAAATGCGGGTTCTTTGTTAGTAGAGTTGGCTGTGTACCTGTAAAGTGGATGACCCCTTACAAACCTGTTCCTTAGTTATGACAGTATTTTCTTTGGAGAGATTTGTGTACTTTTGTACTTCATTTCCAACTACTTTTACGATTCACATGACTCCTCCTGCTATTGCTGTGTGCAGTGATCAAGCCTAATGAATAGTATGTTGGGATTCACAGCTGTAACTGGGTGCATGGTTCACGAGCCCCTGGAGTTGCCAGTGTTACATATGGCACATATATTTAGCACACTATATTTCATTCTGATTCCCAGCAGTATTCCTCTTGGAAAGTAAAACACGCAAGCTCTTAAACTGTCACTATACATTACAGATAGGCTGCAGGGAAGGTGTGATTTATTTATATTGGTAATGTAAATTTCAGTAGTATGCTTTACACCATGAGATTTAATGTCACACACATTTATGTTTCTGAAGTGTACTATTTTAATAATACATAGCCATCTTTAATTCATTACATGCATTTCACTTTATATGTAAACAAACCACACTTTTTGTAGTGTTAAGAGAGTTTCTAATTAGTCTATTGTGCTTTGAATAAAATCTGTAATCAAGGTTGAAGAAATAGATTTTTGTTAACCTTGAGTTTCTGCTCATCTTTCACTGTTAATAGCTGTATCAGAATAACGCCACTATAACGGTAGTAAATTGCCATGGGAGTGACTTGTGTTCTGAATTAGCATGGTCACTGGTCAATACCAGCAGCTCTCTGAATTTTCTAATTCACAAACTTTATTATTTATTATGGTCTTTTCAAGGTTTTCTTTTACATATCTATGTGGACTTGATCAGTTTAAAGTAAACTTGGACTGACAAAGTGAAGAATTGCTATAGCAAACATTAAGAAATGTTAATTGTGTTCAAACAGTACCTTGGCAACGTTATCTTTTTTTCTATACTCAATCTTGAAAAATAGGGTAATTGCAGGTATATATTAGCGCTTAAGCACTAATGTACCTATAGCACCATAGCTGTATATTTGCAGTGTGACATTTAAGACTACTGACTGACTGTCTGTCTCAGGAGAACTGGGGTGAGGTTTGATTAAGTCACTATTGTGCTGCTCACCATTCTCCTTGCTGAAAGTTCTGGCGTAAGGAAGCAAAAGCATGGTAATTGAGTATTGGGGAAAAGATAAGCTGCAGGGTGCCCACAGTTAATATTGGTGACTAGTCCTTTAGAGGGCAAGGAACTAGTTACTAATATTATATGTGGTCTCCCTGCAGCTATTGCCCATAACTGATTTGTTTTCCCTTTTTTTGGGCATGACTGCCAGAATCCAGTTTCCCTTTAGCCACAGTTTCCCTTTAACCACAGCCCCAGAGGATTTGGCTGCCCTATGACCGGGCCATTTTTTGCGATTCTGCACTGCGCCGCTTTAACTAACAATTGCGCAGTCGTGCGACATTGCACCCAAACAAAATTGACGTCCTTTTTTCCCCACAAATAGAGCTTTCCTTTGGTGGTATTTGATCACCTCTGTGGTTTTTATTTTTTGCGCTATAAACAAAAAAAGAGCGACAATTTTGAAAATAAACAACTATTTTTTACTTTTTAGTATAATAATATCCCACAAAAATATATATAATTTTTTTTTTTTTCCTCAGTTTAGGCCGATATGTAGTCTTCTACATATTATTGGTAAAAAAAACATTGATTGGTTTGCGCAAAAGTTATAGCGTCTACAAAATAGGGTATAAATTTATGGCATTTTTTATTAATAATTGTTTTTTTTTTTTACTAGTAATGGCGGTGATCTTTCTGGGTTTTTTTTCGTTACTGCGACATTATGGCGGACACATCGGACACTTTTGATGCTATTTTGGGACCATTGTCATTTATACAGTGATCAGTGCTATAAAAATGCACTGATTACTGTGTAAACGACACTGGCAGGGAAGGGGTTAACCACTAGGGGGCAAGGAAGGGGTTAAGTGTATCCTAGGTGTATCCTAGGGAGTGATTCTAACTGTGGGGGGCTGGGCTATGAGTGACACGACAGTGATCACTGCTCCCGATGACAGAGAGCAGTAGATCACTGTCCTGTCACTAGGCAGAACAGGGAAATGCCTTGTTTACATAGGCATCTCCCCGTTCTGCCACTCCGTGAGACAATCGTGGGCACCCGGCGGACATCGAGTCCGCGGGCACGCGGCAGGGGCACGTGCGCGCCCACATGGGGGCAAATTCAAAGGGACGTACAGGTACGTCCCTTTGCGCATCCGTGCCATTCTGCCGACATATATCTACATGCGGCAGTCGGCAAGTGGTTTTAAACCTCTGAAATTAAAAATTAACAAAGCATATCCCTTTTATAGTGTGTACTAGCTTCAATCTAAAGCACTTAGTGTAGTTGCTATGCCGACACCACAGAAACCCAGGGGATGCCCCCCAGTACACAGCAGATGATTGACAGCCTCAGCTATGCATGTTTCCCTATAAGACTGTGTAGAGGAGGTTGTGTCTATTCCCTTCACTTACAGTAGGTCTCAGATAACACTCAACTAGAGTTGAGCGGACACCTAGACGTTTGGGTCTGACGGGTTTGGCCGAACTTCGGAAAAAAGTTCGAGTTCGGGACCGAACTTGAACCCGAACCCCATTGAAGTCAATGGGGACCCGAACTTCTGAGGACTAAAAAGGCTCTAAAAAAGTAATGGAAAGGGCTAGAGGGCTGCAAATGGCAGCAAAATGTTGTTAAGAGCATGGGGAGTGCTCTGCAAACAAATGTGGATAGGGAAATAACTTAAAATAACATAGAAAAAAAGAAAATAATATGCTGGAGGCCCCCTTTTCAGCAAAAGAAGTACAGGAAGTCATTAAGAACCTCAGAAACTCAACGGCACAATGCCACACATATGGTGGGAATGCCCCAGAATACGCCTTTCTGTAAAAAATTATTCAATTTAATGGATAAGCTAGTGGGAAAATAAAATACTTTGAAATAAAAATGTAGCGGGGTGCTAAATTTAAGGGAAGTGTTTGAGTGGTAAATAGGCTCAAACACCCTAATTCTGTAGGATTCATGGACCATTTTGTCCTCGGGGGACAGTATTGGTGTGCAGTTCCCTGCGGCCTACAGGTGGCGCTGCCATGGTAGGCTAGGGTTGAACCGCCGATACAGTGCTGTGCCTTTTGTGTCCCCTCTTAGCAGTAGTACAGCGGGGCGGAGAACCTGCTGTGCATGCGGGGAGAGGATATAAAAGGGGCAGACGCCTCCTGATCGGGGTCCGAGCCCCAGGCACCTTTGGCCTGGGGGCTGATGTCCAGTGGGGTCCGCGCCCAGGTGCCTTCGGCCTGGGTGCACGTGTTCCTGTTCCATCTCGAGCACCTTTAGCCCGGGGTGAGGCACTATCCTGGAGTTCCTTCTGCCCTGGGTATGGAGTCCGCTAAGGGTCAAGGAGTCTTTGGGTGCCGTCTCGTGTAGGGGACCCTGTTCCAGGGAAGGGAGGAACCTTCCGATGGCCCGATGCTGGAGGCACGGTGAAGGGAGGGTCTGTTGACTCCCTGGAGAGATGTCTTACGCTTGATATGGGCTAGTTCCTAGAAGGAGAAGCTCAAGGTCATCCTGACTGTATCGGAGGCCTTATTCACCCGGCCCGTGGCAGGGGCCTTAAACACCCTGGTCTGTGGCAGAGACCAAAGTTCTCCAGGTCTGTGGCAGGGGCCTTGTACACCCGATCTGTGGCAGAGACCAACCTCACGGTCTGTGGCAGAGACCGTGCGCCTAAAACTGTTTGAGAAACCTAAGCAGTGAAGTGAATGTGCTACGTTTGTGCCTGGACCTCCTCCACACCTTAAGCTGTCCTGTTTCTTTGCTCTAGCCTTTTCTATCCAAGTACAGTTTATTTTGCCATGAGAGAATAAACTCAGAGTTGGAGTTTCAGCTGGTGTGGACATTGACTTTACTGGGAATTCAAGGACTTGCCTCTACCTACAGTAGAGGTGACAATCATCCTCTGGAGGAGTTTTGACTCTGTGGACACGGCCTGTCAAGTACACCGCTCAACCTCTTTATAAGAGGAGGGTACGGGCTGGTAGTGTGGTGTGCCTTTCTCCCTCCTGCGAGGAGCCAACAACATAAAGGCAGGTAAGGGGGAAAGGATCTGTGCGCTACAAAAAATAAAATAAAAATTATAATCTTGACCTAGGAGGACGAGGTCTATATGGAGTAGGAGGTTGAGGTGACGGTGTATGTGGCTGCAAAATATTTTTTGTGGCCCTAAATGGGTGTTTTTGGAAGAGCACAACACAACCACAGTATGTAAACGCTGTATCTCCCAGCTACAGAACTGTTGAAAATGCTATTCAAAAAAATGTTTTTGTCCTACAATTATTTTTTTAGGATAGCACAGTAGAAGACACACACACCTCCAGATATGCAGAAAACACTGCAAAATATTTTTTGTGACCCTAAATGGGTGTTTTTGGAAGAGCACAATACACCCACAGTATGGAAACGGTGTATCTCACACCTACAGCAATGCAAAAAATAATATTAAAAAAAAAAGTTTTTGCCCTAAAAAAAAATTCTTGGAATAGCACAATGCAAGAAAAATATATAAATTGTAAATCTCACACTTGCATATATGCAGAGAACACTGCAACTTTTTTTATTTTTTTTCCCTAAATGGGTCTTTGCAAGAGCACAATACACCCACAGTATGTACAGGGCGTTTCTCTCAACGTAATATATGCAGTGCTGGTGCACTGAGCTTGCAGATAAAAGTTAAAATTTCTCTGACACTGGGCTCATGGCAGTGTAAGAAGACTGTGCACTGCAACACAAACAGGTAAACCTATGCAGATCGCTGAGTTATTAGATCTCTGAATCTGGACTCCTATATAAATCTCTCTCCCTGAAAGCACCAACAGGAACCTTGCCCTAAACGGTCTCTCTATCTTTTCTCTCAGATTGCAGAATCAGGACTAAAGCAGGCCATACACGGTCGAATTTCGAACAAATTTTATTTTCAAAATCAGAAAGTCCGATGATGCCACCATTGATTTTCGAAATTCGGCCGACCAAACCTTCATGTTGCCGGGAATATTCTTTTCTCTCCGGGAATATTCTTTTCTTGCACATGTGCATTTTTTTTTCTATTACATTTCTCGCACGATTCTCCCATCATTGATCAGAAAATCGTTTGTTTTTCAAAAAATTTCCAACATGTTGGATTCCTCAAATTTGATTGCCGCATGAAAATCGGCTGTTGCTGCAGCCCACTAATGGTGCGAAATTCGTACAAAAATTCTTTGATACGATTTTCGAAAGAAAATTCTTTCGAAATTCGAACCGTGTATGGCCGCCTTTACTCATAGTATTTCAATCTCTCCCTAATAAGCAACAGCAGCCAGGGTCTTCTCCCTATCCTGTCTAAAGCAGAGTGACGTGCTGTGCTGTGTGCCTCTAGCTTATATAGAAGCTGGGTCACATGTTGCACTGGCCAATCACAGCCATGCCATTAGTAGGCATGGCTATGATGGCTTCTAAGGGCACACCAGTTAAACAAAGGGTGATTGGCTGCCCCCTGAAGCTTTTCTAAATCTGCCATCACATCGCCGAACACCAGACCCGAACCCGAACATACACGCAATTGTTCGGGTCCGGTACCCAAAAACTCAACTGTTCGGTACGGACCCGAACTTTACAGTTCGGGTTCGCTCAACCCTACACTCAACTTAATGCTCTATGCTGTGCGTGACATCAGATCCCCGCTCCCTGCCTTCTAGAGCTGAGATATGCTGTGTAAAATGTGTGCTTTAGGAGCACAAAGGGAGATACGCATATACAGTATATCACAAAAGTGAGTACACCCCATAGTGAAAATGTCCAAATTGGGCCCAAAGTGTCAATATTTTGTGTCACCACCATTATTTTCCAGCACTGTCTTAACCCTCTTGGGCATGGAGTTCACCAGAGCTTCACATGTTGCCACTGGCGTCCTCTTCCACTCCTCCATGACGACATCATGGAGCTGGTGGATGTTAGAGACCTTGCGTTCCTCCACCTTCAATTTGAGGATGCCCCACAGATGCTCAATAGGGTTTAGGTCTGGAGACATGCTTGGCCAATCCATCACCTTTACCCTCAGCTTCTTTAGCAAAGCAGTGGTCTTCTTGGAGGTGTGTTTGGGGTCATTATCATGTTGGAATACTGCCCTGCGGCTCAGTCTCCGAAGGGAGGGGATCATGCTCTGCTTCAGTATGTCACAGTACATGTTGGTATCCATGGTTCCCTCAATAAACTGTAGCTCCCCAGTGCCAACAGCACTTAAGCAGCCCCAGACCATGACACTCCCACCACCATGCTTGACTGTAGGCAAGACACACTTGTCTTTGTACTCCTCACCTGGTTGCTGCCACACACGCTTGACATCATCTGAACCAAATAAGTTTATCTTGGTCTCATCAGACCACAGGCTATGGTTCCAGTAATCCATGTACTTAGTCTGCTTGTCTTCAGCAAACTGATTTGGACCAGTGCACAAAGCAAGGTCCATAAAGACATGGATGAGCGAGTTTGGGATGGAGGAACTTCACTGGCCTGCACAGAGTCCTAACCTAAACCCAATAGAACACCTTTGGGATGAATTAGCGTGAAGACTGCAAGCCAGGCCTTCTTGCCCACATCAGTGCCTGACCTCACAAATGTGCTTCTGGAAGAATGGTCATACATTCCCATAGACACATTTCTAAACCTTGTGGTCAGCCTTCTCCGAAGAGTTGACGGTGTTATAGCTGCAAAGGGTGGGCCAACACAATATTGAACACTACGGACTAATGCTGCGTACATGCAAAGGGCAGGCCAACTCAATATTGAACACTACGGACTAATGCCGCCTACACACGGCCGTTTTAAATGACATTTTTTTTCTTGGTCGAAAAAAACGACTGTGTGTAGGCTCCCCGGCAGTGTTTCCCTATGGGAAAACTGCCGCGGAAAAAAATGACGAGAAAAATTAGAGCATATTCTAATTTTTCTCGTCGTGATTAATGCTGTTTTTCCCGTCGGGAAAAATGACAAAAAGCCCACAACACGCCTAGTGTACTGTAAGTATATCTGTATCTTTGAAAGCAGTGCATTCTGTTACAGTCTTAATAGCTGTGTGCACCACAGCTGACCAGTTCAGGTAGTGAAGAAATTACACACTATAATGACAATATCAAATATTGAATGAAAGCTATTTCATAACCACGTAACACTCTGTACTTTAATGATATATTTCATTACAGAGTATTTTTTCATGTGCCACTTTTCTCTGTAAAAAAAAAAAGGCTTTTTTCTACTTGCTGTTTTTTTATATTCTATATTTTCTGCTACTGCATAATATGACTTTGGCACCACTGACAGCCCTATCGGAATAAACTTCTTCCATATTCAAACAATGACTATAAGCAGAAGTGTAATCTATTGCCCACTGAGTCACTGGAAGCCAAGCACTCAGGATCTCCACAGGGAAGACACAAGGCAGCCTACAGAACTAAAAACGGATTAAGAAAATACATCAAGGCATGGTTTTAAAGCAAGATAAAATATACATAATGGGATGAATCATGACAAGTTCAAAGCAAAATCAGATGGTCAGAAGGCCATCCATTGTTCTAAAATTTCCTCATAGACTAAGCTTATTTACTCCTTTGGTTATTTGTGTCAGTGAATTTCGAACTGTGTTTATATTAATCCTATTACCAGTGCGCCCTCTGTGACATGGCGATGATGCAAGGAAACAGCTTTGTTTATTTACTGTGGTACTGTAACCAAGATCTGAATGGAGAACTGAGCTTGACTGCCTTACGTCTTATGAACTAAGCCGAATTAGTCACGACCCAGTGTGAGACAGAATTATAACGATATTAATGTCAATTTTATAGCTAATATTACTGCCAGATTATGAAAAACCTATAACATCGCAAATAAAATGTAATGACTGTTAAGCCCCGTACACACGATCGGTTTGACTGATGAAAACCGTCCGATGGATGGTTTTCATCAGACCAACCGATCGTGTATGGTACCCATCGGTCTTTTTTCCATCGGTTGTAAAAAATAGAACTTGTTTTAAAATTTTCCGATGGATAAAAAACCGATGGGAATTTCCGATCGTCTATGGGCAAGTCCATCGGTTAAAAAACCCACGCATGCTCAGAAGCATTAAACTTAATTTTTCTCGGCTCATCGGAGTGTTTTACGTCACCGCGTTTGGAACGGTCGGTTTTTTGACTGATGGTGTGTGGCCAAGACTGATGAAAAACAGTTTCATCGGATTTCCGATGGACAAATCCATCGGACGAAAATCCATAGGTTATCCGATCGTGTGTACGGGGCTTAAGTACTGTAGTACTAAATGTAAAACATAGGTAAAGTAAATTGTATGCTCCTTGTGGGCAGGGACTGATGTGAATGTACATTATACACTTGCCGGACACTTTATAAGCTACACCTTTCTAGTACCAGGTTGGACCCCCTTTTGCCTTCAGAACTTTCTTAAAGGGGTTGTAAAGGTTTTTTTTTTTTTAAATATGTTCCTTTAACTGCTTCCCGATTGCTGCACGCACTTTTACATCAACAGAATGGCACGGCTGCGCATATGGGCGTATATATACATCCCCTTTAAGATGCGAGCCATGTGGTCCCTTCACTGCCAGTGTCATTTTTACAGTAATCGGAGCATTTTTATAGCACTGATCGCTATAAAAATGACAATGGTCCCAAAATGGTGTCAAAAGTGTCCGATGTGTTCGTCATAATCTCGCAGTCACGATAAAAATCGCTGATTGCCGCAATTACTAGTAAAAAAAAAAATTATTAATAAAAATGCCATAAAACTATCCCCTATTTTGTAGACTATATAACTTTTGCGCAAACCAATTAATAAACGCTTTTTGCGATATTTTTTTTACCAAAAATATGTAGAAGAATACGTATCGGCCTAAACTGAGGAAAAATATGTTTTTTTTTATACATTTTTTGGGGATATTTATTATAGCAAAAAGTATTACATTTTTTTCAAAATTGTCGCTCTATTTTTGTTTATCAAATACCACCAAAAAAAATAGCTCTATTTGTGGGGAAAAAAGGACGTCGATTTTGTTTGGGAGCCACGTCACGCGACCGCGCAATTGTCAGTTAAAGCGACGCAGTGCCGAATCGCAAAAAGTGGCCTGGTCTTTGGCCAGCAAAATGGTCCGGGCTGAAGTGGTTAAGCTAGTGCATTGTTGGTTCACTAACCTTTTCCTTCGATTTCCCTTCTAAATGTTTTTTTTTCTTTGTTTTCTTTGTCTGAATTTCTCACTTCCAGTTCCTCCTCAGTAAACTGTTCTGGCTGACTAACCCCCAGCCAGAACGGCTCGGATGATGGGGGAAAGCTTACTGAGGAGAAACAGGAAGTGAGAAATTCAGACA
The DNA here is from genome assembly GCA_029206835.1 of Rana muscosa. Lineage (NCBI taxonomy): Eukaryota > Metazoa > Chordata > Amphibia > Anura > Ranidae > Rana > Rana muscosa. Next base: position 1,012,657,476 of record CM055116.1, read on the forward strand.
AAGAAAAAAAACATTTAGAAGGGAATTTGAAGGAAAGGTAAGTGAACCAACAATGCACTAGCTTAAAGGAACCTATTTAGAAAATAAAAAACAAACCTTTACAACCCCTTTAAAGCGGTAGTAAACTCCCCTCCTCAAATGCTCCTTCTTGAAACAGCCAGTTTGAGAAAGCTTCCCTTAACATTCTACATTATTATTTCCCCCTTTGGATGTTTTCTACTTTGATCCCATGTTGTTTCTAAATTCTTCCATCCCGGCCAAAGCTGGTGCCATGGTAACTATTGTCTTCCGCATTTGCAGTGCAGTGTGCTTCCCCCCTTTCTGTTTGTCAGAGCCGTAACCTCACGCATGCGCAGTAAATAGGTAATCTCCTCCTCCTTTGTGAATGGACCTGTAGTCTCGCGAGAGTGCGATGCCGCAAAGAGGAGATCACAAAGCCACGTCATATTACTGAATGGACTGACGGCACGATTAGAGTGCCGTGAACAGAGGACGATGGATGCATGCGCCTGTGACATCATGCAATGGAACAGCGACCAATTATTAGAAAACTGAGAAGGTTCAAATTTATCCACACACAGCAATTTTGTATAGCTTTTAGTAATGATTTAAAGGGGGAAATGTATCAGGAATAGTTTACTTCTACTTTAATTCTTCGTGATATAGATTCAACAAGGTGTTGGAAACATTCCTCAGAGATTTTGGTCCATATTGACATAATGGCATCACGCAGTTGCTGCAAATTTGTCGGCTGCACATCCATAATGCAAATTTCCAGTTCCTCCACATCCCAAAGGTGCTCTATTGGATTGAGATCTGGTGACTGTGGAGGCCATAGGAGTACAGTGAACTCATTGTCATGTTCAAGAAACCAGTGGTGAGATGATGTGAGCTTTGTGACATGGTGCGTTTTCCTGCTGGAAGTACCCATCAGAAGATGAGTACAATGTAGTCATAAAGAGATGGACATGGTCAGCAACAATACTCAGGTAGGCCGTGGCATTTAAACGATGCTCAGTTAGTACTAAGGGGCCAAAAGTGTGCCAAGGAAATATCCCCCACACCATTAAACCATTACACCACCACCACCAGCCTGAACCGTTGATACAAGGCAGAATGAATCCATGCTTTCATGATGTTTACACCAAATTCTGACCCTACCATCTGAATGTCACAGCTGAAATTGAGACTCATCAGACTAGGCAAAGTTTTTCTAATCTTCTATTGTCCAATTTTGGTGAGCCTGTGCAAATTGTAGCCTTGGTTTCCTGTTCTTAGATGACAGGAGTGGCACCCAGTGTGGTCTTCTGCTGCTGTAGCCCATGTGCTTCAAGGTTCGATGTGTTGTGCGCTCTGAGACGGTATTCTGCATATCTTGGTTGTAACAAGTGGTTATTTTGAGTAACCGCTGCTCTTCTATCATCTCAAACCAGTCTGCCCATCCTCCTCTGACATCAACAAGGCAATTTCATCCACACAACTGCCGCTCACTGTATATTTACTCGACCATTCTCTGTAAACCCTAGAGATGGTTGTGCGTGACAATCCCAGTAGATCAGCAGTTTTTGAAATGCTCAGACCAGCCCGTCTTGCACCAACAACCATGCCACGTTCAAAGTCACTTAAATCCCTTTTCTTCCCCATTTAGATGCTCAGTTTGAACTTTAGCACGTCCTCTTGACGTCTAGATGCCTAAATGCATTGAGTTGCTGCCATGTGATTGGCTGATTTAGCAATTTGTGTAAACAGGTGTACCTAATAAAGTGGCCGGTGAGTGTATGTAAAGCATTTGCGTAAATTGACGGCACTATATAAGTACCTGTAATAAATAAATAAATAAAAGTAGAACATCAGCCAATTAATTTTACTAATTATAGACAGAGTGGGTAAGGGTTATAAACTGAGTTAAGTCTGTGTTGCCTTGCATGCCCCCAAAGGGGAGATTTTTTATCTCGCTTCCTGTGCTGTGTGAGAGTGAAGTCTGTATAAAGTGAGGGTAAATTGCAAAAATTTTAGATTTCCGAAGTAATCTAATCTGTGTTTATAAAAACAGGTGCTGAGTGCATGTGAATCTTCTGATGAGAACAAACATATCAATAAAATCCCATAAGAGTTTCTAGCCTTTTTGTTATCGCTGAATCAAGCAGTGATATTCTTGTCTGTGAATGGTGTCAGGCTGTATCAGCATCAACTTACAAATCACAGACTAAATATCACTGTGTTGAATATGCCTGGCTGAGATGCCAGTGATCAGCTTAAAGTGGAGTTCCGCTCAAAAGGGAAAGTTACGCTTTAAGGCCTCCTCCCCAGCTCCTGTTTTTGAAACTGAGCTTTTGGGGAGGAGGGGGGGAGCGGGTACCCAATTTTGACAGGTATCCTCTGCCACTTCTGTTGTGGTCACCTTAGGTGAACGGAAGTGGAAGTTCTCCTTCCCCCTCTCTCCTGAAGTCTTCTGGGACACATGACAGGTCCTAGAAGACTTCGGGACCAGTCACAGAGTGCAACGTCGCTCGCACACGGGCAGCTTCACAGCCAGGTGCCCAAAGTAGAGATGCCAGCACCGCCAAGGGAGGAGAGAGGGTGAAAACTGCTGGGGTGAGTACACCGCTGGATCATTGGTCAGGTGAGTGTGTGTTTATTGAAAGTCAGCAGCTACAGTTTTTGTAATAAACACAAAAACTCTGCTTTAAAGCTGAAGTGTGGGCAAAAACTTTATTGGGACATTAGATAGGGATCAATAAGATATCTTTATTGATGAGTATTTATGTGTTCCCCACTGGTGGTTGCTGCTCCTTAAATATGTTGCTTACATGCAGCCTCTAAAAGTAATTTCACCACTAAAACTCTGGTGTTGAAACTGACAGTCAGGGCTGGAGCACAGTGATCACAGTGGGTGGCTTGCTGTGCAGCTCCTCCATTCAGTAAAAAAATGTTTTGTATTCTTTCCAAAAAATACTAGGTGTTCTGTCAATGGACAAGGAGCTTATGAATGTCATGATCTCCCCTTGTCTGGTGACAGAGCTCCTTGTATCCTTTTAAATCTTCTGCTTCTAATTTAGGTTTTCACGCTTGTGTCTACATTTTGCATGGGTTTTTTATGTACGTTTCACCATGCATTTTTAATGTGTTTTTATGCACTATGCATTTTTGTTTGTCCAATCAAAGTCAAATAAAGTAGAGGCTTCTTTTTATGCACTAAAACTTCTTAAGAATGGAATGAAAAATAATGTTATATGCGTTTTTCATGCACTGCCTTTAGGGCCAGAAACACAAGTTAAAGTGATTGTAAAGTCTAGTTTTAAAAAAACAAACATATTATACTTACCTCCTCTGTGCAGTTGGTTTTCTACAGGGCAGCCCTGATCCTCCTCTTCTTGGGTCCCTCTCCAGCGCTCCTGGCTCCTCCCTTTTAAGTGCCCCCACAGCAAGCAGCCTCTCTCTAACAATTGTGCCAGCATAACGCCCATGTCTCACTGGCAATGCGTTGCTGCTACCACTCAATGGAAATCGTTCCCTCACTGGCCAGAACAATTCAGAATCTCTTAATCACTAAGGAGGAAGCAGCAAGTGGGCAACTTGTTAGCTGGTTCAAGAGCAACTGCATAGGAGGTTAGTGGACTTCTCCATTCCAGTGTTAATTTCATCAACGAAAACGTTTTCATCATAGTTTTCGTCAGAGGCTTTTTTACAGTGACGAAAACAAAACTAAAAGTACAGCACATTTTCATCAACTGACGAAAACTATGACGAAAATAGAATCAGTTTTCATTAAAGAACGAAAACAGGACGTTAATGGCAAGGAAGGCCGTTTACCCTCATGAATTTATTGTATATATTGGCGTATAACAGTGTGTGCGTGTTATACGCCAATATTTGTTTTTTTTTACCAATAGGGGGCGGGGATCGGGCAGTCCGCCCCCAGGTGCCACACAATGGGGGATGGTTAAGCCAGCCGCCACACCTCTCCTGGCCCTTGGACAGCACTGCCAGCAAAGTCTATCATTTAAAAAAAAATCATTGCCAGCCCCTTCTCCTATACTGCTCCTCCTTTTCCTGTGTCACTCATTGTAAGCTGAAGATTCTAACCTCAATTGCTTTGTTCCCGTTGGCCGCTCTCCTCCTCCTCCAAGTGTTGCTTTAGATTGGAGGAGGAGAGCGGTCACATGACCATCCATGAATCTTCAGAGGAGAGCAGCCATGTGACCGGGTCCATGCAAGAACGAAGCTATGAGGTAAATTTAGAGATTTTGATTTACAATGAGAGTGACACAGGAGGAGCTGTGTATGAGAAAGGGTTGGCAGTGATTTATTCTTAACCTTAGAGTACGCTGGCAGTGCTGTCTCAGGAGACTGGGGGTCTCCTGGGAATGCAGGGGGGGCTGTGTACTGTGGGGGCTTTGTATTGTACAGAGGGTGGAGGCTGTGCTGTGTACTGTGGGGGGGTTTGTATTGTGCAGAGGGTGGGGGCTGTGTTGTGTACTGTGGGGGGGTTGTATTGTGCAGAGGGTGGGGGCTGTGTTGTGTGCTGTGGGGCGGGGTTTGTATTGTGCAGAGGGTGGAGGCTGTGCTGTGTACTGTGGGGGGGTTTGTATTGTGCAGAGGGTGGGGGCTGTGTTGTGTGCTGTGGGGGGGGGGGGGTTGTATTGTGCAGAGGGTGGGGGCTGTGTACTGTGCACATTCAATTTTAGTTGACTGAAATTATTATATTAGACTAAAATGTACTGGAGATTTTAGGCGACTAAAATGGGACTAAAACTTAAATGACATTTTAGTCCTAAGACTAAAGCCCCATACACACGGTCGGACTTCCATCGGACTTTTCCGTGGATTTTTGTCCGAACGGAGTTGACCTGGCACACCCATAGCATACACACCACAGGACCTTTCTGCAAACTTTCCCAAAACTTTTTGCAACATCATGTGGTTTTTCTGCTCTTTTCTGCTCTTTACCGCCACCCTTTGGTCAACTTCTGCTACTGTTGGTTGATTTTAACATTATTTGTTTTGTCTATTGGACAAAAGTCCGATGGTTTTCTGTACACACGTTTGGAATTTGCTCCATCGGACTTTTGTTGGCCAAAAGTTTGTCCGTTTGCAGACCCAACTTTTGTCCGATTAAAAAAAAAAAAAAAAAAAGTTTGTCCGATGGAGCGTACACACGGTCGGATTGTTGGTCCAACTTGCTCAAAATGAAGTTTGTTGGCCAAAAGTCCGACCGTGTGTACGGGGCTTTAGACTAAAACTAAATCGGAATTTGCTGCCAAAATTAACACTGATCCATTCTGTCTCTGGTGAGTTATTATCAGTGACAAACAACATAAATCTCTAGTCGGAATGCAACAGCAGGGTCACCTTGCTATTTTTTTTACAAATACAAAATTTTCTTTAACTGTATCTAATAACAGAGAACTAACCATCGGTAAGCATTCATGTACTTGGGAATGTAGACAACACTACAGATCTCTCTTGATTTAATAGTGAATTCCATGCAGATACAAAAGAGGCAAATTAATCCTGCCTTGTACTCAAAGCATTATGAACTGTATCTTTACAAATGCAAGCATTGTTTTAAGTTTAATTTAATTTTAAATTTACCTTAATTTTACTTTTGTACATAACTATTTAAACCCAATTTGCATATACCGTACATTTTATATATATATATATATATATATATATATATATATATGTATATATGTATATAGTGAGGGGGTTAGCTCAGCAGCGGGTGTGTGTGACCCCCTGGATGGGTTCACCACACAAAAACAGGCACAGCAAACAGAGTTTGTAGTTGCAAAAACAAAAGGTGCGGTTTATTTAAACTATTTACAGGGGAAAAACAGCAAAACAAAAAGAAACATAAAAAAAGAAATCCTGGTCAGCTTGACCGCTTACTACACACGTAGGTTCCCTGTCTGACAACTAGGTGCAGCCTTGTGCTGCCCCAGCCCCTATCTCCCTGTTTTTGAAGGTTTTAGCCACACAGGCTTCGTCTCACCGCACAGGACAGAAACACACTCCCCAGTCTTGCACAACACAGAACTGGTTCCAGGATGGAGCATCTCCCTTAGCATGCTGGGAGTTCTTGTAGAGGCCTTAATGAGCCACTTGATTCAGCTGGGCTCATTAACTCTTCCCCCGCAAGACTCCCAGCACTCCCCCTAGTGGTATGAATTTGCATAAAGCCTGAATCTAGGGCATACATACCTACCATCCTGGATGCAACCTGATGATTTTACCTGCCTGCTGTCACAATATATATAAATTATTGTTCTACACATGATATGACTGTATTTTTTGTTATCTTAGGTTTACTGGTCCTTTCTGTAAATAATATTTCTAAATTATTGAACTGTTAGTTGATAAATATACCCAAGAAGGAAGTCTCTTTTGAACACTGTACATTAAAAAAACGACTTTATAGAGAGAAAAGAGATTCAATGTCTTTGTAGAATTGTGCATTAAAAAAGATTATCTAAAAGAAAGTTATTGTTTTCAGCCCTCACACATGTTTGTGAAATGTGATTGATATTTGTATCTTGACTGCTTGCAAGGAAGAACAGGTCGATCAAGGTTAATCTTTGTTTTAATGGTATTATACTGAAAGTGATATTTGGCCACTCTTGGAAACACATTCTGTAGGGATTATGATTAAATATTATATTGGGCTCCTTTTCATTTATTAAAAAGAAGACAGAAATTAGTAGAGAAATAAAAATGTACCGCATTTCTGTTGGCACTGTGAATGCTTAATAAAACAATTCTAGAGCAAAAAGTTTCTTACATTAAATTAGATTCAGCTATTGCAGAGAAGAGCTATACATCTTTAGAAGTTTTATCCGTCTTTTTTTTCAGAAACAAATAACTCAATATCTGTTCTACTGTAAAAATGGCCTCTGTGAAACCTTGATTTAATACATTTATTGCTTGGGCTATGGTAGTTCTTGAGAGGTGACGGTATCTATCCAACTGGCACAAGAAAGTACTTAGACTAAGGCTTGTGGTAATCTGCGATCATCAGTTGTCTTGTTTCTCCTACAGGTGCAGTTAAAAACCACTGTATCAAGTCAGTATGTCATTCGAACTCAGCCTACTAACACTTGTCTATCAACTCTGGAATGTGCTGCTATTGCCTTATCAATAATGGAAAAAAACACTGCAATTCAAGAGGTGGGTAGTAAAGTGGGCTTGTCATACAACATTAAAGACATGTTTGCTTGTTAATATTACATTTTTTTTCACTTGAATTTGGATTTTTGTTTTAAAGGGGAGTTCCACCCAAAAATGGAACTTGCGCTTTTCCGGTCCCTGTCTAATACAGGATTTGCGCTCACTTCTGGCGATAGATCACCGCAGATTCCGCAGCGATCTACGCCATGTCGATATGATTCATAACTGCTTTGCTTCTTTTACTAGTGAGCTGTGATTGGCCCACTGCTATCACATGGTACCTGGGCCAATAACAGGACCCTGTACCATGTGATTAGCTGTAGCCAGTCACAGATCACTAGTATTCACAGCTGTCATGATTTAACCCATTCAAAACAGTTCAAAGCGTTGCTGGTACAATGTTCTTCGCTCCAGATAAGTGGATAATATAGCAATGCCTGGAATTTTTCTTTGACTAACTGCTAATCTGTGGTGGTGTTTAGTGACGTAAGCAAGGGATCATCAGATATCACATTGTTTCATTTGAAAAAGGACTATGGAAAAAAAAAAATCAAAATAAATCTGCTTGGATCCAAACAGTTAAATCTCAGGAGTTGTATGTCATCTCATGCATCAGTGCTTGTTCTTTGCAATTTACAATTTTATTGAGGCCAGGAAGTATAGCTTTCTCTATATTTACCACGCTCTGACAGGAGACTTGCAACTCTCCTAGACACTAAGATATCCTGTCATTTGTCTGCCCCTTTACTCCCCTTGCCCTTTTACAGAATGTTTTGTATTCTGTGAATCCATTCAGAAAATACAAAGCGTTCTGTGAATGGCCAAGGGGAGAGGAGGGGCTGACAAAGATGGCTTGTGGATAGGAGAGCCACAAGTCTGCAGTTGGAGGGTTGAAAGTATAAAGAAAGCTATACTTTCCAGCTTCACTTAACCACTTAAGGTCCACCCTATAGTAGTTTTACTGCTACAGGGTGGCACCTGTGCGCTGGATCATGTATATATACGTAAACCAACACTTCCTGGGTAGGAACACAGCGGAAGCCGATCGGTTTGGTGGGTGAACAGTACCCAATGTCCTTCGGCACCTGCCGATCATTAGGCAGAGAGACTAAACTATATAAGCAAGGCAGATCACCGTTCTAACAAGAGGGAAGGGATGGAATTTGTGTCCCTGCAAAGCAGGGAATAACTTCCATCTATTACCATAGTAAAAGTACCTCCCACTGTGTAGTAAGACACTGGCTAGGCACACAGTTTACCCTTTGATCACCCCTGATGTTAACCCCTTCCCTGCCAGTGTCATTGTAAAGTGACCGTGCATATTTTTTAGCACTAATCACTCTATTAGTGTCACTGGTCCCCAAAAAGTGTCAGTTAGCGTCAGAATGTCCGTCGCAATATCGCAGTCCCGCTATTAGTCGCTGATCGCCGCCATTACTAGAAAAAAATTAAATAAATACAAATATTCTATAGTTTGTAGACACTATAACTTTTGCATAAACCATTACCATTATTGGTATTTTGTTTACCAAAAATTTGTAGCAGAATATATATTGACCTAAAATTATGAAGAAATTCAATTTTTCTATTAGAGTTCTATATCAAATGGTAAAAAAAATAGTTTTTTGTTATTAACCTAAAACGTGTCAGTATTTTTTCCTTTATAGCGCAGTTGGGTACAGCGTTCCATGGCCGTGCAATTGTCAGTTAAATTAACGCAGTGCCATATTACAAAAAAATGGCCTGTCATGAAGGTGGTGGGGGGGGAATCTTCCGGAGGTCAAGTGGTTAAATTGTAAAGAAAAGGCAATGATTCAGGAGGTGGCATATACCACATTACACCGAATAAAAGAAAGCAAAAACTTTTAAATTTTTGTGGAGTCCTTTAAATTACATATCACAATGTTTTCTCTTCATAGGTCTGTACCTAGGACATATTATGTTTTTTGACCAATTTCAGCTTAAAAATGTTTTCTCACAGGGAAAAAAATAATTCCTGCCCTTCTGCTCTACTATATATTGCTAGTAAAGCTAAAGTAACAGTCTCGCCTAACAGCACAAGTGTCCTCCAACAGTCTTGTATTGCAGAGGAAGAGACTTAGATCACGTCTGTTACTAAGTGCTAATTATTGAGAGCACTGGGTCTAATTCTGTTGCTAATTGGACTGCACAGTCATATTTAGACACCCTGCTGTAGCAAGAAAGGAGAGATAAGACTCTGAATATGGTGGATATTAGTGCAATGTTTCCCTGACTGCATATCTATTTATATACAATATATTACCAAATGTATTGGGACGCCTGCCTTTGCACGCACATGAACTTTAATGGCATCCCAGTCTTAGTCCATAGGGTTCAATATTGAGTTGGCCCACCCTTTGCAGCTATAACAGCTTTAACACTTCTGGGAAGGCTGTCCACAAGGTTTAGGAGTGTGTCTATGGGAATGCTTGACCATTCTTCCAGAAACACATTTGTGAGGTCAGGCACTGATGTGGACAAGAAGGCCTGGCTCGCAGTCTCCACTCTAATTCATCTTAAAGGTGTGCTATCGGTTTGGGGTCAGGACTTTGTGCAGGCCAGTCAAGTTCCTTCACCCAAACTCACTCATTCATGTCTTTATGGACCTCCTTTGTGCAGTGGTTCGCAGTCATGTTGAAACAGGAAGGGGCCAGCCCCAAACTGTTCCCACAAAGTTGGGAGCATGAAATTGTCCAAAATGTCTTGGTAGGCTGACCCCTTGAGAGTTCCCTTCACTGGAATTGAGGGTCCAAGCCCAACCCCTAAAAAACAACCCTGCACCATAACCCCCCCCTGATTTGGACCAATGCACAAAGCAAGGTCCATAAAGACATGAATGAGCGAGTTTGGGGTGGAGGAACTTGACTGGCCTGCATAGAGTCCTGACCTTAACCCGATAGAACACCTATGGGATGAATTAGAGCGGAGACTGCAAGCCAGGCCTTCTCGTCCACAAATTTGCTTATGGAAGAATGGTCAAACATTCCACAAGACACACTCCTAAACCTTGTGGACAGCCTTCCCAGAAGAGTTGAAGAAGCTGCAAAGGGTGGGCCAACTCAATATTGAAGCCTACGGACTAAGACACCATTAAAGTTCTTGTGCGTGTAAAGGCAGGTGTCCTGATACTTTTGGTAATATAGTGTATGTATAGAAACTTTGCTTTTCTCTTTTGCCATTTCACAATATTTTCTATGCTTCTCAATGAACTACTGTTAAAGAAAATATGCATAATTCTTGGTTTGTATTCTTATGTTTATCTTATAATTATTGTTTTCTCTTACTTTTCAACTCAGAATTCATAGGTGAAAAAGAGTGCACAGATTTTTAATCAGAATAGCTAACATTTTGAGAAAGCTGCCTGCATTACCATTTAAAGGGTCAAAAATGTGTTCTTGCTGTTAGGAAAAAAGACAGTCATCATTTCAGTCATTTTAATAGGTTAGAATTTATGATGAAGAAGAACCCCCCGCTAAAAGCCACAAGGTGAAATGTACTTTTGAAAGTATGCATTAGGGAGGACCAGGGTGAAATAACTTGTTTTGTGCAGAGAAAAGGAAGTCACAAGATGACCTGATACATTCAATGACGGTAAAATCTGGTGGTTGACTTTTTTTTTAAACAATTTTACAGTACAGTACAAGTAGCACTGGGCCAAGAACCTTGACACCATTTACCAGCATATCTGAAAAGGGCATGTAGATCCTCCATAAAATTAAAGTTTTATGGCTGAATGGACACAGAATTAAAAAAATATATTTTTTACTATCCTCAGCTGTCTACTGTAAGACCGAACAAGTTATGGAATGTTGACAATGCAGTGATAAGAGTAGAAGTAGCGGTAATTGTCCTGGGAAATATGGGATCACCGAGCAGTAGCTCAGGATGAACGTACAGTCTTGAACAGTAGGAGACAAAAGCGGGATCTGCAGAAATTCAGAGTTGGCAATTTATCTTTAAGCTATTTCCTGTATTGATTTATTTCTTCCTATTATAATTTATTTGGCAGACGATTCTCCGTCCTCTCCAAGCTCTATGCTCCTTCCAACTACAGCACGGTGCTCAGATTCATCACAGCAAGGAACATCTACTTAAAAGTGGCCAGTATAAGAAGCCAATACCAAAGAATAAGAGGAAACTAAAGAGGATGGAGCTTCTAGTTAACAACATTAAAATTTAGCTTTTCTTATAATGTATACTGGTACTGGTGAATCGTTAAGCAACCTCTATTTTTTTTAACATATGTCAATGGTCTCCAGAATATTATTTTGTTATAAAACGTCTTACCTCAAACTATCAATTCAGTTTTAGGTTAATAGGAGCAGTCTTAGTGTAAAGTTATTTTTTCCTATGCAATTAAACTTTATAGATGTTGAAAAAAAACCCCATTAAAATACCGTATTTATCGGTGTATAAAACACACAGGCGTATAACACGCACCTTCACTTTAAGAGGGAAGTTTCAGGAAAAAAACGTAAATTTTAAATAAGGAACTTTGAAGGGTCAGTGCCCATATGCAGCCTGATCAATGCCTATCTGCAGCCCCACAAGTGCTGTTGATGCAGCCTCACCAGTCCACATCAATGCAGCAGCCTCACCATTGCCATCAATGCAGCAGCCTCACCATTGCCATCAATGCAGCAGCCTCACCATTGCCATCAATGCAGCAGTCTCACCATTGCCATCAATGGAGCAGCCTCAACATTGCCATCAGTGCAGCCTGATTGTTGCCCATCTGCAGCCTTGGAGGGGACAGGGAGGGGGGCGGGACAAGCGCTGACAGATTACATACAGTGACAATCTCCTATGATAGACAGAACAGTGGTCCAATCATGGCCCAGAAGACAGGACTTCCTATTACAGAGACCGCCAAGTAAACAGGAGATTCTTACTGTATGTGATCTGACGGCGCTCGTCCCGCCCCCCTCCCTGTCCCCTCCGAGGCAGCTAAAATTGAAGTATCGGCGTATAACACGCACACGCTATTTGCACCCCATTTTCAGGATGAAAAAGTGAGTGTTATACGCCAATAAATACAGTACATGTTTTGCAGAAAAAGCTTCCCCGGGTTTTCATGGTTAGTGTTCACATGAGGAAACTGCCAAAGGGTTGTTCCCATAAAAAGGCACTAGTCTGTGCATAAATAGAGGACCAGAGTTCAAGCAGAGTTACTGATTGGCTGTTTCTAAACATCTGGTCCCTTATCCCTTTATGGCATATTACTTGACCAATATCTGAGACTTGGAGCCTTTTTCTTAAGAGAGCTGAGAGATTCAGGGCCTCTTTTAACATATCTAAATTTAACAAAGTGGGAGAGGAATGGGGGGGGGGGCAGGTTGTTGTGTTTTGCTGTAGGACTGCTTTAATTTTGAAAAAAAAATGTTTAATATTTTATTCATGGTTACTTTATGCCATGTTTTTACATAAAACGTATATAGTTTATATTTTAAGATTTTCTTGTCCATTGATTGATATACATAATAAATGCAATTATTGTTCCCTTCTTATAAAAGAAAAAAGACTGAAAATTCTGTAAAAAAAATGCATTTTACTCTTTCGTCCATGGACCGACACAGCTTCTCTATTGACAAAGTGGGTATTATCCGTTAATTAGGAGTGACTAGGCAGAAAAACTTGTAAAAAGTGTTGCATCACACCTTCTACAGTACCGCCCAGGGGGCGGACCCTCCGGGTATAACCTCTCAGTCTGCATCTTCGCAGATCAGTTTTTTTCTGTCTAGCAAAGGAGTAGGACATGGCTCCCTTCGGGCCCATTGGTCCGGGGGAAAAAGATATATATTTTTTTGCTACATTTTTGTTTCCTGCGATCTTCGATCAACTGCCGACTGGGTGACAGGCTGGATCCTCGATCCTTGTAGTCTCCCCAGTTTCGGCCATCGAGCGTGTGCCGACCCTAGCTACGCGCTGGGTCTTCCACGACATGCCCGTCGCTCCACGGGTGGCCGGTGAGCCTACGCTCCAGGGCCTGCATCGGACCGCTCAGCTTCGGCTGACCTTACGGCCGAGTCGCAGCAGCCTGGCCGGTGAGCTTACGCTCCAAGGCTTGCATCGGACCGCTCAGCTTCAGGGGACCTTACGGCCGAGTCGCAGCAGCCTGTCCGGTGAGCGTCACGCTCCAGGGCATACATATGATCGTCCCTTTTGGGTCCAATCACAGCATGCCTGGACAACAGTCACCTTCCGTGCGCGGACGATGACCTGTTTGGAATGTCTTCCAGCATAATACATGCAGGATAGGTAAGTAAAACTCCCCTGCCTCGGCTGGGTGATTTAGCTGGACATTCCTGGAGAGATCAAGTAAGTGGTTGTGGCCCCTTTCTTCCCTCTCTCCCTGCCTTTCCCTCCTCCCTGGGCTTCTAGCTAAAGGTTGCTGGGTGCTGGGGGTCACCTAGGGGGTTCCACTGGAGTGGGGCTGGCTGTAACTAACATTTAAAAGAAATGTCATTTCTGCTACCTGTGTTTGTGTGCTTCCTCCTCCATGCTGTCGGCAGCCATTTCGAGGTGGTCCATGCCGAGTTCGGCCTCTTGTGACTGCCCGGCGGCCATCTTCCTGTGGTTCGGCCACACCCACTGGCCCCTATCAGCTGATTGGCGGCCATGTTTGTCCACCCTGTATGCATATATTGCCGTTCGGTGGCTATCTTTTTGTGGGCTATGGCTGCTTGACCTCTATCTTCGGTCGGCAGCCATTTTCTTAGAGCCCACATTATCTTCCATACAGACGTTTTTGGCAACCATTTTGCGAGAGCCTCCGGCCTCTAGGGTGCATTACACTGGTGCGAAAATTCACACAGGAAATGCTGATAAAAGAAGCAGACTGACACAGCAGCAGGGGGACAGCATCACAGGCGCAGCACACGGCAGCATAGCAGTACCTATCCAGGGTGGTGAGTCCTCTGGGTGACCCAGCCTCTCTGCAGCACAGGAAGGTGGCCTATTGATATCTTGCCTGGAGCCCTGTGAGTGTCAGCGTGTGGTCAGCATGGCATCTGAGCCAGATGTCTTCTCCCCTGAAACACCAGATTTAGCAGCTGGTGCCCCTGTGGTGTCTATGAACGCTATGACGGCAATCCTAGAGGCGTTTGCTGCCAGGGTGGAAGCAGCACATGGGAATACAGGGGGTAGTAAACGCCCCATCCCCTGCAAGCTTCTGGGGATAATTCTGATGCAGAACCAGGTCCAGCTACGGCTCGGGGCCCAGATTCTGACGCATCAGAGACTGCAGACCGTGACCGGACAGTGAGGATGACTCCAAGTCCAGGTCAGTACGCAAGACGGCTTTGGTATCTGACCTTATTACTGCAGAGCGGGATATGCTAAAGTTGGAAAATACTGCAGAAGCAGCAGAGACTCCGGTCCACTTGGGTTTCATAGACCTGCCCGCACTGCTAAGGTGTTCCCTTGTGTGTCTTTTGATAAACTCTTATACAAGGAATGGGAGAACCCAGTGAGGGTCTTTACAGCCCCAAAGAGGTTTGCGGTACGGTACCCCTTTGAGGAGAGTTTTCTGAAGAAATGGACCTCTCCCCCTATAGTGGACCCTCCGGTGTCCAGACTTAATAGAGCCACCACAATTCCTGTAGAAGGGGCTCCTGTTTTCAAGGACCCTGTGGATAAGAAGGCTGAAGCACTCGCTTGCTACCTATACTCAGTGGTAGGCTCGGCAGTACGCCCGGCATTGGCGGGGGCCCTAGTGTCTCAGACACTTACTGAATGGGCAAGATTGCTACTCCAGGGGTTAAGGAGCGAGATGCTCCTCCTGATGAGATAACATTGGCCGACCAGTTGGTCCAGGGCCTTAGGTTTGTCTGCGAGTCAGACATGAATACTATTCCCCTGCTGTCTAAAACTTCGGTTTATGCAGTAGCAATACGCCACCTGATCTGGCTAAAGGGCTGGTCTGCGGACCAGACTTCCAAGAAAGCCCTGTTGGATCTGCCTTTTAAGGGCGACAGACTTTTTGGGGCTTCTCTGGATGACATCATCAAGGATGCCACAGGAAGTAAAAGCACTTTGCTTCCCCAAATTAGCAAGGGTAAGGGGCCACGCCAAGGGGCAAGGGCCCTCCTTTACTGCACGCAAGCGTTTTTTTCGTCCCCCTAGGGCGACAGGGAAAAGACCCCAGGCCGATAAAGCGCCTGCCCAAGGACAAAAGCGCCCTTGGTCCCGCATACCCAATAAGCCTGCGGACAAATTTGCGTCCGCATGAAGGTCCACCCCCACCCAGCTCTCGGGTGGGGGGACATCTTCACAAATTCGCGACTCAGTGGACAGCTCTAATCTCCAACAGGTGGGTTTGCGAAGTAATCTCCTCAGGCTACAAGATAGAGTTTCTCTCTTGTCCACCGGACAGATTCAACACCTCCAATCTCCAGCTACTACCGACCCGTCGGGAGGCCCTGTATAGGGCGGTCCAGGGTCTACTGGAACGCGGGGTAGTTATTCCAGTTCCAGAACTGGAACGGGGTTTTTACTCAAATCTGTTCTTTTGTGCCGAAGAAGGAGGGGGTTCGTCCAAGCTTGGATCTCAGAGCCCTTAATTGCTTTGTGAAGGTACAAAGATTTGGGATGGAGTCGGTTCGATCTGTAGTCACGGCTCTCCATCCGGGGGACTTTCTGGCCTCCTTGGACATCAAGGACGCATACCTGCATGTCCCCATATACTCCAGACACCAGAGGTTTCTGCGATTTGCTATCGGGAAGGACCACTACCAGTTTGTGGCCCTCCCGTTGGGCCTTGCCTCAGCACCCGGGACGTTCACCAAGGTGCTCGCTCCGATTCTGGCACTTCTAAGACAGCGGGGTATCGCTATCACAAGCTACTTGGACAACCTTCTGCTGAAGGCCCCTTCAAGCTCAGAATTAGAGGTAAGCGTGTCCATTACCTGTCAGACTCTTCGAGACTGTGGTTGGATACTAAACACGCAAAAGTCAGTATTGGTGCCCACTCAACGCCTAGTGTACCTGGGGTTGATTCTGGATTCCTCAGAGGCAAAGGTATTCCTCCCTGTGGAGAAGTTGCAGACCCTCCGGGCTGTAGTACGGCAGCTGACTTCCAGGAATTGGTCGTCACTCCGTTTTTGCATGCGAGTGTTGGGCCTCATGGTAGCCTCCTTCGAGGCGGTCCCATATGTTCAATACCACACTCGAGTGTTACAGAAGGAAGTTCTGTCCAGATGGAACAGATGCCCTTCATCTCTGGATTATCAAATCCGAGTGAGCCACCTAGTCAGGAGATCCCTGGTATGGTGGCTGACAGCACCGGCTCTAATGGCCGGGAAGTAATTTCTTCCAGTTTACTGGATAGTGATCACGACGGACGCCAGCCTTACAGGTTGGGGGAGAGTCTGGGGTGTCCAGTCGGCGCAAGGTCGCTGGATCCCAGAGGAAGCCCTCCTGCCGATCAATGTCCTGGAGATCCGGGCGATCAAGCTGTGCCTCTTCAAATGGTCTCAGAGGCTGCAAGGGCGTCCAGTCAGGATCCAGTCAGACAAACGCCACAGCGGTGGCATATGTCAATCATCAAGGAGGAACAAGAAGCTCAGCTGCAGCATCGGAGGTTGCTCGCATCCTGAAGTGGGCAGAGAAGAGCGTACCGGCACTATCGTGGAAAACTGGCAGGCGGACTACCTGAGCCGCCAGATGCTGGACCAGGGAGAATGGCCCTTACACCCGGAGGTGTTCCAACTCCTTTGCCAAAGATGGGGCACACCAGATGTAGATCTTCTGGCTTCCCGACTCAATCGGAAGGTATTGAGATTTGTGGCCCGGTCAAGGGACCCATGGGCAGACGCAACGGACGCGTTGGTAGCATCGTGGGGTCAGTATCGGCTAATCTATGCCTTCCCTCCCTTAAGGCTTCTTCCTCTTCTGCTCCGCAGAGTGGAAGCAGAGGAAATTCCAATGATCCTAATCGCTCCAGATTGGTCTCAGCGTCCTTGGTACGCCGATCTTGTACGTCTGGTAGCAGACGTCCCCTGGCGCCTACCACTACGGAAGGACCTGCTATCGCAAGGTCCCATACTCCATCCTGCTTTACGGTCACTGGCTTTAACGGCATGGCTATTGAGAACCAGGTACTGAGAGACCGGGGCCTGTCAGATTCAGTAATCTCTACTATGAGAAGTGCTCGGAAACCGTCCTCTAGGAAGGTTTATCACCGCACTTGGAAGGCCCACATCTCCATGTGTGAGGAAATTAAATGGCATCCGCGTACTTATTTGGTTTCCAGAATCCTGCTGGTTTTACAGCATGGGGTGGACCAAAGGCTTGCCCTAAGTACGATTAAGGGACAGATATCTGCCCTGGCTGTCTTTTATTCAGCGACCCCTGGCGGCTCACTCTCTCATGAGTACATTTGTGCAGGGGGTTCGACATGTGGCCCCTCCGGTCCGTCCCCCGTTACTTCCGTGGGACTTGAACCTGGTCCTCTCTGTGCTTCAGAAGGCACCGTTTGAGAATATTAGAGATATTCCCCTGTTGACGCTTTCTCAGAAAGTGGTCTTTTTGGTGGCTGTTACGTCAGTTAGACGAGTCTCTGAGCTGGCAGCCTTGGCCTGCAAGGCTCCCTATTTGATTTTCCACAAGGATAAGGTGGTGCTGCGGCCGCAGCCTTCCTTTCAAAAGTCGTTTTGGCTTTTTATCTCAATGAAGACATTGTACTTCCATCCTTGTGTCCTCAGCCGTCGAATCCTAAGGAGTCAGCGTTGCATTCCTTGGACGTTGTCCGAGCTTGGAGAGTATACCTATCTGCTACTTCCCGGTTCCGGAAGTCAGACTCACTGTTTGTTTCGGTGGCTGGTCCCAAGAAGGGCCAAGCAGTCTCATCGGCCACCATCTCTAGGTGGATCCGACAGATAGTAATCCAGGCTTACGCCTTAAAGGGTCAAGCGCCCCCCTTCCTGGTCACGGCGCATTCGAACAGGGCAATAGGTGCCTCTTGGGCTTTCCGACATCAAGCGTCTGTATCCCGATTATGTAAAGCGGCGACTTGGTTGTCCGCTCACACTTTCACAAAATTCTACAAAATCGATGTAGGTGCATCTTCGGATGCCACTTTCGGCCGCAAGGTTTTACAAGCGGTTGTTTAGAGTTGCAGCTCCTCCGTTGGAGGAGTGCTGTTTTGTGTTTGGGGTGAAGTTTATTTTTATGCTGTTACCACCCCTCGTTTTTTCTCTGACACTGCTTTGGGACGTCCCACTTTGTCAATAGAGAAGCTGTGTCGGTCCATGGACGAAAGAGTAAATAGGATTTTTTACTCACCGTAAAATCCTTTTCTCCGAGTCCATGGACCGACACAGCACCCACCCCTCCTTTTAAGTTTGTACTGCTTTTTGACGAACTGATCTGCGAAGATGCAGACTGAGAGGTTATACCCGGAGGGTCCTCCCCCTGGGCGGTACTGTAGAAGGTGTGATGCAACACTTTTTACAAGTTTTTCTGCCTAGTCACTCCTAATTAACGGATAATACCCACTTTGTCAATAGAGAAGCTGTGTCGGTCCATGGACTCAGAGAAAAGGATTTTACGGTGAGTAAAAAATCCTAGTTTCTTTGTCTCTGTTATAAAATTTTGCAAATTAGTAATTTTTCTTCATAAATTTGAGCCAAAATTTATACTGCTACATGTCTTTGGTAAAAATAACCCAAATTGGTGTATATTATTTGGTCTTTGTGGAAGTTATAGAGTCCACAAGCTACGAAGCCAATCTCTGAAAATTGATCACACCTGAAGTACTGACGGCCTATCTCATTTCTTGAGACCCTAACATGCCAGGAAAGTAAAAATACCCCCCAAATGACCCCTTTTTGTAAAGTAGACATTCCAAGGTATTTAGTAAGAGGAATGGTGAGTTTTTTGAAGTTGTCATTTTTTCCCACTATTCTTTGCAAAATCAAGATTTTTTTCTCTTATTTCTCAAAATTGTCATATCAGGTTATTTCTCACACACAACATATGCATACCACAAATTACACCATAAAACACATTCTGCTATTACTCCAGAGTATGGCGATACCACATGTGTGACACTTTTACACAGCGTGGCCACATACAGAGGCCCAACATGCAGGGAGCACCTTGAGGCGTTCTGGAGCATAAATTACACATCTAATTTCCTGATTACCTCTTTCACTCTTGAAGGCCCTGGAGCACCAGGACAATGGAAACGCCCCAAAAATGAAACCATTTTGAAAAGAAAACACCCAAACGTGTAATCTATGAGGTATAATGAGTCTTTTGAACATGTCATTTTTTTCTACAAATTTTTGGAAAATGTGGAAAGAAAATGAAAATGCATTTTTTTTTAACACAAAGTTGTCCATTCATACAATATTTGTAACACATAGCATGAACATACCAAAAATGACACCCCAAAATTGATTTTCATACTCCTGAGTACGGCGATACCACATATGTGAGACTTTTCCACAGCCTAGCCACATACAGAGGCTGAGTATGGCTGGGTAAGGCTGGGTATCGCCAAGTATGGCTGGGTACGGCTGAGTACAGCTGGGTAAGGCTGAGCATGGCTGGGTATTGCTGAGTATGGCGGAGCATGACTGGGTACAGTTGAGGGTGGATGGGATGGCTGAGCATGGATGGATGAGTATTGCTGAATATGGATGGGTGGATAAGTATGATAGAGGGATAGCTGAGCATGGATGAGTATGGATGGCTTAGTATGGATAGAGGGATGAGTATGGATGGCGGGATGGCCGAGTATGGATAACTGGAGGGATGGATGAGTATTGATGGCCGAGGATGGAGGGATGGATGAGTATGGATGGAGGGATGGCCGAGTATGGATGGCTGAGTAAGGATGGATGAGTTTGGATGGAGGGATGGATGAGTATTGATGGCAGAGTATGATTGGCAGGATGGCCGAGTATGGATGATGGGATGGACGAGTATGGATGGAGGGATGGATGAGTATGGATGGAGGGATGGATGACTATGGAGGGATGGATGAGTATGGATGGCGGGGTGGATGAGTATGAACGAGTATTGATGGCTGAGTAATAGAGGGATGACCGAGCATGGATGGATGAGTATTGATGGCTGAGTAATAGAGGGATGGCTGAGCATGGAGGGATGAGTATTGATGACTGAGTAAAAGAGGGATGGCTGAGGATGGATGGCTGAGATGAGTGCTGCAATTGTCACAAATCAGCGCTGTGGGCACTACACATGCAGCCCACAGCGCTGCTACAATCCTTCTCTCACACTGTACTGATCGGTACAGAGAGAGGAACCGGACATGACGACGGTTTGTTTACAAGTGATCGCTCTGTCATTTGACGGAGCGATCACGCGGTAAACGGCCACTGTCAGCGGCCATTTACCGTGATCCGCCAGGTCCAGAGTGCGCGTGGGAGCGCGATTTTGGGAGGACGTCAATGTACGCCCCCTAGAGTTATCGAGCCGCACTGTAGCCATCATTCGGCTATAGTACGGTCGGCAAGTGGTTAAAAAATAAGTTCAGGATTAAAAAAACAATACTCACCTAGGTGGGTGCAGCATCGACTGATGCTCAGTTCTCCCCCTCTGTTTTGAGCAGAGAGCCATAACTGTCAGCCAGCGGCTCTCTGCTCTCCCCTCCAGAGCTCAATGGAGCGCTGAGCTGTGGAGGGGGCGGAAGGGGCTGGCTCAGGCTATATGCAAATTGCTGAGAGGCTGTGCCAGGTGCCGGTCCAGATTTCTGGGCAGATCCTGACCATATGGTTGGGATCTTTTCAGTGCCTGAACTGGCTGAGTGATGTCAGGTGACAGTGGGCTTCAGCCCACTGTTGGCTGAAAACAGATTACAGGTCTGCACTCCTGTGATCAATAGGAGAAGCATAGCCAAAAAGGCTTTGCCCATACTTCTCCTTCAAGAATAGTTATTCTGGAAAGAGCTGCTTACAGATTATGGATAAACTCAAGAGGCGGCTCTGCTGCTGACCCTTGTGTACACGGCACACACCTGGCCTCATTACTATGGATGAGGTTTTGGTCGAACATCATTTTGATCTGAACTCAGCCTGTTTGCAGTTAGGTGAAATGTAGGTCATCTGCGCAAATTCCGGTCGGTTAGTAAACAGACCAGCTGGGATCCCAGGCAATGACCAAATATGAGTAAAAAAGGGTTATTAATGTACCCTTGCACTCATTATTCTGGTTAAAATGCTATATAATTTTTTTAAATGTTTATTACACATTCCATAATATTAGGAAGCACAGATGTGTACTAAAATAATTTTACTTTATCAATAAGGGCATTTATTCATAGCCTATAACCAACGAAAATTATTATTTACAGTTTCATATAATGTAATTTCTCATATGATCTAATTTCTTTGCATACATTGTATGCAAAGAAGACTTTAGTATGCCAGGTTGTGTAGTCAAGCAATGCTTTTCTAATTGCAAGGATAAAGATAAATACCTGTACATCCATATTTATCAATGTTATAAAAAATTTCTTAAACTGGACAACATGACGAAGATTTGGATGCTTATGCCAACAAGGTTGGAAAGAAGCAGAATATTTTCCAAATGTAGAATAAACAAGTTTTATTTTCACTATTCTCACAAGCATCATGTGGCACCTTCATATAACTATTATTAAAAATAAAATTGTAAAATGTAATACTCACAAACGTTCTTTATAGACTTGCTATATATCACAAAATGGCATTCAGGAATAGACCTGCTCAACTCTTACTGCACAGAAGAAATCCCTACAGGGATTACCTACAGCTGGCCAAAGACTGGCTGAAATTCAGGCGATTCAGCAAGGACTGGACAAATTTCGATCTGGGCAAATTTCATCAGTGTATAGCTGTCCCAGCATGACAGAATTTGATCATTCAATTGATTTCTGTCAAAGGGACATTTTGGAATCTTTTGTCGATCATAGGCTGCAGATGCTGATCAGTGTATTCTGACAGATCCCTTCGTCAGAATGTCCCCTGGGAGGATTCCTTCATCTAACAACATTTGCATAGATGGAGGTATCTAAATAAAAAAACTACCTGTCTATGACCAGCTTTAGACCTGTGATGGTTAATGTAGTTTGAGAAGCCTCTGTTCTACCCATACATGTACCAGTACTGTTCACTTCACATTCCGCTTTTAAAATAAAGCAGACCTTCACTCCCCTGAGTGACTTAAATGAGAAGTATGGTGAAAGCTCTTTTAGCCATACTTCTCTTCTGGGTCACAGGGGTGCACTTATTTCTGCCCTCCTGTTACCCAGATTTAGCCTTTAGCCAGCTGTTGGCTGGCATCACATAACCGGTCCAGGCTTTGCACAGATCCCGACAATAATGTCAAGATCCACCGAGCTGAGTCAGCCTCTCAGTGCGCCGCTGGGAGCCTGAGCCAGCAACTCCCGCCACCTCCTCAGCTCAATGCTCCAGTGAGTGCGGGAGGGGCAGAGCAGAGAGCCGGTAACTGATAGTCCTTAGTGATCAATGGTCATGTAATTGCTCAGTTTTTGGTCTAAGAGCTGGCAGGGGGACTGCTGTAGTATCAGGTCGGTGTTGCAGCCACATAGGTGAGTATGCAGTTTTTTTTAATCCCGCACTTCTTTTTTTTTATTTTAGGGTTTCTGCACTCTTACCCCTCTCGACAATAAAACAAAATGGCAATTCACGACCCCACCCTTTGCCACCATTCTAGCCTAGACAAAAATGACATGTGCCTGCTCGTGGGAGCAGCCCATTACATATCCCAGGAGTAGGGATGAGCTCAGTGTTTGGATAGGCAACCTGAACTATAAAGACAGGCCCACTATAACCATTTTTACTCCCAGCAATCCTCAGTTTTGCTAGTGTGCTTAGGTGTACAGATTCAGCACATCTCTTTTTGACTCTATGAGAAGCAAAACCCTTTCTCTTAGTTATTTTATTGTTTCCAAACTTAGCTGTTACATGATGATTCTTTCAGGTCTGTAGCTGTTCATAGATACTGTGACTTTAGGAGAACATTTAGATAGTACCTGTCATCTGTAAGTCATAGGCACCACATCCCTTGTTTGAAGAATAAGGAAAGGTTTTGAATGGGACTTTGAAGGTGCAAGAAAACACAATATATATATATCAAAAATAGATTTTATTAATAAAAAAAATATAGGAATTCTTGATAGAATATAAAATCCATCTACAGCATAAAATATAGTTTCAGATATGCATACAGACAAGTTTCTCAACATGTTTCGCCATTGTGAATTGGCTTCTTCGGGAGTTTGTCAAGCACTACGAAAACAAGAAAAAATAATATAAACAAAATATACAGGTGATACTCGAAAAATTAGAATATCGTGCAAAAGTTCATTTATTTCACTAATGCAACTTAAAAGGTGAAACTAATATATGAGATAGACTCATTACATGCAAAGCAAGATAGTTCAAGCCGTGATTTGTTTCACAATTATGACAAATCACGGCTTGAACTATCTTGCTTTGCATGTAATAAATCTATCTCATATATTAGTTTCACCTTTTAAGTTGCATTAGTGAAATAAATGAACTTTTGCACGATATTCTAATTTTTCAAGTATCACCTGTATACAGAAAAATGCAACAATAATACAAAATACATGATAAAGTCAAAACAAATAGAAATGCATTCGTCAGACAGTGACTGAAAAATGTCTAGACCAGAAACAAAAGGCCCAAAAAATGACCTGTAAACACAGATGGAGAGGCCTAAATATATAAAAATATATATATATATGTAGGCCACAATCAGTCAAGGGGGACACCTCACAGATGGAATCATGTGGTGTACCATAGAGGGGAGGATAATATCATAAGGCACACGGACACTAAAGTGCAAACTTGGAGATGCTGAGAAGTGGCAGCGAACCACCTATGGGGAGGATAAAGAAATGAATATAAACAAAGGTAAATATCTATATATTGATGAAAGACTAGAGCAGGACAGCAAATATATACCTGGCCCCTACTTTTTTCAATCCAATATGAATGTAAAAAAATAAAATATTTCATGATATCCAAGAAAGTGTCCATTCTAAAGCAAAAAGACATATACAAGGATATATAAATACCAAGGTAGACAAATACTAAAGCCCAATAAAGAATAACCAAACGGTATCCATAGGGAGCAAATGGAGGGGTTGCTACCTGGTAGATGCTGCTACGGTGTTTGAGTCCGGATGGAAAAGGACATCCAAAGCCCATCAAATGGCGTCAGTTTAACACCAGTCTGAAAAAATGTAAATATACCACAAGATCAAGATCCAAAAATGGCAGCCTATGAGAAGACCTCCAACTGAATCTAGAAGTTCAATTACCTCAGCGTTTAACTTGCGACAGTGATCCTCTTCCAATAGCGCCGGCCATGCCACTACAGAAACAGACCGCACCGATTTGCGCCAAACAAATGGGCGGAGCGGACGCATCAGTTCCATCGTCGAGTTCCTCCGGCGTCATGCCGGAAGTGACGAGTGATCAGCTAAGTAACCGGAAATGACACAGGAAGCGCCATGCCGTGCACCGTAGATGACGTGAGTCCATCTGGATAAGCCAGCGTGACGCATCTGAAGCGAAATGCGGAAGGGGCGATCACCTATCGAAGCAGGCAGAAAAGAACAGCGATGGGCGGCGCCAACCACCGCATCCAAAGGATTTTGGATCAGTGGTTGGACGCCCTGGGCGTTCGTATGGTCACCTGATTCCAAAGAAGTGTCCCCCCTTAAAGGAAAAAAGGCTCAACAAAGGTTGAGAACAATAAAAATAGGAGAATGAAGTAGAAAAAGAAAAAAATGAAAAAAGATAATGCGAAAACGAATGAAGGACATTAGTATGGGAGTTGTTGTTTACAGCAGGAATAGGCAATTCCTGCCATTTGTCCGATGCATAACAACCAAAAATACAAAAAGATCAATAAACATAAACAAAAAAACTATTTTGTTTAATACAAAATCAATGCAAAAACATGGCTTGGATTTCCCCTCAGAGGAACGGTTTATAACTAATGGACCTGGATTTTCTATAAGTAATTTGAGGATAAGGCTGAATGTATTTAGAGATGACCTAATCAACAAATAGTAGAGGCCAAAACTTTTGAATGATCTTTTTAACTTTTTGGTGCTCTCCAGAGAATCTCGTAATCAAACGTACCTGCTGGCCTGAAGATACGGATTTCTTAGAATGAATCAGGTCCGCCCTATTTTTGCTTTTAGCCCGTTTATAAGCCTTTTTTAAAACAGAGCGACTATAGCCCCTGTTTAATAGTCGAGATTGTAAGGCAGAAGCCTCTAGTTTGAAATCTTGATCTCGGCTACAATTTCTTTTGATTGTTAAATACTGGCTATATGGTATGCTCTGCACCAATGATTTTGGGTGGGAGCTAGCGGCATGTAGTATTGTATTGCCAGCTGATGGCTTTCTAAATAGGGAGGAATCCAAAGTGCCATCCATATTAAGATAGATGGAAATATCTAAGAAATTGATGACCCTTTGGTTGCAAGTCATGGTGAATTTGAGGTTGTATCGGGTATTGGCCAATTTAGACATAAAGGAGGAAAGTTCCTGAATGGAGCCGGTCCACACGACAAATATGTCGTCAATGAAACTACGCCAAATAAGAACTTTGTCGAAAAACTCCCGATACTCATCTGAAGAGAAAATCTCACGCTCCCACCCCCCCATGTACAGATTGGCGTACGATGGGCACACTTGGTCCCCATCACAATACCCTGCACCTGGAGATAGTGGGAGCGGTCGAACACAAAAATATTATTCGTTAAAATTAGGGCTGTGGAAATTAACTATTAATTCCTCGATTAATCGATTAATTGTTTTGATCGATAAAAATTCTTTTGATCGATCCAAATTCTTTGGATCGGTACTCACCTCTCCGCCGGCTTCTGGGTCTTCAGGGACTTCCGTCGGAGATCCGGTGAAGTCACGGACACCGGCGGGGCATGCCATGTCCATCTGAAGGGCTCCTTTGCTGTGCCTTCATATCTGCATGCCGGCGGGACCTTACTATCTGCCACACGCAAGGGCTGTTGCACTTACCTCTATCACTTCCCTCTATCAACCTGGGATTCTACAGCCATCCACTGGGAGTTGTGATAGTTCCCTTCATGGGACATCTACATGCCGACGGACTGATGTTAGCCCCTCCTCATCTGGATTCAGCAGTAGTATCGTTGTACACATTTTTATACCAGTATCATACTTAGCTACATGTTTTTATGACTGCTTTTGCTACCGTTTGGTATTACTGGCACAATTTTTACAGTTTATGTAGCTACATTGATTTTATCTCCAGTGCAATATTTATTTTGTTACCGATTTGAAGACTATAAAAGTTTTAATGCTATTCCCATTGAGCGCTGCCTTTGTGTGTTTTTTGTATCCTGCTATCCATTTTTCCAGTGGTTTGTAGCTGCACTTGGAATCGGCCTGCAAGGAGATCAGCTAAAAGTAGTTGGATCTATGTGTGTTATAATTAATCTAAATTAGTTGATTATTCAATTAAAAAAAAACGATTAATCGAACACGAAAATTTAATCAGTAACAGCCCTAGTTAAAATGAATAACAGCAAATCCAAAATAAACTTGTTATACAAAGAGGCCCCAGGTCCTCTTTCAGAAAAGAAGCCCTCCACAACTCTGACCCCCCAATCATGGAGGATGGAGTTGTAGAGGGGTTTCACGTTTATGGCCACCAACCAAGAACCATGTGGTACACATAAATCATCCATAGATCTCAATAGATCTGCTGTGTCTTGTATATAGGAACTCAGAGAGCCAACATGTGGTCTTAGGTAGTCATCCACAAGTTTGCTTGCTGATTCTGTAAGGCAGCCATTTCCTGACACAATAGGGCAGCCAGGGGGAGATTCTAGATTCTTGTATACTTTAGGTAGAGCATACAAGGTTGGAAGTCTGGGTTTTTCCACAGTAAGATATTCACAGTTTTTTTTATCTATGAGATTATCATAGAAAGCACGAGTGATAAGCATGCAATATTTTGTCTCTGCATACTTCACTTGTGCAAATGGAATGGGACGATACCAGCTTCGATTCAGTAGAAGATCCATCACCATCTGTTTGTAGTTTGTTAAACCCATTACCACGTTTCCCCCTTTGTCAGAGGGTTTTATGTGCTCATTTTGCTTGAGAGATAAGGCTTGACAATATGATGTTTTGAGTTTGGATCTTCCACTGAATTTTTGCCACTTAGTACCCTGTAATTCTTTGGTGACCTGCTGGGTAAAGGCCCAAATGTTGGGGTTACCCCGTAGGGTAGGAAAGGTTTTAGATTTAGGTTTGTAAAGACAAGGCGGGGGAAAGAATCTCTCAGGATGGACCATATGAAGATTCATACCATATACCGGTAACAAATAGATATGAGCCCCTCCTTAATTATGGGAACGGTAATGGATCCCATACACCACGTCCTTTTTTCTGGAGAGGAAGAGGGAACAGGAGGAGAGGAAGAGGACAACCTCCGCAGAGAGGGAGACTGTTGACACAGTACCCTCAACCAGCTCCTCCATATTACCAACAAGCACCAGATTACAGAGAACAACAGTGGAGAGACCAACAGAATTGGGAGAGGGGTCGGTTACAAAAACCCAACCTAAGGAACACAGATCCCCGGGCTGTAGGGCAGGATCAAGAGTTCAGCAAAAAAAGGAGGTTGGAAGAAGATTGACCGGGATATATAATTTGAGCGGTATTGAATTAACACATCAAGAGACGAATATTTTACAACTCGTATTAAAGTGTGGTCTTAAACGACCAATCAACAAATTTGATGTGTATGTGGACATCCATCGTTATATGAGAAAACTTAGTATCAAAAAATATTTTTTAAATAAGGTCTCTAACCCCTTAGGAGCAAGTACTATCTCATCCATTGCATCTACAGCTGTGGATAGTGGCCTGAAGAATAAGTCTTTATTCAACCCGCCCAACACAGCAATACACCACCTTGAAGTGTTCAAAGGTTTAGTGTTAAGAGATTTAGAGAAGATAGTACCTAAGAAAGGGGTGAATCCCAGATTTATATCTGAAGGTATTAAAAAGCTTGAAACCAGAAATAAAGTTATCGTGAGACCAGCCGATAAGGGAGATGGTTTAGTGGTCCTATCCAAGGATTTCTATGTGAATCAACTAATGGAGATGTTGTCAGACACAGAGACCTACCAAAAATTGGATAGTGACCCCACACCCCAATTTAACCAGGAATTAGAGGCTTTGATCAATTTTGGTTATCAAAATCATGTACTCACTGTAAAGGAGAAAAGATTTTTGACACCAAGTAGTATACGGGTGCCTACAATATATACCCTTCCCAAAATACATAAAGATGCTTCAAATCTTCCTGCAAGACCAATAGTTAATGATATTGGATCCGTGACATCCAGGTTATGCCAATATCTCGACCAATTTTTACAAAAAAGCGTAAAAGCTACGAAAGCATACTTGAGAGATACGAAAGATTTATTGCAGGCTTTCCAAGATGTAAAACTAGCAGGTCGGAAAGAGGTATTTATGGTAACTTCAGATGCAACATGTCTCTACACTGTGATACAACATGATGATGCTCTACTGGCCCTGAACTGGACGCTCAGTCAGAGAGAGGATTTACCTCACCATCAAAGTGTTTTTAAGAGACTCTGGATTTTTGTTTATCTCATAATTATTTTTGGTTCAATAGTTGTTTTTAGACACAGAAAAAGGGTGTGGCGATGGGTGCCAAGTTTGCACCGAGCATCGCCAATCTTTTTATGGGGGAGTGGGAGGATAAATTTGTTTTTTCCAATAGAAGGGTGGAATTATTGTTTTATAGGCGCTTCATTGATGATGTAATGTTTTTATGGGAGGGTTCTGAGGCTTCTCTAGGTGTTTTTTTAAACTATCTTAACATGAATAGTAATAATATTAAACTCACCAGCCAATGGAGCCGGGAACAAATAGATTTTTTAGATGTGAGCATTTTTAGAAAGGGCGATGTTTTAGAAACAAAAGTTTTTTTTAAAACAACAGACCGGAATCGTTTTTTTACCAATACACAGTGGTCATCAGCCTGCGTGGCTTCGTAATATCCCTAAGGGGCAACTATTACGTGTCAAAAGAAATTGCTCTTCAGTTGAAAATTATTTAACCCAATCTGAAACTTTGAAAGATTGGTTTAAGGAAAAGGGATATAACGCCCAGCAGTTGGATAAGATATCTGAAGAATTGATTCCACGAGAAGAAGTATTGAAAGATGTGGTAAAAACTGAAAATAATAGAAACCACGAATGGGGTTTCATTTCGTCATTTCATGAACAGTATAAGGAGGTAGAGTTGGTCCTGAGGGAACATTGGCATGTTTTATGTCAAGGTAAGACTTTGAAACCGGTACTCTCTTCAGTTCCAAGATTTATATACCGCAAGGCTCCAAGTATCTGGGACAAAGTGGTTAAAAAGGTACTTGATCCACCATCTAGACCTCTATCTTTTTGGGACCAAAACGTTTTTTTTGCGTGCCGTAAATGCAAAGCCTGTAGATCTATTTTAGAACCAATGAGAGGAATAGACAGGTTTACTTCGACTGTAAATAATAAAGAATTCTCCATTAAAGAATTCATTACGTGCAATATCACCCACGTGGTGTATGTTTTACTATGCCCTTGTGGGTTGATGTACTTAGGCCGAACAAAACGATGCCTGAAGGTGAGAATTGGTGAACATATTAAAAATATAAGATTGGATTTTAAGGACCACAATGTCTCACTATACTTTAAGGTACACCATAATCAGGATCCCTCCGGGTTGAAATTTTGGGGTGTAGATCACATCAAGCCAGCATGGAGGGGAAGTAACTTGGTTAGGGAGCTGTCCAAGCGTGAAACCCAGTGGATTTATTTATTAGACGCACTCACCCCGAAAGGTTTTAAATGTAGAACTCGATATAAATTGCTTTATAATCGACTTTTAATTATTTACTTATACTATGTTCTACTATAATATTAGTGAGAAGATGTGTATATATAAAACCTGGGTTTGAAAGCCCCTAACACAGGGGTCTCAAACTGGTGGCCCTCCAGCTGTTGCAAAACTACAAGTCCCATGAGGCATTGCAAGGCTGACAGTTACAAGCATGACTCCCACAGGCAGAGGCATGATGGGACTTGTAGTTTCGCAACAGCTGGAGGGCCACCAGTTTGAGATCCCTGCCCTAACAGATATTTACATTTATGATTATGTCCTCTATTCAGTAGTTTTAATAGGAATATGATTTTAATAAGTATTTATTTATTTTGTCTGAGTATTTTAGGATAACATTTATTCAGAGGAATATTTTAATATTTAATATACCTATGGTAATTTGTATCTGTGGGTATTCATTTCATTGTCTGCCAATATGATGATTTCACTGTAGCCTCTATCTAGAATAGTTTGGCTACAGATTGGAAGATATTTTTGCTTTCTCTTTTTCATTTGTCCTTTGATTCCTTTATTATGACCTTTTCAAAATGTTTCCTCGTTTTACCAATTTTTAGTATTATTTATTGCTTAGTATTGCCTATGTGGTGGTATCTTTTATTTCCAGATAGATACATACAATGAATCTATATATTTTAACGTAAAGAGAATGTTTGATGTATACTTTTGATATATTAGCATTTGAAGTTTTCTTCAATATGAATATTGTAGATGCTAAATGTATACATCGGATATTTGTGTCACTGTTTGTGAACAGTAACATGTTTAATGATAAATATGAATTATGCAGCATAAACACCCTCACATACCCAGTGAAATATAGCCATGGATGCCCTGGATATGTCTAGTAAGCATGAACAGGCTACGGAGGGGTTAATGTGAGGAGTGGCTAAATGTGCTATATCTTCGTGTATGCCGCGCCGTGAGGACACGCCCTCAGAGGAAGTCGAAAGGACGAAACGTCAGGGCCTGACCTCACGGCAACAGGAAGAGACGTGCTTGCATGTTTGCGTTCCATCTGCGCTCCACCTATCAGGAAGAGGTGAGTGTTGAAGTCCTACAGTGGACGAGACTGACACACATACACCCTCCTGTGCATGGATGCCTGGAACAGCGCGTCAATACTTATACCGATCAGCTGTATAATGCAAATCGATTTTTATGTGATATGAAGAGTTGTGAATAAATGGTGAAAAACGGGACTACACTATCTCCTGCCTTTACTTATTACTCTGAGGAAACCAGGGGGAGTACCCAGCATTTTGAACTAGTGTGAGAAGCGGGAGATTCACCTGCCCAGCTGTAAGGAGAAGCGTTGGATGGTCCAGAGTGACAGAAAGGAGGAGGTCAATCGGATGATTGATGTACAGTGCCTGTTTCTTTCAGCCATCTGGTGAGTAGGAACCCCTAAGGGGCAACTCTTATAAGGAAGGAGGATTGTGGGGCTGTTAACACAGTTGAAGCTGCAGCGAGATAAGAAGCTTATCAGGCTTCACAGACTACCCATTTATCAGTTGGGACATCACTGTCCGTGCTACCAGAACTCTATTGAGTGGCTTTATACACATATATATTCGTTATTTGTTTTATTTATTTATTTCTTGATTCACTCTTATGGACTTCCATATGATAGAGTTGTCATATATCTATTATGACCACTGAGCAGTAATTCAGTAATTGACAAGTTCACTTGTTATAGTTTACTACTTTTTTTGTTTGTGGATGTGTGTGCATTGCGCACTTTATAAAGCGGCTGCTGACCTTTCGAATATAAATGTCATATGGTAACATTTGAACATTTGGTGATATCTGCTAAAGATATACCATTAAGACCATAGCGCCGAGATAGTGAAAGAAGGCCTTAAACTTCCATTTTTTTTTGTAGAGACAAAATATTGCATGCTTATCACTCGTGCTTTCTATGATAATATCATAGATAAAAAAAACTGTGAATATCTTACTGTGGAAAAACCCAGACTTCCAACCTTGTATTCTCTACCTAAAGTACACAAGAATCTAGAATTTCTCCCTGGCCGCCCTATTGTGTCAGGAAATGGCTGCCTTACGGAATCAGCGAGCAAACTTGTGGATGACTACCTAAGACCACATGTTGGCTCTCTGAGTTCCTATATACAAGACACAGCGGATCTATTGAGATCTATGGATGGTCTATGTGTACCACAGGGTTATTGGTTGGTGGCCATAGATGTGAAAGCCCTCTACAACTCCATCCCCCATAACTGGGGGGTCAGAGTTGTGGAGGGCTTTTTGTCTGAAAGAGAACCTGGGGCCTCTTTGTTTAACAAGTTTATTTTGGATTTGCTGTTATTCATTTTAACTAATAATATTTTTGTGTTCGACCGCTCCCACTACCTCCAGGTGCAGGGTGTTGCGATGGGGACCAAGTGTGCCCCATCGTATGCCAATCTGTACCTGGGGGGTGGGAGCGTGAGATTTTCTCCTTAGATGAGTATCGGGAGTTTTTAGAAAAAGTTCTTATTTGGCATTGTTTCATTGACGACATATTTGTCGTCTGTACCGGCTCTATTCAGGAACTTTCCTTCTTTATGTCTAAACTGGCCAATAACCGATACAACCTCAAATTCTTCATGACTTGCGACCAAAGGGTCACCAATTTCTTAGATATTTCCATCTATCCTAATATGGATGGCACTCTGGATTCCTCCCTATTTAAAAAGCCATCAGCTGGCAATACAATACTGCACGCTGCTAGCTCCCACCCAAAATCATTGGTGCAAAGCATACCATATAGCCAATATTTTATAATCAAAAGAAATTGTAGCCGAGATCAAGATTTCAAACTAGAGGCTTCTGCCTTACAATCTCGACTATTAAACAGGGGCTATAGTCGCTCTGTTTTAAAAAAGGCTTATAAACGGGTTAAAAGCAAAAATAGGGCGGACCTGATTCATTCTAAGAAATCCGTATCTTCAGGCCAGCAGGTACGTTTGATTACGAGATTCTCTCGAGAGCAGAAAAGTTAAAAAGATCATTCAAAAGTTTTGGCCTCCACTATTTGCTGATGAGGTCATCTCTAAATACATTCAGCCTTATCCTCAAATTACTTATAGAAAATCCAGGTCCCTTAAGGACCATTTGGTCCATAGCCATCTCAAACCCAAAACAAGGGGGTTTAACCGTAGGGGCACGGCCCCTTGTGACCGTTGCGAATTCTGTAGATTTATGTTCAACTCCACTGAAATACTTCTTCCCAGTGGAGTTGTATATAATTTTTTCACTAACTGACAGTCGATTGGCGTTGTATATCTCATGAAATGTGAATGTAATGCTTTCTGTCATGGATATGCATTAATGTCTGTCTGCCATCTTACCTTCCTCCTCATGTGTTCATCTAGAGACCAGACCTCCTTCACCTGGCTTCCTTTATAATCTCCTCCCAGCCTGACTCCACCCCAGGCCCTATCACAGAACACTATATTAACCTGTGCACTGCAAGCCTGCTTTGCTGATCAACGTGTTTGTTAGGCATTGTGTGTTTGGGTTCCTGCCTGCCGTGTGCTACGTCTGTCTCTCTGTTACGTTATTGGCTTGTCTCCGACTATCCCTGTCTGCTCGTGACCCTTGACCTTCGGCTCGTTCTTCGTTATCCTTGTCTGCTTGTGGCCCCTGACCTTCAGCTTGTTATTCGGTTCTCTCTTATCGTGTGCTGCTGCTTCCCCTCTTTTCCCCTTATCCTACGGGGCGTGAGCTAGGAAACTCCAGGGGCCGCGACCTGGTCCCAGCCTGCAGCTAACATCCTCACCACTAGAGGCCCTGGAGAAGACCAGCTGGGTCTTAGACTCCGCGCCCTGGGGATCTTGGCTCTAGCTTCCGTTTGGATCCCGGTTGTGCTCCTCTGGTCCCGCTTTCCACAACCACCCAGTTTCCTATCCGCAGAAGCCAGCCATAGGGTTCACTACCTCGCGGTGCACTCCTGTCCCCCTATGGTGTGCATCTGTCACCTGGCCACAGGTGATCCTGACAGTTTGATCAGCCATGAACCCGGCTGACATCCCGCTCCCCGCGGATGATCCATTGCAGGGCATAGTTCGCAGACTTGAGACCCAGGAATCAAATCAGACTCAGGTGATGCGATTCCTCCAGGATCTGGCTTCTCGATTCGAGCAGCTTCAGGTCTCCTTGGGAAC
The DNA here is from genome assembly GCA_029206835.1 of Rana muscosa. Taxonomy (NCBI): domain Eukaryota; kingdom Metazoa; phylum Chordata; class Amphibia; order Anura; family Ranidae; genus Rana; species Rana muscosa. Next base: position 1,012,691,818 of record CM055116.1, read on the forward strand.
CCCGAATCCGCAACCCCAAGTACAACCAGCGGCTGTACCTATCGCACCAGTCGCAGCCTCACACTCACTGGGATTGCCAGCTCCGTCCCGTTTCTCTGGGGACTCCAAGGCCTGCAGGGGGTTTCTCAGCCAATGCACAATTCATTTTGAGCTTCAGCCTCAAAGCTTCCTGTCTGACCGGGCTAAGGTAGCCTATATAATTTCCCTCCTCTCCGGTGAAGCTTTGGCCTGGGCTGCCCCCCTGTGGGAGAGGAACGACCCGGTGGTTTCCAGTCTGTCCGATTTCTTGAAGCTCTTTCGTAATATCTTCGAAGAGCCGGCTCGGGCTTCTTCAGCGGCTAGTGCTGTCTTACGTCTTCGCCAAGAATCTAGTTCAGTGGGGCAATATGCTCTTCAGTTCCGTATCCACACAGCTGAATTGAGCTGGAATAATGAGGCCCTGGTCGCTACCTTTTTACATGGCCTCTCTGACCGAGTGAAAGACGAATTAGCGGGAAGAGCCATTCCCGTCGGTCTGGACGATGTAATTTCATTATGCAACCAGATCGACATTCGTTTTCAAGAGAGGTCCTTAGAAAAAAGACGCCAGCACTCTCTGGGTCCTAGCCAGTCTGAGCTCCCCTCCCTTCATTCCGTGGAGCATCCTCTACCTGCTGAAGAACCTATGCAGCTGGGCCGGACCAGACTAACCCCCGAAGAACGTGCTAGGCGCAAAACTCTGGGCTTGTGCCTCTATTGTGGGGGCAAGGGTCATTTTCGTGACTCCTGCTCGCTTCGTCCGGGAAACGCTCGGGTCTAATACATTTGGAAGGTGGAGTATTGGACCCAGAATCATCACCTTCTCGCCTGCTCTTGCCGGTGTTCCTTCATGTAGGCACTTCTCCTCAGTCAACCCTTGCATACCTGGATTCCGGGGCTGCCGGCAATTTTATGGATTGGAGAACTGCTTCTTCTATGAAGCTTACCCTTTCACCTCTCACTACCCCATTGGTAGTCTCGGCAATTGATGGCACTGTTCTCCCAGGGGGCCCTATTCGCTTCCAGACGCTACCCATTAGGATGTCGGTAGGGATTCTCCACCAGGAGTGGATATCCTTTCTTATTCTACCCAAGGCCTCTACCCCAGTTGTATTGGGCCTCCCTTGGCTACAGCTCCACTCTCCACATGTGGACTGGGTCTCTGGGCAGATCCTGGCCTGGGGTTCCTCATGTTTCTCGTCGTGTCTTCTCAAGGTGACCCCCAAGGAGAGTCTTCCGGTTGCTGCCACTTCTGTTTCTTCTGATCTTCCTGCTGCATACAGCGATTACCGGGATGTGTTCTGTAAGAAATCAGCTGAGGTGCTTCCTCCCCACAGGTCTTTTGACTGTGCTATTGATCTTGTCCCCGGAGCAACTCTACCCAGGGGTCGTACCTACCCTCTGTCCATCCCAGAGACCCAGGCCATGTCGGAGTATGTCGCAGAGAATCTGGAGAGAGGTTTCATCCGGAAATCCTCATCGCCTGCAGGGGCAGGGTTCTTTTTTGTTGCCAAAAAGGATGGTACCTTAAGACCCTGCATCGATTATCGGGGTTTAAATGCGGTTACTATTAAAAATCGATACCCCTTACCCTTAATATCTGAGCTATTCGATAGGTTGAAGGGTGCCTCCATTTTCACCAAGTTGGATCTCAGAGGCGCGTACAATCTCATTCGAATACGGGAGGGTGACGAATGGAAGACTGCATTCAACACTAGAGACGGGCATTACGAATATCTGGTGATGCCTTTTGGTCTGTGTAATGCTCCAGCCGTGTTTCAAAACTTTGTCAATGAAATCTTCAGAGATCTGCTGTACCAGTTTGTTGTCATCTATCTGGATGACATTCTGATCTTTTCTGAAAATCTGCTCGTCCACAGAAACCATGTCCGCACTGTACTTCAACGTCTTAGAGAGAACAATCTATATGCCAAGCTGGAGAAATGTTCCTTTGAATGTTCTGAGGTCCTGTTTTTGGGGTGCTTCGTCTCATGTTCGGGTCTTCGTATGGACCCTGGGAAGGTCTTGGCTATCACCAACTGGCCTCTTCCTGCTAGCCTCAAGGCCACACAGCGCTTTCTTGGCTTCACTAATTATTATAGGCAGTTCATAAGGAATTACTCTTCCATTGCCGCGCCTATTATCGCTTTGACCAAGAAGGGTGGGAATGCCAGAGACTGGCCTCCCGAAGCTGTCTCTGCATTTCACAACCTGAAACAGGCCTTTGTTTCTGGCCCCCTCTTGAGGAGACCAAATCCTGGGAATGCATTTTTTATTGAAGTGGACGCTTCCTCAATGGGGGTGGGAGCTGTGCTTCTTCAAATCTTTGAGAAGAGACGCCAACCATGTGCGTTCTTCTCCAAAAAAAATTCTCAGGCAGAGAGGAATTATGCCATCGGTGATCGGGAACTTCTCGCAATTAAATTGGCGTTAGAGGAGTGGCGTCATCTCTTGGAGGGTTCCCCTCACTCCATAACGATCTTTACCGATCACAAGAATTTACAGTATCTACAGAATGCTAAACGTCTGAATCCTAGACAGGCCAGGTGGAGTCTCTTCTTTGCCCGTTTTAATTTCACGATTACCTACAAACCTGGTTCCTGCAACGGTCGGGCTGATGCGCTCTCTAGGTCATTTGACACTTTGGACGAGGAGTCCGCCCCTGAACCTGAGCCGATCATTCCCACCTCATGCATTGTTGCCCACTCTACCACCCTGAAGTCAAAAATTCTGCCTGGTAAGACCTTTGTCCCCACTGAGCTAAGAGCTAAGATCCTTCGTTGGGGACATGATTCCAAGGTGGCAGGCCATTCTGGATTCCTCCGTTCCTTCCTACTCATCAGTCGTCACTACTGGTGGCCTAATCTCCGCTCAGACGTCAAAGACTACGTTAAAGCTTGTCATGTCTGCGCTCAGTCCAAATCCTCCACACAAGCTCCTGCTGGTCTCCTCATGCCCTTGCCCATTCCTAAGGAACCCTGGGCCCATATTGCCATGGATTTTATCACCGATCTCCCACTGTCTGAGAATAATACAGTCATTTGGGTGGTAATCGATCGATTCTCCAAGATGGCTCATTTTGTTCCTCTTCCTGGTCTTCCTTCTGCCCCTGCCTTGGTTCCCATTTTCATTCGGGAAATTCTCTGCCTACATGGGGTCCCTTCTCATATTGTTTCCGACAGGGGAGTCCAATTCACGTCTCGTTTTTGGAGAGCCTTTTGCAAATCCCTCAATATTGTCTTGGATTTTTCTTCTTCTTACCATCCCCAATCCAATGGACAGACTGAGAGGGTTAATCAGGAGTTAGAGGTCTTTCTTCGCACCTTTGTGTCTTCTCACCATGACGATTGGTCCTCTCTACTCCCGTGGGCAGAATTCTCCCATAACAATCATGTGAATACCAGTTTGCAGAAGACACCCTTTTTCACAGTTTATGGAAAACACCCTCAACTTCCTCTTCCCATGATCTGTTCTCCAGACATTCCAGCTTTGGCTTCGGTTCAGGAGTCTCTCAATTCCGTTTGGGGTCACGTTCATGATTCCCTCCGGGCAGCTGCTGAAAAATTCAAAGGCTTTGCTGACCGCCGCAGGCGTAAACCGCCTTCTCTTCAGCCAGGGGACAAAGTCTGGCTCTCTACCAGGAACATCAAGCTCCGAGTTCCTTCTCTGAAGTTTGCTCCACGATTCATCGGTCCATACACGGTAACTGCTAAACTGAATCCGGTTTGTTTCAAACTCCAGATTCCTAAGAGCCTTAAAATCACTAGCTCCTTTCATGTTGCTCTTCTAAAGCCTTTAGTCCTCAATAAATTCTCCCGTCCTCTCCCTACCGTGGCGCCTGTCTCTGAGGATAATCAGGAGTACGAGATCAGTCAAATTCTGGACTCCCGACTCTGTAAAGGCGTTCTTCAGTACCTCGTTCATTGGAAAGGGTTTGGTCCTGAGGAGAGGTCTTGGATCACTGCATCTGAGGTCTTTGCACCTCGTCTGTTAAAGGAGTTTCATCTGAAGTTTCCCTCTAAACCTGGGCCCAGGCGGGGAAGGGGGAGGCCTCGTAAGAGGGAGGGTACTGTCATGGATATGCATTAATGTCTGTCTGCCATCTTACCTTCCTCCTCATGTGTTCATCTAGAGACCAGACCTCCTTCACCTGGCTTCCTTTATAATCTCCTCCCAGCCTGACTCCACCCCAGGCCCTATCACAGAACACTATATTAACCTGTGCACTGCAAGCCTGCTTTGCTGATCAACGTGTTTGTTAGGCATTGTGTGTTTGGGTTCCTGCCTGCCGTGTGCTACGTCTGTCTCTCTGTTACGTTATTGGCTTGTCCCCGACTATCCCTGTCTGCTCGTGACCCTTGACCTTCGGCTCGTTCTTCGTTATCCTTGTCTGCTTGTGGCCCCTGACCTTCAGCTTGTTATTCGGTTCTCTCTTATCGTGTGCTGCTGCTTCCCCTCTTTTCCCCTTATCCTACGGGGCGTGAGCTAGGAAACTCCAGGGGCCGCGACCTGGTCCCAGCCTGCAGCTAACATCCTCACCACTAGAGGCCCTGGAGAAGACCAGCTGGGTCTTAGACTCCGCGCCCTGGGGAATCTTGGCTCTAGCTTCCGTTTGGATCCCGGTTGTGCTCCTCTGGTCCCGCTTTCCACAACCACCCAGTTTCCTATCCGCAGAAGCCAGCCATAGGGTTCACTACCTCGCGGTGCACTCCTGTCCCCCTACGGTGTGCATCTGTCACCTGGCCACAGGTGATCCTGACACTTTCTATGTGGGAAAAACAAAGAGGCCATTTTTTCATAGAGTGAAGCCCTGTACACACGATCAGTTTGACTGATGAAAACCATCCGATGGATTGTTTTCATCAGACAAACCGATCGTGTATGGGACCCATCAGTCTTTTTTCCATCGGTTTTAAAAAATAGAACATGTTTTAAAATTATCTGATGGATAAAAAACCGATGGCAATTTCCGATCCTCTGTGGGGAAATCCATCAGATAAAAAACCCAAGCATGCTCAGAATCAAGTCGACACATGCTCAGTAGCATTGAATTTCATTTTTCTCAGCTCTTCGGAGTGTTTTACGTCACCACGTTTGGAACGGTCGGTTTTTTGACTGATGGTGTGTAGGCAAGACTGATGGAAAACAGTTTCATCGGATTTCTGATGGACAAATCCATCAGACGAAAATCCATAGGATATCTGATCGTGTGTACAGGGCTTTAGGGACCATGTGTCCCTCATTCAAAAGAAAAAAATGGAGACTCCAATAAGTCGACACAGTGGTCTCTACCACTCTTTCGACTTATCAAAGATGAAATTCTTTGCACTGGAACATTTACCCTTAAATGAGAGAGGTGGGGATGTGGATAAGAACCTCTTACAAAGGGAGACAAAGTGGATACATTCCCTGGCAGCTACCTCCTACCCAGGGTTAAATGAGTCCATTAGTTATAAACCGTTCCTCTGAGGAGAAATCCAAGCCATGTTTTTGCATTGATTTTGTATTAAACAAAATATTTTTTTTGTTTATGTTTATTGATCTTTTTGTATTTTTGGTTGTTATGCAGCGGACAAATGACTGGAATTGCCTATTCCTGCTGTAAACAGCTCCCATACTAATGTCATTCATTAGTTTTCTCATTATCTTTTTTCATTTTAATTTTTTGCTTTTTCTACTTCATTTTCCTATTTTTATTGTTCTCAACCTTTGTTGAGCCTTTTTTCCTTTAAGGGGGGACACTTCTTTGGAATCAGGTGACCATACGGACGCCCAGGGCGTCCAACCACTGATCCGAAATTCTTTTGGATGCTGTGGTTGGCGCCTCCCATCGACGTTCTTTCCTGTCTGCTTCGATAGGTGATTGCCATTATCATGGCTTCCTGACTTTTTTCTACACTTGGCCCGGTTGTCCTGTTTTCTGCAATGGGTTTAAAACAGTGATGGCTCGCATGAAGTATCCCAAGTGCTTGCTTGCCAGCATCGCCCCTTCCGCATTTGGCTTCAGATGCATCACGCTGGCTTATCCGGATGGACTCGCGTCATCTCCGGTGCACGGCATGGCGCTTCCTGTGTCATTTCCGGTTACTTAGCTGATCACTGGTCACTCCCGGCATGACGCCGGCGGAACTCGGCGATGGAACTGATGCGTCCACTCCGCCCATTTGTTTGCCGCAAATCGTCTCCCAATGGGAAGGAGGAGGGGGGGATAAAATAGCTGCTGTCTGTTTCTGTAGTGGCATAGCCGGCGCTATTGGGAGAGGATCACTGTCGCAAGTTAAACGCTGAGGTAATAGAACTTCTAGATTCAGTTGGAGGTCTTCTCATAGGCTGCCATTTTTGGATCTTGATCTTGTGGTATATTTAAATTTTTTCAGACTGGTGTTAAACTGACGCCATTTGATCGGCTTTTCCATCCGGACCCAAACACCTTAGCAGCATCTACCAGGTAGCAATCCCTCTATTTGTTCCCTATGGATACCGTTTGGTTATTCTTTATTGGGCTTTAGTATTTGTCTACCTTGGTTTGAGATTGGAGCTTCCACTGAATTTTTTCCACTTAGTACTCTGTAATTCTTTGGTGACCTGCTGGGTAAAGGCCCAAATGTTGGGGTTACCTTGTAGGGTAGGAAAGGTTTTAGATTTAGGTTTGTAAAGATTAGGCAGGGGAAAGAATCTCTCAGTTGGGGTCAAAGATGCAGAGCTAGATGGGACCTCTTCTAGGGGATCATCAAAAGGGTTTCCCTCTTCCCATAGTTCCATGAGATCATTGAGAGCCTTGATTTCATTGATAGTCTTATTTTTACAAACATCTTCAACTGAGGAATTCAATTGAGGGTGTTTGTAATCCTTATCGTAAATGATTTTGAACATTCGTTTTCTAGCAAAAAGATTAACATCTTTTATAATCTCAAAGGCATCCACCTCTTGATCTGGACAGAAGGTCAATCCCAGGCTTAAAACCTGAGTCTGATCTGCTGTCAAAGGGTGTGGGGATAAATTAATTACTTGGAGACCGTTTTCTGTGTCCCTTTTGGTGCAGCCAGAGAATTCTGTACTTTTTTGGGGTCCGTGTTTGGGAGAGGTGAAAAAATCGGTGCTGTCCGAAGATCCCCTGTAATAGGGATCTGAGAGTCCCCCGAAGGGGTGCCAATGGGTTGGCTTACCTTAAGTGTTGTTAATGGAGTGAGTGCCGAAAAAGTGGAGCTGGGGTGACCTTCACACACAGAATTTAAGGAAGGAGGTGCATTTTTTGTCTGTGAACGAAGTCCAGGACGCATAGTGTCCCGTTGAGTGCGTTTAGAGGTGGATGAGAGTGCTCGGTTAGTTTTTCTTTTCAAAGAATCTGCTGACACGTTGGAGTTAAACTGATGCCGTTTGATCGGCTTTGGATGTCCTTTTCCATCTGGACTCAAACACCTTAGCAGCATCTACCAGGTAGCAATCCCTCCATTTGTTCCCTATGGATACCGTTTGGTTATTCTTTATTGGGCTTTAGTATTTGTCTACCTTGGTATTTATATATCCTTATATATGTCTTTTTGCTTTAGAATGGACACTTTCTTGGATATCATGAGATATTTTCGTTCGTGACATTCATCTTGGATTGAAAAAAAAGTAGGGGCCAGGTATATATTTGCTGTCCTGCTCTAGTCTTTCATCAATATATAGATTTTTTTTTTATATATATCAAATATTCTTTATTTCTTTTACACATAATTAATGCATGCATACATACATACATTTAATTTATGTGTTACCATACACGTATAGATTTATCACATATCAATACAGCCATTCTACTACTCACTCTCCTTCCCCATCTATCCATCCCCCACCCTTAAACGTGACTCCACTTCTATCCATTTTTTCCACATATTATTAAATTTCTTTTTGTTTCCTCTCTTGGTGTATATGAATTCTTATTTTGCTACGGTATCATTTACCACCCTCTCCCATTCTGTCGCTGTGGGGGGGTTTACTGCTTGCCACTTCTGTGCGATAAGTTTCCTTCCTTGAAACAAACATCTCGTTATTGCTATTCGCTCATCTCCTGAAGGTCCCCTCTCTTCCAGGAGACCCAGCATGCATAACCTGGCCTCTGGCTGCAGAGATGTCACAAATACTGTGTTTATCTTTTCCACTATTTGCTTCCAGTATTGGTATAACTTGGGACACCTCCAGACCATGTGTACTAGGTCTCCCCTATCATCCCCACATCTCTGACAGCTTGGGTCCGACCTCTTACCGAACTGAAACAGTCTTTGGGGCGTATAATACGCCCTATGTATCAGATAAAGATGGGACATTATTTGGGAAGATGACATTGACACTCTAGGCCCTATTGCTAACATTTGTTCCCATTGTTCCTGTGAAATTGGGCCCACATCCCTCTCCCATTTAACCTTATTTTTATTAACTAATACCTCCCCCTGATCAGCCCCTTCTAGGGAATCATAAATTTTTGAAATTGCCACTCTGGAGACCTCTGTATTTACTAAGCTACGAAGGAGGGGCATATCATTCCATTCCGGCGGGCTCTGTCCAAACTGTGCATTCAACGCGTGCCTAATTTGCAGATATCCATAAAAAGATCTGTTTGGGACCACGTAATCCTCCCTTATTTCTTGGAATGTTTTTATTCTACCTGTCATATCTGCTGTTGCTAATTGTATCTCTTCCAATGTGAGTGGTGCCTGTGCCTGTCCTGCTGTATGTGGCGGAGCATGTGCGTACTTTTCCAGTTTAGCTGCCGCCGCTGCCTGACTTGTTACATAGTGACTTGCTTTAGTCCCCCGTGCTGACTGTGTCTGCAACTGAGTCTGAGACTGTAGCTGTGCTCCCGAGCTAGACCCTTCCTTAGAGGTATTCCTGGTCATTACTGATAATGTGCCCGGCATTCTCCCTAATGTATGTACAAATTTTTTTTTTTAAATCTTATTTTTTTTTAGGGGTTTTATATTAATTGCCCTTCAGCTACCCCTGCAATTGCCTGGTCTGGTCCTCGAGTTGGTCCTCCCCGGGTCCTGACGATCAAATAGTCCCCTTTAGGGATCTTTAGGGATCTGAAAAAGTCCGCTCTCCCTGTCACACAATTCAGACATTTACTCAGCACAGTTTCACCTCACCTCATGTCCCTGCAGCACAGGCTCCAGCGGGCTCCAACAGTATGTCCTTGCGGCGGCTTCTCCTACCTCCCCCCCGGCACACAGGTAGAGAGGGTAAGGGGATAGTTCTTTCAGGCTCAGTTCTGCCTCTGTAATGGAAGTAGTGCAGTCCCTGTCAGTGGCTCCACATACGGCCCAGAATGTTTGCTGGCGTCAGTATCACGTGGCTGTAGCGGTCAGCTGATCCGGTGTGCGTGCCCATAGAGTAGTCTTTCACGCACGCAGCGCTGGGTGAGTGGCGCAGCGTATCCAGGCAACCATCCGTCGGGCCAAACAGGACACACGCCACTCCGGATCCTTCACAAAGCCGCTGGGTAAGTCAGTCGATCCGTCCCGTGCATCTCTCTGCTATTCCGGTCATACCATGCCTCCAATCGGCATGCTCCATGGGAGAGCGGTGCGAGGGCCGGGCTGCTGCGTCCTCTCACCTTCACATCTGGTCACGCCCCCAATATATAGAAATTTACCTTTGTTTATATTCATTTCTTTATCCTCCCCATAGGTGGTTCGGTGCCACTTCTCAGCATCTCCAAGTTTGCACTTTCGTGTTTGTGTGCCTTACGATATTATCCTCCCCTCTATGGTACACCACATGATTCCATCTGTGAGGTGTCCTCCTTGACTGATTGCGGCCTACATATATATATTTTTAGGCCTCTCCATCTGTGTTTACAGGTAATTTTTTGGGCTTTTTGTTTCTGGTCTAGACATTTTCCAGTCACTGTCTGACGAATGCATTTCTATTTGTTTTGACTTAATCATGTATTTTGTATTATTGTTGCATTTTTCTGTATATGTTTTGTTTATATTATTTTTTCTTGTTTTAGTAGTGCTTGACAAACTCCTGAAGAAGCCAATTCACAATTGACGAAACATGTTGAGAAACTTGTCTGTATGCATATCTGAAACTATATTTTATGCTGTAGATGGATTTTATATTCTTTCAAGAATTTTTATATTTTTTGTATTAATAAAATCTATTCTTGATATATATATATATTGTGTTCTCTTGCACCTTCAAAGTCCCATTCCAAACCTTTCCTTATACTGTGACTTTAGGGTTAATTTGTAATGTTGAGTCTGTGCCTTTATGGCTTGCAGCAGTGGGAGTCTCAGTCATTTCCAGGAGGGTTGCCTCAGACATAAATCGGTATTGCAGGAGTTCTGCCTCTCAAGGTGTGCAGTCTGGTTCTGGGGTGCACTGCTTTCATTCACAGCCCATGTTGGGTTTTCACTCTTTTAAATTGACTCAAATTTTTTATGCATTGTTGCTTTTGCATGGGGCTGGGGGGTCTTCTGCATGTGAACACCCTTAATACCATCTGGACTAACTATGCAGGTATGCACAATTTCAGTCTCTTGGCACGCAGCCACTGACACAGAAAGGTTCTCCTGTACTCCCTGCCCCCTCCTGGCATACAGGCACAATGATCCATGGATGTTTTTCTGGATTGTTTTGATTATTGTTGGAGGAGATCACTTGGAGTTTGTATGAAGACTAGGAGATGGCAATAGGGCATGACCGAGACATCCACCCATAACACTTATAGGGACCTAGTGCTACTTTGATGTATATGAGTGTGCACACAGAGAGACCCCAGTGGACAGAAGGCCCAGACACCTTCTCGTGGAGACGCAGAAGATCTGGTTGACCTATGTACAAAAGTGCTCTTGACTTTTCTGCACATGCAGGTCACTATACTAAGGTGAGAGTTTTGGATGCAGGGAGTGTACTTATATTTTATATTGGATTGGTATACACTGGTTTAAGTCTATACTTGGTATAATATTCAACACAAATCCCTTTTGCTGGCTTTTTAGTAAAGATATGAGAACATATGTAAGGTAGAAGAATCTTTTTGCACTTCATGCCATCTAAAGCATTTCTTCTAGTATTACTCCCTATCCCTGCCCTACCTACAAAATCATGCCCCACATTTTTAATATGCCCTCAAACAATTGTCTCAGACTTTCGAAACAGACAGTCAAGGTATAAAGACAAAAAAAAAAACAGATTTCAAATAAGAAACACCAAGATAGTCATGTGTGCTTACACTGCTGCTCCTTGGGCCCCTTTATGCAGGTGTTTGGCACTCAGTGTGCACTCTTACATTGGTGGTCAATGTGCCTACTTACACTGGTTGTTAGAGCTCAGTGTGTCCCCTTACATTGGTGGTTCATGCACCCGCTTACATTGGTGTTCAGTGTGTTTACCTAAATTGCGAATCAATGCTCACACTCACTGTGTTCTCTTACATTGGTGGTCATGGCTCAGTGTGCACATTACATTAGTGGTCAATGTTTACCCTACATGAGTGGTCAGTTCTTAGGGTGTTCTACATTGGCGGTCAGTGATTAGTGTATCTCTTTACATTGGCAGTCAGTGTGTTCCCCTAAATTGTTAAGCATTTCTCACTCTGCACCCATATATATGATTCAACAGTATATTTAGCTGTTTGCCTGGAGTCCAGCTTTAAGGCAGCACATTCCTCATATCGGCTGTTTGGATCTAAATGTTCAGTATTAAAAATATTAGAGACCAATGTTTACCCCTGCCAAAAAAAGTGATAAATAAATCCTGGGTAATAGGATAACTACGCACAATTGATATGAATTTATGTTTCCATTGCGCTCTGTCCCTACAGTTTAATTGTCCTCTGTCACGGCAGGTGCTCACACAGAGATATTTTGCAGTTTTGCTTGAGCAATTCTGTTTATGTATTGTTATTTGTTGACTATTTGCTCCCTTGCATTATGTTTAGTATATGCTTTTTATTTCAAGTTATGTTGCTGACTAAGACTTTGATGTTGGTTTAATTAGCTTCATCTCGGAGAAGTGCCATTAGTGATTGTAAAATACCCAATCTGTGTCATTATCTGTTGCACTTATCATCTCTTTGCAGATGGTGCCGAGTTATATATATATTTTTAAATGATACTCACAGTTTATAACTTTTTTCTAGCACTTTTTTGTTTATTCCAGACATTTTTTTATTTTTTTTGCTAATTTCCTTGTTTAGCTTCCAGGTCATTTAACATTAAACTTATATACCGGTAGATCAAATCTCAACATGCCTGTGTGATGTATGTGTTCTTTAGACCTTTATATAATCTTTTAATAAAAATAAAGAATAACTAAGTTAATAAATCTAGCAAAAATCTTAAAGATAGAGTACTGTCAATGGAAATCATCATCTGATATTACCAGGATGCATTGTTATCTGGATATTTGGATGCATGTCTTTCAATACGCATATTTTGCTAAGTATATCCAAGCCCCAAAAATATCGCTTATTTCCTAACACCAAACCTAATCTTAACACTGAACCATATCTTTCTCCAAACTAAAGGCATACGTTTGTTTTCCCCTAAAATAAAAAAGAGGCTATGCTTGCCTGCTCTGTGCAAGGATATTGCACAGAGCTGCCCCTTACCTCCTCTAAGATATTTAATCAGCACTTTTCACTGTGGATGGGCTTTTTTCTAATTTGTGGAGTTATTCACTTATTTAATTTTAACTGTTTGTGGTTTGAATGTGGGATATTATACACATGAATGTATTTTTATTGATTTTTTTTATTGTTATCTGATATTTTTTTAAAGATTATGTATACATTTTTGACACAATTTTATTCTTTACTGCACTTATGCCGATACACATATATTTAAAGCAGAAGTGCAGCAGGTTTTATGTTTGTATACTTTTTGAAGTCTTGTAGTCAATCACTGAGTGCTGCTTCTGAACACTTTTTAAGTTTTTTGTTTTTTTCACTGGTTATTATCACCTAGCATAGATTTATATATTGTTACATAGATATTTTGGTTACCTTATTGCAAGATATCTGAATCTTAGAAATTTCTGTGAAGGATCATTTTGAATATTATTAAGTTACAATGACTTGCTTATCAATTAAAGTTTATGTGAAGAGTTTTTTTTTTTGCTTTAGATAGAATAGGGAAGTGTAAAATCTCCGATCAAATCTCCATCCCCTGCAGTTCGGGCTCGTCCACAAGTTCTGGGACTCGGTTGGAGGATCACCCCCTTGAGTGTTGGAGTACCCCTAGTTCACATACCTATCCTGGTCGGTGAAGTGCGGCTGATCTGTACTAATATCCTACAGGTTTGTGTTTAGCCTGCTTCTGGTAAGCAGGTTATCTATGTGGTGGTGGATCACGTTGGTGTCGTGGTGATTGATTGGGAATCTTTCTGTCGTCCCCTTCAAGCATTTTCATCTTTACACCTGATTTGGATTTCTTTACTTGGGTTTTCACCAATTCAATAAGAGACTTTCCTTTTGAACACTTATCATTTTTGTCACAATACATGATGTTGGGTCACATGTTTATTGTTCAATTTCCTATAGTATAGTGTTTTTTAATTCACTGTATTAGCGCAGCTTAGTTCACATTTTATAGACAAGAATAAGTGCCATCTGAGTGTAGTAATGGGTTGAAACCACATTTATTGCGCAAGATTTTGAAAGACTTACAAGAAGGACAATTTTAAAAGCTCATCAATAACCGCTGCCGAGGCATCAGAAGTTATGTGGTTCCTGCTGCATGTGGATGGACAGAGGGGGAAGATCTCTGTTCGGACACCAAATTACTGGTTGTCACAATAAATGTAACCGTGTTTTCTGATATGCTGGGTAGTATTTGATTGAAAACCCAAGGTGTGCCAGTGAGAGCCAGAGCTATGAAAGCAAGTCACCCTCCTGATGACAGAATAACCCAATACAACCAGCAGCTCCTCGGGGGGTAGCACTACAAAACTGAAAAATTAAAATGAATACAGCCACCATATCTAAGAACTGGTAATCTATAATATATTAGTTTTGTATTTAAGTTTAGTTATACTTTAACCAATTGACCTCCGGAAGGTTTTTTACCTCCTTCATGACCAGGGCATCTTTTGCTATTCAGCACTGTGCTACTTTAACTGGCAATTGTGCGGTCATGCAACATTGTACACAAATGACATTTAGATAATTTTTTTCACACAAATAGAGCTTCCTTTTGGTGGTATTTGATCACCACTGTGTTTTTTTATATTTTATTATATAAACACAAAATACATATTTTCTACTTTCTGTTATAAAACATATCTAATAAAAAATAAAAATAAAAGAATTTCTTCATAAATTTAGGCCAAAATATATTTTGCTAAATATAATATTTTTTATAAATGTAATAATAAGTTTTATATATATATATATATATATATATATATATCGGTTTGTGTGAAAGTTATAGCGACTACAAATTATGGTATATATGCTGGATTTCACGCAGCTCTGAGGCTATACAGGTAATAGCGGTGATCAGTGACTTATAGTGGGACTGTGATAGGGGGGTGGGATATCTGGCACTAACTGACACTATCTGGGAGGGTCACTAACTGACACTAACATTGCTAGTGACACTAATACAGCGATCAGGGATAATACTGACACTCACTGGGAAGGAGTTAACTTCTAGGGGCAATCAAGGGATTAACTCTATGCCTAACAATGAGTAATATGTGCTGCTTTTACTTTACTATCTGGCTGTTTTTTCTCCTTACTTTGTAGGGAGAAGAAAAAGCCAGATCAGTGTTCCCGGTACACAGAGTTCTGTGTTTTTGTAACTCTGTGTGTGATTGGACACAGCCAATTAGCTGATTTCAGCTGCTAAACTTGTGCTGTGTCCAATCACAAACCCAGATGAAAGCCAATCACGTACATATACGTGATTGTACCTGCCACCCGCTCACAGTATATGTACTGTGAGTGGTCGGCAGGTGGTTAATCTTTGGCTTACCGGTTGCAGTCCAGTCCTGAAGTAGCATGCTAATCTAATGTTGGGAAACTACTATTATTTTTTTTATTATTATGATTTTGTGCCAAATTATTTTGTGGTGATGCAAACAGTGCTACAAATAATGGTATATAGATTATGCAAACACATAAAATATTACCAATGTCACGTACACTACATACAGTTGATAGCAAATCATGTACAGCAAAAACAGCATACAGTATAAGAAAAAAAATCCAACCAATATGAGACTACAGGCTTCACATGCATGGGCTTGGAAATCTAAATCAGCACAGGTAAGTGATATGATGTGATGCAATGAAGCACAGAGGCCTTTGCTCCAGCTTTGTGTTGCTTTGAGACATCTTTGAACTGCAGTAACTGCTGAAGAAGTGCAAATGAATCGCATTGCTAAGCTAAGGAAAGTGTATGTTTTAGTGTTGCTTTGAATCGCGTTGTTGCATTGATTTTGTTTTTTAAAGGACGTGTAGATGAGCCCTTGTATTTGCAAGTCTAATGCATAAAAACTAGATTCAAAGAACATTAGCAAGGCTTACTCTATTGGTCAATAATGACTTTTTGCATAGCCACCTGAACATGCATCGGCAATGCACTCCTACTGTCAAAGCACATATCCAATCCTGTCTGACCTGCAAAGCTATATCTTTCTATGAACTGCAAAAATAGCAGCCGAAGACTGATTGGTTGTTATGAGAAGGATCTCCATGACACAAAATTGCCAAAGTTAGGTAGCCATGTCACTCATATGTTGGAAGCATGCCTCTCCCTCAACTTTATTGGCTAAACTACAGTGGCAGATGCAGAGATACATTGTTCCCTACTGACCGCCAGCTGCTAGCACTGGTATGTCTAAACAACAGTTTCTGCTTTCATTATTTTTGAGGCATAGCACTCTACTTGAAAGCCAGCCCCATTCATTAGCAATAATCCGTGCGTGGAGATAGACCAGGGCTGGGCTTCCAACACCTCTGTGACATTTGTTCTGTTCCTATTGGCAGCCTAATTTACAAATACAATGTAATAAAAGTAAACTGTTGTTATTAGATCAAGACATACATTATCTAAATTTTACATTCATTCTAAAGACAATAACATATTTTTTTATACTACATACTTCTTTCCAAATGTTTACCCCACTGCAAATTCCAATTATTGCCTTATCGTGCAGTTTAATGCTATATTCCCTATCACACTACTACCTAAATAGCGTTCTGCTATCCACATATCCTGACTTCTTCCTGCCCCATCTAATACTTTAATTAGGTTAAAGCTATCTTACTCTAATCCATTGCACTAGTCATCTTTGTTTTCTCAGATCCCAAAGTCTAATAACTTAAGAAGTAATATTCTCTGGTTTAGAGAACATCATGCGAGCAAGAAATCTTTTTAAGTAATTGAACTGCTTATAAAGTACATCCAATAAGTAAAATCATGCCAGAGTGCCTCTTCTTTCAGCTATTGTGTTTGTTTCTTTGGGGATTAGGTTTTAGAGTAGATGGTATTTGAAGACACTTTGTAACCTTCTCAGAATGTCCTCACTGAAAAACTGATCAATAGCAGTAACAATAAGCATGTTTTATCATATACAGACTGGTCATTTGAAGATAATAAAAAGGATCTGGTACAGAAGTGAACTTTCTTGAATTCAGTTCAATTTAGAAAGAAAACTGAATATTCTAATAACTATCAGCTTTTAATAACTGTTGTAAAAAGTAATTTTTAGACTTACATACAGTATCTCACAAAAGTGAGTACATCACTCACATTTTTGTAAATATTTTATTATATCTTTTCATGTGACAACACTGAAGAAATTACACTTTGCTACAATGTAAAGTAGTGAGTGTACAGCGTGTATAACAGTGTAAATTTGCTGTCCCCTCAAAATAACTCAACACACAGCCATTAATGTCTAAACCGCTGGCAACAAAAGTGAGTACACCCCTAAGTGAAATTGTCCAAATTGGGCCCAGAGTGTCAATATTTTGTGTGGCCACCATTACTTTCAAGCACTGCCTTTAACCCTCTTGGGCATGGAGTTCACCAGAGATTCACAGGTTGCCACTGGAGTCCTCTTCCACTCTTCCATGACAACATCACAGAGCTGGTGGATGTTAGAGACCTTGCGCTCCTCCACCTTCTGT
This sequence comes from Rana muscosa, assembly GCA_029206835.1. Lineage (NCBI taxonomy): Eukaryota > Metazoa > Chordata > Amphibia > Anura > Ranidae > Rana > Rana muscosa. The sequence goes on from CM055116.1 coordinate 1,012,708,964, forward strand.
TTGAAGATGCCCCACAGATGCTCAATAGGGTTTAGGTCTGGAGACATGCTTGGCCAGTCCATCAGTCCATCACCTTTATCCTCTTTTGTAGTGTGTATTATTTTAGCCCATCTGAAGGAACGTTGCTGGGTAAAGCCTAAACTAGCAACAAACTCCCTTGCATTTGTATCTAAATGTTTGTTTTATGTCTTATTCTTCTCATTGTTTGTATGTAGTAATATGTTAGAGGCGGCCCTTCTACTCGTCACAGCCATTGTATTTTTGTAGCAACATGAAACTAAAGCCTCGTACACACGATCCGATTTCCATCGGACAAATCCGTGGAATTTTGTGCGAAGGGCGTTGGCCGTGAACTTGGTATGCATACAGACGCCAGAACTTTTTCAGCCAACATACACGAAACAATGTGTTTTTTCCAGCTCTTTAGCTCCACCCTTTAGGCAACTTCTGCTAATGTTGTCTTATGGTTTGTATTGGTCCGGAGCATGCGTGTTTGTACTTTTGATTTTTTTCCGATGGACTTGTGTCTTGTCGGATTATCCGATCGTGTGTACACATTTGTTGTCGAAAAATTTGAACGCATGCTATAAAACATTTGTTGTCGGAAATTCCGACAACAATTGTCCGATGGAGCGTACAAACGGTCGGATTATCCGACAAAACTCTACCATCACACATTTGTTGTCGGAAAATCCGATCGTGTGTACGAGGCTTAAGAGTTATAGAGAATATTGTTGTTGTTGTTGGTTTTGAGAAATGTAAAAGTTGAAATATTCCTATTTTGGTCAAAGTGGAAATTTAACTAACAAGTAGATAAAAGTTTGGTTCTTTCAGTGAAAGGATGAAACATTCCAAGGTACTTAACAGTGGAGGTCTGGTCAGTAAATTAGATAAAGATTAACTGTATAATCAAATTGGTATTTTATTTTTAAATCAGTCGCATTGAACATACTGCTAAGTTTTAAAGTTGAATTAGTGCTGTAGATTTCTTTTTTGGTGTTAAACTGCATTGGGTGTAACAGTAATCGTTTCCACTATTATTGTATATTTGCTGTCCATACCATATCTCCATTTCTATTTAGCACGCCTCCTCTATCATTTGTTCCTTGAATTGGAAAGATGGAGAGAAAAACCTGCTCAAACAGGAATAGTAAGACGGGATAAAATACCAGATATAAGTTATGTTTCAGAGGTCTATGGCATTTTAGTTTCACTAGATCAAAAGGGGAATGTCAGTGACCATTAACCAATGTTTGTTTCTTTTGCACCATTCTAAACCCTGCGGTAATGGTAAACATTAGGCTTGTGCAATTCGTTTCGTAACGAATCGAAATTCGTCCGAATTTAGCAACTTTCGGACATTCGGAAGCATTCGAATTTCCGAACAAAGCATATACGAATAAAACCGAATCCGAAATAAATTATACCGCAAAATAGCGAATGCCCGAATGTCTACGGCATAATTCGTTATGAAAAAAGTTACGAATGTACGAATCCATTCGAAGCACAATAACACTTACTCTGCTCTCTGCTTCTCCCTCACCATGCTGAACTCCCTCTCAAAATGGTGTACAGGGGCGGAGGCTATAGCCGCATGAAAAAACGAAAGTAAAATACGAGATTTCGAATCCATTCGAAGCACAATAACACTCTGCTCTGCTCTCTGCTTCTCCCTCACCGTGCTGAACCCTCTCAAAATGGTGTACAGGGGCGGAGGCTATAGCCGCATGTAAAAAACGAAAGTAAAATACAAGATTTCGAATCGTTACAAATAACCGCTATGTATTTAGAAAAGTACAAATCCATTCGAAGCACATTAGGCATAATAGGCAGCGTCGTTGTGAGAGAGACACGGAAAATTCCGAATCAACGAACCCAAAAAAAGTTCTGAAAGTAGGAGTTGTGTCCAGAATCAACAAAAAACAATGTACCCTACCAAAAGTACGAATTATAAATCAACTAAAAATTTTACGAAAAATGACGCTTGCAAAAATACGAATTAGTCCGAACACGAAAAATCCCGTCTAGCAAAATTACGAATGATTACGAATCAACAGGACCGAAAAGAAACGAACCGAAACTAAACTAATTTTTCCGTTGTGCACAAAAAACGAACCGAAACTAAACAAATTTTTCCGTTGTGCACAAAAAACGAACCGAAACTAAACAAATTTTTCCGTTGTGCACAAGTCTAGTAAACATGACAATTTTCAAGCTAACAATACTAACTTCTCTAATTCTAACCAGATTTGTGACCTAGTAGGACAACATGTTAAGGATCACCACGACTGTTTTTCTTTGATGGAACTTGAATCAGCAACCATCAGTCTGGTGAAGGAGGCTCCCATTCCAGATGCTAAGAACCTTTTTGTCAATGGTTCCAGGTGACTGGGTCGTGGTAAAGAAACGTCAGAGGATGGGACTAGAACCAAGATACCTTGGGCCATACCAGGTTCAGTTGACGACACCAGGGCTGGACTGGGACAAAAATTTGGCCCTGGACTTCATCCAGACCAGCCCACTTTAATTTTGCAAAACGAACAAAAACAAGTGAACAACCCGCTCGCAGCGCACTCTATTCATTCCACATACACCCCCTATACTCGAAGCGCACTCCATGCATTTTCTATATGGTAGGGGCAGGTTAGGACAGTATGTGGTATTATAGGGGCAGGTTAGGACAGTATAGGGTACTAAAGGGGCAGGTTAGGGCTGTATAATGTACTATAGGGGCAGGTTAGGGCTGTATAATGTACTATAAGGGCAGGTTAGGGCTGAATAATGTACTATAGGGGCAGGTTCGGGCTGTATATGGTACTATAGGGTCAGGTTCGGGCTGTATAGGGTACTATAGGGTCAGGTTCGGGCTGTATAGGGTACTATAGGGTCAGGTTAGGGCTGTATAGGGTACTATAGGGTCAGGTTAGGGCTGTATAGGGTACTATAGGGTCAGGTTAGGGCTGTATAGGGTACTATATGGTCAGGTTAGGGCTGTATAGGGTACTATAGGGTCAGGTTAGGGCTGTATAGGGTACTATAGGGTCAGGTTAGGGCTGTATAGGGTCAGGTTAGGGCTGCATAGGGTATTGTATTGGCAGGTTAGGGCTGCATAGGGTACTATAGGGTCAGGTTAGGGCTGTATAGGGTACTATAGGGTCAGGTTAGGGCTGTATAGGGTACTATAGGGTCAGGTTAGGGCTGTATAGGGTACTATAGGGTCAGGTTAGGGCTGTATAGGGTCAGGTTAGGGCTGCATAGGGTATTGTATTGGCAGGTTAGGGCTGCATAGGGTACTATAGGGTCAGGTTAGGGCTGTATAGGGTACTATAGGGTCAGGTTAGGGCTGTATAGGGTACTATAGGGTCAGGTTAGGGCTGTATAGGGTACTATAGGGTCAGGTTAGGGCTGCATAGGGTATTGTATTGGCAGGTTAGGGCTGCATAGGGTACTATAGGGGCAGGTTAGGGCTGTATAGGGTACTATAGGGGCAGGTTAGGGCTGTATAGGGTATTATATGGGCAGGTTAGAGCTGTATAGGGTACTATAGGGGCAGGTTAGGGCTGCATAGGGTATTGTATTGGCAGGTTAGAGCTGTATAGGGTACTATAGGGGCAAGTTAGGGCTGTATAGGGTATTATATGGGCAGGTTAGAGCTGTATAGGGTACTATAGGGGCAAGTTAGGGCTGTATAGGGTACTATAGGTGCAGGTTAGGGCTGTATAGGGTACTATAGGGGCAGGTTAGGGCTGTATAGGGTACTATAGGGGCAGGTTAGGGCTGTATAGGGTATTATATGGGCAGGTTAGAGCTGTATAGGGTACTATAGGGGCAGGTTAGGGCTGTATAGGGTACTATAGGTGCAGGTTAGGGCTGTATACAGTGAGTGACAATGTGCTCACTTACGGTGTAGTTGCAGATACAGACACTCGTGGCTCCTGTGTGCTCTCCTCTTTCTCCTCCAGGATCAGCCAGTGAATGAGCCTTTGGGAGGAGTGGAGGAGGCAGCCACACCCCCGGCTCCGCCCACCAACTCCAGCTTTCTCGGGAGTCATTGAAGATCATCGAGGGACAACCCTGCCTGATTGGATGACTGGGGAGACAGGCAGCCCCCCTCCCCTGCACCGCTGGGCCCCCTGCCGATCCGATGATTACAAAGCTGGGAAAGTGCAGGGGCGCCCGCTCAGTATGACGGCCCTGCTGCGATCTCCTCGCACACTGCACACCCCCCTTATGTGCTGCACCCGGGGCAGGGGTCTTGGTACCCTTGTGATGTTCGGGAATGGGCGCACAGGAATGCTGGGGGATGTCTGCTGTCAGCACCAAGTGTGATCCCAGGATCTCATCTACAGCCTTAGCGGCCATGGCTGCGCCCCTGACAGGCTGTCACTGAAAGCCACCCACTGAGCCATCGGCCCAGGGATGGACTGGCCCACCGGGAAACTCCCGGTAGTCCCGATGGCCAGTCCATCCCTGGACGACACCAACCTTCCTAAAGCTTGAGGGATGAGACAACTGGCTCCACGCCAGCCACTGCAAGAAGCTGCTCAACTACACCAAAGAATGAGGAGTATATTTTTTTATTCATGTCTTTAGCTTAGTGTATTTTAGCAAAGGTAACGATGAACAACATCCCAACTTATTGTTTAAAGTGTACCTCCAACTAGCTAAGAAAGTGAACAGGACAAATTACTGGGTCTGCTCTAAAGCTCCACTGAGCCTTAGTACCCCAGCGATGGCAGCCGTACATGTTATATATGATGTTTGTATTGGCATGAGGAAATTTGAAAAACTAGTAAAGACTCCAAACAGACACTTGTCAATAGAACTTAACTATACATTTCTAGAGGGTAAAATTAGTTATAGTTTTAACATTAGCTCTGGCTTTTGCCCCTCCCTCACAAAACTAGTATGGGTATAGGGACAACTAGGTAGCCCACAAGTGTGCTTCAACTTTAGTTTTGCTAAAGGGGATAACTTTGTAGGGTCCACCACCTGTAAGGAAGGTATAACAGTTAGTCTTACCAATGAAACCCCCAGTGAATTCATAGGAAAAGACTGTTGTACCTGGATTGAGGATACTAGTGACAAAGTTCAGGCCTATATGGATAAGGTTAGATCCCTGCAAGGCAAAGCCAGAGCTATAGCTAGTGGAGGTTGGAATCCTTTTAAGGGTCTGGGAAACTTTGGGTATTTTTTATTTTCCATCGGATCATGGTGAGGGAATTAGAGGTATATATACTCATGTTGTTTTTGTTTTTATTCTTTCTATATGCCGTGAGGAGGTGCTCCTGTTGCAAGACCTGACGAGTCAACAGAGCACAAGCAGATGACCACATCTTCCTCGCCGAGATGAAAAGCCCTGAAGCCCAACTCATGTACATGATGCAGAGGATCCCAGAACGACCGGCGATTACTACAGCTCACTACGTCATGTCCTCCCTTTAAGTCATCCCTCCTGAAGAACAAAGTGTACAAGTCAAGCCGTGTTTTTCTTTTTATGGACTCATATGGACTGTAAAGACAGATTAATTTCCAGGTGGAAAAAGAAGATCAAGATTCATCGAGGGACACATGGGAAGATATGACAAAGAGGAGGGGCTGTTGTGGACATTTTTATTAATGTATATTGTCAGATGTCCCCCCAGTGTCAGTTTTACTGCAGTACGCTTATGCGAGCGTGTCCGCACATACAGACACCGGTGGAGGACCATTGGTTGCGGAAACCTTCCCGTAGACGCAAGATATCTGTTCGCCCTTTTAGGGATGTTCACTTATGCCTTACCAAGAGACTGGCCACCTCATGGCGACTGCATCTACGCCTCCCGGCAAAAAGACCCGCGTACATGAGAACCATAGTATAACCGCACAAAGCCATGGCTCGCTGAGCCTCATGGAGTACGGTCCGTGCCAATGGTAATAGTGGGAATATGCACATACTCCTGATCAGAACAATGTTCGCAGTGTTCGCAATGTGAGGCACATTGTTTTTTATGCCTACGCTGTATCTCAGCAGGAAACTCCACACGTTGCTCTGCACATGGCCGATTGCATACGTCACTACCTGATATCTATTTGTATATATACAGTGAAACCTCGGATTGCGAGTAACGTGGTTAACGAGCGTTTCGAATTACGAGCACTGAGGTGGGGGGTGCCGTAGCCGTTCGGAAATGCTCGAAAAAACTCAGAAATACTCCGTTCCCGAGCCTTTCTGAGGTTTTCCGAGTTCAGCTGAGCTGTCTCCGGGCCTTTCCGAGTGTTTCCGAGGCTCTCCGGTGCCCCCCACCTCTGGCCACATGTGGTATTGCATGCCATTGAAGTCAATGCGGAACAAATTATTTTCGTTTGCATTGACTTCTATGGGGAAACTCACTTTGATATGCGAGTGCTTTGGATTACGAGCATTCTCCTGTAACGGATTATGCTCGTAATCCAAGGTTCGACTGTATACCTTCCTTTGTTATCCCTGTTCAGCCCTATAAATAAACAAGGCCTGCCCTATTCAAGCAGGACTTCTATGCTCAACGTGATACCAGCATCTGTTTTAGTGTTACTTGGCTTTAAGCAAGCGCGCTTTACCGGCATTATACAAAAAAGCTATAACTGTGCTTATTAACGCAACAGAATTATTTGCTTATAGGCTAAGCTCTTAATTTCCACGACAATATCCAACTCATATGTAGTAAACCAAGAATAAGAACTCATCTAAGGGAAGAGAAAGGAAAGCTTGTATAGTGTAGTAAGTTTAACATACGCTTTATTTAAAATCATCAAACATTCCACTCACATATCTTCCACATATCTTCTAAGTTAAAAAAGCATTTTGCAGTAAACCACATCACCATCCAACATCAGTTCCATTGGACATCAAGCCTGGTAAGTATGCCTCACCCAACTGATCGTTTCTGCCGGTACGTCACTTCCCTTGACTGTGATACATCACTTCCGGTTGCCGTACAGCCACGTCCCGGTGCTTTTTGTCATCAAGTCTTCGTCCAGGGATTGGCTGTGTGGCCACGGAAACCTCCATTTTATGAAATCTCATATGCAAATGATTAACCATTTAGGCATACATTACAAAGGTGACACTGGGGCAGGAAACTTGGCAATATACACACCCTCCGTGCTCCCAAACTATAATTGTTAAAAATAAAATAGATAATTTTTCTAAAAAAATCACAATCAATGACTATATCTAGGAGCGGATATATTCAATTAAAATGAACCTTATTGAATAAATGTAATAATCACAAGAAATAAACAAAAACCCCAAAGGGGCCTCTTTTAAATGTATTACTTATACAATTGATCATGAAATGACCAACAACCTACATAATTAAAGGCAATACTTAAAATAAGACCCATAAGAGAATTTATTTCAAATAAAATTAAAATTAATAGTTACTAGTAAAGCAATTTAACCACTTAAAGACCCCTCACTGTATATATATGTCGGCAGAATTGCTCGTACAGGCACCATAACGTACCTGTACGTGGCCCCTTTAACTGCCAACGTCGGGGTCGCGCGCGTGGCGGCGCCGGCCCGCTCGCGACCCCTCCTGCCTTCCCCGTGAGTCGGACCGCGGGTACCGCGGACTCGATCGCTGCGGGGATCCCCGCGATTGTCTTACGGAGGCATGGAGCGGGGAGATGTTAGTGTAAACACAACAACTCCCCGCTCCCCTACTGACAATGTCAGCGATCTCCGCTCAGAGCGGAGATCGGTGACGTGTCACTAGTAGCCACGCCCCCTCAGTTAGAAACACGCCCCTAGGCACACTTAACCCCTCCAGCGCCCCTAGTGGTTAATCCCTTCACTACCAGTGTCATTTTTACAGTAACCAGTGCATTTTTATTGCACTGGTCGCTGTAAAAATGACAATGGTCCCAAAAATGTGTCAAAAGTGTCCGATGTGTCTGCCATAATGTCGCAGTCACGAAAAAAATCGATGATCGCCGCCATTACTAGTAAAAAAAAAAAAATTATAAAAATGCCTTAAAACTATCCCCTATTTTTTAAACGCTATAATTTTTGCGCAAAGCAATCAATAAATGCCGATTGCATTTTTTTTTACCAAAAATATATAGAAGAATACGTATCGGCCTAAACTGAGGAAAAAAAATGTTTTTTATATATTTTGGGGGATATTTATTATAGCAAAAAGTAAAAAATATGTCATTTTTTTCAAAATTGTCGCTCTATTTTTGTTTATAGCGCAAAAAATAAAAACCACAGAGGTAATCAAATACCACCAAAAGAAAGCTCTATTTGTGGGAAAAAAAAGGACGGCAATTTTGTTTGAGGAGCCATGTCGCACGACCGCGCAATTTTCAGTTAAAGCGACGCAGTGGCGAATCGCAAAAAGGGGCCTGGTCTTTATGCTGCGTATTGGTCCGGGGCTTAAGTGGTTAAGTCCAATTCAATTTTCAACCCCCTTGGTGTCAAAGTATTAAGTTAAAAAATCCACTTGGTTTCCCCTTGTGACAGATCCCTTACTTGTTTAGAGCCCCTCCAAGTGAGGTAAACACGATCTATCCCCCAAAATTGTAATCATGTGGGGTCTCTATTGTGGGCAGTCCACTTTGAAAGAAAAGGTTTTTGTCCCTGTAAAAAATGTACAGTATATTGCGTAGAACTGTTAAAACCAGTAAAAGGGGGCACACTTCTTTTTGTACTAGTGTAGAAGGTAACACTTTTACAATAGAGAAATTTATTACATGTAATACCTCTCATGTAGTATACTTTTAGTATACCTTTTATACGTGCCCCTGTAGGTTTTGCTATGTGGGACGTACTAAGAGACCCCTCAAAAAAAACGTATAGCCGAACATATAGCAAACATTAGAAAAGGATACAGTCAACATAGCGTGTCTTTACATTTTAGAACTGCCCACAATAGAGACCCTACATGTTTACAATTTTGGGGGATAGATCGTACTTACCCCACTTGGATGGGCTCTAATCGAGTAAGGGATCTGTCACAAAGAGAAACCAAGTGGATTTTTTACTCAATACTTTGACATCAAGGGGGTTAAATATCGAATTGGACTTAAATTGTTTTAGTAACACTTAATTTTAATTTAATTTTAATTTAATTTTCTTATGGGTCTTATTTCAAGTATTAACTTTAATTATACTGAATAAGTTGTTGGTCATTTCATGATCAATTGTATAGGTAATACATTTTAGTATGTGGGGCATATGTGTATCTATGTGCACATATTGATAGCAACTAGTCGTTTCCATATGTATATGTGTATGTGTATTTTTCCCATATATATATTTATTTTTTTCCCATAGATTTTCCTCATACATCTTCAAATCTATTTTATTTTTATTTCTATTGTTATTCTTATTTTTATTAATGAATACATTTTTTAGTAATTTTTTATTATTTTTTTATTATACATGTGTGTGTGTGTGTATATATATATATATATATATATATATATATATATATATATATATATATATATATATATATATATATATATATATGTGTGTATGTGTGTGTGTGTATATATATATATATATATATATATATATATATATAATTTTTTTATTTTATTTATATATATATATATTTTTGTATATAATATATTTTCTAATATCTCCTATCATCAGATATATATATATATATGTATATAAAAAATGTGTATGTTTTCTTCTTCTTACAAGAAAATACAGTGGGAAAAAAAAGTATTTAGTCAGCCACCAATTGTGCAAGTTCTCCCACTTAAAAAGATGAGAGAGGCCTATGAGAGACAAAATGTGGAAATAAATCCAGACAATCACATTGTCTGATTTGGAAATAATTTTTTGGGCAAATTATGGTGGAAAATAAGTATTTGGTCACCTACAAACAAGCAAGATTTCTGTCTCTCACAGACCTGTATCTTCCTCTTTAAGAGGCTCCTCTGTCCTCCACTCATTACCTGTATTAATGGCACCTGTTTAAACTTGTTATCAGTATAAAAGACACCTGTCCACAACCTCAAACAGTCACACTCCAAACTCCACTATGGTGAAGACCAAAGAGCTGTCGAAGGACACCAGAGACAAAATTGTAGACCTGCACCACGCTGGGAAGAATGAATCTGCAATAGGCAAGCAGCTTGGTGTGAAGAAATCAACTGTGGGAGCAATAATTAGAAAATGGAAGACATACAAGACCACTGATAATCTCCCTCGGTCTGTGGCTCCACGCAAGATCTCACCCCGTGGGGTCAAAATGATCACAAGAACGGTGAGCAAAAATCCCAGAACCACACGGGGGGACCTAGTGAATGACCAGCAGAGAGCTGGGACCAACGTAAGAAAGGCTACCATCAGTAACACACTACGCCGCCAGGGACTCAGATCCTGCAGTGCCAGACGTGTCCCCCTGCTTATGGCAGTACATGACCGGGCCCGTCTGAGGTTTGCTAGAGAGCATTTGAAGAGGATTGGGAGAATGTCATATGGTCAGATGAAACCAAAGTAGAACTGTTTGGTAGAAACACAACTCGTCGTGTTTGGAGGAGAGAGAATGCTGAGTTGCGACCAAAGAACACCATACCTATTGTGAAGCATGGGGGTGGCAACATCATGCTTTGGGGCTGTTTCTCTGCAAAGGGAACAGGACGACTGATCCGTGTACATGAAAGAATGAATGGGGCTATGTATCGTGAAATTGTGAGTGCAAACCTCCTCCCATCAGCAAGGGCATCGAAGATGAAACGTGGCTGGGTCTTTCAGCATGACAATGATCCCAAACACACTGCCCGGGCAACAAAGGAGTGGCTTCATCAGAAGCATTTCAAGGTCCTGGAGTGGCCTAGCCAGTCTCCAGATCTCAACCCCATAGAAACCCTTTGGAGGGAGTTAAAAGTCTGTGTTGCCCAGAGACAGCCCCAAAACATCACTGCTCTAGAGGAGATCTGCATGGAGGAATGGGCCAACATACCAGCAACAGTGTGTGACAACCTTGTGCAGACTTACAGAAAATGTTGGACCTCTGTCATTGCCAACAAAGGATATACAAAGGATATATAACAAAGTATTGAGATGAACTTTTGATATTGACCAAATACTTATTTTCCACCATAATTTGCAAAAAAAATATTTCCAAATCAGACAATGTGATTGTCTGGATTTGTTTCCACATTTTGTCTCTTATAGTTGAGGTATACCTATGATGACAATTACAGGCCTCTTTCATCTTTTTAAGTGGGAGAACTTGCACAATTGGTGGCTGACTAAATACTTTTTTGCCCCACTGTATATGCATTTATTAAATTCATCCTTCAATTAGATTGCCCATCCCATCCCGTTTTGAGTTTTGTCTTGTGAGTCTTGGTATTTCTGTGTCTTCTGTCTATTTTGCTCCTGTGTTTCCCCTCTCCCCCCCTCTTTTTTTGTACTATGTGATCGTTTCCTTTACATATAACGTTCGATATGCCTTACAACCAATCCACGCCCAATCCCTGATGTGGACGGTTACACTGAAAAAACGAGGGGGCGGTGCTGTGATCTGATTGGCCCGCTTGCCCTGCCAGCCCTATGTAACACATCTAAGATGGCCGAACGCTATGCCTGATGAAGGAGCATGCATGCTCCAAACGCGTGCACGCCATAGCATCCTCCCACTGAGACCAGGGACCCTCCGAGTGATGACTTCCCTGTGCGCCCTGCATGTTCAAGCCCAGGACACCAGAAACCACCGGTGCCGCCAAGTAAGACACTACAGCACCGCCTGGAGGATCGTTTGTGGATCCCTGCTGTCCATCCTGCTGTCCACCTGACTTCTACAATGATGTGCCTGCTTTTATCATACTCTGAGTGAGTGCTCTACTACTTAAATTAAACGTGTTACATTGCTACTGCACTTAGATTGGCGCTGCTTGTCTCTTTTTGCATTTCTCCCAGAGGTTCTTCTATCCTTCAGCGTGCTGCCTTCCCTGTGCCAGTTACAAATCCCTGTGGTAAACACCCAGGCTACAGATCCTCCTTTTCAAAAAATGATATTTTCATCAGGAGTCACTTTTAAACATTTCATTTATTGACTCTCTGCTGCTTATTCTTTTAAATTTTGTACTATATGTCCTGAATCCTGACATTTTAATTATTTCCCTTATTCTGTGAACAATACAGCTTTGCATGTTGGTAATACCTTAGCGCAACAATTATTGTGTTTAATACATTTGAGAAAGGCTGTTCTGGGGTCTTTGTTTATTTCTTGTGATTATTAAATTTATTCAATAAGGTCATTTAGGTGAATAGGTCTGCTCCCACCGAGATATAGTCACTGATTGTGTTTTTTTTTTTTTAGATAAATTATTTATTTCATTTTTAACAATTATAGTTCAAGAGCATGAAGGCACATATACACATTGCTCTATTTCCTGCTCCGGTGTCACCTTCATAACGTATGCCTAAATGCTTAATCATTTGTATATAGGATTCCACAAAATGGAGGTTTCTGTGCCATACTGTCAATCCCTGGACGAAGTCATGATGACGAAACGCATCAGTACGTGGCTGTACGGCAACCGGAAATGACGTATCATGGTCAAATCGGAAGTGACATTCTGACAGAAATTATCGGTCAGGTGAGGCATACTTACCAGGCTTGATGTCCATCGGGACTGATGTTTGATAGTGATGCAGTTTACTGCAAAATGAATAAGCATCTGTCAGTATTTCTCATTATTGAGGACACCAATCTTTGCCTGGGAGAGACCTTGCTGATGCAGTATAACTTCCATGTATCTTGTTGCTGTGCTTAGTATTGCACATGATGTATGACCTGTACCTTGTCATCCACAACCTCACCTTAGTAGCAGAGTTTGGCTGCACATCGGTTTCAGTTTCAGCTAATGCCTGTGTTTTACCCTGCATATGAAATTGATGATCATTAGTACCTGCTTAGAATAATTGGTGAATCATACACCTGACTAATCCTGAAAAATCCATGACTTTGTGCAAGTGTACAAAGTGTGCAAGTGTAACAATTGATGCTGGTTTGAATGGGTGAGGATGAGAGAACGTTCGTGATGGGCGTTTCTCAGCAGACACAGTTCCACCTATCACGGAAGGGACCAGGAGGAGACCGCGAGTGTTAAACGATGGACTCTCAGTATTTTCAGGTACACTGACTCGAGTATAAGCCGAGGGGGGCATTTTCAGCCCAAAAAAAAAAGGGCTAAAAATCTTGGCTTATACTCGAGTATGTACGGTACGTAAGACGAATAAAAAAAGGATTTTCAATACAGAAATGTTGGCTTACTGAAAAGTATGCCCATGTACAAAATAGTATGCACTCAATACTTAGTCGGGGCTCCTTTTGCATGAATTACTGCATCCGTAGCATGGAGGCAATCAGCCTGTGGCACTGCTGAGGTATTATGGAAGTCCAGGTTGCTTTGATAGCGGCATTAAGCTCATCTGCATTGTTGGGTCTGGTGTCTCTCTCTTCCTCTTGACAATACCGCATAGACTCTCTCTGGGGTTTAGGTCAGGCTAGTTTTCTGGCCAATCAAACACAATGATACCATGATCATTAAACCAGTTATTGGTATTTTTGCCAGTGTGGGCAGATGCCAAGTCCTGCAGGAAAATAAAATCTGCATCTCCATATAGCTAATCTGCAGAAGGAAGCATAAAGTGCTCTAGAATCTACTGGTAGAGGGCTGCGCTGACTTTGGACTTCATATTACACAGTGGACCATCACAAGCAGATAACATGGCTCCCCAAATCATCACTGACTGTGGAAACTTCACACTGGACCTCATGCAACTTGGATTCTGTGCCTCTCCACTCTTTCTCCAGACTCTGAGACCTTGATTTCCAAATGAACTGCAAAATGTACTTTCATCTGAAAAGAGGACTTTGAACCACTGAGCAACAGTCCAGTCCTTTTTCTCGTTAGCCCAGGTAAGAGGATTCTGATGTTGTCTCTGTTTAAGAAGTGGCTTGACACAAGGAATGCGACAGTTGTAGCTCATGTCCTGGATACGTCTGTGTGTGGCGGCTCTTGAAGCACTGACACCAGCCGTAGTCCACTTCTTGTGAATCTCCCCTAAATTCTTGAATGGGCATTGGCTTCACAATCCTCTCAAGGCTGCGGTTGTCAGGGACATGCTGGCCATAGCGCAGAGGATGTGCGAAGGCAAAGGCCATTGCGCATGCGTGGGCACAATTCCAATGATACCCTTCCTGGCTGGCATGTCCGTGGGATTGCCTATGCGTATATGTGTGCGCGCCCCCCCCCCCCATTAGCATTGGTGCCCAAACACCATATATAAGGATGGCAGATGCACTAGGCCTTTGCTGTCTGATCAGCATTCCCTTGTATTCTGTTCCTGTGCCTGCCTTTGATCTGATTGTGACCCGGCTTTCTGACTACTCTGATTCTCTCTACTCCTGACCCCGGCTTGCTTGAACTTGGTTCTTCTTTATCTGCTTGATTCTCCGTTGCCAAACCTCTGCCTGAACTTTGACCATTATTTACTCAATGTCTCTGATGTACCTGATCTTCTGTGTATAACCTGGCTTGTCTGACTCTGCACCAGTCTCCTCTACTTGCTACAGCCCCTACGTACCTGCATCCGCAGTACCCCGGCACCTGCAACCTACCCTCATCTACAGCACCCCTGCATTCACAACGTGCCTGCATCCACAGCCGTAACCGCAGCTCTATTACCACTGCCGACTGTTTCACCTGCTCACCTGCTACATAGAACATTGCAGGCACTCCTACCTCACTGTGCTATCGCGGACACTATTGGAAACTTAGTGGTCCTTGAACCGGGGCTGTACGAGAGGCCTTCCTCTGCTTGTCAGGCTCTACCTGAAGGTACATGAAAGCGGTTATCCCTGTTGCTTGTGCACCTTTTTTTTTACCACACTTTTTCCTTTCACTCAACTTACCATTAATACGCTTGGATATAGCACTCTGTGAACAGCCAGCTTCTTTAGCAATGACTTTTGTGACTTGCCCTCCTTGTGAAAGGTGTCAATACTGTCTTCTGTACAACTGTCAAGTCAGCAGTCTTCCCCAATGATTGTGTAACCTACTGAAACAGACTGAAAGACCATTTAAAAGCTTTACAGGTGTTTTGAGTTAATAAGCTGATTGGAGTGTGACACCATGAGTCCACCATGAGATACTGAATCTTTGATTTTCACCTAGCCGTAAGCCATAATCATCAAAATTAAAAGAAAGAAATGCTTGAAATATATCACTCTGTGTGTAATGAATCTATATCATATACGAGTTTCACTTTTTGAATTTAATTACTGAAATAAATGAACTTTTTGACAATATTCTACAAAACCTGGCCTGCCTTTTAACACTTTGACAGGGCACCACATTGTCACATAACCCCCCCCCCCCTTTTGTTTCGCACTGGATGTCCTCCTAGGCATCACAGACTCTCAGGCATCCTAGCCCTTTTTGTGGGGATGCTGAGCCACCTCCCTGCTGCAGCTCCGCTATCGAGGTGATAACTTTCCTCTTGTTGCCATGGGAGACCACACTATCACAGCAGAACTTTTCTAGCATTCTCCAACAGTGCCGTCTCCTCTCAAACCCACTTACCACAACCCTTGGCAGGCACACTTTATGATCCACAGGTCTCACGATTGACTTTAACATTGATTCTGCGGGTAACAACCACCATCTCCCCATGTAAGGACAACAATTCGCTCTCTCCTCACACAGAAGAATGGCTTGCTTTCCTCCTTAGCTTGCTCAAAAACAAGCTGACTCTCTTGTCTGTGTGGGGCTTGCTTGGGCAAAATCCCCTCCATCCATACCAGTCTTTCTCTCATCTCCACATAAATCGCATAGTTTTTGCGTTTTGACCGCCCCACCCCTGCAATCTGGTTCACAGTGGATTCTTAACACAGTTTCTTTGCACGGATCATAAAAATGTTTTTGGCGGGCTGTCTCTTTAGGAGCTGCAGTGCATAATACACATTTCTTATGCAGGCACACCACCTGCTGCACACACTGCAGAGCACAAACAGTGTCTGGCAAACTCACTGTTTTGGCATTATGAGGATGCGGTATGCCACCGCTCTGACCGCATCCGAGCACCAACTGTGAAAACTTGAGGGTTGTTTAGCTCAAATGTAGTGCTTACCAGTGAATTCAGTCCATGCCAGATGTGCCTTTTCAGGGAATGTTCACAGCAATCAGCGTCCCTTGCAGGGATTTTCTCCATCAACACAACATTCAGTAATGTACAGCCTCCTGGCTCTCTTTAGCAACACCATTACTCAGACTCATGCCTCTGTCCTGTCCTAGACATGCACACCTCTCTGGCTGCTCACTTGCAACCACACATACGGGCTCCTTGGAAGGGTGAAACCCAGAACCCTAGTTCTGATTACCCTAAGATCCCAGCACACGCATGCACCATCAGTGTGTCTGTTCTCTACAAAACCTGGCCCACATTGCCTTTTAACACAATGTCAAGGCACCACACTGTCACAGTAGATATATAAATGAAATAAGTAATTGTGTTGGTTGCTATGTGCATTTTTTTTATTATTCTAATTGCTCAAAGAGAGCTTGGCACATAGCTTAGTGAGGGGCCTGTAGCTTATTTCCTCTAATGTGATCCCTGGCATGATGTGTCAAAGGCTCCATTTACCTGAGGTATTGAGCAGGTCAAGGCTCAGACCTTTTACAGCAGATTAATGGGCTTTAAAGCAGATGTGACAGTCTCCATCCATCTCTATGGATGAATGAAACTGTCATTCAGACACATTGTGGGTTAACACTGGTTCATTTATCAGCAGGCAGAGAATGCAAAGGAAAGTGTTCCTGGGCATGCCAATGCCTGTTTCTGTGTTAACCCTGATGCATCTTAAGAGCAGCTTCATTCTTTCAAAGAGATGAAAGGAGGCAGTCACACCTGATCTAAAATTCAAACTAAATGATTGTATTGAAAATTACATATGAAGATTGCCATTGCTGATGTCCTTCTGAAAATGCTACTCATCAGACTCATTGATCCTTTTGTTTAAATAATATGAGTCACTGACCCAGAAGAAATATCAAGACTCTAAGTTCTCACTTCACCTGCCACATGCCTATTCTCTGTTTTCAAATATTTTATTAAAGATTACACAATACAGTTCATATATGTTATACAAGATTTTAAAATTAAGTAGATAAGTGCAGATGGAATTTTTATCTTCTCTACAATTTTGTATATAAATATGGAGTAAAGAAAATGTATTATTGAAAATAAATGCATAAGTAATATCAATCATTAAATGAAACAGTATAATAAAAGAGGGAATAGAGAAAAAAAAGAAAAAGGGAGGAGGGGGGGGGGGGAAAGAGTAATATGTAATAAGAAAGCTTATCTTATACCATTCGTAATCATATTTATCAATATCTAATCGTAAGGAATACATAAAAGAAGATGAATAGTTTAATTGGGTATATTAATAAAAGACAGTCGCGGTCAACTTAAATCGTATCAGGGCCAAGGTCCAGCTAGGTGGCTTGGCGTGTCCTGAAGATAAAGAGGGTCGTCACTGTCTAAATGGACAACTATGTGTCATACTAAAGTCGCTAATGATAGGTCAGTGAACTAAATCATCCGTGGTATAAATATACATTGTTTTATTGAGTGGAAATACATTTTGTGGGTCTCTAATTTGACAAGATCAAGGTAACAGGGGAATAGAGGATAGGATGTGGGAAATTTCTCCAGAGGGAGTCAGGAGTGGGGGATATGTGTCTAAATAGGATTGGATAGTGATTAAGGCATTGTAATTAAATCAGTACCAGTGCAAGGTCAAAGCCCTGTGTTAGGTGGTGATTTATCCATGGGCTCCAAAGTGCTTCAAATTTGGCAATTTTATCTAAATAGATCGCTTCTGTTTTAGCATGAATTAATGCCTGATTAATTCTGTGTTTAACCGGTACAATGCTTAAAGTGGAAGTTTTCCATGCGAAAGCAATTGATTGTTTTGCAGCTGTAGTTACATATAACATCAGTTTAAATTGTCGGTTAGTAATATTTGGGGGTTTACTATTTAAAAGAGCTACTGTGGGGTCTGGTTGCAAAGTGGTGCTAAACATGGTGGATAATAGATCAAATATTTTTTTCCAAAAGGTGAGAACAATGGGACAGGTCCACCAAATATGTAATTGTGTGCCTTTGTCAGTGCAACCTCTAAAGCATTGTGCAGGATATTGTGGGTGGAATTTAGAGATTCTAGCAGGAACTAAGTACCATCGTGTGAGAACCTTGTAGTTCGTTTCTAGGGCAGCAATATTTGGTGTTGCTGAGTTTGTTGCTTTCCATATTTGTGGCCAATTTAAATTTCCAGGTTGGAGATTCAAATCGGATTCCCATTTAGATGTGTATGGTGGAGGGTTTTCAGAGATAGGAAGCAGTAGTTGTCTGTATAGGTCAGAGATCAAGCCTCGTTTATGTGGGTCAGTAATGCAGGTATGCTCAAATGTCGTGCGTTCATCAGTGAACATATTCTGAGGGTTGTTTAGCTGTATAAAATTCTTAATTTGTAAGTATCTGAAGGTTTCTGTTGGAGGTAGGTCATAGGTATCACTAAGTGTGGGGAAGGGGATGATTTCATTTGAATCAATAAATTGGTGTGTTCGTATTAGTCCTTTTTTAGTCCAAGTTGAAAAAGAGGATGGGAAGGTCCAGGCCGGATAGAAATCAGGGTTATGTAAGAAGGAAAGAAGAGGGTTATGTAAGGATTGTAATCTAAATCGTGATTTGAACCTGTCCCAGATAGTCAGACTATGTTTGGTAATAGGGTTAGAAATTCTTCGCCGGAGTGAAGGGGGTGCCATAGGATATTTGCCAGTGAAAGGGGGTCACAATCGGCCGATTCGATCGAAACCCATAGTGGAATCTCCTTAGTGGCATGATATTTAGGGAGTTGGGCAAGTTGGGCAGCATAGTAGTATTTACTAAAGTTGGGTACACTTAGACCTCCCTGTGTTCGAGGAGTAAAAAGGGTATTTTGTGATAAGCGTGGTTTAATTTTGCCCCATATAAATTGCAACACTTTACGTTGGATGATTCGGAAAAAGTAGGCTGGGACCCGGATTGGAAGGTTTCTAAAAAGATATAAAAGTTTTGGTAATATGGACATTTTAGCTACAGTTATTCTACCCAACCATGCCAGTGGTAATGTGGACCAATTCTTCATCAATGAGGTAAGTTGTTTTAGTAAAGGAGGGTAATTAGCTTGATATAAATTAGATGGGTCAGCTGTAAATGAGATACCTAGGTAGGTAATATGTGTGTTAGACCAGGTAAAGGGAAGAGAGTTTTGTAATTCCGTAAGTAATTCCAGAGGGAGTGAGATATTCAGGGCTTTAGATTTTTGGGTGTTTATTTTCAGGCCGGAGATCATACTAAATTTAGTAAGTGTATCTATAAGGTTAGGTGCTGATGTTAGGGGAGACGTGAGAAAAATCAAAATGTCATCAGCAAACATACATAGCTTATGTTGGTGTCCACCCAATTCGAGACCTTTAATATTGACATTCGTACGAATCATTTGTGCAAGGGGTTCGATCGCTAAAGCGAAAAGGATTGGGGATAAAGGGCAGCCCTGCCTGGTTCCTCTTTCTATTTTTATGGGTTCAGATCGAAATCCTGAGTATAAAACATGTGCTTTTGGATTATCATACAGTGATAATAGCCATTGTAGAAAATTTGTTCCGAAACCCCATTTTTGGAGAATAGATTTTAGATAATCCCAAGATAAAGTGTCAAATGCTTTCTGGATATCTATTGAGAGGAAGCAGGCAGGGATGCGCCGGGTACGTGCCATATGTGCAAGAAGGGTTGCCCTCCGTATATTGTCTCCCGTGTGTCTGGATGGTATGAAGCCGGTTTGGTCTTTATTTATGAGTTTCCCTATTATGGGGTTAAGTCTGTTTGAAAGGATCTTAGCTAGTAATTTGATGTCCAAATTTAGTACTGAGATAGGTCTATAATTGGACCAGGAAGTGTCGTCAGAGTTCGGTTTAGGTATCATTGATATAGAGGCTAGAAGGGTTTCAGGACGAAAAAAATGTCCTGAGAGGAGAGAATTAAAGGCTTCTGTTAGGAGAGGGGAGAGTAGTGTGGAGAATTGTTTGTAATATGTGGCTGAAAAGCCATCTGGGCCAGGACGCTTATGCAGTTTCAAAGTTTTTATAGCTAATTGTAATTCCTCTGTTGTAATAGGTCTTTCAAGCGATTCAAGTTGGTTAGTGTTGAGTGAGGGCAGTTGAATAGTAGAAAGTAAAGAGGATAGTTTTGTTTGGTCTATTTTATGGGTATCTTTGTATAAATCTGTCAGTTTCCTTTGGAATTCATTTACTATCTTTAGTGGATTGCTAGAAAAATAATGTTTTGTAATTTGCAGTCGTATTGGTTTTCTAATGTGGTCTGCTTTACGTAAAGCTAGAGCTAAAAAGGTAGTGGGTTTATTTGCTTTCATATATAATGTATGTCTAGATTTTCGAAGGATTTTTTCTGCCGAGTCCGTTAAGAAAATGTCTAGTTCCAGCTTTGCTTTATCATAGGTTAGTTTGTTACTGGGGGAAGGAGTTGTTTGAAAATCCTCTGAAGCTTTGTAAAAAGTTTCTTCCAATTTTGTCTGAATAATTGTATTCTGTTTTTTAAGATGAGCTGCTTGACTGAGGCATACTCCTCTTATTGTTGGTTTGTGGGCTTCCCAAAGCGTCAAAGGATTAATATCTGGCGACTTATTATTCGCGTAATATTCTTGAATAGTTTTTTCAATTGTTTGTCTATAGGTCGGGATGGCTAAAAGATTGTCATTTATAGTCCAAGAGCGATAGTTGGGTTTTGGGACAAGGGAAGAGAAGGTAGTGATAGTAGCATTATGGTCTGACCATGTACATGGAATAATTTGGGAGTGAAGGATAAGGTGTGCAGAATTGATATTAGTAAATAAATGATCAATTCGAGAGAATTGTTTGTGTGGGTGGGAATAGTGGGTATATTGTCGTTTTTTAGGATGTTGTTCACGCCAAGTGTCCAGTAGTGTATGTTGGTTGAGCAGGTTTTGGTAAGTGGGGCGGAGGTTTGAGGAAGGTGTAGGGGATTTATCCAGAATTGGGTATATTGCTTGGTTTGAGTCTCCGCACATTATAAGCATCCCTTTTTTATGTGTATCTACAATAGTGAATAGGTGTGAAAGAAAGGCAAGAGGGTTTTTGTTCGGGGCATAATATGTGACAATGGTTACTTCGGCATCTAATAATAAACCTGTGAGTATTAGGTATCGACCTTCAGGGTCTGCAATCTCAGCCTGGAGAGTAAATGGTGTAGTGTTATGGAAAGCTATCATTACTCCCCTTTGTTTAGTTGAGGCTGAGGCTTTGAAAATTTGGGGATATCGACGATGGCAAAATTTGGGAGAGGAAAGAGTAGAAAAATGTGTCTCTTGTAAGCACACAATATGTGCTGAAAGAGAAGAGAAAAATTGAAAGGCTTTCGTTCTTTTAGGAGGGGAATTGAGACCCTGTACATTTAGTGTAAGCACATTTAGAGAAGTCATGGTAATAAATGAGTAAGCTTAAACAGAATATATATAGTGTGTAGGTAGTAGTTGGAGAGTTCAGGAGAAATGTACGTTAAATTGTTTAAAGCTAAGAATAGGATATGAAAAGGTAAGTATCAGTTATGTATTGGGTAATTTTATTTTATTTTATTTCTTGGGAGGGGGGGGGGAAATAAAAGAAATAATAAATCTGGTATTAATGTGATGGAGAGAAGTTTATTAATGTGTTAAGTATTTAAGTAGAGCTCCGAATTGGAGCTAGTATCCAATGTGTGGCAACAGTTACCACACAATGGGTACTATTTCGTCCAAAGGATGTCTGGTATATTATACCAGGCACGTAAGGAACGTTTGTGAGGTGCAGTGGGCTGTCTACGAGAACTGAACAACCTGTGTAACTTTATAACATATAACTTATTGTACTGAACAAGTTTTAAAGGCAAATTTAAACAAAACAATAACCATTTAAGTTTCCTATTAGGATCTGTGTAGGATAAGAAGTGTAGTGTCCCATGCGCGAGGCAGAGAAATAATATAAAGATTATGTAATTCATTTAGAATAACTGGGATGTATATAATGACAGTGGAGAATTACTGAAGCTCTTCTCTTGGATCCTTCTGAGGTATTTTCAGGTATGGATAGACTAAGTTCTTTAATTATGGAGATAAGATCTTCAGTTGATTTGCAGGTGTAGGAGTTACCTTTATATGTGAAACGTAGGGCAAATGGGAAGCCCCAACGATAAGGTATGCGATTGTGTTGAAGAATTAAAAGTTGACCCAGAGTCGGCATCCACTTGGATTGACCGGAGAAATCGGCGAGATTGAGCATACCGCGCTGTCTGGGAGCTGTGAGTACTTTTCTTTTCTCTCCCCTGCTGCCCCCTGTGCCGTGGCACTCCCTGTTCGTGCCCTGGTGATTCGCCTCACGGTTGCTCTGTTGCTAGTGGGTGCCCTCCGCCGGGACGGGGGAGACAGACCTAAAAGCCTTTTCCGCCCCTCCTCGGATCTCGCAGCATGCTCGCCACCTTTGGGTGACCTAACTGTTAATTCCCCGTTCTCCCCACACATGGGAGATTCTTGTAGAGGGCAGCTTACCGAACGTTGCTGGAACTTCCTATCCTACTTTACGTACCACCCTGATGGCAGGCGGGGCTCCCTTCTGCACGGCTGCAATGGTGTTGTGCTTTTGTGGCCCCTACACCCCATGCACTTCTCAGAGAAGAAGTCGCCCCCCTAGGTTCTCTATGGTCTTTTTTCACTCCCCCCGTTTACCTGACTGTTTTTTCCTCCTTTTTTGCTTTCTGTTCATCACAGGTATCTATGTCCCTTTGAAATTAAGTCCCTCGCCTCCAATGCTTTTTTCACGTTGGATGTCCCCGGTTGATACCTGGTTTTGGGATACTATGTTCATGCCGAGTTGGGGTGGCACTGGACTGGGAGGGAAGGGAAATGTTTTGGCTGTTTTTTATTTGCCACTATGTTCACAATTGTTTATTTCTGCTAAAGGTACTATGTCATTGTCATACATGCACTATCAATATTGGTTGCTGATGTGTTCTGTACTGTCTGATGTGTCCTTATCTGCTCTGCTGGTTCTGGTCTGGCTGCGGTCTATTATACACACCATATACCCACCATGAGTTCCCTGAAGTTCCTCACGTGGAATGTTAGAGGCTTGCGCAATAAGATCAAACGCACAGCGGTCCTGACATTTCTCAAATCTCAGAGAGCTGACATTATCACACTGGTCGAGACCCATGTCACGGGCCACTTGCAATCCTCCCTTAAAAAACCTTGGGTGGGGTGGGCTTACCATGCCACTCACACCTCATATTCCAGAGGAGTATCGGTCCTGGTTGCCAAACGGGTACCTTTTGAGCTAATACTGCTCCGCACGGATCAGCAGGGCAGATATGTGTTTATGCACGCCACCATTAATGGGTCTCCTATCCTGCTACTTGCCTGCTATATTCCCCCCCGTACAACTCAGCTGTAATTCAGGAAGGCCTTGCCTTTATGACACAATACCCCTCCGTACCGGCAGTGTGGATGGGGGACTTCAATATGACCCTGATCCCCGCTCTGGACCGTCTGGGCACACTGGATCCCCCCCTTAACCCACCGACCCATACCAGACTGCACCGCATAATGACCGACTTTGCTCTTGTCGACACTTGGCGCCACAAACACCCGCACACTAAAGTCTTCTCATGCTTTTCAGCCAGTCATAACACAATGTCACGAATTGATTTTGTTTTTATCTCAATGTCCCTGCTGCCTAAGCTAGGAGATGTGGGCTTTGCTCCGAGAGTACTCTCGGATCACGCCCCCTACTGGGTCACGATCCAGCTCCTGAAGGCTTCCCCTGCTCCTTCTTGGCGGCTAAACCCGTTCTGGCTGACTGCCCTGCGGGACCAGGATGACATCCCCACAGAATTGCAATACTATTTTACGGCCAACAGGGACACTGCCACGCATGATTTGGTGTGGGAAATGTTTAAACTTCACGCTCGTTCCCTACTTTCCACACGTATTAACAGGCTTAAACGGTCATCAACACTTATTGTCCAGTAGGCTGCGGAGCACCTGTAGGTGCTGGAGGAGGCGTTCCACCGGGACCCCTCGCCCAGCGCGGCCAACAATCTAAAGATTCAGGCGCGCCAGGTCTCCCAATTGCACATAGAGAAGGCTAAACAACGTATCTTCTTCTGTAGACAGAGGGTGTTTGAGTATGGAGAGAGATCGGGCAAACTGCTCGCATATCTCGCCCACTTGGATATGCGTCCCCCTGTGGTGGTGTCCTTGACCGACCCACAGGGGAACGACATCACCGATCTGCAACTGGTGGCGGAGGAATTTGGGAGATTCTACCATGCACTCTACACTTCCAGGGTCACCCACACTCCCCAAGACACCAGGGACTACCTAGCGGGAGTTCAATTCCCTAGACTGACAGACGACCAGCTTGAAATTCTGGAAGCCCCTATTACTGAGGAGGACATTTCCGAGGCCATTTCCTGTCTGGCCTCATCCAAGGCCCCAGGATTGGATGGCCTACCTCTTGAATTCTATGCCACCTACTCTGAAATCCTAATCCCTGAACTTAAGTACCTGTATAAATCCATATTTGACTCAGGAGTTCTACCCCCATCTATGGGAGAAGCCCAAATAGTCGTAATTCCCAAACCCGGAAAGGACCCTAAATACCCGGAGTCGTATAGGCCCATTTCCTTGTTACAGGTAGACATTAAAATATTAGCTAAGATTCTAGCCTCCCGCCTTAACCAGGTTATTCTGTCATTGATACACCCTGACCAAACTGGCTTTATGCCAGGGAAGAACACGGCCATGAATATTCGCCGCCTATTTATGAATATTCAGGGGTCCCATGATGAAATTGGCTCGAGGGTCGTGGTGGCGCTGGATGCCGCCAAGGCCTTCGACTCCGTGGAGTGGAACTACCTGTGGGAGTGCCTCTCAAGATTTGGATTTGGCCCCAGCTTTATTCGCTGGGTCCAACTCCTCTATCAGTCCCCAAGGGCCAGAGTATTTGTGAATGGTTGGCTTTCTGACCAGTTCCCGCTGGAGAGAGGGACCCGGCAGGGCTGCCCCCTTTCCCCCATGCTTTACGCATTGGCTGTGGAGCCGTTGGCCATAATGGTCCGTGCGGACACTTGCATCCGAGGCCTCAGGATGGGGAACCTGGAAGAAAAGATTGGGATGTATGCCGACGACACACTTTTGTATCTGGCGGACTCCGGTCCTTCTCTTATAGCAGCCCTCCAGTCCATAGAACGTATGGGTGGCCATTCGGGTCTGAGTATTAATTGGTCTAAGTCCCAGATCCTTCCGATTGACCATTTCCCCCCCTCGTTCGCGTCCCCTCCTCTGGCTCTTCCAAGGGTCTCCCAGATTAAATACCTTGGCGTACAGGTCACCAGATCGCTCTCAGATTATAAACTACTGAACATTGAACCCCTGTTTGCTCTGATCAAGAACAAGACGCAGACTTGGGCCAGACTACCCCTGGGTGTTATGGGTCGCGTCAGCTTAGTTAAGATGATACTCCTTCCCAAGATACTCTATTTGGTCTGGCATGCTCCCCTCTATATACCACAAAATTTTTTCAGGACAATTGAATCCATCCTGAATTCATTTATTTGGGGTCATGGCAGACACAAATTATGTTGGAGACTTCTGAAGAACCCTGTGACGTTGGGAGGAGCTGCTCTCCCTGACTTTCAGGATTATTATTTTGCCTCCCAACTGTACCACTTCTATTATTTTGATAAACATGAACTAACGAGATACCAGACACTACTCTGTGAGCACCCAGATGACTCGGCCCACACCCCACTTCAATTGGTCCTAAGAGCCCCATTGACAAGACGCCCCCCCCAACGCACAGCAGACATGTTGACTCACCACCGGAGGGTATGGCGGACGGCACTGCAAAGAACTGGGACCCCAAAAGTACACTCTCATACCCCTCTCTGGTACAATACATGCTTGCCAGAATTATTGTCCATTCCGGACCCCGCGGCGTGGATACGCCATGGGATCTTATGCATACACCAGATCATGACCGCTTCAGGCCTTAAATCATTCCAAATGCTGAAGGATGAATTTTCCCTCCCCAATTGCCTTTTCTTCAGGTATTTGCAACTCCGTCACGCCATACAGGCCCAGTTTTCTGGCTCTTACCCGTCCCTGGCAGTTCCCTCCATAGTGTACACAGTCACGGGTAATGTGCCTGCTAAGCTCATCTCCACTTTGTACTCCGCCATTCGTCTCCCTAGCACCACAGCATTGGCCTATACTGCTAAGACTAGATGGGAGGCGGATGTTGGACTTATAGAGGATGAGGACTGGGGCGAGATTTTGGAGGACGTGAAAAAGGTTTCCCCCAAGCTGTCGGACCGCCTCACACAGCTGTACATCATACATAGAACATATCTGACCCCTCAGAGAGTAGCACGTTTCAGGCCCACGTACAATCCAGGATGCCGCCTCTGTGACCATACCCCGGGCTCCTTCTACCACCTCATATGGTTCTGCCCTACCATTCAGGCATACTGGACACAGGTGATACGCTTCCTACACGATCAGATGGGCTCCCCTGCTACCCTTGACCCAAAGATGTGCCTACTTGGCCTGTTGCCAGACTTGGATGCCGACAAACCCCTCCGTACCTTTTTACATGAGACGCTATTCTTGGCAAGAAAAGTAGTGGCCCGTAATTGGATGCAGGCCCTGCCCCCTACAATTCAGTGCTGGAAAAAGGCGGTTAACGATGCTCTCCCATATAAAAAACTGATTTATGTACATAGAGGGTGTCCGCTAAAGTATGAGAAGGTCTGGGACAGATGGATGGCGGATGGTGAAACGTGTACTTGACATGTCGATTTTTTATTTTTGTTGTGTACCGGCTCTACTTTCACTGCTGTTATTATCTTTATGTCACACAGATGCTTCACTGTGTTCATGTATGTACTATTATATTGGCCATACTGGCTTATGTTGATTTATGTACCATGCATACTTTTCAATAAAGTTGGTTTCCAATTAAAAAAAAAAAGAATTAAAAGTTGAGGCTTCATCATCTTTCTTTTGGTTAGGGTTTGCTGTGAGAGGTCCTGGAAAATATGGTATTTGTGCCCTTGGAAAATCAGAGCATCTTTATTGCGGGCTGCTTCTAGAAGTAGTTCCTTGGTATTGAAGTAGTGCAGCTTAATAACAATGTCTCTTGGGGGACCTTCTTCTTTTCGGGGGGCTAGTGTTCTATGGACCCTGTCCATCTCCAAGCGTTCAATAGGAACTGCAGGAATTAGTTCATGAAGGAGTGTGGTAATTGTAGGTTGGAGGTCTAATATAGATTCTGGTATACCACGTATTCTTAGATTAGACCTTCTGGCTCTGTTCTCATATTCTTCTAAACGGTTGTTAAGGGAGATATTGTCTTCTCTCAATAATTCCAATTCGTCTGTGTTATATGCAGTTATTCCATCAATTTCATCCATCCTTTGCTCCAATACTGATGTTCGTCTGCCCACCTCACGGATTTCCCGCGTCAGTTTCTCTGTGATGGAATCTGAGGTGTTTTGTAGTGCCCTCTGTAAAACTCTTTCAAATTGGGCAATAAGGTCTGAATTTGGTGCTGTACTTTGTAAGATATTCGGACTCAAATTAAAGTCAAATTCAGGTTCAGGTTCTATATTATAAGCTGACTGAGCTTTACTCAGTTTCTGTGAATGAGGTAATGAGGAGCGGGAAGAAGAGGCTGCTGCCATTTTAGTCACAGCTTTTGTCAGCGCTTGAGGGACCTTTGGTGTTTTAAGCCTTGATCTTCTCCCACTATACATCATATATCTATGAGCCTGAGAGTATTAGCTATCTATCGGTTACCGTTCCGGTACAGTTAGCGTCGACAACTTTTATGTCGGTTGTCAAGTCCCGGTAGATGCGGAGCGCTAGGTGGACATTACCTGCCTAGTCAGCCTCGCGCATGCGCCCCCGCCACATGCCTATTCTAGGTTTGTGATACAATGCATTGAAGCAGAAGACAGCCAGGCCACTGCATTTTTCAAAAAATCCCCCTATGCAATTCTATATCCCCTGAGTAGTACATACCAGTGCTTCTCCTTTTTTAAATGATGCACCTCCTCCCATTACTCCTGCAGCTGTTTGTAGGTAGGTAGT
Organism: Rana muscosa; assembly: GCA_029206835.1. Classification (NCBI taxonomy): domain Eukaryota; kingdom Metazoa; phylum Chordata; class Amphibia; order Anura; family Ranidae; genus Rana; species Rana muscosa. Next base: position 1,012,737,229 of record CM055116.1, read on the forward strand.
GGTTAAGTTGAGAGTTAATTGTGTTTACTGGCTTTTTCTTGGCAGGTTTTCCTGGGGGAGAACAAGAAGAAGCACACCGCTCCAGGCAGAATCAGGTGCAAGGTAGATCACAGGTGCTCACCACTGTGGAAGACGAATAAAACAAGAAATTGGTCGCACACTGGAACTCCAACTTATCTTGATGTCATCTTTATTGTCAACAAGGTCAGACAGATACAGGTGTAGCGCCCTCCCCAAAAGGTTGGGACGCTATTCAAAATATAGAGGGATGTTTGAGCCAGTAGTTGGGCTCAGACGGTTGAATTACATTTTTGATTTGCCTCTGTTCTAGTTGTGGTTTGCCTGGTAGTGATTTCCCTTATTGCCTGTAGGTGGCGTTGCCAACTCAGTCACCTGTTGGAACACGGGCAAACCATGGTGCATTGAGTGGCCCTTCTCGGCAGCAGTACAGTGGGAGTGGTCGACCCGCTGTGCCTGCTGGGAGGGGATACTTAAGGGAAAGACGCCATTGATCGGAGTCCATTCCCACCCCGCAGCCCTCCGGGCGCGAGGTGTGTGTGTGTGTGGTTCTGGTCTCGGGGGCCACGTTGGCCCAAGGCTGCATCGCTATCTAGGAGGCCCAGCTAGTCTGGCTGGGGCCTACATTCAGACAGGGGATCCCAAGCTGTCCGTCCAAATGGGGAGGAAGCTATCTTGGTGAAGGAGACCAGGGGAGGACCTGCCCTGGAGGGGACTGGCAAAGTGCTGCTATCTCGGGGGGAGGCCTGGTAACTTTATCAAGGAGGGATCCACTGTATTACAAGCCCTACAGTTCGCCGTTTCATCTTGGGCAGTCTGTGGCAGAGACTACCCCGTTGCTGATTCGTGTGTCATCCCAGCTGCTAGGCCATGTGAGAGGGGACTATCCGGGTGACCAATACCCACTCTAAACACTGAGAGTGGTAAGTGACTGTGAGCTGATATTTTTGGCTAGTAACGCTGAGTGCCTGAACCTTCCCCTACTCTTCTATACCTTCTACTTCTTAACGTTTTCTGCATAAGAAAAAAAAGCCTAACTGTTTGAGGTTTTACATCTGTGTGGACATTGCATTACTACAGACTTTCCTACCCGGACAACGAAGCTGAAGAGGTAACGTGCAAAACCCAAAACTAACCAGCAGCTCCTACGGGGGTAGTGCTACACATGGGGGCTCGTCCGGGATATTTGCCGTTGCCTCTGACAACCAGATTACTGTTCTTTTGCTTTTGGAAAGTCTGCCATTGAGAAAGTGTTGGACTGTGCAAGCTACGTGCGAAAAAAGAAATAAACACTAGGTGGCAGTAGTCTGCCGAATTAGGGAAATACTTTTATGCTGACAGATACAGGTGTAGCGCCCTCCCCAAAAGGCTGGGACGCTATTCAAAATATAGAGGGATGTCTGAGCCAGTAGTTGGGCTCAGACGGTTGAATTACATTTTTGATTTGCCTCTGTTCTAGTTGTGGTTTGCCTGGTAGTGATTTCCCTTATTGCCTGTAGGTGGCGTTGCCAACTCAGGCACCTGTTGGAACACGGGCAAACCACGGTGCATTGAGTGGCCCTTCTCGGCAGCGGTGCGGTGGGAGTGGTCGACCCACTGTGCCTGCTGGGCGGGGATACTTAAGGGACAGACGCCATTGATCGGTGTCAGTTCCGGCCCCGCAGCCCTCCAGGGGGGGGTGTTTGTGTGTGTGGTTCTGGTCTCGGGGCCACATTGGCCCGAGGCTGCATCGCTATCTAGAAGGCCCAGCTAGTCTGGCTGGGGCCTACATTCAGAGAGGGGATCCTAAGCTGTCCATCCAAATGGGGAGGAAGCTATCTTGGTGAAGGGGACCAGGGGAGGACCTGCTCTGGAGGGGACCGGCAAAGTGCTGCTGTCTCAGGGGGAGGCCTGGTAACTTTATCAAGGAGGGATCCACTGTATTACAAGCCCTACAGTTCGTCGGGTTGGCTTAAAGGCTCTTTCACTGTACGGCTGGAAGTTTGGGACTTTGAAATCCTGTGGCAGAGGATTCCTGGACTATCCTTTCATTCAACTTTAAAAGGTCTGTGGCAGAGACTTTATTCATTTCAAGACGTCTGTGGCAGAGACCCATTTCATCTTGGGCAGTCTGTGGCAGAGACTACCCTGTTGCTGATTCGTGTGTCATCCCAGCTGCTAGGCCATGTGAGAGGGGACTATCCGGGTGACCAAATACACACTCTAAACACTGAGAGTGGTAAGTGACTGTGAGCTGATATTTTTGGCTAGTAACGCTGAGTGCCTGTACCGTCCCCTACTCTTCTATACCTTCTACTTCTCAAAGTTTTCTGCATAAGAAAAAAAAGCCTAACTGTTTGAGGTTTTACATCTGTGTGGACATTGCATTACTACAGACTTTCCTACCCAGACAACAAAGCTGAAGAGGTAACGTGCAAAACCCAAAAGTAACCAGCAGCTCCTACGGGGTAGTGCTACACAGGCAATGGTAGACGCGTTTCACAAGCGGTACGCTGGAGCAGCCACAAGCCTGAGTTAAGGATTAGGAACATTACGGAAATGTTTGTTACTTTATTTTGGACTGTTGTTTGTCTTTGTCACCATAAGTCACGTACCTGGTAGGAGTCTGATATGATGAGGTCGGCCTCTCTTGTATCTCCAGTCCAAGCCCCACTGAGAGTGGAACAGATGGTGGCTAAGGCCAGGCGGAACACGAGTGCCTGTAGAAGTTGCTTGCAGAACTTGCAGAGGCAGATGTGGCTAGGAGACCCAGACAGGTAGACAGGCATCGGGCACATGCAGGATGAGCAGATGTTAAAAGGTAACTCTAACCCACTTGCAGGTTCAGGAAACGTAGCTGGCTGGAACAGGGGTCAGAGGAATAGCCGGGTTTAGCAACAGGCGGGCAGCAACGTACAAGGAATAAGCAGAAGCAGGGTCAATGGAAGCCGGGATAAGGAGCCAGTAGACAGCAAGAATTCAGAGTCCAGCGACAGCATCAGGGAAAGCTAAAGTCAGCAATGGGTATCAGGCAGAACACACAGGAATCAGGAAGGTTCAGGACACAGCTGAAGACCAGTCAGCACTGTTTGAGAGTCAGAGCATCCTTTAAATAGGCAGACTGGCGCCAAGAAAGATTAGAGACGCGCTCCTGCGCACTAGCTATATGGAAGGGCTGCTGCGGCCCGTGAGTGCGCGCGTGCCAGTGTTCCGGGAAGCCTGCCGAACACGCGCATGCGCACAGGTGTTCCTAGTAGTTCTCTTACACCATGTTAATTTATTTAGGTAAAGCTTTTGAAACTTTGCCTCTGCCTGGTCTGAAGGTACTCAATGCTGGTAACTGGCACATATTGTTGCAGCTCGGCTCACTAAGCGCATTGGGGTATGAAGACAGTGGTACAAGAGTTAATACAGTGTGAAGATAGAAGTGGTTACCATGGGTAATGAAGGTTTCTCTAGATGCCTTTGGTTAAGTGTACATGTGTCATGTGAGATAGCCTCTGGCAGCGAGGGAGATGTTGTAGCACTCTTTCGGTAGTGATCTGTCTCCCATAGCAACGGAACAGGTCTGCACCGCCAGGGTCCTCAACCTGTACACAGGTGTATGGAAGAGAAAGAGTTAAGTGAAGTGCAAGCTTGGAGTCCACGCTAGGTGCGCGGCGGGACCCCACACCGTTCCTGGGAGTGAGGCAGCTGTGATATGCTGGACATGTGGAGAAGGCAAGGGCTCTGAGTGTCCCTCCTAAATGCACAAGTAACTGTGGTGATTTTACATTAAGAAAGTTTAATCAAGTTGAATTGTTTGTTCAAGTAAAAGTATGCTGTGTATAAAGAAGTAGCCCTGTACAAAGTGCCTAGCGTAGCCCAGACCAACCTGGGATAGGTCTCTCATGGGACCCTTGCTTGGCTCCCAACGAGGAACAGGATGTGACGACCACGACTTGACACCTGACCCACATGTTGAAGTTTGTTGAAGTTGGGGGGGGCATCTCTCCTCAAAAACTGCTGCCTCCTCATTTCTCCTCCACCCAGATGTGGGCAAAATAGTAAAACCTCAAGTACTTTTTCACAGAATAGGCAAGCACAGCCCATGTTCCACTTCAATGCCTGGTTCCTCAGCCACCTATTGTTGGGCTAAGGAATTGTCTACAGTATGTTGGGGTAGGAGAGTGTGCATATTACTATGGAAATGGCAACCATGACTGAGTCACTATTTGCATAGTTGCTGCAGGAGAGCTCCAAGTCTTGCTGCAGTAGCAGATCACATTATATACATTTACTTTAATACATTTTTGGAGAGATTCACTTTGCTACTTGCCAGTTGCCACACTAGTCGAAAGCCGGTTACAAGAAAGGACTATAAACACTTAAATAGGTGTTGTGTATAGATTTAAAATGTAAACATTATAGAATAAAACTTTTTGGTATATTAAACAAACTTATGGGGAACTCTAGCACATACGTAGTTTTGAATGTTATTGGAGCTACCATAATGTGATTAATGTTGACAACTGAATAAAGCGATGTTATAAAGTAATTTATAGATAAATTACCCAAATGTATTGCTACAGTGTCTGCAGCTTTATGACTTGCCATGGTTGTCACTGCCTCAACTGACCTCTTCCATCTGTTAGCAAGAAATATTTTGGCACTATAAATGTCGCCAAATTGATTCTTTATTGATTTGTGAGAGTTTACACACCATTAACCAACAGAAGCATTGAGTTTATGTCTTTTTCTGGTTAGTAGCTTTCAATGAATAACCCATAAAGTGCTTGGCTCTAGCTACACATCCACCACTATGCAGGAGTAATATAAACCAATACAGGGGTCCCTTTCCGGATGAGTCATAGCAATCCTCGTTCCTTCTGAAATATGCATCCTAATCGCATGGTGGAGAGGATAAAATAAACCTGTTAATTATTAAGGACACTCTCTTTAATTCATAAAAATTTTCCAAATGTTAAATATTTTGTGAATTCATAAAGATACTAACTTTTTGTATTAAAGACTAACCAATTTAAATTATACAAAAAAATGTGTGTTGTTAAAATACATGTATGCTAGCCGCATGAATGCATCAAATAGCAAGGAAGATGACTAATTTAAATGGTAATGCATACTGCATTATGTAGGTATGCATCCTAAAGGCAAAGGCAAAACTATTGTATGGTTTTGGCACTGATGCCTTGTTTATTTAATGGCCCACCCAGGAATGCTGAAGCTTTTTTGTATTTTTGTCTGTGAGACCTTGTTTGATGGCAATTGAAATGCATGCAGTGTGTTCCACTTCTTCTTTCAACCTGCCAGATTGTAAAAAAAGTATTCCTTTTATTTAGGATGATAAGTTTTGTCTTCTATCTGTCTACCTCCTTTCAGCCTAAGTTCATGGTTAGTGGCCTTGGTATGAATGGGCATACAATCTACATCCAAGTGACTACCAACTGCATAGCAACCACCTTATATAGTAGACAGGATTCCATCACTGAACTCATACTCTTGGTCAACAAAGGTTCTATTGATGCTCACTGAATACTTTTAGCTTATTGACAGACAATCCATATAAGCTCCATAATTTATTGAAATTTTACCAAAAAATTCCAAGGTTCCCTTTTGGTTTTAGCTACCTCATATTAAAACTGACATGAAAGAAAGGGGAAGGCTTAGAAACAGATTAACATACCAGATCTTTCCCTTTTATTGTTTGAAGATTATGCCCAGTTTCTTCGAAATCATTAAATACTGCATAAAGTCATTAACCCTTAGTAGGAACTTGAAGCAGACCTTTCATACAAATGTACTGTTAATGGACAGCTTGTGATTGACCATTTCTAAAGGTAAATGCAGAACTTACAGAAACAACTTATTTTTTATTTCTGCGTGGTGCATACACATTAGGTTAAAATATTGAAGTTGTTTTTTTTACCATGTAGAGAATAGTGGAGGAGCAACTCCTTACTATATGGTAGAACATGGCTTCAGCATCTCCTACTTTATTCCAACCCCTTTTCAAACTTCAGTGTTTCCTCAAGTGGCCATAAAACAATCTTCATCAGGTTTTGTATTTTCTCTAAACTCTGTTAGTATACAGGTTGTAGCAGCTGGGAAAAATTTATGAAACAAATCAGGTTGTCAGAGACTTTAAAGAAAACAACAAGCAGTTGGGATGTCCATAATTAAAAGAATACAGCTACTGCTACTAGTTTTGGTGCTCTCACAGGTCCATATGCATAGACTATACAAAGTGAGCAAACAATTCAGCGAATAAAACTGCCATCAGACTTTGCTGTTTGCAGTGGATGGGGGATAATGCAGCCAATTACACTACAGTGTCAAGGTGGGTGAGATATCATGGTAAAAAAATATTTATGATGTACATTTACTATCACCACCTTTTAAGAGAAAGCTAGATGAAATCAACTCTCTCCTGTTATTATCCCACCCCCCAACCTGCCTGCTCAAGCAAAATTTCCATACAACCAACTACAGTATGTACACATTGCTCAGTGATCTTTTATGTTCTTATCAATTGGTGCATCGTTCTTTCCCACACTTTTTTGGCCAGGTGCCCCCATGATCAGTCCTTGGAGTATATTTTTGTCTATACCCCCTCTCTTGGCAAACTGATCTCTTCTTTTTGGCCTCAGATACCATCTCAGTGCTGATGAGACCCAGGTCCACTCCTGACCTTTCATTGTCCTAAAAATATTTAGGTATAACAAACCACCCTTTCATCTCTTCCTTTGACCTACGCCTGTCCTGATCACTCAATTTCATCATTAAATGCATGACTACAAGATTTCTCTAGAGTAGCCCCCATTGTCTAGGATTCTCTTTCTTGTTTTATTAGGCTATCTGCCTTTATAGTCTTCAAATAGTTTTTAGTATTTCACCACATCTTGGATTGTAAACTCATAGTAAAAGAGTCCCCCCTTCTTCTTCAGTGCGTGCTTTCAGCACACAACCTTGGATCCCCATGGACACATAAGCAGCGACTAAGATTAAGACCCCTGCCCTGCCACCACATATATGTACTACAGGTTTCACTTAATGCTGCCTGGCTATATCCAGCTAGTGCTATATTGATAGCTGCCTGTCACATACAGTGGTTGGAGGCCTAGCTTACCAGAGGGCTCCCCTTGCAGCTCTGGTTTGAGCACCCCTGAATATGGTGACAAAGACTTAAAGTAGCACGGGTACCGGTATGCAGGAAGCCCATGGCAGAGGAAACTGGACTGTAGGCAGTAGTGGTGGAGGATGCCCAGGAGAGGATCATGGTTGGCAGTCTGCAGGATGGCACCTGGTAGGAAATCCTTGGGAACACGGTATGAAGACTTGAACAGGAATGCAATTAGTGACAGATGCAGGTAACTGCCAGGATCAGATAAAGGCAAGTTGGGATCATACACAGGTAGGCAGGGGAAAGCATAGTCAAGTAGCAGGCTGAGGTCAGTACCAGGAAAACAGGTAGAGTGTGGTCAGAGATCAGCTGAGGTTGGTATCCGGATTAACAGAGCATGTTCTGGATTGGACCAGGTCAGCAACAGGAGATCAGTTAACAAGAGCAAGAACACAGGAGCATGGATCAGGTGGAAGCTGAAGAACAACCAGTGATTACCAGACATCAATACTTCCTTTAAACAGGCAGTTTGGCACCACCCCCGGGTTTTTCCGTGTACGGGCTTGCGCACTAGGGCATGCGGCCATACACATATGCGCCAACATTCGAGTGCATGTCAGCTACTTGCAAAAGTCCTCCAGCATTGACTTCCTGACACTGCCATTGTTTCCTTTGGTTTCTATAATTCTAGCCTGATTGCTTTACCTGCTTGCTATCAGGGAGTGTCTTGTAATAGTGAAGAGAGATGCAATAGGGCCATGGTATTATGTTCTTGTCCCTCCACATTCCTCCTACATCTGTTCTCTATCTATAATGTCCCCAAACTGGGATGCTTGTTATTGCCTTTAATCATTGCGTTATGTATTGAACCCCTGGCTGCCAATATTAGAAAAAATCGAGATATTTCATGACAAAGCATTTACAGTCTTGACTCAGTCAGACTCTTACAATCCCCTGATAATGTTACCAAACCTCCATAATGTCCTTGACGAATATGGCTGCTTATCATAAAAACCCCAAAAATACCACAAAGACTGAGGCATTGCCTATTACCATTAAACCAGATGACCTACAACTTCTTCAAGCAAATTACAGTTAAAAAAAAGACTCTAAAATATCTCAATGATGCAAATCTACATATCACACATTCTACCAACAGAATTATTCCTCGATTTTACAGGAAATCTCTTGCTACTACACAAATGGAAGACTCTCCTTAACTCATTTATTAACTGTATAGCTCTCACTAAGATGTCCATTCTTCCTCAAACCTCTTTATTATTACTGAAACCTTACTGGTTCCCAATAGGGCCCTCGAAAAAATCCAGGCAAACATACTAAATTTCATATGGGGCCATGAACATCATGGGCTTTCTAAACTTTTAATATGTTCACTGAGAACCTAAGGGGCCTTGGGGTTCCAGATATAGCGAAATAGCACTCTTGTGCATCCTATCTCCATGCTATGGAGCTCAAATTTCATGACTTCTGATGCAGACCTGTTGGTCCCAGTGCCATTTACTAGGAGTTTCTGGAGCCAGATTAACCACTAAAGGACCGGAAGAATTTGCCCCCTTATAAGAGAAGTATGTTTTTTTTTATTTTAGATTCATACTTACCTAGGTGGATGCAGCATCAGACTGATGCTGCATCTATCCCCCGCCGTCTCTGCACTGAGAACCGAGCCATCGAACATCGCCGATGGCTCTGGTTCTCACAGCTCCCCGGGAGGAGAGCTGCTGACTGTCAGTCAGCAGCTCTCCTCTCTGCTTCTTCACGCTTATTGGAACGCTGAGCTGTGGAGGGGCGGGGAGTGGCTGTCTCAGCGGCTGGCTGAGATGCTGAGACTGCCATCAGTCAAGGCAGCTGGTGGATCCAGACTTGGGAAGTTGGGATGATGCGCTGTCTCGACTGATGGCAGTGACGTCAGCGTAGAGCGTACTTCAGACCGCTCTCCGCTAAAAACGTGTCACAGGAGTGCAAAATGAATTGAACTTCTGTATTCCAGAGGAGAAGCCCAGCCTAAAAAGCTCAGGCGCATCGCTTTAACTGACAATTGCGCAGTCGTGCGACACTGTACCCAAGCAAAATATAAGTCCTTTTTTCCCCACAAATAGAGCTTTCTTTTGGTGTTATTTGATTATTTTTTTAACTTTTTGCTATAATAAGTATCCCCCCCCAAAAAATTAAAAAAAAAGAATTTCTTCATCAGTTTAGGCCGATATGTATTCTATTCTTCCACATATTTTTGGTAAAAAAATCGCAGTAAGTGTATACTGATTGGTTTGCGCAAAAGTTATAGTGTCTACAAAATAGGGAAAAGATTTATGGCATTTTTATTATTATTATTTTTTTTCTAGTAATGGTAAAAGTGATCAGTGATTTTTAGTGGGACTGCGATATTGTGGCGGACAGATCGGACACCTTTGACACTTTTTTGGGACCACTGACATTTATACAGCGATCAGAGCTAAAAATAGCCACTGATTACTGTATAAATGTCACTGGCAGGGAAGGGGTTAACACTAGGGGCGATCAACGGGTTGTGTTCCCTAGGAAGGTGTTTCTAACTGTGGGGGCAGTGTAGTCACTAGAGGAGGAGACAGAACGCTGTTCCTAATCACTAGGAACAGACAATCTGTCTATCCTCCCCTGACAGAGCGGGGATCTGTCTGTTTACATTGACAGATCCCCATTCTGTTTCTCTCAGGAGCGATCGGGGGTGGCTGGCGGAAATCACGGCCACCAGCCACGCGTATCAGCTCCAGTGGTCTTAAAGCGGCCAACGTACCATGAAGACGATTCGTCCAGGAGAGCCAACCTGCCGCAGTACAACTGCAGCGGCTGGCCTTTAAGTGGTTAAAGACAAGTATCACTAAATGACCAATGAAACGTTGAGGACATCACTTTTTTTACTTCTCCATCTCACAGATGATTCAATACTGGTAAACTCTTTCTTTTTTTATTTTTTTATTTGTCCATGTGGTCAATTTTAATATAAAGAATTGAATTTCCTTTACTGACATAAGGGATGTCCTTCCTTAACCACTTTGCGCCCGGGCCATTGGCAAAAGACGTCTGCATTGCGGCGCTCAATTGCCGAGAGGACATCCATGGACGTCCTCCTGTTTATTTCCGCGATGCGTGCCGCCGCGGGTGCGCATCAGGGAAAAGCTGTGCCCGCCGTGTCAGGCGGGTGCCGATGCGCATACCTGGCGGCCGCGATGTCCGCCAGGTACCCGCGATCGGCTGTCACAGAGCCAGGGACGCGGATCTCTGTGTGTAAACACAGAGATCCACGTCCTGTCAGGGAGAGGAGACTGATGCTGTGTCCCTTGTACATAGGGACACAGATCGGTCACCTCCCCCAGTCAGTCCCCTCCCCCCACAGTAAGAATCACCTAGCAGGGAATACATTTAACCCCTTGATCGCCCCCTAGTGTTAACCCCTTCCCTTCCAGTCACATTTATACAGTAATCAGTGCATATTTATAGCACTGTTCGCTGTATAAATGTGAATGGTCCCAAAAATGTGTCAAAAGTGTCCGATGTGTCTGCCATAATGTCGCAGTCACAATAAAAATCGCAGATCGCAGCCATTACTAGTAAAAAAAAAAAATAATTAAAAAAAATGTCATAATTCTATTCCCTATTTTGTAGGCGCTATAACTTTTGCGCAAACCAATCAGTATACGCTTATTGCGATTTTTTTTTACCTAAAATATGTAGAAGAATACGCATTGGCCTAAACTGAGAAAAAAACTATTTTTTTTTAAAAAAAATTGGGATATTTATTATAGCAAAAAGTAAAAAATATTGTGTTTTTTTCAAAATTGTCGCTCTATTTTTGTTTATAGCGCAAAAAATAAAAACTGCAGAAATTATCAAATACCACCAAAAGAAAGCTATATTTGTGGGAAAAAAAGGACATCAAGTTTGTTTGGGAGCCACGTCGCACGACCGCGCAATTGTCATTCAAAGCGTGACAGTGCTGAAACCGGAAATTTTGCCTGGGCAGGAAGGGGGTTATGTGCCCAGTTGTCAAGTGGTTAAGGGACCTGATATCGGAAATCTATAGGATACTGTGCACTTACCCAGAATGTCCATTTTTGAAACCTCTATGTGAGGAGATGGGAGGAGATCTACAATTGGAGATGTGGAGGACCCTTTGTCCACAGTTCTCTTTGTATATTGTATAAAGAGTGTGCATATAAAATTCTGATGCATTGGTATTATACACAGTAAATGCTACATGCCATATACCCAGCAACCAGTAATTTGTGTTGGCGATTAAACTTAGAAGCGGGTTCCCTTTAACATATTATGTTGTTTTCCCTGGTAATTTCCCCCTTCTGGTGAAATGTTAAACACCCTTCTCTCCAGAATTTGAGCTGCTGAATTTTAATTGTCCCATTTGCTGGGCTTTTCAATAGCTGGGCTGTCTAAAAACCTAAAAAAGTATCCACTTACATTCTTGGGGAGCTTGTTGCTTGATTGCTTTAAAATAGAAACAAACTCTTTGCACATATTGCATCATTTGGCTGCTTCAGATATCACCATCAAACCCAAAGTGGGATTCCATTCCTCAAGTTGCAATCTTCAGTGTGAAGCAGATATATAACGTATATATATATATAAAGTGTGATGAAAGAATCGAGGGCTGGCTGCACAGAAGAAGAAAACGATTTTATGTAAGGAATGGGCATCATAACTGCTACAAAAGCTGGTTTAGTGTTTTCATTAGAGCTCCTCTTGATTCACACTATTTTACATGTGGTTGCAATTTTGTTTTTATGTTTCATTTTTATTAAATATAACCTGGCCAAGTGACAACCATACTCACAGTCAGCAATTCGCAAGCGGTATGCAAAGTAAATAAGAAATCTTCTTAGCAATGCTCAGTACATGCATTTCCTTCTTCTGCAATAAATGTTTCTGTCATCAACTGAAATTATCAATAGACCCTATGAAATAAATTACCAGCATATTTATCAAATCCTTTAACTTGGGGCTCCAGAGCAATCTGCTCTCCCACTTGCCCATTTTCATCAGTAAATACTGTACATTTTTGAATTCTGCTTACAATATCTTGGGAAGCTATCTTTCATTTATTGAACTCTAGTGTCTTTCTACAATAGCAGTGTCTTTCAAGCGGTTTGTTTATTGTCCCTAGTATGTGCATGTACACTGGATATTGTATTGAGAAAATGTCCTTGGGATGATTAGTATATGCTAATGTTGTGCATATTGTTAATGCTGTCGCTTGCAATAGCAACTTGCCTGTCTTTTGCTATGATTTTAGGAATTATATGGAGTTTCATCATTTTTTTGCTATGTATCATATTGTACCTTTGGCAGGAATACACTCCTTCACTATGCTGGTGTAGATTTAGCTTTCTTAGGATCCTACAGGGAGACATCACTGGCACCTAGGCAAGCGGCCAACATCTAGGGTCTATTGTAAGTAGCTTTACCATTATCATTAGGTCATTTTATGTATTTACACATGTACATAGTGCATGTAAATGATCTCAGTGTAAATACCCTGTTTATTATTCTCCTTCTGTGTGTGCACAGGATAGTCAAGTCTGGCTCCTCTGTGTCGGCGAATGGCTGCTGAAACTGATAGGAGGGATTGCTGACAACAGAGGGAGAGCTGGAGCCTAGTGATCACATGACTGCGCTGAAGGCGATTAAAAAAAAGATATTTACATCACAGTGTTTGCATGTGAGAAGCCGTGTTCCAAGCTGGTTGGAAAACAATTGGAGGATCTCCCCATCACAGCTGATCTTGTCTTCAGGTCTCTGACACAAAGAAAGATGCTTCATCATGATCCTCCTCACAGCCCTCCGCAACTGAATTTTGTGGCAACATTCATCTGGAGGTATCTCTATTAATAACTGTATATACCTCAGTATATGTGCACAATTACACCAGGACGTCTATTGTGCCCTTTGCTGATAGTATCTGTACATTGGAGGTATGTATTATTATTCCTCTTTCTTATATAAAGCTTGTATTATCTCCTTAACCACTTAAGCCCTGGACCATTTCGGGCCATTAGGACCAGGCCTGTTTTTGGGATTCGGCACTGCGCTGCTTTAACTGTAAATTGTGCGGACATGCAATGTTGTACCCAAATGAAATTTGCGTCCTTTTCTTCCCACAAATAGAGCTTTCTTTTAATGGTATTTGATTGCCTCTGCGATTTTTATTTTTTGCGATATAAACAGAAAAAGACTGAAAATTTTGTAAAAAAATGATATTTTCTACTTTTTGTTATAAGAAAAATCGAATAAACTCAATTTTAGTCATACATTTAGGCCAAAATGTATTCAGCCACATGTCTTTAGTAAAAATAATGTCAATAAGCGTATATTTATTGGTTTGCGCAAAAGTTGTAGCGTTTACAAACTAGGGTACATTTTCTGAAATTTACACAGCTTTACATTTATGACTGCCTATCTCATTTCTTGAGGTGCTAAAATGGCAGGGCAGTACAAAACCCCCCCAAATGACCCCATTTTGGAAAGTAGACACCCCAAGGAAATTGCTGAGAGGCATGTTGAGCCCATTGAATATTTTTTTTTTTTTGTCCCAAGTGATTGAATAATGACAAAAAAAAAAAAAAAATTACAAAAAGTTGTCACTAAATGATATATTGCTCACACATGCCATGGTTATATGTGGAATTGCACCCAAAATACATTCTGCTGCTTCTCCTGAGTACGGGGATACCACATGTGTGGGACTTTTTAGGAGCCTAGCCACGTACGGGACCCCGGAAACCAAGCACCGCCTTCAGGATTTCTAAGGGCGCAAATTTTTGATTTCACTCCTCACTACCTATCACAGTTTCGAAGGCCATAAAATGCCAAAATAGCACAAACCCCCCCCAAATGACCCCATTTTGGAAAGTAGACACCCCAAGCTATTTACTGAGAGGCATGTTCAGTCCATGGAATATTTTATATTTTGCCACAAGTTGCGGGAATATGACAAACTTTTTTTTTTTTGCACAAAGTTGTCACTAAATGATATATTGCTCACACATGCCATGGGCATATGTGAAATTACACCCCAAAATACATTCTGCTGCTTCTCCTGAGTACGGGGATACCACATGTGTGGGACTTTTTGGGAGCCTAGCCGCGTACGGGACCCCAAAAACCAAGCACCGCCTTCAAGGTTTCTAAGGGCATAAATTTTTGATTTCACTCCTCACTACCTATCACAGTTTTGAAGGCCATAAAATGCCAAGATGGCACAAAACCCCCCCCCAAATGACCCCATTTTGGAAAGTAGACACCCCAAGCTATTTGCTGAGAGGCATGTTGACCCCATTGAATATTTTTTTTTTGTCCCAAATGATTGAATAATGACAAAAAGAAAAAAAAAATGTACAAAAAGTTGTCACTAAATTATATATTGCTCACACATGCCATGGTTATATGTGGAATTGCACCCCAAAATACATTCTGCTGCTTTTCCTGAGTACGGGGATACCACATGTGTGGGACTTTTTGGGAGCCTAGCCGCGTACAGGGCCCCAAAAACCAAGCACCGCCTTCAGGATTTCTAAGGGCGTAAATTTTTGATTTCACTCCTCACTACCTATCACAGTTTCGAAGGCCATAAAATGCCAAAATAGCACAAAACCCCCCCAAATTACCCCATTTTGGAAAGTAGACACCCCAAGCTATTTGCTGAGAGGCATGTTGAGTCCATGGAATATTTTATATTTTGCCACAGGTTGCGGGAATATGACAAACTTTTTTTTTTTGCACAAAGTTGTCACTAAATGATATATTGCTCACACATGCCATGGGCATATGTGAAATTACACCCCAAAATACATTCTGCTGCTTCTCCTGAGTACGGGGATACCACATGTGTGGGACTTTTTGGGAGCCTAGCCGCGTACGGGACCCCAAAAACCAAGCACCGCCTTCAAGGTTTCTAAGGGCATAAATTTTTGATTTCGCTCCTCACTACCTATCACAGTTTTGAAGGCCATAAAATGCCAAGATGGCACAAAACCCCCCCAAATGACCCCATTTTGGAAAGTAGACACCCCAAGCTATTTGCTGAGAGGCATGTTGAGCCCATTGAATATTTTTTTTTGTCCCAAATGATTGAATAATGACAAAAAGAAAAAAAAATGTACAAAAAGTTGTCACTAAATGATATATTGCTCACACATGCCATGGTTATATGTGAAATTACACCCCAAAATACATTCTGCTGCTTCTCCTGAGTACGGGGATACCACATGTGTGGGACTTTTTGGGAGCCTAGCCGCGTACGGGACCCCAAAAACCAAGCACCGCCTTCAAGGTTTCTAAGGGCATAAATTTTTGATTTCACTCCTCACTACCTATCACAGTTTTGAAGGCCATAAAATGTCAAAATAGCCCAAAACCCCCACAAATGACCCCATTTTGGAAAGTAGACACCCCAAGCTATTTGCTGAGAGGCATGGTGAGTATTTTACAGCTCTCATTTGTTTTTGAAAATTAAGAAAGACATTTTTTTTTCTTTTTTTTTTTCTTTTTTTACATTTTCAAAACTTTGTGACAAAAAGCGAGATCTGCAAAATACTCAACATACCTCTCAGCAAATAGCTTGGGGTGTCTACTTTCCAAAATGGGGTCATTTGGGGGGGTTTTGTGCCATCTGGGCATTCCATGGCCTCCGAAACTGTGATAGGCAGTGAGGAGTGAAATCAAAAATTTACACCCATAGAAATCCCGAAGGCGGTGCTTGGTTTTTGGGGTCCCGTACGCGACTAGGCTCCCAAAAAGTCCCACACATGTGGTATCCCCGTACTCAGGAGAAGCAACAGAATGTATTTTGGGGTGTAATTCCACATATGCCCATGGCATGTTTGAGCAATATATAATTTAGTGACAACTTTTTGTACATTTTTTTTTTTTTTTTGTTGGTCATTATTCAATCACTTGGGACAAAAAAAAAATATTCAATGGGCTCAACATGCCTCTCAGCAAATAGCTTGAGGTGTCTACTTTACAAAATGGGGTCATTTGGGGGGGTTTTGAACTGTCCTGGCATTTTATGCACAACATTAGGAAGCTTATGTCACACATCATCCACTCTTCTAACCACTTGAAGACAAAGCCCTTTCTGACACTTTTTGTTTACATGAAAAAAAATGTTTTTTTGCAAGAAAATTATGTTGAACCCCCAAACATTATATATTTTTTTAAAGCAAAGGCCCTACAGATTAAAATAGTGGGTGTTGCATTTTTTTTTTCCACACAGTATTTGCGCAGCGATTTTTCAAACGCATTTTTTGGGGGAAAAACACACTTTTTTTATTTTTAATGCACTAAAAAACACTATATTGCCCAAATGTTTGATGAAATAAAAAAGATGATCATAGGCCGAGTACATGGATACCAAACACGACATGCTTTAAAATTGCGCACAAACGCGCAGCGGCGACAAACTACATTCATTTTTAAAAGCATTTAAAAGCCTTTACAGGTTACCACGTTAGATTTACAGAGGAGGTCTACTGCTAAAATGACTGCCCTCGATCTGACCTTCACGGTGATACCTCACATGCATGATGCAATTGCTGTTTACATATGACGCTAGACCGACGCTTGCGTTCGCCTTTGCGCAAGAGCAGGGGGGGACAGCGGTGCTTTTTTTTTTTTTTTTTTTTTTTATTATTTATTTGGCTTTTTTTTTTTTTTTTTAAACTGTGCCTTCCATATTTTATTTTTTTACCATTTTTATCGTTTTCTCAGGGAATGTAAATATCCCCTATGATAGCAATAAGTAGTGACAGGTACTCTTTTTTTGAAAAAAATTGGGGGGTTAGACCCTAGATCTTTCCTCTGCCCTCAAAGCATCTGACCACACCAAGATCGGTGTGATAAAATGCTTTCCCAATTTCCCAATGGCGCTTTTTATATCCGGGGGGGGGACATTCCCTCCCACTGCTTGTAAAAGCAGTCTAGAGGCTAATTATCTGCTAGAATTGCTTTTACATGAAAGCCGGCTGCTGGCTGAAAAGAATGATACCAAGATGATACCTAAACCCGCAGGCATCATTCTGGTATAAACATTCAAAGTCCAGCAACATACCAGTACGTTGCTGGTCCTTGTTGGACATGTATTGTAATCTTTTTTTTCATACAGCCTATTGGCTGAACGAAAAAAAGAGATTGATTGGTGGGTATGCCCACCATTAGAATACCTCCCTTCATCCACCCACTTCTAATGATGGGCATATATGCCGAAGCATGGGGGCATCCTCCCGCAAAAAAGTTATGCCGCGTACACACGGTCAAGCCTTCGTCGGAATTTCAACCGTATGTACGCGGCATAAAAGGTTATGCCGCGTACACACGGTCGGACTTTTCCACGGGCAAGCCCTAGTTGGAATTTCGACCGTATATACGCGGCATTAGGAGCAAAATCGCTCCTCCGCCCCTGCTGCCCCCATGCTTCGTCATATATGCTCTTTTTTTTAACTGTGGTGGTGAAATCACCTCCTACAGCGTTGGAGTCACGGCTTTATGTATCGTGGGAGCAAACGCTGTTGCTGTCAAGATAAATAGATCCGCGCTGCAACTGAATGGAGTACCTGCTAAGCAAATGGTGGTTAACATTAAAACAAAGTAACATTACAGTACAACAGTAAGACCTTACCATGCCATACCTGCAAAGCAAATACCAAAACAAAACCTAGTAAAAAATAAAAAAATGTTTTAACGCAACCTGTGCCTAAAATATATATATGCCGAAGCATGGGGGCATCCTCCCGCAAAAAAGTTATGCCGCATACACACGGTCGGAATTTTCCACGGGCAGGCCTCCGTCGGAATTTCGACCGTATGTACGCGGCATTAGGAGCAAAATCGCTCCTCCGCCCCTGCTGCCCCCATGCTTCGGCATATATGCTCTTTTTTTTAACTGTGGTGGTGAAATCACCTCCTACAGCACTGGAGTCACGGCTTTATGTATCGTGGGAGCAAACGCTGTTGCTGTCAAGATAAATAATTCCGCGCTGCAGTTGAATGGCGCACCTGAAAACAAAAAATTACATACCTGAAAAGCAAGCATGATAAAACATTGCAGAATAGAATACAGTAAAAAAGAGCAGAACAATAGAGAGAAAATAGAGAGAGAGAGAACAATAAAACGACAACTATTTTTGGTTTTTTTATTTTATATTTTTTTTGTGTTTTGTTTTTTACGTTTTTTTTTTCTTTTTTACACTTTTTTTTGTAACTTTACAACTGTAATGGTTCGGGTCTCTCAAAATGTAATGGCATCTTGGGAGACCCTGTGTAAGTGTGTCCTTGTCTGTGAAATGCTGTACCCTACGCTAAAACTTCACTTTTGAGTGGTAGCGTTCAAAACATTCACCTTGGCAAAGACCAAGCTTGTCAGGACAGAGTGGACAAAAACTACGGGTGTCACGCCTAAATCCGCGCTTGCTACAGACACGACATCTTTTTTGGGGGTGGCTTTGGGTAGGGGTACTCGGGAGGACATACGAATAATGCCTCTCATGCAGCCGGCTTACTGCATTTGGTAGGGGATGGTGAGGTGCAGAACCGCCTGGATACAGGAGTTCTGTGACTATCTCATTCTGGAATTTTAGAAGAGATAACGTCCCGCCTGAAGCTCTGTATAGCACATGAGCGTTCAGCAAAGCCAATTGGAATAATGATAGAGACACTTTTTTGTACAAGCGTCTCGCCTTACGGTCAATTAGATACGGCGCCATCAACTGGTCGTTGAGGTCCACCCCTCCCATATTTTGGTTATATTCGTGGACACAGAGGGGTTTCTCCACAACACCAGTCGCCGTACGAATTTGGACTGTCGTGTCTGCATGAAGGGAGGTAAGAAGGAAAACATTCTTATTGTCCCTCCACTTCATAGCGAGCAAGTTATTACACTTCAAGCAGGCTCTCTCCCCCAGCCTAAGACGGGCATCTACAAGCCGCTAGGGAAAGCCCCGGCGATTAGGTCGCACGGTGCCACATGCTCCAATCTGATGATCAAACAAGTGACTAAACAGTGGCACGCTCGTGTAATAATTGTCCACATACAAGTGGTACCCCTTTCCGAATAAGGGTGACACCAAGTTCCACACTATCTTGCCAGCGCTCCCTATGTAATCCGGGCAGTTGACCGACTCAATCTGACTATCTTTTCCCTCATAAACCGTAAAGTTCACTACATAGCCTGTTGCCCTGTCACAGAACTTGTAGAGCTTGACCCCGTATCTGGCACGCTTGCTGGGAAGGTACTGCTTGAAAGACAAGCGGCCAGAAAATTTAATCAGGGACTCATCAACGCAGACAACTTGATCGGGAGTAAACAAGGCTGCAAAACGTTCGTTGAAGTGGTTTATGAGGGGCCGAATTTTATAGAGCCGGTCGTATTCAGGGTCCCCACGTGGACGACAAAGTTCATTGTCGTTGAAGTGCATGAACCGCAAAATCTGCTCGTATCGTGCCCTGGACATGGAGGCAGAGAACACGGGCATGTGGTCAATTGGGTGCGTGGACCAATAAGCACGCAATGACGGAAATTTATGTGTGCCCATGTTGAGGGAAAGGCCCAGAAAGGTCTTAAATTCGGAAACCGTAATTGGTTTCCAATTTCTGGCAATTTTAGGCAACTGGGGGTTAGCGGCGATAAATTGACCAGCATATAAATTACTCTGGTCCACAATAGATCTATAGAGATCTTCCGTGAAAAACAGCGAATAAAAATCAATTGGAATAAAATCAGCTGTTTCCACCTGAATACCGGGTTGGGCAGTGAATGGGGGAAGTACGGGTTCTGCAGAAGTGGTGGGGACCCAATCAGGATAGGCGAATTCTGCAGGAAGGGCAGTATGGGCACGACGGGCCTGCCTTTGTCTTCTTGGTGGCAGCGGGACACTACTTGTGCTTGCCACCTCGCCAGCTTGAACTGCACTTATGGGACTCGCCACGTCACCAAGTGTTACTGCAGTGCTGGATGTACGTCCAGGCTGTACTAGGCCGCTGGTGCTTGCCAGTTCACCAGAAGGAATAGCAGCGCTAGTACTACTCTGCTCCATGATACGAGAGACCTGCGGTTCTTGCTCCTCAACAACCTCAGAAGATCGGGATCGGGTACACCTGACCTTAGCAGGGACCTCAACTTCGTCGTCAGAGCTATCTGACGTGGGGCCGCTGACGTCACTGTCTTCTACGGGAAGATATTCTGAGCCTGAATCTGACAGATACGTGACCTCCTCTTCACTATCTGTCATGCTCAGAATCTCGTAGGCCTCTTTACTAGTGTACCTTCGTCTTGCCATTTTGGGCTCTAAATTTAGGGGTACACTAGTAAGATTCACAGGAAAAAAAGCACCTGACTGTCGTCAGCAAATATATCAAACGCTACAAAAAAACTGTTAGCGATCGCAGGGATCAGGCCTGTCTCTGCGAACGCTGCAGTTATGTGTGTTGTGTTTGGTAAGTGACAGTGATCGATCGATACTGCACTTGGGTGGGCTGGGCTGGGCTGGGCTGGGCGGAGGGGCTAAACGCAGGCGCTAGCAGGTATCTGGGCTGATCCCGCTAACACTGCGTTTTTGGGAACCCTAAACCGCTGGGGATGCTAGTATAGATCTGATCAGATACTATAGCACTAAGGGGGGTGTATGCTTTGCGCCTGGGTGTTAGCGTTACTGGCACTAACCTAACACTGCCTGGGGCGACGCAGACCCTCTCTGGCGCTAAAACCTAATTGATCTCACCCGCCGGGCGATCAGGGGGGTTAAACCTTTATTGGGTTATATACGGCGGGTGCCCTGATGCTATAAAAAGCAAACTAATCAACCAGCGTCACCCGTAACCTTTATATGGTGATCACTGGTGAAAGGGTTAACTAGGGGCAATCAGGGGGTTAAAACCTTTATTAGGTTAAATATGGGGGTACCTGACACTATATAAAAACCTGACGGGTAACCTAAATAACTAAATAACTTACTGCCTAACCAGTGACACCAGTGACGCTTATACGGCGATCACTGGTGAAAGGGTTAACTCTAGGGGCAATCAGGGGGTTAAAATAATATATGGGGGTACCTGACACTAATAAAAACCTGCGGCGAACCTAAAAAAAAATAACTGCCTATCTAAAACACCAGCGACACGAATACAGCGATCGGAAAAACAATCGCTTAGTGACGCTGAAGTTAGGGGGTGAAAGGGTTACCTGGGGGGTGATCAAGGGGTTAAACCTTTATTAGGGGGGGGTTAGGGGGCTACCCTGGACCTAAAGGGGCCTAATCCTAACTGCCCTGCAACTTTTTACAATCACAGATGACACTAAATGCAGTGATCAGTAAAATAAATGATCACTGCAATCAGTGACACTGTGATTGGGGGCTTTGGGGTGACCTGGGGGGTGACTGGGGGGTGATTTGTGTGCCTATGTGTACCTGCGTGTCAGTGGACTGTTGGTGCACTAACCTGCTTCTTCTCTCCTCGGCGCCGGGAACGAAAAGACCGCGGCGAGGGAGATGACATCACTTCCTCCAGCCTGTGTTTACATTTCAGGCAGGAGGAAGCAATTTCATTCGCCGGGAGCGATCGCGAGGGGGGGGGGCGGAATCGAGCAGCCGCCCCCTCATGCCTGATCGCTCCCGAACACTTAACGGCCGCTCACTGCAGTGAAGGGGGGTCCGGATGGACCCCCCAACTGCACAAAGGCGATCACGTAGATCTACGTGATTCTGCCTGTCGGTGCCATTCTGCCGACGTAAATCGGCGGTGGGCGGTCGTTAAGTGGTTAATGGTGTGCAAGTTCCTCTGCTCCCAAGTACTTTGATTATATTACTGGTTAATTTCCCTGGAAGTGAATCCTCTCTGTTTACAGAGGCCCTGTCTTGGGTGGAGGCACTTGCAACTTTAATATCAAACCCACTCTTCCACTTAGCGAACGTTCCAGTTCTCTTATTTACTTACAAGTTTAGCGTAATATCCTGTTTGAGGAGGGCCATTTCTCATAACCCCTGCAAGAGGGCTACACCTGCTTGTGATAGAAGCAAGTTATTCCCAGCCACAAATCCTTCGGGATTCTTTCTGCTTTCCACAGTAAGCCCTTTCTTGAGTGTTTAATAGAGGAGATTGGAGGAGTCTAATGCCTTGTACACACGATCGGATTTTCCATCAGGATAAACTCCGACTGATTTTTCAGACGGCATTCTGTTCAAGCTGTCTTGCATACACACTGTCACACCCAATTCCGACCGTCAAGAACGCGGTGACGTACAACACTATGCCGAGCCAATAAAAATGAAGTTCAATGCTTCCGAGCATGCGTCGACTTGATTCTGAGCATGCGTGGTTTTTTCTCCGTCGGAGTTCCACACAGACGAACAAAATTTCCGATCAGGAAAAAAGAGAACATGTTCTCTTTCTAAATTCAGACGGAAAAAAGTCAGATGGGGCACACACACGGTCCGAATATCCAATGAAAAAATTCCGTCTGACTTTTTCCATCGGAAATTCCGATCGTGTGTACAAAGCATTAGGAGAGTTTATCTACCCAGAAGGAACATCAGTTTACCTTGATCACTTTCCATTTCCATATACCGCTACTCTATGGGATATTACAAAGAGAGGATTTCTTCATGGTCTACAGTGACCAGAAGTGTCAGAAGACTTACTGGGGTCTTTCTTTGAGGTGAGAGGCTGGGGCACACCTGTGGTGGATCACGGATGTTGGTAGAGGAGATGTTTACCACATATTAATTGAAGTTCACCTATATTGCCTTTGAAATATTTCACTTTATTTTGGAACATCCATCATTGGACCTTGAAATTATTTTTCACAATTTGCACATTGCTCTTTTTTGCACACCTTTTTGCACTTAATATATATATTACTGGATTTCTGGACTATTGGACTATTGAAGTTACACTTTTTGATTTATTGCACATGTAATTTGCACTTTATATTTGTCATTTTTATTTGTAATGCCACGTACACACGGTCGTAATTTCCGACAGAAAAGTCAGATGGGAGCTTTTGGTCGGATATTCCGCTCGTGTTTGCCCCATTGGACTTTTTCTGTCGGAATTTTCGACAGACTTAGATGGAGAGCAGGTTCTCTATTTTTCCGTCGGAAGTTCCGACTGAGGTTTTTCCGTTGGAAAGTCCGGCCGTGTGTACTTTACTTTTACTTTTTTTTGAGTGAGCGCCGCTTATACATTTACCTTAGTCTTGATCTATGTACTCTCACCTTTTAAAGGTGTTTTATATGCTTTGTATATGCTTTTTTTAATTTATATAATAAATTGTGTGTTTTTATACTTCCTGTCTGCCTCGTGATGTACCTTTAATAGTCTAATTTTATGAAGCAACACTTTTTGTTTCTCTATCCTCTTTTGATTGTTTATTATTGATATACTAATGTAGAAAACATAAAATGAGCACCTGAGACGAATATTTCAGTGCAATATCTAAAGTCCTGAAGACTTTTGCACAGTATGGAATATGTATTAGCAATATCTACATTTTAAATATCAACCAACTATAAAAATCAGGGGCTGCATGTGAGGTCCGTTAATCCATCTGGTTCCCAAGCAGTGATATACAGTATTAAAACTGTAAATACTGTGAACTTTGGGCATGGTTGTAAAATAGTTCCTCGTACATCATATGAATTGCAGTATATTTGATAATCATTTGACAGTATAAACAGTATATATCCATGCTACAGTCAACAATCCTGATTTTTACTTCAGATAAAACTCTTCTCTGCCAAGGAAACCTTAGTAGCATTCAGGATTTATTGCTTTCTGCTCAGATCTGTATTTGAGAGACACTGTTCAGATACATTTATCCTAATGACAGTGTTTTTAAAATACATATATTATACTTACCATCACGGCTTCTGTTAGATAGAAATCTTTTAGAGTTATAGGCAATGCTAGGATCTTCCTGCTGCCCCCTGGTGGAAAGTCTCCAGTCATCAGAAAGTGCACTTGTTGCTAAGATGTGAAATGATTCGACAGAGGCAGTCAGACAAAATAACATTGCATTGCTGATAGTGAGTAACAATTTGGATCTGCCATGTGCCATGAGCAGAGGATGGAGTTTCCCTGCCCTGGGGGAACACAGGGCGAGAAATGTATTCCCAAAAGACTTCTAGAGATAATGGAAGCAAGTGCGGGCCCTTTTGTTAATGCACATTATATGACTTGGTGCATTGTGGTGATTTTGATTCTGGATGGTACTCCAATGCACCTTGTAAATGGACATTCATTGCAGTGCAGCAATGCACTAATGTGTGTTGCCCTGCCAGAAACGGTACAGACATATACAGTATCTCATAAAAGTGAGAATATCCCTCACATTTTTGTAAATATTTTATTATATCTTTTCATGTGACAACACTGAAGAAATTACACTTTGCTACAATGTAAAGTAGTGAGTGTACAGCTTGTATAACAATGTAAATTTGCTGTCCCCTCAAAATAACTCAACACATAGGCATTAATGTCTAAACCGCTGGAAACAAATGTGAGTACACTCCTAAGTGAAAATGTCCAAATTGGGCCCAAAGTGTCAATATCTTGTGTGGCCGCCATTTTTTTCCAGCACTGCCTTAACCCTCTTGGGCATGGAGTTCACCAGAGCTTCACAGGTTGCCACTGGAGTCCTCTTCCACTCCTCCATGACGACATCATGGAGCTGGTGGATTTTAGAGACCTTGCGCTCCTCCACCTTCCATTTGAGGATGCCCCACAGATGCTCAATAGGGTTTAGGTCTGGAGATATGTTTGGCCAGTCCATCAACTTTACCCTCAGCTTCTTTAGCAAGAGCAATGGAGCAACGGAACTCACTAATTAAAATTGTATATATAAAAAAAACAATTGGTGTGGGGACACCAAACAAAAAATTTAAGAAATGGCTAAATATTACATTCATTACCAATCTTACATAAATAATGTCCCTCATGCGGTAGAATTAAAATCGTAAGATGCACATTATTGGAATGAAATGCAAAATTTCAATCGTTATAATAGTATATATCTAACGTAATGGCAGCCACCCTTCAATCACCCCAGGAATTCTAAATAATTATATGTAAAATACATTTAAAATATTACCAAAAAATTTAAATTAAAATTCAACGATCTGAAATGAAACAATTCAAATCAAACTCAACATTTAAACTTGTGGGCACAGCTACCCTAGTCTCATATATCCAAAATGATGACTCAGCTGTCGTATTGCTATATGAAATAATAATAATATGAAATTGCCTCCCCTCTAATGCTTAGTAACTTTCTCTAATCCACAAATTTTGAGGGTCTTGGGATTACGGATATGAATTAATCTGAAATGCTTCAAAACATTGAGTCACAAGACCCTTCTTTTTTATATTGTTGACATGTTTCCCAATTCTCACATGTAAGGGTCTAGAAGTCCTGTCCACATATTGCAAACCACAATCGCATTCCAACATATACATAACTCCAGAAGTGGAACAGGTAATTAAATCTCAAATTTTATATTGTTTACTGGTGGCAGAAGCTAAAAATTATTTCCGCTTTTTAACATTACCCCTAACCTGTCTACAGGTAGAGCAACGACCGCATGCATAGAAGCCCGTTAAGAATAAAAAAATGCCTATTCTCAGATTGGACAGGGGGGTCTATTACTCCTGGGGCCAGCTTATCTCTTAAAGATGGGGCCTTCCTATAATTAAATTGAGGAAGTCAATACTGGACCCAAAACTCTGCCCTGCTTCAATATATGCCAACGCTTCTAGAACAATCTTTTCAAATTTCTTATGCTGGATATTAAAGTCTAAAATTATTCCCAGATTGGTAGCTGTATTCTTATTCACCTTGGGGACAGTGAAAACCAGTGTATGCCTGTCCATGTTCCTCACTGTTTCTATTTCACTGTCCAAAGTAGACCTATCATACCCCTTTTGCTGGAATCGGGTCGACAGGACTTGGGACTGAGAAATGAAATCTTTCTCATATGTGCAGTTATGCCTCAATCGTGTAAATTGTCCCCTGGGGATATTGCACAGCCATCTATTATGATGACAGCTTTCCAATGATATAAAGCGTTCCGATCGGTAGGCTTAAAATGATTAATCATCTTAAACCGATCCCTGTCCTTAGTAATTTCTAAATCTAGGAAGACAATATGTTCAGTACTGATATTCCAAGTGAGTGTAATATTCTTAGTATTAGCAATGAGTTTCTTCATAAAAATGTCAAGGCCAGACCTCTCTCCTTCCCACACCATAATGAGATCATCAATATATCTCTGGTAACAAGTAAGTGCCGGGGTCGGTTCTTGAACACAAGTTCTTCCTCCCAGTGAGCCATATAAAGATTGGCCACACTGGGAGCAAACTGTGCTCCCATCGCAACTCCTCTTGTTTGAAGATAGAATTGTCTGTTATACCAAAAATAATTCCTTGATAAACAGAATAAGAAGAAAATTCTTATGTTTTCTAGAAAGGTCAGACGAAGAAAAGGCCCATTGTACTGAAGACAAAGCAAGCTCATGGCTAATGATAGTGTACAAGAAGCTAACGTCACCAGCAATCAGAAAACAAGAAGGGGAAGCATTTAAAGTTTCTAAAATTCGAATGATATGTTTTGTATCTTTTAGAAACGCTTCAGTCTTAACGACCATAGGTTAAATAAAAGTGTCTATGTATTGACCCAGTCTGGCAGAAACCGAGTCAATACCATTGACAAATTATGGGTGTTCTACAAAATAAAGGGTCAAGATATAATGCCTCTTTCTTATTTAGAAACATACAAAAACATACTTGGGGGGCACACCTTAAAATGCTTTAAATCTAAGATGGTGCTGCTATAAGACCAAAGACAATACAAAACAGATTATAGCGCACACATGCAAAAATTACATTTATCCTGCAAGGCTAGTTAAAAACACCTGAACATATTCAAAAATACGGGGGTTTGGTCACACTTTTTGGTCATATAGTGCTAAGCCCACTTACTGCGACAAAGTACCCCTAATTAGTGGGTCCTACCCTAGTAATAGAATGAAAGAACCTGTGTCTCAACCATGGAAGAAAAACTCCTCTATGTGGGAGAACTGAAGGGATTTCTCCTATGCACTGGTGGCCACTAATAAGAGGTAATGAGGAGGGGGAGGGGTGCTCCAGCCCAAGAAACCTGGTCAGGGTCTATACAACATACAAAAACATACTTGGGGGGCACACCCTAAAATGCTTTAAATCTAAGATGGTGCTGCTATAAGACCAAAGACAGTACAAAACAGATTACAGCGCACACATGCAAAAACATGTGTTTTTCACTGAGCTTGCATACAGGTTCTTTTGGGCCTCAGTAAGCTATTCCGGATCCGACCAAAAAAGCTTCATAGCTAAACGGTCGGTACCCGGGCCTTGCAGAGAAGAGCAAGGTTTTGCCTGTAATGCTTCTCTTAGGAGAGCTGGACCCTGGGATCCAGAGCTCTGGTCATACCCACGACCAAGATGTTTTCTGTGCAGGGTGCTATACAGGTCCAGGGGAGTGGAATCCTTGGGAACCCGGTCCCTGAAGGTTTGATTACAATGCCTGCCGTGATAGGTGAAGTTTGGGCTTTTGTGGACCAAACAAAGTCCTGCGGCGGGGAACAGGTAAGTGGGGGCCCCCAGGAACTTGGTTCTATTGGGGGACCCCCAAGCCTAATTTGTCTTTCTGTCTGTTACCTAATGGTATTCCCGCAAAATTCTGTGCATGCCTGTAACTACTAAAAAAATGTAATAATTTTTAATGGTGGTCAAGAAAAAAAAAAAAAAAAAAAATTTTTTTTATATATTTAATATATTAGACTGCGGTACCTGTGTTTGTCCACTAGAGGCCGCTGTGGAATGTTTTCTTGTCATGTGGACTAGTTTCTTCTCAGCAGAGCAAGTCCAGGCAGATGGTGAGTTCTCTTATGGGAAACTGCTTCCTCTGCCATGTTGCAATGCTCGTCCATCCCCCGGCCTGCGGCAAAGAGGGGCCCTGGCTCTTGTTCCTAGTTTCCATTTTTCGAAATTAGCGCCAAAGGCGCACGTGGCCGCGCGCGTGCGCGTGCACGCGCCTCTATATATAGAGGTGAGCCGGAAAAGGGGGCGGAGCCTGGGGGATGACGCTCTGTGCGCGCCGCAGCGCTTCTGCGCATGTGCGGGCGTCCCAGCATGTTAAAAATCACAATTTTGTGTGGTGAGCTGGCTATGAAGTACAGAGACAGAGCTGGCAACATTTAAAAAAGGGCATACAGCAAGCGGTTGATACAGGCATCCCCTAGAAAGGCACATTAGTAGACACCAACTGTTTCTTATAGCAGCATTTATGCTAGACTATTGTCAGTAACTGGTGTATTTCGGCTGGAATACCTCAGCTTTGTGGCTTAGGAATATGCCGTCTAAAAACTCCGGGACTAGAAATTCCAGGAGGAATAGGGGGTCTCCATCGGGCTCTGAGGATCTTGGGCATGCTTTGGCTGCACCAGTCTCCCCTGAAGAATCAGAGGTTAGTGACCGTAGAGCACCCTCAGGAGTACCTGGTACTGTGGCTGTCCTCAGTTCACCTGCTCCTGTGTATGTAACAGAGGAGGTTTTTTCCTCAGCTCTGGGAGGGCTGGAAGAGAGATTGTCAGCATTGATCGCGGCTTCCCTGTCACAGGAGAAAAGCGCCCGATCTCCGTCTCCTCCCTCAGAGTGCCTGTTAACAGAGCAACAGTCCCATACAGGGATCGACCTACCTGAAGGGGATCAGGATGAGGTCGATTCGGTTGTAGAGGAATCAACAGTGGAAGAGCCGTTCTCAGCATCACATGCTGAAAGGTTATGGGTTCAGTCCCTGACTAATATGGTCCGATCAGCATTTAAAATGCCACTTGCGGAGCCATCCTCCACTTCTGTCTCCTCGTTGAGGTCGCTAAAAGCTCCCCAGACTGTTTGTTCCTTTCCGATCCATCCTTTACTGGAAGGGCTCATTTACCAGGATTGGGAGCATCCTGACAAAATATTTACTCCCCCTAAGAGATTTCCGGTGGTCTATCCCATGGAGGATAAGTTCATCAGAAAATGGAAGGTCCCTACAGTGGACGCAGCCATCTCTTGTGTGAATAAATCACTAACATGTCCGGTGGATAATGTCCAAATGTTCAAGGACCCAATAGATAAAAAATTGGAGTCCTTATTAAAATCTGCTTTTTCTACAGCAGGATTGGTGACACAACCAGCAGTGGCAGCTATTGGGGTCTGCCAAGCAGTGAAGGATCAGTTGAAACAGGTCTTAAGGGACTTGCCAGATCAGCAGGCTCTTGCCCTAGCTGATCTACCTAGAGCCTTATGCTTTGCGGTGGACGCCATAAAGGATTCAATCCATCAGGCCTCCCGCCTTACGCTGTCTGTAGTACATATGCGCAGGCTTCTATGGCTCAAAAACTGGTCTGCTGAAGCTCCCTGTAAAAAATTGCTGGTCAGCTTCCCATTTCATGGTGAGCGCTTATTCGGGGAAGACCTGGACAAGTATATCCAGAGAATTTCCAGCGGTAAAAGTACACTTTTGCCGGTTGAAAATAAAGTTAGAGGTCCCTCTTTTAAGAGGCCGGCTTCTCCAGTCCCTAGGACATCGGCTGTGAAACAGTTCCGACGGCCTCCTCGGTCAAATCCCGGAGGTAAAAATCAGGGACAGTTGCAGGGTAACAAGAAGCCCTGGAGCAGGAGAGGTACAAAACCTCCCCCAAAGTCAAATGCATGAAGGGTTGCCCCCACTCAATCGGGTGGGGGGAAGACTTCAGTTGTTCACAGAGACCTGGCGGGACACGATCCGAGACAGATGGGTGCTCTCCGCAGTAAATCTGGGATACAAATTGGAGTTAAAAAACTCCCCTCCTTCCCGCTTTATAAGGTCAAACGTGCCAAGGGATCCCCAGAAGAGAGGATCCCTCCTGTTGGCACTGGAACAATTATTGCTCCAAGCAGTAATTATAGAGGTTCCCCTGGAAGAATGGGGGTTCGGGTTTTACTCAAACCTCTTTACAGTTCCGAAGCCAAACGGGGACGTGAGGCCCATATTAAATCTAAAAGGGCTAAACAAATTCCTACATATCAGGACTTTCCGGATGGAGTCGATCCGATCGGTAGCCACTGTCCTACAAGGGGAGGAATGGTTAGCCTCGATCGACATCAAAGATGCTTATTTGCACATTCCCATCTTTCCAGCCCACCAAAAATTTCTACGCTTTGCGGTAGAAGGGCGCCATTTTCAGTTCAGAGCCTTACCCTTCGGTCTGGCCACAGCACCAAGAGTGTTCACAAAAATTCTGGCCCCATTATTGGCCAATCTAAGGACACGAGGTGTAACGATAATGGCATATCTAGACGACTTGTTGCTGATAGACCACTCAGTGGAAAAACTAGAAGTGGTTGTTCACGAGACAATCAAGTTTCTGGAATATCACGGTTGGATTATCAACCGAGACAAGTCAGCCCTAAAACCAGTCAAAAGTCTGGAATACTTGGGGCTAAGGCTGGATTCAGACCAGAGAAAAATTTGCTTGCCTCAAGAAAAGGGGTCGTCTTTGAGAGATTTGATCCACTTAGTGGGTTCAAAAAGACAGCCATCCATACGCCTGTGCATGAGGCTGCTGGGAAAAATGGTGGCATCATTCGAAGCAGTACCCTACGGTCAATTCCATTCAAGGAAATTGCAAAGGGCCATACTGTCAGCCTGGAACAAAAAAGTTCAGGCTCTGGACTTACCAATGTCCTTGTCCCCTTCCGTTCGCAAGAGCCTCCGCTGGTGGTTGGTTCCCCAGAATCTGGAAAGAGGGAAATCCTTCAGTCCGATTTCCTGGAAGGTGGTCACTACAGATGCCAGCCTTATAGGCTGGGGAGCAGTACTGGAGCAATGGTCTCTCCAGGGCAAGTGGTCAGAAGCAGAAAAGGCCCTGCCCATCAATCTCTTAGAGATACGAGCAGCCCGGTATGCCCTAGTAGCATGGCCATCCAAACTCCAAGGGTCCCCTGTCAGAGTTCAATCAGACAATGCCACAGCAGTGGCATATATCAATCGTCAGGGGGGCACCAGGAGTCGTGCAGCCCAAAGGGAAGTAAATTACATCCTGAGATGGGCAGAAAGATATGTCCCAGCCATATCTGCGGTATTCATTCCAGGAGTGGAGAATTGGAAGGCGGACTTTCTAAGTCGCCAACAATTATGCCCAGAGGAATGGTCCCTTCATCCCGAGGTTTTCCGGACAATATGTCAGCGGTGGGGAACACCGGATGTAGATCTGCTAGCATCCAGATTCAACACAAAAGTGGACAGGTTTGTCTCTTGGGCAAGGGATCCCCTAGCGTGCGGCTTGGATGCCCTAGTGTTCCC
This sequence comes from Rana muscosa, assembly GCA_029206835.1. Taxonomy (NCBI): domain Eukaryota; kingdom Metazoa; phylum Chordata; class Amphibia; order Anura; family Ranidae; genus Rana; species Rana muscosa. The sequence goes on from CM055116.1 coordinate 1,012,768,770, forward strand.
TTGGGATCAGTTCAAGCTGATATATGCATTCCCACCGCCACAATTGTTACCTCGATTACTCCGCAGAATCAGGGTAGAAAAGAAACCAGTGATTCTGGTGGCTCCAGCGTGGCCCCGAAGAGCATGGTACGCGGAGATTGTAAAGATGTCTGTGGGGAGTCCTTGGACCCTCCCACATCGTCCGGACCTGCTTTCGCAAGGACCGATATACCACCCTTCCTTACCAGCCCTAGGTTTGACGGCCTGGCTATTGAAGCCCACATTCTAAAAAAGAGAGGGCTCTCTAATTCTGTGGTATCTACCATGATCAATGCCAGGAAGCCGGTATCCAGGCAGATCTACTATAGAATCTGGAAGGCGTACATCGCCTGGTGTGAGGCCAAGAAATGGCATCCACGTAAATACGTAATAGGTAGGATTCTGGACTTCCTACAATGGGCTGTAGATAGGAAGCTTGCCTTGAGTACTATCAAGGGTCAGATTTCGGCCTTGTCAATATTTTTTCAAAGGCCCTTGGCTTCGCATTCACTAGTCAAAGCCTTTATACAAGGAGTGATGCGTATTAGTCCTCCGGTTAATATTCCCATATGTCCATGGGATCTAAACTTGGTTCTGTCGGTTCTACAGAAACAACCATTTGAAACATTACAGCATATTTCCTTGGTGCTTCTCACCAGGAAATTGATTTTTCTAGTAGCCATTTGTTCGGCTAAAAGAGTATCGGAATTAGCAGCTATGTCCTGTAAGAAGCCATATCTGGTTATCCATAAGGACAGAGTAGTGTTACGTCCTCATCCAGCCTTTCTTCCTAAGGTGGTATCGAGTTTTCATTTGAACCAAGATGTGGTTCTTCCTTCTTTTTTCCCCAAACCTACTTCGGTAGAGGAAAAGTTATTGCATTCTTTGGATGTAGTAAGAGCAGTTAAAGCTTATCTAAAAGCCACTGCTCAGATTCGCAGAACGGATACTTTGTTTATTCTGCCGGAAGGCCCCAGAAAGGGTCAGGCAGCGTCAAAATCTACTTTAGCCAAGTGGATTCGACAGGTCATAATACAAGCCTATGGCTTGAGAAGGAGACCGCCTCCGTTCAAAGTTAGAGCGCACTCCACGAGAGCAGTTGGAACTTCATGGGCAGTGCATCACCAGGCCTCCCTGGCTCAAATCTGTAAGGCCGCAACATGGTCTTCAGTACACACGTTTACTAGGTTCTACTAGGTGGACGTTAGAAGTCAGGAGGATGTCGCCTTTGGGCGCAGTGTGTTGCAGGCCGCAAAAGATCCTCATGTCTGATAGCGCTCAGCTTATATATGGTGTATCCCCCCCCCTCATTTGGCATTGCTTTAGGACATCCCATTAGTAATGACTATGTCGCTCTGTGTCCCGTGATGTACGAGAAAGAAAAATAGGATTTTTATAACAGCTTACCTGTAAAATCCTTTTCTTAGGAGTACATCACGGGACACAGAGCGACATAGTCATTACTAATGGGTTATATAGATACCATCAGGTGCTGGCACTGGCAACTTCCAAAACCGGAAGTACCCTCCCCTATATAAGCCCCTCCCATCCGGGAGCACCTCAGTTTTGTAGCAAAGCAATAAGTGTCCCCAAAGAGGGGCGGGAGCTCTGTGTCCCGTGATGTACTCCTAAGAAAAGGATTTTACAGGTAAGCTGTTATAAAAATCCTATTTTCTTTCTCGTACATCACGGGACACAGAGCGACATAGTCATTACTAATGGGATGTCCTAAAGCAATGCCCAATGAGGGGGGGGATACACCATATATAAGCTGAGCGCTATCAGACATGAGGATCTTTTGCGGCCTGCAACACACTGCGCCCAAAGGCGACATCCTCCTGACTTCTAACGTCCACCTGGTAGAACCTAGTAAACGTGTGAACTGAAGACCACGTTGCGGCCTTACAGATTTGAGCCAGGGAGGCCTGGTGATGCACTGCCCATGAAGTTCCAACTGCTCTCGTGGAGTGCGCTCTAACTTTGAACGGAGGCGGTCTCCTTCTCAAGCCATAAGCTTGCATAATGACCTGTCGAATCCACTTGGCTAAAGTAGATTTTGACGCTGCCTGACCCTTTCTGGGGCCTTCCGGCAGAATAAACAAAGTATCCGTTCTGCGAATCTGAGCAGTGGCTTTTAGATAAGCTTTAACTGCTCTTACTACATCCAAAGAATGCAATAACTTTTCCTCTACCGAAGTAGGTTTGGGGAAAAAAGAAGGAAGAACCACATCTTGGTTCAAATGAAACCTCGATACCACCTTAGGAAGAAAGGCTGGATGAGGACGTAACACTACTCTGTCCTTATGGATAACCAGATATGGCTCCTTACAGGACATAGCTGCTAATTCCGATACTCTTCTAGCCGAACAAATGGCTACTAGAAAAATCAATTTCCTGGTGAGAAGCACCAAGGAAATATGCTGTAATGGTTCAAATGGTTGTTTCTGTAGAACCGACAGAACCAAGTTTAGATCCCATGGACATATGGGAATATTAACCGGAGGACTAATACGCATCACTCCTTGTATAAAGGCTTTGACTAGTGAATGCGAAGCCAAGGGCCTTTGAAAAAATATTGACAAGGCCGAAATCTGACCCTTGATAGTACTCAAGGCAAGCTTCCTATCTACAGCCCACTGTAGGAAGTCCAGAATCCTACCTATTACGTACTTATGTGGATGCCATTTCTTGGCCTCACACCACGCGATGTACGCCTTCCAGATTCTATAGTAGATCTGCCTGGATACCGGCTTCCTGGCATTGATCATGGTAGATACCACAGCATTAGAGAGCCCTCTCTTTTTTAGAATGTGGGCTTCAATAGCCAGGCCGTCAAACCTAGGGCTGGTAAGGAAGGGTGGTATATCGGTCCTTGCGAAAGCCGGACGACGTGGGAGAGTCCAAGGACTCCCCACTGAAATTTTACAATCTCCGCGTACCACACTCTTCGGGGCCACGCTGGAGCCACCGGAATCACCGGTTTCTTTTCTACCCTGATTCTGCGGAGTAATCGAGGTAACCATTGTGGCGGTGTGAATGCATATATCAGCTTGAACTGATCCCAAGGGAACACTAGGGCATCCGAGCCGCAAGCTAGGGGATCCCTTGTCCGAGAGACAAACCTGTCCCCCTTTGCGTTGAATCTGGATGCTAGAAGATCTACATCCGATGTTCCCCACCGCTGACATATTGTCCAGAAAACCTCGGGGTGAAGGGACCCTTCCTCTGGGCCTAATTGCTGGCGACTTAGAACGTCCGCCTTCCAATTCTCCACTCCTGGAATGAATACCGCAGATATGGCTGGGACATATTTTTCTGCCCATTTCAGGATGTAATTTACTTCCCTCTGGGCTGCACGACTCCTGGTGCCCCCCTGATGATTGATATATGCCACTGCTGTGGCATTGTCTGATTGCATTCTGACAGGGGACCCTTGGAGTTTGGATGTCCATGCTACTAGGGCATACCGGGCTGCTCGTATCTCTAAGAGATTGATGGGCAGGGCCTTTTCTGCATCCGACCATCTGCCCTGGAGAGACTATTGCTCCAGTACTGCTCCCCAGCCTATAAGGCTGGCATCTGTAGTGACCACCTTCCAAGAAATCGGACTGAAGGATTTCCTTTTTTCCAGATTCTGGGGAACCAACCACCAACGGAGGCTCTTGCGAACGGAAGGGGACAAGGACATTGTAAGTCTAGGGCCTGAACTTTTTTGTTCCAGGCTGACAGTATGGCCCCTTGCAAATTCCTTGAATGGAATTGACCGTAGGGTACTGCTTCGAATGATGCCACCATTTTTCCCAGCAGCCTCATATACAGGCGTATGGACGGCTGTCTTTTTTGTACCCACTAAGTGGATCAAATCTTTCAAAGACAACACCTTTCCTCGAGGCAAGAATATTTTTCTCTGGCCTGAATCCAACCTTAGCCCCAAGTATTCCAGACTTTTGACTGGTTTTTAGGGCTGACTTGTCTCGGTTGATAATCCAACCGTGAGATTCCAGATACTTGATCGTCTTGTGAACGACCACGTCTAGTTTTTTCACTGAGTGGTCTATCAGCAACAAGTCATCCAGATATGCCATTATCATTACACCTTGTGTTCTTAGATTGGCCAATAAAGGGCCAGAATTTTTGTAAACACTCGTGGTGCTGTGGCCAAACCGAAGGGTAAGGCTCTGAACTGAAAATGGCGCCCTTCTACTGCAAAGCGTAGAAATTTTTGGTGGACTGGAAAGATGGGAATGTGCAAATAAGCATCTTTGATGTCGATCATGGCTAACCAATCCTCCCCTTGTAGGGCAGTGGCCACCGATCGGATCGACTCCATCGGAAAGTCCTGATATACAGGAATTTGTATAGCCCTTTTAGAATTAATATGGGCCTCCCGTCCGCGTTTGCTTCAGGACTGTAAAGAGGTTTGAGTAAAACCCGAACCCTCATTCTTCCAGGGGAACCTCCATAATTACTCCTTGGAGCAATAGTTGTTCTAGTGCCAACAGGAGGGACTCTCTCTTCCGGGGATCCCTTGGCACGTTTGACCTCAAAAATGGGAAGGAGGAGAGTCTTTTAACTCCAAACTGTATCCCAAACCTACTGCGGAGAGCACCTATCTGTCTTGATCGTGTCCCGCCAGGTCTCTTGCGAACAACTGGAGTCCTCCCCCCACCCGACTGAGTGGGGGCTTCATGAATTTAACTTTGGGGGAGGTTTTGTACCTCCCCTGACCCAGGGTTTCTCATTACCCTGCTACTGTCCCTGTTTTTTACCCCCGGGATTTGACCGAGGAGGCCGTCGGAACTGTTACACAGCCGATGCCCCAGGGACTGGAGAAGCAGGCCTCTTAAAGAGGGACCTCTAACTCTGCTTTTAACCGGCAAGAGCGTATTTTTACCGCTGGAAATTTTCTGGATATTTGTCCAGGTTTTCCCTGAATAAGCGTTCACCATGAAATGGGACGCTAACCAGCCATTCTTTACAGGGAGCTTCAGCAGACCAGTTTTTGAGCCATAGGAGCCTACGCATATGTACTATAGACAGCGTAAGGCGGGAGGCCTGATGGACTGAATCCTCTAGGTAGATCAGCTAGGGCAAAGCCTGCTGATCTGTCAAGTCCCTCAAGACCTGTTTCAACTGATCCTTCACTGCTTAGCAGACCCCAATAGCTGCTACTGCTGGTTGTATCACCAAGCAGATTTTTATAAGGACTCCAATCTTTTATCTATTGGGTTCTTGAACATTTGGACATTATCCACTGGACATGTCAGTGATTTATACATACAAGAGATGGCTGCGTCCATTGTAGGGACCTTCCATTTTTTTTTTTGATGAACTTATCCTCCATGGGATAGACCACCGGAAATCTCTTGGGGGAATAAATATTTTCTCAGGACGTTCCCAATCCTGGTAAATGAGCCCTTTCAGTAAAGGGTGAAGTGGAAAAGAACAAACAGTCTGGGGGCTTCTAGCGACCCCAACGAGGATACAGTAGTGGTTGATGGTTCCGCAAGGTGCATTTTTAAATGCTGATCGGACCATGTTAGTCAGAGACTGAACCCATAATCTTTCAGCTTGAGATGCTGAGAAAAGGTTCCCCCACTGTTGATTCCTCTATAACAGAATCAACCTTATCCTGATCCCCTTCAGGCAGGTCGATCCCTGTATGGGACTGTTGCTCTGCTAACAGGCATTCTGAAGGAGGAGACGGAGATCGGGCGTGCTTTCCCTGACAGGGAGGCAGCGATAAATGTTGACAATCTCTCTCTAATCCTCCCAGAGCTGAGGAAAAAACCTCCTCTGTTACATACACAGGAGCAGGTGACTGAGGACAGCCACAGTACCAAGTACCCCTGCGGGGTCTCTACGGTCACTTACCTCTGAACTTCAGGGGAGACTGGTGCAGCAGGAGTATGCCCAAGATCCTCCGAGCCCGATGAGACCCCCTTCGCTTCCTGGAAGATTCAGTTCCGGAGCTTCTGGACGGCATATTCCTAAGCCTAAAGCTGAGGTATTCCAGCCGTAATACACCACTTTTACTGAGAATAGTCTAGCACAATTGCTGCTATATCACAGTTGGTGTCTACTAATGTGCCTTTCTAGGGGATGCCTGTATCAACCGCTTGCTGTATGCCTTTAAATGTTGCCAGCTCTGTCTCTGTGCTTCATAGCCAGCTCACTACAATATTGTGGTTTTTTTAAACTGCTGGGACGCCCGCACATGCGCAGAAGCGCTGCGGCGCGCACAGAGCGTCATCCCCCAGGCTCCGCCCCCTTTCCCGGCTCACCTCTATATATAGAGGCGCGTGCACGCGCACGCGCACGGGCACGTGCGCCTTCGGCGCTAATTTCAAATATGGTAACAAGGGACAGGAGCCAGGGCCCCTCTTTGCCGCAGGCCGGGGGATGGACGAGCACTGCAACATGGCAGAGGAAGCAGTTTCCTATAAGAGAACTCACCATCTGCCTGGACTTTGCTCTGCTGAGAAGAAGCTAGTCCACATGACAAGAAAACATTCCACAGCGGCCTCTAGTGGACAAACACAGGTACCGCAGTCTAATATATTAAATATATATATATAAAAAAAATTTTTTTTTTTTTTCTTGACCACCATTAAAAATTATTACATTTTTTTAGTAGTTACAGGCATGCACAGAATTTTGCGGGAATACCATTAGGTAACAGACAGAAAGACAAATTAGGCTTGGGGGTCCCCCAATAGAACCAAGTTCCTGGGGGCCCCCACTTACCTGTTCCCCGCCGCAGGACTTTGTTTGGTCCACAAAAGCCCAAACTTCACCTATCACGGCAGGCATTGTAATCAAACCTTCAGGGACCGGGTTCCCAAGGATTCCACTCCCCTGGACCTGTATAGCACCCTGCACAGAAAACATCTTGGTCGTGGGTATGACCAGAGCTCTGGATCCCAGGGTCCAGCTCTCCTAAGAGAAGCATTACAGGCAAAACCTTGCTCTTCTCTGCAAGGCCCGGGTACCGACCGTTTAGCTATGAAGCTTTTTTGGTCGGATCCGGAATAGCTTACTGAGGCCCAAAAGAACCTGTACGCAAGCTCAGTGAAAAACACATGTTTCTTCTTGGCCAACACCTTAGACACTGGCAAAAAACTGAGGTGCTCCCGGATGGGAGGGGCTTATATAGGGGAGGGTACTTCCGGTTTTGGAAGTTGCCAGTGCCAGCACCTGACGGTATCTATATAACCCATTAGTAATGACTATGTCGCTCTGTGTCCCGTGATGTACTCCAAGAAAAGGATTTTACAGGTAAGCTGTTATAAAAATCCTATTTTTGGACTCCCCTTCTCAATCAGAGTATGTAACTCACCTTTGAACTATAACATGGGGTCTTTGGTTAACAATCTATATGTATTGCTATCACCAAGCAGATTATCCATTTCATTTTTATAATACGCCTTACTAAGAACTACCAAACCTCCTTCCTTGTCAGCTAGATGTATGACAAGCTCCTTCTTATTTTCCAATGATTCAATGCCATTTTTAAAAAACTGAGGATCATTAACTTTTAGTTTCTCTATGTCTTTAACTATCATATTTCTAAACACATCCAAATGCTTAGTGTCAACATTAGGAGGGTTAAAAATAGACTTATTCCAAAGGTTAGTGTGAACTACTGGCATAGGAGCTGTCCGGGTAACTGGATTAGAAAGGCAATATTTTTTAATATTCAGACTCCTTATGTACTTCTGCACACTTAGGTATGTCTGGAATTTATAAAAATTTCACGTGGGGGCAAATTTTAAACCTCTGTCTAACACAAATTTCCTCATCACTTAAAGGGGTCCCACTGAGATTAGAAATCCCAGTCCCTATTGGGGTTTTGTTCTTTTGTACTCTCTGGACTCCCTCTCCTTCCTCTCTGTGTTTTCTTTTTCGTAACTGTTTGTTGTCGTGGGCAACTTGTTGCGGAGGACCCCTCTGCCAGCCTCCCGGATTGGGTTGCATTAGTGGAGCTCCCCCCTGGCCCGCTCAGGACTCCCTGAAAATCCCCACCCCACTGGGTGCCTTGATATTGCAATGGAGAAAATGGTTATGGGTGGATATATGATTCCCATATTGTTGTGGAAAGTTGCCCCATTGGGATATGTCCCAGAATGTTCAGAAGCATGTTGGTGATTAGTGAAACAATGGTTAAAACCATCATGGGATATAAATTCATCTTTATGTAGAGCAACAATGCTTTTTTTCAGATCCTCAGAAAGTTCTTTGAGGTGCCATATTGAACTTCCAGTGACCAGTATGAGAGAGTGAGAGCTATAACACCAAATTTAACACACCTGCTCCCCATTCATACATGTGTCACATGACACCGGGGAGGGAAAATGGCTAATTGAGCCCAATTTGGACATTTTAACTTAGGGATGTACTCACTTTTGTTGCCAGTGGTTTAGACATTATTGGCTGCGTGTTGAGTTATTTTGAGGGGACAGCAAATTTACAATGTTATACAAGCTGTACACTCACTACTTTACATTGTAGCAAAGTGTCGTTTCTTCAGTGTTGTCACATGAAAAGATATAATAAAATAATTACAAAAATGTGAGGGGGTGGAGGCGCGGAGCTGACAGCGACGGTCATGTCCCGCTGAAGCTCCACTATTCTCGGTACCCCGCGGCCATTACATACATCCATATGTCATGGTAAACTATAAAAAAAACTTGCCTACCTTTACACTAAAGCGGGGGGAACATTTTAGTATGGTCTTGGGAGGTCCCGGGGAAAGCCAGGGCTAAATCCATCAAAGAAAATCTCCTCAGAGGCGCCTGTAAGATGGCGCAGCCTGGCTCTCCCCACACAGGCACACCTCACGCTGACAAGCAGCAGCAGCAAACACCTCATGTAAAATACAACACAGACTCTAAATATGGTGCCACTTCTCAGCATCAACGCTTTGACTCTTTACATCCAAATGTTTTGAAACAATTTGAGGACATGCTGCAGAAAGCCTTAAAGCAGACCTCCGACCATATTACTGGGAAATTAACCAAAGAAATCCGTGACTTAGGCCAACGCACCGCTGACTTAGAAGACAGAATGGAAGAAGTGGTAACTAATGTAATTACTCATGAAAATAAATTAGAATCTCCCAAAGAGGATTTTTTTTTGCTGCAAACACGTTTGGAAGATTTTGAGAATAGGGCAAGGCGCTCAAATCTTTGCATAAGAGGTATTCCTGAGTCCATTATGAACCTAACATCTACTATTACCACCCTTTTTCAAGAACTAACACCGTCAATTCCAATTGAGAGATTGGAAATGGACAGAATACACAGAGCCCTTGCACCCCGCAAACCAAAAGGCCCCCCTCGCAACATAATTACAAAATTAATTTTTTTTTGCACCAAAGAACAAATTAGGCTTGCTGCTAGAGGTAAGGAAAACCTCAGTTTCCAAGGGCACTCATATCAGATTTTTGCTCATGTATGCCCAATAACTGTCGCCAAAAGACGCGCAATGAAACCTCTGCTACAGAAACTACAATTACATCAGATCCCTTACCAATGGGGTTTCCCATTTTCTATCCGGTTCACATATCAAAGCAACAGGCATACAAGTAGATCCTCTGATGAACTACTGAACACCCTGGAAAAACTCCACCTCTGCGATGGACCACCACCTAGTCCAGTGGTTCTCAACTCCTGTCCTCAGGACCCACTAACAGGCCAGATTTTAGGCATTACCTTGGGGAGATGTAGACTAGAATACTTCAATCACTGAGACGCAAATTATATCACCTGTGATGCATTTCAGTTATCTTGCAAACCTGGCCTGTTAGTGGGTCCCGAGGACAGGAGTTGAGAACTACTGACCTAGTCCTCAGCGACGAACAGCATCCAGCTCTCTGCAAAATACCTCCAAAGTAGGAAATGACGGAAACAGACAAAACTCATCCAAGAGGGGCCGCTTCAATTCCCCAGAACTAGACCCTCCAGACTCAATGGATTGAAGATATTTTTAATTTTTTCTTTTTTTCTCTTTCCTTTACAGGATTTTGCCCATTCTCCAGTTATTAACTACCCATTTTCATGTTTCAAAAAAAGGAGGAGGGGGGGAAGGAGTTGGAACAGGGTGGGACTTTAATTGTGCCTCTGAGGAGTGTAAGAAATGGAATCCTGATACATTGATTTATAGAAAAATAGATACATTTTTTATTTTTCTGCCACAGGGCATTACAAAATAAAAAATCCAATAAAAGTACTTTACAGTCTTAAAATTTGACCAATTTTCATGACTTGTCCTATAGATTCTCCATTGATCTAGATCAAAAGTCTAACTTCTGATTTTTTTTTTCCCCCCTCCTCCATTTTTCTAAATTTATATACATACATACATATATATATATATATATATATATATATATATATATTTTTGTCTCATTTTTATTTTTTTCTCATTTTTTACCCGCTATTTTTGACCCAGACTAAGATATGAAGAAGGGGGGAGAGAACAGAGAACTTTTAAACTACGGTGCTTGGTAGAGAAAACACAAAGATCAAATCTTAAAAGATTACATTTTATTACAATACAGGTACAAAAATGGAAAGGGAAAAAAACTGCGCTAGCTCATATAAGTGATGAAAAACTATGAATGAACCCTTTTAACAACAGCAATAATAGTGGGATAAACACAAAGTAAACATGAAAAAGAAAAAATTGCGCTATGGGTGAATAATTAAAGTCCAAAGATGTGAAGTCCTTTTGAAAAAATAATAATAATGATGATGGAGTCAACACAAACAACAAAGGGCACAATGCTTGTCATGAATATCTAGGCAGATCTTATCAAGGTGTATGCTTACCAGATGATAAGCCAAAATAGACAAATGGCTATAACCCAGCCCAGGCCTTTGTTTGGCACAACAGTGCCAATTCCTCCGATAAGAGAATAGCAGCAATAGGGTGATGACTCCACAGAGTGCGTTGGTGCATGTATCCAAGGAACAGATTTAAAAATGAAGAAACAAAGAAAAAAAACACATAGCGTAATCCTGCTACATGAAATATCTCTATGTTATAGAAAATGAGATAGAGAAAAAAAAACAGCACCCAGTGTATGATTTCTATCTATAGTGAACCACCACCGCATATAGGGTCTCCTCACCAGATATCAATGTGGGAAAAAAAGACCTTGTCAACAAACAACCATCATGGAAGACACATCCACCAATGTGTGAAACCGCCACCTTACATAGAGTCTGCTTACCAGAATGATCTAGACTGTATGCAATACATTCAACCGTAAGCTAGTGGATGGCTGGAGGGGTGTGAGTGTCACTCATACGGATCTGTTTCTTGCAGTGGATCAATCAATATTCCTCACTGTTATAGTAGCTCCGTGGGGCCCATACAGGGGTTATGTACCCAAGAAAAACAAATGGGGACCAATAGTGTGATATCGCCACAACACAAGAATTAAAATTACACTTACGCAGTAAGCGGTAAAACGATCATATAAAAGCCGGCCGGCTAGAAGCAAACTCCCGTCCTATCGAGCGTGGTGACGCCAGCACGTACAAAAATACATAAAATAACCATCCTTGCAGATGTGTGGCTCAGTGGCCAAAAAGTGCGGTTCACTGCTAGGTTGCCACTCGACTAGTTTGAAACTATAGCAGATTACACTGAAAGCACATAATACACAAAATTAGCATAAGGATTGGTTAGATAATAAATGCATTTGCAATAGATTTGTTGAGAGATATATTAGGGAATGCACTACAGGCATAACCCAATTATAATAACACAATTTTTAAAAGGAAAGTATTGACATGCATGGTATATCATGACCCATACCGAACAACAAGTATGTGTATATATATACATGCACTCACCAAATTGCTGGATTATTGAATCATCATAAGAACAAAAATGAAAAATTCTTTTAAAACCCACGGATTAAAGAAAACGAAATTTCCCACCGGTCATTCAACCACTTATCCACATCCAGTGACCCACCAATAGTATTGCAACCACAGAGGTAGGAAGCATAGTAAAGCTCAACCTGTAAAAATAATAATAATAATGATACAGGGGACAGGGGGCTATAGTTCCAATAATCAAAATTATGAGCGGAGTAAAATACAATAGACGAGAGTGGGGGAAGGATAGAAATCCTACCTGGATGCATAAGTGACTGAAGTCATAACCAATATGCCAATGTAGTAGTAGTTTAATTTAGTGTTGATAGGTTACACCAAAGGAGATGACAATCCTGTTTGAATTTAGTGCAGGTAAAGTAAACTGCATAGGAGTGGTGAAGACCACCCCCAACAGGTGAGGAAAGGTTGCAAACTCACTGTCAGCAAAAAAGACAAAAGAGAAGGGGGACATAGTCAGCACCATAGCCGCTATCAGAACAATGAATCAGAGCGGATATGAACTGTCAATGAAGCACCTACCTCTGTATTGGTGGTCTAACGGATAACCCAGCTGGGAAGGATACATCCAGCTCCCTTGGTATGGGGAGGAATCCTGGCAGAATGTCAGCGGCAAAGCCGCGCTACTTATACCCCCGCCGCGGCGACGTCTGACATCATCGCCGCAACGCGGATGTATTCAGCGGCCTGTGCTGGACGCATGCGAAGCCCAATGATTGGGCTTCCGCATGAGTCACCTGGGCAGCAGACGGCGTGGCGCGTCACACGTCCCAGAGCGTGTGCGTCACCGTTCCCTGTACTGCTGAAGTCTGCCGCGCCATCTTGAAAAAGGGAAGGCCCGAGATTGAAAAATAATGGGAAAGTGTAATGACGCTAAAAAGTTAGAAAACAAGGATGGGACTGGAGACTAAGTGGCACAGACGAGCTAACAATGGGGACCCCAATGGCCAGTCGATTGGCATAACGACTGGAATCACATTGGGGGCCCTGGGCGTCCGTATGGTTGCACTAAGGAGGGTTAGGGGATGGACCTGGAAAGGGAGAATGCCTCGCGGAACAGTTTAGTAAGTAAGTGACAGTCAAATAAATGACTGTCTATAGATATACTCCAAATTTGGTTTTCATCAAAAACTGCCGTTGCTGAAAGAAAAAACAATAAAAAATAATAAGAAAACAGTCTTGAAACATTACCCCATTTTCATACATATTTTAGAAAAATGAGTGCAAATTGGTGAATTTAAGAAGTACAGAATGGGTCATGAAGCAAATTACAACATTTGTTTATATGAGAACTCTATCAGCCTATAATGGTTAACAGGGCGGATATTCACTAGAAATTCTTTGCACAAAATTGTTGATTTGTACTAAACATGATGTAAAGTACCTGTATTGTAATAAAATGTAATCTTTTAAGATTTGATCTTTGTGTTTTCTCTACCAAGCACCGTAGTTTTAAAGTCCCAGGGTACTGAGCGTACCCACTGTTCTCTCCCCCCTTCTTCATATCCAATAAACGGGATGTGGTGCTTTGAGATTTGACCAAGCATGCCCAAATTTGCTATCCTAGACTAAGATAGTTGAATCCCTAAAGTTCCCAGTTATTTTAAGCCCCTTCCATCCTTCCTCCCCCCCCTTCCCCTGCCCTATTTCACATCCCCTACCCCCCTCCCTTTCCTTTACCTCTATCCCCCCTGCTAACCCCACCTCCCTACCCCTTTATTAGTATAACTGAGGGTCTTACAGTATGTTATGCTTTAAAATATTATGATATATTTTCTTTTATTATATTATATTATTTTATTATATTGATCTGTTTAAAAATATTTACTGAATGGAAGTAAATTATTTTATATAACCTATATTCTACACTTACCATCCGAACTACGTGAGATGTCACTGTCTTACCCTCAACCGACAGACAACCCTGAGGTACTCAACATAACTCAACAAAATGTTTACTTTATTCTATATTGTACATATTATGACTAACCTACTTGACCATAGTCATCTTATGTGCTCCATTGTTGAATTTCTCCTAATCCCTTTATTCTTTCCTCTTATTTATATTTATAAGGATATTTTTATATACTTTTGACATTCTTGGGTTTAAAATTTGAATTTCTGTTTTCTAATATACTTTTTGGGCCGTGGGGGACCCGAGAATTTGTCACTGCGTCCTCCAGGACTCTCCTCAATTTTTTGTGTGAGGGGCCTCCTTGGATAGATTTTGCGCTTCCGAGCTCGCATTTTTTTTTGCACGCCCGGAAAGCTAGTGTTTTATTCTTTGAATGACTAAAAGTTATTGTAAGTTATTTCTCTCATAATGATTCTCTCTTTTCTTTCTCTTTTCAATACACTTTTTCTATTTTTCCATCTCTTTTTTCTTCTCCCCGGATTCAACTTTAATCTAAACTCTAACCTACACTTTATGACTAATATATTAAGCCATTTCCCCTTTGAACTAATGTAATGGCTCCTTTAAATGTTCTTACCTTAAATGTTTAAGGTCTAAATATCCCACAAAAACGAGTCTTTCGATCACTGTCCTCCTCAAAAGCACACATAGTGTGCCTTCAGGAAACCCATTTTACAGACTCTTCAACACCTAAATATTTTGGTACACTATATTCACAAATTTTTACCGCCTCCACTAAAACTAAGCAAAGAGGAGTGCTAATTGCATTTCATAGAACTACACCTTTTTCTCTACAAACTGAGATCAAAGAACCTGATGGTCATTATCTTATCCTTACAGGACATCTACAGTATGTGATATTCCGATCACGGTAGTGTCCTACTATGCACCTAACAGAAGTCCATCGTCCTTTCTCTCCCACCTGTTTCAAGTAATTGATTCACATAAAATGGGCACACTTTTGATCTGTGGAGATTCGAATCAAGTTTTATATCCTTATATAGATAAATCACCTACTCCTCTCGCATCTAACCCTCAATCCCGAATGTTTCAAAGACTCCTACAAAAACACTTCCTACTGGATTCATGGCGAGAAATCAACCCTACTAAACGTCAATACTCCTTTTATTCCCATCCACACAAATCTTTTTCCCATATAGACCATATTCTAATTTTAATAAGTATGTCCCCGGAACTGATTACATCATCTAGTTTACCCTTTACTTGGACTGACCATTCTGCAATAATTTCTTCCTTAGCTTCTCTCTTACCCAAAAAACAAGACCCCACATGGCATATTAATGACTCAACCTTATCCCATCCATTACATTCTATTGACTTAGAAAAAGCCATAAAAGAGTATCTAAAAAATAATAATACCCCTGACATATCTCCATTACCTCTATGGGAAGCTCACAAACCCGTTCTACGAGGAACTTGTTTACACCAAGCATCATACCTTAAAAAAGAAGAGAAGAAGCTACAACTAAAATTAGAAGCAAACTTTAATACCTGCCACGCAAACAAATTCAACTCCCTTAACTAAATCCCATTTAGACGAAGCCAGACCAAAACTCGATCTTTTTCTATCTGACTCAGTAGACAAAACTTTACGCAATTCCAAACATAAATTTTATCTTAAAGCTAATAAACCTGGTACTCTTCTGGCTCGAGCTCTTAAAAAGTTAAATAGCCCATTCAAACCGATCCGACTGAAAATGCCACATAACACCTATACTAGCAATCCAGAAAATATACTGCAAACCTTTCACAAACATCTTACAACTATATACAAAAAAGGAGAACCATTTGGCCAATCCTCCGCAGAAACGTTTTTCTCGCAAATTACACTCCCAACTATCGCATCAAATCAACAGGAAGATCTTGAAAGGCCTATTACAACTATAGAAGTTGAACAAGCTATCAAATCACTTAAACTATACAAAAGACCAGGCCTTGACAGTTTTTCCACCCTTTATTACAAAAAATTTTCCCATCTCCTTGCTCCAATGCTCTCAAACGCTTTCAATTTGATTCTTAATAGTAAATTCTTCCGCCCTGAAACCTTAACAGCTGTAATCACAATGATACCCAATCTGACGACACATCCTGTGTTAAAGCGGAGTTCCACCCTTTTTTTATGTTTATTAAAAGTCAGCAGCTACAAAAAGTGTAGCTGCTGGCTTTTAATAAACATACACTTACCTGCTCCACTGTCCAGCGACGCGCCGCCTGGAGCTCCGCTCCTCTCCCCCCTCCTCTGCCGGCGCGTCCATTCACAGTGTGGGCACCCAGCCGTGACAGCTTTCGGCTTCACGGCCGGGCACTCACTGCGCATGCGCGAATGGCGCAGCGCTCTGTGAGTGGACAGGCGATCGCCTGGGACCTGTCACGTCCCAGGTGATCGCCTACAGGGAGGAGCCGCCACAAGGCGATTTGACGTATCGCCTAGGCGGCTCCAGGGCGGAAGGAGGAAGTGGGACAGGAAGTCCCACTCCTACTGAAGCCCCCACTGCCCCCCAAAAAAATTACATGCCAAATGTGGCATGTAAGGGGGTGAGGAGTGGAATAAAAAAAAGTTAAAAAATTGGGTGGAACTCCGCTTTAACTATAGGCCCATTTCTTTACTCAACCTTGACATAAAACTGCTAGCTAAAATTCTAGCGACCCATTTAACCGGTTCCCGACAGCCGCACGACGATGTACGTCGACAGAATGGCACGGCTGCGCACATTGGCATACAGGTACGTTCCCTTTAATGTGCGAGCTGTGGGTCGCGCGCACGCCCCTGTCAGGAACTCCGTAACTGCGCCCTCGGGACCCGCGGACCCGATCACCGCCGGTGTCCCGCGATCGGGTTAAAGAGCTGAAGAACGGGGAGAGGTAAGTGTAAACAAATCTTTCCCCGTTCTTCCTAGTGACACTGCCAGTGATCGTCTGTTCCGTGTCACGCCAAGCCAAGCCCCCTAACAGTAAGAATCACTCTTTAGGTCACACTTAACCCCTTCAGCGCCCCCTACAGGTTAACCCATTCACTGCCATTATCATTTTTACAGTAATCAGTGCATTTTTATAGCACTGTTCGCTGTAAAAATGACAATGGTCCCAAAATGGTGTCAAAAGTGTCCGATGTGTCCGCCATAATGTTGCAGTCACAATAAAAATCGCTGATTGCCACCATTACTAGTAAAAAAAAAATATTAATAAAAATGCCATAAAACTATCCCCTTTTTTGTAGACGCTATAACTTTTAGCTTATTGCGATTTTTTTTACCAAAAATATGTAGAAGAATACGTATTGGCCTAAACTGAGGAAAAAAATGTTTTTTTATATTTTTTTTGGGGATATTTATTATAGCAAAAAGTAAAAAATATTGCATTTTTTTTCAAAATTGTCGCTCTATTTTTGTTTATAGCGCAAAAAATAAAAACCACAGAGGTGATCAAATACCACCAAAATAAAGCTCTATTTGTGAGAAAAAAAGGACGTCAATTTTGTTTGGGAGCCACGTTACACGACCGCGCAATTGTCAGTTAAAGCAACGCAGTACCGAATCGCAAAAAGTGGCCTGGTCATTTAGCAACAAAATGGTCCGGGGCTTAAGTGGTTAAACAATATTATAGGCTCACTAATTAATAAGGTTCATGCCTTTCCGCCAAGCAGCAGATAATGTATGTAGGTCAACATTACTGATTCAAGCAGCTAAAACACGACAAATACCCATGTGTCTTTTGTCATTTAATATTAACCACTTAAGGACCGCCGCCTGTACATATACGTCAGCAGAATGGCACAGCTGGGCATAAGCACGTACAGGTACGTCCCCTTTAAGATGCCCAGCCGTGGGTCGCGTGTGCGCCGCCAGCTGCGCGCTCGCGACCCGGTCCTAAGCTCTGTGACCGCACCCGTGGGACCCGCGGACCCAATCGCCACCAGTGTCCAGCGATCGGGTCACAGAGCTGAAGAACGGGGAGAGGTAAGTGTAAACAAACCTTTCCCCGTTCTTCCTAGTGAGAGTGTCACTGATCGTCTGTCCCCTTTTATAGGGAACGACGATCAGTGACATCACACGCCAAGCCACGCCCCCACACAGTAAGAATCACTCATTAGGTCACACTTAACCCCTTCAGGTTAACCCCTTCACTGCCAGTGTCATTTTCACAGTAATCAGTGCATTTTTATAGCACTGATCGCTGTAAAAATGACAATGGTCCCAAAATGGTGTCAAATGTGTCCGCCATAATGTCGCAGTCATGATAAAAATTACTAGTAAAAAAAAAATTATTAATTAAAATGCCATAAAACAGTACCCTATTTTGTAGACACTATAACTTTTGCACAAACCAATCAATAAACGCTTATTGTGGTTTTTTTTTGCCAAAAATATGTAGAAGAATACATATCGGCCTAAACTGAGGAAAAATATTTTTTTTATATGTTTTTTGGGGATATTTATTATAGCAAAAAGTTAAAAATATTGAATTTTTTTCAAAATTGTCGCTCTATTTTTGTTTATAGCGCAAAAAAATAAAAACCGCAGAGGTGATCAAATACCAACAAAAGAAAGCTCTATTTGTGGGAAAAAAAGGACGCCAATTTTGTTTGGGAGCCACGTCGCACGACCGCACAATTGTCAGTTAAAGCGACGCAGTGCCGAATCGCAAAAAGGGGCCTGGTCTTTAACCAGCCAAAATGGTCCGGGGTTGAAGTGGTTAAAAAAGCTTTTGACACGGTGTCGTGGCCCTACTTGCATTTCACATTACAATGATGGGGCTTCTAAATTGGGTTTCCTCACTGTATATCCTAAGGCATATGTCAAATACGCTGGATACAAATCACCTCTGTTTGACATACATAGAGGAACACGTCAGGGTTGCCCTTTATCCCCACTTTTATTTGCCCTTATTATAGAACCCCTTGCTCAGACCATACGTTTAAATCCCTCAATAAAAGGACTAGACTTGGCTGGTCATCATCACAAGCTGTGTCTATTTGCTGACGATATCTTAATCTTTATGTCTTTCAACCATATTTTGGCCCCCAACCTTATAAATAAACTAGAAAATTTTGCCCACATTTCTGGACTTAAAATTAACCCTCAAAAATCCACAGCTTTAAATATCTCCTTACCTCCTCACATCCTACAACAAACACAAACATATCTTCCCTTCTCTTGGTCCACAAATAACCTGGCCTATTTAGGAATCAATCTAACTCCAAACTTATCTGATCTTTTCTCGGCCAACTTTCCTCCACTGATGGGTCAAATCATAAACTATCTTAAACTATGGTCATCTTTGCCAATTTCATGGATCGGTAAAATAATTGTCATTAAAATGACTATCTTACCTAAGGTTCTATATTTGTTTCGTTTGTTACCCATTCCAGTTCCGGCATACTTTCTTAGGAATCTCCAACGAAAAATCTTAGCGTTTATCTGGGGCTCCCAGAAGTCTTGTCTATCTAAACAAACTCTGCACCTTCCCAAACTAAAAGGTGGGCTAGGATTTCCTAACTTTGCTACATACTACCATGCAGCTCAAATAGCACATATTCCTAAATACCATGCAAACAGCGAGATTCCACATTGGGTAGCACTTGAATCAATTTTTTGTGGCCCATTCTCATTAACAAACCTATTATGGACCGACCCATCCGATCATAAAATTATCAAAAACAAGATCACCAAACATACAATATCCATTTGGGATAAATTCTAATTACGGTATTATCTGGACTACAATCTTCACATGCTCCCCTCTTGTCATTTCTCAGAAATCCACTGTTCTACCCAGCTAGTATATTCCCAAAGTCTTTTAAACAATGGATCTCCTCAAATCTAACTCAACTGTCTGATCTAACAACATCTACCTCCTTTAAATCATTCCCTGAACTTTGTGATAAACATAAACTCCCCAACTCAGAACTCTTTCGATATCTACAGATCAAAAAAAATTTTGCACCATATATACAAGGCAAGAGTAAAGTAAACGAATTAACACACTTTGAACACATTTGTAAAAGAGACCCCCATTCAAAAGGTCTCATATCACTATTATATAACTCTCTTATGACTTTGCCAAACACAGATCCACCATCATATATGATGAAATGGGAAAGAGACCTTGGACTTCACTTAGAGGTGTCTACCTGGGATAAAATATGGACTGCAACCAAAACATCTTCGCAAAATATTATAGCTCAAGAGACAAATTATAAAGTACTCATGCATTGGTACCTGATCCCTATTAGAGTTGCAAAATTTGGTCCCCAGTTCTCTCCGCTCTGCTTTCATGACTGTGGTGAATTAGGGTCCCATATACACATTTTTTGGGAATGTCCAATTGCAATACAATTTTGGAAAGAGATTTTTCTCATGCTCTCAGCTTTATTTAATACAAGGATCGAAGCAGATCCCCTAATGGCGCTCCTAAACTTGAAGCATGCCAAGATTTCTCATACCCAATTTAGCCTTTTACTACAAATCACCACAGCTGCAAAGCAGACAATCGCCAAAGCTTGGAAGACAACTACATTAACAATTTCTGAAACCAAAAATAGAATTAACCAAGCTATGGCTCACTCCAAATCAAAAGCTATATCCAATGATAAAATCGAAAAATTTGAGAAAATCTGGAACCCTTGGGTGACACATTTCCTCCCCCCCCCCAATTTTGACACTACTTTATTGAGACCTTGTTAACACAGACGCAAATTAACCACTTAAGGACCGCCTCACGCCGATCTACGTCGGCAGAATGGCACGGCTGGGCACATCAACGTACAGGTACATTGCCCTTTAAGAGCCCAGCCGTGGGTCGCACGCGTGCTTGCGACCTGGTCCTGAGCTCTGTGATCGTGCCCGCGGGACCCGCGGACCCGATCGCCGCCGGTGTCCCGTGATCGGGTCACAGAGCTGAAGAACGGGAAGAGGTGAGTGTAAACAAACCTTTCCCCATTCTTCTCCGTGGCATGTCAGTGATCGTCTGTTCCCTGTCATCGGAACAGACGATCAGTGACGTGTAACATGTAGCCACGCTCCCCTACAGTAAGAATCACTTCTTAGGGTACACTTAACCCCTACAGCGCTACCTAGTGGTTAACCCCTTCACTGCCAGTGTCATTTTTACAGTAACCAGTGCATTTTTATAGCACTGATCGCTGTGAAAATGACAATGGTCCCAAAAATGTGTCAAAAGTGTCCGATGTGTCCGCCATAATGTCGCAGTCATGAAAAAAATCGCTGATCGCCGCCATAACTAGGAAAAAAAAATTAATAAAAATGCCATAAAACTACCCCCTATTTTGTAAACGCTATAACTTTTGCGCAAACCAATCAATAAACGGCGATTGCGATTTTTTTTACCAAAAATATGTAGAATAATACGTATCAGCCTAAACTGAGGAAAAAAATATGTTTTTTTATATATTTATGGGGGATATTTATTATAGCAAAAAGTAAAAAATTTTGATTTTTTTTCAAAATTGTCCCTCTATTTTGTTTATAGCGCAAAAAATAAAAACCGCAGAGGTGATCAAATACCACCAAAAGAAAGCTCTATTTGTGGGAAAAAAAGGACGCCAATTTTGTTTGGGAGCCACGTTGCACGACAGCGCAATTGTCAGTTAAAGCAACACAGTGCCGAATCGCAAAAAGGGGCCTGGTCCTTTAGCTGCATATTGGTCTGGGGCTTAAGTGGTTAATACCTGGTATACATATACGAATGTCTAATATTATAGAAACCCCGGGGACTTCTTCTACTTCCTTCTACCTTCCTTATCTTTCCTTTTTTTACCTTTCTTTTTCTTCCTGTTCTATTATCCTTTGTAAGTCTGTTTTTTTTCTCTGATATCCATTGTTGTTTATAAATTTAGTAGCAAGGTTCTTAAATCAACGCTCCATATTTTCATATAAAAGCAATTGAGTACCATACTATTAATACAAATTTCCTAGATATGCATCAAATATCTGTTTATACATTTGTTTCCTCACTCTATATATTTTTATTTATGGTTACATAATGTTAGGAATCTCTATTAATTTTAATCTTGTTAACGATATATACTCATATACTGTTTTATACAATGTACATATCTGTAGTGTAGATTATTATATTCAATTTCAAACATTTTTTAATTTAATTTAATGAAATATTACCTATAACATAATGTTTATCAATTTAAACCTCCTTCTTTTACCATTGGTACTCAACTCAACTATAGTTAACACATTTTTGTTTTTTATACATGCTACTAATACTTTTGTTAATACAAATGTCAGCTATGGATATGTATGTAATTATTTCCTTTTTGAAATTTAATAAACAAAATTGACAAGAAAATCTGAGGGGTGTACTCACTATTGTGAGATGCTGTATATTTGCCCATTCTTTTCATCAGAACTGCCTAGGAACTTTTGGAGCCCATTAGCATCATTGGGGTGTGTTAGCACATGCATAAATAGGCTGCCCTAATGCAACGCATGTGCAACACATCATGGTGTAAATGGGTCACAAAAGTTGCTAAAAAGTGCAGATTGAGGGGGAGATGCATTGTGAATAGGTAGTCATACTGGTTCTGGGCCCTTGGAAGGAGTCAGGAAGATTTTGACTTTTGGAGGAGTATGTGTGTGACCTTCTTGATTTAAGCCATGAGATCAGGGGTGAAAGCCAATCCTTGTCTGCAAAAGGATGGGCTTTAGTTTCTGCTCAGAGTACCCAGTTAGTTCTGCAGGTGTAGCCTGGGCGCACTGACTGCATTTGCAACCCTTAACGGCTAAGTTCACCCAGAACAGTGAGACTCCATTCACATCTGCATGTTTCCAAACACATGTCAAACTGCACAGAAAATGTGCTGCAAATGTGCATCGCACTTGTCTTGCCATTAACACTGTTTTTCCACCAAAAAGTGTGGTAAAAAAGCTCCATACTCACTCACTAAAAAAAAGTTCTGGAGCTTCTTTGGGGCATTTGTCATGCATACGGCAGCTCATTCAAATGAATGAGGAAAAGAAAGGCGCCTCTAAGTGCAGTATGCAAAATTTTATAAAGTTCACAAAGGGTTAAAAGTACTTACAAGATCTTTGAGTGTTAAAAAACATGATAAAATCAGGAGTCTTCATCTGTGGCATGTGTCCATCCTCGGCACAGTGGTATGGAGCACTGTAGATCCATCCATTAGCTGTAAAGTGTTCTCGTACGTGTTGGAAAGAGGAGGCAGCAGGGAAGCCTGTATTCCGGGTTCACGGCGGGACACACAAGGCTGATGGCATCAGTGGGGAGAAAGGGGCGGTAATGCGTTTCGGAGCATGTGCTGCTTCTTCGTTAGTGGTCTGACGCTGATGGCCTACAGGAAGCAAGAGGAACATGGGGCAACAGCAGGATCAAAGGTTAACAATACATCTATATTCTAAGGATATGAAAACAGAAGATATTGTTAATGATTTTAAGTAGGGGAAACCTTAAAAAAGGTGTTTTAAAAAAAAAATGCTGGATTAATACCTTAGGCTCTCTGTATTATGAAAGAGGTCCAAGATGTACAGGTGTGTATGTGATGTTTGTTCCTGCACTTCACATATAGACTTCCAGGTCCAACACTGAAGGTCTCCTACTGTCGGCTATGTTTTAAGCTAGCCATACATGGCTCAGTTTTTTTCATTCAGCCAGCTGGTTTGATGTGGATGGGAAAATCCCCCTCGCTGTGTCTGACTCCCCTACTGTCAGCAGTACTGTTCATGAAAAGTCGACCAATAGATTGACGTCTTATGAACATGAATATACATGATACCTGAATTGAAAGTTGACATTTGTTACATTTGGACATAATGTGAGTATATACCAAGTGTAAGTGGATATGTTCACTTATATATTGTTGTATCATTTTTGTGTTTAAGTATAATATATTTGCTTATGTTTGTTAGCATTCAACAGCACCTTCTCCTGAGGAAGCACAAATGCAAAACACTAAGAGAGATATGATCTCGCCCTTACACATCACACCTGTTCAACGTTATGTAATATGAACACGTGGATGTATACTGATAGACAAAGCTGGGTTGATCAACGCTGTATCCTGGCCTAGGCCAACAAGGCCCAGGCCTAGGGCAGCACTTTGCAGGGGGGCAGCACAGAATTTGTGCTTAAATCAGAACTTCATTTTGGTAAGAGAGGGTTATAGCCCCTGTCAGTTTATTTTTTACCATCCCTGTCCCATTGCAGAGATTTCCCTTCACTTCCTGCCCCATAGCCAAACAGGAAGTGAGAGGAAATCTATGCAAATTAAGAAAAATCCATCCCCCCCAGGCCCTTAGCTGTGTGCTTAGAGTCATTGTCTTGTTGGAAGGTAAACCTTCGGTCCAGTCTGAGGTCCTGAGCACTCTGGAGAAGGTTCTCGTCCAGGATATCCCTGTACTTGGCCGAATTCATCTTTCCCTTGATTGCAACCAGTCGTCCTGTCCCTGCAGGTACACCCCCACAGCATGATGCTGCCACCACCATTCTTCACTGTTGGGACTGTATTGGACAGGTGATGAGCAGTGCTTGGTTTTCTCCACACATACCGCTTAGAATTAAGGCCAAAAAGTTCTATCTTGGTCTCATCAGACCAGAGAATCTAATTTCTCACCATCTTGGAGTCCTTCTGGTGTTCTTTAGCAAACTCCATGCAGGCTTTCATGTGTCTTGCACTGAGGAGAGGCTTCCGTCGGGCCACTCTGCCATAAAGCCCCGACTGGTTAGGGCTGCAGTGATGGTTGACTTTCTACAACTTTCTCCCATCTCCCGACTGCATCTCTGGAGCTCAGCTACAGTGATCTTTGGGTTCTTCTTTACCTCTCTCACCAAGGCTCTTCTCCCCCGATAGCTCAGTTTGGCCGGACGGCCAGCTCTAGGAAGGTTCTGGTCGTCCCAAACGTCTTCCATTTAAGGATTATGGAGGCCACTGTGCTCTTAGGAACCTTAAGTGCAGCAGAAATTATTTTGTAACCTTGGCCAGATCTGTGCCTTGCCACAATTCTGTCTCTGAGCTCTTCAGGCAGTTCCTTTGACCTCATGATTCTCATTTGCTCTGACATGCACTGTGAGCTGTGAGGTCTTATATAGATAGGTGTGTGGCTTTCCTAATCAAGTCCAATCAGTATAATAAAACACAGCTGGACTCAAATGAAGGTGTAGAACCATCTCAAGGATGATCCGAAGAAATGGACAGCACCTGAGTTAAATATATGAGTGTCACAACAAAGGGTCTGAATACTTAGGACCATGTGATATTTCAGTTTTTCTTTTTTTAATAAATCTGAAATAAGTTCAACAATTCTGTGTTTTTTTTGTCAATATGGGGTGCTGTGTGTACATTAATGAGGGAAAAAATGAACTTAAATGATTTTAGCAAATGGCTGCAATATAACCAAGAGTGAAAAATTTAAGGGGTTCTGAATACTTTCCATACCCACTGTATATGTTTTATTATTCCTTGAGAGATACCACTTCATAAAAATCCCAGACTGTGTTGTTTCTTGGGTATTCAATGTGATTACCATGGATTTGGTGCGCTTATCCATTACCATACTAATTTGCAATGGTATAATCCAGTATTCTCAATGGGGGGGGGGGGGGGGGTGTTGGAAGACGCAACATGGTTAATATCAGACATTTATGGATTTACTCTCTGGCTATCACTGGGCCTTTTTGCCTGCTGAAGGTCGTCTTGGAGCACCAGGCAAATCAGTATACACAGCACAGCAGGGTTTTTACAAAAAGGGTTTTCAAATGGGAATTCATCTCCTGAAGGATGTTCTCACATAGGCCTCCTGATGTGATGTATAGGGATAAGAGGAGCATCATCTCGAACCTCCTGGTGAGGTGAAAATTAAAATGACCAATTTCCTGACTTGCAACAATATCAAAGTAACCAGATGTGGACTGAAATGTTGACCTGGGTCAAGGCAGTTGTTCACAGAGTAATAATGCCCCCTTGTGGAAGACAGTAACATACTTCCTGGAGGATTTTCAGGGTAATAACTTACTGGTGATTTGGAAGGACAACCCCTTATAGCTTCTCATTGCACAGAGGATTACACGGGTGGGCAGAGGGTGTTTTTGTGGGTTGTGTCTGTGAGTGCTTTAAAATGTGAGAGCCAACGATGAAGGCCCACTCATTCTTCTGGAGCCCAGCCAACATACAGGACACTGAAGAATGATTTATGTAATCTATCATCTCTGCTCTTTTGTTTTATATGCTCTGTATTAGGCTTCATGCACACTGGATGTTAAAATAACGTTATAAAAATGGCAGTAGCTTTGCAGTGAGTTTTTCAAAGTTTTTGCAGTAGCGTTTTTTATCATTTTTTTTTCTTCAATGGATCAAAAACGTCAAACGCTCGTGAGCTGCGTTTTTGAGTGTTTATCTGTATTCATTAGCTTTTTTTGACGTTAGAGTGTTTTTACAGCTGAAAACAGCTGAAAAACTCCTCTCAGAACCCACTATTTTTTTTTTTTTTTAAAAGCCAAGAAATTCCCCAGCCAAAAACTGGTGATAACAGCCTATGTGTGCATGGACACATAGGATAACATGATGGGGAGTTTATTGACTGTAGAAAAAAAAAACGTCTGAAGCCAAAAATAGCTGCTGCAAATTTTTTTTTAAATAAACATCCATTCTTAGATTTTATGTTAGTGTTCTAGTTTCTTTGTAAATAAACAAGACATTTGCTTCTTTGAGCATTGTATTTATTTTTATAGCTAATAATGTTATCATATCAACACCATTTTGATGAACTAGCTAACTATAGGAACAGACAAAATAATACATATTCATAATTTAGGTAGGTGGACTCTAAAAACCACCCCTAATTTATTTCAGGGGAAAATAACTTTTTTTTTTTTAAAGAAACATAACCTATGCTTTCTTTTTTCTCCTTTCCCAAAGTTTTTATACATTTGCCAATATGTCACCTCTTCATTCTTTTTCAGTGCACTTTGAAATTAAATTAAAGTTTCTGTGCCAGGCATTTTATAGACTACAATATTAATTTCCACAGACAGACAGAAATTAGGGCATAATACAAAAAGTCTAAAAATAATTCTCTCGCCATTCTTTATAAACAGATCAATGTGCTGTACATTAACCAAACATAAACTTTGATGTTTGAATGTGTCTAATGTAAGAATCAACTTTCTATTTGTGTGCTGCACGACGTTGACCTTTTTCTTTTTGTTCCTCTGATGTCAAGGAGGGATTCTGCCTTATAATCTATCACTGTTAGCCTGTAGATAATACCTATCAGCATATAACATATTAGAAACATTTTTCCTTGTGACTCCTTCTTGCCTAACCTGATGACACGACCAGCTAATGTATAGTACTTTGCATTAACATTAATAAGATTTCTCAGTCTACCTGACAACTGTTGCTGCTGTCATGTAATTTCATTTGATATATAGCATCATGGTTTCAAAAGGGCATTCTTTTCTTTCTCCTTGACATTTCGTGGAGATAATTATAAGAGTTATAGGCAGAAAAGAGGCCACGGAAAGTGAAGCAGAATTTCTGGCAATATCTTTCAGAGTGTCAATGCAATATTCTTTTCCAGAAAAGTAAACTAAGAAACAGTAATATATTATAAAATATACTGCAAATCTATGTATAACCAAAACCTTTATTTCCTGACAGACTCCATGGCAGCATACGTATGGGTTAACCCTGCCTCCACTCCTCCCCTATAGGACCCCACTACCATAAATCTTTGCTATGAGCCAGAGACTGCGTTCCTTTTTTGTCCTCCTTCTAAGCATCGATTTGGTTATTTGACTACCTGAAGTTTTTTTTCCTCTACGCGATCAGGACTGGCCAACGGCGACTACTGGGAAGACAGGTCGCGATACTCCAATAAGCCTTACTACTAACAAGGTATGGAGTGGGCAAACGGAAGAGGTGCTGGAAGAGCTGAAGCCTGGCCATTTGCAGGCAAGCGGCACATTGCCCAGATAGCTTATCTACTAGCGGGTGGCCCTATCTGCCCCAAGTACGGCGTGATCAGCCTACCTGGTCCGGTTTGATCGTGGAAGCAGGATTGAATTGCAGATCTGTGTTCATGCCGTGTGTGGTGATGTATACTTTTATATTACATATTCCATGGCAGAAGTTTGTGTGTTTTCTGTTTGTCTGTGTTCTTCCCTGGCTCTAGTGTCTTCCAGTCTATGGCAGCTGGAGTGCATTGGCATTCCAAGCCGCTGCTTTCTCTTCCGGCCGGGCGTCCCAGGGTTACTCCTGCCCAGGGGCTCAGCGCATGGGCGCTGGGGGGCGGCGGTGGTGTAATTTCAGTGGAGAAATTCAATTTAGCGGTTAGTTCTATTGATGTTGGGATTTCTCTGCGGGCAACTTGCAGCAGTTTCTCTAAATGCTGTGTGCAATCATCCCAGGTATATACTCTGCACTAATGCCCTTGTATGCTGCCTGTGTGATTCTGCTATGATTTGATCACCTGTGCAGGTTGTCTGTCTGTGCAATTTTACACTGTGGATGTTTCACTGCCCCCCCTTGTGGCCAGCCCGTGTGTAGCAGGTATGAGAGGGTGGGTCAAACCCTTTCCTTTCCTTGCTGACCTAAGTACTATTTTTTTAACCATTTCCTTTCTATCCTTGAGCAGGGGGCTCAATAGCAAGTGGGGCTATTTCTATAAGTGGAAGCACTTCTGACTCTGCACTTATCTGAAGATTTCTTCTGTCTCTTCACAGGTATGTCTCAGCTGTGTGCCATCCACCCTGCATTGAAAACTGAAAAGTGTTTTCTCTAGTCTAATTTGCTATGGTATGTCTCAGCTGTGTGCCATCCACCCTGAATTGAAAACTGAAAAGTGTTTTCTCTAGTCTAAATTGCTATGGTATGTCTCAGCTGTGTGCCATCCACCCAAAAACTGAAACATTGCTATCTGCTTTGCTTATGTCTATTTAATAATACTGGCATGTTATTTTTGCTTAACCCTCTGTAGACCTGTCCACATTACAATGCTTTATTATCTCCCTTGTCTTACCCAAAATTATGGCCAATTAATTTTATTGCCCTCTTGCTGATCTGTTTCTGAAGTAAGAATTTTGCCCTGTTGACCAGCAAACCTTTATTACCTCCTGATTAGATAATTGAAATGCACCCACCCCCTATCCCCATCAGTATAAATATAAGCATCCATTGGGGGAAGCATTAGCAGGGGGCTCAATAGCAACTGGGGCTCTTTTTCAAAGTGGGGCTATTTATATAAGTGGAAGCACTTCTGACTCTGCACTCCAGCGAATGCACAAAACGAAGGAACACAAAACACCTTACAATTTGGAACACAGGTATACTTTTTTACACTTTCAGCTCTTCTTCCCCCTTCTAAAATGCACTGTCTACCACTCCTTCTGACAGCTGTGTTTTCTATCCTTAAACTGTCTTTCCTACACCCCTCTTCTCCACCCCACACCTTGTATATATCACCCTCACTTCTGTCCTCTCCCTATTACTGCACTCACCAACTCTGGCTAATTCTAAATTCACACGCCCAATACTCCAAACCACTGGGGCATGTCCCCCCATATAAATCACATTCCCACATTACCTCCCTCACCCTTCTGCTTCTCCTATCCTCTGGTGATGTATCCCCAAACCCTGGGCCTCCTTCATCTAACTGTGCTCAACGCACCCATTACCCTACACCCTCTGGCTGCAGCCGCAATGCACACAATCTAGTTCTCATTTCTCTTCTTCCCAAGACCAGACTCCCTTTCTCTTGCGCCCTTTGGAATGCTTGCTCTGTCTGTAACAAACTCACCTCCCTCCACAATCTCTTTATCGCTAACTCATTTAATCTACTCGCCATCACCGAAACCTGGCTTCACGAATCCGACACTGAGTTTTCTGCTGCTCTATCCCACGGTGGTCTTTTTTGGACTCACTCCCCCAGATCCAGTGGACGCAAAGGAGGGGGTGTTGGAATCCTTTTAGCCCCACATAGCACCTTTCAGGTACTTCACCTACCTCACTCTATGTCACTCTCCTTATTTGAGGCACATTGCATTTGTCTCTTCTCCCTAGTTTCTCTAAGAATAGCTGTGATCTACCGGCCCCCCGGTCCAGTATCTTCCTTTCTTGATGACTTCTCCGCCTGGTTACCCTACTTTCTCTCTTCTGAAATCCCCACAATCATTCTTGGCGACTTCAACATCCCTACCAATAATAACACTCCTGCAACTTCAAAACTTCTCAGTCTAACCTCCTCCTTTGACCTGAAGCAATGGATACATGCTCCTACTCACTCTGAAGGCAATACCCTTGACCTTGTCTTGTCCACCTATGCACTCCATGCAACCTCTCCAACTATCCTTACCCTCTCTCTGATCACTACCTTATTAATTTCACTCTCTCCCTCTCCTCCGCCTCCTCTCCCTCCAAACGCCTAACGGTTACTCGTAGAAACCTTTGCCATATCAACCCTTCTCTTCTATGCTCTGCGTCTGACCACCTCTATGACAAAATTGCACCCCTGTCCTGCACCCACCTAGCCATTTCTGTCTACAACACTTCATTTCTAGCATCACTGGACAGACTGGCCCCCCTCACTACATGCAGAATAAGGCCTGTCCCCTTCGACCCTGCAAACAGATGATACTAGAAGTCTGAAAAAACACAGCCGTGCTCTCGAGCGCCAATGGCGTAAGACGATGTCCCAGAAAGATTTCAGCCAGTATAAATCTGCCCTCAAAAAATACAATTTCAGCCTCCTCACTGCCAAGCAGACCTATTTCATAACCCTCATTAACCACTTAACGACCGCCCACCGCCGATTTACGTCGGCAGAATGGCACGGACAGGCAGAATCACGTAGATCTACGTGATCGCCTTTGTGCAGTTGGGGGGTCCATCCGGACCCCCCTTCACTGCAGTGAGCGGCCGTTAAGTGTTCGGGAGCGATCAGGCATGAGGGGGGGGCCGCTCGATTCCGCCCCCCCCTCGCGATCGCTCCCGGCCAATGAAAATGCTTCCTCCGCCATGTGATGTAAACAAGGCTGGAGGAAGTGATGTCATCTCCCTCGCCGCGGTCTTTCCGTTCCCGGCGCCGAGCAGAGAGGAAGCAGGTTAGTGCACTAACAGTCCACTGACACGTAGGTACACATAGGCACACAAATCACCCCCCAGTCACCCCCAGATCACCCCCCAGGTCACCCCAAAGCCCCCAATCACAGTGTCACTGATTGCAGTGATCATTTATTTTACTGATCACTGCATTTAGTGTCATCTGTGATTGTAAAAAGTTGCAGGGCAGTTAGGATTAGGCCCCTTTAGGTCCAGGGTAGCCCCCTAACCCCCCTAATAAAGGTTTAACCCCTTGATCACCCCCCAGGTAACCCTTTCACCCCCTAACTTCAGCGTCACTAAGCGATTGTTTTTCCGATCGCTGTATTCGTGTCGCTGGTGTTTTAGATAGGCAGTTATTTTTTTTTAGGTTCGCCGCAGGTTTTTATTAGTGTCAGGTACCCCCATATATTATTTTAACCCCCTGATTGCCCCTAGAGTTAACCCTTTCACCAGTGATCGCCGTATAAGCGTCACTGGTGTCACTGGTTAGCCAGTAAGTTATTTAGTTATTTAGGTTACCCGTCAGGTTTTTATATAGTGTCAGGTACCCCCATATTTAACCTAATAAAGATTTTAACCCCCTGATTGCCCCTAGTTAACCCTTTCACCAGTGATCACCATATAAAGGTTACGGGTGACGCTGGTTGATTAGTTTGCTTTTTATAGCATCAGGGCACCCGCCGTATATAACCCAATAAAGGTTTAACCCCCCTGATCGCCCGGCGGGTGAGATCAATTAGGTTTTAGCGCCAGAGAGGGTCTGCGTCGCCCCAGGCAGTGTTAGGTTAGTGACAGTAACGCTAACACCCACGCGCAAAGCATACACCCCCCTTAGTGGTATAGTATCTGATCAGATCTGATCAGATCTATACTAGCATCCCCAGCGGTTTAGGGTTCCCAAAAACGCAGTGTTAGCGGGATCAGCCCAGATACCTGCTAGCGCCTGCGTTTAGCCCCTCCGCCCAGCCCAGCCCAGCCCAGCCCACCCAAGTGCAGTATCGATCGATCACTGTCACTTACCAAACACAACACACATAACTGCAGCGTTCGCAGTGCTTGGTTTTTGGGGCCCTGTACGCGGCTAGGCTCCCAAAAAGTCCCACACATGTGGTATCCCCGTACTCAGGAAAAGCAGCAGAATGTATTTTGGGGTGCAATTCCACATATAACCATGGCATGTGTGAGCAATATATCATTTGACAACTTTTTGTACATTTTTTTTTTCTTTTTGTCATTATTCAATCATTTGGGACAAAAAAAAAAAATATTCAATGGGGTCAACATGCCTCTCAGCAAATAGCTTGGGGTGTCTACTTTCCAAAATGGGGTCATTTGGGGGGGTTTTGTGCCATCTTGGCATTTTATGGCCTTCAAAACTGTGATAGGTAGTGAGGAGTGAAATCAAAAATTTATGCCCTTAGAAACCTTGAAGGCGGTGCTTGGTTTTTGGGGTCCCGTACGCGGCTAGGCTCCCAATAAGTCCCACACATGTGGTATCCCCGTACTCAGGAGAAGCAGCAGAATGTATTTTGGGGTGTAATTTCACATATGCCCATGGCATGTGTGAGCAATATATCATTTAGTGACAACTTTGTGCAAAAAAAAAAAAGTTTGTCATATTCCCGCAACTTGTGGCAAAATATAAAATATTCCATGGACTGAACATGCCTCTCAGTAAATAGCTTGGGGTGTCTACTTTCCAAAATGGGGTCATTTGGGGGGGTTTTGTGCTATTTTGGCATTTTATGGCCTTCGAAACTGTGATAGGTAGTGAGGAGTGAAATCAAAAATTTGCGCCCTTAGAAATCCTGAAGGCGGTGCTTGGTTTCCGGGGTCCCGTACGTGGCTAGGCTCCTAAAAAGTCCCACACATGTGGTATCCCCGTACTCAGGAGAAGCAGCAGAATGTATTTTGGGGTGCAATTCCACATATAACCATGGCATGTGTGAGCAATATATCATTTAGTGACAACTTTTTGTAATTTTTTTTTTTTGTCATTATTCAATCACTTGGGACAAAAAAAAAAAAATATTCAATGGGCTCAACATGCCTCTCAGCAATTTCCTTGGGGTGTCTACTTTCCAAAATGGGGTCATTTGGGGGGGGGGGGGGGTTTTGTACTGCCCTGCCATTTTAGCACCTCAAGAAATGAGATAGGCAGTCATAAATTTAAAGCTGTGTAAATTTCAGAAAATGTACCCTAGTTTGTAAACGCTATAACTTTTGCGCAAACCAATAAATATACGCTTATTGACATTTTTTTTACTAAAGACATGTGGCTGAATACATTTTGGCCTAAATGTATGACTAAAATTGAGTTTATTCGATTTTTCTTATAACAAAAAGTAGAAAATATCTTTTTTTTTCAAAATTTTCGTTCTTTTTCCATTTATATCGCAAAAAATAAAAATCGCAGAGGCAATCAAATACCATTAAAAGAAAGCTCTATTTGTGGGAAGAAAAGGACGCAAATTTCATTTGGGTACAACATTGCATGTCCGCACAATTTACAGTTAAAGCAGCGCAGTGCCGAATCCCAAAAACAGGCTTGGTCCTAATGGCCCGAAATGGTCCGGGGCTTAAGTGGTTAACCACTTTCCTACCCAGCCATAGTCAAATGACGTCCACAGATGGGATCTCCCATCCTGGGTGGACGTCATATGACGTCCTGTGTTTTGTGGGGGGATATCTGAATGATGCCTGCAGCTAGAGGCATCATTCAGATATCCTTCTGTTCTGCCGGCGATTCTGTGCACCATAAGAACGATCATAGTGGCAGTTCCGCGGCTTGATCGTTCTTATAGGCGGCGGGAGGGGACATCCCGCCGCCATCCGGTGCTTCTCCGGGCTCTCCCGTGCCATCGGGGGCCCGGAGAATGAATCGTCCGGCGCACAATAGGAAGCATAGAGATGACTGGTGACCAGATGGTCACCAGTCATCTCTATGACCGTCGGAGGACGTCATGCCCGGGTCCTCAGATGTAAACAAAGCCGCCATTGCGGCTAGTAAATATGAGATCAGTGCATTTTTTTTCACGATATCATGCTTTCCAGCCTGGAGGAGAGATGTGGTGATCAAAGTGATCAAAATGTTTTTTTTAAATAAGTGTAAAAAAAAAAAAAAAAAAAAATAATAAGTAAAATAAAAAAATAAATAATAATAAAAAAAAATGAAAATGCCCCTGTCTCCGGTAGCTCGCGATCAGAAGCGAACGCACACGTAAGTCCTGCCCACATATGTAAACGCTGTTCAAACCACATATGTGAGGTATCACCGCGTGCGTTAGAGCGCGTGCAACAATTCTAGCACTAGACCTCCTCTGTAACTCTAACCTGGTAACCTGTAAAAAAATGTAAAGTGTCGCCTATGGAGATTTTTAAGTACCGAAGTTTGGCGCCATTCCATGAGTGTGTGCAATTTTAAAGCGTGACATGTTAGGTATCTATTTACTCGGCGTAACATCATCTTTCATATTGTCCAAAAAAAACTGGGCTAACTTTACTGTTTTGTTATTTTTTAATTCATGAAACCATTTTTTTCCAAAAAAAAGGCGTTTGAAAAATTATTGCGCAAGAAAAAAAGTTGCAATGACCGTCATTTTATTTCCTAGGGTGTCTGATAAAAAAACATATATAATGTTTGGGGGTTCTGAGTAATTTTCTAGCAAAAGAATGATGATTTGTACATGTAGGAGAGAAGTGCCAGAATAGGCCCAGTATTGAGGTGGTAAAAAAAAGCCAGGGGTTGAAGTGGTTAAAAACTTATCATCCCATCCCCGTCAACTCTTCTCTACCTTCAACTCGCTCCTTCGTCCTCCACTGCCTCACTCA
Organism: Rana muscosa; assembly: GCA_029206835.1. Classification (NCBI taxonomy): domain Eukaryota; kingdom Metazoa; phylum Chordata; class Amphibia; order Anura; family Ranidae; genus Rana; species Rana muscosa. The sequence goes on from CM055116.1 coordinate 1,012,803,553, forward strand.
CCACCCAGGAGATCGCCAATCACTTCAAACAGAAGATTGATACAATTCACGAGGAGATCTCTACTGTTCAGATACCTTCCATGCTATACACCTCATGCCCACAGGTACAATCATTACTTCCCTCTTTCAAGCCCACCACTATAGATGAGGTTGCCAAATTACTTGCTAATGTCCATCTTACCACCTGCGCTCTGGATTCTGTTCCCTCGCAAATGCTACGTTCACCCTCTGGCTCTATTCTACACTCTCTAACCCACATCTTCAATCTCTCCCTCTCTTCTGGCATCTTCCCTAACTATTTGAAACATGCACTAGTCAGCCCCGTAATTAAAAATCCCTCTATGGACCCATCCAATCTTGACAACCTATGCCCCATCTCCTTTCTCCCCTTCTTATCCAAACTCCTTGAACGTCTAGTCTACAACCGACTGAGCGTCCACCTTGCTGATAATAACCTTCTTGATCCCCTTCAGTCTGGATTTCGTCCTCAACATTCCACAGAAACTGCTCTCCTAAAACTAACAAATGATATACTAATGGCCAAAACGAAGGGACACTATTCTGTACTCCTACTCCTGGACCTCTCTGCTGCCTTCGATACGGTTCGAAAACTCCATGCCTTTGGTCTCCACGACTGTACTCTTCACTGGTTCTCTACCTACTTATCCAACCGCACTTTTAGCGTTACTTACAACTCTACTTCCTCCTCTCCTCTTCCTTTCTCAGTTGGGGTCCCCCAAGGTTCTGTTCTTGGACCTCTCCTATTTTCAATCTACACCTCATCCCTGGGTCAGCTGATAGCCTCCCACGGCTTTCAATACCACCTCTACGCTGAAGAAAATAAAATCTATTTCTCTGCCCCTCAACTCACTCCATCATTCTCCTCACGTATCACTAATTTACTATCAGATATATCAGTTTGGATGTCACACCACTTCCTCAAACTTAATCTATCCAAAACTGTGAACTGATCATTTTTCCTCCCCCACGTGCCTCCTCCCCCGATCTCTCTGTCAAAATTGATGGCACAACTATCAGCCCATCCCCACATGCCAAGGTCCTAGGAGTAGTCCTGGACTCTGAACTCTCCTTTAAGCCTCACGTCCAATCACTGTCTAAATCTTGCCGCCTCAACCTCTGCAACATCTCCAAAATACGCTCCTTTCTAACCAATGACACAACAACGCTCCTAATTCACTCCCTGGTCATCTCTCGCCTTGATTACTGCAACTCCCTCCTCATTGGCTTACCTCTGCATATTCTATCCCCCCTTCAGTCCATCGTGACTGCTGCTGCCAGACCCATCCACCTTACCAACTGCTCTGTCTCTGCTACTCTTCTCTGTCAATCCCTCCACTGGCTTCCGCTCACCCAATGAATTCAATTCAAAATACTAACAACTACCTACAAAGCCATCCACAACACTGCCCCCAGCTACATCACTGACCTAGTCTCTAAATACCAACCTAATCGTTCTGTTCGTTCTTCTTGATTGATTGATTGATATTTAAATTTATATCGCACCAAATACTGTCTTAGAGGACTGCAACTAAGCACACTGTACCATAAATTCACCAATCAGCCTTGGGGAAAAAAAAAAAAAACGATTTGAGAAAAAGGGAGCAGAAAAAAAAAAATGGAAGGCTCACGAGAGGATCGGGAAAACAAACTGGACATTAATTATTACTGATTTTGATGTCTCTACATCCGTAGTTAGGAAAAGCGTTTTTAAAAAGGTAGGTTTTAATTGCCTTTTAAAAAGAGCTTGAGGCATTGGGAGCCGGAGATGGTCGGGGAGTTGGTTCCAAAGAGCCGCGCCCATAGTCTGAATTCGTCGACCTCCCAAGGATTGGAGTCGGGCGGGTGCTTGGATGATCCTATTTTGAAGCCTGGACCACAATGCTCTAATTGGTGTGTAGTGGGGGGCCATTTCCGTGAGATAGAGTGGGCCCAAGCCCCAATATGCTATAAACATCAGAACCAAGATTTTGAATTGTACTCTGTGCACTATAGGTAACCAATGTAGCTGTGCCAGCACGGGGGTGATGTGATGTCTATATGGTGTACCCGTAATAGTGCGTGCTGCTTGATTCTGTATAATTTGGATTTTTTTAACCCACTTAAGGGGAAGGCCAAGGCAAAAACCATTGGCGAAGTCTAGTCTGGATTGCACCAGAGCCAAAGTAAGTGTGATTTGATGTCGATATGAAAGTAGATGTCTGATCTTTCGAATAATTTGCACATAGAATGAGGCATTTTTCATACAGGTCATGATTTGCGGAATCCAGGTGAGCTTTGCGTCAAAAATGATTCCAAGGTTCTTGACTTGTCTTTTAGGTTCTGGGCAGGTACCTAGGTCAGATGGCCATCGGGATAGAATAGGAGAGGCTAAAGGTTCGCCCACTTGGAGTATTTCTGTTTTGGAGCCATTAAGGCTCAGCTAGTTTCTATTCATCCAGGTCTGGGGATATCTGTCATTTTTGGAAGTGTTGACTAGGATTTGGATGTCATCGGCATATAGTTGGCCTTGTAGGCCATGTAACTGCAATATATCGGGTAGGGGGCGCATATAACAGTTGAAAAGGTATGGAGAGAGGGCAGAGCCCTGTGGTACTCCCCAGGGCACTGGGCTTATGGCTGACCTGAAAGGTCCCAGCCTAACCTGTTGGGTACGATCTTGTAGAAAAGATTGAATCCATAACAGGACAGCACCCCGAATTCCAAACTGGTCATGAAGGCGCGAGATCAGAATGTCATGATCAATGCTGTCAAAAGCCGTGGAGAGGTCCAATAGCACTAAGGCCGCCGATTCCCCAGGGCCCTGACCCTGAGCAGCTGTTCCCTCATGGCCATAGTGGAGAGGTCTAATCCCCTGCCCGGTCAGAACCCAGACTGGACATCGTGGAATAGGCCCTCCCCTTCAGAGTATTCCTGGAGTTTCTCAAGGACGATAGTTTCCATAATCTTTGCCACGAAGTGGATGCTAGAAATGGGTCTTAAATTATTCAGGTCCTGAAGCTCTGATTTTTTTTTTTGGTATTGGCGTAACGTATGAGTGTTTAAGTTTTCCTGGTATAACTCCCAGCCTCAAACTGAAGTTGATGATTGTACATAAGTCTAGAAGGAATGCCTTTGACTGGAGTTTGAAAAAACAGACAGGGCAGAATTCATCCGCAAAGTGTGTGGGCTTCAGTTTAAGAAATACTTTGTGTAATAACTCTGGCGTTATGGGTGTAAAGTTGTTTAGGCTGGACAAAGTAAGTCGGATAGCCTCTGGTAGTGGACCAGGTTGGTCAATCAGGTGAATGTTCTTGGCAATGCCCAACCGGATTTTATGAATTTTATCTTGAAAGGCGATCCCTAATTTATTGGTGAATTCTTGTGATGGTATTATCGTCTTGATTAACCTATGTGGATTAAGCATTTCGTTTACGATTTCGAGAAGTTTCTTATCCTGATTTCCGGCATTATCGATTTGTTCACCGTAATATGCTTTTTTCCTGTGGCGAATGGCTTTGAAATATACCCGAGAAATTATTCAGTACGCAAGCTTGTCTTAATGTGTGTTAGTCTTAAGCCATTTTCTTTCAAGCTGTCTGCGTTTAGTTTTAATTAGGGCTAGGTTGCTAGTGTACCAAGGTTTAGCCTTGGTAATCTTTTTACAAAGATGCAATGTTTTGAGAGGGGCAAGCTTATCAAGTGTATGATGGATTTTTAGTTCAAATGCGTCCAGAGCTTTGGTGACGCGATGGATTTCAAAGTCAATATAGAGATCATCTTCACTGTCTAGGGTGATAGGTTCAAGAGCTAAGTATGTTGCCATGAAGGTGAGTGACTTAAGTTTTTAAGTGAACGATACGGCTTGGATTGCTGCATTGGAGTAGCCAAGTCTGGGGCTGGGGGTCTAAAGTCTCTGAGTTGGTATGAGATTAATTTATGATCTGTCCATATAAGATCGATGTTCTGGATGTCAGAGATGGTGGTATTAGAAGAGAAGACCGCATCTAGTGTGTGCCCTTTCTCATGTGTATAGGAGTTGACATTTTGAACAAAGCCAAGGGCGTCAAGATCTTGTAAAAACTCCTGTATTTTAGGATGCAGTAAGTCCTTAAGCCATAGGTTGCAGTCGCCTTGCAGGATAATATTTGATGTATAAGTATTCAATTCTAAACATAATTGAATAATCTCAGTGTTGAATTCCGTGTGGTATCCTGGCGGACGATATATAGTTGCAATGATGATAGAGGTAGTATCATCAATTTGGCAACGTGCAGAAAGATGTTCAAATTAAGTATATTCAGAGAGAACTAATTCCTTACAGGTAACATTGCTATTGTGAATCAGTGCAATGCCTCCACCCCGTTTACCCTGTCTATTTTTTGTAAGTATGTCATATCCTGGTGGAACAAGGTCATCTAAGTGGATACTATAATCCTCGCCAAACCAGGTTTCAGTGAGAGATAGGAACTGAAATTTTTCATTTGTCAGTAGATCATATATGTCGTTTGCATGTTTGACAGCGGACCGGACATTTATTACGCCCCCTTTAATGAATTGAGTAATTCAGTGAGGAACCACTCTGCTGGTGATAAGGGGGATAATTGGCTTAATGGATGTACTATTTCGACTAATGCTGTTGGCCTGGCATGCTTCTAGTGTTTCCTTACTTAAGGTACCTGTCCCCTGATTAAGCTGATATAATTCTTGTTGAGAGTAAAAGGGGCGATTACCCTTTGAGTGTTGGAATTTTGGTATTTGTGTGTGTGAAGATAGCGATTCTGAGCCAGTAACTAAATTAACGGAAATGAGCAAACCTTGGTCTGCTGGGCCCGAACGGGCCCAGACGGGCTTGCCTCTGGCACGCCGCGGGCTGCATCGGCGGCATGTCTTTTATACTGGCGTTGTCTGTCTGTGGGCCGGCCGCAGGGGGCGTGGTCAGTTGGCTTAGACGATGAGACGACAGGTAACTATGGCAACGGAAGATGCTGAGCTGGGTCACGTGATAGTCCCAAAATGGCGTCTGAGGCCAGCCTCCCGGCGTTTTAGCAGGCAGGGAAAACCAGGTTGGAGAGGAGCTGGAGCCAAGCACCCCGTGCAGGTAAATGCAGGCAAGCTGGATCAGGGAAGTCAGGTAACAATACCGGGCTGTGCCGGCAGCATGTCTTTTATACTGGTGCTGTCTGTCTGTGGGCCGGCCGCAGGGGGCTTGGCCAGTAGGCTTAGACGATGAGATAACAGGTAACTATGGCAACGGAAGATGCTGAGCTGGGTCAAGTGATAGTCCCAAGATGGCGTCTGAGGCCAGCCTCCCGGCATTTTAGCAGGCAGGGAAAAACAGGTTGGAGAGGAGCTGGAGCGAAGCACCCCATGCAGGTAAGTGCAGGCAAGCTGGATCAGGGAAGGTTCTCAAGACCTCCTGCTCTCTAGCTCTCTCATCACCTGCTCCCATGCTCGTCTCCAGGACTTTTCCAGAGCCTCTCCAAGCCTATGGAACTCCTTACACCTGTCCGTCTATCTCCTTCTCTATTAGCTTTTAGAGGATCCCTAAAAACCCTCCTCTTCAGAGAAGCCTATTCTACCCACACCTAACAACTGTATTTTCACTTTGTCCACCTGATCATCCCCCACAGCTACTACCCTTTTTTTCACTTGACCCTCCTTTCTAGACTGTAAGCTCTTACAAGCAGGGCCCTCTAATCCCTCTGTATTGAATTGTATTGTGACTGTACTGTCTTCCCTGATGTTTTAAAGTGCTGCGCAAACTGTTGGCGCTATATAAATCCTGTATAATAATAATAATATCCTATTTTGCTTTTTTTGAGTCCTTCTAGGTCATATTGACAATACACGGCACAAGATGATAAAGACCTCATTAGGTCACAACATTACTCTTCCAGATGTATTCGGCATAGGTCAAGGTCCAGCCTTCATAGTAGAAGCTTTGAATCCTCCTTTACGCATCCACAAGGGAAAAAGAGGATGCTCCAAGGAGGGAGCCTGCAGGGGATGCAAGACTCCGGTCCCAGAGGGCAAATCTCTGTGTGAGCTATGCTAAGCCCAGACGGTTGGAAAAGGGGATGGTGATGTCCAGCAAATGGAATCTCTGGTGAGGCACGTGGTGCAGGAATCCCTTAAAGAGTGGATAAAAGTTTAACAGCCATTGCGGCGTGTTCTCCCACTAGGATGACCAGGAAGAACTGGAACTGTCCAACAACCAAGCCATCCATCTATGAAGACCTCAACAGTGAGGCAGAGGGAGGTGAGTCTCTTTACCCTTGTAACACCTTTTGGTTAAGGCAATGATGGGTGCATTTACATGAAGAGAAACTGTAGAGTCTCCTGCAAAGCAAGAGGAAGTTCGGTAAGCACCTTGGGCTCCGTTTTGCTCCAGCGCGACTTGTCAGGGACACATAGGGTGACAAGACGAGTCTCAGCCCATTAATTTCAATGGCACCCATTCCAACTTAAAGTTGCAGCTACTTCCTGCTCTACTTTGGTGCGACTTTTGATGCAGCTTTGATCCAGAGACTGTAAAGTTGGTTTGGGGTTGCACTCAGAATCGTATCAGGGTTGCACTCCAAAGTCGCATTATAAATCGTGCGACTTTGGGGTCACAATAGTGGAGATGTAGCCTTAGAGAGAGAGAGTGTTGTATTCTCCCCATTCCTAATGGAACTTTGGGACATCATTTTGGATGAATGAAGCATAGTCGTGAGATATACCCCTTCTGAGCAAGCATGTCGCTTTTCTTTGGAAGATGCAGTGAATAGCCCAAAAGTCAACCTGGCCTCTTGTGGCCATGTTGGAAAGGATGAAAATGTGTATGGAGAATATGGACACAGTATTCAGGAGTGTTTTCAGAAACTCTGTAGTTCAGGAGCCGGACCTGGTGTCGGTTTCCAGAGTGAGGCTCCAATTGACATCATCTGCATAGTGGCACAGGTTATGCTCTCGTCAGTTACGCTATGCTAAGGTTTGGGCCCAGGCTTGCTGATCCCGCCTCTAACAGGCATAATATAGCATTCCTTTTGAAGAAGCTTCATCTTTTGGCAAGCTGGATAGCACCGTAACCCGGGCCACAGTTGACAAGTTTGGGTCCTGCCTAAGGACCAGCGTCTGATAGGCTGGAAGATGACAGTCTAGAGAACAAAGTTCGAAGGGTGCGAGGGTCGCACATTTTTACAGACCAGGTCGGATTCTAGGAGTAGGAAGAGATGGTGTGGAGACCAGATTTCCCTTCAGAATTTTGCAAAAGGCTTGAACTCGGGTATCCAAGAAGTTACTGAGTTTGGGTCTCAGACTATCGGGACATTCAAATGGTCTGAAATAAAGGAAGCATTTACTCATGCTTTACATAAGTCAGCCAGTGTCTGAATGCAAGAGAATTCAGTGTAGGTACATCGCCCCTCTTTATGGTCATGAAGAGGAACAGCTTGCGGAGGCCGGTTTTGGACCTTGTGCACCTGAGACAATTTTCAGCAAGAAGAAGTTTAAGGTTGAAACATTGTCCCTGATTCATAGGGGGTCCAGCCAGGTGACTGGCTTGTTTCCAATAAACCTAAGATGTTTACTTTCATGTGCCCATTGTAGAAGACTTCCGCAAGTTTCTTCAGCTCGCTGTAGGTCAAGACCATCTCCAGCTCCAGCCATTCAGGCTTTCAACATCACCCTGTGTATCTTCAGGGTCTATTTGGTTGTGATGGTCTTTATCAAAACAAGGAGCATACGCCTGCATAGTTACGTGGATGTCCTTCTCCTACTGTCCCTGCTGGAGCCCAGAGCTCAGGTCTTTTCAATGATAAAAGTGAACTCCGTGCCAAAAATTAAAAAAAATATTATTTTGCACCCAAACAGATAGATTTAAATACTAATTAGTTATATAAGCTGCTCCCCTAAGGAGTGATGACTCCCAGTGATTTAAGATAGATAAAGGGGGCGCTAAATTAATATATGTGAATGACATACAATGTTAACCTAAAAAGTAAACCTTGCAAATAATACACAACATAACATATAAATGTGAAAAAAGTCCCAAAAAATTTTGATCCAAATTTAACATTCAGAGTCCATATCCAACATAAACAATTGCTTTCTGTCGTGATATATCTTGAAGTGAAAAACGTATTATCAGTTCAAACATCAAACGTGTCCATTCGATACTGCTGGAGATAACTTGAAGTGATATAGGAAATAATCCTTCACCAGTGAAGAGAAAACACACCCAAGGTGTCTGTATATAGATTCTGCTTACCAGAACGATTTGACCACTTTAGCCAAAAAGTAGGTCAATATACGCTTATGCAGGATTGTGCCTGCTCACATGCATATATGCTGGAGATGTACAGCTTCCTCCTCAGTAGTGACGGCCGAATAATAGAAAAAAATGATGGAAGATATCCATAGCGTAAAACCATTTAATAAGTTAAAAGCATATAAAACAAAAAGCCAAATGGCTACTCACATGTAAAAGTGCCTTAACCCGGCACTGGGTCTGCTGGCTTGTAATATGGTAGGTTAGCGGGAACTGCTACAATATGACCACCTCCGTGTACGGGCGTGCGTTCCACCTCCTAACTTCCGGCAACCAACCAGTCCGGATGTGGCGTACGAACGTGACCAGGTACTGCCTCGACATACGTTTCGTATGTTACGTCCTCAGGAAGCGTCTATTCAATGCTCCTCAAATTCGTATGGCAGCTGAATCTGGAAAGGAGTCAGCTGGAGCCCACTCAGTCTTCTGTGTGCCTCGGGGCTCAGTTCAATATAATCAAGAGGACCATTGCCACAACTCTGGATCCCAATGTTCTGAAGCAGAATATTCCTGGCCCTGTCTTCTTCCCACCTGCATGCCTTTCAGTGTCTAAAATGATTGGCACTATGGTGTCTACAGATACGAGGGTCAAGTGGAAGTTTGAGAAGGTGGCCCTTCCGGAAGGGGTTTCTCCAGCAGTGGTAGTCAGGAAGCAAAATACAGGCCTTTCACCAAATAACAAAGGGAGCGTCAGCGCTCTTAGGCTAGTCAACACTACGGTGGTCTCCTACGTAAGACAAGGGGGGCTCACAGCCTGTACCCTATTACAAGAAGCGGTCTTGGGCTCAGAAGAATCAAGCCTACATCTCAGTGGCTTTTGTCCCCAGAGCCCAAAATATTCTAACAGACTTTCTTTCCAGAGTCCAACTGACAACAACGAATAGTCTCTACATGCAGAGGTTTTTCAGACACTGATGCCCTGATGGATCATTGGAAATGCAGTAGGACCTGTGCATTTCTTCCAGTCCTTGTCAACCATGGGTTTCTACGAAGACTCTGAGCAAAGGTTGTGGAGGTAGTGGCAGTGATGCCTTATTGGCCAATTAGGCCATGGTTTCCCTTGCTAGCACAGTTTAGCTTCTGGAACCCAGTGCACCTTCTCCTCAGGCCAGACCTTCTGTCACTGGGTGCAATTCTACATCCATGTCCAGCACGATTGCGTCTGATGGTCTGGTTCTTGAGATTGGAGGTCCTCGGCTGCTCCTCCAGAGTCATCTATGCTCTCTTGAATACTAGAAGTATGAACGCAAACAAAGTTTATGGGAGAATCTGGTCAAGGATTGTTTAATACATGTCTTCTGCTGACAGACCATGTAGTGATCTAGAAGCTAAATATTTTAGGCTTCCTCTAGTTGGATTTAGATCTGGCTCCCTTAGAGTTCAAGTGTCAGCTTTATCGGCCTTCACAGGTTTATCCCGGTCTAGGCATCTTTTCCTGTTCAACAATTCTTCAAGGGAGCAGCTAGGCACAGACTTCGGAGTAAACAGAGGTTTTCCAAATGGAGTCTCCCTTGTGTTCTCAACTCCCCCTCGGGAATTGGAGTGGAGTGTTCTAGGGCTGTCTCCGTTAAAGGCCTCTCGGTCAAGTTCACCTTTTTCCTGGCTATCGCGTCAGCTATAAAAAGCCTCAGAGATTGATTCACTGGCCATGGAGAACTTTCTTAATTTTCTTTCCAGTTCAAGCGGTGCTGTTACCTATGCTTGACTCAATTCCCAAGGGTGCATTAGTCTTTCATGAAAACTAAGAAATTGTTTGGCCAACCTTTAGAGTTCTAACTTGCTTCCTTTAGACGTGGGAGAGGGTGCACTGTGGCTTAGTTGGTTAAGCGAATGTCTAGTAAACAGGGAATCCTGAGTTGACTCCCAGCAGTGTCTTCCTTCAGTTCTAGGAATCCCTCAGATATTGTGATGTTATATCTACAAAGCTACAACTTCCTTCAGGCTTCACAATGCCTGTTCATTCTTTTGCCAGAAAAGACAGAGGAATGTGCCTCATCTAGGATGATTGTGGCACGGATGGCCTAGGTCATCCAACAGGCTCACAGAGCCAAGGGCTTGGCTCCTTTGGAGGTAGTGTCTGCTCACTCGACCAGGAGTGGGTCTACACCTTGGGCAGCTTTGCAGCATGTGGTTCCTAAAGTAATCTGTAGGGTAACCTTGTGGTCCTCAATCAATACGTTTATGGCTCATTATTGTGTAGAGTCTGCTTCCTTATCCTCTGTTTATTTTGGCTTGCAGGTTCTCTGTTGACAGTACAAATTAAAGACTTTAAGATAGCATTGCCCGCCCATTGGGTGTATGGCGAGTTAGTTCCCATATGTACTGTATATGCTGTCACGGAGTCTGTCAGGGGTTAACCCAAATTACGGTAAGTATTTAATAGGGAATTTTCTGTTTTTTTAAAGTTGAACTACGGGGAGAAAAAAAGATTTACCTATGCAGTGGGTCATTCTTTTCGCTTTGCCTAGAGGATGATGAATACAGTGATATACAGTAAAAACTTGGTTTGAGAGTAACTTGGTTTGAGAGTGTTTTGCAAGACAATCAACATTTTTAAATAAATTTTGACTTGATAAACAAGTGATGTCTTGATATACAAGTAGCGCCATGTCACAACTGAGTATAAAAGAGAAGAGAGGCGCCTCTATGTGTAGTAATATGGTTACATTTAATGAAGGTACAACATTTAGCAACTCACATGGTTGATAATTAAAAGAGGCAAATCTAAGTATGCAGGCATCTGGGGTAAAGCTGTCCACATAGACCATCCTACGCACCACCATCAACATCATCCCTTCCACACTGCGCTCCATGAGCGCTTCAAGCCTCGCTTTCAGATCGCTCTACTGCAGGGTAGTCTTCCCGGTCACGATTGCAGACTGACAGTGATGAGAGCAGAGGATGGTCTATGTGGACAGCTTTACCCCGGATGCCTGCATACTTAGATGTGCCTGTTTTAATCATCAACCATGTGAGTTGCTAAATGTTGTACCTTCATTAAATGTAACTATATTTCTACACTTACAGGCGCCTCTCTTCTCTTTTATACTCTGTAGCTCCTGCTGGATTTTGCTTCTAATCACCTTGTGGAGGCTGTCATTTGTGGATGGACATTGCTATAATCTTTTTATATGGACTATAAACTGAAGGCCTTATGAATAAATGGTTGTGGAATGAATAATCAGAGTTTCCATTATTTCTTATGGGGAAATTCGCTTTGATATACGAGTGCTTTGGATTACAAGAATGTTTCTGGAATGAATTATGCTCGCAATCCAAGGTTTTACTGTACTTACTATATTCCTCACTCCCTCAGCAGCAGGAGGAACTTGACTGGCCTGAATAAAGTCCCGACTTCAACCCGATAGAACACCTTTGGGATGAATTAGAGCAGAGACTGCGAGCCAGGCCTTCTCGTCCAACATCAGTGCCTGACCTCACAAATGCGCTTCTGGAAGAATGTTCAAACATTCCCATAGACACACTCCTAAACCTTGTGAACAGCCTTCCCAGAAAAGTTGAAGCTGTTATAGATGCAAAGGGTGGGCCAACTCAGTATCGAACTCTACGGACTAACAATGGGATGTCATTAAAGTTCATGTGCCTGTAAAGGCAGGTGACCCAATACTTTTGAAAATATAGTCTATTTCCTCTCATCATTGTAGTGGTTTACTCCCTCCTTAAGTCTATAAAGCTGATCTGTAGCCACCCCAATAATGTTATATTTATAGTCTTGATGCCCAATGTTGTTGTGAAATGTTTTAATTACCTGTGATGTTGTAAGGCTTTGTTTATTAAATTGTTTGCATTTTTTATCTGCTGACAGCCCATGCAGAACAGCAGGGAGTGGTCAGCGACTACTTTGTGCTGAATCTCCTGTGAGTTAAAAGAGTGTAGCCACTGATATGCCCACATTTCTCACCTACAGCAAGATTACATATTTAGGCCATAGAAGAAGAATTAATAAGTGGGTAGGACCATGGATGATGTGTTTCCCTGAGTCCCTGTCCTAATGCCTGTATTACCATTCTGCAGCCAGAAAGCTTGGCAGGAGCCAGTTCTTTAAACTGAAGCCAGTAAAAGGAAGTAAATTAAATTAAAGTAATTAAAGTTAATTGGAGTAAATTAACACAGGGGTGACATTTTCTGAATAAATGTTAGGCCATCTGCATTACATGACATTTTCTAGATGGCTACAGTTCAGCTTTAAACAGGGGCAGTGAATAGTGTAGAGAGGGCATATAAGGAAAAGAATAAATAGGGGTGTCATTATTCATTGTACTAAGTTTATACTGCCAGAACTCTAATATATTATTGTACTAATGGACAAGACTTTTTTTGGGTTCATTTAAAGGAGCACTAAAGCTTTCCTTTTTTTTTGCCTAAAAATAACAAACATGTTATACTTACCTTCACTGTGCAGCTCGTTTTGCACACAGTGGCCCCGATCCTGGTCTTCTGGGGTCCCTCGGCGGCTGTCTTGGCTCCTCCCCGCAAGGACTCCACACCATAATGCGAGTGAGCTCGCATGGTGTGGAGTGATTGCGGGCGCGCTCCCGTGATACAGCGGCGGCCATAGCCGCCGACTGTATCACTCGGCCCCGCCCCCCGCGCGCCGCGTCATTGGATGTGATTGACAGCAGCGCCAGCCAATGGCTGCGCTGCTTTCAATCCATCCAGTGTAGCCAATCGGCGGCCAGGCTGAAAAACGAAGAGGATGACGGGGACGAGCATGGGACTTTCGAGGGGCCAGGTAAGAAAAACGGGGGCTCGGGGGGGGCGGTATTGTCGAATGTTTTTTCACCTTAATGCATAGGATGCATTAAGGTGAAAAAACATGTAACTTTACTACTCCTTTAAGGAAAATCTTCTTGATTTGATAAGGTTAAGTTTTAGTGCTTAGGTTTAGACATGCATTAACGGTGAAATGTCCTCATGGTGCTGACATAATGACTTGAATAGTCCCAGATAGAAATATATAGGGGATAGGAGATATAGAGAGGAAGCACAAGACCAGGCAACTAGGTTAAAGGCAGAAGTTTTTTTTTATCGTAATGCATTCTATGCATTAACCGTTTGTCGACCGCCGCACAAGTTTTTACGTCGACAGTATGGCACGGCTACGCAAATGGGCGTATATATATGTCCCCTTTAATTTGTCGCCGTGTGGTTGCGTGCGCGCCACCGGTGGCACGCTCGCGAGCCTGTCGCAAGCTCCGTGACCGTGCCCACGGGACCTGTGGACTCGATGTCTGCCGGTGTCCCGCGATCGGGTCACAGAGCTGAAGAACGGGGAGATGTCAGTGTAAACACAACATCTCCCCGTTCTTCCTAGTGACATGTCACTGATCGTCTGTTCCCTGTCATCGGGAACAGTGATCAGTGACATGTCACGGCAAGCCATGCCCCCTAACTGTTAGAATCACTCCCTAGGTCACACTTAACCCCTTCAGCGCCCCCTATAGGTTAACCCCTTCACTGCCAGTGTCATTTTTACAGTATCAGTGCATTTTTATCGATCAGTGCTATAAAAATGCACTGATCGCTGTAAAAATTACATTGGTCCTAAAATGGTGTCAAAAGTGTCGGATGTGTCCGTCATAATGTCGCAGTCATGATAAAAATTGCTGATCGCCGCCATTACTAGTAAAAAATTAATTATTAATAAAAATGCCATAAAACTATACCCTATTTTGTAAACGCAATAACTTTTGCGCAAACCAATCAATAAACGCTTATTGCAATTTTTTTTACCAAAAATATGTAGAAGAATACGTATCGGCCTAAACTGAGGAAAAAATATGTTTTTATATATATATTTTTAGGGATATTTATTATAGCAAAAAGTAAAAAATATTGCATTTTTTAAAAAATTGTCGCTCTATTTTTGTTTATAGCGCAAAAAATAAAAATCACAGAGGTGATCAATTACCACCAAAAGAAAGCTCTATTTGTGGGGAAAAAAGGACGTAAATTTTGTTTGGGAGCCACGTTGCACGGCCGCGCAATTGTCAGTTAAAGTGACGCAGTGCCGAATCGCAAAAAGTGGCCTGGTCTTTGGGTAGCCAAATGGTCCAGGGGTGAAGTGGTTAAGATAAAAAGTATTTTGTGTGCAGCAGTACCCCCAGCCCCCCTAATACTTTACTGAGGTCCCTCTGTGTTCAGCGATGTCCACAAATGTCTCAGCCGTCCGAGATTCTCCTTCCTGATTGTCTGAGACACAGCAGCGGTGCTGTTGGCTCCTGCTGCTGTCAATTAAAGTCAGCTAGCCAATCAGGAGAGAAAGGGGGAGGGGCTGGGTCATGGCTCCAAGGCCGAATGGACACACGGAGCTGTGACTCAGCTCAGGTGCCCCCATAGCAAGCTGCTTGCTGTGGGGGGAATTAACAGAAAGGGGGGCCAGGAGCAGCGAAGAGGCATCTGAGAAGAGGAGGATCTGGGCTGCTCTGTGCAAAACCACTGCACGCAGGAGGTAAATATAACACGTTTGTTATTTTGATAAAAAAAAAAAAAATTGCCTTTACAATCACTTTGATTTACCGTCAATGGGAGCTCTGCATTTAAATAATGTAAAAGTCTTGGAATCGTACATATTTATGATTACAGTAATAAAGAACACACCTGTGTACATAAGGAATAAAAACAGTGTACAAAACCAGCTTAGATCCTGTTAACAGATAATTAGACATGTGCAATTAGTTTTGTTCCGAATTCGTTTTTCGTCAAAATTCGGCATATTTGTTAATTTGGAAAATCCGAAATCCGAAATTCGAAAATCCAACAATTCAAAAGAACGAAAATCCGAAAAAAGGAACGAAAATTCGAAAAAACGAAAACCTGAAAAAAACGAAAATCAGAAAATTTGAAAATCCGAAAGAACAAAAAAAATTTGGATAATTTGTGTTATAATTAAATTATTAAGTTTATTATCCATAAGTATAGTTTTTTTATTATTATTTATTAATAATAATAATAATAATAATAAAAACTATAATAATAGTTATAAAGTATTAAATTATAGGTATTGGAATTTCCTTTCAAATTTGGCTGTTGGTGAACGTAACAAATTAATAACTATTATTATAGTTTTTTTATTATGATTATTATTTATTAATAATAAATAATAATAATAATATTAAAAACTATAATAATAGTTTTAAACTATTAAAATGATAGGTATTAGAATTTCCTTTAAAATTTGTCTGCCTGTTGTGAATGTAACGAATACAAATTTATCCACATTCTGGAATTTACAATTAACCGAAATCACGAATACCGCATCAATAGGAATGGAATGTACCGAATTTTTCTGAATTTAAGAATTTATTAGAAATAACTAATTTTGATCATAACGAATGATCCGAAAAACAACAAAAAAATAAAAAGAATAAAACGAAAATGAAAAAAATAAAATAAAATTTCGGCAGTGCACGTCTACAGCTAATTCATAGGTGGGAAGGGGAAATTTTTCAAAGGGTATGTTATAAAGGTGAATACATTTTTTTTTTCTATCCAGAAAAACGGAGCATTGCGGACACGGAGGAGATCGGGTGTCAGCGGATGTTCATCCGCTGACATCCGCTATCCCATAGGGATACCTGTATGTCTGTTTTTCTTCTGAAAACGGATGGATGAAAAACGGACATACGGTCCATCCGTGTGAAAGGGGCCTTTAAAGTGGTTGTAAAGGTTTGTTTTTTAATAAAAAAAATAACAAACATGTCTATACTTACCTGCTCTGTGCAATGTTTTTGCACAGAGCGGCTCCGATCCTCTTCTTCTGGGGTTCACCGTCGACATTCCAGGCCCCTCCTCTTCATCGGGAAAGCGGCTTTCCCTGGGGGCACACATGCATGCTTGCTCTCGAGTCCTGTTGCTTCATCCATTGATACAGACAGCGAGACTTGGCCCCACCCTCCTGCTCCTTTGTCACTGGACATGATTGACAGCAGCAGGAGCCAATTGTTCCTGCTGCTATCAATCTGTCCAATGAGGTGAGAGACAACGACAGGAATCGCTGCGCTCATCCACATCACTGGATCTGATGGGCTCAGGTACCTGTAAGAAAAAAAAAGGGGTGTGGGGGGGGCAGCTGAGAAGGTTTTTCACCTTAATGCATAGAATGTTTAAGGTGAAAAACCTTAAGGCTTTAGAACTTTACACTTTAACTAGAATGTGGTACAAACATGAAAACTATATTCTGCCTTTCCGTTGACTTGAAAACATTAGGACCCTTTTCTGCTGCTTTATTTGCAACAGCAAGGTGATGGCATTAAAAGAAGGGAACGTTTACTAGAGAGCTGTGTGCTGATAAAGTGCAGATGCTTTAATGTTGGGTAATACGTTTGTAGTGCACAGACCCCGCTCTTTACCTGCATTAACATTGGCTCCTCGCAGGAAGAGAGAGGCACACCGCACTAACAGCCCGTACCCTCCTGTGCAAAGAGGTTGAGCGGTGTTGTTGTTGGGTCTTTCCACGGTCAGAACATAAAACCTCCAGAGCCTGATTCTCATTTCTATGTTAATTAGAGACAAGTCCTTGACTTCCCATTAAAGTGAATGTCCACACAAGCTGAAACTCCAACTCAGAGTTTATTTTCTCTTAGCAATAACACAGTCTCTGATAGAAGAAAGGTTGAAGTAAGAAACAGAATAGCACAAGGTGTGGATAAAGTCCAGGCACAAACGTTACTGATGTTTGCTCAGCTTCTCAAGCAAGTTTAACTAGGCGCACAGTCTCTGCCACAGACCTGGTGAAGTTGGTCTCTGCCACAGACTGTGAAGTTGGTCTCTGCCACAGACCTGGTGAAGTTGGTCTCTGCCACAGACCTGGTGAAGTTGGTCTCTGCCACAGACCTGGTGAAGTTGGTCTCTGCCACAGACCTGGTGAAACTGAAACCTTCTTTAGCTATGGCCCTTTTTTAGGAGAAGACATCCCTCCGGAGAGTTACCGGGACCCTACCGTCACCATGACACTGCACTGGGTCTTCGGAGAGTTCCTTCCCGGCCTCCTCATTCTAGATACGTGTCCCCTCGCAAGGCGACACCCTGAGATTCCTCGATCCCTGGCGGACCCCAGCTGAAGGTACTGGGCCCCAGGCCTCCACTGCGGTTCCTGGGCTTACATGCCCAGGGCAGACAGGAACAACACGATAGTACCTCACCCTGAGCTAAAGGTGCCCAGGATGGAACCGGAACACTCCCTGGGAGTAGGACTCCCGATAACCGAACCAACGACAACCCGCCCCCGGGCTAAAGGTGCCCGGGGGCGGACAGGAACAAGAACCTGGGGTAGGACCCCGCTGACAGGACCCGGAACAGGCAGCATCTGCCCCTTTTATATCCTCTCCCAGCATGCCCAGCAGGTAGAACACACCCACCGTATAGCTGCCGAGAGGGGACACACAAGGCACAGCACTGTATCAGCGGTTCAACCCTAGCCTACTATGGCAGCGCCACCTGTAGGCCACAGGGAACTACACACCGATACTCTCCCTGTGGACAGAAATGGTTGTTAAAACCCTGACAAATTAGGGTGTTTGAGCAAACTACCTCTCAAACACTTCCCTTAAATTGAGGACCCGTTATTACCACTCTTTTAGTAAAAAAAATGTAGGGGGTCTGGGGATGTCCCTTAAAACCGCAGATAGACCTTAAACAGATTCTCTTTAATCTTTACTCTATGTGCCTCATTCCTCCTTGCTTCCACTATCAGTGGGCATTAAGAGAGGTGGGGTATTTACAGTATATGCCACATAGCACTGCTTGGAAACTACTCTTGCTTTCAGACTTTGTGTCTTTTTGGTTAGAGGTTTGTTATTGAGTTTACATGGATGTGTAAAGGCCAGAGGCCATGAGGATATAGCAGGTAATCTTTGGTACAGGCAGTCACATTGAATAACAAATTACAAATTTCACTTTCCAAAACAAATAAATCAGCCACAGCAAACTTTTCTAACACCAAAGTAACCAAATTGTTACACTCACAGGGGCGGTTTTGCACACAGCATAGTCTGGATGTAAGCAGGGCCCTGATTCGCCGCCAGCAGCAGTCATGCTGGCCATGGGCCCCTTCCATTGTCCTCCTGCAACAGAATTCAAATACAATATCAAATTGAACTATGGAGAAATTCCACTATCTTGGTTACTCACATGGAGGCTCAACTCCAAAAAAATGTTTACATAATAAGCCTTTTTCAAGTTTTGTTGTAACCGGAACAGAGTGCACAGTTCTTTCCAAAACATGAATATGCCTTATCCCTTTTCCACCAGTCATAAGTATAATTGTACAGTCTGAATTCAAATGTAACATGGGGATTCCAAAGCAGCCCTTCATTATTCCTCAGTTGGAGGTCCCCTTAGATTAATTGTATTGAAGGGGGGGTTTTACAAGACCTCCCTCGCAGGGCATACTCCACTCAAACTATAATGTACATAGTAATGTCTTGTAGGCTATCCTTTACCATCGACCTCTTCTCCCAGGTTTATAACACAATAAACTAGCCCAACCCATAATACACACCCAGGGATGGGGCTTCCCTTAAAGGGTTACTAACGCAGGCTTACATGAAACGGTCAGGCTATAAAGATCAGAGAGTAAAGCCTGCTGATGAAAGCTTCACCGCATGCTAATTTGGTAATATGTACCTCTAACAATCTTTTATAGAAGTGTTGCATTGCATTCCTCAGGGACAGAGCAAAAACCCATCTATTTATATTTTGTTAATGTTACCAAAAAGATAGATAATGTCACACTGACATATTCCAAAGTGGCTTCTTGCCATCAAATCAAATCAATTACACAGGAAATTAGTAGACGTCTAGCATGTTTTATGCTTCTGAGCATGCGTCGACTTGATTCTGAGCATGCGTGGGTTTTTTAACCGATGGACTTGCCCATAGACGATCGGAAATTCCCATCGGTTTTTTATCCATCGGAAAATTTTAAAACAAGTTCTATTTTTTACAACCGATGGAAAAAAGACCGATGGGTACCATACACGATCGGTTGGTCTGATGAAAACCATCCATCGGACGGTTTTCATCAGTCAAACCGATCGTGTGTACGGGGCTTTAGTGTTTGTTAGAAGCGAACAGGGGAAATACCTTTTCTGATACCGCAGCTGTGTGATCACATGATTCCTCTGTGCTGGCCAGCCTCGATATTTGCAGAGAAGTGGGAGGGGCCGAGATTCCCCTCTGCTGGCCGGCTGATGTCACAGGGTAATCTCCGCCCCTTCTGCTTCTCTCCATAGAGTGAGGCTGGCCAGCACAGGGGAATTATGTGATTGCATCCCTGCAGTGTCCGAAAAGATATTTCCCCTGGTAATTTCTTACAAACATTAAGGGCTAATTTGCACTTCAAAACATGGCTTCTTGCATGCTTTGTTAAAGCTCTCTGAACACCAGTCAAAGCGCCTGTCACTAAATAAAATGGTGAGCTGTTTACACCTTGCTTTTGCTTGGTGCTTCGATGAGGCTTCCCAGGGCTTCGGGGAGGCTTCGGTGGGGCTTCAGTGGGGCTTCAAGCGAGCTTTGCCATAGACTTTTATGGAGGCTTTAAAGACGCTTTGAAGCACCACTAAAGCTACATGGGGTACAATTTTTTAAGCAAAGCTGAAGCAAAGCAAAGCAAAAGCAAGGTGTAAACAGGATTGTAAGGGCTCATTTACACTTGCTTCGGCTTCAACACACATTAACGGCTAGTTTACACTTGCTTCAAAACATGGCTTCGGACAGGCTTTGTTAAAGCTCTCTGAACGCTAGTCAAAGCCCCGTCACTAAATAAAATGGTTAGCTTACAGTCCTGTTTACACCTGCTTTTGCTTTGCTTTGCTTCGGCTTTGCTTAAAAAATTATACCCCATGTAGCTTCAGGGGTGCATCAAAGCGTCTTCAAAGCCTCCATAGAAGTCTATGGCAAAGCTCGCTTAAAGCCCCACTTAAACCCCACCGAAGCCCCATCGAAGCTCCACCAAAGCTTCACGGAAGCCTCATCGAAGCACCAAGCGAAAGCAAGGTGTAAACAGAACTGTAAGCTAACCATTTTATTTAGTTTCAGGTGCTTTGACTGGCGTTCAGATAGCTTTAACAAAGCATGCAAGAATCCATGTTTTGAAGCAAGTGTAAACTAGCCCTAAGCTAACAATTTTATTTAGTGACAGGAGCTTTGACTAGCATTCAGAGAGCTTTAACAAAGCTTGTCCGAAGCAAGTGTAAATGAGCCCTTACACTTTCATTAATGGCAGCATACCTGCATGGGATTCCTTTCCTATGTGCTGCATTATGCAGCTGAATAGAGGCAGGAGGGACAGGGTGGAAAGCAATCTCATGATGACAGGGAGGGAGGGGGAGAGACTGTCGGAGAAGAGAGCGGGTCTGCGGATGACGAGGCATGTAAACTGACCACGGTAGTCTGGGTTCAGCAGCCATGATTATCGTGGTCAGCAGAGGCAGGGGGGACACAGGAACTGGCAGGGTCAACCAGATTTTTTACCAGTTAGGAAGAGAAGAATTGCACAGCACAAGCACTGTGCCTATTATTTATGCCTTAAGGTAACAGGACCTTCGTTTTTTTTTTAGGTTTACACGAGCATGTGCACATACACGTGAGCATTAGCGTGCTGCACGTACTCATGTGCGTGAGTGGGCATGTTTGCTGAACTTTGGTGCTCAGAGGCCTATTTAAAGCCTTACAGGACTCTGGATCATTGCTGAGTGGTGTCAGCTTCTTCTGCCTGTGACCTGATCCCATGCACTTCTGTACCCAGAACCGGCTTGTTGATTCTGCTTGTTCCTGAACCTTGTTGCTGACTCTGGATTGTGACACCGACCTTGCCTTCTGCCTGCTGTTCCGGTACTTTCTCTGTCTGCTTGATATTGACCTTGGCCTGGCTGTGACTCTGCTCCTGGTTCCTGGTTCTGCACTTCTGCCGCCTTTTTGTTGCCAACTCCTGTCTGTCTGGCCACGTACCCAAGATCCTGCATCTGCTAGCCACCAGCTTGCCTGCTGCTCTATCTTCAACTTCACATCTGCTATCAGATCTCCTGGCCCAGATCTTCTACAGCCACCTGTGTCACTCTGTGCTCTGGTATACCCTGTCACCATCCTCAGGGAAAACAGGACAAGAGGTGTAAGGGAAGCCCTCTTGTCAACCGAGCCTCAACCAGGTACGTGACACTACAACATGCTGCACATATGTATCCATTGTGGCTAAGGTTTCTGCGCAGAGATAGCGAACAGTGAACGCTCCAAGCACAGTGACCAAGCTGTCAAAAACAGCTCCCAGTCTCTGCTTATGATCGGGTGCTGGTGGAATGGGCTCCTGATCATGTGACTACTATGACAGCTAATCACAATGATCAGGAAGTTAATCTCAACTCCTAGCATTAAGACCCAGTTAAAGGGAAGGGGTGGGAAGGGAATAAATTAAGCCCTGGGGCTCACTTATTACTTTGTTCTGTATATTCACCTTAACATATACCATTCAGCAGCAATGCTGAATTCCTATACAGTAACTCCGCACCAAAAGACATTGGTACCTAACCGTGAATGCTGATAGCTACTGATCAGCATACGAAATATGATAAACATTACAGAATTTATGGAAACTTTGTACCTTGTAATCATCCTTTCATTTTTAGCCTTAGGAAAGTTTAGGTAAACTTAAGGTTCCATGTATAAAGATAAATGTCACACAATTTTGCATTATTTAGCGTTATCAGTAGTATTTGAATTATAACTTCAAAACAGCTGTCTTTGGATGTTTTGCTATTAAATCTTTTCCAAGCTCTTAACTTAAAAGTGTGTGTTGTTTAAATATTTAGTTAATGCTGTTTTGGAAGTCTACTGATGTGTCTGGGATACAGAGAAAACTCTGAGAGTTAATAGACATGAGGGATCTGGAGAGAATGTGATATGACAACAAGACTTTAATGCTAAGTGATTGCCCCAGTTAATTCTGTAGGAAACACTTGATAAATAATTTACCCAGGACAGATGCATGTACCTTACTAGCCAAGGATTCCGAGGAGGAGAATCAAATTAGTACTCACGCAAAATGCATGATAGCCCTAATGTTATTCTTTAAATTTTAATACTGACAGTCTGCAGGGTAAAATAGGTTACTGGTTCCTTCATCTCAACATTTGACTAGGAAATAGTTGGCCCAGAGCGATCCAAGTTGTTTTAGAAGTTTAACTATCCTGACATTTTCTAAACGGTGATATCACGATAATGTAGATCAGCTGTATATTGTTTTCAGATATTTGTAAGGCCCTATTAAAGGTTACTTATTGGTGACTAACTCACTACCTTTGCTGGAAGTCTGTTCCAAGCATCGTTTACAGTTTTGGTAAAAATAACACTTTCTAGGGTTAGTTTTGAACTTTCTTTCTAGTTTGAGATCAAGTCCGGTGTTCTTGATCTTAGCATTCTCATTAAATATGAAAATAGTTTTTTGTTTGACATAGATGCATGTTTTTTTATTTTTATCAATTTACTAATTTCAATATTGAAAAAAATAATATTTTACATTTATTTCGAGGGACTGTCCCTGATTTGGAACAAAGTCCCTCTGTCCCTCTTTCCTCCTCATTTGTCCCTCATTTTGGTCTGATCTATATAGTTGTATCTAAATGGCACCATTTATCTTTCAAAAAGTGTCTACCAGTGCTAAACCTTTCATCTGATTTATAAATTGCTGCATTTGTAGATTTCAAAAGCCAATATAAAAGGTGTAGTGGGTTAAATAATTTTTCTTTGTAAAATTCTCTCTTAAGGGGGCGAGGCAGTGGGTGTCCCTCATTCCCATTTTAAAAAGTTGGGAGGTATGTGTATGGTCCTGACCATCTGGGATGGTGTTAGATTCTTGTAGCAGTTTATTAGTGGTAAATTGTCTACACTACAATACACGTGTACATTATGTACAGTATATGTCAATTCAAACTGGTGCAAGGCTATATAATAATCTGTTCATTTCATGAGTAGATCAACAAATAAAAATACATAAATAACTGCCTGATGCCTGTTAATGGGCTACTACATAGTCTCATCACATAATAGCCACTTTCATACGAAAATCAAATAGTAACCAATCAGTAGAAACTAGAAATACCTATCCTCCATTTACCATTCATAAACCTATGTAAAGGTCTCCCAGAGAATGAACTTGTAGTAAAAAAACAGCCGCTTCTCCATGGGCACAGTGAAATGAAGGGAATGTAGCCCTACTTATATATTTCCCTGCCACATGAGCCATGCAGTGTAGCTGTGCAATGACGCAATTGTGCACGCCCATGTTGTCACCGCATGACGTCAAAACACGAAACGGTCAGATCTCTAAAAGCTGCACTAGGGATGGAACCAAGTACCGTGTCTACCTCTTACACCCTGTCCCTTCATAGCATTATGTGTATTACCTCAAACAGGACTTCAGCAAACCTATCACGTATTAAAAAGTTAAAACCTAACTTTAAATGCTTTTTTTTGTCTTGAAAGGCAAAATAGCGATACTGTCATTTCTAAAAGCGTGGAACATGATATTATTGGTGTATTCTCCCGGCATAGCTGTAAAGTGATTGAGTACCTCTCAGCAAAATACTGGTTTCTCAGTCTATCAGCTTTTACATTGTAATCATAAAAATGATCACTTTGATTGTTTCTTTTGATGACAAATTATATGTTTCCCCATGTGTGTAATAGCCTGACATCAATCAACAATACTGAAATAAATCTGTAATATTACTAAATATGTTTGCTTATCTTCTTATACCTACTGCATTTGTTCAGCACACTAGAGACATCTGAATACTATCTCCTCTATTTCTGTTCTTTGTACTTTAATTTATACATGCTGAATGTCAGCCAAGATTTTTATAATTTATACCTTATAGCAACCTCTTGCTCTTCTGCTTTTCATGGGTTCTAGCATAGTTATGTAGACACAGACTAAGAATTATGGGTGGTCTCAGCCTTGCCTGGGTCTTATGACTTGAATTAAATCTCTTCTACAGGGTTGGACTGGAAAGCAGGCAGTTCTGACTGTGACATATAATTGTGACACAAGCTTATGTGATGATTTATGGTTTTACGAGAAATTCTGTGAAAAATACAGTGATTTTAGGGACCTTGATATAGTTGTAATTTTTAAATTCTGTCCTGGCCCAAAACATTTCTACAAGTAGACAACAGTACTGAAATGCAGGAGCCTTGTGTTGCCTGCAAGTACCTGTGTTATTTTTCAAAATGATCCCTTGGATCCTAGTACAAGAGTATGCATGGGACATTAGCTTATTTTGAAGCTCGTAGTCAGTGCCATCCCATTGATCTAACTATCAAATGCCAAAACATCAGTGGGCAGTAGTTGTTATGGCATTTGAAAATTAAGTCTTGTTTTGATACTTGATATTGATGGAAAAAAGAATAAAAAAAATATTCAAATTAAAAAGAAGATTAAGTCTCAAGGACATGGCTTAGCTTCAGAGGTGAAAGGTTTAAACTGACGTTTAATCTGCTAATATTTTCCTTCCCTTGGTTTATGACCTTATTAATATGCTAATGGAGTGTTTAAACTCTTGACACTGGCTGCACGCATATCTGTGGTTGTTCAGAGGGTGGGCCTTAACGCCAAGTGGATGATGCGGCCCTGTTAAAAAAACGTACTGTGCTGAGAGCACGCTCCCTGCATAGTAGCCAGCAGGGATCAGTAAGCTCCAGAGGCATACTTGCCTTCGGGAGCTTTCTGATCATGTGATCACTGTGGCAGCCAATCACAGCGGCCACATGACCGGAATGCTGGCCTACACATCCTGGCCTTTAGTACTACCTTAAGGTGGGAGGCGGTCAGTGTAAAGGGATTAAACAAAGCCTTTTTTCATCACATAATTTATTTTAGACCAGTGATGCCATCAGTGGGTCTCTGAGCTTTTCTATGCAATGCAGAAATATGATGGCTGGCTAGTGTAAGGGGCTGGCAGTGTGCTGTACATAGCTTCCTGAGAACATTACAGAACCCTACCTCAGTAGTCTTAAGAGTCCTTTGCCTTGATGCAAGCAGTGGGCAGGATATTGGGAGCAGATATGCAAATTTTTAATTGTCTTGATGGATTTCAATCTGGTGGAGTAGATGTTATTAGGCAGACTGAATTTGAATGCAGACCACCATAGGTAACACCCACATGTTATGCTGAGCCTCCATGCTTGAAAGAACTGAAATCCAATAAATGAAAGGGGCACGGTGTAGGCAATGTTATAATTCACTATTATATGTGCTGTTTTGCATTGAACTTGTGTTAAGCTGTACTACTGTATCTTGCACTGTTTCTAGTGCACAGGGATTAATTTATGTCTGCTGACTTCTCAGTGTTAATGTGCCTGCACTTTTTGAAAGCACATACTGTAATTACATGGGAACAGCAGCCTAATTGTCAGTCCAAGGTGTGAACTGTCAGAAGTGAGGACCTGTTGTGATATAGTGAAAATTGCTCCTTCTTTCAACACCCTTTGGCAGGGAGCAATAGAGGGTTCCAGTATGTGGACTTTCTTGCAAGGACCCTATTGCACTAGAGATATGGATTGAACCACAGGGCAGGGCACAGGAGCACACAGCCAGAATTTAATTTATTATCGCACAGCCAGAGAAGTTTGTATTATTTCTGTAGAAGATGGACTATGCTACTGTAATGTTTGTGATGTGGAGGAATATGTGAAGTAAAATTCTTATTTAACAACAAAACAATTGCCTCGTCTAAAGATACTAAAGGAAGCAATGTACTGTATACAAGTGGTGTATTCTTGGTGTATCGTATAGAACTGGGAATGGAGTTATATTTATAATCTGTGTGGTTATGTGAGTGTTCAGAGAACCTTCTGTGCATCCTTAATGGTTCGGAGATGTGTAACAAATATACAGAGAAATAGCAGCAAGTCTGAGGAAAAGAGTGCCACATAGCAAAGATTGACATTGGACTGGTGGAGCAAAGTGTATATTCCACAATATTTTCGCAAAATGCTTGGAGTCTGTTGGCTGGGTGAAGAGAAGCAGACCTGGATGCTGGTCGTAGTGCAGGCGGACTTGCTCTTTCTGTCAGTGTCTAAAATGGGCAATGATGTCACTGACTTCTGGTCTCAATTAATTATGTACCTTAGATGTGTGCTATGAGTTACCACCTGCACTGAATCATTATAGCTCACATGTATGGTGTAAGGAGAAGAGAACTACTTTAGAGTCTTCTAATGTCATCAGGTGCCCCTAGGGACAGTATGCGAGGTGTGCTCCCCGCCACTCTACAGGATCATGGACAGCAAGGAGGAACATGCTAGAAAATGCTGGATTTCTGGAGTAAGCAATTTTAGTACAGAAGAGGAGCGTGTACAACTGTGCAAGATTAAAGATGAAAGATTAAGACTGATGTCCAGCCTTAACTCCATGGGCAGAAGTTAAGGCTCCATTCACCAGCTGGGCCTGTGACTCTTGGGGCTTTCCAGGGGCACAGGAAATGATTTGAATCTTAACATAGATAAAGCATCAGGTAAAAGCATCTAAAAGTACCTGTGTACATGAAATGGTTGTAAAGTCCAGTTTTTTTTAGTTAAAAATAACAAACATGGTATACTTACCTGCCCATGGGTTTTGCACAGAGCAGCCTGGATCCTCCTCTTCTCGGGTCCCTCTTCAGCACTCCTGGCCCTTTCTTCCTGTTTAGTGCCCCCACAGCAAGCAGCTTGCTATGGGGCATCCGAGTCGAGTCACAGCTCCCTGTGTCCATTCAGACACAGATCCATGGCATGGCCCCGCCCTGCCCCCTTTCTCTCCTCATTGGCTGACTGACTTTGATTGACAATGGTGGGAGCCAATGGTTCCACGCTGTTGTCTCAGTCAATGAGGAGGGGAGCCCTGGGCACCTGAGACAATCCTACAACATTGCTGGATAGAGATGGGAGGTTTAGGTAAGTATTAGGGGGACTGAGGGGAGCTGCTGTACAATTCTGCCTTTACAACCACTTTCAGTACTGCTGTACCTTAGACATGTCAGATTTACGTTAAAGACCAACTGAATTTTTAGTTGAAATTATCTGAATATATTCCAGGTACACCAAAACAAAAGGGGTGCAAACAGGAGGTGGAAAAGGTGGGCATAGATGGGCACTTTTGATGAGAGCCTGTGACAGCCCGCAGAACCAAAGGATTACAGGATTACAGCGGCAGGGGTGTGTGGAGGTGTGTGCTTGGAAATCCCAAATTTTGGGTCATCACCAGAACAGACATAGAGGGGAAGTCTTCCAATACGGGCACAAGTTCTGGTGAACCGATGAAACCAAAGAGTATCCCTTGCTTTGGAGGGATTTCCTCTCACTTCCTGTTTTCACTATTGAGGAAGTGAAGGGAATAATCCCCAGCATGACACAGATGGTAAAAAAGCAACATATGGGGTTATATACTCTTCTTATACCAAACCTTTTACCAAGCTCTACACTTTAACTATTAAACCTTGAACAAAATGAAAGCAGAATGTGACCATTAATTAACTTTCTAACAATAAATTAATTTAACGATTTAAACGGTATACTTATCTTATGGGCACCAAAATATCATAGTCATGTGCCAAGATCTGACAACAAAATAATTTGGCTGCTCTTTGGCCAATAATTATAGCTTGGCAAGGAATAAACTATAGCTTGGAACTGTGGATACTCATCCTGCAAGGAGTTCCTTTACGCTGCCTCCTAAAGCCCTGTACACACGATATGAAAATCGGAAGACATTTTTTGTCCGCGGAACGATCTGCCGATTTTCGGATCGTTAGTATGGTGCTTTCGACAGCCGATTCCGATTTTTCTTACGACAAAAGCTGGATGTGCAGACTATAAAATTTTAATCGTACATGAACACAAGATTTTTAGATTTTCATATAAATAGTATGATTTTCGTCTGAAAAAAATCGTTAGAGCAAGACTTTGCATGCACAGAAATGAAAGAATACATACAAAACTATTCAACACATTACGTCACTTCTGAAGTTGAATTCTGTCATACGAGAGTCTTCATATGGTGAGTAACTTCTTCACTTTCGACTTGAGACTAGCGTGCAACAAAAAAAAAACCGGACAAATGGTCGTTCCGAAAATCTGATCGTGTGTACGAGGCTTAACAGTAGTCTCATTAAATACTTAACATTTTCATAGCTACCGGTGCAGGTCCCTACATTGAGGGGTTGTTCTAGGAATTCTACCTGTAGCGGGGTATTCCCCTTTAATACAGAGAGACTACATCTCCCAGTACATCTTGCAGCACCCAGGGTGCATTGCTCCGGAACAGAGACTGCTGGGGCAGACTTTATAAAGGGGAGGTGGGGTTTGTTCTGTCTCTTTTGGACACCCCTCTCCTAGCAAGAGGATCTCTGTGCTGAACTGCTGTATGCACAAGGCCTGAAGCCTGGGCCTTGTGCTCTTTTCCAAAGAGCCCCTCTGCCAGCCTAGCAGAGCCTTAGAGACATCTTCTCCTCCTTGCTGCAGTACACCAGAAGGATTGAAGACTTGAATGTCGGTGGATTCCTGTTCCTAGACGAATCGGCGGAGGAAACTGACTTGGACTTGTCCAGGTGGTGAGAGCTGTTTAAAGACAGATACTTTATCTTTACTATTCGTTGGGATTACAAAGTTGTTCTTCAAGTGCACCACCGAAAGATTGCTAGCGAATATTGTTTCACTGAACTTCCATTTAGATCAGTCAGGCCTGACTGCATAGGTAGACATTGCTGGGTGTTAGTCTGCCCATGAGGGGAAGTAGCTGTAATAGGGCAGCACTAGAGTTGCATAGCAATACTTTATTATTCTGATTACTCTGTTTATCTTTATTACTGTTTATTGCAGGGATCTGCAACTTGTTATACTGTTGTTTATTACTTGCCCATTAGCCTCAGTAAAATATCTGGGTCAAGTACATTGGTGTCAGTTTAACTTACTTTAATAGAAGTTTTAAAGTATATCACTGTGTGTGTTTGCCATAGGACTGCGTCACCTAGAGTTGCGGTCACGTGGTCCTATCTCCCCTTACTAGCTGTGCCACGGGAGGTTAGAGCCGATTCCCAGGGGTTGACAGCGGTGCACTACAGGGCCCAAAACAAAACCAGCGGCTCTCTTAACTGGGGGTAGCGCTACACGTGGGGGCTCGTCCGGGATCCTTGTACGTTGCACGCTGCAATCAAGCCGGTCAGAAGTACCAGCATGGACCCGCTAGCAATGTCACAGTGGTGCGCAGCGATCGGCGTCGATCTAACTGCGGCGGTAGTCATTGTACTCCCGGGGGAAAGATGGAAGGAAGAGGAGATAAAACAGCTCGTATTGTTACTGTCTCCGAGCCACAAAGCATGGGTGATGGATTTTAGGCCAGATCCAGTAATCTCGTCTACATACGCACTGGTAGAATGGAAAAACGAAATCCCAGAGCATTTTAAAAGTCCGAGTATACAAGCCATAGATAATCAGATCTATCACTTGATACATACGCTGCCAGTGAAGGGAGAATGGTTTCAGACACCAAAGCCATCACCCCCACGATTATCTCCACCACTATCCCCTAAAGCAGAAAAGCCTAAGGAACTATTAAGCCCGGGATCACCGCTGGCCGCTATAGGGCCTGAACTGTTGAATGCTCTAGGAGACCTTGTAATTAAGTGCCAGAAAAGCAGTACGGTGCATGTGGAGGCTGGTTACCGGAAGCTTAGCACCTTCTCAGGGAAGCAACCAGTGCCTGCCGGAGAAGAAGAATTTGACACCTGGATTGAACAGGCCATGCAAGCGGTAGAAGGATGGGAGATACCAGAGGCGCAGAAGAAGCAGCGCATCAGCGACAGTCTAAAGGGCGCTGCTGCTGAAGCTGTAAAGAACCTCAGGCTTAGCAACGCTACCTGCACCGCATACGACTATCTGGCGATACTGGAGGAGGAATTTGGCCAGCTGGAGAAGGCGACTGAACTGATATACCAGTTCGAACATACCCTCCAACAGCCGGGAGAGAAGTTATCCGAATATGTGCGGAGGCTAAACCGGAAGCTGTGCCAAATTGTCCTAAAGAAGGGAATACTGCCGCAGGTCATAGACGCAACCCGAATGAAGCAGATCCTGAGGGGGGCCCTGCGTTCAGATCCAGTTTGGCTCTACTTGAAGACCTCTGAAGGAGTGATGACTTTGAGTTACCCAGATCTTGTACGGATCATAAGAGATGAAGAAGCCCTCTTAAATGAACAGCAAGGGGCTGAGAAGACCACTACCCTCCCTGCGGTGGGAGTCAGATCAGTTATGGCTACAGAACGGGACTCAGAGGTGGAGATCCTGAAGACTCAGATGTCCAAAATAATGGAGATGGTGACCGGGTCACTTGATGTCAGGTCTGAGATAGACACACTGAAGGTGCAAGTGTCCCAGCTGGTGGAGATGATGAACAAATTGATGGCAGAAAGTACTGGATTGTCCGCCCAAAAGCCCACGAAGCAAGACATCTGTCGAAACTGTGGAGGTGTAGGTCACTACCAGCAAGTATGTCCAAGTCCAAGAATGGAGGGAAGATCCGGGCCTTCAAAAATAACTTTCTCTGAATCTGCGAGGGAGCGGTGGAGGACACCTGCAGTTTATGCCGTCTCAGTGAACAACGCTTATCAGCCTTCCAAACAACGCCAGAAACGGCATTCCCAGCATCGGAAGCTGAAGAGAGCACAAGTCCAAGTATGCCAGTCTGCTGTTACAGGTGTTTCCAAAAGGACTGCTGCCCAATTGGTAGGTCCTCTACCTGTAGTGCCTGTTCTGATCGAAGGGATCTACACCAGAGCCATCCTTGATACAGGTGCTCAGGTTACCCTGATGACCAGAGACTTTTACAAGAAGTACCTGTCATACCTGCCCCTGGAAGAGTTGGGAGACACCAAGATTCAGGGTATTCAAGCAGAAGAGTACTCTTGCGATGGATGTCTGCGGATCAAGTTGTCGTGTGATCCATTGAGGGCTGTGGAGCCCCAGAACTTTGAGACACTGGCCATTGTCTGTCCATGGCTGCCAGGGCCCTCAAGATGCTCTCTCATCGTTGGGACCAATACCGATCTGGTGAAACGGCTTTTAGCCCCTGCTGTCCCCAGATGTGATCCCTTACCCTCACTGCCAGAAGAAGGATCCATAGCAGTAGTGGAAGAAACCAATCTGCAGGAGGCAGAAGTACTCAAAGAGGCTAGTGAGCATATCATGTCTGAGCCAGTGGAACAGAGAAAGCGAAGAGTTAAGTATCCTCTCAAGATACCGACTTGTGAAGTGATGGGTGAGAGCACCGAAGAAGTTAACCTCACCCCTCAAGAGTTGCCAAGAGAGCCTGACCTTCTCACCACGGATTTTGTGGAGGGCAACCCCAGCTCACTTCCTGGCACAGTTAGACAGGTCGCCCCCACTGAAGCGACCTGTGGACAGGACAGCTCCCCATCATATGATGATTGGTAGGAGGCTCCTCTGTCAATTCTATGCAACCGCATTGAAGCTAAAATGTTTTGCAGATCTAGAAATGTTAGATGTCTTTGGGGACCAAAGATTCAAAGTGGGGGAGTGTGTAGCGGGGTATTCCCCTTTAATACAGAGAGACTACATCTCCCAGTACATCTTGCAGCACCCAGGGTGCATTGCTCCGGAACAGAGACTGCTGGGGCAGACTTTATAAAGGGGAGGTGGGGTTTGTTCTGTCTCTTTTGGACACCCCTCTCCTAGCAAGAGGATCTCTGTGCTGAACTGCTGTATGCACAAGGCCTGAAGCCTGGGCCTTGTGCTCTTTTCCAAAGAGCCCCTCTGCCAGCCTAGCAGAGCCTTAGAGACATCTTCTCCTCCTTGCTGCAGTACACCAGAAGGATTGAAGACTTGAATGTCGGTGGATTCCTGTTCCTAGACGAATCGGCGGAGGAAACTGACTTGGACTTGTCCGGGTGGTGAGAGCTGTTTAAAGACAGATACTTTATCTTTACTATTCGTTGGGATTACAAAGTTGTTCTTCAAGTGCACCACCGAAAGATTGCTAGCGAATATTGTTTCACTGAACTTCCATTTAGATCAGTCAGGCCTGACTGCATAGGTAGACATTGCTGGGTGTTAGTCTGCCCATGAGGGGAAGTAGCTGTAATAGGGCAGCACTAGAGTTGCATAGCAATACTTTATTATTCTGATTACTCTGTTTATCTTTATTACTGTTTATTGCAGGGATCTGCAACTTGTTATACTGTTGTTTATTACTTGCCCATTAGCCTCAGTAAAATATCTGGGTCAAGTACATTGGTGTCAGTTTAACTTACTTTAATAGAAGTTTTAAAGTATATCACTGTGTGTGTTTGCCATAGGACTGCGTCACCTAGAGTTGCGGTCACGCGGTCCTATCTCCCCTTACTAGCTGTGCCACGGGAGGTTAGAGCCGATTGCCAGGGGTTGACAGCGGTGCACTACAGGGCCCAAAACAAAACCAGCGGCTCTCTTAACTGGGGGTAGCGCTACATACCTAAAAGCGTTTGTCTGAGTAAACCAGTCCACTGGCTTCTGAAAGGTTACAGCAACTTAGTATAACACTGGAAAGCCTTTGTTTTTAAAACGGCAATATTCTAATATTATAACACTCTTTTCTTGAGGAGGAAAGAGCTTACTGATGACGTTAAATCTGCCACAAATCCCCCCCCCCAAAAAAAATAATAAAAAATAAGCAAGCTATTATGTAGCTTCTACAACCTGCTGTGATGAGAGAGATGTGTTATGGTTAGATGGCACTTTATTTTATTAAGTTAGATTGAGGGAGAGACTAATTAGATCCTCGCTTCTTGGTGTCATTTAAGAAAGTATTTAGACAGTGACATCTAAGGTCTATGCAATAACTATACATCAGTCAGCTGAAGACATAAATAACAAGTCAATTTTGTGCAACTACACAAGTCGGAGAGTTGATTATCCTAAGAAAACAGAGAGCTGGCAACTTTATCTTGCTACTTTAACTTTCTAATTGATTAACCGCTGACTGCTGCTTCATTGACCTTCACAGTGATTTGTTGTATTGCCTGCTATCTAATTCCTTTGGAGCAATGTGACCTATCTTTATGTGAACATGTAAAAGATCATGGTTTGAATATTAGATTGGCCTGTTTATTCTACAAAACCCTATTATCTTTTATTAGTGTTCTTTTTTCTTTTGCTATTTTTATTTCATATTTGTTGTTTATTTTACATGTTTTTATATGCTGAAACTAAGTTGAATTCTAAGCAATGTTGCTGTGTTTTTTATTTGGATATACAGGTTGTTACAGCTGAGAACATTTAAAATTATAGGAAAAAATTGCATTGACTAGTCTTTACTATTCCCCATATCTGTCACAGTCCATTAAAATGTACTTATTTTATGTAAAATGAGTAGACCACCAATGTAGCATACAGTATACTGTAAAACAATATTTGCCAAAAACTGGATGCGATCATCATGTGTAATTTGAGAATGCCTGTCAGGTCACCTGAGTCCAGGTGACAGATGCACACCATTGGAGTCAGGAGTGCACTGCTAAGGTAGTGGACCCTACGACTGACTGCTGCGGATGGAACTCTGGGAGGTTCAGGAAGGCAGGTCCACTGGTGCACCAACACGGATCCCACTGGGAGCTAGAGCATTGATTCCTCAGGGCACGGAGTCTAAGAGCCAGCAGGTGTTCACCAGAGCCTCTAGTGGTGAGGATGGACTGTGCTGCAATTGGCTCCAGGTCGTGGCCCCCAGGGTCTCCCAGCTCACGCTCACGGTAGGCTATAGGAGGATAGAGAGGAAGCAGCAACCCAGGACAACAAGGGATAGCCAGGAGATAAGTCAAAGGTCGGGGTAACTAGCAGACAAGGATAGACATAGAACACGCCAAAGGTCAGGGTAACAAGCAGGCAGGGATAGTCAAAGAACAAGCCAAGATCGATAACAGAGACAGACGTAGAGCACATGGCAAGCAGGAGACCGGAAAGCAACACAATGTTGCTCGGCAAGGCAGGCTTGGAGAACACACTGTTAAATAGTGGTTCCTGTTTGGGCTGGGGTGGAGCCACACTGAGGAAGATTACTTAACCATGCAGGTGTGAGAAGGCAAGCCCTAAGACAGACCAGTTAAGAGACAGACATGGCATGAAAGTATTACTGCAGAGTCATGACAATGCCACACCACAGGCCCTATAAATTAATGACATACAAAATCTCTTGGCCTCAGGTACGAGCTTGTTGGTCATTTAAGCTGGCCATAAACTAATAGATTTATGAATGAACATGTGTACGGATATTTGTACAAAAATTCTCATCAGTAAATTTGATGACATAATGAATGTCTTTCAAAAGTACATTTGATTTTGGAGTGGACTTTTCCAAAGAAAAACCACATTCACTGTTAGAAATTAGTTAATTCGAGAAAAATTTCTCATCCTGCTCCGTCAATTTTTTTTATCACTGCGGTCAAAAAACAAACAAACCTCAATTTGACCCCACTAATAATAAGAAAATAAAATGAACATTCTTAAAACGATGACTTTTGAAAAAAATTCTGCTAGCGTATGGTCACCTTTCAGCGCTCACATAAGGTAATTTGTAATCTGTGTTGCCTTTTTACTTACACATTTCTCCGGAATACTTGATTGCATCTTACATTATAACTAATCTTTATTACTTATCTAAATTACAAACATGTCTAAAGTGTATTATGCGTATAGTATACTGTATGTTCTAAATGGATATATCGATCCACTAGTAAAGAGTTCAATGAAAAATAGTTTTGCATTATCTGTTTTTCTTGTTCAATAGAGCTTAATTAAGCCAGGAGTATTGATGTCTGTTATTATATCTAATGTTTTTTGGGTGTCTACCAACATGTTCCAAGTAACTTTATTTTTTTATAACACCTTAAAAAAGTAGTCTTCTTTGTTTACCATTGAAAAGGTTAAAGTTTAGGAATTCCAAAACATAAAAGGCCTGAAGACAAGATGTAAAGAATTTTAGTTGTTCTATGTACTCAAATCCTCAAAAAATATATGTAAATGTGTTTTGAGAGGCTTAAGATGCCCTACCATTGGGCTTATAAGTTTGGCAACCTCCCCAGAGCGAAGGTGGAAATAACCGACTTTGTGACTAGACTATGCAGCCTTGAGAGCAGACCAGTGGCAGCTGGTGCTGTGTATTTTGGGGGGGGGGCAAACAAGAAACTCGTCGCCACCTCCCCCCCTCCCAGGTCGGTCCGTCTGTTGCTTGTCAATCGGTCGCTCATCCGTCCCCCCACCAGCCCCGCACTTACCCCATCTAGCAGCTTCGGCTCCTTCTTGCGTCTTCTCCTCCTCCATTGTGGCGGCTTTGTCCTCGGTGGCTTCCCTCCTCCTTCCCTCGGTGGCCAATACGATTGCTTCTCCTCTCGGCTAATCGGGTCGATGCGATTCCTGAGTGACCAGGAGGAGAAGCAGGAGGACACTAGCGAATATTAATTTGCTATTGTCACACAACTGGGTGGGCTTAGGGTGCAGTGCTCTGCGCCAAAGCCCACCCTTTTTTGAAGCCTATTAGAGCCAATCACATGCATCTTAAAAAATAAAATAAAAAACCTGGTGGAATCCATGCGGCAGGCACCCTGCATGTAGATTAGGGGCCGGACGCATGGTTGGGGGGGCACGCCCCTAATGGACGGGCCACCACTGGAGCAGACCTACACATCCAGACAATTTTTTTTGCCAGGTTGTTAAGGATTAGTGTTGATATGTTTTTACTTACCAAATTAAGAAGCAAAGACCTTTCTTGTTAGGATTAATATTTATTTCAAAGAAATGTTTGTATGACACTGTCATTGCTCTGTACTGAGGAAATGAAAATAATAAAAACAAAAACGATATCTGTGGCAAGTTGGGGCGGAGATCTTCCTGCAAGAGCTATGACTTATCAGCTCTAGGCATTATATTGTTGGCATTTTATGCAGTCTGTTGTGGTCCTTCTGCTCTTTCTTTTTAAATGTGTAGGAGACAGGTATGGCCAAAGTGTTATTTATAGTTGTATCATCCTACTAGTGATGGAGGTGGATACTAGAAATTCCACTTGATCTATCCCATCCAAGTATTGTTTAGTTTTGTTACAGCTAGTGAGTTCTATGTCACTTTGGCTTGTGAAAGTAATATAGATGTTGTTATTTATTTAAAAAATTTAACCCAAGAATACAATTTTATTGGTTTACATTCGACCTCTGTCGTCTTCTCTTTTCTTTTCTTTTCCTTCTTGTGCATTTTGGTTACTCGATAAATAGGAAAACATTTGTCTCCGGATAAACCTGTACATAGCATGAACATAAAACCAATAAAACTGATGTGTAAAAAGCAATTATTTAATATCAGAGAGTCTACACGGTGGGCCTAATTAATCAGAGTGTCAAGCAAAGTGAAGTGCAGCAATGTTAAGTGCACCTGTGCTCACTTCAAACATCTAGTTCTGCAAAGGAAATGCTTTATTTGTCAAATTCACTTCACAGTACTAGCTTTGCACTTAGGTAAATTGGGTCAGTAAAGGATGGCTCTCATCTTTAAATTCGTTGTTAGCTAAATATACTTACTAAAAAGAATTTATGCAATCTTTTAGTGAAGTTCATGTGTGCTTCATGTCACTGTTTCAGTATTATTTGATACAGGATTCTTTTTTTGTGAATGTTTATAGGTAGAAAAAATTTACATTAGCAGAGTGGTAAAGTTAAAAATAACCTGTGCCCATACTATGTGCACTACAATATTTCCATATTTTGAACAAGAAGTTAAGCCTCGTACACACGATCAGATTTTCGGACGACCAAACATCCGTTTTTTGTTGCATGTTAGTCTCATGTTGAAAGTGAAGCGGTTACTCATCATACAAAAATTCTCGTACGACAGAAAACAACCTCAGAAGTGACGTTAAATGTTGACTAATTTTGTATGTATTCTTTCGTTTCTGAGCATGCGTAGTCTTCCACTTACAATTCTTTTCATATGAAAACCGTGCTGATTAAACGAAAATCGGACATTAAGTTCACGTACGACAAAAATTTTATAGTCTGCACATCCAACTTTTGTCTGCAGAAAAAAACAGAATCGGCTGTCAAAAGCACCACGATCCAAAAATCGTCAGATCGTTCGTCGGACGAAATTTTACTTCCGATTTTCTAATAGTGTGTACGAGGCTTTAGGAGGCAGCGTAAAGGAACTCCTTGCAGGATGAGTATCTACACTTCCAAGCTTTAATTTATTCCTTCCCAATTGTGTATGGGCCTTAAAGCTTATTTGCACCAGAATCATAGCTTGCTATAATGAACGAACAGCAGGTGTTTCTAAGCTGTTAAAAACGGATTGAAAGCCATTGGCTCCCACTGCTGTCTCAGCCAATGAGCAGAGGGAGTCCTGGGACAGCACATCGCTGGATCGAGAGGGAGCTCAGGTGAGTATTAGGGGTGCTGTGGGGGGAGCAGCACAAATATGTTTTTTTACCTTCATGCATAGAATGCAAGAAGGTAAAAAATCTTCAGCCTTAACAACCACTTTAAGAATATGTAAATAATGTAATCTCCATTTTCCTAAAGTCCCTAAAAATTAGAAACAATGGCTTTGAAATGACAGAGCTCAATTTTTTTTAGGATCCGTGGATGGATACCATCTGGTCCAGGTGCTTTATCCACCTTTATTCTGTCTAAATCTTTTTGGACCATATCACTTTTGAGCCATTGTGGATCATTTGGGGCTGTGTCAATACCATCCCCATTATGGACATGAGCTCCCAGATGCTTCTTTGTATACATAGAGCTGAAGAAAGTATTTAACCACTTCAGCTCCGAACCATTTGGCTGCCAAATGACCGGGCCACTTTTTGCGATTCGGCACTGCATCGCTTTAACTGACAATTGCGCAGTCGTGCGACATGGCTCCCAAACAAAATTGATGTCCTTTTTTCCCCACAAATAGAGCTGTCTTTTGGTGGTATTTGATCACCTCTGTGGTTTTTATTTTTTGCGCTAGATAGAGCGACATTTTTGAAAAAAATGCAATATTTTTTACTATAATAAATATCCCCCCAAAAAATATAAAAAAACTATTTTTTTCCTCAGTTTAGGCTGATACGTATTCTTCTACATATTTTTGGTAAAAAAAATCGCAATAAGCATTTATTGATTGGTTTGCGTAAAAGTTATAGCATCTACAAAATAGGGGATAGTGTTATGGCATTTTTATAAAAAATTTTTTTTTACTAGTAATGGCAGACACATCGGACACTTTTGGCGCTATTTTGGGACCATTCACATTTATACAGTGATCAGTGCTATAAAAATGCATTGATTACTGTGTAAATGTGACTGGCAGTGAAGGGGTTAACCACTAGGGGCCTAGGAAGGGGTTAAGTGTGTCCTAGGGAGTGATTCTAACTGTTAGGGGGCGTGGCTACGAGTGACACGTCACTGATCGCTGCTCCCAATGAGAGGTAGCATACGATCAGTGACAGTGTCACTAGGCAGAACGGCTTGTGTTGTTTGTGACTTAAGCCATTTTGCTTTCCAATGATTATTGATTGTGACAGCTAGTTGATCTGAGATCATTCAGTAACCTTCATAATAATAATGATGTGATTTTTTTGCTATTCATGGCTCAATCAACTACTGCATACTTCTAGTTAAAGTGATTGTAAACAATCACCTTGTAAAACAACCCATTCCATTTAAAATAGAAATGAAAGGCAAAACATTTTTGTATAGACATAAAAAAACATTATAAATAACTGTCCCCCCTTCTTTTATAAGTGATCACATTCCCTCTGTTCTCAGCTGCATAAGAGCTGGGGGGGGGGAGGAAAAGCAGCAGCACTTTACAACATGTGGGCAGACAGTACACTTACAATACGAATCAATACAGAGGGATCAGAGGGCCCTGCTCATTAGAGCTTACAATCTAGAAGGGAGGGTCAAGTGGAACAAAAGGTAATAACTGTGGGGGATGAGCTGATGGAGAAAATTAAAATACAGTTGTTAGGTGTGGGTAGGGTAGGCTTCTCTGAAGAGGAGGGTTTTCAGGGATCGTCAAAAAGCTAATAGAGTAGGAGATAATCGGACAGATTGGGGTAAGGCATTCCATAGTATTGGAGAGGCTCTGGAAAAGTCCTGGAGGCGAGCATGGAAGGAGGTAGGGTTGCCACCTCAGTCCTTTAAACCCGAACACATATGAATTACACAGGTTCTGAGGCTAATTTATTCCAGATGAGGCACCAATTGAGTTTAATTACCAGCCACAGAACCTGTGTTATTCCTATGTGTTCAGTTTTAAAGGTATGAGCTGGCAACCCTAGGAGGAGGTGACGAGGGAGCTAGAGAGCAGGGGGTCTTGAGAGGAACAAAGAGAACGAGTAGGTTGGTATTTAGAGACTAGGCTAGTGATGTATCTGGGGGCTAAATAGTGGATGGCTTTGTAAGTAGTTGTTAGTATTTTGAATTTAATTTGTTGGGTGAGCGGAAGCCAGTGGAGGGATTGACAGAGAGGAGTAGCAGACACAGAGCGATTGGTAAGGTGGATGAGTCTGGCAGCAGCATTCATGACAAAATGTTGGGGTAACAAACACTTTGAAGCTTAAAGTGTATGTAAATGCTTACAATATATTTCTCTTATTTGGTTCTCTGGGTCTTTTAAAAATACAATTGAATGAATTTTGTTATATCTGTTGTACAAATGCAGAAAAATAGCCGTGCATCCAGTCAGAAATCTTGTGAGCTGCTAACTTCCTGTTCTCTCTTTCTCCGCAGACAATTATCAGCCAGAATTACTTCTAGCTTTCTTTGATGACTACAGAGGGGGAGGTCTCATATAGTCCTAACACACTCCCTTCCTAGGGTGAGAACCATGCTCCACCTCCATACAGTACACTTGTCATCCTAGGACAGCTGATCAGTAGTAATAATTTACATTTTTTCATATCAAAACTTTTTAGATGATAGGATCACATGGTTATAACTAGTTATTTGTACCAGCTCTCCTATTATACATTTATTTCTGACCTTTAAGTTATAGTAATGTATCATTTCAGTGGAAATTTATTTCACTCAAGAGCGGATAATGGTTGAATTTCTAATGTTAACAGTAGTAGTTTATACAAATGAAAATCGTACATATGCTAAAACTCCACTCTGATTAGCTATTATCTGTTATTAGCCTCCCCCGAAGCAGCAAATTGTCTCCTTCAATGACATGTAGTAATGTTTAATGGCTTCCTTCTTCATATATAATTGGCATGTTATTAGACAATTATTTCTCAAGATGTTTTTCTCTGACATGGTCTTTCTTTTAAAGAAGTTGAAGTGGGGTAGCTTGTATCTATGCCATCAAGTCTTTAATATTAGAATAAACAGAATGTACAACATGATCAAATGTCATTTTATTATAATGATTGAATGTTCTAAAACTTCCTCGTAATGTCTGAAAGTTTTCAAAAGGGCACTCAAGTCTCATTGGGCCGGAGTCTGCTGGCCACGCACACCAAAGAAGTTTGTTGTACAATGAATTGATTTTGAGGCAGTAGTGTTACACTCCAGCTAACATCACAGCACATCTGTCTAGTTGGGGCCAGAGTTGGGTGTGAGAGCCTAAGATGGCATTCAGCATCTTGGATCTGGAGAGAGGGATACCATAAGTCTATGGGGGTGAGATCTGGGTCCAGCTCTGAAACATGTTATCGCCATCCCCTGATGTCACACCGGCCACGTGCATTCCAGCTTGGCTCCGGAACCCCGGCTACCTCACTGCCTCTTCGCTTCCTTGTTCCATATACATATACACCGCTCCTCCACCGCTCCTGCTCATTAAAATGAATGGGCACCGCTGCTGAAGCGCCTGCAAAGTGCTTCAGCGGTGGCGCTACACGGGCGCATTCAACCCTTTATTCGGCCGCTAGCGGGGGTTAAAAGCTAGCGGCCGAATAGCGCCGCTAAAACTAAAAACGAAACTAAAAACTAAAATTAGCAGTGTTTTACCGTCAACTGCCGCCGGTCACAGTGTGAAAGCAGCCTAAGTCTTGCTAACAGCAGAGCAGGTGAAGTCTTCAGATGGATCCAACAAGCTGGTGAGCAGGCGGACAGCTAGCGGATGGCAGACTGAAACAGGCGGGTACTGGTGACAGCAGGAAGGTGAGGCATGCACTGGTAGCAGACTGAACAACAGCAGGCACAGCAGGATGAGTCTGGAAGCAGAGTCAGGCAAGCTGGGTAATACACTGGCAGGACAAATCAGGTAGAGAGGAGCAGTCAATAGCGTGGTCTGAGTGCAAGCAGGGTCAAGAGCCAATCAGTGCAGTAGGAGCTAATGGAGCAGGTAGCAGCAGAGGTCAAAGACAAGCCAGGGTCAGTGCAGGTGGAGTTCAGAGAGTGGTCAGACAAGCCGGGTAAGTAACTGGAGTCAGGATAACAGGATACACAGGTGGCTGAAAGGCAAAGCAGCACTGAACCTGGCTGAGTTTAAATAGCCTGGTTGGTGCCAACATCTGTCACCGGTGCCGTGCGCCGTTACGCACGAGAATGCGCGATGGATCATGTATGCGTGCGGGTTTGCGCATATGTATTAGCCAATGCCCAATTCTTGTGAGCACAAAAAAGAATCTGTTTTAGCCTGTTGTAATGTTCGGGGAACCCGCTAGATCGCAGGACACAGGCTTTTCAAACAAAAGGACGTTTATTTAAACTTAAATGGCTTCACAGCAGCAAAACAAAAGAAATGACAGTCTCACCGACTTGTAGAGTTTATAACTGCTGTCGCAGTTAAACAGTCCTTGCTTGGTGTTGCAGGTAAGTTTCCCAGATAGCAGGCTTCCATGCAGGCCACTGCCATGTACATTCACAGCTTCCCAGAGCTTTTCACAGCCTCCACAGCTTTTGCAGTGTCCACCATTCACCATGCAGACTTCACTACACTCCTTCACTCTCTCACCTACAACTTCCTGTCTCTCTTAAACCATTTCCTTGGACAGGTGTGTTAACCATTGCTGTTCCCTTAAAGGAACCACAGCCCAAACAGAGGGGAAATATAGCGTCCTTCCAGGACCCAGCCATGGCGTCCTGTACATATCCCCCCCTGTGCCCCAACGCCAAGGAGGTGGAGGCAACAGTGGAGCTAAAACAATGGACTCGGGAGAGGGCATCTGCATTTTTATGCAGTCTCCCGGGCCTATGCTCCACTACAAATTTAAATTCCTGGAGCGCCAGGAACCAACGTGTAATTCTGGCATTAGTCCCTTTACCTTGCCTCATCCATGTTAAAGGGACATGGTCAGAAATTAACCTAAACTTCCTTCCCAAGAGGTAATATCTGAGGGATTCCAGAGCCCACTTAATGGCCAGACATTCTCATTCAACTATAGCGTAGTTTTTCTCCGCTGGTGTCAACTTCCTACTGAGGAAGACTACTGGGTGTTCCTCACCATGAACAACCTGTGACAACACAGCTCCCAATCCTACATCGGAAGCATCAGTCTGGACAACAAACTCGTTTGAAAAATTGGGTGCTATCAGGACAGGGTGTTGGCACAGTGCTGACTTGAGCTCCAAAAAAGCCTTTTCAGCATCTGCATTCCATTCCACCATGACCGATTTCCGTCCCTTAGTCAGATCGGTCAATGGAGCCGCCAATGTGGCAAAGTTGGGTACGAATCTCCTGTAGTATCCCACCATTCCCAGGAATGCACGTACCTGCTTTTTTGTGAGGGGGCGGGGCCAATTCTGTATAGCCTCTACCTTGTTAACCTGAGGTTTCACCACCCCTCTACCTACAATATAGCCCAGGTATTTCACCTCCTCCATTCCCAAAGCACATTTTTCAGGGTTTATTGTAAACCCCTCCTTCCAAAGAGAGTCCAGTACTGCCTGGACTTTGGGCAAGTGTGATTCCCAGTCTCTGCTAAAAATGACTATGTCGTCCAAGTACACTGAGGCATACTCCCGGTGAGGTCGTAAAATCCTATCCATTGCTCGCTGGAAAGTGGCTGGAGCAGTTTGTAGTCCAAAAGGCATTCTTTTGTACTGAAAACTCCCCTCTGGGGTAGAAAAAGCAGTTTTCTCTCTAGCAGCCTTAGTCAACGGGATTTTCCAATACCCCTTGGTAAGGTCTAATGTTGTAATATTCCTGGCTTGGACCTAGTCTCTCAATAAGCTCATCTACCCGGGGCATGGGGTAGGCATCAAACCGTGAAACCTCATTAAGTTTCCGGAAATCATTGCAGAATCGCAGAGTCCCGTTGGGCTTTGGTACCAACACAATCGGGCTCGACCACTCACTCTGCGACTCCTCAATGATCTCCAGGTCCAGCATCTTCTTCACTTCCTCTGAAACGGCCTTCCTTTGAGCCTCTGGGATGCGGTAGGGCCGGACAAAAACTTTGACTCCAGGTTCCGTGATAATATCATGTTCTATGACACTAGTTAGCCCTGGCAAGTCTGAAAACTTTTCTTTATTTCTCTGCAAGAACTCCTTTGCCTGCTGACTTTGGATTTTAGACAGGGTACTTGCTACTTGGACACTCTCCACCCCAACCTGAGGCTCAAGTCTTGCACTAGCCAGGGAGGTCACCGGTTCCCTGTCTGTCCAGGGCTTTAACAAGTTGACATGATATATCTGATACGGTTTCCTCTTGCCTGGCTGGTGGACTCTATAATTTACCTCTCCCACTTTTTCCACAACTTCAAAGGGACCTTGCCATCTGGCCAAGAATTTACTTTGCACAGTGGGAATTAGCACCGCTACTCGATCCCCCACTTGGAAGTGCCTTATTTTAGCAGCCCTGTTATAGACCCGTCGTTGAGCCTCCTGGGCTTTTTGCAAATGCTCTTTGACTAGTGGCATCACAGTTTGGATCCTTTCCTGCATTTGGGAGACATATTCAAGAACACTCTTATGCTGAACAGGTTCACTTTCCCATTCCTCTTTAATAAAGTCAAGTAGTCCGCGAGGTCTCCGCCCATATACCAACTCAAAGGGCGAAAACCCAGTGGAGGCCTGGGGCACTTCCCTGATAGCAAACAGGAGAGCTGGTAACAGGCAGTCCCAGTCTTTC
The DNA here is from genome assembly GCA_029206835.1 of Rana muscosa. Lineage (NCBI taxonomy): Eukaryota > Metazoa > Chordata > Amphibia > Anura > Ranidae > Rana > Rana muscosa. The sequence continues at coordinate 1,012,847,958 of CM055116.1, forward strand.
CCATCCCTTTGTACCACTCTCTTTAGCATAGACTTAAGGGTCTTGTTAAAGCGTTCCACTAACCCGTCCGTTTGGGGATGGTAGACCGATGTACGCAGCTGTTTAATCCGGAACAGCTTGCACACATCGGCCATAACTCTCGACATAAATGGGGTGCCCTGGTCTGTGAGTATTTCCTTTGGAAAACCAGTCCGTGTAAACAACTGGAATAATTCCCGGGCAATAGCCTTAGAGGAGGTATTCCGCAGTGGAAGCGCCTCAGGATATCAGGTGGCATAGTCAAGAATCACCAATATGTAGGAGTAACCTCGAGCCGACTTTACCAAGGGACCCACTATATCCATGGCTATCCTCTCGAATGGGACCTCAATTATGGGCAGAGGGACCAAAGGGCTCCGGAAGTGGGTCACCGGAGCGGTCAACTGACAGGTGGGACAAGAGGCACAGTATTTCTTTACCTCTGCTTTCAGACCTGGCCAGTAAAACCGGTCGGTGATCCGTGCTTCCGTCTTCTCAACTCCCAGGTGTCCCCCTAACACATCATCATGGGCCAGGTCCAGAACCTTTCGTCTATATTGTTGGGGTACCAACAATTGTTCTACCACATTTTCCCTCAGTGTTTTGGTAGGTCTGTGGACCACATGTCTTGACATTATCAACAGTATCAGCTCTACTTTCATCACCATTAACCCAACCATTAGCAATTTCATCATTTGGATCCACATTAAGAACATTTGGCAGTTCAGGGTTATTCCTCTCAGCAGCAGGAACAGGGAGGCTAGTTTCTCCCCAATCTCTGAACTGTTCTCCTTGTTCCCACAGTTTTGTAAACAACGGACAGTCTCGTCCTATTATAACATCATGTACCAAGTTCTTTACCACCCCCACCTCTTGAGTACCAGTGCCACATGCTGAGGAGATGGTCACCGAGATGAGAGGGTACTCTCTAGTGTCCCCGTGAATGCACACCACCCGTAAGGTTTTTCTTACCGGACCGATCTTCCCAATTACTCTAGGATGAACCAGGGTTACCATGCTTCCGGAGTCCAACAAAGCCCGGGCAGGGAGGTGGTTCACTTGGACTTCACACTCAAATTTTTCCTCACCCAGGTCGAGCTGTGTGGTGCATACTTTATGGGCATAAAAAGACCCCCTCCGAAGAACCCCGCATTCCATGGGCTCCTCTTGCAGTGGGCAGTGTGCCCGGGTATGACCCCAGGAATGACATCGCCAACATTGTACATCCCCTCCTCTCCGAACAGGAACAGAACGCTGAGGAGGTACCGGGAATGACTCTTGACCTTCCGGGGTGTTTGCTCCAGGACTCCTTGGAACATCCTTTCGAAGGGCAGCAGTTGGTCGAACAGGCCGTGGTAGACTGGGGCCTATGCGCTTGGTAGGTCCGAGCAGGTCCTCCACCACTGTATATCGTTCCACCATCTCGACAAGGAGGTTTGCTGTTTTGGGGTCTCCATGGCTGACCCACCGTTGAAGGTCGTCTGGCAGGGATCGCAGGTATCGGTCCAGCACAACCCGTTCCACAATTTGGGGCCCGACAACACCTCAGGCTGCAGCCATTTTTTTACCAGTTGCACCAGGTCATGCATTTGAGACCGAGGTGGCCGATCTGGATGATACTTCCATTGGTGCACTCGTTGGGCCCGAACGGCCGTAGTCACCCCCAGACGAGACAGAATTTCTGCCTTTAACTTTTGATAGTCTTTAGCATCATCGGGTGGCAGGTCAAAGTAGGCTTTTTGAGGATCTCCGGTAAGAAAAGGGGCAATGAGGCCGGCCCACTGGTCCTGAGGCCACCCTTCTCTCTCTGCCGTCCTCTCAAATGTAGCAAGAAACGCCTCTACATCATCGCTCAGGGACAATTTCTGCAAAAAATGGCTTGCCCTCACAGTCACCTGGTTGCCAGGGGCAACAGCCGCTTGCTCCCGAACCTGAGATAGCTGCTGCACTGCTTCCTTTAAGACAGCCACCTGAGCCTGCATAACCTCTTGCTGGGCTGCTTGCTGGGCTGCCAACTGGGTCACCAACAGGCGGGTATTTTCTTGCTGCAGCTGATTTGCTTCCTCATGGCGAGTTTGCGCTTGCATATTAGCCAGGGACAGCTGTTTAATTAGCTCCTCCATTGCTTCAGCTTTCAACGTTTGTACAGCTTTAACCCAGGACATAAATCCAATGTACTGTCCCTTTAACTGTCAGTTCAATGTCAAGTTCAATGCCCGTTATTCTGTCCTGCCCGCATTCTCCACCAGTGTAATGTTCGGGGAACCCGCTAGATCGCAGGACACAGGCTTTTCAAACAAAAGGACGTTTATTTAAACTTAAATGGCTTCACAGCAGCAAAACAAAAGAAATGACAGTCTCACCGACTTGTAGAGTTTATAACTGCTGTCGCAGTTAAACAGTCCTTGCTTGGTGTTGCAGGTAAGTTTCCCAGATAGCAGGCTTCCATGCAGGCCACTGCCATGTACATTCACAGCTTCCCAGAGCTTTTCACAGCCTCCACAGCTTTTGCAGTGTCCACCATTCACCATGCAGACTTCACTACACTCCTTCACTCTCTCACCTACAACTTCCTGTCTCTCTTAAACCATTTCCTTGGACAGGTGTGTTAACCATTGCTGTTCCCTTAAAGGAACCACAGCCCAAACAGAGGGGAAATATAGCGTCCTTCCAGGACCCAACCACGGCGTCCTGTACACTGTGCACTGAATGCCTTTTCTTACATTGCCTCCGGCTGCCCAACTGAGCAAGTTTTTCTGGATGATTATGCTTAAATGCTTGAATGAGTCTTTCAGCATGAATATTGCTCTCAGGCTCCCAAGAATTGTCTTTAGGTCCATACCCTTTCCACTTGATTAAATACTGGATTTGATTAAGTCTTTTCCTGCAATTCTCAATTTCCTCTACTTCGTATTCCTCCTCCCTATCCACCATTACCGACTCAGAAGGACCACTGTTCCATTCAGGAAATGGATCTGGAACTGCAGGCTTCAATAATGACACATGGAAAACAGGGTGAATTCTAAAGGAATTTGGCAATACTTAAGCCCTGTACACACGATCGGATATCCTATGTATTCTAATCCGATGGTTTTTTCCATTGGAAATCCAATGAAACTGTCTTCCATCAGTCTTGCCCACACACCATCAGTCAAAAAACGGACCGTTTCAAACGCGGTGACGTAAAACACTTCGATGAGCCGAGAAAAATTAAGTTCAATGCTTCTGAGCATGCGTCGACTTGATTCTGAGCATGCGTGTGTTTTTTATCCGATGGATTTCCACACAGACGATCGGATTTTGCTATCGTTTTTTTTTCCCATCGGATAAATTTAAAACATGTTCTATTTTTTCACACCGATGGAAAAAAGACCGATGGGGCCCATACACGATCGGTTCATCTGATGAAAACAGTCCATCGGACTGTTTTCATCGGTAAAACCGATCGTGTGTACATGGCTTTACTCATAGGCAACATCATTGATCTTTTTTTTTTACTGGAAATGGTCTCACATACTCATGCTGCATACACACGGTCGGAATTTCCGACAAGAAAAGTCCGATGTGAGCTTTTCGGCAGAAATTCTGACCGTGTGTATGCTCCATCGGACTTTTGCTGATGGAATTTCTGCCAACAAAAGATTGAGAGCAGGTTCTCTATTTTTCTGATCGTCTGTAGCAATTCCGACACGTAAAATTCCTACGCATGCTCTGAAACAATTCGACGCATGCTCGGAAGCATTGAACTTAATTTTCTCGGCTTGTCGTATTGTTGTATGTCACCGCGTTCTTGACGGCCGAAAGTTCAGAGAACTTTTGTGTGACCGTGTGTATGCAAGCCAAGCTTGAGCGGAATTCCGTCGGAAAAACCATCCAAGGTTTTTCCGACGGAAATTCCGACCGTGTGTACGCGGCATTAGGCCCCAATTTCCATGAAGGACAGGTTAACTTCAGATTTGTTGTGACCAACCATACATGATCACCAGGCTCTAAGATTGGTTCTCCCCGTCTCTTTTTATAAAAAAACTTTTTGTTGACTTCCTATGTTTAAGTAATTGTTTCTTGTTGGCAAAAAATGGAGATTGCTTAGTAGCAGAGTGCTCCGAATTATTGCAAGCAAACTCAGCTAACGGCAGCAGAGACACCCAAACATCTTGCGAAAAGGATGAGAAGCAGCTTAAGTATTGTTCCATTGTCTGAATGGTTCTCTCAATTTGACCATTAGCCTGTGGGTGATATGCTGAAGAGAAAGACAGTTAAATTTTCAGGCTTTCACATAAGGCTTTCCAAAACTTGGAGGTAAACTGAACCCCGCGATCTGATACAATATTAACAGGAACTCCATGCAATCTTACTATTTCTTTGATAAAAGTTTGTGCTGTTTCCAAGGCTGTAGGGTGTACCCTTCATGGGTACAAAATGTGCCATCTTTGATAGATGATCCATGACCACAAAGATGGCAGTGTGATCTTCGGATAGAGGGAGTTCTACAGTAAAGTCTATTGATATAATCTTCCAGGGTCTGTCTGGGATTGGCAAGGATCTGACTAGACCCCAAGACTTGGTCCTGCTAGTTTTGTTCCGGATGCACGTAACACAGCCTTCCACATACTTTTTACAATCTTTTTCCAAACCGGGCCACCAAAAGGTACGTTGTGGAAAGTACAGTAGTTTTATGGATGCCAAAATGTCCTGCAAGGGCATGGTCATGGCAGAGACCAAGAACTGTGATATGCAATTTTTCAGGTCCAAAGATCTTGTCCTTATACCACAACAGTCCATCCTTTACTTGCAGAGTTACCCCAGAGGGTGATGGAATTCCTACAGATGCCTGCTTAAATCGGGACAACAGGTCTTCCTGCAACAGAAAGAAATTTCCATAAGACAGAATAGTATCCGAGGAAGCAGATTCTTCAGCATCGCTGAACATACAGGAGAGAGCGTCAGGCTTTGTGTTCTTTGATCCTGGTCTGTAGGTAATATGAAAAGTAAATCTGGAGAAAAAGAGTGCCCACCTAGCCTGCCGTGGTTTCAGGAATTTTGCGGCTCGCAAGTTTTCCAGATTCTTATGGTCTGTGTAAATTAGGATTGGATGAGCTACCCCTTCCAGGAGGTATCTCCATTCTTCGAGAGCTGCTTTGATCACCAAAAGTTCTTGGTCTCCAACGTCGTAATTCCTCTCTGATGGAGAGAGCTTGTGTAAAAATAATGCAACAGGGTGTAGCAGGGCCTTGGCCCCTTGATGTTGAGAAAGTACTGCTCCTACTGCTGTCTCTGAGGCGTCCATCTCTAGGACATATGGTAAAGCAGGGTCTGGGTGCCGGAGTATAGGTGCAGAGGTAAAGAATCCCTTCAGGTCTTCAAATGCAGACTGTGCTTCAGAGGTCCAACTAAACCGATTGCACTGTCTGGTTAACTGGGTAATAGGGGAAATGATTGCAGAAAAGCCTTTAATGAACTTTCAGTAAAAGTTTGCAAATCCAACAAATCTTTGTACCCCTTTCTTGTCTGTAGGAGCTGGCCAGTCCAGAAGAGTGGACACCTTCTGAGGGTCCATCTCTATGCCTTCTGTAGAAAGTATTCGGCCCAATAACTGAATACTCTGGTGTTCAAATTCACATTTCTCTGGCTTAGCGTATAGTCCATGCTGTCTGAGCGACACATCGAAGTCTCTGGAATAGTTCTGGCACCAGGGGTAAAGGGTAACGATTCTTGACCGTGATTTTGTTCAGTTCATGGTAGTCCACACATGGATGAAGGGAATGGTCCTTTTTTTCTACAAAGAAAATCCCTGCTCCAGCTGGAGATGTGGAGGGACGAATAAAGCTCATATATTAGTCAATGCCCAATTCTTGCGAACACGAAAAGGAATCTGTTTTAGCCTGTGCACTCAATGCCTTTTCTTACACGCCATCTTAGAATACAGGAAGTACAATTTGAGACCAGTAATCATAGGGTCACCTCCCTTATCAAGTACATATAAAAACAGGCGTGAGGACAAGCGTGGCAACCTACTTGGACTGGTGAAGCATTGTTTGGAAGCTCTATCATGCATCTTGGGAATGTTATGCATACAAAGCACATATTTTTTTTATTTATCTGAGTAGTATTCATACTTTGAAATGCAAGGAAAAGTTTTAGACAGTTTTAAACTATGGATTCTTTCATTTTGATTGGATTCACGAGATATACTGCTCAACTCCAGCCAAACAATATGAACTGGATCTCTGCTTGATGGGATTGCCATATTTATGCTGATGTGACTCTGTAGTGGAGTCCTCATGTTCTAGTAAGAGTCCATTGCTTGTGATTAGTGAAAGCCCACGTGGTGATTGTCAAAGTGGATTGAACACTCCCATTCTGGAAATTGTCACTGTGGTGCTTTGGAAGACCTAATCTGGACTTTTCTTCACCTACATATGCACATGTGCTTTTTCTATATTTTCTATGTTAGATTTCATTTTAGCCGCTGAAGGACCAACCGCCGAAAGTTGACTTTCTTGGGCGAATCACCGTCATTATACGATGGCTGCTTTAAGAGCTCTATGGGGCGCGTGTGCGCCCGTTGCACGACGCCAGAGCCAATGAACGTGGCCAGCGGGCGCAATGCCCGTTGGCTACCCGTGATCCCTCTACAGGGAGCCAGAACGAGGATCTGTCAATGTAAACAGACAGATCCCTGGTCTGACAGGAGAGGAGAGACAGATCTGCTGTTCCTAGTGATTAGGAAAAGCGATCTGTCTCCTCCTCCAATCAGTCCCATTCCCCCACAGTTAGAAACACCTCACAGGGAACACATTTAACCCCTTGATCGCTCCCTAGTGTTAACCCCTTCCCTGCCAGTGACGTTTACACAGTAATCAGTTGATTTTTATATCACTGATCGCTGTATAAATGTCAAAGGTCCCAAAAATGTGTCAAAAGTCTCCGATCTGTCTGCCGCAATGTCGCAGTCCCGCTAAAAATCGCAGATCGCCGCCAATACTAGTAAAAAATAACAAAAATGCCATAAATCTATGCCCTATTTTGTAGATGCTATAACTTTTGCGCAAACCAATTGTGATTTTTTTTTTACCAAGAATATGTAGAAGAATACATATTGGCCTAAACTGATAAAGAAATTATTTTTTTTTTACATTTTTGGTTTATTTATTATAGCAACAATTAAAAAATATATTTTTTTTCCCCAAAATTGTCGCTCTTTTTTTGTTTATAGTGCAAAAAATAAAAACCGCAAAGGTGATCAAATACCACCAAAAGAAAGCTCTATTTGTGGGAAAAAAAGGACATCAATTTTGTTTGGGTACAACATTGCACGACTGCGCAATTGCCAGTTAAAACGACGCAGTGCTGTATCGCAAAAAATGGCCTGGTCCTTAAGGGGACAAATCCTTACGGTCCTTAAGTGGTTAGTTGAGTCACCTTGCACATTAACAATTTACACAATTACTACTATTACATAGTTTTTCTGACTATTTTTTTTGCCAGCAGCTTTTGTTCTGTTTATTTACCTGCCAGTGCATTTTCTATTATTATTTTAAAGACAGGTGGTTGATTCACATTTTTACCGCCTCAAAACCTCCCACCTACGTGACATGGAGGCTTAAGGCTTGGGTCCCTTAACATTGCTGTGTACACAATGCTTCACAGGGCGGCAATTTTAACTTGGCGTTTGTTTACCTAACTTGCCCATTAACCACTTCAGCGCCGGAAGATTTTACCTCCTTCCTGACCGGAGCACTTTTTACAATTTGACACTGTGTCAATTTAACTGACAATTGCACAGTCATGCAATGCTGTACCCAAACAAAATTTGAGTCCTTTTTTTCCCACAAATAAAGCTTTCTTATGGTGGTATTTCATCACCCCTCTAGTTTTTATTTTTTGCGCTATAAACAAAAAAGTGTGACAATTTTTTGGAGATAAAACAATATTTTTTTATTTTTTGCTATATTAAATATCCCCAAAAATGTTTTTAAAAAACAAATTCTTCATCAGTTTAGGCCAATATAGATTCTTCTACATATTTTTGGTTTGCGCAAAAGTTATAGCGTCTGCAAACTATGGGAAAGATTTATGGCATTTTTATTTTTTACTAGTAAAGGCGGCGATCTGCAATTTTTAGCGGTACTGCGATATTGCAGCGGACAGATCGGACACTTTTGACACATTTTTGGGATCATTGACATTTATACAGCGATCAGTGCTATAAAAATGCACTAATTACTGTGTAAATGTCACTGGTAGGAAAGGGGCTAACACTAGGGGGCGATCAAGGGGTTAAATGTGTGTTCCCTCAGGGTGTTCTAACGGTATGGGGATAGGACTGACTAGGGGAGGGGACCTATTGTTGTTCCTACTTTGTAGGAACAAACGATAGGTCTCCTCTCCCCTGACAGAACAGGGCGTATGTGTGTTTACACACACAAATCCCTGTCCTGGCTCTCGTGCCCACATGCATCGGGTCCCCCGCCGTGCACCCTCTGGTGGCTCTTAAAGGGGATGATGTTCCCGTACCGGGTTTTGTGCAGCCGTGCCATTCTGCGTGAGGCGGTCGGCAAGAGGTATATCTGCGTGAGGCGGTCGGCAAGAGGTTAAAGTCATTGGGACAAAAAACAGGCAATCAGGAGGTGGCAGTATTGCCTCCTGAATGCCTGTAGGCTACAAACCTCCTCTGAAAAAGCTATACGCCACAGATTGCCTTCAGAAGGACAGTAGATCATGGGGAATGGGGCATTCCCCCTCATGTAACTCAGCAGCCTTCCAAGCTTCTAATTCCTAATAAACATAAAGCAAGAACTGTGGGAGGGAGAAACAAGGTGAAATGACATGACCGAATTACTTCAGTGCTTCTTCTGTGAAGTTCAAAGGTCAATTGCTTCACAATGCCTTCAGTTCCAGAGTTCATCAATGGCTTGTTTTAAAACCAATTTACTAGTTAGTCAACAATATTTAATACATACTTGAATATCCATAGCTTGGCCAGAAATTCACTTTATTATTTGTAAGAGGGGCCTAAATGGTACAGAAGGAAAGGATTAAAGTGGTTGTAAAGGCATGACATTGTATACCTTAAAACATACCCTGCATTAGGTTAAAAAAATTGCCCCAGTATTTGTTTGCCCCCCCCACCTCCTAAAGATGTACATAAGTCTTGTTTGTAGCAGCTCTCATCTCTCTCCCTGCTGCTGTCAATCAAATTCTGTGAGCAAAGAACAGGGGGTGGGGCTGAGCCATGCTTTGTGTCTCTATGGACACACACAGCCTGGCTCGGGAGTGAGCTTGCACGTGTGCACATATATAAAGCGCCTTCCTATGGTGGTGCACAGAGAAGAGAAAGATACAGGGGTGCCGACAGAGGACCCCAGAAGAGAAGGTTCGGGGCACTGTGCATGATACCATTGCACAGAGTAGGTAAACAGTAGACATGTGCAACTATTTTTTACTTTTTGCTATAATAAATATCACCCAAATTTAAAAAACAAAAACACATTTCTTCATCAGTTTAGGCCAATATATATTCTTCTACATATTTATGGTAAAAAAAATCGCAATAAGCGTATATTGGTTGGTTTGCACAAAAGATATAGCGGGAAACATTTATGGCATTTTTATGAATTTTTTTTTTTTTTACTAGTAATGGCTGTGATCTGCGATTTTTAACGGTATTGCGGTGGACGGATCGGACACTTTTGTACATTTTTGGGACCATTGACATTGATACAGCGATCAGTGCTATAAAAATTTACTGATTACTGTGTAAATGTCACTGGCAGGGAAGGGGCTAACACTAGGGGGCGATCAAGGGGTTAATTGTGTGTTCCCTCATGGTGTTCTAACTGTATGGGGATAGGACTGACTAGGGGAGGAGACCTATTGTTTTTCTCACTTAGTAGGAACAAACAATAGGTCTCCTCTCCCCTGACAGAACAGGGCGTATGTGTGTTTACACACACAAATCCTTGTCCTGGCTCTCGTGCCCACACGCATCAGGTCCCCTGCCGTGCAGCAGGTGCGCGCGCACCCTCTGGTGGCTCTTAAAGGGGATGATGTTCCCATACGGGGTTTTGCGCACGTGCGTGCGCCCTCTGGCAGCTTATACACAGGGAAACCCGTATATATACACAGGATTTTGCCCAGGAGAGATATTATGCCACAGTAAATCTGTGAGAGCCAGCCGGAACCGGTTAACAATCATGACTCATCATCTGTCAGTGAGCTTCCCTACTGACAGATAAATGTGAAGAAAAGAATGCTGGCATTGCCCAGCAATAGAATAAAAAAATGGATTTTGGGGGACCCCAAGCCCTTGTTTTTAAAACATTTTGGTGTGGGGTTCCCCTTAATACCAGGGCCTGGCATGGACTGGGAAGGGAGACTACACGCCAAAAAAAAAGAAACGGATTGGGCCCCCAAAATCCATAGCAGACCCTTATCCGAGCATGCAGCTTGGCAGGTCAGGAAATGGGGGCGAGCGAGTGCCCTCCCCCCCTGAACCATACAAGGCCACATGCCCTTAACCCCTTGACATGGGGGGTGGTTTCTATGGGGCAGGGGGGCCGTGGTTGTGGGGGTCTGCGAGCAGAGGGCTTATCAGAATCTGGAAGCCCCCTTTAACAAGGGGCCCCCATATCCTGGCCCCCCCATGTGAATGAGTATCAGGTAACCCTACCCATTCACCAAAAAAGTGTCAAAAAGTATTAAAAACTCAGAGACAGTTTTTGACTAATCCTTTATTAAAAAATAAAAGACAGTGTCCCGCCCCCCATGTAGATCCATCACCAATCACCCCCCCCCAAAAAAAAAGACACTCTGGCCAACACAAAGGCCATCTGCCTACTGCTTGCTTCTCAGTTTGACAGTTCTTATATAGGTAAGGTGTGGTGCCACCTGGCTACATCACCTGGTGGCTCTGCCCCCTTCTGATGTCATGGATCCAGCATGCACCGTTCCGTGATGTCAGAAGGGGGCAGTGTCACCAGATGACATAGCCAGGTGGCACCACCCCTTACCTTAATAAGAAATGTCAAATGGCTTAGCCTGCAGTAGGTAGCCAGCCTTGATTTTTTTTTGGGTGTGGCGGGAGACGTGATTGACGATTGATTTACATTGGGGGGCACTGTTTTTTATTATTTAATAAAGAAATTGTCAAAAACTGTCTATGTTTATATTTCTTTTTGACACTCTTTTGGTGAATGAGTTAGGGGTACTATGTACTCCACACTCATTCACTTTAAGGGGTTGTAAAGGTTTGTTTTTTATTTTCTAAATAGGTTCCTTTAAGCTAGTGCATTGTTGGTTCACTTACCTTTTCCTTCGATTTCCCTTCTAATTTTTTTTTTCTTTGTCTGAATTTCTCACTTCCTGTAAGCTTGCCCCCATCATCTGAGCCGTTCTGGCTGGGGGTTAGTCAGCATGCTCGCCAGTTTTTTTTGCCAGGTTAGGGGGTATAGTGCCAGGTTAGGGTGGTAGTGCCAGGTTAGGGGGTATAGTGCCAGGTTAGGGCATGCAGTGCCAGGTTAGGGGATATAGTGCCAGGTTAGGGTATAATGCCAGGTTAGGTGGTATAGTGCCAGAGTAAATACATGATAACATGAATAGATAAGAGAATGCTGGTCCTGTTCCCCTCTTCCTCTGTCACCTGCACTAAAAGTTTAAATAAATATTTGACTGTCCCTGATGCTGCAGAACCTCCTTCTCCCCCTCCCTGAAGAAAAAAAAGAAAGAAAAAAAACTCACATGGGTAGAAGCAAGCTGAGGACTGATTCTGGCTTCTTCTTCCTGGAACTGAAGTCAACATGTGGCGGGTGGGAGGGGAAGAGGGAGGGGCTGCAACATGGGCAAAGTATTATTGGCTAACACTGAGATGAGATGAGATGCTGTGATGGTCGGCACACTGAAATTATCATCATACAGCCCTGCATCTTACTGCTGCGCTGTGCTGTGCTGTGAGCCCTTTTGCACACAGTACAGGTTGGGGATGTTCTGCTGGAGCTGGCACTGCCTTTTGTCATTATGACAAGCAGGAGCCCCCCGACACGGAGGAATGGATGATCGTCACAGCAATTATAGAGCGATTCCCTGTATTTCTATCCCTCCAGCAGCTGAGAGGTTACAGGAGGGGGGAAGGGAGACACACACAGGGAATTGCTCTATAATTGCCGTGACGATCGTTTTAATTAGGGGGGGCACAGCTGTGCTACAACTCTGCTCTTCCTCCCACATGCAGCAACTTCCTCCCGCGGCCCACCCATATACACTGCACGGCCGTGGGCCGGAGAGTGAGCGCCCACCCTGCAGGGAGAACATCGGGATGTGCCGGAGGGGGGAGTCACCTGACCCACACACTAACACGAACACTGTGTGTTTTGCTGGGGATCATCTGAGCAGTGTGTGTAGACTGCCAGCCACTCACCAGCGCCCCCTTCATGTGGCGCCCATGGCACTTGCCATATCTGCCATACCTTTGATGCGCCACTGCCTCGCCCCCCCCTTGGGACTACATCCCTGCGGGGAGACGCTGTGATTGTTCACAGTGTCTCCCCGCAGGGATGTAGTCCCAAGGGAGGGGACGAGCACGCTGACTAACCTCCAGCCACAACGGTTTAGATGATGGGGGCAAGCTTACTGGGGAGGAACAGGAAGTGAGAAATTCAGACAAAGAAAAAAAACATTTAGAAGGGAAGTTGAAGGAAAAGGTAAGTGAACCAACAATGCACTAGCTTAAAGGAACCTATTTAGAAAATAAAAAACAAACCTTTACAACCCCTTTAAGCTAGGATTACTATACTCCATATTCAGTCTATCAACATGGAAATAAACACTGATGCTCTTTTTTTGTCATTTAAGTTTTTTATTTTTCATCAGAAAAAAATCATTACAGAATCATAAATATTAAAGATGATTACAATTGACTCAACAAAAATCTCAGGTATTATTACCATAGAAACTTAGACAAATTATTATCGTAAAAACCAATACTGACAATGTTTAAACAAAAAGTAATAATATCTAGCCTCATCTTGGTCAAGTATGTAATCAAGTAATCTTATAAACTGATAATAACTTATATTAAGAAAATCTAGTTCCCACAAAAATATGAAGGGCTCCTACTCCCCTCCCCAGCCACCCCTAACGGGAACACACTGTGACTGGGAAGGAGAGAACGTCCCCTGCCCGGCCTTCCTGTCACCACCAACAATCGTCGGTAGAGACAACTGGAGAGATATAATAGAAAAAATTTCATTTGTACATGCAAAAAAAACCACAATACTCGACCTAAGTATGAAAATTAAGAGTTGTTCTCAGACTTGTTATAGCTAAGTTCAACAGTCCAAGCCTCAAACAATAAAAAAAGGAATCTGAGCCTGAAACTATTATATTTTATCTGATGTAATAAAACAATAAACATACTATGAAATAATAAAAGCCAAAACCGAGAGAATAAAGTATAGGATAAAAATAAAGAAGAGAAAGAAAAAGAGGAGAGAGAAAGAGAAAAAAAAATAATTCTCAAAGATATGAAGTGAAAAGATTATAGAATGCCTACAAACCAAATATACATTCTAAAGATCAGTGATTGGTGTTGATGACCAAGTTATGTGACAAAGAGATTCCCATAAATCGCGCCCAAGGTTCCCATATGGCTTCAAAATTTGAGGTCTTGTCTAACAAGAAGCTAACCAGTTTTTCTTGTTCCATAATCCAGGAAACTTTTCGTTTCATGGATAATATAGATACCGAAGGTTTCTTCCATGCCCTTGCAATAGTTAGTTTTGCTCCCGTTAAAATAAACAAAATTAGTTTACGAGTGGCTTTAGGAATATGAGGTAAATGTCCATTGAGTAAAGCAATTGTGGGAGATTGATGTATCGGGCAACCTGTAATATTGCGTAAAATGTGAAATACCTTATTCCAAAATCCACGAATTCTTGGGCACTCCCACCATATGTGGATCATAGTACCCAGTCCCTGACATCCCCTATAACAAAGAGGTGAAACAGAGGGGTACATAACAGTGAATCTCGTGGGAACTAGATACCATCTTGTAAAAAGTTTTATATTGGCCTCTATGAGCGAAGTATTGCAGAGGCCTGAAGTCGAGCGAGAGTAGCTTGCATGCCAGTCTACAATATTTCTATCAATTAGGAGTTCCTTCTCCCAGGCCAACATGTATGGTAGTTTCACTAAATTGGATGCCAGTGACTTGTAGATCACAAAGATCCCCCCCCCCTTCGCTCCACTGTCTGTCCACACCAATTTTCATAATCTGTAAAGTCTCGGGATGAATATCCAGTTTTACACCTAGAATGAATTAAATTAGCGATTTGATGAAATCTCGGTTTTTCGGATAAAGGGAGATCTAAATTGTTCATAAAATATTCAATAGGTAAAGGGCCTATAGAGGAAAAAAATTGACCAATGCGGTACAACCCCTTGTCGTACCACCATTTAAAGGTTTGAAGGTCCAAACCTTGATGAAAAAAGGGGTTTTTGAACACCGGGGTCAAAGGTTGAGCTTTAGAGACCAGCGAGGGAAGTTTCCGAAGTGAATCCCATAAAGATAAGGATTGTGAGAGTGATGGTGATAAGATGGGAGGTCTATTTCTGGGAGGGCACCACAACAGGTGTATTAGTGATGAGGATGGAACAGCTTGATTTTCAATTGATATCCAATCAGGAAGTTCTGTGTTAAAATATAAAGCAGATAGTTGTGCCAATCGTGCTGCTTGGTAGTACCATAAGAGATTCGGAAGACCTAACCCACCCTGTTTGGGAAGGTTGAATAAGCATCTGTTTGAGAGTCGTGGACCTTTATTGTTCCAAATGAATTTAGTGAGCTTACTTTGAAAAGATTTCAAATGATCTCTTTTGATTGGAATAGGAAGTGAACGAAATAAATATAAAAGCCTGGGCAAAAGGGTCATCTTGACTGAGTTAATCCTGCCAATCCAAGAAATACTGTGCGACTCCCAGTCTTTGAGATCGAGTTCGAGTTTCTTGTACATAGGAGGGTAGTTAGCTTGGTATAGATTTTCAAATTTAGATGTAACATTAATTCCTAAGTACTTAATGAATGAGCTGCTTCACTTGAATTGGTAAGTTATCTGTAAATCGGACACTATAGAATCTGGGAGAGACACGTTAAGAGCTTGAGATTTAGACATATTAATTCTGAGACCTGAAAGAGTCAAAAACTTATTAAGCAATGAGCAAACCTCCGGTAAAGAAGACCGTGGAGAAGTGACAAAAAGTAAAAGGTCATCTGCGAATAAGGCACATTTATGGGTATCTTGACCACATTGCACCCCCCTGATATTCGGATTACTACGAATGGCAATGGCTAAAGATTCGATCATAATAGCGAATATCAGGGGGGATAGGGGGCAACCCTGACGTGTACCTCTTCCAATCTGAATAGGGTCGGAAAAAATTCCTTGCATTCTGATTCTGGCCTTAGGATTAGAATAAAGGGCTTCTAAAATTCCTAACATATTCTGTCCAAATCCCCAGCGTTTAAGTACAGCGAATAGATATGTCTACGACACCGAATCAAATGCCTTCTGGAGGTCCAGTGACAGTAACATACCCTCCTGTTTATGACCTCCCTCCCAATTAGATTGTAGGATTGATACTAGGTCAACCGCTCTTCGCACCTGATCAGGACCTTGCCTACCGGGTATAAAACCGACCTGGTCTTTGTGAATATAAGATCCTATAAAAGAAGCAAGTCTGTTCGCTAATATCTTGGTTAATATTTTAAGATCATTATTGATTAAGGAGATTGGTCTGTAGTTTTCTATTTGACTAGTATCTTTATCCGGTTTTGGGATCACAGAAATATAAGCCATATTTAGTTGATTATCTATCGGGGAACCTTTAGACATAAAATTAAAAAGTCTAGTTAGGTAAGGAGTTAGGATCTCTGAAAATGTTTTGTAATATGGTGTGGAAAAACCATCAGGTCCAGGAGCTGTTACCCCCTTTAAAGCTTTTATGACATCTGAAACCTCTTCATTTGAAATAGGAGCATCCAATTCCTCTTTATGAGTTTCTGTTAATTTCGGAATATGTAATTTATCCAAGAATTCCTCTAACTCGGTAGAGACAGAGAGATTTTCAGCCATATATAACTTAGAATAAAAATCCTGGAATGCCTTAACCACTTAACAACCACCTGCCGACAAATAACGTCGACAAGGTGGTTGCTTAACTCTGGGAGGACGTTATATAACGTCCTCCCAGAATCGCGCTCCCGCGCGCCCCCTGGGGCGCGCACACGGGAAACTCCGTGACCGCCGGATCCAGAGGACCCGGCGGATCACGAATCGCGGTAAATCGCCGCTGATAGCGGCCGTTTACCACGTGATCGCTCCGTCAAATGACGGAGCAATCACTTGTAAACAGACCGGCGTCATTTGATGACGCCGGTTCCTCCCTCCCCTCTCTGTACCGATCGGTACAGTGTGAGAGGAGAGGGGAGGGTGCAGATCAAGGCAGCAGCGCTGTGGGCTGGATCTGTGACAATTGCAGTCACAGATCCTGCCATCCATCCATCCCTGCTCAGCCATCCCTGTGCTATACCCTGCCAATACTCTGCAAAATACCCTGCCAATACTCTGCAAAATACCCTGCCAATACCCTGGTGCAATACTCTGCAATACCCTGGTGCAATACTCTGCAATACCCTGGTGCAATACTCTGCAATACCCTGGTGCAATACTCTGCAATACCCTGCGCAATACTCTGCAATACCCTGCAAAATACTCTGCAATACCCTGCAAAATACTCTGCAATACCCTGCAAAATACTCTGCAATACCCTGCGCAATACTCTGCAATACCCTGCGCAATACTCTGCAATACCCTGCGCAATACCCTGCAAAATACTCTGCAATACCCTGGTGCAATACTCTGCAATACTCTGGTGCAATACTCTGCAATACTCTGGTGCAATACTCTGCAATACTCTGGTGCAATACTCTGCAATACCCTGCGCAATACTCTGCAATACCCTGCGCAATACTCTGCACAATACTCTGCAATACCCTGCACAATACTCTGCAATACCCTGCACAATACTCTGCAATACCCTGCACAATACTCTGCAATACCCTCCACAATACTCTGCAATACCCTCCACAATACTCTGCAATACCCTCCACAATACTCTGCAATACCCTCCACAATACTCTGCAATACCCTCCACAATACCCTGTGCAATACCCCGTGCAATACCCTGCCATACACCGCAATACCCTGCCATAGTCCGCAATACTCCGCAATGCCCTGCAATACTCCGCAATGCCCGGCAATACTCCGCAATGCCCGGCAATACTCCGCAATGCCCGGCAATACTCTGCAATAACCACGTCCCGCCCTCCGGCCGTCATATGACATCCTTGACTTTGTGCGGGGATATCTGAATGATGGGAGCAGCTACAGGCATCATTCAGATATTAGCTTTTTCAGCCGGCGATTCCCTACACCATAACAACAATCATAGCGGCTGTTCCGCCGCTTGATCATTCTTACGGGAGGCGAGAGGGGATGTCCCCCCCCCCGCCGCCCTCCGGTGCTTCTACCGACTCACCGCTACGATCAAAGCCAGGATTGTTGTTTTTTTTTGTATTTTTTTCAGGCTTCCCAGCCTAGAGGTGAGATGTGGGGTCTTATTGACACCCCCCCCCATATCTCACTGTAAAGAGGACCTGTCATGCCATATTCCTATTACAAGGGATGTTTACGTTCCTTGTAATAGGTATAAAAGTGATCAAAAAAATGTTTGGGGCGGAAAAACATGTCAAACTAAAATAAATAAAGTAAAATGAAGAATACAATTTTTTTTTTTAAAGCGCCCCTGTCCCCGTGAGCTCGCATACAGAAGCGAACGCATACGTAAGTCCCGCCCACATATGAAAACGGTTTTCAAACCACACATGTGAGGTATCTCTGCGAACGTTAGAGCGAGAGCAATCATTTTGGCCCTAGACCTCCTCTGTAACTCAAAACATGTAACCAGTAAAAATATTTAAAGCGTCGCCTATGGGGATTTTTTAAGTAGCGAAGTTTGGCGCCATTCCACGAGTGTGTGCAATTTTTAAGGGTGACATGTTAGGTATCTATTTACTCGGCGTAACTTCATCTTTCACATTATGCAAAAACATTGGGCTAACTTTACTGTTTTTTTTTTTTTTAAGCACAAAACATTTTTTTTCCGTAAAAAACGCGTTAAAAAAATTGCTGCGCAAATATCGTGCGAGATAAAAAGTTGCAACAACCACCATTATATTCTCTAAGGTCTTTGCTAAAAAAACATATATAATGTTTTGGGGTTCTATGTAATTTTCTAGCAAACAAATGATGATTTTTACATGTAGGAGAGAAATGTCAGAATTGGCCTGGGTGCTCCAGAACGCCTGAAGGTGCTCCCTGCATGTTGGGTCTCTGTATGTGGCCACGCTGTGTAAAAGTCTCACACATGTGGTATCGCCATACTCGGGAGGAATAGCAGAATGTGTTTTGGGGTGTAATTTGTGGTATGCATATGCTGTGTGTGAGAAATAACCTGCTAATATGACAATTTTGTGAAAAAAAAAAAGAGAAAAAAAAAATCTTGATATTGCAAAGAATTGTGGGAAAAAATTACAACTTCAAAAAACTCACAATGCCTCTTTCTGAATACCTTGGAATGTCTTCTTTCCAAAAAGGGGTCATTTGGGGGGTATTTGTACTTTTCTGGCATGCTAGGGTCTCAAGAATTGAGATAGGCCGTCAGTACTTCAAGTGTGATCAATTTTCAGATATTGGCACCATAGCTTGTGGACTCTCTAACTTTCACAAAGACCAAATAATATGCACCAATTTGTACTTATTTTTACCAAAGATATGTAGCAGTATAAATTTTGGCCAAAATTTATGAAGAAAAAATAGTAATTTTCAAAATTTTATAACAGAAACGAAAAAAAAATCATTTTTTTACAAAATTTTCAGTCTTTTTTCTCTTATAGCGCAAAAAATAAAAAACCCAACAGTGATTAAATACCACCAAAAAAAAGGTCTATTTGTGTGAAAAAAAGGACAAAAAATTCATATGGGTACAGTGTTGTATGACTGAGTAATTGTCATTCAAAATGTGAGAGCACCGAAAGCTGAAAATTGGTCTGGTTATTAAGGGGGTTTAAGTGCCCAGTTGTCAAGTGGTTAATAATATGTTGAGAATTCATGGTAAAAGAGCCAACTGCCTGTTTAATCTTTGGGAGAGCTTGTGAACGGAATCTGGGTGAAAGTTTACGTGCCAACATAGGACCCAACTTGTCTCTCATCTGGTAAAATTTTGCCCCAGACCATTTAATGGATTTTTCAGCCTTCGCTGTTAGAGCCAAGTTAAGAGCTACTCGTGCTGCATCCAGTGTGGATATAGATACACTAGAAGGACTTCTCTTATGTTTTTTGCACAACTCAGCGAACTCTTTCTCCAATCTCTCAATCTCGACCACCCTCTCTCTCTTCTTTCTGGCCGCTATTTGGATCAACTTGCCTCTAATAGTAACCTTATGAGCTGCCCATAAAGTTTCTGGAGAGACCTCCCCTCCATCATTAAAGTAAAAATAATCCTTCAAAGCTCCCTGAATTTCCGCCACTACTGCGGGATCCTTCAATAAAGACTGATTGAGAGTCCAATGTGAGGTCTGTGTACTAGGGATATCCCTTCTAATAGCCAATAGAATCATCGAATGGTCTGACCAAGCAGCTTCCACTATAGAAGAAGAAAGAGCTAGTGGAATATGGTGAGTAGAGATCCAAATGTGGTCAATACGGGAATAGGACTGGTGCGGATTAGAGTAGTGTGTAAAATCTCATTTTTTTGGATGGAGTTCCCTCCATATATCCGTCCATCTAGATTGAAAGATTAATCGAGCAATTTGAACACTTGTTTTATTGGGCCTAACAACTTGTGATCTTAAGGGTTTGGATTTGTCCAGACTAGAATCAAAAGCTGTGTTAGAGTCCCCCCCCATAACTATGATCCCCTCCATAGACGGTCCAAGTGACTGGAACAATTGTTTAAAAAACAGTTTTTGTCCTCTGTTAGGGGCGTAGTAAGATATAAAGGTATATAGCTTATTATCGATAGTTCCCTTGACCAATAGGAACCTTCCCTCCTGGTCTCTGAGTTCCAACTCAAGATTGAATTTGCAATTCTTAGAAAACAATATTGCCACTCCCTTGGTCTTATCTTCAGCCTTAGACAAGTAAAAAACTGGAAAATGGGCATGAAGAAACAATGGGGTGTACCGCTGAGGGAAATGGGCCTCTTGTAAGAGTACTACATCAATATGACGGGATCTATAGGCTTGGAGGGCTTTCCTTCTTTTGACTGGGGAATTTAATCCCTGGGTGTTGTGAGACACAACACGAAGGGGTAAAGAGTTAGTGTTAGTGCCGGCCATGGAGCAAAAGGGGGAGAACTCCAAATAACCCACAGCCACCTACCTTCCTCCAGGAAGAACCAAGGGCATATAATGAAAGGTCTTTCACTATGTTAGGGGAGGATATACATAGCATCACTTCACAGGTAAATCTCAATGACATGTAGGCTGAAAAAGAAAAAAAAGTTAGAATGAAAGAAGAAGAGTAAAAAAAATATTCAAATAAAAATAATATCAGTTGTAAAACGCAGTGTAACGAAAGGCCTATAAGTGGCCCAGAATGGGAGGAGGGCTATGGCTCCCTCCCCTCATTCAGAAAAAAATAAGTAGTATAGCCCAGATGTAGGGCTATATACCTACCCCTCAGCATGGTTTACAACCAAACTGAGCGGTAGGTGGAGGCACAATGCAGCAGCACCAGCCAGTGACAGCACTCAAACTAACGATGTAATATTAAATGAACGGAACCAAACATCCCTGGATTTCCAATATAGTAGCAATTAAGAATAGTTTAACTATTAGATTTTTTCTAAACAAGAGTGAAGAAGAAAAAAAAAAAACCCATTATCTATTGAAAATTTAGCAACAGAACTATGTGTGGGAAAAAAACAAAAAAAAAACAAAAACATTATCTATTGAAAATTTAGCAACAGAACTATGTGTGGAAAAAATAAAAAATAATAAAATAAAATAAAAAAATTAACCCCCATTGTCTATTGACAGTTTAGCAACAGAACTATGTGTCAAAAAGAGTTGCACAGGAAATCCAAGAGTCAATGTAATGAATTGTGTTTCCTCCCAAGGAACCTACAGGGGGGAAGAAAAAGATGAAATACAGTAAAGTCATGTAAATCCTCTTCATGGGGGGATGTTATCCTTTACTCTCTTCATTTTGGACATCTCCCAAAGTGGCGCAGTCGGGCTCGGAGGCGATTGGCGTTTAGATGACCCCTGCATAGAGGGAGAGGTATCCATATTTGAATCCAGCGTAATGAGTCTCAAGTCAAGTAACAGGCGTTCTCCTTCTGGGAAATTGTGAAAAACATGTTGCTTCCCATTGTACGTAAATTTCAGGGCAAAAGGGAATGCCCACCGGTATTTAATATCCTTTTTGGTCAGGGCTGCAAGGAGGGGTTTCAAAGATCTCCTCTTTTGGATGGTGTATGGGGATATGTCAGAGAAGATTTGAATAGAAGCACCTTGGATCTGTATCTGATCTTGTTGGCGGGATATTTTCATCACTTCTTCCTTGACAGAAAAAAAGTGGGGTTTTACTATAATGTCCCGGGGAGAGCCATCTTTCCTGAGGGGTCCCAAGGATCTATGCGCTCTATCCAATTCCAGTTTATTAGCTGGAATCGAAGGGAGTACATTTTTAATAAAATCTTTCACAGTTGTATGAACATCAGTGATTGATTCAGGCAGTCCTCTAATGCGAAAGTTTTCCCTTCTTGAACGATTCTCGAGGTCGTCTATTCTGGCTTGAGCGGTATCAAGCTGATCCTGCAAGAACTGCAAGTGCTCAGAATTTTGGTTTGTCTTAGTTATAGTAAAATCCAACTTATGTTCAATATGCTCTATTCTGCTTCCCAGGTTCTGAAAGTCTGCTTTAATTTCTCCTGTGATCCTGTCAGCATTTAAAGCTAACCTTTTGTCCAGCATATCAGAAATCCTGTTAAAAAGTTCAGTCATATTAAAAAACATATCAGGAGCCTGTTCAGGATGTGTATTGAGAGAGCCTATGTGAGGTAAATTCACTTCATGAGGTGGATGACCCTCAGATCCCACATAGTTCTCCTTTAGGTTTAATTTAAGCTCAGAAGGTTGTAAGGTAGCAGAGGAGTCTAAGCTCAATGACTGTGAGCTAAATGGGAGAGTTGCAGGCTGAATAACTTGCCTGCTAGTTGAGGAGACATCATTAGCAGTCTGTATCTTATTCTGAGGTGCGGCAGCCATTTTGGATTTCTCCCGTTTTTCAGAGAGCTTGTAGTTCTGTTTCTGCGCTTTTTTATATGCCTTACCTGGCATAGGTAGGTGCCTGGCACTATTCGCTGCCTTTCCCTGTAGTTTTTAACCGCAATGTGGCTTCTTTTTCCGCCACTATTAGCGCTGTTTAGCTGGTGCTGAGCAGAGCTCCGGTCCTAAGCCTCCATCACAGGAGTCCCCGCCCACTCCTTCCTAACACTGATGCTCTTATGATCAGCAAAAGCCAAGAGATATAGATAGAGTTGACTGGTTGCTTGGCTAGATCTGCAAGGGGTTGAGCTGTTTGCATCTGGTCAAACATGTGACTCTTGGAGAAGTACCCAGTGAGCTGTCTTTACTAGGGATGAGCTCGGTGTTCGAGTCGAACATAAGTTCGACTCGAACATCGGCTG
Organism: Rana muscosa; assembly: GCA_029206835.1. NCBI lineage: Eukaryota > Metazoa > Chordata > Amphibia > Anura > Ranidae > Rana > Rana muscosa. The sequence goes on from CM055116.1 coordinate 1,012,870,785, forward strand.
TTCGACCGTTCGGCGAACATCGAACGATTTGGGCCGTTCGTGCCAAATTCGAGTGACGCGAACGGCCCACAATACACTGCGCCATCGCAGTGCAATCCCGGCGCTGTGATTGGCCAAGCATGCACTGTGACCCCGCATGCTTGGCCAATCACAGCGCCGGCAGCTAGAAGAGCCATAATTGCCTGTGGCCAATTATAGCTCAGGGGGTTTAGCACACGCCCCACACTATAAAAGGCCGCCAGCGCGGCGGCCTTGTGTAGTGTGTTCCGGCGCAGGGAAAGAGTTACATAGGCAGGGACAGTGTCAGTGCTATTTGTACCTCAAACTTGTGTGTAGGGAGAGAGAAGGATAGGCAGGGAGAGTGTCAGTGTCATATTATTTGCTAAACCTTGTGTACAGGGAGAGAGAAGGATAGGCAGGGAGAGTGTCAGTGTCATATTCTTTGATAAACCTTGTGTGCAGGGAGAGAGAAGGATAGGCAGGGAGAGTGTCAGTGTCATATTCTTTGATAAACCTTGTGTACAGGGAGAGAGAAGGATAGGCAGGGAACAGTGTCAGTGTCATATTCTTTGCTAAACCTTGTGTGCAGGGAGAGAGAAGGATGGGCAGGGAGAGTGTCAGTGTCATATACTTTGATAAACCTTGTGTGCAGGGAGAGAGAAGGATAGGCAGGGGACAGTGTCAGTGTCATATTCTTTGCTAAACCTTGTGTGCAGGGAGAGAGAAGGATAGGCAGGGAGAGTGTCAGTGTCATATACTTTGATAAACCTTGTGTGCAGGGAGAGAGAAGGATAGGCAGGGGACAGTGTCAGTGTCATTGTTGCTAAGCCTCCTGCACCTTATACACCTGAAGTTAGCCTGTATTGCTGCGTTTTCCTGGTGTGTTACACCAACAGGCATTTGCAGCACTTACAGCGGGCGGAGTGTGCCTCCTGATCATATTACACCTGAAGTTAGCCTGTATTGCTGCTTTTTCCTGGTGTGTTACACCAACGGGCATTTGCAGCACTTACAGCGGGCGGAGTGTGCCTCCTGATCATATTACACCTGAAGTTAGCCTGTATTGCTGCTTTTTCCTGGTGTGTTACACCAACAGGCATTTGCAGCACTTACAGCGGGCAGAGTGTGCCTCCTGATCATATTACACCTGAAGTTAGCCTGTATTGCTGCTTTTTCCTGGTGTGTTACACCAACAGGCATTTGCAGCATCTACAGCAGGCGTAGTGTGATTCCTGCAAAATATACTCCTGAAGCTAGGCCTTATTGCTGGTTTTCCCATTTCCCTGCAGGCCATTAGAATGTCTGGAAGGCAAACAAGGAGAGGCAGACAGTCAGGAGCCAATAAAAGAGGGCAAGCAGGCTCTGTGTCTAGAGACAACAGTGCTGGTCGTGGACGCGGTGCATCGCCATCAGCACGTGGCCATGGGACATGCTTGTCCTTCTTTTCGGCAGCTGGACGCGTTGAGCCGCATCATGCCGAAGACTTGGTAGAGTGGATGACCAAGCCCTCCTCATCCTCCTCATCCTCTCTCACCCAGGCTCAGGGTACTGGCAAAGCAGCTGCCAAAGCGTCCTCTTCCCTGGTATCAATGTCATCATCAGTCACTCCTTCCCTAGACTAACCATGTCCTCCTGAGGAGTCCCCCGAACTGTTTGAGCACAGTGTTGGGTACATGCTCCAGGAGGATGCCCAGCGTTTCGAAGGGTCTGATGATGATACCCAGCTAGAGGAAGGCAGTAGCGTGAGAGCAGAGAGAGGGGATGCTCAAGAAGGACACCAATCTGGCAGTCATGTTCCAGCAGCTGCAGCATACTGCCAGATTGGCTCCAGTGATGAGGAGGGAGGGGATGATGAGGTCACTGACTCCACGTGGGTGCCTAATAGGAGAGAGGAGGAGGAGGATGAGGAGGAGGCACATCTCCAACGAGGCAGGATGCCCTCGGGGGGCCAGCGTAAGGGCAGCACACCGACGGAATCACACCGCAGAGCTCCGCCTGTGCAGGGCGCTGCCTCTGCCCGTTATTCAAAAAGTTCTTTGGTGTGGGCCTTTTTTGAGTCGAGTGCATCAGATCGCACAGCTGCTGTTTGCAACATATATCTCAAGCGTATATCGCGTGGCCAAAACATCATCCGCTTGGGCACCACATGCTTGACCAGACATATGTTGACCTGCCATGCAGCTCGTTGGCAAGCCTACCTTAAAGACCCACACCAAAGAACAAAGCGAACCTCTCCTTGCACCGCATCAGCTGGGATCTCCAACCCCACTATACCTTCAGTCCTCTCTGAAACCTGCACTGAGAGGAATGAAGGTGTAGAATTAGGTGTGTCACAGCCAAGTACTTGCGGGCACTCTGCTAGCAGTACACCGACGTCCGATTCTAGCAGGCAAATTTCCCTGCCCCAGCTGCTGGACCGTCAAAAGAAGTTCACTCCCAGCCATCCACATGCCCAGCGGTTGAATGCTAGCTTGGCTAAATTGCTAGCGCTTCAACTGCTGCCTTTTCAGTTGGTAGACTCGGCCCCCTTCCGTGAGTTTGTGCAATGTGCGGTTCCTCAGTGGCAGGTTCCCAAACGCCACTTTTTCTCACGGAAGGCGATTCCGGCTCTCTACCGGCATGTGGAAGGCAATGTCTTGGCCTCGCTGGACAAGGGCGGTCAGCGGTAAGGTGCATATTACCGCTGACTCATGGTCCAGCAGGCATGGACAGGGACGTTACCTTTCTTTCACGGTCCATTGGGTCACTCTTTTGGCAGCTGGGAAGGATGCAGGACAAGGTGCAGTAGTGTTGGAGGTTGTTCCACCGCCACGCCTCCAAAATGCTACTACTGGTTGTGACACACCTCTCTCCTCCACCCCCTCCTCTTCTTCTTCTTCCTCCATGGCCTCTTCCTGTGCTTTGTCCTCGGAACCAGCGGTGTTCCGTAGGCGTTCAAGGGGCTACGCAAGTACGCAGGCAAAATGATGCCATGCCGTGCTTGCGCTGGTGTGTTTGGGGGACAGGAGCCACACTGGGGCAGAGGTTCCGTCTGCTCTGCAGGGGCAGGCCGAGAGGTGGTTGACGCCACGCCAGCTTAAGCCAGGAATGGTAGTTTGCGACAATGGCACCAACCTCCTCTCCGCTCTCCGACAGGGACAACTGACCCATGTGCCCTGTGTGGCTCACGTCCTTAACCTGGTGGTGCAGCGGTTCTTGGGCAGGTACCCGGGCTTACAGGATGTCCTGAGGCAGGCCAGGAAAGTCTGTGTGCATTTCCACAGATCTTATAATGCCAGTGCTCGCCTGGCTGAGCTGCAAAAGGAGTTGAACCTGCCCAAGAACCGCCTTATATGTGACATGCCCACCAGGTGGAACTCAACGTTGGCCATGCTGCAGCGGCTGTACATGCAGCAGAGGGCCATCAATGAGTACCTGTGCGACTACGGCACCAGGACAGGGTAAGGGGAGCTCGGGTTTTTTTCACCACGCCAGTGGGGCATGATCAGGGATGCATGCACTGTCCTGGCACCATTTGAGGAGGCCACGAGGATGGTGAGCAGTGACAGTGCATGCATCAGTGACACTGTACCTCTTGTCCACCTGTTGGAACATACGCTGCGTGGAATAATGGACAGGGCACTTGAGGCAGAACAGAGGCAGGAAGAGGAGGACTTCCTTGCCTCTCAAGGCCCCCTTTACCCAGACAGTGTTCCTTCTGTCCCACCCATTGCACAGGAAGAGGAGGAGGAGGAGGAGGATTGTGTCAGCATGGAGGTGGAGCCTGGCACTCAGCATCATCAGCAGCAGTCTTTTAGGGATGATTTACAGTCCCAAGAAACCAGTGGACTTGTACGTGGCTGGGAGGAGGTGGCTGCGGGTCATGTCGTCCTTAGTGACCCAGAGGACTCCGGACCGAATGCCTCAGCTAACCTACGCTGCATGGCCTCCCTGATCCTGCAAAGTCTGCGGAAGGATCCTCGTATTCTTCGGATCAAGGAGAGGGACCATTACTGGCTGGCCACTCTCCTTGATCCACGGTACAAGGGTAAGGTTGCGGACCTTATCTTACCGTCGCAGAGGGAGCAGAGGATGAGACAACTCCGGGAGGCCTTGCAGAAAGGTCTGTGCAACGCGTTCCCAGAGACTGGGAGGTTACAAACTCCTGGTCCTGGACAACGAGTTGCTGAGGCTTCGGTCAGTCAAAGAAGGAGCGGTGGGGAAGGTGGCCGTCTGACCGATGCGTTCAGACAATTCTTTAGTCCGCAGCCCCAAGGTATGATCGTTCCAGCAACCATCGCCAGCGTCTGATATACATGGTGCAGGAATACCTAGGGGCAAGGTCAGACTTGGACACCTTCCCCACCGAAAATCCTCTGGCTTACTGGGTCTTGAGGATGGATCACTGGCCAGAGCTTGCACAGTATGCAATTGAGCTACTGGCCTGTCCTGCATCCAGCGTTCTTTCAGAACGCACATTCAGTGCTGCTGGAGGATTTGTCACGGATCACAGGGTGCGCCTGTCCACCGACTCTGTTGATCGACTGACCTTCATAAAGATGAACCAGTCTTGGATCACCACCAGCTACCAAACACCTGAAGCTGATATAACAGACTAATTTATTTTCAAATGTCACATCCCTTCAAGACTGATGCTGATGCTGAGTGACTGTCCTGTTATGTTGACTGACTATCCTCCTCCTCCTCAATGATCCGATTGATGATGATAGCTTGGAAGAACATTTTTGTTTCTGGGTGCCGCCACCAGTGGCTAAGGCCCAATTTTTCAGCCCCTGTTTAACAGGGGCATGTAATTACAATTTTTTATGCAATGCTTTGCAGCAGGGCTCATTCCTGCACTCCAACTAGTGTATCTGGGAGAGGTTGCAGTGTCGTGGCACCAGCACCAGTGGCTAAGGCCCAATTTTTCAGCCCCTGTTTAACAGGGGCATGTAATTACAATTCTTGATCTAATAATTCACAGCAGGGCCCATTCCTGCGCCCACCAAGAGTAACTGTGAGGCCTTACAGTGTTGTGTCAACACCACCACCACCACCACCAAAGGCCCAATTTTTCAGCCCCTGTTCAACAGGGGCATGCCATTACAATTCTTGATGTAATAATTCACAGCAGGGCCCATTCATGCGCCCACCAAGAGTAACTGTGAGGGCTCACAGTGTTGTGGCAACACCAACATGTAAGGGGCAAATTTCAGCTGAGTATATACGGCAGGCCCCTACTTTCAAACATCCAACTTACAAACGACTCCTCCTTGCAAACGGAAGAATACAACAGGAAGTGAGAGGAAATCTACCCCTAGGAAGGCAAATTCTCTACTGTTATGCCGCGTACACACGATCGTGATTCACGGCGGTGAAAACACCGCCGTGAATCACGGCATGAAAAAAAATGACAAACGAGGGAACGGCATGTTCCCCCACACACGACCGTTTTTCCCGTCATTTTTTTCTTTGACGAGAAAAACGACCGTCTGTGGGCTCCGCGGCAGTGTCTCCCTATGGGAAAACTGCCGCGGAAAAAAATGATGGAAAAAACGATGAGAAAATTTAGAACATGTTCTAAGTTTTCTCGTCGTTTTTCCTGCCGTTTTTCTCAACGAGAAAAACGACATAAAGCCCACAGACGATCGTTTTTCTCGTCGAAAAAAAAAAATGCCGTTTTTCACGTCGAGAAAAGCGGTCGTGTGTACGCGGCATAAGAGTTAATATGGGAAAAAAAAGTGTCTCCTCTCCACTGATGCTTTATCACCAATTCTTGTTTCAATAAAAACCCAAAATTTTCAAAAAACATTTGTCATTAGGACGGAAAGTTAGGTGAACTGTTCTGAACAGGTGCACACTGCACAGACAGCAAAACAAATGTTACAGGGGTGATAACCCTTCCCTATGTTTTCCAAAAAGCTTAAAAATAGATTTTTTGGCTGGAGCTACACTTAAACAATGTACCTGTTCAAAATTACAAACAGATTCTACATAAGAACAAACCTACAGTCCCTGTCTTGTATGCACCGCCTGTATACGGCTGTTCAGAGTATATAGGGCCTTTTTTATTTTGTGTGCGGGGTTCCCCTTAATATCCATACAAGACCCAAAGGGGCTGGTAATGGGCTGGGGTGGGGGAGGGGCTGTGATGGGGTAGCTATGCCATTTTTCTTAAAGATTTTCATCCATATTACCGGGACCAGACATTACATTAAAGCCGCAAGCAGTTTTAAATGGCTTTTTTTCCTTTAGAAATGTAATTTTGTGCAGGGACAGTTCTAAACACGGGAAACACGTGGCACTTCACAGGCATACTTTAGACACCCCCCAGGTACGATATTTAAAGGAATATTTGACTTTTTTTTTCACTTTATGCATCATTAAAATGACTGCTCCCGAAAAACGGACGTTTTTAAAACTTTTTTTGGGATTGATACATGTCCCCTGGTGCAGAACTCGGGTTCCCAAACCCTTTTTAGGACAATAACATTCATAATAGTCGTTATAATTAGCACTTTAGATTTCGAACGTTCGCATCCATTGTATTTAATAGGGTTCTAAAGTTCGTGCGAACTTTCGGTCCGTTCGCGGGTTCTGGTGCGAACCGAACCCGGGGGTGTTCGGCTCATCACTAGTCTTTACTAACATTTGCATATTGGGGAACTTCTTTTGTTTTATGAAGATATTATTCATTGGACTACGAGACCTTAAAATAGAATATTGACTGACCCTCTGTGGATAATCATTCTGGCTCTCATTTATAGCACGGTGGCGGTTGATTTAAAGACATTACTTTTCTAACTGCATTTATTTGTATTCAATTTTAGCAGCATGCAAGTCTGGTTTGGCTATCAAGTTATCTATCTGCAGACTGATTACTGTGTTTGGAGGGATCACTTGAGAATTTAAAGACCCTTTCTTTGAAAGAAGTAATTCTGACACATAGTATGAAAGCCGGGTCTGGCTAAAATTTTATTTGATGGTACATGAACTTTTGCCATCTGTATTACATTTTATAGCTTATGCACCTGCAGACTGATCCCAGTGTTTGGAGGACCACATGTGTATATATTTCAGCGTTTTTAGGCAAGTTCTCTTTTATGAACAGGGGTAAATCTGCCATGTGGCGCTGAATGGATTAAACACAGCTAAGCAGGTTTTCTTATTACTAAGGCTGTTTGTGGATTCATCTTTCACAAGTGCTGGAAATGCTCTCCATGTGAAATGGATATAATGAACATCCGTTTTTATACATGGATGATACATTACGCATTTGTGGAAGTTCAACAAGTTATTTCATTTAAAGAGGAAGTAAACTTCCCTGGTTTGTTTGTAATAAGGTTTGTTTATAATAAGGCTTACCTATAGGTACTGTAAATATCTCCTAAACTTGCACCGTTCAGGAGATATTTACTGTATACACCGCTGATGACGTCATCAGTGCATGCGCTCTGAAGGAATGGCCGCCCGTGCTGTTTCTTCAGAGCCCTGTACCGTGACCGGCAGCTCCTGCGCGCATGCATAGGAGTGACGTAACGCGGCTCCGGCCAGTCACACAGCCGGAGACCTTCGGCCCGAAGAAAGACAGGTGCAGCATCCAGTGGTGACAACGAGGGCTTCATTTGCAGGTAAATTTCACATAATGTGCTAGTTTGCGATGCATACTAGCACATTATGCCTTTACTTTGCAGGTCAGCAACATTTTAAAAAAAGAGGCAGTGTTGACTTCCTCTTTAAGATTGGATATAGTCCTTTTTTCTGGTAGATGACTGCCTAGTTCAAGATTTCTTTACAGCTGTATATTCCAACTGAGGATCTAAATTATACAAATTTTTATTGCATCTACATCATTTTCTTTTATATTTTTACTTTTTGCACAGTTGTGCAGCCATAACATAAATTGAGATATTAAGGTGGTACTTATCATATACACATGATTTTAGTGTGAATCTTTAAAATTTGTTTTGATGGTGCATAGTTTGGTGTTCTTAATTAAGTTAAGATTTTTTATAGCTATGTTATAAATTATTAAAGACATTTTTATTATGCATTAGATATAGTCCTCCTCCATATAATATTCTAAATAAATAGTATCTATGGTAGTCACAAAAAGAGGTTGAAAGGTTTTTGTGTTTTCGTGTATTTATATACAGTGCCTTGAAAAAGTATTCACACCTCTTGAAAGTTTCCACCTATTGTCATGTTACAGCCAAAAGCGTAAATGTATTTTATTGGGATTTTATGTGATAGACCAACACAAAGTGGAAGGAAAATGATAAACAGTTTTCAATTTTTTTTTACAAATATATATCTGAAAAGTGTGGCATGCATTTGCATCCCCCTTTACTCTGATACCCCTAACTAAAGTCACCTAATTAGTAAATAGAGTTCAACTGTGTGTAATGTAATCTCAGTATAATAAGCTGTTCTGTGAAGCCCTCAGAGGTTTGTTGGATAACCTTAGTGAACAAACAGCATCATAAAGGCCAAGAAACACACCAGACAGGTCAGGGATATAGTTGTGGAGAAGTGTAAAGCAGGGTTAGGTTAAAAAAAAAAATATCCCAAGCTTTGAACATCCCACGAAGCACTGTTCAATCCATCATCTGAAAATGAAAAGAGTAGGGCACAACTGCAAACCTACCAAGACATAGCCGTCCACCTAAACTGCAGAGATCCACAGTTCAGGTGGGAGAATCTGTCCACAGGACCACTATTAGTCGTGTACTCCACAAATCTGGGCTTCTTGAGTGGCAAGAAGAAAGCCATTGTTGAAAGAAAGCCATAAGAAGTTCCATTTGCAGTTTGCGAGATGCCATGTATGGGACACAGCAAACATGTAGAAGAAGGTGCTCTGGTCAGACAAGACCAAAATTTAACTTTTTGTCCCAAAAGCAAAACACTATGTGTGGTGGAAACTAACACTGCACATCACCCTGAACACACCATCCCCACCATTAAACATGGTGGCGGCAGCATCATGCTGTGGGGATGCTTTTCTTCAGCAGAGACAGGGAAGCTGGTCAGAGTTGATGGGAAGATGGATGGAGCCAAATACAGGGCAATCTTAGAAGAAATCCTGTTAGAGTCTGCAAAAGACTTGAGACAGGGACGAGGTTCACCTTCCAGCAGGACAACGACCCTAAACATACAGCCAGTGCTACAATGGAATGGATTAGGTCAAAGCATATTCACGTGTTAGAATGGCCCAGTCAAAGTCCAGACCTAAATCCAATTGAGAATCTGTGGCAAGACTTGAAAATTGCTGTTCACAGACACTTTTCATCCAATCTGACAATCTAAAGCTATCTTACAAAGAAGAATGGGCAAAAATGTCACTCTCTAGATGTGTAAAGCTGGTAGAGACATCCCCAAAAATGCTCGCAGCTGTAATTGAAGCAAAAAGGTGGTTCTACAAAGTATTGACTCAAGGGGGCTAAATACAAATACATGCCACACTTTTCACATATTTATTTGTAACAAATGTTGAAAACCATTTAACATTTTCCTTCCACTTCACAATTATGTGCCACTTTGTGTTGGTCTATCACATAAAATCCCAATAAAATACATTCACAATTTTGATTGTAACATAAAAAAATTGGGAAAATTTCAAGTGGTGTGAATACTTTTTCAAAGAACAGTACTTACCCAGTGATTCCAGGTCTAGGTAGTGAGTGTTGCAGGCTCTCATTTTGGTCATTTGTTTTTTTGGATCTACTGTACATACATTATTTTCGGTTGTAGTATAGTCTATGTTAAGTCCTAAGTCTTTACTTATGGTATCTGTTTGATGATTTCAAAACAAATGGAAAACTTTATTTTTCTCCATCAGCATAATTCCGTAACCAGTCAACTGTGTGAAAATTGATTTTTGGACAGACAGGTGTTAGTAAAGGAAACAATCCTTTCAACAAGTCAGTAACTCAAACTGTGCATGTACTGTATTGTTTAATGCAGTGCATGAGTACAGCTGTCAAGGGATGAATGATGTGTTATAAATCTGTTGAAGAGGTTGTATAAAGCCAATGCCAGATAGTAATAATAATATGCGTATTTCATTAGATACAGAGCTTCCTCTGCTGTCTGGCAATCCACTGCCTTTTTGTATAAATATTTCCTCTTTTGCCTTTGTTGGCTTAGTTTTTGGCCTGTTTTTTATATTTTCCTCAAATTTGTCTTTCTTCCAATCTGCTGAAATGCTTTCAAGCATTCTGCTTTTATACTCTGAGGTTATAGTTTCTTCTTTTATCACAAATGTAAATTTTTCTGTGGATATATTCCCATCATATAAAATACTTCTCCTTCAAGGCCATTGTCACTGTCTTTTTATAGGTTAGTGTATTACTTTAATTGTAAGGTTTTATTAAGTTTTTACATAGTTACATAGTAGGTGAGGTTAAAAAAAGACACAAGTCCACCAAGTCCAACCTATGTGTGTGATTATATGTCAGTATTACATTGTATATCCCTGTATGTTGTGGTTGTTCAGGTGCTTATATTATATTTTGAAACTATAGATGCTCCCCGCTGATACCACCGCCTGTGGAAGGGAATTCCATATCCTTGCCGCTCTTACAGTAAAGAACCCTCTACGTAGTTTAACCACTTCAATACAGGGCATTTTCACCCCCTTCCTGCCCATGCCAATTTTTAGTTTTCAGCGCTGTTGCACTTTGAATGACAATTGCGTGGTCATGCAACACTGTACCCAAATTACATTTTGTTCCCCCCACAAATAGAGCTTTCTTTTGGTGGTATTTGATCACATCTGCAGTTCTTATTTTTTGCGCTATAAACAAAAGAAGAGTGTCACGTTTGAAAAAAACACAATATTATTTACTTTTTGCTATAATAAATATCCCAATATTTAAAAAAATATAAAAAAAATGTCCTCAGTTTAGGCCAATATGTATTCTTCTACATATTTTTGGTAAAAAAATCGCAATAAGCGTATATTGATTGGTTTGCTTAAAAGTTAGTAATGGCGGCGATCTGTGATTTTTATTGTGACTGTGACATTGCGACGGACATATCGGACACTTTTGACACATTTTAGGGACCATTCACATTTATACAGCGATCAGTGCTATAAAAATGCACTGATTACTGTGTAAATGTCACTGCCAGGGAAGGGGTTAACACTAGGGAGCGATCAAGGGGTTAATTGTGTTACCTAGGGAGTGATTCTAACTATAGGGGGAGGTGTTCCTCTGTACTGGGAACACACCATCGGTCTCCTCTCACCTGACAGGAAGTGGATCTGTGTGTTTACACACACAGATCCACGGTCCTGCTCTGTTATCCCGTAATCGCGGGTGCCCGGCAGACATCGCAACCGCCGGGCACGCGCATCTGCTCCCGAGCGATGTGGTTAAACCTCTTTTCCTCTAATTTTAATGAGTGGCTACGTGTCTTGTTAAACTCCCTTTCGCGAAAAAGTTGTATCCCTATTGTGGGGTCACTAGTACGGTATTTGTAAATTGAAATCATACCCCCTTTAAGCGTCTCTTCTCCAGAGAGAATAAGTTCAGTGCTCGCAATCTTTCTTTATAACTAATATCATCCAGAACCTTTATTAGCTTTGTTGCCCTTCTTTCTACTTGCTCCATTTCCAGTACATCCTTCCTGAGGACTGGTGCCCAGAATTGGACAGTAAACTCAGGGTACGGCCGGACCAAAGTCTTGTTGAGCAGGAGAATTATTGTTTTATCTCTGGAGTTGATTCCCTTTTTAATGCATGACAATATTCTGTTTGCTTAGCTAGCAGCAGCTTGGCATTGCATGCAATGCTGTATCCTGGCCTAGGCCAACAAGGCCCAGGCCTAGGGCAGCACTTTGCAGGGGGGCAGCACAGAAAGAGTCCCTGCCGGCTTGCGCTACACTGTTAGTCTTATGGGGTGGACTGGGCTGAGAGGCAAATTAGTCTAGCGTCCCCATAAAGCGGCTGCACTGCTTCTGGTATGCAGGTGGCCGGCATTCTGCAACTGTGGGAGGGGGGTCACCGCTTCTAATTTTGACTGTCCTATCATCCTGGACCACAAACATTCCTCACTGTGCTATGTTTTCTGCTGCACCATTGGCATGGTTATATCTTCTTAGTCCTTTCCATAAAATTATCAGAAATTTGTGCTTAAAGTAGAACTATAGGCAACTCTTTTTTTTTTCATTTTGGATAGAGTAAGGGAGGGTTATAGCCCCAGTCAGTTTATTTTTTACCTTCCCTGTCCCATTGCAGAGATTTCCCTTCACATCCTGCCCCATAGCCAAACAGGAAGTGAGAGGAAATCTATGCAAATTAAGGGAATCCATTGCCCCCCCCCAGCCCCTCAGAACTAGTGTCCCCACTCGAAAATGTCAGGGCGGTTCTTAAACAGCAAGTAGTGTGGCCTTGACAGGAAGGGGTGGGTCATATTTAAATTAGAGGGTGCACGAGTTTATTCAGGCCTAGGGCAGCACAAAACCTAAATACACTACTGATTGCATGCCATTGCTGAGCCTGTCATCTACTAGGACCCCCAGGTCCTTTTCCATCCTAGATTCCCCCAGAGCCCCCCCCCCCCAGTGTATAGATTGCATTCATATTTTTGCAACCCAAATGCATTATTTTTCATTTTTCTACAATAACCACTTCAAGCCTGGCCTATAGCAGAATGACGGCCAGGAAGTGGTTCAGTTATCCTGACTGGGCATCATATGACATTCAGCAGGATAACAGCCAGCGTGAGCCCAGGGGGGCAAGCATCGCGGCAGTCGTTGTTGCTGCGTGTCAGTCTGACACACCGCAACTCTGATTCAGGTAAAAAGTCTCCAACGGAGACTCTTTACCACGTGATCAGCTGTGTCCAATCACGGCTGGTCACGATGTAAACAGGAAGAGCCGCTGATCGGCTTTTCCTCACTCGCGTCTGACAGACGCGAGTAGAGGAGAGCCGATCAGCTGCTCTTCTGACAGGGGGGGTCTGTGCTGATTGTTAATCAGCACAGCCCCCCTCAGATGCCCGCCCACGACCACCAGGATGCCAACAGGGATGGCCACCACACTGGACCACCAGGTATGCCACCCTAGACCACCAGGGATATGCCAATCAGTGCCCAGGCAGCTGCAAATCTGTGGCAATAAAAAATGCCTGCCAGTGCCACCAGTGATGCCTATCAGTGAAATCTATCAATGCCAGCCATCAATGCCCATCAGTGCCGCCTTTCAGTGCCCAGCAGTGCCGTCTATCAGTGCCACTCATAAATACCCATCAGTGCCGCCTATCAGTGCCCACTAGTGCCTCCAATGAGTGCCCATCAGTGCCGCCTATCAGTGCCACCTATCAGTGCCGCCATAGTCAGTGCCCATCAGTTCCACCTCATCAGTGCCATCTCATTGGTGCCACCTCATTGGTGCCGCCTTATCAGTGCCCATCAGTGAAGGAGAAAACTTACTTATTTACCAAATTTTATAACAAAAACAAAGAAAAATTATTATTTTTTTCAAAATTTTCTGTCTTTTTTTATTCGTTTAATAAAAAAAATAAAAACTACAGAGGTGATCAAATACCACAAGAAATCTCTATTTGTGGGAACAAAATGATAAAAATTTAGTTTGGGTACAGTGTAGCATGGCCGCGCAATTGTCATTTAAAAAGTGACAGCACTGAAAGCTGCAATTGGCCTGGGCAGGAAGATGCGAAAGTGCCTATTATTGCCCACCCCATTAATTTGTTCAGATCTTTTTTTCAAGGTTTCCACATCCTGCAGAGAAGTTATTGCCCTGCTTAGCTTAGTATCGTCCGCAAATACAGAGATTGAACTGTTTACCCCATCCTCCAGGTTGTTTATGAACAAATTAAATAGGATTGGTCCCAGCACAGAACCCTCCCCGTTTATTACCACCCTCTGAACTTGCCCTTGTAGCCAGTTTTCAATCCATGCACTCACCCTATGGTCCATGCCAACAGACCTTATTTTGTACAGTAAACATTTATGGGGAACTGTGCAAACGCTTTTGCAAAATCCAGATACACCACATCTACGGGCCTTCCTTTATCTAGATGGCAACTCACCTCCTCATAGAAGGTTAATAGATTGGTTTGGCAAGAACGATTCTTCATGAATCCATGCTGATTATTGCTAATGATACCATTCTCATTACTAAAATTGTGTATATATTCCCTTATCATCCCCTCCAAGAGCTTGCATACTATTGATGTTAGGCTAACTGGTCTGTAATTCCCAGGGATGTATTTTGGGCCCTTTTTAAATATTGGTTCTACATTGGCTTTTCTCCAATCAGCTGGTACCGTTCCAGTCAGTAGACTATCAGTAAAAATTAGCAACAATGGTCTGGCAATTACTTGACTGAGTTCCCCAAGTACCCTCGGGTGCAAGCCATCTGGTCCCAGTGATTTATTAATGTTAAGTTTCCCAAGTCTCATTTTAATTCTGTCCTTTGTTAACCATGGAGGTGCTTCCTGTGATGTGTCATGAGGATAGACACTGCAGTTTTTGTTACTGAAGCCCCTCGATTCCCTTGTGAAGACAGAGGAGAAGAATACCACCAGAGAGAGCCACGCTGTACCCGCAACACCAGAGAGAGCCACGTTGTACCCTCAATACAAGAGAGAGCCACGTTGTACCCGCACCACCAGAGAGAGCCACGAAAGCCATGCTGTACACACACCACCAGAGAGAGTCACGCTGTACCCGCACCACCAGAGAGAGCCACACTGTACCCGCACCACCAGAGAGAGCCACGCTGTACCCGCACCACCAGAGAGAGAGCACCATGCTGTCGAGCACCACCAGAGAGAGAGCAGGTCAGTGTCACTGGGCAGTGTGGGCACAATAGGAGACAGAAAGTACTAGCATTGTATGGCCACCATAGGACTGGGACACTGTGATAAAAAGGGGACTGCACTGTAAAGGGGCACTGTAATCATTGCAGTGCCCCTTTTCAGTGCAATCCCCATTACATTGTGGAGGACCGACACCATCTACCCCCGCAAATGTCGATACCCCCCCAAATGTCGATACCCCCCCTCCCCCCCGGTCGCTGGAAAATTTGGCTGCTCAGTCTAAAAATGCCCGGGCCAATTTTTTGTCCCAGTCCGGGCCTGGTTGGTAATCAGTAGATCCAGTAACGCTTTATTTCTAGTTGGTGTGTCTACCATCTGAACCATGAAATTGTCCTGCAAGACATTTAGGAACTGGCGAGCCTTAGACGAATGCGTGGTTCCCTCCGCCCAGTCGATGTCTGGACAATTAAAATCCCCCATTATGATAACACTTGCCATCCTTGCTGCCAATCCAAATTGTGATAAGAGATCCGTCTCCCCCTCCTCCCTCAGGTTAGGGAGCATATAGCATACTCCCAGTTTTATTTTCCCCTTAGCTTCATCCCTTTCTACCCATAAGGATTCCACCTCTTCCCTAGCTCCCTTAGTGATGTCATCTCACACATTTACTTGTACATTATTCTTGATATATAGGCATCCCCCCCTTTTTTTACCCTCTCTATCCCTGCGATAAAGGGTATACCCCTTTTTTATTTTATTTTTTTAAAGATATTTTTATTAGGTTTTTAAGACAAACCAACCAACAAACATAAAGAAAGAAACACACAAAAAAAAAATAACACCAGAAAACATGGTCATACATAGGCATATAACATTTGGCAATATGCACAAGTACAGAAAAATATACATATATCAGTGCAAAAGACGTAAAATAGGCACAATAGGAAAAGGTGCAGGTACACTATCGGGGCATAACAACAGTGGAAGACCAGACATTAGAGATCCCTGGGACACGGTCCATCAGTGGTCATCCAAGGATAGTTCAGTCAGTGCTGGGAGAGAGTTAGTGGACTAGCCAACCATCTACCCCAAATTTTGTGAAAGGTTTTGTTCCGTTTCCGGAGTTCAAAAGTACATTTGTACAATGGGATAGAGTCATTAATAAATTTCAACCAGAGGGACTTCAGAGAGGTCTGTGCAGTAAAATACTAGGACAGTAAAATATTTTTTTTTAGCAAAAAAATTGAGTATGCGGAGCAGTCTCTTGGCATGTGATGATGTTTATAAGTCCCCAAAAATGCCTAGAAGGCAGTTCTTGGGGTGAATTATATTAGGGAGGCCTAATGCTGAGGAGATAAAAGCACCCACTTCCTCCCAGAAGTCCCGAACTATCGGGCATAACCAGAAGCAATGTAGGAAATCGGCCTCTTGGTCACAGGCGCGAAAACAGTCAGCTGCGGGCAAGAGACCCATTTTGTGCAACCTGGCCGGGGTGAGATAAGTCTGATGAAAAATTTTAACCTGTATTATGCGGGCCCGGGAGGCAATAACAGAAGTTTTATGCGTGTCACTAAATTCTAACCAGTCCTCGTCCACCAAGGAGATGTCCAGAGAGGTCCATTTTACCTGAGCTCTGTGAAACCTGGGATTAAAGTCAGTCATTAGGGCTGCATAGTAGGTGGAGACTAGTTTAGTGGGATCAGGCTGTCTGAACAGTTTTTCGAATGGGGGCAAGTCAGTGGGATCATCCAGGGAGCCAAACTGGGCACGGATAGCATGCCTAAGCTGGTAATAGTAAAATAGGTACGACCTTGGTAGTTTAAAGTCTAAACGTAGCTGAGAGAAAGTTTTAAAGCTCTGGGCATTGTACAAGTGACATAAATATTTAACCCCCTTAGAGTACCAGCAATTGGGGTCTGGAAGCTAGTATAATTCCTGCAAATTAGGGTTAAACCATAAGGGATTGTTGGGGGACTTCAGCCAGGTATGCGTGGATACCTTAGTGATAATATAGCGGAATGATGAAAGGGAAGTATCAAGTACAGAGGTAACGGGGCGATCAGGGACCCGGCCCCTGTAGATAATATTATGTAGGGTTTCCAGGGAAGATGCGATGGCTCCCTCCGTGGAGGTACAGGCATTGTCCGGGACCGGGCACAACCAATCATGGATGTGCACCAGCTGGGATGCCAAGTAATAGAGGTGAAAGTTGGGAAGCGCCAAGCCTGCCAGGTGTGCTGGCAGTCGTAGCGTCTCAAGGGCCACCTTGGGGGAACCACCCTTCCACAGGAAAGTAGTGCATATCATGTCTATGCGTTTAAAAATAGACTTAGGTATTTTGCAAGGGGAGTTAGCAAGGATATAGAGTAATCTCGGTAGGTAAATCATTTTGAGCACATTAGCCCTTCCCATGAGGTCCAGAGGTAAATCCGTCCACAGCTTGGTTTGCTCCTGAAAGCGGACCAATAGAGGCTCTAGGTTGTTAGCGATATAGGAAGATAAATGGGTCTGCACCAGAACTCCAAGGTACATAAAGGAGGACACCACCTGAAGCTTGGAGTCCGGGTGAATCTGGGGAGGTGCAGACACATCTAAAGGGAAGAGGCTAGACTTCTCCCAATTCACCCGGAAGCCAGAAAAGTCTCCAAAAGTTGTAATTTCCACCAACAGGGCTCGAAGTAACTCATTAGTTTCAGCCAGATACACCAATGTGTCATCCGCATAAAGTTAAATGCGCGCCTCTATATTAGCAATCGGGAGTCCTTTAATGGAGGGGGAGGAGCGAATGCGGACAGCAAGCGGTTCCATGGCCAGGGCGAACAAGAGGGGTGACAACGGGCACCCCTGTCGCGTGCCCCTAGTGATCGGAAAGGGGTCGATGATAAAGGAATTGACCCTTACTCTAGCTACCGGGGAGGTGTAAAGGAGTTTAATCCACGCAACCACACGGGGGCCAAAGCCATACATCTGTAGCACCCGAAAAAGTTATGGCCATTCAACACTGTTGAATGCCTTGCAAGTGTCCAAAGACACTGCAACGGGAGGGCCCGTGGAACCCAGAAGTTCTTAGAAAGTATGAGCCAGAAAATAATGGACATTCAGAATATGTGTTGGATTGCTTTAAAATGGGTCTGTAATATTAATCCAATATCTCCCAGGATATAAGTAAAATAACTATTTACTGATTGTTGATTCTGAACTCAACAGGTTAATTGAAAGATGTTAATGTCAAAACCTCCAACCACCTGGCTGCCTGTGTGATGTAAATTGAGTCCAGGCTAACTTCTCAAGATCTTTTCATTGTGGATTGTGATAATTAACTCTGTAATTGTATAAAGGAATTAGGTAATTAGCTCATGTAAATTAGGTCTGGTCAAAGGTGTATTTATGATATTGTAAGTTAGCAGACAGCCAGTCTGGGAAACGTAAAGGTCATGCATATTAGTAATTTAAGCTGTAAAGGGATTCGTTAATGAACTCACCTGTTGTCTGCTAAGGGATGTCAGGATAATGTGTATTGGGGGCTCGTTATGTAATCATTGTGTGATGTTGTGGGTGGAGTTGGGTCATTGTTCATTTGGACTACAGTATTCTTTTAGTGTATATAAGAGCCTGCTTTCTCAATAAAGATTGTGAGACCTGCTGGAAACTTCAAGACAGAGCGTTTGTCTCGTTATTGAGGGAGAATCATTCTTATGGATCTGGTTCGCCTCACTGGAGTGTCGATAGCTCCCTTGGTGTTCGGGAATGGCATATCATAAACGGCTTTAACCCTCTCTCATACTTGGGGTGTCGTTACAGACACAATGGCATGAGTGGGAGGACAGTCGTGCGGATACTGCAGGTTGCGAAACAGACTACGAATATTCATTCTGGTGGACCTGCTGGGAATAAAGCCCCCTTGGTCCCAATTGACCAGGGACGTGACTACAGTGTTCAGACGGTTTGTTAGTATTTTGGCCAGAATCTTAACGTCCACATTTATAAGAGAAATTGGGCGGTAAGTTTCACATTTAAGTGGGTCCTTACGGGGTTTTCAAAAAAAGTACAATCGTGGCCTCCCGCATTTTTGGGGAGAGAACCCCAACATCTAGGGCTTTGTTAAAGGTCCGCAAAAGATAGGGGCACAAAAGGTCTTTAAATTGTTTATACCATATAGTGGGAAAACCGTCTAGGCCAGGAGTCTTATGTGCAGGCATTTGTGAAATTGCTGCAGCAATTTCTTCAACTGAAATAGGTGCCTCCAGCACATCACGCCCCTCAATCGATAAAGAGGGGAGAGAAATGTCAGCTAAGTAGTTGGTCAGCTGAGAGTCATCATAGTCAACCCTAGAGGTATACAGGTCTTTGTAGAAGCATAAAAAGGAGTCTAAGATATCCCCTGGGTTGTCACTGACGGGGCCCTGGGCAATAACAATATGTGGAATGGAAATGGGTGCATGGTCAGGTCTAGTCAGATATGCCAAGAGACGTCCAGCTTTATTACCATGTTCAAACGATTTCTGAGTAGCGTGCAACATGCGTTTCTGCTTGAGGTCCAACAGACAGAGTTCATACTCCCTACGGCTCTGTAACCATGTCTCCCTCGTGTCAGGGGCAGGGTTAGAGGCATAAGCAGACTCAGCACGCACCATAACAGTCTCAAGCTCCTCAGTAAGCATCCAATTATTTTTACGCAAGACCCCTGTGATAGACATGAAGGTGCCCCTCAGAGTCATTTTGAATGCGCCCCATTCAGTGGAGGGGTCCATCTTTCCCAGGTTATCCCTCCAATAGTCAGTGATGCCCGACCTGCATTCCCCCTGCACTATCTCGTCCTCCAACCAGTAAGAATTCAGGTGCCAAACAGCAGGCCCCGAACCTGGTAGGAGGAGGAGGTCCACAGAGAGAGGGGCATGATCAGAAACCCCCCTAGACAAATATGAAGCAGCAGAGACTACAGGGAGGGTCTCGGCTGGAACAAACGCCATATCTAGTCTGGACATGGTGTGGAAAGAATCCAAGTGGCAGGAAAATCGGCGCACTTACGGATGTTTCCAGCGCCACACCTCGGTAAGGCCATGGACTTGGACCCAATCTAAAAAAGAGGGAAAGGGCCTACCCCCACCTCCCAGGCGGTCCATTGCTGGATCCAAATCAGCATTAAAGTCCCCCACATAAATTAGGGGGCCAGGAGGCCTACTCAGCAGTTGCAGTGACAATTTGGAGAGTAGCTCCACCGAAAACGGGGGGGGGGGGGTGATATAAATATTCACCAGGGTAAAAGTTACAGTAGAAATCTGTAAAGTAAGAACAATAAACCTCCCATCAGGGTCAGTTTTAACTTGAATCATCTCAGCTGGGAGAGATTTAGCCAGTGGAATAGAAACCCCCCTAGAATAATTAGTATGAGTGGCATGGTAAGAGTTAGACAACCGCGGACGTTTTAGGGCCCTCGTTTGGGAGCCTGTAAGGTGAGTCTCCTGGAGGCAGATGATGTGAGGGCGACATTTTTTCAATACAGAGAAGACCAGAGATCTTTTCTGGGGTGCGTTCAGACCTCTAGTGTTCCATGAGACTATCCTTAGGGGCTTCACCATTGCAGAACATATAGCAATAAATAAGCACAAAGCAACATGAAAACAAGTACAAAAATGACCAGATAGGCCGCACCGCCTGAAGCACATAAATAAAAAGTGCGTAGATCTGCCAGAAGGGAAGTATGAGCCCGTAATGGAAAAGGTAAACAGTAACAATCTGCCATAGGCAGCCTCCTGAAAAAACAGTACATATGTAGAAAATTGTAAATACCGGTGTGGGGGTTAGTGGAATCTGGTGTGGTTTCCGAACCACAAAAACAGGAAGCGGTCTGGCTTCAGTATAGTCAACGCATGCTGCAGGAGGGATGCATGAAGGATAGATTAACAAAGTGACATCCTCAGCAAAATTGAGTCAGCATCAGTAAATGAAAAGGTGACGGTCTGAACAGATTCAACTTGAACATGTTATAAGCAATAAGGTTCTAGTTCTGGAACTACTAGGACAAAGAAGGGGAGGTAGCACTTCACTCCAAGATTAGAGAATAACAGTGGGCAACACGGTGTATGTGCCCCTTTTCTTCCCACATACATTGTAGGCGGTGAAACCCCTTTTCAGCAGTGAGTAAAGATATGCGGGGGGCTCAATGGTTGATGGTCAAATTGCTCTGCGTCCCTGCACAGTACTGTACCGATCATTCAGCTACGCCATAGCTTCTTTAGGGTTGGTGTAAAGGTGAGCCTTACCATCAGAGATAATTCACAGTTTGGCAGGAAAAAGCATGGAGTTGGGGAGACCTTCTGTGCGTAGGCAATTTTTTACTGCTGCGAAGGAGATGCGTTGTCGCTGAACATCAGCTGAAAAATCAGGGTACACTGAGATGGTGTTTCCATTATACTTCAGCGGGCCTTTTTCCAGAATGGAAACTTTGTCTTGAAAGTAAAGGATCCGTGCGATTATGGAGCGTGGGGGAGCTCCAAAAGGCGGGGGGGGGGCGGTGCGTGTGCACGCTCAATAAAATATGAGAAGGAGGGTGCATGGGTGGGAGCCCTCTGCACGCTCCGGGAACCCCACAAAGCGGAGATTGTTCCTGTGCGAACAATTTTCCAAATCGTCTATTTTTGCGCGGAGTGCCGCCATTTCACCCATTTGGTCTCTCACATTAACAGATAAGGGGTGCACCACATCTTCTAGGGAGCTGATACGTTTCTCTGCAACGATTGTTCTGTCCCTCAAATTTTGCACATCTTGTTTTAGTAAAGAGAAATCCATGCGGATGGATGCTATTTGTGTAGTGAGGGAGGCCTTACAATCCTGTATAGCAAGCATTATAGTGACAAGAGTAGGTTCTGCGGATGGGGAACAGGGGCCTGAGCTGTCCGTAGCATTCAGGGGGAAGTCCTGTGTTTGCAATGGATCTGGCTGGGTGTCAAATAAGGCAGGGGCAGAGTCACTCACCAAGGCTGCAGGATGTCTGTGTGAAGCTGAGACTGATGGCTGCAGCATGTCACGCTGCACAGTCTGTGAGCTGGCACCATCTTGCCCCTTGAACCAGGCTAGCTGTCCCGCCGTAGATTGCGGTGCGGGCGGCCCGTATTTCACCATCTGCTCCAGCTTGAAATGTTCCCACAGCTGTGGGGTGTATTTTAGTGCCGGTTTGGAGGAAAACGGACCGAGGATGGCTGCAGGATTAGGTTCGGTAGCCGGAGCTGTGCCTCTTATACGTCTGCTCTCTTCACCATCAAGCCACGCCCCTCAAGGGTATACCCTTTAAAGGTTGCCAGCCAATCATGAGAGAGGTTGAACTAGGTCTCTGAAATTCCCACAAAAACCAAATCCTCCTCGTACAACAGTATCTCTAGTTCACCCATCTTGTCTGCCAGGCTCCTGGCATTGGTGAACATGCCACGTTGAGTGAGAACTAATAGGGCTTTTGAGGCCTAGCACTTTTGAACTCCGATAATTGATGGTTCACATTCAGCTTGTAGCTCCATGCTGTTCATGTGTCTTTGGTATCATTCTTGAAATACACTAGTCAGTGGTCATTCCCGTCATAAAGCAGGGATTTTGATCAAATAAAAACACAAATTTTTTGTTAAAATAAATAAATTATTGAAACAAATTCAATTAAATAGAGATGGGGTAAGGGTGGGGTGAGAGAGAGGAGGGTAAAAGACAGGGGAGAGAGAGGGTGCCTCTGGGTAGCTTAAAGAGGAAGTAAACCCTTGAGCAAAATGTTTTCTTCTCCCTCCCCTGCAAAGTAAAGACATAATGTGCTAGTATGCATCACATACTAGCTCAGTATGTGACACTTACCTGCAAAAGAAACCAACGCAGTCCCCGTTGCAGGCTGCATCCATCTTCGCTCCTCTTTCTTTCTGGGCCGAGGGACTCCGGCTATGTGACTGGCTGGAGCCGTGTGACGTCACTACCGTGCATGCACGGCACTCGCTACGAGTGCCCGTTTCTTTAGAGCGCATGCGCCGATGACATCATCTGTGCAGTATACTGTAAATATCTCCTAAACGGCGCACGTTTAGAAGCTATTTACAGTACCTATAGGTAAGCCTTATTCTAGGCTTACCTATAGGTATGTAGCCAGAAGATAGCTACTGAAAGTGTTATGTATTGTTTATTTGGTAAAGGGTTGGCTCCCTCTGGTGACCACTGAACGTTATTAAAATGTTTCTTTTCCAGGTTTAGAATTGAACTGTGGTGCATTGTGGGATGTGTAGTTTTATGAGGAAGTGACTCTATTGCCTTAAAGTTAGTTGAAGACTACAAACCCACAATGCCACTGTGTTACCAGGATGCAACGTGCCACCGCACAGCATGCTGGGCGACCAGATAAAAAGGACAAGCTAGGCCACAGTTAGGCCTCTCTGGACACACCTTTCAACTGCCAGCAGGAGGTCTGCACGAGTGACTGAGAGTTCAGGCTTGCGGCCTGCAGTGGAGTGCCGGATCAATCGCCTCAGAGATCCCTGAGGCACGGTCCTGTCCCGTTGAACAGGTGGATCGGCCCGTGCTTCATAGCATTTGAAGCTACCTGCTCGTCAGCATCCGGAGGGTGGCCGCGCTGTGTACCGGCGCCATCTTCTTTCCAGAGACATCCGCAAGGGAGTTCCGGAGGGAGCATTCCAGTGGGCTGAGGAGCCATAGTGGTGAGAAAGCACTTGCCTACCAAGTAGCTTACTGAGATATAGAGAAGCGTTTCTTATTATCCAGACTGTGTTTGCTGACACCTGTAGTCCCATGGATAGAGATCCATTACACCTGAGTGTCTGTACAGCCGGATTGACTGAGTTAGTGGTTCTTTTACAAGTACCTCATATTATCACAGTTACTGTATCATTCTTTTCACCTTTGGATTACAATTAAGTGCACCTACAGAGCTAGCTTGAAGAAGGACTGAGACAAACTGAAACAGCCATCATTTTGCTTTGCTTTTAATTTATTTTTATTAATCTTTTTACCAAATACAAAAACTTTTACATTTATATTTATACATGATTCCTTAGAGTTTGCATCATTCCCTTTTCAATATGCAGAATCTTGATAAATATCTGTTAGTTACTTTGATCTTAAAACCAATATTTTTCATACTTATGCTCCCATTGTCTTCCATTTCCCATTCATCCCCTCATCCATACAAAAAAAAAAAAGAAAAGGGGAAGGGTTTAACACCCCAATTCCCCCCAGTCCTCTCCCATTTTCCACTTTGTTTTCGTTTCGTATTTTTCCTGTTATACCTTTATATATATTCTTTCATTCCTTCCAATAATCATCCCATTTTTGCCATAATTCTGGCATTTGACTATTTATACATCCTTCTTCTCTTATCTGTTTTTCCATATATTGTAATTCGTTCAGTTCACATATCCAATCTGCTATATATGGACTTATATTTTCTCTCCAATTGCAAGCTATAATTGTTCTAGCAGTCATGGTCATATGATGGAACATATCCTTCTTTATACTGTTTATTGAATCTGGAGTCAAAGATAGTAGTGAAATATCTAAACCTGGATTCCTCTCTACTCCTGACACTTTCCAATATATCTCATGAACTTTTTCCCAAAAATTTCTCACCAAGTAACATCCATACCAAATATGGTCCAGGGTCCCCCTTTCGACCTTACATCTCCAACAAATATCTCTGTTTGTTCGCTATTTATTTCATTTAACGCTACTGGGCTCCAATACCATCTCATTGCAATTTTGTGATTTCTTTCTTGATATTTATTTGCTATAGGTGATTTATGGATTATTGAAAATATTTTCTCCCATTCTGTTTCTAATATTGATCTCCCTATTTCCTTTTCCCATTTTTTCATAGCTGTTAACTCTCTAGTGGGTCCTGAGGGGATTAATAGGCCATATATCTTAAATAATTTCTTAGTTGTTTTTTGTTCTTCTGTTAATATTTGTTCAAATTTAGTTTTGGGCCTATTTATTGAAAGTAAATCTATATTTGTTGCAATATATGTTTTTAATTGATGGTATTGAAGCCATTTGTGTATATGTTCAGGTCCCAAGTCTTGTATTTTTGGTATTTTACCTTCCACTAAGATCTGGGCCACCCTTGCGTTCTCCAAAATATTCCAATTTAAGTATTTTGTGGTTGCTAAAGCTGGCGGAAATTCTGGATTGAAGAACAATGGTCCCATCATAGTGGATAGGTTCCCCTTTTTTAATTCTGCGTCCCATATTTTTAATGTGGCTCTTGCAAAAATTGTTAATTCTTTATTTCCAGGTTTTAAGTGGGGTTTTATCCAAGGAAGCGTTTTGAGTTGAATACCTATAATGACTTCTTCTAATTTAACCCATTGTTTATCCTCCCTATTTTGATACCAGTCTACTATCCTATTCAGAGAAGCTGCTTGTAAATATTTTGAGAAATCAGGTAGTGCTAGTCCCCCCCCCCTTTTCTTATTTCTAATTAAGATTTCCCTTTTAATTCGGGGTGTTTTATGGGCCCAAATAAAGCTTCCCGTTGTTCTCCTTAGTTCAATCATTAGTTTCTTTGGAATGGCTAAAGGGACAGTTTGAAATATGTATAGCAGTTTTGGTAATATATAGGGATGAGCTTCTAATTCGAGTCGAACATCGCCTGTTCGCCGAATTTCGAACATTATAGGCCGTTCGCGCCAAATTCGAGTGGCGTGTCACGGCCCATTATTCACTGCGGCATCGCAGTGCATTGCTGGCTGATGATTGGCCAAGCATGCACTATGACCCGCATGCTTGGCCAATCACAGCGCCGTAAGTACAGAGAGCCGTAATTGGCCAAAGCCAGGGTGGCTTTGGCCAATCATGGCTCAGAGGAGTAGGTACACGCCCCACACTATATAAGGACGCCGGCTTGGCGGCCTTGTGTAGTGTGTTGCGGCGTTGGTTAAAAGAAAGAGAGAGAGAGACAGTGTAATTTGATTTGAGTTGGATAGAGCAGGCAGGTGAGTCAGTTAGCTGCAATTACAGTGTGTAGAGGATATATATGCATCCAAGGTGTTGTATATATATTTACACACTGTATTCAGTTTAGCTAGATCCGTTCCTGTTATTCTCTATACTGACAGGCAGGCAGGTGATTGTGCTAGCCACAGTATTTTCACTTAGTGTACTGTGTCCTTTGCACAGCGTTCACCTAAAAGTACCTCAATACAATTGGTGGTGTTCTCATACTAATACCACAGGCAGGGAGCTGCATTAATTTCATTTAGTGTACTGTGTCCTTTGCACAGCGTGCACCTAAAGGTAACTGAATACAATTGGTGGTGTTCTCATACTAATACCACAGGCAGGGAGCTGCAAGTATTTTCACTTAGTGCACTGTGTCCTTTGCACAGGGTGCACCTTAAGGTACTGTACCTGAATACAATTGGTGGTGTTCTCATACTAATACCACAGGCAGGGAGCTGCATTATTTTCACTTAGTGTACTGTGTCCTTTGCACAGGGTGCACCTAAAGGTACCTGAATACAATTGGTGGTGTTCTCATACTAATACTACAGGCAGGGAGCTGCAAGTATTTTAACTTAGTGTATTGTGTCCTTTGCACAGGGTGCACCTGAAGGCACCTGAATACAATTGGTGGTGTTCTCATACTAATACCACAGGCAGTCAGCTGCATTATTTTCACTTAGCGTACTGTGTCCTTTGCACAGCGTGCACCTTAAGGTACCTGAATACAATTGGTGGTGTTCTCATACTAATACCACAGGCAGGGAGCTGCAAGTATTTTCACTTAGTGTACTGTGTCCTTTGCACAGCGTGCACCTAAAGGTACCTGAATACAATTGGTGGTGTTCTCATACTAATACCACAGGCAGGGAGCTGCATTATTTTCACTTAGTGTACTCTGTCCTTTGCACAGGGTGCACCTAAAGGTACCTGAATACAATTGGTGGTGTTCTCATACTAATACCACAGGCAGGGAGCTGCAAGTATTTTAACTTAGTGGGGTTGATTTACTAAAGGAAAATCCACTTTGCACTTGAAAGTGCACATGGAAGTGCAGTCGCTGTAGATCGCTGTAAATCTGAGGGGAAGCTCTGAAATTAGGGGAAGCTCTGCTGATTTTATCATCCAATCATGTGCAAGCTAAAATGCTGTTTTTTATTTTTCTTGCATGTCCCCCTCAGATCTACAGCATCTGCACTTCCATGTGCACTTTCAATGCACTTTCAAGTGCAAAGTGGATTTTCCTTTAGTAAATCAACCCCAGTGTATTGTGTCCTTTGCACAGGGTGCACCTTAAGGTACCTGAATACAATTGGTGGTGTTCTCATACTAATACCACAGGCAGGGAGCTGCATTATTTTCACTTAGTGTACTGTGTCCTTTGCACAGCGTGCACCTAAAGGTACCTGAATACAATTGGTGGTGTTCTCATACTAATACCACAGGCAGGGAGCTGCAAGTGTTTTCACTTAGTGTACTGTGTCCTTTGCACAGCATGCACCTAAAGGTACCTGAATACAATTGCTGTTCTCATACTAATACCACAGGCAGGGAGCTGCATTATTTTCATTTAGTGTACTGTGTCCTTTGCACAGCGTGCACCTAAAGGTACCTGAATACAATTGGTGGTGTTCTCATACTAATACCACAGGCAGGGAGCTGCATTAATTTCACTTAGTGTACTGTGTCCTTTGCACAGAGTGCACCTAAAGCTACCTGAATATATCTGGTAGTGTTTTCATACTAATACCACAGGCAGGGAGCTGCATTATTTTCATTTAGTGTACTGTGTCCTTTGCACAGCGTGCACCTAAGAGGTACCTGAATACAATTGCTGTTCTCATACTAATACCACAGGCAGGGAGCTGCATTATTTTCATTTAGTGTACTGTGTCCTTTGCACAGCGTGCACCTAAAGGTACCTGAATACAATTGGTGGTGTTCTCATACTAATACCACAGGCAGGGAGCTGCATTAATTTCACTTAGTGTACTGTGTTTTTTGCACAGCATGCACCTAAAGGTATCTGAATACAATTGGTGGTGTTCTCATACTAATACCACAGGCAGGGAGCTGCATTAATTTCACTTAGTGTACTGTGTCCTTTGCACAGCGTGCACCTAAAGGTACCTGAATACAATTGGTGGTGTTCTCATACTTATACCACAGGCAGGGAGCTGCAAGTATTTTCACTTAGTGTACTGTGTCCTTTGCACAGGGTGCATCTAAAGCCTCGTACACACGGTCGGACTTTTGCCCAACAAACTTAGTTTTAAGCAAGTTGGACCAACAATCCGACCGTGTGTACGCTCCATCGGACAAACTTTTTTGAGTTTGGTTTTGTTTTCATCGGACAAAAGTTGGGTCTGCGAATGGACAAACTTTTGCCCAACAAAAGTCCTATGGAGCAAAGTTCTGCCGTGTGTACAGAAAACCATCGGACTTTTGTCCTAGGTACGAACGCGCATGCTCCGAAGCAATGAACAGCCGGGAGTCTTCAGTCTTGTAAAACTAGCGTTCGTTCTGGAGATTTCACATTCGTGAAGCGGCAATTCTGATATATTTGAATACACTACAGAGCACATTAGTAATATTGTTTACAATGGCGTAAAAAAATATAAAGCATTTTCTCTGTATATACCTATTTTTTGTTAATCTAAACAAAGTATTTAATTATTATATTTGTTAATTTTTTCGAAATAATTCTAGTTTTGTATTTTTTGCCTATTTAAGCTCCACAACATTATCCCATATGTATTTGATGCTGTATTTCTAGCAAATATTTTTGGGTCCCTTATTAATATTCTTATTCAATTAACTGCCTACTCCCAAACATAAATTAGTCAGAGAAAAGACAAAATACATTTTTGTGCACTAATTTTATTTTGGTGACCATAAAAAAGAAAACAATTCTATAATGACAGAATAATTTCATTTTTTGAAACAGAAAGGCAGCAATCAATGATTTGGTGGATTTTGCGATGACTGTGTACCCCAGGGCATACAAATATCCAATGAAGGTTGTCATTGGTCACCAGAGGAGTACCTAAAACAGGGAGGTCAAAGAAGGTCAAGAACTCAAAAAGATCGTGAGCAGCAGCAGAAGACATATCTGTCCCCAGGCTGTGGTACTCCAGCAAGGGTCTGGTATTTGTGCCATACCAGACGTAATCACATAGATATACATTCCCTTCCACACTAACATCCACATCATCTGAGGTCATTTTCGAAATATTGTCTATTAAACATACCCAACACAAAACAAGCCTTTTTTTCTGGCTGACCCCCACAAATAATAACCTTAAAAAAAAAGGATTTACATAAATGCTACTGACCTCATTAGTAGCCCCTAAACTCCCCAGACCATTGGCCTTGTGGATCCTGTGGCTGATGTTGCCACTGACCCCCATGTTGCTGGGTTGGGTGTCCTTGCTGGGGTGGCTGGCCCTGCTGGGGTGGGTAGTTTGGATGGGGTGGATAGTTTGGATGGGGTGGGTAGTTTGGATGGGGTGGATAATTTTGAATTTGAGGAGCTGTGTGCTCCAAATCACACAGATGTGTTGTGTGTGTTATCTCCCCTTTTCTCGCTTTGCTGAGGAGCTGGATGATGAGCCCCTCACATAGCTCCCTTTGTTCAACATCCACCTCCCTCAGCTTGTTGGCTGTAAAGCACCCAAAACCTTCCGCACTATCGGGTGCCGTGGTGATGACTGCCGTAGCCCGCTGCAGAAAGTCAGTAGTGGCCTCATCAAGGTGATGCCTCTTCCTGGCCCTTTTGGTAGGAGGCCGCAGGGTAGGCACTCTGGACTCGGTGGTGATGCTGCTGGGCCCAGCCTCGTCTTGCGGCAAAGTTTCCTGGGTCTGTAAAATAAACATAAATTTACAATGTGTTATTATTAGGACACATTTTCGCGAATCATTTTATCAGCCTTTGTAACTTAAAAATAGAATGTCATCCAAAAACAAAGGTTAGCATTGTCACAGCAGCATTTTTATTTTTTTAAATTACTTTGTGATCATTATTTAGTATTTGATTTACATTTCAAAAGATTTACATTCCTAATAGTTTGACTAAATCCTCACAACACATTGCCCTCACTTTCTCAACTAATATTGTTTTGAAAAATGCTATACCTGGGGTAAGCTGAGATCCTCCTCCTCCTCCTCTTGTGTTGGATCTGCCTCTGTATCAGTGGCCTCAGCTGATGTGGAGGGTAGTGTGGATGGTAGTGTGGAGGGTAGTGTGGAGGGTAGGGTCGAAATATGTCTTCGTGGCACAGTCTGGTCCTTCAAAAATCCCAGGCTTGCGAAGTACCACAGCTTGAGGACATAAACGTCTTCTGCTGCTGCTCCCGATCTCTTCGAATCCTCAATCTTCTTGAACTCCCTATTGAACATACTCCTGAGGCCTCCAATTTTGGTCTTCACCAATGTTTCGTCTGCCCTGGGGTACAGAGTCTTCGCCAAATCCACCAAATCATCGATTGCTGCCTGCCTTTTGTTTTTATTTGAATAGTCTTTGTTTTTGACTTGCCAAAGACATGCGTGATGGCGATATCTCTCTATGAAATCAGCCATAAATTCTGGCCTATTAAGAATTGTCCCCTTCATTCTTGCAGAAATTTGAGAAGATGGCTGCAAGAAATAACACAAGACCAAAGATTTAAATTCGTCTTCAAACTCCGAACCTGATAAGAATATAGGCCTTTATGCATGTCCCCCATCATAAATAGATGTTCCCCTTTAGCAGCTTCAGGCATGTCCCCCCTGGAGGCTTGGTGAAGTGGGGGGTGGGGTGGGCTTTAACGCGGTCATTTTCAAAGCGGGGTCTGCTGACGCACCAATTTATATAGCTTGGTTTTCCTTTGGATGCTGATGATCAAGGTACTAAAAAGTGTGTGATTGCATCCTGTGCCCCTGGGACCTCCAGCCATGTCTGCCATCATGGGGGTACAGGCGGTACACCTGTAAGTGGTCCGGAGGTCCCTAGGGCCCTGGATGTTACCCTCAAATTTTTGAGATTACTTTAGTGTTTGTAAGCACCCAAAGACCCTTGACCTCCCCAATTCTCGTTGGCAGCACCCCCCCCTTCGCAATTCGTGCCCCCCCTTTTTTTTGTTTTGCGTCAGCAAATCCCCCCGGTTCTCCTCTGCTCCAGGGGGCACATGTCTGCCTCCATGACCCTTACAGGTGTACTGCTTGTACCCCCCTGTTGTTAGCCCTGCCATTAGGTCTAAACAAGTTAGCCATTAGGCCCCATGCACATGAGACGCTGCTCAATGCACATTCAATAGGGCTTATTCCAAATTTTGAAACAGCCCCAGCACTTATTCAATGTTATGTTAGGTAGCCATTGCCCACACTGTCACTAAATTGTCACGTACCTTTCTTTCGACTATGCGATCATCTGATTTTCAGATCACAAAGGCTACGTTCCAGCGTCCGGTCTGGCGAACGTTCGTTAGGCCTTTTATACCCTGCGCATGGTTCAAACTCCTCCCTCATGACGTCATGATGCTGGGGCGTGCCCCCCGACTTTTTTCATGCATGCGACATAACGGAAGTAACCTTCGTGAGGGAAAACAAGATGGATGCCGCACCGACCAAGAACAGGCCCCGCGGTGGTGATTATATTAAACACAAGGCCACCCCCATGAGCAAGGGGGAGATGGTGGAGATGGTGAGGATCTTTGACAAGTATGACTATGATTGCAAGCAGGAGAACTATGACAGGCCCAACAGCCATAAAGACTATCTTTTGGAGAAGGTCATTGCGGTACTGCATCGTGATTATGGGGTAAAACGAACAAAGGATCAGATTAGAAAAAGATGGTCTGATTTAAAAATCTGAGAAAAAGACCAGTTGGACTCCATTCACCGCATCATCACCAAAAGAAGTAAGCAAAAAACTTTACAGTACTAAGGATATAGATGTTTTCTTTATTCCTTTTGGCATTTTTTTATTTGTGAAAATTAATTGATGTGCTACCTACATTTTATTTGTCTGTGAATGCATATATGTTTGACTCAACATATTATTTCAGACTCCAAATTTGAGATGCTAGATTTTATATCCTGTATCTACTTAAATTCACAGGAAAAAGGCACAGAGAAAGCCAGCAGACAAGACACCAGAGGGGAGAAAGGGAGGCTTCCCTTGGCAAGGCCCCAACAGGGGAGACAACAGTGCCAGCATCATCAATAAATCGTAAGTTTATTTAATGTTTATTTGTTTTTAACTTTGACAGGGAATATTATTGTTTGTCACAAGGACATGGTCTCATATAGTTAGCTTTAATAAGGTATATTGAAGATTTTATGTCTGCTGTGCTTATCATCACAGCACATTAAATGACGCCTTTCAACACTATAGATGGGTAGAGTAGAGGGGCTGGGGATCACAGTCACACAGGTGTTTATTTACTAAAGTAAAAACAGATTTGCACTTGAAAGTGCACTGAAAGTGCACATGGAAGTACATATGCTGTAGATCTGAGTGGGACATGCAATTTTTTAAAAAAGCGGCATTTTAGCTAGCACAGGATTGGATGTTAAAATATGCCGAGCTTAAAACTAATTTCAGGGCTTCCCCTCAGATTTACAGCGATCTACACCGACTGCATTTCCATGTGCACTTTCAAGTGCAAAGTGGATTTTACCAAAGTAAATCAAGCACACAGAGTCACGCCTGATTGACTGTTCAGCAGAGATCACATCTCCCATAGGACACAAGAGTGTTTTTGGACAAATGTATTTTTAATGACATCTGGCCATATTGTGTATTAATGCATAATTAGAAATTCCATCATATAACCTTTTCAATGCCCATTTTAGGGTAAATATTTGTAGATTGCGCATGATCGTCCACTCGTCTGTAGAATACATTGCCACTAGTGCAAGGTTGATCTCATTATTCTCCTCCAGGGATACTACTCCTATTTCTTGCATTTGGTGTGATTTTTGTGTTTTACATTTCTTTTAAATTATTTTAGTGGAACTTCAGTGTGTTGAGGCCATAAATTTGGAGGAGTGGGATCATGGAGCTGGACCCAGCAAAGAGCCTCCAGTGGACATCACATCCCCAGACACAAGTCATGCAGAGGGTGGAGTAGTGCATCCACTTGAAGAGGATTTAATTGAGCCAGTTGTTTGCCCCAGTAAGTATTTTGGGGTTCTTTTATTTTCTTCAAATAGACAATGATATACTTTGCCATACAATTGCACAGAAAGTGCACTTTCAAGTGCAGTCACAGTAGATTGGAGGGGGACATGCAAGGACCCCCAAAACTCAGAAATATTTTTAACACATAATTTTTAAGTAAAATAAGCAGATCTCCCTCTGATTTCATAGCTTACCATCATAACTTCACCGATCTACAGTGACTAGACTTCCAAGTGCATTTTCACAATCACTTGGAGAGCAGAGTGGCTTTTCCTTTAGGTAATAAACAACATTGTGCCGAAAATTTGAGACAGTGTTTTTGTAAAAATTTTATTAGATGTCTTTTGTGGGCTGCTAACCAAGTGGAACCAATATTAAAATATTTAGGCCACTGTGTCCATTAAACGCAGCCACTGTGGCCAAAGGGCAACAGTTTGTCACATCTAAAATTCAACCTTTAACCAAAACGTAATAAATTTATTCCACCCAGCCATGCATTTACCAGCCTTGCTTCATCAATGTCCTTACTCAGTAATAGATGTCTTCTCTTGCACGCAATGTTGCTTGAGACAATTATGTTACTGGTCAGTGGCGTCACTAGGGTTGTTGTCACATGTTGCCTAACAAAATGGTGTCATCCCACAACAAATGAGGTCACCCTCAGTACAGACCCCCCTCAACTAAATACAGACCCCCCTCACGCAGTATAGATCCACCTCCCTCAGAAAAAAATTACTCACCTCAGTGCAGAGCCCCAGGAGTATAGACAACAAATCATTTACAGGCACCCCTCAATTACAGATCCAACCCCTTGGTACATACACAGCCATAGTGCAGCCCCCCCCCCTTACATTACAGAGCAGCAGAATGACCATACACACAGCGGTGTGACCCTCGAGCATGGCTTCCACCTCCTCATCCTCTGTGTATGTAAATAGAGAGGAGGAGGGGGTGGCATGTTAATTTTGCTACACAGAGGAACACAAGACGCGGAACAGATCAGCATGTGTCTGTTTGTAGCGTTGTGCCACTATCCATGTGTGTCAGCCGTGTCCGCAACACACCCCCTGCACCTTGGTTGCAACACCGCTGTCACTGTTTAACAATATAGAATGTTCATGATTGGCTGAGATGCATGTCATTCCTTTTAGTTTTAAAAGATCACTGTGGGATAACTTCTCCCATTTTTTGGGGTCAATTACTGTGTGAGGTCTTTTCATCAGTAGAACCTATCTATCAGAGGCACTTGCTCTGATCTAGACACTTCAAAAACACAACCACTGCTATTCTAAATTAAAAGATGTCCTGTACTCAACAGGAGACCATCCATCAGAAGATTGTTTGGAAGGGGCAACAAGACACAGATTCATGCTATGCATTAATCTGGGGATTGTCTTTCAGAGCCTTAACAAGACAGAGTGGGGGCGTTCAGATGTTGCCATATATTGCTGCTACACAACTGGGATAGACATGTCTAGTGATTGGCTAATTTCCCAAATTAGAGGAATACAGACAGAGGCTAACTAGGTAGTGCCTTGAATAATTAAAAGTAGAAGTAGACAGAAGGTGCAATGAGATGGCAATGTTCATAGATAAACAATTGTCGGAGACACAGGCACCAGGGACAATAATCTAGAATAGCTACAGTCTCTACATTCCTAGTAGTGTAGGTGTCTAAATAACAAGAAGCTTCGTTAATAAGATTTTTATTGGAGGGAAGTTTTTTCAACAATTGACAGGCTTATTAATGTTGTCTTTAATCAATTTTGTAGGGCCACAGCCACTTGTCTTTGATTCCCATTTGTAATTTCTCTATTTTTCTAAGGCCACGAACTACCAAAATGCACAATTGGAAGGATCACTGCTGATATTCTGCAGGCAATGACTGAACTTGAAAAAATAAAGGAGGCTGCCACTGGTGTACAGAGGCGTATGCAGGATTATGTCGACCTGTTTGTATGGTTAATTTTAAGCACATAATATGTTTATTGCTATGTTCATTTTTCTAAAAATTTGCACGTAATTGTTTGGATTTTAGATTAGGAAACAACAATGACATATGATGTGTCTTTTGATGTGAATTGTCATGTGGAATCGCATGACAATT
The DNA here is from genome assembly GCA_029206835.1 of Rana muscosa. Lineage (NCBI taxonomy): Eukaryota > Metazoa > Chordata > Amphibia > Anura > Ranidae > Rana > Rana muscosa. The sequence goes on from CM055116.1 coordinate 1,012,905,802, forward strand.
CACTTCAAGGGTTAGTAAATTTCAAACTTCATTTTTTTGTACACAAAAAAAGCACCTTACTCCAGCCCTCCTTCAATGACCTCATCCTACACATTTTTTTGCACTAAATTTCAATATGTTTGCGGATGATAATCATTAGTTAATGCTCTTCTGACTGGAATCAAAACTGGAATGTGTGCCTTGCTCTCTGGTGTGGAGTGTCGTGCTTGCCTCCTCCCTTGGACTACAGGAGAGTCAGGACGCTCTCTACGTAGCATATTTAAAAAGGACCTGTGTTTTAGTGGTCAAACTGAAGCTCCTGTAGTCCAAGGGAGGGGGCAGGGCCAAGACTAAACACCTGGGAGAATGAGTGGCAATACTGTGTGGATTTCCACACAGAGGAACACCAAATGAACATTACTATGAATCAATAAGGACATATTTCAAAATTAGCCAAAGGATGAGGTAAGTGAAGGAGGACTGCACTTCTATCTTCTAAAAAAATTACAGTCTTCAGAAATGTAATGTTTTAAATACAAACAACACCCACACAAAAATTGAGTTCAGGTTTGTAGGTCAGTGTTTGTCCACCCGCCTTCTCTAGGTGCTTGACCACCTCCTTGAAGATTTAAGTGTAGTCACTATACCCAACATCTTGGGGTATTGTACTAAAACCCTTAAAAATATAATTAGTCTTTAGTTCCAAAAGGAAAAACAAATGTGAGAAGATGAACCTGGAGAAGGAGAGGTGGCAAACACTGTTCACAAAGTAGAATTGATATAAAGGTTCAGCATACTAGGAAAGTTTCAAAGGTAATTACGGAAATACGGTTTTTAACACTGAGCACTGAAAATGTTTTTTGTCTAAAAAGTTTGTTCAGCCTGACAAAAATTAAGATATGTAGCAAGTGCACTTGATTTAAAAAAAAAAAGGTTGTTTTTGTTCACGAAAAAGCACCTTGCACACATGTGCAAGCTGGCATTACCAACAAAAAAGACAAATCACATTATGCCAGCTAGCACATGTGGACATAGAGGGCTTTGTTTACTAAGGTCAGAAGTGCCCTTAACATTTTTCATATCTTTCTCATTGTTTGCAGAAAGCTAGGAGATCTTTACACATGAGCAAGGCAATATATTCTCACGTTGAGAATACAATGGGAAATTTCTTGTATGCCATTTTTCTAGAATATAATAACATTTGTTATGTTTGGATTTTGGGATGTGTATTGTGTTGCTTTGTAAAATACATGTTTACCCAGCTCAAAGTTGAGCAATAAGTGCCAAACACCACTAAAATAACATGTTTGGTTGTTACCGCATAACAAACAAATTTTAATGGTGGAAAAAGTAAATTTTGCAAAACTTTCCTATGTGTGGCTTCTTATTTATATGATTAAGAAGAAAACAAAATTTCTGATGTTGGTGTAGTTACATTGACAGTGTACTTGAAAATGGGTGGAGCTGAGACACAGCACAACATTAAATACCCTACATTTGTCAAGGCATGTTTTTCAGGTAATACCTTACACATCTTGTTTGTATACTATACGGGATAACGTAACAATTACATGAGAAGAATGTATTTTCAAAATATCGAGAAAAACAAGTTTTTAGGGTATATTGTTGTTTATTACAGAAAAATAAGGGGAAAATTAAACAGTAGGTGCAATATTTTCTTGCCAGGGCACTGCCCCACTACCCACAAAATATTCTTTATATTGCTCCCGGACGATACGGCCAGTTTGAGAGGCATGGCCAACTCCCCCACTTTGAAGAGCAGGCATCACAGGCTCTTCAGCTGCCAGACCACCTGAGATGGGATATTGAGCCACTGTACCAATATAGTTTGTGCCATGTCTATGCAAATAATTATGTAGAATGCAGCAACACAAGACTACATGGTTAATTTTATATTCTGCCATATTGATAGCGGTTAAAAAGAGCCGGAATCTGTTGGAAAGAATTCCGAACGGATTCTCTACAACCCTCCTGGCACGGGATAGCCGGTAGTTGTAGATGCGCTGCTCGGGGGTCAAGTTCCTCATCGGAAAGGGCTTCAATAAATGTGGGCCGAGAGCAAATGCATCATCTGCTAGGAACACAAAATTGAGCCCCTCAATATTATCTTGGGGAGGGGGCAAATTCAACGTTCCATTCTGAAGCCGGGTATTGAATTCGGTGTGGACCATCACACCACCATCAGAATGCCTCCCATTGATGCCCACATCTAAATAAAGGAATTCATAATTGGCCGAAACCAGGGCTAACAAAACTATACTGAAAAAGCCCTTATAATTTTAAAAAAAAGAGCCAGAGTTGGGTGGGGGGGGGTGATGTGGACATGTTTCCCATCAATGGCACCCCCAGAGTTGGGAAAGTTCCAGAAGTTCTGGAATTGGGCTGCCACGTCCTGCCACTGCCGGGGAGTCGAAGGAAACTGAGAAACAAAAAAAATTAAATTATTAAAACAAATAGAGCCCTGAAAGCAAACATTACAGATCACACCTACATTCGTGTGCCCATACAAAAAAATAGTAAAACATCTTAAAATGATAAAATAAAAAATAAAAAAAATAAAAAATTGCTTCCTCACTCCCTCTGGTGGGACATTTATGGATTTTTTTTTTGGGGGGGGGGGGTTTGGGGGAAAGGTAATAACCCTCTCCACTTACATTATAAAAAAAGGAGTAACAAATTAAGGTACTTTATACAATCCACTCTGTTTGGGAAATATTGACAGCACAATGTGGCACAAAATGAAGTCAGTAAATATAATAGAAGAAAAAAAAAACACAAAATAAAAAAATGATGATGAGTAACTATTAATATTATACTACATGCTAGTGAGTACATGCTTCCAAAAATTATCCAAAAAAATAATAATTAAAAATTGATTTGTACAATAGCATAAATATAGGAGTTGGTTGAGTTGATTAAGCATTTGGGGGAGGGGAGGGAGGGTTCTAAGCTAGTTTATGTGTGCTTAAATATATTAAAGAGATAAATAAATGAGAACAATAATGTGACACCGTTTAGGGGGTGTTTTGAGTAATCCACTAACAAAATGTTCCTAATTTCAATGTGAAGAAACTGGGAATGTGCCAAGGCAAGCATGCTGGGGAGGTAAGTACTGACATATATGCATGAAGGACATGGAAAAATAAATTTGGAAACATAAAAGGACATTGGGGTAAAAATTATTACTGGAAAACATGTTAAAAAAATAAAAATAAAAAAAATGATTTATTGCAAGAAGTATATACAATTGTACTGTAGATAATATCACATTTTACATACCCGAATATAATCCTTCTGCAAAACTTGTATTATCGCACAGCAGGTCTCGGGGATAATATGGCCAAGAGCCTGGGGAGAGATACCTGTAGTAAATTTTAGGTCTTGCAGGCTTCTCCCTGTGGCCAAGTAGCGTAGCGTTGCTATGAGCCTTTGCTCTTCAGGAATAGCACTCCTCATGCATGTGTCCTGCTTCCTAATGTGGGGGGAGAGCAAGGACAATAGGTGTTGGAAACATGAGTCGGACATCCTGAGATAGTTTCTAAAATCATTGGGATTATTCTCCCTCAGCTCTCTCAGCAACGTCATATGTGACAATTGGTCACGTTGCTGCAACCAATTTTTTACCCAGGTAGTTCTCCTCCTACCCCTTGACCTTGCCTGCGCGTGTGAAATGGCCACAACCCCCAGGCTAAACACCGCACGCTCTCGCTCAGCGTTCCTGAACATCTGCAAGAAAGAACGGAGGATTAAAGACACGAACGTTAAAAGGAACAGAACTAATCTGCTGACGCCAAACCGTCACTACCTCTCGCTTAGCACAACGAGTCCAGAGCGTGACGGCCGTACATTGAATGATCCTCTTTTGAAGGCTCGTCAGAACGGTGAAACGTCACTACGTTCATGTTTGTTGGCTACAAAGTCCGAGCGTGTGTATGCTATGGGTGTTCCCAACCAACTCCGTTCGGACAAAAATCCACGGAAAAGTCCAATGGAAGTCCGACCGTGTGTACGAGGCTTAAAGGTACCTGAATACAATTGGTGGTGTTCTCATACTAATACCACAGGCAGGGAGCTGCATTATTTTCATTTAGTGTACTGTGTCCTTTGCACAGCATGCACTTAAAGGTACCTGAATACAATTGCTGTTCTCATACTAATACCACAGGCAGTGAGCTGCATTATTTTCACTTAGCGTACTGTGTCCTTTGCACAGCGTGCACCTAAAGGTACCTGAATACAATTGGTGGTGTTCTCATACTAATACCACAGGCAGGGAGCTGCATTATTTTCACTTAGTGTACTGTGTCCTTTGCACAGGGTGCACCTAAAGGTACCTGAATACAATTGGTGGTGTTCTCATACTAATACCACAGGCAGGGAGCTGCAAGTATTTTAACTTAGTGTATTGTGTCCTTTGCACAGGGTGCACCTTAAGGTACCTGAATACAACTGGTGGTGTTCTCATACTAATACCACAGGCAGTGAGCTGCATTATTTTCACTTAGCGTACTGTGTCCTTTGCACAGCGTGCACCTAAAGGTACCTGAATACAATTGGTGGTGTTCTCATACTAATACCACAGGCAGGGAGCTGCATTAATTTCACTTAGTGTACTGTGTCCTTTGCACAGCGTGCACCTAAAGGTACCTGAATACAATTGGTGGTGTTCTCATACTAATACCACAGGCAGGGAGCTGCAAGTATTTTCACTTAGTGTACTGTGTCCTTTGCACAGGGTGCACCTAAAGTTACCTGAATACAATTGGTGGTGTTCTCATACTAATACCACAGGCAGGGAGCTGCATTATTTTCATTTAGTGTACTGTGTCCTTTACACAGCGTGCACCTAAAGGTACCTGAATACAATTGGTGGTGTTCTCATACTAATACCACAGACAGGGAGCTGCATTAATTTCATTTAGTGTACTGTGTCCTTTGCACAGAGTGCACCTAAAGGTACCTGAATATATCTGGTAGTGTTTTCATACTAATACCACAGGCAGGGAGCTGCATTATTTTCATTTAGTGTACTGTGTCCTTTGCACAGCGTGCACCTAAAGGTACCTGAATACAATTGCTGTTCTCATACTAATACCACAGGCAGGGAGCTGCATTATTTTCATTTAGTGTACTGTGTTTTTTGCACAGCATGCACCTAAAGGTATCTGAATACAATTGGTGGTGTTCTCATACTAATACCACAGGCAGGGAGCTGCATTAATTTCACTTAGTGTACTGTGTCCTTTGCACAGCGTGCACCTAAAGGTACCTGAATACAATTGGTGGTGTTCTCATACCAATACCACAGGCAGGGAGATGCATTATTTTCATTTAGTGTACTGTGTCCTTTGCACAGCATGCACTTAAAGGTACCTGAATACAATTGCTGTTCTCATACTAATACCACAGGCAGGGAGCTGCATTATTTTCATTTAGTGTACTGTGTCCTTTGCACAGGGTGCACCTAAAGGTACCTGAATACAATTGGTGGTGTTCTCATACTAATACCACAGGCAGGGAGCTGCATTAATTTCACTTAGTGTACTGTGTCCTTTGCACAGCGTGCACCTAAAGGTACCTGAATACAATTGGTGGTGTTCTCATACTAATACCACAGGCAGGGAGCTGCAAGTATTTTCACTTAGTGTACTGTGTCCTTTGCACAGGGTGCACCTAAAGTTACCTGAATACAATTGGTGGTGTTCTCATACTAATACCACAGGCAGAGAGCTGCATTATTTTCATTTAGTGTACCGTGTCCTTTACACAGCGTGCACCTAAAGGTACCTGAATACAATTGGTGGTGTTCTCATACTAATACCACAGGCAGGGAGCTGCATTATTTTCATTTAGTGTACTGTGCCCTTTGCACAGCATGCACCTAAAGGCACCTGAATACAATTGCTGTTCTCATACTAATACCACAGGCAGGGAGCTGCATTATTTTCATTTAGTGTACTGTGTCCTTTGCACAGGGTACACCTAAAGGTACCTGAATACAATTGGTGGTGTTCTCATACTAATACCACAGGCGGGGAGCTGCATTAATTTCACTTAGTGTACTGTGTCCTTTGCACAGAGTGCACCTAAAGGTACCTGAATACATCTGGTAGTGTTATCATACTAATACCACAGGCAGGGAGCTGCATTATTTTCATTTAGTGTACTGTGTTTTTTGCACAGCATGCACCTAAAGGTATCTGAATACAATTGGTGGTGTTCTCATACTAATACCACAGGCAGGGAGCTGCAAGTATTTTCAGTTAGTGTACTGTGTCCTCTGCACAGTGTGCACCTAAAACTTACTGAAGACAATTGCTGGTGTTTTCATACTAATATCACAGCAGGCAGTTGATTCTGCTAGCTGCAGTATAATCAGTATAGATATATATATATATACATCCCACCTTTGTGCAGCTACATCGCACTGCAGGCCATTAGTATGTCTGGAAGGCAAACAAGGAGAGGCAGACAGTCACGAGCCAATAAAAGAGGGCAAGCAGGCTCTGTGTCTAGAGGCAACAGTGCTGGTCATGGACACGGTGCATCCTCATCAGCACGTGGCCGTGGGACACGCTTGTCCTTATTTTCAGCAGCTGGCCATGTTGAGCCGCAACATGCCGAAGACTTGGTAGAGTGGATGACCAAGCCGTCCTCATCCTCCTCATCCTCTCTCACCCAGGCTCAGGGTACTTTGTCTGGCAAAGCAGCTGCCAACGCAGCCTCTTCCCTCGGCTCAATGGCATCAGTCACTCCTTCCCTAGCCCCACCATGTCCTCCTGAGGAGTCCCCCGAACTGTTTGATCACAGTGTTGGGTACATGCTCCAGGAGGATGCCCAGCGTTTGAAGGCTCTGATGATGGAACCCAGCTAGAGGAAGGCAGTTATTTGAGCCCAGAGAGAGGGGGTAGTAACGTGAGCCCAGAGAGAGGGGGTGCCCAACAAGGACAGCAATCTGGCAGTCATGTTCCCCCAGCTGCAGCATACTGCCAGGTTTGATACAGTGATGAGGAGGGAGGGGATGATGAGGTCACGGACTCTACGTGGGTGCCTGATAGGAGACAGGAGGAGGAGGAGGAGGAGGGGGCACATCTCCAACGAAGCAGGATGCCCTCCAGGGACCAGCTTAAGGGCAGCACACCGACAGCATCACACCACAGAGCTCCGCATGTGCAGGCCACTGCTGTCTCTGCGCGTTATTCCAAAAGTTCTTTGGTGTGGGCCTTTTTTGAGATGAGTGCATCAGATCGCAGTGCTGCTATTTGCAAAATATGTCTCGGGCGTATCTCACGTGGCCAAAACATCACCCGCTTGGGCACCACATGCTTGATCAGACATATGTCGACCTGCCATGCAGTTCGTTGGCAAGCACACCTAAAAGACCTACACCAAAGAACAAAGCGGACCTCTCTTTGCTCCTCATCAGCTGGGATCTCCAACCCCACTATACCTTCAGTCCTCTCTGAAACCTGCACTGAGAGGAATGAAGGTGTAGAATTAGGTGTGTTACAGCCAAGTACTTGCGGGCAATCTGCTATCGGTACACCAACGTCAGATTGTACCAGGCAAATTTCCCTGCCCCAACTGCTGCACCACCGAAAGAAGTTCGCTCCCAGCCATCCACATGCCCAGCGGATGAATGCTAGCTTGGCTAAATTGCTAGCACTTCAACTGCTGCCTTTTCAGTTGGTAGACTCTGCCCCCTTCCGTGAGTTTGTGGAATGTGCGGTTCCTCAGTGGCAGGTTCCCAAACGCCACTTTTTCTCACATAAGGCGATTCCGGCTCTCTACCGACATGTGGAAGGCAATGTCTTGGCCTCGCTGGACAGGGCGGTCAGTGGTAAGGTGCATATTACCGCTGATTCATGGTTTAAAGTGCTAATTATAAAGGCTAATATGCAAGTTATTGTCCTAAAAAGGGTTTGGGGACACGGGTCCTGCCCCAGGGGACATGTATCAATGCAAAAAAACGTTTTAAAAACTGCAGTTTTTTCGGGAGCAGTGATTTTAATAATGCATAAAGTGAAACAATAAAAAGAGGTGTATAGTATGCCTGTAAAGCAGCGCTTGTTTCCCTTGCTTAGAACTGTCCCTGCACAAAATGTAATCTCTGAAGGTAAACCACTCCCGGCTATAATGAATTGTCGGCTCCCGGCAATACAGAAAAAAGTAATTGATAAAAAATAAAAATAAATGCGTGGGGGTCCCCCCAAATTCAATTACCAGGCCCTTCAGGTCTGGTATGGATATTAAGGGGAACCCTGCATCAAATTTAAAAAACAAATTACGTGGGGTTCCCCCCAAATATCCAAACTAGACCCTTCAGGCCTGGTATGGATTTTAAGGGGAACTCCACCCCAAATGTAAAAAAAAAATGGCGTGAAGTTCCCCCAAAAATCCATACCAGACCCTTTATCCGAGCACGCAACCTGGCAGGCCGCAGAAAAAGAGGGGGGGGACGAGAGAGTGCCCCCCCCACTCCTGAACTGTACCAGGCCACATGCCCTCAACATGGGGAGGATGTCCACATGTTGATGGGGACAAGGGCCTCATCCCCACAACCCTTGCCCGGTGGTTGTGGGGGTCTGCGGGCAGGAGGCTTATCGGAATCTGGAAGACCCCTTTAACAAAGGGGACCCCCAGATCCCGGCCCCCCCTCTATGTGAATTGGTAAGGGGTTCTATTGGCACTTCTCCAGCTCACTACAGGCTAATGGGGAATCCTCTACCTGTCATAAAGCTGTATCCAATCTCCACAAGATAACTCCAGTATAAAGTGGGGAAAAAAGAGGAAAGAAGCCTCCAATGGTGCAGTATGTTTAAATAATATAACACTAGTTTTTTAAGAAACACACATATAGATGGACTCTTACATCAAAATAGTTAAAACAAGCAAAAGAATAAAACTTGCCGTTCTCAGCGCCTACTCACGTCACTTCCGGTGGAGTGGCCAGAGGCAGACGTACATCGGAAGTGACGTGAGGAGGCGCTGAGAACGCAGAGTTTTATACAGCTTTTATACAGATTGGATACAGCTTTATGACGAGGATTCCCCATTAGCCTGTAGTGAGCTGGAGAAGTGCCAATAGATGGAAACAACTTTGCATGAAGGTGGAACGCATTCTGGGCTTATATGATGCAAATCACTCTTGTATATGAGGTGAGAGTTTTGAGAGACTGATCTCACCAGATATCAAGAAAGTATACATATAGAGTCACGTCTGTGGAGTAATTTAAAGACTTTCTATTACAATCATTTCATCAAGATATTTCTTCTCACAGTTCCATCTGTGCAACTATTTATAGACTTTTATCACGTTATTCATCCCAACACTTTGTTTATTATTCATTTATATATATATAATATATGATCACTTGATGGTTCACCATTCATATGTTTGATATATGATCACTTGATGGTTCACCATTTAGGCTGGATTCACACTTGTGCGTTGCGTCTTTGAGCTCCGGAGTCTTTGGCAAGATATCAATCAGTGGTTCAGCGGTTCGTCTGCGTTCTAGCTGCGGATTTGACCTGGGAGAGCAGAGGGGAGGGGAGGGAAGCTGCTGTTATCATGAGGGGGAACTCCACGCCAAATTTTTAATAAAAACCGGCATGGGTTCCCCTCCAGGAGAATACCAGGCCCTTAGGTCTGGTATGGATTTTAAGCGGTTCCCGCCAAAATCCACACCAGACCCTTATCCGAGCACGCAGACCCGCCGGTCAAGGAAGGGGGTGGGGACGAGCGAGCGCCCCCCCCCCAAACCGTACCAGGCCGCATACCCTCAACATGAGGGCCCCCAGATCCCGGCCCCCCACCCTATGTGAATGAGTATGGGGTACATCGTACCCATACCCATTCACCTGGTGGAAAAAAAATGTCAATAAAAAAACACACTACACAGGTTTTTAAAGTCATTTATTAGGCAGCTCCGGGGATCTTCTTCTGACTTCGGGGGTCTCTTCTTCTGCTCTCCGGTGTCGTCTCTGCGCTCTCTGGTTCTTCTTCCCCTCTCCGGTGGCTTCTTCCTTCTGCCGGGCGCCTCCGCTATCTTCTTCCAGCTCTTTTGCTAGCGGTGGCCCGGTCTTCTCCGTAGCCTTCTTCCCTCTTCTCTTCTTCGATGTTGACACGTCGCTGCCTCCCGCTGTAATGCCGTGTGTGCGGTGTGCAACGACTTATATAGGCATGGGGCGTGGTCACCGGGTGATGCCACCCGGTGTCTTCACCCCCATATGACGTCACAGTCCCGGGGAATGATGGGGCTGTGACGTCATATGGGGGCGCGGAGACGACACCGGAGAGCAGAAGAAGAGACCCCCGAAGTCGGAAGAAGACCCCCGGAGCTGCCTAATAAATTACTTTAAAAACCTGTGAGGTGTGTTTTTTTTTAATTTACATTTTTTTTCCACCAGGTGAATGGGTAGGGGTACGATGTACCCCATACTCATTCACATAGGGTGGGGGGCTGGTATCAGGGGGCCCCCTTATTAAAGGGGGCTCCTGGATTCCGATAAGCCCCCCACCCGCAGACCCCGACAACCAACAGCCAGGGTTGTCGGGTAGAGGCCCTTGTCCTCATCAACATGGGGACAAGGTGCTTTGGGGTGGGGGACCGCAGGGTGCCCCCCCTGCCCCAAAGCACCCACCCCCCCATGTTGAGGTCATGCGGCCTGGTACGGTTCAGGAGGGGGGGCGCTCGCTCGTCCCCACCCTTTTCCTGACCGACCGGGCTGCATGCTCAGATAATGGTCTGGTTTGGATTTTGGGGGGACCCCCCACGCCGTTTTTTCGGCGTAGGGGTTCCGCTTAAAATCCATACCAGACCTAAGGGCCTAGTATGCTCCTGGAGGGGAATCCATGCCGTTTTTTTTATTTAAAATTTGGCGTGGAGTTCCCCCTCATGATTCATACGTACTGTGTTCAGAACGCAACACATGTGCGAATCAGATGCGTTTCCATAGAACATAATGGGCAGACAATTCGCACCGCAATGCCTAGAAAATGCACACGTTTTTTGGGCAATGCGCAGTACGAATGCATATGTGAACCAGCCTCATTGAAATCAATATATTTTAAAATGTTATGCGAATTGGATGCAGTTTAAGCCGCAACCAATTTGCATAGGTGTGATTGGGGCCTTATAGTCAGTGTTTAGCACACTTTTTTGGATATTGGGTACTATTAGAGCTTTGGATTAATTAATATTGCGCAAGATCACTTTTCATTTATATTTCAGTTTGTGTATTGTAAACACTAATAGGTTTTTCTGCATATTTCACAATTATTATCCATTTTCAACACTTAGTGACATTTATTTACTCATAGTAGCGCGAAGGACACTTTTCATTTATTTTTTGCATTTGTTAAATGGTCTAGCCACACACTATTTAAAGAATGCATGAAAGCAATAGAGCTAGTTGTTAAGAAGCTGCCACCTGATAGCGTCCTTATTGCCATAACTCATCCCTGCTGTCAGCGTGGTATTCCCTGCCAAGAGCAGAATGTAAACAAAAGAACTGACAGTAAAAAACAAACAAAAAAGAGCATGAGGCCCCCCATAATCCATATAGATTGTGGGGGAACCTCACAACAAAAAAATGGCGTGAGGTCTCCCCTCATAATCCTTACCAGACTCTTATCCGAGCATGCAGCCTGGAAGGCCAGAAAAGGGGGGGGGGGTATGAGCATGCGCCTCCCTCCTAAACCATACCAGACCAAATGACCTGTTCTTTGAGGGTACTTTGCCAGGGGTGGGGACACCCCTGGCAAAGCACGTTGTCCCAATGTTCATGAGGACAAAGGCCTCTTCCCCACAGCATGTCCATATGAGGTCAATGATGTCACCAGGTGAAACTGCTCCTTTATGATGTCATTGACCAAATATAGATGTGTCCATGTATGATCAATGGCGTCCCCAGTAGTGATGAGCCGAACACCCCCGGGTTCGGTTCGCACCAGAACCCGCGAACGGACCGAAAGTTTGCACGAACTTTAGAACCCTATTAAATACAATGGATGCGAACGTTCGAAATCTAAAGTGCTAATTATAACGACTAATATGCATGTTATTGTCCTAAAAAGGGTTTGGGAACCCGGTTTCTGCACCAGGGGACATGTATCAATCCAAAAAAAAGTTTTAAAAACGGCCGTTTTTCGGGAGCAGTCATTTTAACCACTTCAATACAGGGCTTTTTGTACCTATTCAATACCGGGCCTATTTTGGCACTTCTCTCCTACATGTACAAATCATCATTCTTTTGCTAGAAAATTACTCAGAACCCCCAAACATTATATATGTTTTTTTAGAAGACACCCTAGGGAAAAAAATTACGGTCATTGCAACATTTTTTCTTGCACAATATTTGCGCAATAATTTTTCAAACGCCTTTTTTTTAAAAAAAATGGTTTCATGAATTAAAAAATAACAAAACAGTAAAGTTAGCCCAATTTTTTGGGAGCATATGAAAGATAATGTTACGCCGAGTAAATAGATACCTAACATGTCACGCTTTAAAATTGCACACACTCATGGAATGGCGCCAAACTTCGGTACTTAAAAATCTCCATAGGCGACGCTTTAATTTTTTTTACAGGTTACCAGGTTAGAATTACAGAGGAGGTCTAGTGCTAGAATTGTTGCACGCGCTCTAACGCACGCGGCGATACCTCACATGCGTGGTTTGAACGGCGTTTACATATGTGGGCGACTTACGTGTGCATTCGCTTCTGATCGCGAGCTACCGGGGACAGGGGCGTTTTAATTTTTTTTTATTTATTTATTTATTTATTTTACTTATTTATTTATTTTTTTACAATGATTTTACTTTTTTTTTTTATCACTTTTATTCCTATTACAAGGAATGTAAACATCCCTTGTAATAGGAATGTGTGTGACAGGTTCTCTTTATTGAGAGATGCGGGGTCAATAAGACCCCACATCTCTCCTCCAGGCTGGAAAGCATGAGATCAGTGAAAATTATTTCACTGATTTCATACTTACAGCCGCAATGGCGGCTTTGTTTACATTTGAGACCCGGGCGTGACGTCATCACATCGCGCCCGGGCCTCCGACGATCATAGAGATGACTGGTGACCATCTGGTCACCAGTCATCTCTATGCTCATCACGTGACTCCACCAACGATGCCGGAAGATTCGCTCCGGGTCCCCGATCGCACGGGGGAGCCCGGAGAAGCACCGGATGGCGGCGGGAGGGGGGTGTCCCCTCCCGCCGCCTATAAGAACGATCAAGCGGCAGAACCGCCGCTATGATCATTCTTATGGTGCACAGAATCGCCGGCACTTCAAAAGGATATCTGAATGATGCCTCTAGCTGAAGGCATCATTCAGCTATCCCCCTACAAAGCCGAGGACGTCATATGACGTCCACCCAGGATGGGAGATCCCATCTGTGGACGTCATTTGTCTATGGCTGGGTAGGGAAGTGGTTAATGATGCATAAAGTGAAAAAAAAAGTCAAATATTCCTTTAAAAATCGTACCTGGGGGGTGTCTAAAGTATGCCTGTGAAGTGCCACGTGTTTCCCGTGTTTAGAACTGTCCCTGCACAAAATTACATTTCTAAAGGAAAAAAAGCCATTTAAAACTGCTTGCGGCTTTAATGTAATGTCTGGTCCCGGTAATATGGATGAAAATCTTTAAGAAAAATGGCATAGCTACCCCATCACACCCCCCCCCCCCCTACCCCAGCCCATTACCAGCCCCTTTGGGTCTTGTATGGATATTAAGGGGAACCCCGCACACAAAATAAAAAAGGCCCTATATACTCTGAACAGCCGTATACAGGCGGTGCATACAAGACAGGGACTGTAGGTTTGTTCTTATGTAGAATCTGTTTGTAATTTTGAACAGGTACATTGTTTAAGTGTAGCTCCAGCCAAAAAATCTATTTTTAAGCTTTTTGGAAAACATAGGGAAGGGTTATCACCCCTGTAACATTTGTTTTGCTGTCTGTGCAGTGTGCACCTGTTCAGAACAGTTCACCTCACTTTCCGTCCTAATGACAAATGTTTTTTGAAAATTTGGGGTTTTTATTGAAACAAGAATTGTTGATAAAGCATCAGTGGAGAGGAGACACTTTTTTCCCATATTAACTCTTACAGGAGAGAATTTGCCTTCCTAGGGGTAGATTTCCTCTCACTTCCTGTTGTATCCTTCCGTTTGCAAGGAGGAGTCGTTTGTAAGTTGGATGTTTGAAAGTAGGGGCCTGCCGTATATACTCAGCTGAAATTTGCCCCTTACATGTTGGTGTTGCCACAACACTGTGAGCCCTCACAGTTACTCTTGGTGGGCGCATGAATGGGCCCTGCTGTGAATTATTAGATCAAGAATTGTAATTGCATGCCCCTGTTGAACAGGGGCTGAAAAATTGGGCCTTTGGTGGTGGTGGTGGTGGTGTTGACACAACAATCTAAGGCCTCACAGTTACTCTTGGTGGGCGCAGGAATGGGCCCTGCTGTGAATTATTAGATCAAGAATTCTAATTGCATGCCCCTGTTGAACAGGGGCTGAAAAATTGGGCCTTTGGTGGTGGTGGTGGTGGTGTTGACACAACACTGTAAGGCCTCACAGTTACTCTTGGTGGGTGCAGGAATGGGCCCTGCTGTGAATTATTAGATCAAGAATTGTAATTACATGCCTTAACAGGGGCAGAAAAATTGGGCCTTAGGCACTGGTGCCACAACACTGCAACCCCTCACAGATACTGTACTTGGAGCACAGCAATGAGCCCTGTTGCAAAGTATTGCATCAAAAATTGTAATTACACGCCCCTGTTAAACAGGGGCTGAAAAATTGGGCCTTAGCTACTGGTGCTGGTGCCACGACACTGCAACCTCTCCCAGATACTCTAGTTGGAGTGCAGGAATGAGCCCTGCTGCAAAGCATTGCATAAATTGGGCCTTAGCCACTGGTGGCGGCACCCAGAAACAAAAATGTTCTTCCAAGCTATCATCATCAATCGGATCATTGAGGAGGAGGAGGATAGTCAGTCAACATAACAGGACAGTCTCTCAGCATCAGCATCAGTCTTGAAGGGATGTGACATTTGAAAATTAATTAGTCTGTTATATCAGCTTCAGGTGTTTGGTAGCTGGTGGTGATCCAAGACTGGTTCATCTTTATGAAGGTCAGTCGATCAACAGAGTCGGTGGACAGGCACACCCTGTGATCCGTGACAAATCCTCCAGAAGCACTGAATGTGCGTTCTGAAAGAACGCTGGATGCAGGACAGGCCAGTAGCTCAATTGCATACTGTGCAAGCTCTGGCCAGTGATCCATCCTCAAGACCCAGTAAGCCAGAGGATTTTCGGTGGGGAAGGTGTCCAAGTCTGACCTTGCCCCTAGGTATTCCTGCACCATGTATATCAGACGCTGGCGATGGTTGCTGGAACCGATCATACCTTGGGGCTGTGGACTAAAGAATTGTCTGAACGCATCGGTCAGACGGCCACCTTCCCCACCGCTCCTTCTTTGACTGACCGAAGCCTCAGCAACTCGTTGTCCAGGACCAGGAGTTTGTAACCTCCCAGTCTCTGGGAACGCGTTGCACAGACCTTTCTGCAAGGCCTCCCGGAGTTGTCTCATCCTCTGCTCCCTCTGCGACGGTAAGATAAGGTCCGCAACCTTACCCTTGTACCGTGGATCAAGGAGAGTGGCCAGCCAGTAATGGTCCCTCTCCTTGATCCGAAAAATACAAGGATCCTTCCGCAGACTTTGCAGTATCAGGGAGGCCATGCAGCGTAGTTTAGCTGAGGCATTCGGTCCGGAGTCCTCTGGGTCACTAAGGACGACATGATCCACAGCCACCTCCTCCCAGCCACATACAAGTCCACTGGTTTCTTGGGACTGTAAATCATCCCTAAAAGACTGCTGCTGATGATGCTGAGTGCCAGGCTCCACCTCCATGCTGACACAATCCTCCTCCTCCTTTTCTTCCTGTGCGATGGGTGGGACAGAAGGAACACTGTCTGGGTAAAGGGGGCCTTGAGAGGCAAGGAAGTCCTCCTCTTCCTGCCTCTGTTCTGCCTCAAGTGCCCTGTCCATTATTCCACGCAGCGTATGTTCCAACAGGTGGACAAGAGGTACAGTGTCACTGATGCATGCACTGTCACTGCTCACCATCCTCGTGGCCTCCTCAAATGGTGCCAGGACAGTGCATGCATCCCTGATCATGCCCCACTGGCGTGGTGAAAAAAAACAGAGCTCCCCTGACCCTGTCCTGGTGCCGTAGTAGCACAGGTACTCATTGATGGCCCTCTGCTGCGTGTGCAGCTGCTGCAGCATGGCCAACGTTGAGTTCCACCTGGTGGGCATGTCACATATAAGGCGGTTCTTGGGCAGGTTCAACTCCTTTTGCAGCTCAGCCAGGCGAGCACTGGCATTATAAGATCTGCGGAAATGCACACAGACTTTCCTGGCCTGCCTCAGGACATCCTGTAAGCCCGGGTACCTGCCCAAGAACCGCTGCACCACCAGGTTAAGGACGTGAGCCACACAGGGCACATGGGTCAGTTGTCCCTGTCGGAGAGCGGAGAGGAGGTTGGTGCCATTGTCGCAAACTACCATTCCTGGCTTAAGCTGGCGTGGCGTCAACCATCTCTCAGCCTGCCCCTGCAGAGCAGATAGAACCTCTGCCCCAGTGTGGCTCCTGTCCCCCAAACACACCAGCGCAAGCACGGCATGGCATATTTTTGCCTGCCTACTTGCGTAGCCCCTTGAACGCCTACGGAGCACCGCTGGTTCCGAGAACAAAGCACAGGAAGAGGCCATGGAGGAAGAAGAAGAGGAGGGGGTGGAGGACAGAGGTGTGTCACAACCAGTAGTAGCATTTTGGAGGCGTGGCGGTGGAACAACCTCCAACACTGCACCTTGTCCTGCATCCTTCCCAGCTGCCAAAAGAGTGACCCAATGGGCCGTGAAAGAAAGGTAACGTCCCTGTCCATGCCTGCTGGACCATGAGTCAGCGGTAATATGCACCTTACCGCTGACCGCCCTGTCCAGCGAGGCCAAGACATTGCCTTCCACATGCCGGTAGAGAGCTGGAATCGCCTTCCGTGAGAAAAAGTGGCGTTTGGGAACCTGCCACTGAGGAACCGCACATTGCACAAACTCACGGAAGGGGGCCGAGTCTACCAACTGAAAAGGCAGCAGTTGAAGCGCTAGCAATTTAGCCAAGCTAGCATTCAACCGCTGGGCATGTGGATGGCTGGGAGTGAACTTCTTTCGACGGTCCAGCAGCTGGGGCAGGGAAATTTGCCTGCTAGAATCGGACGTCGGTGTACTGCTAGCAGAGTGCCCGCAAGTACTTGGCAGTGACACACCTAATTCTACACCTTCATTCCTCTCAGTGCAGGTTTCAGAGAGGACTGAAGGTATAGTGGGGTTGGAGATCCCAGCTGATGCGGTGCAAGAAGAGGTCCGCTTTGTTCTTTGGTGTGGGTCTTTAAGGTAGGCTTGCCAACGAGCTGCATGGTAGGTCAACATATGTCTGGTCAAGCATGTGGTGCCCAAGCGGGTGATGTTTTGGCCACGCGATATACGCTTGAGACATATGTTGCAAACAGCAGCTGTGCGATCTGATGCACTCGACTCAAAAAAGGGCCACACCAAAGAACTTTTTGAATAACGGGCAGAGGCAGCGCCCTGCACAGGCGGAGCTCTGCGGTGTGATTCCGTCGGTGTGCTGCCCTTACGCTGGCCCCCCGAGGGCATCCTGCCTCATTGGAGATGTGCCTCCTCCTCATCCTCCTCCTCCTCCTCCTCCTCCTCCTCCTCCTCTCTCCTATTAGGTACCCACGTGGAGTCAGTGACCTCATCATCCCCTCCCTCCTCATCACTGGAGCCAATCTGGCAGTATGCTGCAGCTGCTGGAACATGACTGCCAGATTGGTGTCCTTCTTGAGCATCCCCTCTCTCTGCTCTCACGCTACTGCCTTCCTCTAGCTGGGTATCATCATCAGACCCTTTGAAACGCTGGGCATCCTCCTGGAGCATGTACCCAACACTGTGCTCAAACAGTTCAGGGGACTCCTCAGGAGGACATGGTTGGTCTAGGGAAGGAGTGACTGATGATGACATTGATACCAGGGAAGAGGACGCTTTGGCAGCTGCTTTGCCAGTACCCTGAGCCTGGGTGAGAGAGGATGAGGAGGATGAGGAGGGCTTGGTCATCCACTTTACCAAGTCTTCGGCATGATGCGGCTCAACACGTCCAGCTGCCGAAAAGAAGGACAAGCGTGTCCCATGGCCACGAGCTGATGGCGATGCACCGCGTCCACGACCAGCACTGTTGTCTCTAGACACAGAGCCTGCTTGCCCTCTTTTATTGGCTCCTGACTGTCTGCCTCTCCTTGTTTGCCTTCCAGACATTCTAATGGCCTGCAGGGAAATGGGAAAACCAGCAATAAGGCCTAGCTTCA
Source organism: Rana muscosa (assembly GCA_029206835.1). Classification (NCBI taxonomy): domain Eukaryota; kingdom Metazoa; phylum Chordata; class Amphibia; order Anura; family Ranidae; genus Rana; species Rana muscosa. The sequence goes on from CM055116.1 coordinate 1,012,924,241, forward strand.
GGAGTATATTTTGCAGGAATCACAGTACGCCTGCTGTAGGTGCTGCAAATGCCTGTTGGTGTAACACACCAGGAAAAAGCAGCAATACAGGCTAACTTCAGGTGTAATATGATCAGGAGGCACACTCCGCCCGCTGTAAGTGCTGCAAATGCCTGTTGGTGTAACACACCCGGAAAAAGCAGCAATACAGGCTAACTTCAGGTGTAATATGATCAGGAGGCACACTCCGCCCGCTGTAAGTGCCGCAAATGCCTGTTGGTGTAACACACCAGGAAAAAGCAGCAATACAGGCTAACTTCAGGTGTAATATGATCAGGAGGCACACTCCGCCCGCTGTAAGTGCTGCAAATGCCTGTTGGTGTAACACACCAGGAAAAAGCAGCAATACAGGCTAACTTCAGGTGTAATATGATCAGGAGGCACACTCCGTCCGCTGTAAGTGCTGCAAATGCCTGTTGGTGTAACACACCAGGAAAAAGCAGCAATACGGGCTAACTTCAGGTGTATAATGTGCAGGAAGCTTAGCAACAATGACACTGACACTGTCCCCTGCCTATCCTTCTCTCTCCCTGCACACAAGGTTTATCAAAGTATATGACACTGACACTCTACCTGTCTATCCTTCTCTCTCCCTGCACACAAGGTTTAGCAAAGATTATGACACTGACACTGTCCCCTGCCTATCCTTCTCTCTCCCTGCACACAAGGTTTATCAAAGTATATGACACTGACACTCTCCCTGCCTGTCCTTCTCTCTCCCTGCACACAAGGTTTAGCAAAGAATGTGACACTGACACTGTCCCCTGCCTATACTTCTCTCTCCCTGTACACAAGGTTTAGCAAAGAATATGACACTGACACTCTCCCTGCCTATCCTTCTCTCTCCCTACACACAAGTTTGAGGTACAAATAGCACTGACACTGTCCCTGCCTATGTAACTCTTTTCCTGTGCCGGAACACACTACACAAGGCCGCCGCGTTGGCGGCCTTTTATAGTGTGGGGCGTGTGCTAAACCCCCTGAGCTATAATTGGCCACAGGCAACCTGCCTGTGGCCAATTATGGCTCTCCTAGCTGCCGGCGCTGTGATTGGCCAAGCATGCGGGGTCACAGTGCATAATTGGCCAATCACAGCGCCGGGATTGCACTGCGATGGCGCAGTGTATTGTGGGCCGTTCGCTTCACTCGAATTTGGCGCGAACGGCCCAAATCGTTCGATGTTCGCCGAACGGTCGAACAGCCGATGTTCGAGTCGAACTTATGTTCGACTCGAACACCGAGCCCATCCCTAGTCCCCAGGTGACCCTGCCCTTTATTTACTTAAGCGGCATTGAGAAGCACAGGGGTCAGTCTGTGCGAACCAAGTGTAGAGAGCGGTTGAGTGTTGGCAGGTGGTAGTTTTCTTTTTGTGTGGGTCAATATGGATGAATATGGATCAGGGGACTTTTTTTTTACTTTTTTAATAAATGACTTGTCAAAAGGTTTGGTGTGTTTATTTCTAGGGCCCATTCTATGTTTTGATGAATGAGTACCCCTTACTCATTCACATGGGGGGGGGGCTGGGATCTGGTGACCTTTTTGTTAAAGGGGCTTCCAGATTCCCATAAGTCACCTTCTGCACCCCCACAACCACCAGGCCAGGGTTGTGGGGAGGAGGCTCTTGTCCTCCTCAACATGTTGACAGCATGTGGCCTGGTATGGTTTGGGGGGCACAAGCCTGTCCCCCCTTTCTTGGCATGTCCGGCTGCTTGCTCGGATAAGGGTCGGGTTTGGATTTTGGGGGGACCTCACAACATTTTTTTTGGCTTTTCAGTGTAAGGACCCCCAAAAAACATGGATTGTGGGGAACCTCTTTGACATGACAGCTTGAGATGTCTGATATTATTTTGTTACCCAAAAAACCCTCTTCTATGCCCCTCTCTACTTTAGTTTCACCTTGTTACTATGGCCTAGCTTTCCCTGACTTTAAGGCAAAGTTCCTCTCAAATGTCATTTCACTGTCCAGTGAGATCTCATTGAGGACACTCTCTTTTGGCATTGGGTTGGTGTGTTTATATCTTGGGCCCATTCTATTTTTTGGGTGAATGAGTAGGGGTACTGTGTACCCCTTACTGATTCACATAGGAGTGGTCCCCTTGTTAAAGGGGCTTCCAGATTCCGATAAGTCACCCCCAACCCCCACAACTACCGGACCAGGGTTATGAGGAAGAAGTACCCCCCATGTTGATAGCATGTGGCCTGGTATTGTTAAGGGAGTGGGGCGCACGCCCTCCCCCCCTTTCCTGGCATGCCAGGCTGCTTGCTATAGGTCTGCTATGGATTTTGGGGGGACCCTCCTTGAAGTGACAGCTCGAGATGTCTGATATTATTTTGTTACCTAAAAATTAGGGCATTAGGACTTTTAGATTTAAAAGATTTACTATGGTATAGGGAAAATTCAGAACTGCTATTTTTGCCTGGAAATAATATCAGTGTACTTTCTGGTGTATGAGTGTGGCTCATAGCTGTATATCTACAGTGTGAGATTAAGGCCCTGATGTCTCTGTTAGTTTTAGGAGATTTAGAGTGAGATTTAAAAATGTCACTACTGTGCTACTCACCTTTCTTCTTCTTGGTTCTGACACGAGGATGCAAAATCCCTGCCTCTACCAAGAATGCCACCTTCATATAGAGACACAATGCAGAACTAAGCATGGTAAATCAGTAAATGGTAAAGATCAGTTGCAGGCAGACCACAGGCAGTGCCCTCTGCCTTTCTTTTTGGCGCATCTTCTAGAGTTCAATTTCTCTTTAAAAAATTTCACTTTAAAGGTACAACTATAGTTATTTTAAGCAGATCTTTATATTTCACATGAAAGTCAAACTTTTGCTGCATTGCTCATGCCAAGGAAGCCAGACCCAGGAATGACAGACAGGTATTCTTTTATTAGTCCCTCAATAATGAAATAAAATCTGTGACAAGTTTGTCTGCAAGCTGCCAGATATAACTGGCTCAAATTAGGTGTTGGGACCAGCATGCTGGCATTGGCTGTCATTGTAGTGTCCCCCTGGAATTGGTGGTTAGTAAAAAAGTGCTACACACACACACACACACACACACACACACACACACACACACACACACACACACACACACACACACACACACACACACACACACACACACACACACACACACACACACACACACACACATTGGTGGACAGTGAGAAGTGCCCCTTAGATTGTCTTATACTGGTGGAAGTATGTCTTGTTATGTTTGAGAACAGTAGGAACAATATATATAAAGAGAGAAAATACTGTGCTAATCTAAAATAATAAATAAAAATAAAGCTGCTACATAAAATGTGACTAAAATTAATAAACATGGAATGAAGATGTAGCGCTAAGTGAAGAAATGAAGCCCAATAATTTGGGCCTCCAATCAAAGCAAAGTGATAAATAATATCAATATAATGAGTCCATACAGTGTCCATAGAAATTTTTTGTGTTGTGAAGAAAGAACATGTAGCACTGAAGGGTCATCACATAACTCTTGATTGGAGGCTCAAATTATTGGGCTTCATTTCTTCACTTAGCGCTACATCTTCATTCCAGTAGGAACAATGTGCCTTATGTTTTTATCAGTGTAGTGCCTCTTACATGGTTGTCAGTGGGAAAAATGCCCCCTTACAGACGGCTTTAAAAATCAATGCTTTCAGTTGTAATTATCTGAGAGACAAAAGAAGGGGCTTAACTGTTCAATGCCACTAGCTCTGCTGAATGACTTGGTGCCAGAGTCAGGGGCGTCGGAAGAGGACAGGCAAACCAAGCAGCTGCTTGGGGCCCCGAGCTGTCCTGTGGCCCCAGCAGAGGGCAGCACAGCAGAAAGAGGAGCCAGAGGACTCGAGGAGGCAGCACGGGAGGAGGAGGTAAGACATTCCCCCCCGCATATCCACTGTAATATCGTGCGATCGGTGCCCCCCCTCCCGCGAACGGCGTCAATGTCCCGTGATGTTGTCCATTGTGCTTGGGGCCCCCAAATTCCTTCAAACGGCCCTGACCAGAGTTATTCAGTAGCATCAGATGAGGAGCCACTGCTCACTGCTCAGGAAACTTATGGCAACCTCTGGTGGGACCTTAGATGAGAAAGGCTGATCTAGACACATTCTGAATAAATTGCAATATGAGGCTCCCCCTTTTCCCCCTTTTTTCTCTTCACTCACAAATCTGTGAGTTTTTCCTGTTATGCCCATTTTATTTTGATTTGGAAACCTCCTTAAAAAACATATTCTCATATTTGCTATGGCAACAATCGAAGGTCATTTATAGACATTGAAAGTAACAGACCATTCTGGTATTGTATGAATAAACCAGTCCTGTCCACCAAGTTATGTAAGAAATAAAGGCCATTGATGATGGTAGAAATATCTTCTTATTACTTTATAACCTGTTGGATAGACTTCTCTGTGTTAAAAATATGTGTAGCGACCTCACCTCTCACTCCCTCCTTCTCTTCTCAGTCAATGGCTCTCGTCTAGGGTTCCAGGGAAGAGAGTGTGGCGCACCACCAGCTCGTATCCTCTTATGTGCAGAGGTGTGAGCTATAACCTTTTACCTTCGGGCCTGTGCCCCTGTCCAGAGCCAAAACTTCCCTTGAGAATGACCCTTTAACTCCCAGAAAGTCAAGTTCCACACCACTGAAAGTCCAACACTTATTTATTCTTCAGAGCAATAAATAGTCCTTTAAGAGCGACTGGTCAGACATAGAACAGAACACAGTGAAGAGGAGGTCCAGGCACAAACTTGAACTTGGGTTTTCTAGGGTTCCGTTATAGCGAGAACAGGCTTGGTGCACAGTCGCTGCCACTGACCGTGAGGGGGTCTCTGCCACAGACCAGATGAATAAGGCCTCTGCCACAGACCTGGTTGTTGGGTCTCTGCCACCAGAGAGTACCTCACCCCAGACTAAAGGTGTCTGGGGTGGAACCGAAACTCCGCCCCCGGGCCTAGGGCACCCGGAGACCCCACACACATGCACCCAGGCTGAAGGTGCCTGGGCGCAGACCTCGTGCGGAAGATGTCTGCCCCCTTTATACCCTCTCCCAGCATGCACAGCGGGTTCCCCGCCCTGCTGTACTACTGCTGCGAGAGGACACAAAAGGGCACAGCCCTCCAATGGTGGTTCAACCCCAGCCTATGGCAACAGTGCCACCTATAGGCCGCAGGGAACTAGACACCATTGATATCCTTCACTGACATAAATTGGTCCAGGAATCCTAACAATTGTTGCATCTGAGCCTGATACCACTCAGATGCCTCCCCTAAATATGACCACCCGCTACATATGATTCTTTGTTTTCTGTTCCCTCACCATCACCCCCCTTTTGTCCTTCTATTCATTCATGGCATATGCTTTTTCCTTTTTTACTTTCTCTTTAGTAAACATTTTTTTAGACAATATTCTGTAAGAAATCATTTTTTTTTTGTACTGCTTCTCTTTGCAAAGCCTTAATAAAACAAGACCGAACCGAAGGTAAATTGAACAGACTTTCTTACTTTAGTGCGGTCACAATGTTTTTTGGATAGCACCAGCAATTCTCTGACTTTATTTATTGCTTGTAGCTATTCTTAAACCGTACCTGAAGCTTCTGTAACCCCACAAACAAGATAGTCTTATGTTATTATGGATCTCAAGACAAAACACTGGAAATCTTTTTAAACCCATATGGAAAATCATTGCCTTGCTTGTATATTGTAGTACACAAAGGTTCCAGGAGGTGGCAGTTAAACCATTCCATCCACCATACAGAAAATGTAGTCAAACTTCCATCTGAATTGTTGCAAGTTTACAATTTTAAATTGGGAACCAAAACAGCCTAAAATTTAATGATCCAATCATAGTCATCTGACTTCAACCAGACCTGACTATTGTCTCTACATTTTACATATACAATCATTTTATAAGCAAACTATACTAAAAATGTATATTTTGTGTTTCCAGCTTTATTTGGTACAATGGGGCAAGGAGTGATGGCATACTAAGAGTTAAAGGTTTGTCTTTGTAACGTAGTATGCACTAACAGACAATGAATAGGCAGGTAAGGATCTAAGATTCCTAATTGGAGACTAGAAATAAGACCACATTGATGTTGTTGATAGGAATATGCCCTTATTATTAGTAATATAAGATTTCCTAATTTAATGAGAAGAAAAGAATAATCCTTTTCAACCGAGAAAGCAGGATATTTGACCTTCGTCTGGCGATTAGCATATGAAGGACTTAAAATTATCTCAGTGAAAGGGCACATTTTAAAGACAATTTAAGACTATGTGCAGCAACAACCATCTGAGTTCAGATGGGAATAAAAGAAGATTTCTGTCTATGGTGTCTCTCTTCCATTAATGACATTTATGAAAAGGTCTTATATTATGGACTGCATGGTAAAGCATAATTTTAAAAGAATCATTCTGTACAGGGATAATGTGAGTAATCAGATGGGAGGTAATTGCATTTTTAAAATATGTACTGAAACAAAACATGGTTTGCATTGTAAACATAGTAAATTTTACTTGGATAAATGGCGACTATATAAAAGGGGAAACAAATGCTACTCATACTGTTTTAGACTACCACAATTTTATGTTTTAACCACTTCAATACCACATTTTCACCCCCTTTCTGCCCAGGCCAATTTTCAGCTTTCAGCACTGTCACGCTTTGAATGACAATTGCGCGGTCGTGCGACCTGGCTCCCAAACAAAATTGACGTCCTTTTTTTCCCACAAATAGAGCTTTCTTTTGGTGGTATTGTATCATCTCTGCGGTTTTTATTTTTTGCGCTATAAACAAAAAAAGACTGTCAATTTAGAAAAAAACTCAATTTTTAACTTTTTGCTATAATAAATATCCCATTAAGAAAAAAAAAAAAAAACTATTTCCTGACTGACTCCATGGCAGCCTACGTGTGGGTTAACCCCGCCTCCTCTCCAATGCTATAGGACCCCATACCCATAAAAGTAAGCTCACCTCTCAGCACTGTCTTCCTTTTTTGTCCTCCTCCAATGGACCTGAAGCATGCACGTCCGTGCAGATTCCCGGATGGATGGATGGCACACCTTCTAGCGGTGCAGCTCGGAACCCAACCATGGGCGGGTGGAGAGCTTGTAGAAACCATGATCTTCTGGGATGGAGTTGCTGCTGTGTGCCCAAGATCAGAACGTCCTCAGCTGGCAGGTCTGCAACTTTATTTCATGCTCCATGACGGTCGAATCTGTGTTGCTATATGTATTTGTTTGTTTTTTCCTAATACATCCCCTGCTCTTCCTAATGGCGGCTGGAAGGCTCTGGGTCCCAGATCGCAGCGGTGACCCGAATGTCGGGCGCCACCGCCGTTCACGCATGCGCAGTGCCCGCTTCCAGAGCGAGGCTTGGTTTGCGCATGTGCAGTTCAGCGGATCCTCCGGCGGCCGCGCAGGCGCTGTTGATGGCTTCCCTACTGCGCAGGCGCGCTGTGTAGACATGCGGTGATGTCACAAGGTGGGATTTTATAAGCAGCTGCAAGCCTGTGACAGCTGGGATTTCCCTAACAGGAGAGCAGAAGCAACTGAAACACCCTTTGTTCCAGGTCAGTGCCTTTAATTGGGAGGCATTTTTTCTTGCATGGTTATGCCTCTTGCTATATGGTAGAGCCCCTTTTAAAGGGGCAATTTACTTATTAATGTTTTTTGTATATGTAGCGGGGACATCCTTACATGTTGATGTGTGTTTTCATATTTTAATACCATCCTTGCAAATTGATGTGTATCTGCATACTTTAATACAAAGTCTATGTACATTGCTATGGTTCAGTATTTGGAGCCATCTAGTGACCAAATACTGGTAATGCACATATATGATTTTTACACCAGAAGCACAAAGGACTAAACAGGAAATGACTGCTTGTTTTGATTGGAAGGCTGACCCTTGTTACCCAGGAGACTTGGTGACCTACCCATGAACACTTTCTTTAGCAGTGCATTCTGGGTAGGATATAAAAGGAACCCGAGCGGCCATTTTAGGTCTCTTCTGGATGCATGGCCTGCCTGTAAGGACCTGTGAGGAGGTTTTCCAGAAGAAGCGGCCTACAGCCATTGCGGAGCGTAACCCTAACAGACTGTGTGAGCGATCTGACGGGATAAGAGACACAGTGACCGGATATGGAAGATCCAGAGACACTCGTCTGAGCATCAGAGGACCCGATTCACCCAGCGGATCGGTCGGCATTGAAGCAAGCCACAAACACCGGACCAGAGCTACTATACAGAGATTTCGATCCAGTTGGTGAGCAGGTTACGGCCCACAGTTTTATTATACATTTGCATCCAGTCAGACTCATATACAGATTTCGCTGGGACCTGTAGTCCCACGGAGGAAGATTACAGTAACTGACACCAGGAAGACATAAGGCCTAATTCTTATTGCATCTTAAGCATTGTACTATACTTAAGGAAACACTTTCTGGAACATTTATAGAAACAGTAACAGGATCACCTTTAAGTCAATCCTAATTTCTTTACCTTTTTGGATTACAATTTATAAGAAATCATCATAGCTAGCAGAAGACAAGAAGATTAAAGACTGTACTTTTAATGAGATCTCGCAACTAGCTATAAAAGTAGGGGGAGCTCCCTTGTAGTTTCACCGTGTAAGGTTATTGTTCATATTCATTGTCCTGTCGTTCTATGTTAAGGTGACAGTACAAGAATTGTATTCATCTGTTTATCACAATTTACAGTAAAGTATACTTCTGGTTAAGTACCCCAATTGTGTGGAGTATTGTTTTTCTCCCACCAGGTGGAGCCAGTGGATCCTGGGGTTACAATACAGGTATTTTGTATTGTCTTATATCGTACTGTATTACATTGCACCACAGCTGCGCCAAGGGAATTGAGCCAATTTAGTGGGGTTTACAAGTAGAGTGCAGGCCCAAATCAAACCAGCAGCTCCTTCGGGAGTCAGTGCTACATATAATACTATAGGTTTATTTATCAGACCTGTTTATCTTGTGACGCTCCAGTCCAGAGGTTATGGACCAATCACCGCTTATATGTGGCCAGCCCTTACGCACTAGGTATGTGCAGGAGGGGGGGGGGAGAGCTTGGGGTTCAGTCGCAAGTATTGCTGCTTGATGGCTTATCTTTCTTCCCCTTTTTTCCTTTTTAGCCCTTCCGCAGATCTTCAAATCGACACAGGCCTTGCCATGCTGCAGCATTCGTCATCGTCAAAATCAAAACACAGACGTGATTCCCTGTCTGCATCTCACCACCAGAGGAGAAGCTCCCGTTCCTCCTCCAGACACCGCTCCCACCGCCAGGACAGTTATTCTGATCGGAGAGCCTGCTGGGGATGCGGCTCACGAGTCCCAGAGGGCAAATCATTATGCAGCCATTGCTATGCCCATGCGGTTGGGGAAAAAGAGACAGAGGATCAACGGATCGAGTCTCTAGTGAAACAGGTGGTGCAACGTTCTCTAAAAGAGATGGATGCTTCCCACGCACAAAGCCAGTCCAGCGCTACTCGATCTGGCTCCCCGGCTGATGTGGTCCGTGAAGTCCCAGGTCCTTCCCAGCCCTAAGCATCCTCGCCTCTTCCCTCGGAAGGAGAATTGGAGAGTGATGAAGAGAGTGTGGAATTTGATTTCTCTCAAGTGACTCCGCTTATTAAGGCGGTCAAAGAGGCCCTTATGTGGGAAGACCCATCTACTCCCCCAGCTAAACAGGAAACATTTTTCAAGCGCCTGGGGAAAGAGCGCCCAAGTTTTCCGCTTTTAGCAGAACTAAAGGGCATTTTTGACGAGGAGTGGAGCAAAGTTGACAGGAAGTCCTCGATGTCAAATAAAGCCTCCAGAATGTATCCCTTCAAGGCGGATGAGGTAAAATAACTGGAGAATATTCCTCCTGTGGACGCAGCGGTAATGCTTCTGGCTAAGCACGTCACGCTCCCTCTGGAAGACGCAGTCTCCTTTAAGGACAGTCTTGACAGAAGAATTAATCAGGACCTCAAAAGAATTTACGGTCTTGCTGGGACAGCTTGTAAACCCGCCCTAGCTTTGGCAGCTGTGTCTAAGGCTATGGAGGCATGGACAGAGAATGTAGATTCCTTTCTTAAAGGTGTTTCAGAAGAACTGGCCAGTAACTCAGCAGCAGAAGAGCTAAAACTAGTAAGCAGTTGGGGTAGTGTAATATTAAATAATACTTTATACTCTGAAACGGTGGTTTCTAAATGATCTATGGGGACATCTTGATGCCTATGGATGCTGAGGACCGGCGAATTGTGGTTACGGGGACACTCGATTGGCTCTTCTAGTTAGACAGGATGCTTGGCTATAGATTTTTTTTGTTGGAGAGACGTCCCCGTTTGGATATGACACGGTACGTCTCACCAATGATGTCTGTGGAGGCTCTGGGCAGGGAGGATACTTCCGCCCTTAGAGGTCCCGGACTTGATGAGTCACTTCCGCCCACACGCAATGTAGGACGTATCCGCAGTTGACGGAAGTTTCACGGCGTGTTGGGGTGAGTCATCACTATGCTGAAGTGGCACAGCTGCTGTTCGCCCTCTGATGGTCGATTTTGGCGGAGGAATTTCCGCCAGTACTTGATGAGATGCGCCGGCGCTGTGATATGTCCTGTATCCACCAATTGGAGTGAATAGTATAAAGGGAGGTTTTGCTTACTGTGTAGCCAATCCCATGAATAAGTCTCAATGACGAAACATGTCGGGGCGTGGCTACACAGCAGGCTATTGAAGATTCGGTAAAGCGTGTGTGGAGTGCTGTGTGTTATATACTTTAAATTTAGCCACCTTTGGAAACGGTGACCACGAGCGGAGAGGACAGGTAGAGAATATACATTGTGCTGTTCTGTGCCCTGTGCTGATCTTGGGTCTGCCGTGACCACTATTCGTTGGTGGAGACAGTTTGAAGTTATTGCTGTGGATTCGGTTGCAGTGTAATCTTGCTTATTTTGATTGGTTACCATGTGAGTGCAATATTTGAAGATTTTGTAGTACAATAAAAACTGAATTTTGCAGTATTACACTATTCTTTGCACTTTTATTTTTGCATTTATATGGAGCTTATTTGAAGATCACTGTATCGGATGCTGAACCATTCCACCCATTTGAGAGGTGCTATTTGCACATCTGCCAAAACACGAGAGTGTGAGGCATTGCATTGCGGTGAGTGTTTCATCTGAAGGGGGTTTGATTCACTTGAACACTGTGGTGTGGTGGAAGAGAAGAGGAATTCAATCCAACTTTTGAACACTTATACTACACACTTATATGGACTTTATTTTTCATTTTACCACTTTTATACACGTTTTTTATGGTTTTTTCTTTATGTCAATTTTAGGATTTAATAATATATCACTAATTATTTTTGAATCACAGCATATAGTAATATGATTGTTATATGCATTTAGCACCACTTATAGTTTGTCATTCTATTTTTAGTGTGTTTACTATTATTCTTACAGGTTTATATATATTTAAAGTGGCTGCTGTTAGAATTTTGTGCACTTTTTCTTCTGTTAAACAGCGCGGTGGGGTAATCATTAGGGCGGTGTTGTATTGATTACCAAATTTTTTCATTATTTGTATTATATAACCACTTGCAGCTATGGAAGCCATTAATTACTTGTCGAATAGGCAGATTAATGCTGAGTGTGTCTTCTTCACCAATCAAGAAATGGTTGTATGTGAGGAAGACTACTCAGGGGCACTTAAAACGCTAGAAAACCTGCTTGAAAAACAGGTTAAAGCGTGCTGGGATGTGTTCACTTTTGAGCACTACAGCAAAGAGGGATTAATCTTTAGAAGTTTGAGGTGGGAGGTACCCCCTCAGGATGGGCTCAATGAAGTTAAATATATGGATGAATGGCTTTGTTTTTTTAACAGAGTTAGTAGCAAGTTGCAGGATTTGGTCTTAAAAAGGAAACAAATCAAATTGAGCATATTAAATGAGAAGATCAAAGAAATACAAACTATATTGGAACCAGTTCAGGAATCAAGTTTAGTTAAGGAATTTAACACTAACATGAAAAAGAAACTAGAGAAGGTCGATCGAGAGACTCAAAAGGAGGAAAGTTAAAAAGTATAATCGAGATGCCAATGATTATAAAACTAATAACATGTATGCCTGGCAAAATGCCATTACCTCATCTGAGGATCCTGTAGTGATTAAAGTGAATACCAAACTCAGTGTACCTATTTCTAAAAAAGATCCACCAAAAACAAATGGAAATAAAGGAACTCTGAAGAAAGGAGAACAGGGGTCACATGGTCCTATTAGGACTAATGCTAAATACACCTCTAAGGAAGTTCAGCATGGACCCTATTATGAGTCACCGGGACCACAATATCATTATCAGGGGAATCCGAACTATCAATCACCCCGTCCCTCGCAATATTATGGGAGAGGTACGCCATATAACCACTACCCACCACAGGGCTATGAACAATGGCACCAATACCCCCCTCTAGACTACCCACAGGGTCCGGGACATATCCCCACACATAATCGCTTTCAGCCATTAGCTGAGGAGGACTATGGAGGATATCATCAACAGTCTTTTTTAGGGGCTCGGGGGAGGGGTGGGAGGGGAGGAACACCAAAGAGGAATTTTCACCCAAACAACAGGGGAGGGGGGGGGAGGGAAGGTTCTTCATACCCCCCGTACAGAGATCCCGTGCCTTTCCAAAGAGACAACGGGGATGCAGGGCAGGAAAGCGGAAACAACCCAAAGAAAAGGATGAGGCACAATTAACTACGGGCATTTTCAATATAAGCAAAATCGAATTGAACCCTAAAGAATTAAATATACTGGGAATGGGTCTTAAATGTGCCCCAAGAAAGGTGATGAATAAATTCGATGTTTATATTGACACACATAAATTTATAAGAACTATGAACATGAAGAAGTACTTTTTAAGTCACCCTGTGGAAGCCACTACTAGAAGTAGAGTGGCATCAGATAAAGTTGATAGTGGCCTAAAAAATAGGTCCATATTCAATCCTCAAAACTCAAATAACCACTTTATTGAGGTCTTCAAGCAGTTGGTTCTTAGGGATATCGAAGAACTTCCTGAGAAAAGGAATGTGAATCCAGGTTACATAAAGGAAGGAATCAAATCCCTGGAAAAGAATAAAAACATTATTATACGCCCGGCAGATAAAGGTGGAGGAGTGGTACTGATGGACAGAGACTTCTATCAGAATCAGTTAACTGATTTATTGAATGATAGAACAACATATAAAAGGTTGGTCTCTGACCCTACGAAGGCGTATCAAATACAGCTTGAAGCTCTTGTGGAATGGGGGTACCAGATAAACGCTTTAAATTCCAAGGAAAAAAGATACCTAGCCCCATCAGTGTGTAGGATCCCAGTGATCTATACACTTCCAAAGATTCACAAGAATGCAACTGTGCCACCAGCCAGACCCATTGTTAATGGGATCGGGTCGGTTACAGCTAGGTTGGGTGAGTATCTTGACAAATTTCTCCAACCTAGCGTGAGAAGCACTAAGGCTTATCTGAGAGACACCTCACATTTGTTGCAATCTTTGGAGGGTGTGAAGTTCAAATTAGGATCAGAATTTTTTTTGGTGACAGCGGATGTAGCGTCGCTCTATACCATCATCCAACATGAGGACGCTGCATTAGCATTGAACTGGGCCTTGAGTAAAAGAGAGGATATTCCACATATACAGAAGAAATTCCTGGGACAAGCTCTAGAGTTTTGCATGTCGCATAATTATTTTTGGTTCAATGGTTTTTTCTTTTCTCAATCTGTTGGCGTAGCAATGGGAGCAAAATTTGCTCCCAGCATAGCAAATTTATTCATGTCAGAGTGGGAGGATAGACATGTTTTTTGAATCAGAAACCACAGATCATTTTTTATTGTAGATTTATAGATGATCTCTTGATGATTTGGAAGGGTTCTGAAGGTGCTCTAATTGAGTATCTGAATATCTTGAATGAGAATACTAACAATATCAAATTGGAGTATCATATTAGTAACCTCTCTGTCAATTTTCTGGATGTGACCATTGATTATTTAGATAGAAGATTGAAAACAAAGGTTTTCTTCAAACCCACAGACCGTAACAGTTTCTTGTCTATTAGGAGTGGACATCATCCGGCCTGGATTAAAAACATACCAAAAGGCCAGTTCCTCAGAGTGCGACGAAACTGTACGGATGACAATGATTATCACACCCAGGTGGCCACACTAAAAGAGAAATTTGTTCAGAAGGGATACTCAGACAACAATTTTAGATAGTATGATACAGCAAGTGGCAGAGCGCCCAAGAGAACAATGTCTTAAGAAGAAAGATGCCAATATGAATCAAGGGAATAATGAACATCAATGGGCATTCTTATCAGGGTTTCATGTTCAATATAAGGAGATCGAAATGATCTATAATAAGCATTGGCACATTCTTTTAACATTATAGGTTTATTGAAGATAATATAGACAAGGACAACTGAACATAGCATTTGCAGATGCAGCTGCACGTTAGATATGTTTATGCACAAATCGAGCAAGTAATAATTCAGCATAGTTTCTATGACCACAATAGTCTAACTCGTAAAAAAAAAACCAGGGAGTAAAAAAAAAACACTAAGGAAAGCAAAGAAGAGTATCTGGTTTCAAGCTCAGCTATAGCTACGTGAGTAGCTGGTAACATGAGTTATTAATAATAACACTTATGGTAAATCTGGGTGGTGGTCGTACAACATCAATTATGAAGGGCAACTGTGTTCTCAACATCAGAAGACAAAAGAAATATGTATAATACAAAGGGGAAAGTGCTAGGAGGTGGGGGTGGTGGGGCCGGAGCCCCGGCCCAGAGAAAAGGTAGAGAAAGGGGAAAAAGTTTTGGCCTGAGGGAAACCGCCATATATCAGTGGAGAAATGTAGGGTCGGAGGACCATCATGGGTCTCCTACTCCGCCCTCACGTTGGGGTCCCCAGAAGGTGAGTTGGACATGATATCCGAGTAAACTGAAGAGTATCTAAATATCAGCCATGGTTGCCATGTAGAACGAAATTTTTCCACCATATCAGTGGTTTGAGTCAGGGTCTCTTCCATTTCGTAAACCTCAGACACCTTTTTTAGCCAATCAGCAATGGAAGGAACCCTCTGTGATTTCCAATGGAGCGGGATCAAGGACTTAGCCGCGTTTAGCAGATGTCGCGTTAAGGAGTTTTTATACCTCCTCAGAGATACATTCGTGACGTGAAGCAGGCAAGTGGCCGCATTCAGCAAGATCTTAGTTTCGGTGATTTGAGAAATTAGGAGTTTGACCTTCTCCCAAAATATAGAAATTTGCGGGCATAGCCACCATATGTGGAGCAATGTGCCCACCCCTTGCTGGCATCTCCAGCAAGTGGCTGGTATCTGTGGGTTCCAACCGTGCATCTTGGCCGGGGTGTTGTACCAATGTGTCATTAATTTATATGCAGTCTCCTGCGTCTTGGTGCTTAAAGAGCATTTATGAGTCAAGATACATGCATACCTCCAGTGTTTAGGGGAAATCTCCATCTGAAGCTCCTCCGCCCATCTCGCTCTGAGTGTATCTGCGGACGTGTATTTTAGGTTTTGTAGGTACGAGTAGGTCAGTGACGTAGTTCTCGCACTTGTGTCACCCAGCTGACAAATCGACTCAAAGGCCTCAAGGGGTCTCTGTAATTTGCCCCTGTCAGGCCTAGTCCCTAGGTAGCTACGTAATTGGAAGTATTCCCAGAGGGACATGTGTGGGAGTTGTGCGTCAGTTTTGAGTGTCGCCCAGTCTTTCACTACTCCCCCCGCCATGCATTCCCCTGCCAGCAGGGGTTGAAGGCGAGTCTTTGATTGGTAATGTGGGTTATTCAGACCTGGAGCGAAGTCGGGATTGTCTTTTACTGGCGTCAGGGGGCCAGGTTGTGAGGAAAAGGGTAGGTGTTTGGTCAGGTTATAGAAAATTCTCAACGTGCTACCAGTGAGGGGGTGGTGTTTGAGGCTGTGTGGTAGGCTGTTCCAGGGAATCCATGGGGCAAATTTAAGGGGAACAGGGGATAATGCTTTTTCTAGGGAGACCCAGTCTTTAGCTGCCTCATGGCAATGCCAATCAGCAATTCTAGTCAGGTGAGTAGCTTGGTAGTAAGACCTGAAGTCTGGTATGCCCATTCCACCCTGATCTTTAGGCCTCATCAGGTACGAAAACCTGATTCTGGGCTTTTGCGAGTTCCATAGAAATTTTAGGAGGATGCTCCTAAGGGACGTGAAAAAGGAGGCAGGTATCAGAAGTGGGAGAGCGTGCAATAAATAGAGCAGTCTGGGAAGAATAGTCATCTTAATTATTGCCGCCCGTCCAAACCAGGAGAAATATCCCGACTGCCATCTGAGTAAGTCTTCTCTGACTCTTTTAAGGAATTCCGGGAAATTGCACCCAAACATGTTTCCTAATCTGGGGGTGAGCCGAATCCTCAAGTACTTCAGGGCCTTCGGTTCCCATCTGAAGGGAGAGGCTGTCATCACCTGCCCCAGCAGTTGCCTAGGAAGGGAGACATTCAGGGCTTCAGACTTAGCGTAATTTATCTTAAGATTGGAAACGTAGCCAAATTTGGTAAATTCCTGCATCAAATTCGGCAAGGAAATTATGGGGTTGGATAAAAAGAAAAGCAAATCATCCGCGTAGGCGGCCACTTTGTATTCTTTAGTTGACACTCTAAAGCCCCGAATGTCTGCATTAGCTCTAACCGTTCTAAGAAAGGGCTCCAGTGATAAAATGAACAGAAGAGGAGACAGGGGGCAGCCCTGTCTTGTGCCGTTAGTTATCCGTACGATATCTGATAGGGCACCATTGATTTTCAATCGGGCCGTTGGGGATTGATATAAAGCAGAGATCCTGGCTAGCATACGTGGTCCCAGCCCTATCTTCGTACAGGTGGCTAGCATAAGGTCCCAAGCCACGCGGTCGAAGGCCTTCTCCGCATCCATGGACAGGAGAAGGCCCTCTATCTTCCCAGTATAGGCCGCATTAGACAATAGCATTGCCTTAATCACGTTGTCTTTAGCCTCGCGGCCAGGCATAAAGCCCACCTGATCTGGGTCGATGAGATTCGAAAGCAAGGGGCTCAGCCTGGTAGCCAGGACCTTTGCGTATAATTTGACATCAAGGTTTAGTAGTGAGATCGGACGGTAGCTGGCACATTCCACTGGGTCTCTACCTGGTTTGTGAATTACTGTGATATGGGCCGAGAGGAAGTCTGGGGTGACCTGTCTGGGATCAGACAATGAGTTCAACGCAGCTGTTAGTGGCGCTACTAGAAGCTGAGAGAAAGTTTTATAATAGATAGAGGTGTAACCGTCTGGGCCCGGGCTTTTACCCGATTTCAGTTGTTTAATGGCAGTTTCAACCTCTGAGGGTGTAAGTGGCTCTTCCAAGAGTGCAATGTCCGAGTCAGGAAGAGCGGGCATCCCACTCTTAGTTAAGTAGTCCTCAATAATCCCCGCCCTGTCTCCCTCCATAGTCCCCCCTTTGTGTTGAGGTGGGAGGTTATATAACTTTGTGTAAAAACCATGAAAATGTTGCGCTATCGCCTCTGTGGTTATATCTAGTTTACCATCAGGTCTCCTAATGCCCGATATTAGGTTTCTGGCATTCTGTTCTCTCAGTGCCCTCGCAAGGACCTTACTAGGTTTGTTCCCGAACTCATAGTAAATTCTCTTTTTGAAAAATAATAGTCGCCTTGATCTATTATCAAAGAGCTGTTGGAGATTCTTCCTGAGATCTAGAAGGTCAGTCGCCGTCTTCATACTAAGAGACTGTTTATGGAGGTTTTCCAATTGTTTAATTTTGCCCGTTAGGGTAGTCATTTGTTCCTCTCTTTCTCTTTTGCGGATTGACCCCATTTTGATAAGTTCCCCTCTCAAGGTACATTTATGAGCCTCCCAGGTCATGAGTGGGTCCGTGTCTGGGGTGGAGTTCCGATGAAAGAAGTCTTTGATTGAGGCGGTCAGGGTCATCAGTGAGTGAGGGTCTGTTAGTAAGGACGCATTTAAACGCCACGACTGTGGGCGTGGAAGGGGGGAGTGTACATTCAAGGTTAGTGAAATCGGCGCATGGTCCGAGAAAGTTTTTAAGCCTATATGTGAACCTGAGACATGAGTCAAGTCCCTTTGGGAAATAAAGAGATAGTCAATGCGGGAATGTCTGTTATGTGGGGGTGAAAAGAACGTGTAGTCTCGTCCGTCTGGATGGCCAAACCGCCAAGCGTCAATAAGTTGCAAGCTTTGGAGTAGGGTCTTGATCCTTCTAAGGATCCTGTATGTAATGCAGGTTTTACCATTAGAGGTGTCTACGGACGGATTGAGGGGGATATTAAAGTCGCCCCCTAAGACCAGGCAGCCTGAAGTAAAACCCAACAGTTCCCTAACAATGTGTTGACAAAAGGTCACATGAGACCTATTTGGAAAATAGACGTTGGCCAATGTCAGAGGCCTATTATTGTAAAGGCCCTTCAGAAAAACAAATCTACCCTTGGGGTCTATCAGCTTTTCCTGTAAGGTAAAAGGGGCGTGTTTGCTAATCAAGATGGTGACACCCTTGGTCCTAGAGTCGTCATTGGTCGCATGGTATGCCTCTGTGAAAAAGGCGTTTGTCAGACTGGGGACGTGGTGCGTTTTAAAGTGAGTTTCCTGTAGAAACACAAAGTGTGGTCCACATTTCTTGAGTTCCCGTAAGAGCGTAGAGCGTCTCTCGGGCACATTCATACCTTTAACATTATGTGAAATCACGAGCGGACCTCGTCCAAGGTCAGAGTAGGCCATGTTGAAGGGTCAGAGCGAGATGGGTCGAAGTGTGCCTGTAAGACAAAACTGTCGCGATAAGGTTAGCAGCAGTACCTCAAGTCAAATCAGCGGCCAAATATATACAGAGCCAGAAAGGAAAGAGAGAGAAAGAAAAGGGGGAGGGATGGTGAATGAGAGATGGCAAAGAAAATCAGAGAATTCCCTGATCAGGCAGAACACGTCGTCCTGAATAAGGAGTAAATTAGTGTGTCCAGGGCTGACCCGGCAGTCCCGGACACACTTGTTGGGGAGAGCGGGAGACGCCCAACTTTTAGGGTTTGGATTGGGCTAAAGCCCTCAATTATGCCAAACCAAAAAAATAAAAATTTAAACGTTGCACACAGTGAGATAAAGGAAAAACAGAAATATGTAGTGCAATCTAACATATATACACACACACAGCCTGCTTGAGAAACAATAAACTGAAATAGGCTGGTTCGAACCAGAGTTCAGAACATATCATGTCCACCCGACCCATTGGAAGGGTTCACCGCGTAAGCAATGGGCAGTACGCAATACAGGGGGGTTGATCAGTATTAATCAGGAGTCCCCTCTCCTCTTTACACATATACATCAGAGCTATTACCCCCGAAGGGGGTGGGTGTGGGTGAGGAGGGAGGAAGAAGGAGAGGAAGATGACAAAAAAAAAAAAAAAGGGGGGGGGGGAAAGGTGAGGAGGGGGGGAGGGGGGGGGGAGAGGGAGGGAGAGGAGGAGGGGGAGGAGGGGTAGGTGGAGAAAGGGGGGGCGAGAGCTGAAGGGAGGAGGGGTATGCGACCCCAGAGCATATGGAGTTAATCACTCCTAAATTAGTTGAGTCAGAGCAATCCTGAGAAAAAAAAAAAAAAAAAAAAAAAGGGTGAACTGATAAGTAGAAATATAAGTGTCACACTCATCAGGGAGGAGCTCAGAGGGTCCTGGTTTAGGCTTCAGCTTGTCCTCTGCGGTCTTCCCTTGAAGATCTAGGTGTTCCAGCCGTGGAGCCTCCTGCGCGCTGCGGTTTCTGCTTCTTATAGAGCCTCTTCTCCGGAGTGGATTGAGGGGATCTTGAGGGTGATCTGTCACAAGGTGGGTCTTGGAATTCTGCATACCAGTCAGGTAGAGAGATCGGGTCCAGGCCTAGGGCTTCACAGAAGGCAGGTAAGTCATCAGGCTCGCGCAGCACATGTTGATATCCATTGAAGTGGACTGTTAAGGCAAACGGGAACTTCCAAGTATATTTCATATCGCGCTCCCTCAGTTTCACCAGCAGAGGGCGCAAGGCTCTTCTGTTTCGCAGGGTGATCTGCGAGAGATCCTGAAACAATAGGATGTGAGCTCCATTGAACACAATTTGTTCAGACCTCCTGGCCTTGCGCATGATCTCTTCTTTCAGAGTAAAACTCTGAAGACAGCAAATGATGTCACGTGGAGGTGCAGAGTCTGGGCCCTTAGGTCTGAGAGCCCTGTGTGCTCTTATGAAATCAATCTCTGTTTCTTCCTGTCGTTCAAGCACACTATTAAAAACTCTCTGGAGGGCAGGGATGACATGGGGGGGTTCTACAGACTCCGGGATCCCTCTCACCCGGACATTATTTCTCCTTCCCCTATTGTCTAAGTCCTCCAGGTGCCTATTGATTTCAATAAAACGGCGATTATGAGAAAGGTTGATCGTCTCTAATCGGCGGATCGCCTTGTCCCTGTGCTTCCCTGCGGACTCCGCCGCCGCCATTTTCTCATTCAGGGACATCAGGTTGGATTTCAAGTCCGTAATGGCGGCGGAGAACGTGGACTTGATGTCCGCTGCAATGACCGACATTGCTGCGAGCGTGAGGGGCTGGTCAGGGAGTGCTAAACTCCTACCTGAGTCCTCTGGAGCAGACTGGGAATCTTCACTATATTCCTCCTCAAGCTGATCAGGCGCCATTTTGGATTTCCCCACGTTGTTGCTGCGGGTCCCTGTATGGGCTTTAAATAGGTCCGGGATGTTCCGCGATGTGGCAGCGGAGGACCCTCGCCTCGAGCGTGAGTTTGGGGTGTTGTAGAGCCGCTTGCCCGGCATCGAAGATCGCTGGGTCGGGTGGATTAGCAGGTGCAGGCCGTGTGTGTACCGGAGCTCTTCTACTGTGCGTCCATGCTCGTTGCGCGCCAAGCCACGCCCCAGCATTGGCACATTCTTAGTAGGGATAGACATTTGGGGCAGTTTTTACCTACTAAACCTAGATTTATTTATAGAAAGGCCCCAAGTTTTGGAGATCGGATTGTACGAAAGATTCTTGATCCACCAGAACAAATGCTAAAGATTGATTTAAAAGGTTTTTTTCCTTGCAATAAATGCATTTGTTGTAGGACAGTGAAGATCCATAATAGGGGAAAAAAACTGGTTATGAGTTCTGATCTCAAGACCTTTGACATTAATGAGTTCATCACGTGTAACTCCTCCTACGTGGTGTACTTATTATGGTGTCCATGCGGGTTGCTCTATGTGGGGAGGACTAAGAGACTATTACGTATTCGTATCTCCGAGCACCTGACTAATATAAAAAATGGCTTTAAATACCATAGTGTATCAGTTCATTTTAAGGAGAAACACAATCAAGATCCCTCTGTAGCTCAATTTTGTGGTATAGATTGTGTATATCCAACATGGAGAGGGTCTAATAGAGTCAGAGACTTATCGCAACGCGAAACTCAATGGATCTTCCTTTTGAAGTGTTTATTTCCGAGAGGTTTGAATGTGGAGGTGGATCTTAATTGCTTTATTAATAATTTTTGAATTTTTTATATAGCTTTTAAACACATCCAAATCTTATTATAATAATTTGGAAACTAGACAAGTGTTTTCTATGGTTCCATATAGATTAAGTAATGATGCAGTCTATACACTCACCAATAGGGGGCTGGTACGGATTGTGTTTGTTAATTTGATCGTATCATTTTCTCTTTAGCCAATGTGCAAGGTGTTAAGGCTAATATGTTCGATTCAATGCCCATAAATGAGATTACATTTGTGGCTATCAGTTTGGTCACAAAAGGGTATTGGTTGCACACACCATACATTGTTATATCTATGTTTGTGGATGTGCGCATATGCCTACTCAATTGAATTTATTGGGTAGGACTACAAAATATAGTTCATCCATTCATTGATCCCATTAATTTTAATCTTTTAAGTAAGAATTTTTAGAAATATTTTTTAAATAAATTTTAAAGTAATCTTAATATTTTTAAATATTAATTTTGATTAAGTTTGAATGATTATTTTAAGGATTTATATTGTCTCACTTTATTAATTTTAACAACTAGTAAGCAGTTGGGGTAGTGTGATATTAAATAATACTTTATACTCTGAAACGGTGGTTTCTAAATGATCTATGGGGACATCTTGATGCCTATGGATGCTGAGGACCGGCGAATTGTGGTTACGGGGACACTCGATTGGCTCTTCTAGTTAGACAGGATGCTTGGCTATAGATTTTTTTTGTTGGAGAGACGTCCCCGTTTGGATATGACACGGTACGTCTCACCAATGATGTCTGTGGAGGCTCTGGGCGGGGAGGATACTTCCGCCCTTAGAGCTCCCGGACTCGATGAGTCACTTCCGCCCACACGCAATGTAGTACGTATCCGCAGTTGACGGAAGTTTCACGGCGTGTTGGGGTGAGTCATCACTATGCTGAAGTGGCACAGCTGCTGTTCGCCCTCTGATGGTCGATTTTGGCGGAGGAATTTCCGCCAGTACTTGATGAGATGCGCCGGCGCTGTGATATGTCCTGTATCCACCAATTGGAGTGAATAGTATAAAGGGAGGTTTTGCTTACTGTGTAGCCAATCCCATGAATAAGTCTCAATGACGAAACATGTCGGGGCGTGGCTACACAGCAGGCTATTGAAGTTTCGGTAAAGCGTGTGTGGAGTGCTGTGTGTTATATACTTTAAATTTAGCCACCTTTGGAAACGGTGACCATGAGCGGAGAGGACAGGTAGAGAATATACATTGTGCTGTTCTGTGCCCTGTGCTGATCTTGGGTCTGCCGTGACCACTATTCGTTGGTGGAGACAGTTTGAAGTTATTGCTGTGGATTCGGTTGCAGTGTAATCTTGCTTATTTTGATTGGTTACCATGTGAGTGCAATATTTGAAGATTTTGTAGTACAATAAAAACTGAATTTTGCAGTATTACACTATTCTTTGCACTTTTATTTTTGCATTTATATGGAGCTTATTTGAAGATCACTGTATCGGATGCTGAACCATTCCACCCATTTGAGAGGTGCTATTTGCGCATCTGCCAAAACACGAGAGTGTGAGGCATTGCATTGCGGTGAGTGTTTCATCTGAAGGGGGTTTGATTCACTTGAACACTGTGGTGTGGTGGAAGAGAAGAGGAATTCAATCCAACTTTTGAACACTTATACTACACACTTATATGGACTTTATTTTTCATTTTACCACTTTTATACACGGTTTTTATGGTTTTTTCTTTATGTCAATTTTAGGATTTAATAATATATCACTAATTATTTTTGAATCACAGCATATAGTAATATGATTGTTATATGCATTTAGCGCCACTTATAGTTTGTCATTCTATTTTTAGTGTGTTTACTATTATTCTTACAGGTTTATATATATTTAAAGTGGCTGCTGTTAGAATTTTGTGCACTTTTTCTTCTGTTAAACAGCGCGGTGGGGTAATCATTAGGGCGGTGTTGTATTGATTACCAAATTTTTTCATTACTTCTTAAAAGAAAAGCGGTGCCTGGCGCCCGGTAATAGACTTGACGTACCTGAACAAATTCATAAGGCACGGAAAATTCTAAATGGAGACTCTGTCAACAATCCAACAAGCCATCCAACCAGGTGACTGGATGATTTCGATAGACCCGAAAGACGCCTATTTCCACGTGCCAGTGGCAAAGGACTTTCTAAAGTACCTCCGGTTCCATGTCGGGCAGGAACATCTACAATTCATCTGCCTACCGTTCGGATTGACAACTTCCCCTCGGGTTTTCACCAAGGTCCTCTTGGCCGTAGTGGCCCTCATCAGGTTAAAGGGTGTGCGTCTTTACCATTATTTAGACGACCTCCTAGTTCTATCTCAAAACAGAGAACAGCTGCTGGTGCACAGAGAACAAGTGATCTCAACCCTTTCCATCTTTGGTTGGCTTCTAAACTTGGGAAAAAGCCACCTGGATCCAGCCCAACGTTTGATTTACTTAGGGGCTCTGTTCAACACAGTGGAGACCACCATCTCCCTGCCGGTAGAGAAGATTCCGGTGTTTCAGAAGAGGATTTCTCGTGCTCTGGATGCTTCTCATCTGAAAGCATCACAATGCCTAAGAATCATTGGCACAATGGTCTCCACGACCCCCATGGTCAAATGGGCTCTATGGAGGTTACGCCCTTTTCAGTCAGGGTTCCTCTGGCAATGGCAGTCAGGGGACAAGAGTCAACTCATCCACATATCCGCAACAATGAGGAACAGCCTCTTCTGGTGGCTCCAACTCAAGAATTTGCAAAACTGTCACTCCATTGCCCCCATCTCCTGGGTTACAATCACGACCGATGCCAGCGGTTCCGGCTGGGGGGCCCTCTGTGGTCAGAACCTTGCTCAGGGCAGGTGGGACGCTCACCTCCGCAACCCAGGCTCAAATGTCCTAGAGCTCCGGGCAGCTTGGTGTGCCCTCCAATCCTTTTCTCGGTTTCTGAAAGGAGAATCGGTATTGATCAGGATGGACAACACTACGGCAGTGTCATATGTGAAGGGACAAGGGGGGACACGGAGTTCCACACTTCTTTTAGAAGTCGAGCCCATCATGACTTGGGCCCAGAAAAATCTGGCCAACATATCAGCAGTTTTTATTCCGGGAGTACAGAACTCACAGGCGGATTTCCTCTCACAAACTCGTCTAGACAACGAGTGCTCCCTCCATGTACAGTCCTTCAACTGGATTCTGTCCCTGGGAGTCAATCCTGATGTGGACCTATTCGCTTCCCCTTACAATTCCAAGGTAGTAAAGTTCTACTCTCGGGGCCGTTGCAGCCAGGCAGTCGGAACGGATGCCCTGACGGACAGATGGAGGTTCAGGAGGGCATACGCCTTTCCCCTGATCCCGATAATTCTCAAGTTCCTGAGGAGACTTCAAGCGGAATCAGCCGAAGTAACAGTGGTAGCTCCTTACTGGCCAAACAGGCCTTGGTTTCCCCTCCTGATCCAACTGAGCTACCGGGACCCAGTACCTCTTCCTCTCAGGCCGAACCTTCTCTCTCAAGGGTCACTCCTACACCCTTGTCCAGCACTGATGAGACTGACGGTCTGGTTCTTGAGAGGGAGAGGCTGGAATCCCTCGGTTGCGCCTCTAGAGGGATGTCTACACTGTCGAGCTCAAGAAGGGCAAGTACCAACAAGGTTTATAGAAGAATCTGGGCAAATTTGTCGAGTTCTCCTCTGCTTCTGGGAGGTCCTTCAAAAATCCAGGAGTTCAGGATGTGCTTAGTTTTCTGCAAACCGGACTAGACTGACCCTTATCTGTTAGCTCTCTAATAGTACAAGTTTCGGCCTTGTCAGCCTTCTCTGGGGTCTCATGGGCAGTCCATCCCTTAGTCAGACAATTCTTTCGGGGGGCATCAAGAATTAAGCCCCAAAGGAAACAAAGATTTGTCAAGTGGGATCTTCCCCTCGTTCTAGACTCACTGACTGGACTCAGTACGACGGGGCCCTCCATTAAGGACTTTTCAGCAAAAGTAGCCTTCTTAGTAGCCATCACCTCGGCTAAGAGGGTCTCTGAGATCGGGTCTCTGGGTCATGAAGAACCTTTTCTACCATTTTTCCCGGATCGAGTAGTCCTTATACCCATGTTGGGTTCAAATCCAAAAGTATCTTCGGTATTCCACGAGAATCGAGAAATTGTTCTACCTACATTTAAGACTCCAGATTCCAGTGAAACTCATCCCCTGGATATAGGTGAAATCCTAAAGGAGTATTTGCAAATTACTTCTTCCTTCAGACGATCTGATCATTTGTTTGTTCTACATTCTGGAAACAACAAAGGGAAGAAAGCTTCAACCAGGACAATTGCATCATGGATTGTTCAAACAATCCAGCAAGCATACAGGGCTAAGGGCTTGGCTCCTCCACAGGCAGTGACGGCACACTCCACCAGAGGGATGGCAGCATCCTGGGCGGCGGCTCCAGATGTCATTTGTAAAGCGGCCTCGTGGGCCTCTATCAATACGTTTATGGCCCATTACTGCATTGAACCGGCATCATTGTCTTCTGTTAATTTTGGGTTAGGAATCCTGTCGGTTGACAGGACAAATTAAAGCTTTTCTGTTCAGCCTACCCACCCGTGTGGTCTGGCTAGTTATTTCCCACACGTAGGCTGCCATGGAGTCAGTCAGGAAAACTGAAAATGTATTACCAAATACTTATCATAATTTTCCTTTCCTGATGGACTCCATGGCAGACGGAGTTCCCACCCTGAAAGAAAAATATTAATGAAAGAAAGAAAGTAAGTGTCCAAGAGTCGGCTAGTTACGGAACACAGTCCTGAGAGGTGAGCTTACTTTTATGGGTATGGGGTCCTATAGCATTGGAGAGGAGGCGGGGTTAACCCACACGTAGGCTGCCATGGAGTCCATCAGGAAAGGAAAATTACGGTAAGTATTTGGTAATAAAATTTTTGTTTTTTTCTCAGTTTAGGCCGATATGTATTCTTCTACATATTTTTGGTAAAAAAATCGCAATAAGCGTATAGTGATTGGTTTGCGCAAAAGTTATAGCGTCTACAAATTAGGGGATAGATTTCTGACTTTTTTTATTTTTACTGCGATATTGCGGCGGAAAGATCGGACACTTTTGACACTATTTTGGGACCATTCACATTTATACAGCGAACAGTGCTATAAATATGGACTGATTACTGTATAAATGTGACTGGCAGTGATTCTTACTGTGGGGGGAGGGGACTGACTGGGGGAGGGGACCAATTGGTGTCCCTATGTACAAGGGACACACCATCGGTCTCCTCTCCCTGACAGGACGTGGATCTCTGTGTTTACACACAGAGATCCATGTCCCTGGCTCTGTAAATGCCGATCGCGGGTACCTGGCGGACATCGCGGTTGCCAGGCACGTGCATCGGCACCCACGTGGCGGGCACAGATTTTCCCAGATGCGCGCCCACGGCGGCGCGCAGGGAACTAGTAAACAGGACGTCCAGGGACGCCCTCCCGGCTATTGAGCACTGCGCTGTAGACGTCTTTTGTCTATAGCACGGGCGCGAAGTGGTTAAAGAGGACCTGTTTCTTTTACATGCTGTGTACTAACAATCAGATTATCCTACGATTTTCTGATCGTATTTACTGGCCTTAAAGTGGTATTAAAGCTTGTATTAAAAAATAAAAATAACAAACATGTCATATTTACCTGCTCTGTGCAATGGTTTTGCACAGAGCATCCCCAATCCTCTTCTTTTAGGATCCCTCGATGGCCCTCCTGGCTCCTCCCCCCTCGAGCAGTGCCCCCAGAGAAAGCCGGGGGGGGGGCACCAAATCGTGCTTGCTCCCGAGCTGCTGCTCTGTGCGTCCATAAGACAGATAAAGCTGTGGCTGGGCCCCCCACGCTCTCTCCTCATTGATTCACTTTCTGTGATTGACAGCAGTGGGAGCCAATGAGTGCCAGCTCAGCCAATGAGGAGAAAGAGTCTTGGGACTTCCCAGTCTCTCGTGCACATCGCTGGATCGAGGGGGGGCTCAGGTGAGTATTGGGGGGCTGTGGGGGGAGCATCATCTTTGTCTTGACTTAAAGTCAAATGTTGGTGCTCTGAGCAGATTTGCATGTTGAAAGAGAGGGTTTGTTTTACTGACTTTTTATTGATAGCACAATTATAAAAATACACGATGAACATAATTATTTTTCTACCCATGTACTTGGATTTTTGAACATTGTTTAACCACTTCAATACAGGGCTTTTTGTACCTATTCAATACCGGGCCTATTCTAGCACTTCTCTCCTACATGTACAAATCATCATTCTTTTGCTAGAAAATTACTCAGAACCCCCAAACATTATGTTTTTTTAGCAGACACCCTAGGGAATAAAATGACGGTCATTGCAACATTTTTTCTTGCACGATATTTGCGCAATAATTTTTCAAACGCCTTTTTAAAAAAAAAAAAAATGGTTTCATGAATTAAAAAATAACAAAACAGTAAAGTTAGCCCAATTTTTTGGGAAAATATGAAAAATAATGTTACGCCAAGTAAATAGATACCTAACATGTCACGCTTTAAAATTCCGCACACTCATGGAATGGCGCCAAACTTCGGTACTTAAAAATCTCCATAGGCGACGCTTAAATTTTTTTTACAGGTTACCAGGTTAGAATTACAGAGGAGGTCTAGTGCTAGAATTGTTGCACGCGCTCTAAAGCACGCGGCGATACCTCACATGCGTGGTTTGAACGGCATTTACATATGTGGGCGACTTACGTGTGCATTCGCTTCTGATCGCGAGCTACCGGGGACAGGGGCGTTTAAATTATTTTTTTTTTTATTATTATTTTTTTTTTTTTACTTATTTATTAATTTTTTTACAATGATTTTACTTTTTTTTTTTTGATCACTTTTATTCCTATTACAAGGAATGTAAACATCCCTTGTAATAGGATATGTGTGACAGGTTCTCTTTATTGAGAGATGCGGGGTCAATAAGACCCCACATCTCTCCTCCAGGCTGGAAAGCATGAGATCAGTGAACATTTTTTCACTGGTCTCATACTTACAGCCACAATGGCGGCTTTGTTTACATTTGAAGCCCGGGCGTGACGTCATCACATCGCGCCCGGGCCTCCGACGATCATAGAGATGACTGGTGACCATCTGGTCACGAGTCATCTCTATGCTCATCACGTGACCCCACCAACGACGCCGGAAGATTCGCTCCGGGTCCCCGATCGCACGGGGAGCCCGGAGAAGCACCGGATGGCGGCGGGAGGGGGTGGATGTCTCCTCCCGCCGCCTGTAAGAACGATCAAGCGGCGGAACCGCCGCTATGATCGTTCTTATGGTGCGCAGAATTGCCGGCACTTCAAAAGGATATCTGAATGATGCCTCTAGCTGCAGGCATCATTCAGATATCCCCCTACAAAGCCGAGGACGTCATATGACGTCCACCCAGGATGGGAGATCCCATCTGTGGACGTCATTTGACTATGGCTGGGTAGGGAAGTGGTTAATTACCTATGAATAGTACATTATCCCAAGCTAAAACAAACATTTCAAAATGTTTTAAACTTTGATGCCTTTTTAACGACTAAGCTAAACATAACTCAAAACTCATTTGCTTTGAGCATTACTAGAGCTCTTGTCACAGAAAAAATGTTCTGTTCTTTTGAGATAATTTTGTAAAAATACATGTATTTGATGCACTAATTCTAGTTCCAAGTTAACATTAATACATTGAGTTTACAAAACATAAGTCATGGGTATTTGCTTACAAGCTTACTAATAGCTACACTAGGGCAAATTGAGAAAATGTGCTGATCCTTTTCTCGGAGACCCCCTAACAATATGGTGTTTGATTAAAACCCATCTTGCTCTGCCTAAAAGTATCTAATTATTTTTTTGGAGCTTCTTAGAGCACTGATTTATTTAAAGCAACTACATGTAAGCGGAAAACACATAAAAAAACGCTGCTGGAAATCGAACTCTCTCTGCATAGAGTCAGTCAAACAAAGAGTCACACAATCTACTGCATGATACATGCTAAAACTGAAGCTATACTACTAGATAAAGTTTCTAATTTTGAATCCTTATGGAGACCTTGGATCAAACACTATTTACCCCCTGGTTTGGACTATTCACTAATTTCTCCCTGAGAGATTATAATATCCACCCCGCTACTATGTTTACCTTCACCTGATTCTCGAACTAGTGGTCCCCCTGGACATTTCTTTCTCTGTCCCCTCTCTGCCCTATCCCCTCTACTAGGTTTATTCTTGTTAATTATCCGACATACCAACTGTAATAGAAGATGCTTTGCACCAGATAAAGCCAAGCCAAGAGAAGGAACTTGGCCCTGGTTTAGCCAAATTTATTCCCCCAGCTATTCTACAACTCATTAACTTTATATTTCTTTATAGGTTCATTCTATTCTATTCTCTTCGTAGATGATATTATTATATTATATTATTTCAATCAACTTAATTTCTCAATTAATTGTCATCAAATAGCTGCCATGAAGCTATGATTTTGACATTTCATGTTACATAATCTTATCATACAACCCGCTAGGTTATCTATTTTCATTTACATTTATAAGAGTTACTTTCCTAAATAATTACGCCTTTTTCTATTATACTTTTGCACATGTTCTGTTAATCGAATATCTATTTCTATTATATTATTGTATATGCTCTGTTGATGGAATTTTTTTGATAATTATAAAATTCAATAAAATATTTGAAACAGAAAAAAAAACGCTACTTTTTTGCTCTACCTCCTTTGCAGGACCTGTGAATGCCTCTATAATACTGTTGGATTTGCATTGATCACTTTGTAGGTGAGCAACCGGGAATTTATCTCAGACATAGAGTACCGTGGCTACCCCTGGGATTTCTGCAAGGGGGAAAGACGTACATCTGGAAATTTTAAATGCTGAAGAAGCTTTCCAAGGTTGCAGCACTGGAATGGAGAAGAAGCAGGAGTAATTGACCACCGGAGAGGTGAGTATTACAGATGAACTTCTGATTTGAACTGAATTTCGGCTGTACAGAGGTTCATCGAATGGCCGAGCTACAGTAAATGGGTGTTTAGCTGAGCTTTATCACCAGCTGCAATGTGTGATGAAACAATTAGCAGCAGTGTTACCTACCACTGGGAAATGTGCTTTCTGCTCAGGGCTCCTGGATGTTAGGGAGCCCATGGCTCCACCCTTTCAGCTGTCAGACAGGGATTCTGGTCTGACAGGTAAATGTAAACAAAAAAGTGCACATGGTCCTCAAAAAAGTATTGTCCTTCGGGTCTGGTAGTCAAGGGGGACCCCAGTCAAAAAAACTGAAAAGGTGTTGGGTACTCCAAAAATCCATACCAGGCCATTATCCAAGCATGTTGCCTGGCAAATCAGGAAAGGGAGAAAATGTGTAGCCCCAACCCCCCCCCCCCCACCTGAACCATACCAAGAAACATGTCCCCAACATGGGAAGGGCACCTTGCTGGGGGACCCCTTTGGCAAAGGAACTTGTCCCTTACAAGGACAAGGGCTTCTTCTTTTAGAACCTTTTTTGGAATCTGAAATTCCCCTTTAAGAATAAGAGGGCCTCAAAATACTGCTCTTCGTGTGATTAAAAGCCACAGACTTGGGTGGCGCAAGCACCCTAAAAATGCATTTACATTCAAGATGGTGCTGCTATAAGACCACAAACAGAACAAAATAGATTATAGCGCACACATACAAAAATGTCATTTTAATCCTGCAAGTCTATTTAAAAACACCTGAACATATTCAAACATATGGGGATTTGGTCACACTATGGTCATCTAGTGCTAAGCCCACTTTCTGCACCAAAGTATCCACTGTAATTGTGTTGTCCCCCCTATACATTGTAAAGCGCTGCGTAAACTGTTGGCGCTATATAAATAGTGTATAATAATAATAATAATAATGGGGTACTTTGACGCAGTAAGTAGGCATAGCAGTATATGACCATATAGTATGACCAAATCCCCATATTTTTGAATATGTTCAGGTGATTTTAAATAGCCTTGCAGGATTTAAATGTCATTTTTGTATGTGTGCGCTATAATCTATTTTGTTTGTTTGTTTTTTTTTTTTTTTTTTTCTGACACCCAATTTTGGATATGTCCTTTATTAAAGCGGAAGTAAACCCATCGATTTAACAGTTTCAAAAAGCAGTTACATTCCAGGCATGCCGGGAATGCCAGCTGTCACATTGGTTGTACTCTCAACCAAACTGTCAAACCATCCAATGGCTGGTGTCATAACTGATCACATGTGCAACATCATGGCAGTTGAAGATTAAACAGAGGCCAAGATGGCAGCTTCCTTGCCTGAAAATGATAGGAGGGTTTACTTCCACTTTAAGAAAAAAAAAAAAAAATATATATATATATATATATATATATATATATATACTGTATATACTCGAGTATAAGCCAAGTTTTTCAGCACATTTTTTTTGTGCTGAAAATGCCCCCTCGGCTTATACTCAAGTCACCTTTTTGTGACTGATCTCCCAGACTTTGGGGACCCGGTACCAACACACATGTAGCCCCACTCTTCCTCTATAATTGTGCAAAGTTTGTTGTCCGGGGGACCTACGGCCGGGGAGCACCGATTTTTCAAAGCCGGGCACCCCTTCCATGGACTCCCATGTTAAACGGCCATTTCTTTGGTGATTTTGGGGACCCGGTACTGGCCGGTCGTAGGTCCCCTGGACCTGAAACTTGGCACACATGTAGCCCCATTTCTTCTCTACAAGTGTGCAAAGTTTTTTGTCTGGGGACCTACGGCTGGGGAGCACCGATTTTTCAAAGCCGGGCACCCCTTCCATAGACTCCCATGTTAAATGTCAGTCTAGCCATGGGCACAGTGAGGCATGGGCACAGTGAGGCATGGACACAGTGAGGCAAAGTGAGGCACAGTGAGGCATGCAGATGGACACCCTAGGCTTATAATTGAGTCAATAAGTTTCCCCATTTTTTTTGTGGTAAAATTAGGTGCCTCGGCTTATATTCAGGTCGGCTTATACTCGAGTATATACGGTATATATAAATTGGGGACAAAGCAGGGGTGCGTGTTATACGCCGACAGCGTACCTCACAGAGCTGTCATCTCCTCTCCACTCGGCTCCTCTGCTTTCACGTCACACACACACACACACACACAGTCCCGCCTCCGCCACCGGCATTGGACCAGTGTTCTGCCTATCACAGTAGCTGGTCCAATGCTGATGGCGGAGGCGGGACTGTGTGTGTGTGTAACGTGAGAGCCGAGTGGAGAGGAGATGATGGCTCAGTGATTTCCTGATTCAGGCTGCTGGTGTGGGAGATGGTCAGACTGCAAATGACGGTAGTTAAAAAAAGGCATTAATGGCAATAATCAGGCTGCATTGATGACTTTATTTGGGCTGCATTGATGCATTGATCAGGCTGCATTGAGGACTTTATTTGGGCTGCATTGATCAGGCTGCATTGAGGACTTTATTTGGGCTGCATTGATCAGGCTGCATTGAGGACTTTATTTGGGCTGCATTGATCAGGCTGCATTGAGGACTTTATTTGGGCTGCAGATGGACATTGATTGGCACTGACCCTTAATTTGCTTCAAAGTTGTTTATTTGAAAAATATGTTTTTTTCCTGAAACTTCCCTCTTAAAATTAGGGTGCGTGTTATACGCCGATACATACGGTAAATCCATTGTCAATCTTGTCGTTCAATCATGCAGATCTATGTCAATGATGATAAATGATGGATGCTGATCCACCAAAAGAAAAACCCCGCTAATGGCTGATACGATCCGCAGAATAAAAATGACTGATTCAAATAACAGCTCCAGATCCC
Organism: Rana muscosa; assembly: GCA_029206835.1. Taxonomy (NCBI): domain Eukaryota; kingdom Metazoa; phylum Chordata; class Amphibia; order Anura; family Ranidae; genus Rana; species Rana muscosa. The sequence continues at coordinate 1,012,957,668 of CM055116.1, forward strand.
TGCTGCAGAATGTATACCAAAAGGTGGGGTCTCCCGTGTGGTGTTATTGATCGAATATGAACACCCCACCCCTTTATTTTCATTATACAGTGGAGACTGGGAACTGTCATTCATGCAGAGTGATGCATACAACACTTCTAGAAGTGTTGGATATCTGTATCCAACATCATGTGCATTTCTCTTCTTCCAATTCCATACATCACTATTAAGCCCAGCATGTTGTTGGTTTAAAATAAATCAGTGATCTCAATTTAGATTTAGTCATAGTCTTTTGACTAAAATGCCATTTTGATTTTAGTTATATTTTAGTCACTTGAGTTGTTTTAGTTCTAGTCGTATTTTAGTCAGCTATTTAGAAAACATATTTATCAACAAAATTAACACTGCATTTAGCTCCTATTGGCTATAAAAGGGTTCAGATTCGGCACCCAAACTTTTGTAAGGGTCACAAACTACCTTGAATCCAATCTCTGGGGCATTTGGCTCATCATTAATGAGTATATATTGTTTTCTGTTAAAGGGTTTTGGACTTAAAATGTTTAGAAACCTGTCAGGATCTCTTTAACCACTTGCCTACTGGGTACTTTTACCCCCTTTCTGGTAATTTTTCTCCTTCACTGATGTGCGCTGATGAGGCTGCACTGATGGGCATTGAAGGGCACTGATAGGCTGCACTGATGGGCACTGATGAGGCAGCACTGGTGGGCACTGATGAGGAGGCACTGATGAGGCTGCACTGATAGGTGTCACTGATGGTCACTGATAGGTGGCAATGGGCACTGATAGACGGCACTAATGGACACTGATAGGCGGCACTAATGGACACTGATGGGCACCAATAGATGGCACTGATATGGGGCACTGATAGGTGACACTGATAAGGAGGTACTGATGGGTACTTATTAGCAGCAATGGTAAACACTGATTTGCAGCACTAGTGGGCACTGATTGGCAGCACTGGTGGGCACTGTTGGAACTGCACTGATAATCAGGACACTCATAATCAGTGCCCTGATTATTATTATAGATTCCCATTTTAGAGAAGCCGGTTATTGGCTCTCTTCTCCTCTCCTCACGCTGTAAGTAGTGATGAGCCGAACACCCCCGGGTTCGGTTCGCACCAGAACCCGCGAACGGACCGAAAGTTCGCACGAACATTAGAACCCTATTAAATACAATGGATGCGAACGTTCGGATTCTAAAGTGCTAATTATAACGACTATTATCCATGTTATTGTCCGAAACAGAGTTTGGGAACCCGGCTTCTGAACCAGGGGACATGTATCAATGCAAAAAGAAGTTTTAAAAACGGACGTTTTCCGGGAGCAGTCATTTTAATGATGCATAAAGTGAAAAAAAAAAAAGTCAAATATTCCTTTAAATATTGTACCTGGGGGGTGTCTAAAGTATGCCTGTGAAGTGCCACGTGTTTCCCGTGTTTAGAACTGTCCCTGCACAAAATAACATTTCTAAAGGGAAAAAAGCCATTTAAAACTGCTTGCGGCTTTAATGCAATGTCTGGTCCCGGTAATAAGGATGAAAATCTTTAGGAAAAATGGCATAGCTACCCCATCAACCCCCCCCACCCCAGCCCATTACCAGCCCCTTTGGGTCTTGTATGGATATTAAGGGGAACCCCGCACACAAAATAAAAAAGGACCTATATACTCTGAACAGCCGTATACAGGCGGTGCATACAAGACAGGGACTGTAGGTTTGTTCTTATGTAGAATCTGTTTGTAATTTTGAACAGCTGCATTGTTTAAGTGGAGCTCCATGCCAAATTCCTTTTTTTTAGCTTTTTGTAAAACATAGGGAACGGTTATCACCCCTGTCACATTTTTTTTGCTGTCTGTGCCCCTGTTCAGAACATTTCACCTCACTTTGCGTCCCAATGACAACTGTTTTTGAAATGTGGTGTTTTTATTGAAAGAAGGATTGGTGATAAAGCATCAGTAGAGAGGAGACACCTTTCTCCCATATTAATTCTTACAGGAGAGAATTTTCCTTCCAAGGGGTAGATTTCCTCTCACTTCCTGTTGTCTTCTTCCGTTTGCAAGTAGTAGTAGTTTGTAAGTTGGATGTTTGAAAGTAGGGACCTTCCGTATATACTCTGCAGAAATTGGCCCCTTAGGTGTTGGTGTTGGCACAACACTGAAAGCACTCAAAGTTATTCTTGGTGGGTGCTGGAACGCCCTGCTGTCAACTATAATATCAGGAATTGTAATAACATATAATTGTTGATCAGTGGTAGTAAAAATTGGGCCTTTGATGGTGGTGCTGGTGCCACAACACTGTAAGGCCTGACAGTTACTCTTGGTGGGCGCAGCAATGGTCCCTGCTGTGAATTATTCGATCAATAATTATAATTGCATGCCCCTTTTGAACAGGGGCTGAAAAATTGGGCCTTTGGTGGTGGTGGTGGTGGTGATGGTGGTGCTGGTGCCACAACACTGTAAGGCCTGACAGTTACTCTTGGTGGGCGCAGCAATGCTCCCTGCTGTGAATTATTCGATCAATAATTATAATTGCATGCCCCTGTTGAACAGGGGCTGAAAAATTGGGCCTTTGGTGGTGGTGGTGGTGGTGATGGTGGTGCTGGTGCCACAACACTGTAAGGCCTGACAGTTACTCTTGGTGGGCGCAGCAATGGGCCCTGCTGTGAATTATTAGATCAATAATTATAATTGCATGCCCCTGTTGAACAGGGGCTTAAAAATTGGGCATGTGGTGGTGGTGGTGGTGATGGTGGTGCTGGTGCCACAACACTGTAAGGCCTGACAGTTACTCTTGGTGGGCACAGCAGTGGGCCCTGCTGTGAATTATTAGATCAATAATTATAATTGCATGCCCCTGTTGAACAGGGGCTTAAAAATTGGGCCTTTGGTGGTGGTGGTGGTGGTGATGGTGGTGCTGGTGCCACAACACTGTAAGGCCAGACAGTTACTCTTGGTGGGCGCAGCAATGGGCCCTGCTGTGAATTATTAGATCAATAATTATAATTGCATGCCCCTGTTGAACAGGGGCTGAAAAATTGGGCCTTAGGCACTGGTGGCACAACACTGCAACCCCTCACAGATACTGTACTTGGAGCACAGCAATGAGGCCTGTTGCAAAGTATTGCATCAAAAATTTTAATTACACGCCCCTGTTAAACAGGGGCTGAAAAATTGGGCCTTAGCCACTGGTGGCGTCACCCATAAACCAAAATGATCTTCCAAGCTATCATCGTTAATCGTATCATTGAGGAGGAGGAGGAGGATAGCCAGTCAACATAACAGCACAGGCACTCAGCATCAGCATCAGTCTTGAAGGGATGTGACATTTTAAAATCAATTAGTCTGTTATATCAGCATCTGGTGTGTGGTAGCTGGTGGTGATCCAAGACTGGTTCATCTTGATGAAAGTCAGTCGATCAACCGAGTCGGTGGACAGGCGCACCCTGTGATCCGTGACAAATCCTCCAGCAGCACTGAATGTGCGTTCTGAAAGAACGCTGGATGCAGGACAGGCCAGTAGCTCAATTGCATACTGTGCAAGCTCTGGCCAGTGATCCATCCTCAAGACCCAGTAAGCCAGAGGATTTTCGGTGGGGAAGGTGTCCAAGTCTGACCTTGCCCCTAGGTATTCCTGCACCATGTATATCAGACGCTGGCGATGGTTGCTGGAACCGATCATACTTTGGGGCTGCGGTCTAAAGAATTGTCTGAACGCATCGGTCAGACGGCCACCTTCCCCACCGCTCCTTCTTTGACTGCCCGAAGCCTCAGCAACTCGTTGTCCAGGACCAGGAGTTTGTAACCTCCCAGTCTCTGGGAACGCGTTGCACAGACCTTTCTGCAAGGCCTCCCGGAGTTGTCTCATCCTCTGCTCCCTCTGCGACGGTACGATAAGGTCCGCAACCTTACCCTTGTACCGTGGTTAAAGGAGAGTGGCCAGCCAGTAATGGTCCCTCTCCTTGATCCGAAGAATACGAGGATCCTTCCGCAGACTTTGCAGGATCAGGGAGGCCATGCAGCGTAGGTTAGCTGAGGCATTCAGTCCGGAGTCCTCTGGGTCACTAAGGACGACATGATCCGCAGCCACCTCCTTCCAGCCATGTACAAGTCCACTGGTTTCTTGGGACTGTAAATCATCCCTAAAAGACTGCTGCTGATGATGCTGAGTGCCAGCCTCCACCTCCATGCTGACACAATCCTCCTCCTCCTCCTCCTCTTCCTGTGCGATGGGTGGGACAGAAGGAACACTGTCTGGGTAAAGGGGGCCTTGAGAGGCAAGGAAGTCCTCCTCTTCCTGCCTCTGTTCTGCCTCAAGTGCCCTGTCCATTATTCCACGCAGCGTGTGCTCCAACAGGTGGACAAGAGGTACAGTGTCACTGATGCATGCACTGTCACTGCTCACCATCCTCGTGGCCTCCTCAAATGGTGCCAGGACAGTGCATGCATCCCTGATCATGCCCCACTGGCGTGGTGAAAAAAACCCAAGCTCCCCTGACCCTGTCCTGGTGCCGTAGTCGCACAGGTACTCATTGATGGCCCTCTGCTGCGTGTGCAGCCGCTGCAGCATGGCCAACGTTGAGTTCCACCTGGTGGGCATGTCACATATAAGGCAGTTCTTGGGCAGGTTCAACTCCTTTTGAAGCTCAGCCAGGCGAGCACTGGCATTATAAGATCTGCGGAAATGCACACAGACTTTCCTGGCCTGCCTCAGGACATCCTGTAAGCCCGGGTACCTGCCCAAGAACCGCTGCACCACCAGGTTAAGGACGTGAGCCATACAGGGCACATGGGTCAGTTGTCCCTGTCGGAGGGCGAAGAGGAGGTTGGTGCCATTGTCGCAAACCACCATTCCTGGCTTAAGCTGGCGTGGCGTCAACCACCTCTCGGCCTGCCCCTGCAGAGCAGACAGGACCTCTGCCCCAGTGTGGCTCCTGTCCCCCAAACACACCAGCGCAAGCACGGCATGGCATCTTTTTGCCTGCGTACTTGCGTAGCCCCTTGAACGCCTACGGAGCACCGCTGGTTCCGAGGACAAACCACAGGAAGAGGCCATGGAGGAAGAAGAAGAGGAGGGGGTGGAGGAGAGAGGTGTGTCACAACCAGTAGTAGCATTTTGGAGGCGTGGCGGTGGAACAACCTCCAACACTACTGCACCTTGACCATGAGTCAGCAGTAATATGCACCTTACCGCTGACCGCCCTGTCCAGCGAGGCCAAGACATTGCCTTCCACATGCCTGTAGAGAGCCGGAATCGCCTTCCGTGCGAAAAAGTGGCGTTTGGGAACCTGCCACTGAGGAACCGCACATTGCACAAACTCACGGAAGGGGGCCGAGTCTACCAACTGAAAAGGCAGCAGTTGAAGCGCTAGCAATTTAGCCAAGCTAGCATTCAACCGCTGGGCATGTGGATGGCTGGGAGTGAACTTCTTTCGACGGTCCAGCAGCTGGGGCAGGGAAATTTGCCTGCTAGAATCGGACGTTGGTGTACTGCTAGCAGAGTGCCCGCAAGTACTTGCCTGTGACACACCTAATTCTACACCTTCATTCCTCTCAGAGCAGGTTTCAGAGAGGAGTGAAGGTATAGTGGGGTTGGAGATCCCAGCTGATGCGGTGCAAGAAGAGGTCAGCTTTGTTCTTTGGTGTGGGTCTTTAAGGTAGGCTTGCCAACGAGCTGCATGGCAGGTCAACATATGTCTGATCAAGCATGTGGTGCCCAAGCGGCTGATGTTTTGGCCACGCGATATACGCTTGAGACATATGTTGCAAACAGCAGCTGTGCGATCTGATGCACTCGCCTCAAAAAAGGCCCACACCAAAGAACTTTTTGAATGACGGGCAGAGGCAGCGCCCTGCACAGGCGGAGCTCTGCGATGTGATTCCGTCGGTGTGCTGCCCATACGCTGGCCACTCAAGGGCATCCTGCCTCGTTGGAGATGTGCCTCCTCCTCATCCTCCTCCTCCTCCTCCTCTCTCCTATTAGGCACCCACGTGGAGTCAGTGACCTCATCATCCCCTCCCTCCTCATCACTGGAGCCAATCTGGCAGTATGCTGCAGCTGCTGGAGCATGACTGCCAGATTGGTGTCCTTCTTGAGCATCCTCTCTCTGCTCTCACGCTGCTGCCTTCCTCTAGCTGGGTATCATCATCAGATCCTTCCAAACGCTGGGCATCCTCCTGGAGCATGTACCCAACACTGTGCTCAAACAGTTCGGGGGACTCCTCAGGAGGAGGACATGGTGGGTCTAGGGAAGGATTGACTAATGAAGATAATGATACCAGAGAAGAGGACGCTTTGGCAGCTGCTTTGCCAGTACCCTGAGCCTGGGTGAGAGAGGATGAGGAGGATGAGGTGGGCTTGGTCATCCACGCTACCAAGTCTTCGGCATGATGTGGCTCAACATGTCCAGCTGCCGAAAACAAGGACAAGCGTGTCCCATGGCCATGTGCTGATGACAATGCACCGCGTCCACGACCAGCACTGTTGCCCCCAGACACAGAGCCTGCTTGCCCTCTTTTTTTGCCTCCTGACTGTCTGCCTCTCCTTGGTTGCCTTCCAGACATTTTAATGGATGGCCTGCAGGGAGATGGGAAAAAGAGCAATAAGGGCTACCTTCAGGTGTATACTGTGCAGGAGGCTTAGCAACAATGACACTGACACTGTCCCCTGCCTATCCTTCTCTGTCCCTAAACACAAGGATTGAAAATATGGTTCAGCAAAATAGTTTTAGAACAGAATAGCACACTGACACTTTCCCTCACTGTCCTATTCTGTCCCTCCCTACAAACAAGATTTAGCACAGAATAGCACACTGATAATTTCTACGAGTGTCCTTCTCTGTCCCTAAACTCAAGGATTGAAAATATGGAACAGCAAAATTGGTTTAGAACAGAATAGCACACTGTCAGTTTCACTCACTGTACCTCTCTGTCCCTCAACTCAAGGATTGAAAATATGGTTCAGCAAAATAGTTTTAGAACAGAATAGCACACTGACACTTTCCCTCACTGTCCTACTCTGTCCCTCCCTACAAACAAGATTTAGCACAGAATAGCACACTGATAATTTCTACGAGTGTCCTTCTCTGTCCCTAAACTCAAGGATTGAAAATATGGAACAGCAAAATTGGTTTAGAACAGAATAGCACACTGTCAGTTTCACTCACTGTACCTCTCTGTCCCTCAACTCAAGGATTGAAAATATGGTTCAGCAAAATAGTTTTAGAACAGAATAGCACACTGACACTTTCCCTCACTGTCCTACTCTGTCCCTCCCTACAAACAAGATTTAGCACAGAATAGCACACTGATAATTTCTACGAGTGTCCTTCTCTGTCCCTAAACTCAAGGATTGAAAATATGGAACAGCAAAATTGGTTTAGAACAGAATAGCACACTGTCAGTTTCACTCACTGTACCTCTCTGTCCCTCAACTCAAGGATTGAAAATATGGTTCAGCAAAATAGTTTTAGAACAGAATAGCACACTGACACTTTCCCTCACTGTACCTCTCTGTCCCTAAACTCAAGGATTGAAAATATGGTTCAGCAAGATTGGTTTAGAACAGAATAGCACACTGACACTTTCCCTCACTGTACCTCTCTGTCCCTACAAACAAGGATTAGCACAGAATAGCACACTGACACTTTCCCTCACTGTACCTCTCTGTCCCTACAAACAAGGATTAGCACAGAGATGGAACACACTGACACTTTCCCTCACTGTCCCTCTCAACAAGGATTAGCACAGAATAGCACACTGACACTTTCCCTCACTGTACCTCTCTGTCCCTACAAACAAGGATTAGCACAGAGATGGAACACACTGACACTTTCCCTCACTGTCCCTCTCTGTCCCTACAAACAAGGATTAGCACAGAATAGCACACTGACACTTTCCCTCACTGTACCTCTCTGTCCCTACAAACAAGGATTAGCACAGAGATGGAACACACTGACACTTTCCCTCACTGTACCTCTCTGTCCCTACAAACAAGGATTAGCACAAAATAGCACACTGACACTTTCCCTCACTGTACCTCTCTGTCCCTACAAACAAGGATTAGCACAGAATAGCACACTGTCACTGACACTCTTCCTACCTATCCTTATTTGTCCCTAAACACAAGAAATCCAGGATTAGTAAAGGAAAAATAATGACACTGTCCCTGCCTATGCTTCTCTTTCCCTGCTCCGGAACACACTACACAAGGCCGCCGCGCTGGCGGCCTTTTATAGTGTGGGGCGTGTACTAAACCCCCTCAGCAATAATTGGCCACAGGCATCCTGCCTGTGGCCAATCATTGCTCTCCTCGCTGCCGGCGCTGTGATTGGCCAAGCATGCGGGGTCACAGTGCATGCTTGGCCAATCACAGCGCCTGGATGACACTGCGATGGCGTAGTGTATTGTGGGCCGTTCGCGTCACTCGAATTTGGCGCGAACGGCCCAAATCGTTCGATCTTCGTCGAACGATCGAACAGCCGATGTTCGAGTCGAACGTATGTTCGACTCGAACACGAAGCTCATCCCTAGCTGTAAGAATGAGGAAAAGAGTTGCGATAACCATCTTCTGTTGACATCCATGATCAGCTGTGATTGGGCACAGCTGATCATGTGGTAAAGAGCCGCTGATTGGCTCTTTACTTCAATATGTGATTAGCAGTGTCATTCGGACACTGTGATCACAGAGCACGCCCCCCGCATCCTGCAGCAGGCGCGATCACGGGATTCCGTCATATGACGGCGTCCCAGAACTAGACGACCGCGCTGTAGCTGTCATTCAGTTACAGTGTGGCCGACAAGTGATTAAACTAACTAAATTTTTCTTGAAAAAAAGCACTCCCCTCTGAGTGATCCATGTACATTGCAAGGATTTTAACTTTGTTGAAAATTATTATCTTTGGTTATTCTGAAGAAATGGCTGTTCGTGTGTGTACATGTGCAAAATAAATGAGAATTGGAGTGATTTCATTATTATCAATCAGCTGCTGCAGTTTCAGGGTTCTAATAAGGTAAGTGGCAGGGTCTGCATACCTTTAGGTGTAATTTCCCATTGGAAGTATCTCACCAAAAATGACTTTTTTTGTTTCAGGGAATGCCTAAAATCTGACTTCAGTGAACCAATCACACAAGTAGGAAATTATGTTTTAGGGTGGCCTTCTGTACACTATCTGCGCTGGAAGATTTTATCCTTCATAATCATGACCATGCAGAGGCGGCTCTAGGTTTTGTGTGACCTTAGGCAAAACTTAGACATGAGGCCCCACTCACCCCAAAAACTCAACTCAAAAATTCAAGCAATAGAAATGGCTGCAGAAAGATGCACAGATGTAGCACATAGTTCATCAGCACCACTTCCAGGGCACCCTCCTGACCCATCAGATATATGCAGCCAATAGAACATCTGGGACCCAGCAAGGTGACAACCACTCTAGGAATTTTCCCTGTGCCTTGGGAGAATGAGGAGGGGTGTCACTGAGTCATTCTACATCCACAGGGGAAGGAGAGTGGGGAATCCCAGCACAGTGCAGGGAGAGAGGATGGAGAGAGAGGGGGTGAGAGAGGGGGGGGGGGGAGAGGTAAGAGAGAGAGAGGGTAGGAGAGGGGGAGAAAGAGATGGAGATAGGGGGGAGAGGGGAAGAGAGAGAGAGGGTTGTGAGGGAGAAAGAGATCCCTAGCTCTGTCCCTGTCTGCAGCCCCATGTCCCAGTCTGCAGTCCCTGTCTGTGAGAATTAGTGATGAGCCGAACACCCCCGGGTTCGGTTCGCACCAGAACCCGCGAACGGACCGAAAGTTCGAACGAACATTAGAACCCTATTAAATACAATGGATGCGAACGTTCGAATTCTAAAGTGCTAATTATAACAACTATTATGCATGTTATTGTCATAAATAGGGTTTGGGAACCCGGGTTCTGCACCAGGGGACATGTATCAATGCAAAAAGAAGTTTTAAAAACGGTCGTTTTTCGGGAGCAGTCATTTTAATGATGCATAAAGTGAAAAAAAAAAAGTCAAATATTCCTTTAAATATCGTACCTGGGGGGTGTCTAAAGTATGCCTGTGAAGTGCCACGTGTTTCCCGTGTTTAGAACTGTCCCTGCACAAAATGACACTTCTAAAGGAAAAAAAAGCCATTTAAAACTGCTTGCGGCTTTAATGTAATGTCTGGTCCCGGTAATATGGATGAAATTATTTAAGAAAAATGGCATAGCTACCCCATGACCCCCCCCCCCTACCCCAGCCCATTACCAGCCCCTTTGGGTCTTGTATGGATATTAAGGGGAACCCCGCACATAAAATAAAAAAGGCCCTATATACTCTGAACAGCCGTATACAGGCGGTGCATACAAGACAGGGACTGTAGGTTTGTTCTTATGTAGAATCTGTTTGTAATTTTGAACAGGTACATTGTTGAAGTGTAGCTCCAGCCCAAAAATCTATTTTTAAACTTTTTGGGAAACATAGGTAAGGGTTATCACCCCTGTAACATTTGTTTTGCTGTCTGTGCCCCTGTTCAGAACATTTCACCTCACTTTCCGTCCCAATGACAACTGTTTTTGAAATGTGGTGTTTTTCTTGAAACAAGGATTGCTGATAAAGCATCAGTACAGATGAGACCCCTTTCTCCCATATTTATTCTTACAGGAGAGAATTTTCCTTTCTAGGGGTAGATTTCCTCTCACTTCCTGTTGTCTTCTTTCGTTTGCAAGTAGGAGTCGTTTGTAAGTTGGATGTTTGAAAGTAGGGACCTGCCGTATATACTCTGCAGAAATAGGCCCCTTAGTTGTTGGTGTTGGCACAACACTGTAAGCACTCAGTTACTCTTGGTTGGTGCTGGAACGCCCTGCTGTCAACTATTATATCAGGAATTTTAATTACATATAATTGTTGAACAGTGGTAGTAAAAATTGGGGCTTTGATGGTGGTGCTGGTGCCACAACACTGTAAGCCCTGACAGTTACTCTTGGTGGGTGCAGCAATGGGCCCTGCTGTGAATTATTACATCAAGAATTGTAATTACATGCCCCTTTTGAACAGGGGCTGAAAAATTGGGCCTTTCGTGGTGGTGGTGGTGGTGGCGTTGCCACAAGACTGTAAGCCCTCAGAGTTACTCTTGGTGGGTGCAGCAATGGACCCTGCTGTGAATTATTAGATCAAGAATTGTAATTGCATGCCCCTGTTGAACAGGGGCTGAAAAATTGGGCCTTAGGCACTGGTGGCACAACACTACAACCCCTCACAGATACTGTACTTGGAGCACAGCAATGAGCCCTGTTGCAAAGTATTGCTTCAAAAATTGTAATGACACGCCCCTGTTAAACAGGGGCTGAAAAATTGGGCCTTAGGCACTGGTGCCACAACACTCCAACCCCTCACAGATACTGTACTTGGAGCACAGCAATGAGCCCTATGGCAAATTATTGCTAAAAAAATTGTAATTACACGCCCCTGTAAAACAGGGGCTGAAAAATTGGGCCTTAGCCACTGGTGGCGGCACCCATAAACAAAAATGATCTTCCAAGCTATCATCATCAATCGTATCATTGAGGACTCGGAGGAGGAGGATAGCCAGTCAACATAACAGCACAGGCACTCAGCATCAGCATCAGTCTTGAAGGGATGTGACATGTTAAAATCAATTAGTCTGTTATATCAGCATCAGGTGTGTGGTAGCTGGTGGTGATCCAAGACTGGTTCATCTTGATGAAAGTCAGTCGATCAACCGAGTCGGTGGACAGGCGCACCCTGTGATCCGTGACAAATCCTCCAGCAGCACTGAATGTGCGTTCCGAAAGAACGCTGGATGCAGGACAGGCCAGTAGCTCAATTGCATACTGTGCAAGCTCTGGCCAGTGATCCATCCTCAAGACCCAGTAAGCCAGAGGATTTTCGGTGGGGAAGGTGTCCAAGTCTGACCTTGCCCCTAGATATTCCTGCACCATGTTTATCAGACGCTGGCGATGGTTGCTGGAACCGATCATACTTTGGGGCTGCGGACTAAAGAATTGTCTGAACGCATCGGTCAGACGGCCACCTTCCCCACCGCTCCTTCTTTGACTGGCCGAAGCCTCAGCAACTCGTTGTCCAGGACCAGGAGTTTGTAACCTCCCAGTCTCTGGGAACGCGTTGCACAGACCTTTCTGCAAGGCCTCCCGGAGTTGTCTCATCCTCTGCTCCCTCTGCGACGGTAACATAAGGTCCGCAACCTTACCCTTGTACCGTGGATCAAGGAGAGTGGCCAGCCAGTAATGGTCCCTCTCCTTGATCCGAAGAATACGAGGATCCTTCCGCAGACTTTGCAGGATCAGGGAGGCCATGCAGCGTAGGTTTGCTGAGGCATTCGCTCCGGAGTCCTCTGGGTCACTAAAGACGACATGATCCGCAGCCACCTCCTCCCAGCCACGTACAAGTCCACTGGTTTCTTGGGACTGTAAATCATCCCTAAAAGACTGCTGCTGATGATGCTGAGTGCCAGCCTCCACCTCCATGCTGACACAATCCTCCTCCTCCTCCTCCTCCTCTTCCTGTGCGATGGGTGGGACAGAAGGAACACTGTCTGGGTAAAGGGGGCCTTGAGAGGCAAGGAAGTCCTCCTCTTCCTGCCTCTGTTCTGCCTCAAGTGCCCTGTCCATTATTCCACGCAGCGTGTGCTCCAACAGGTGGACAAGAGGTACAGTGTCACTGATGCATGCACTGTCACTGCTCACCATCCTCGTGGCCTCCTCAAATGGTGCCAGGACAGTGCATGCATCCCTGATCATGCCCCACTGGCGTGGAGAAAAAAAACCAAGCTCCCCTGACCCTGTCCTGGTGCCGTAGTCGCACAGGTACTCATTGATGGCCCTCTGCTGCGTGTGCAGCCGCTGCAGCATGGCCAACGTTGAGTTCCACCTGGTGGGCATGTCACATATAAGGCGGTTCTTGGGCAGGTTCAACTCCTTTTGCAGCTCAGCCAGGCGAGCACTGGCATTATAAGATCTGCGGAAATGCACACAGACTTTCCTGGCCTGCCTCAGGACATCCTGTAAGCCCGGGTACCTGCCCAAGAACCGCTGCACCACCAGGTTAAGGACGTGAGCCACACAGGGCACATGGGTCAGTTGTCCCTGTCGGAGGGCGGAGAGGAGGTTGGTGCCATTGTCGCAAACCACCATTCCTGGCTTAAGCTGGCGTGGCGTCAACCACCTCTCGGCCTGGCCCTACAGAGCAGACAGGACCTCTGCCCCAGTGTGGCTTCTGTCCCCCAAACACACCAGCGCAAGCACGGCATGGCATCTTTTTGCCTGCGTACTTGCGTAGCCCCGTGAACGGCTACGGAGCACCGCTGGTTCATAGGACAAACCACAGGAAGAGGCCATGGAGGAAGAAGAAGAGGAGGGGGTGGAGGAGAGAGGTGTGTCACAACCAGTAGTAGCATTTTGGAGGCGTGGCGGTGGGACAACCTCCAACACTACTGCACCTTGTCCTGCATCCTTCCCAGCTGCCAAAAGAGTGACCCAATGGGCCGTGAAAGAAAGGTAACGTCCCTGTCCATGCCTGCTGGACCATGAGTCAGCGGTAATATGCACCTTACCGCTGACCGCCCTGTCCAGCGAGGCCAAGACATTGCCTTCCACATGCCGGTAGAGAGCCGGAATAGCCTTCCGTGAGAAAAAGTGGCGTTTGGGAACCTGCCACTGAGGAACCGCACATTGCACAAACTCACGGAAGGGGGCCGAGTCTACCAACTGAAAAGGCAGCAGTTGAAGCGCTAGCAATTTAGCCAAGCTAGCATTCAACCGCTGGGCATGTGGATGGCTGGGAGTGAACTTCTTTCGACGGTCCAGCAGCTGGGGCAGGGAAATTTGCCTGCTAGAATCGGACGTCGGTGTACTGCTAGCAGAGTGGCCGCAAGTACTTGGCTGTGACACACCTAATTCTACACCTTCATTCCTCTCAGTGCATGTTTCAGAGAGGACTGAAGTTATAGTGGGGTTGGAGATCCCAGCTGATGCGGTGCAAGGAGAGGTCCGCTTTGTTCTTTGGTGTGGGTCTTTCAGGTAGGCTTGCCAACGAGCTGCATGGCAGGTCAACATATGTCTGGTCAGGCATGTGGTACCCAAGCGGCTGATGTTTTGGCCACGCGATATACGCTTGAGACATATGTTGCAAACAGCAGCTGTGCGATCTGATGCACTAGCCTCAAAAAAGGCCCACACCAAAGAACTTTTTGAATGACGGGCAGAGGCAGCGCCCTGCACAGGCGGAGCTCTGCGGTGTGATTCCGTCGGTGTACTGCCCTTACGCTGGCCACCAAAGGGCATCCTGCCTCGTTGGAGATGTGCCTCCTCCTCATCCTCCTCCTCCTCCTCTCTCCTATTAGGCACCCACGTGGAGTCAGTGACCTCATCATCACCTCCCTCCTCATCACTGGAGCCAATCTGGCAGTATGCTGCAGCTGCTGGAACATGACTGCCAGATTGGTGTCCTTCTTGAGCATCCCCTCTGTCTGCTCTCACGCTACTGCCTTCCTCTAGCTGGGTTTCATCATCAGACCCTTCGAAACGCTGGGCATCCTCCTGGAGCATGTACCCAACACTGTGCTGAAACAGTTCGGGGGACTCCTCAGGAGGAGGACATAGTGGGTCTAGGGAAGGAGTGACTGATGATGAGTCTGACATTGATACCAGGGAAGAGGACGCTTTGGCAGCTGCTTTTCCAGTACCCTGAGCCTGGGTGAGAGAGGATGAGGAGGAGGAGGAGGGCTTGGTCATCCACTCTACCAAGTCTTCGGCATGATGTGGCTCAACATGTCCAGCTGCCGAAAAGAAGGACAAGCGTGTCCCATGGCCATGTGCTGATGACAATGCACCGCGTCCACGACCAGCACTGTTGCCCCCAGACACAGAGCCTGCTTGCCCTCTTTTATTGCCTCCTGACTGTCTGCCTCTCCTTGTTTGCCTTCCAGACATTCTAATAGATGGCCTGCAGGGAGATGGGAAAAAAGCAATAAGGGCTACCTTCAGGTGTCCTTCTCTGTCCCTTGAAACAAGGACTTTGACAGTGAAAGAAACTGACACACTCTCCCTACCTACAGTTTTCTGTCCCTAGAAAAAATGTTTTTTTTAAGCACAATTTAGCACAAGGAGAATTCACTCACTGTCCTTCCAGGTCCCTGGAAACAAGGACTTTGACAGTGAAAGAAACTGACACACTCTCCCTACCTACAGTTTTCTGTCCCTAGAAAAAATGTTTTTTTAAGCACAATTTAGCACAAGGAGAATTCACTCACTGTCCTTCCAGGTCCCTGGAAACAAGGACTTTGACAGTGAAAGAAACTGACACACTCTCCCTACCTACAGTTTTCTGTCCCTAGAAAAAATGTTTTTTTTAAGCACAATTTAGCACAAGGAGAATTCACTCACTGTCCTTCCAGGTCCCTGGAAACAAGGACTTTGACAGTGAAAGAAACTGACACACTCTCCCTACCTACAGTTTTCTGTCCCTAGAAAAAATGTTTTTTTTAAGCACAATTTAGCACAAGGAGAATTCACTCACTGTCCTTCCAGGTCCCTGGAAACAAGGACTTTGACAGTGAAAGAAACTGACACACTCTCCCTACCTACAGTTTTCTGTCCCTAGAAAAAATGTTTTTTTTAAGCACAATATAGCACAAGCACAAAACACACTGACACTCTCCCTACCTATCCTTCTCTTTCCCTAAACTAAAGGAATCCAGGTTAAGCAAGAAAGAAATAAAAGTCACTGTCCCTGCCTATGCTGCTCTATCCCTGCTCCGGAACACACTACACTAGGCCGCCGTGCTGGCGGCCTTTTATAGTGTGGGGCGTGTACTAAACACCCTCAGCAATAATTGGCCACAGGCATCCTGCCTGTGGCCAATCATTGCTCTCCTCGCTGCCGGCGCTGTGATTGGCCAAGCATGCGGGGTCACAGTGCATGCTTGGCCAATCACAGCGCCTGGATGACACTGCGATGGCGTAGTGCATTGTGGGCCGTTCGCGTCACTCGAATTTGGCGCGAACGGCCCAAATCGTTCGATCTTCGTCGAACGATCGAACAGCCGATGTTCGAGTCGAACGTATGTTCGACTCGAACACGAAGCTCATCCCTAGTGAGAATGTGTGTGTGATGCTTGGTACAATACCTTCCATGCCAGCGCCAGCAGCAGGCAGGGTCTGTTCTCATTCTGGATGGGGACAGTGTTCTGCTCCTTCCGGAGGATCTGTTTGGTGTGAGATGGAGTGGTCCCTGGGCACTTGCACCTTGTGCCGTCCTCATTTTCTGGCCCCAGTCAGCCTGTCCTGGGAGATCTTCAGAGCTCTTCTTATTCCAAGGCTATCAGTGCTTGCTGCTCTCACTACTCATCTTCCTTGTCAGGCCCGCACTGGGACAAAAAAATAGGCCCAGCATTTTAGACTGAGCAGCCCATGATACCGGTCTCTTTCCCGCTCTCCATCTTGACAGATCCCCTGCAGCAGCCGGCGGGAGAAAGGATGGGGGAACCTAACAGATCTGCAGGCAGTGAGGGGGCCAGGAAAGAGCACAGGGGTGGTGGAAAGAACTGGGGGGAGTGGAGAGCACTAAGCGGGAGCTGGAGAGCAGGGGAGAGCAGAGAGCACTGGTGGAGTTGGAGAGCACATGGGTGGGAGCAAAGAGCAGGGTGGAGTGGAGAGCACTGGTGGGGGGGGGGGCTGGAGAGCACTGTGGTGGCTAAGAGTGTGGGGAGCTTGAGAGCACTGGGGGGGCAGAAATAACAGGGGTGCAGAGCATGGGGGGGCTGGAGCTAAATGGGATTTCAGCATGTCAGAACAGTGTGTTGTTGCCACATCCCTATTGTGTAGGAAAAAAGAGGACCCCCCTTCATTGGGACTTTATAGGCAACAACCACACATGAATAGATTAGAAAATATATTTCTTGTTATACATAAAATTGTTCAATCATTTAAGCATGAGATGATCGTTAAAAAGACATATCAAAAGCACATATCAAAAATAAAAAATAGGCAAAAAACATGACAGATTACATGGTAAGCATGACGTAGTATAAAAATACTCTCCGGTATTTAAGTAATATCTCTGGCATTTCTGGTTCAAGTTCCTTCGTCAGGGGCATTGGAAAAGTGTATATGCAGTCATACATTTGTCTACATGCAATATGTTCTACTATGCAATTTGAAAAGAGATGAAGCACTACCAATGGTGGTGTTGATGGGTGCCCACCAACAACATACCATATCGTAAAATGATTTAAACAATAAAGAAAGCTTTTTGTTTGCCAGGTGATCACAGGGAGTCGTATGCAACAAAGAAGTAGTCTAAAATATTTATAAGTTGAAGATTGAAGCTACTCAAAGCCTCAGTATGGCTTCTTATCAATGAATAGCGCACTTTGGGTCACTTGACAATATCTCTTCCGTGCTGAGATAGATTTCTCCCTGTCTAGCGTCCACCCCGCTCTGCAGTGGGGGGCTGGAGAGCACTCTGGGGAAGCTGGAGTGCACTGGGGGGGCGGAGAGCACAGGGGTGGGGGCTGGAGAGCGATGGGGGAGCATGAGAGCACCGGGGAGCGGAAAGAACAGGGGTGGAGAGCATGGGGGCTAAAGAGAACTGGGGGGTGGAGAGCACTGGGGGGGCAGAGAGCACTGGGGGGAGTGGAGAACCCTGGGGAGAATGGAGAGCACTGGGGGGGTGGAGAGCACAGGGGATGGGGCTGGAGAGCACAGGGGTGGAGGCTGGAGAGCACAGGGGGGAGGATGGGGAGTGATGGGGAGAGCTGGAGAGCACGGGGGGCAGAGAGAACAAGCGTGGAGAGCAGGGGGGCTGGAGAGCACTGGGGGGAGAGCACAGGGGTTGGGGCTGGAGAGTACAGGTGGCTGGAGAGCACAGGGGTGGGGGCTGGAGAGCACTGGGGGGGCCAGAAAGAACAGGGGTGGAGAGCACAGGGGTGGGGGCTAAAGAGTGCTGGGGAGAGCACTTCGGGGGCAGAAAGAAAAGGGGTAGAGAGCACCAGGGTCCTTTCTCTTCACAGTTATGGGGACTGCTGACTCGAATAGGTGACCAGGCAGATGTGGAGTGGCCGAGTGAGTGGCGCGGTCTGAAGGAGCAGTCCCAGCTGCCATAGGACCCCACATGGACATGCTGCCCACACGTCTTGTGGAGATGGCACCTGGAGCCGGGTGTATTCGGTGTTTGATCACCTCGTGTTGACATCACCTCGTGTTAGAGTTCGTTTGCCCAGAAGGACGGGTTTGTCTGATCGTGCGCCGGCCAGCACATCAGACTTCAGGCTTTTATTGGCTATTCATTGTAAGTGCGATACTTTGTTTTTTTACAATAAATTTTAAAAGGTTTTACACTATTTGGAGCATTTATGTTTTATATGTACTATGTACACCCATCCATCATTCTGATTGGCTGTGAGGCGATCTGAAGGGTTTAGAGGGTGCTCGCTGCATATTGGTATCAAGCTGTGCTTTTTACACGCATTCCCTGATCCTCTGTCACCGGGGATGACGGTCATCTGGTAAGAAGTGATTTCTTTTAATCTAGTGGTGGATTCAGCACGTTTTTCTAATAGCGTTTGGAGACGCCATTGCACATTTGGACTTTACTGATTTGAGCACCGGTGGATGTTACATTGATTTTATAATTGTTGGACTTTGACAATTTTATTAACACTGGTGGACTTTATTTATGTTTCAATATTTATATAATTTGTATATGATTCACTTATTTGATACTGGTGGATCACATATTGATTTTCAATTCATTTAATTATGACTCACAGGTTTAGCGCAATTCTATTTTCTTTCAATATATTTTTTCTGTGTTAATGCTATACAGGAGAATCGCAGCTTCCGACAATTTTTTGGGATTACGTTTTCTATTTATTTGCACATAGTTTTGCACATAGTTGCGCAGTTTCTTTCCCTTTTTTCTATTATCCTGAGGGGGGTCTGCACAGATGAAGGGGGGTTATCCTGAAGGGGGCCTTTACTTATTGGGGGGTCTGCACTGATGGAGGGGAGTTATCCTGAGGGGGTCTGCAAAGATGGAGGGGGGTTATCCTGAAGGGGGTCTACACTTATTGGGGGGTGTGCACTGATGGAGGGGAGTTATCCTGAGGGGGTCTGCACTGATGGAGGGGGGTTTATCCTGAGGGAGGTCTGTACTGACAGAGGGGGGGTTATCCTGAGGAGGGGTTTCACAGATGGAGGGGGGTTATCCTGAAGAGGGTCTGCACTTATTGGGGGGTCTGCACTGATGGAGGGTGGTTGCACAGATGGAGGGGGTTATCCTGAAGGAGGTCTGCACTTATTGGGAGGTTTGCACTGATGGAGGGGGGTTTATCCTGAGGGGGATCTGCACAGATGGAGGGGGTATCCTGAAGGGGGTCTGAACTTATTGGGGGTGGTGGTTTATCCTCAGGGGGTCTGCACAGATAGAGGGGGGTTTATCCTGAGGGGGGTTGCACTGATGGAGGGGGGTTTATCCTGAGGGGAGTCTGCACAGATAGAGGGGGGTTTATCCTCAGGGGGTCTGCACTGATGGAGGGGTATTTATCATGAGGGGGTCTGCACTTATTGGGGGGTGGTGGTTTATCCTGAGGGGGGTCTGTACTGATGGAGAGAGGTTTATCCTGAGGGGGGTCTGCACTGATGTAGGGGGGTTTATCCTGAGAGGGGTCTGCACTTATTGGGGGGTTTATCCTGAGGGGGTCTGCAATGATGGAGGGGGGTTATCCTGAGGGGGGACTTCACTGATGGAGTGGGGTTATCCTGAGGGGGGTCTGCACTGATGGAGGGGGTTTATCTTGAGGGGGGCCTGTACTTATAGAAGGAGGGGTTATCCTGAGGGGGGTCTGCAATGATGGAAGGGGGGTTATCCTGAGGGGGTCTGCACTAGAGGTCGACCGATATATCGGCTGGCCGATATATCGGCCGATATTTGGCCATTTTTGATAAATCGGCATCGGGCCGATTATCATCAAAATTAGGCCGATATTTTACACTGGCCGTCCCTCCTGTCCTTTCTTCTCCACACTCAGCAGCTCTGGCAGCATCAAGTGCCACGCTGAGTGTGTGAACAGAGAGGAGGGAGAGAGAGGGAGAGAGAAGCTGTCAGCTTGATGTCGGGAGTAGGGGGGAGGGGGCGGGGCGGTGTAGCAGATCACTTCACTTCCTTGTTACTTTTACTCTGGTCAGTCCAGGCAGCTCCTCCCGTCTGCACTTATCGCTCTCTGCCTTGCTGCATGATCACACAGTAAGTCAGCACCAATCCCCGCTCCCCTGCCTAGTTAATTTTTCCCGTATCTTATCTGCTGTCCTCTCCATAAATCTTCACTACACTTATGCTGCCTCCTGTCCTGTCTCAGCTCAGAGTTCCACACACACAGATCTTACACCCTTTCCATCCCAGTTTGCTTTTAGCTCTCATAGTTGTCCTGTCCCCACCATGCAGCCTAGCACATTCCCTGCATTTTGTCACTAATAAAGACATTAGCACATACATTTACCACCCCAACCTCCTCACCATTCTCTCTTTTATAATATCTTAACCCCCCCCCCCTCCCCCTTCACATTGTAGCAATTTGACAAGTCACATCCTATTGCCGGCAAGGCACTGTTCAAATCAATGCGACACTGACTTTGAGTTGCCGCATAAATTTGAAAAAGTAGTACATGCACTACTTTTGCTATTTAGGGTGTGACTTCAATAGCCACACAGATGTCTTCAAAGTCACAACCCAAAGTCGCACTGAGATGCAGCTCTGAAATTGTGCGATTTCAGGTTAAGTCGCACAATTTCAAAGCCACAGTCAATGAGAACGGGGGGCTAATAGTAGGTTCACACTGGTGTGCTGTGGTCTGGCCACAGTGCGATTTGTATATTCAGTTTACCCAGAGTTTTAGGTGCGCTCCCATTCAATTCTATTAGACTGTCTGTTTTCACGAAAGCAAATTACAGTCTTGCGTGCTGCATCTTTGATGCGCAATCAGAAAACACACAGTCCACTAGAATTCATCAGAAGCACACCTACAACTGCAAGTAAATCACACATACAATCGCACTGTGGTCAAACCAAAGCGCACCAGTGTGAAACCCGAGGGGGCGCACTTTGCCCTGGGCACTGGATGACCTTGTCCCAGCACTGGTTACAGTTACACTCGGCTTAGTGTGAAACCTGCCAGTGTCACCGCCAATCAGTGCCATCTCTCAGTGCCA
Source organism: Rana muscosa (assembly GCA_029206835.1). Classification (NCBI taxonomy): domain Eukaryota; kingdom Metazoa; phylum Chordata; class Amphibia; order Anura; family Ranidae; genus Rana; species Rana muscosa. The sequence continues at coordinate 1,012,978,894 of CM055116.1, forward strand.
CCCACCACTGCCACCCGCCCCTGCCAGCCAGTGCCACCCGCCCCTGCCACCCGCCCCTGCCAGCCAGTGCCAATTGCCAGTGCCATCTGTCCCAAACTAGTGCCATCTGTCAGTTCCAAATCAGTGCCACCTGCTAGTGCCAATGCCATCTGACAGTTCCAAACCAGTGCCACCTGCCAATGCCAACCAGTGCCATCTGTCAGTTCCAAACCAGTGCCATCTGACAGTTCCAAACCAGTGCCACCTGCCAGTGCCATCTGTCAGTTCCAAACCAGTGCCATCTGACAGTTCCAAACCAGTGCCACCTGCCAGTGCCATCTGTCAGTTCCAAACCAGTGCCACCTGCCAGTGCCATCTGTCAGTTCCAAACCAGTGCCACCTGCCAGGTCCAACTAGTGCCATCTGTACTGAGGACATCAAGGGTGTGCTAGAGTGACAGGAGTAAGCAAGGAGTTGAGTGGGTGAGTTTTTTTTTCTTTTTTTTTTTTTTTTAAATCGGCCTAAAATATCGGCCACAAAAATCGGCCATCGGCCGCCTCAATTTCTAAATATCGGCATCGGCCAGAGAAAAACCCATATCGGTCGACCTCTAGTCTGTACTGATGGAGGGGGGTTTATCCAGAGGGGGGTCTGTACTGATGGAGGGGGGGGTTTGTCCTGAGGCGGGGTCTGCACTGATGGAGGCAGGTGGTTTGTCCTGAGGGAGGGTCTGTACTGATGGAGGAGGGGGGTACTATGAGAGGGGAAGGATCATATGTTGGAATCACCGCTCCAGGTAATCTATTTGTGTATCTTATCAGGGATTTTTTTTAACCTTTTTCTATCTGGATTTATGACCATACAATAACTCTTCATAGGTTTCGAAAGTCTCTTTGGGGTTTCCTTGAATGTTAGTCGCTCCTCTTAGGAGTTGTGGATATCCATTCACCTGAAGTGAATCAACAATATTCAGCCTATCCCAGGTAGTTTTCTCAAATTGTTTGTCTATCTACCCATACCTGAAGAGTTGTGGAATACCTTCATAAACCTATTGTTTTTTGATTTTTATTAAGCCATTTTCCATTTCCTTTGTGCATAGGTGGATTCCTTACTATCCCCAGTCCTTGAGTATGTCTTTCTCATATACCACCCTCTATGGTAACACCATATGATCCTTTCTTCTGGGTTTCCTCTTGACCTTTCTGCTTTATATATATTTTTTTATAATCAACCAGTCCATCATTATACAGGTAATTGCCGCTCCTGTTATAAGTTGGTCTTTATGACCTCAGCCATCTTTGGGATTAAAATATTAATTGTGTTTATTTTCTTATGACATGTGTATCTCTGTATTAATTTGCAATTATATGTATTGTTTTTTTTTATTTTTCTATTTTTCAGTAGTGCCTGACAAATGTAATTCTCCTGAGGAAGCTACTAACAGTGGTGAAACATGTCAAGAGTTTTGTCATGCTGCACACTCTTAAATTGTATTGTATACCTCTAGATGGATTTTATTCTGTAAATTTTTAACTTTTATAAATAAAATATTTTTTGATATTTGTTTGTGTAATTTGCACCTTCAAAATCAAATTTTTCCTTTTCCTATATTGTTACCAATTAAGGGGGTGTGGTGCCATTAACTTATAGATGATAAGCAATCAAACTCTTCTCTGATGGAGGAGGGGGTAGTTTGTCCTGAGGGGGGTCTATACTAATGGAGAAGGGTGGTTTGTCCTGAGGGTGGGGGGTGTACTGACGGAGGGGGGTTTATACTTAGTGAAGGGGGGTCTGTACTGAGGGGCGACTATATTTGTTGGGTGGGGGGTGACACCATGTTTCACCGCACCGGGTGACACCAACCCTAGTGACGCCACTGGCCCGCACTATGGCAATAAAACTGTTAAAGTAGAACTATAAGCAAAACACTTTTTTATAATTTTGGATAAGGTAAAGTAGGATTGCCTTTACTTCCTGTCTCATAGTTAAGACAGGAAATTAGAGAAAATCTCTGCATGTTAGGGGAATCCAGGTAACTAGAACTAGTGTCCCTATTGGAAGATGTTCCCTCTATTACTTTTCTGGGGACAACCTAGAATGCGGGATTTTCTTTTACTTTCACTTTTGATGTTAATGGTAAACATGACAAATGGAGAGGGTGACTCCCCCTAATGGAGAGACAGCAATAAGAACCTAACAGGTGTTCAAATCCACTGCCACTCTATCCAAAACTAAAATAAAGTTTTGCCTTTTACTGATCTGTATTATTCATTGTTAGTGGCTGCGCTTTAAAAAAAAATATTAAGCCCAAGAATGAATGAAACCCGTGTATATGTTAAAATAAGAAATTACAGTGCTAGGTTTCAGTACAAGACTAGGATTATGATAAACCAGATGTAAAAAGTCTTTCACTTCTAAAAACTCTTCTCTTAGTCAAAATTTCCATATTAAACTCATTCTAATACAATGTTTCTCACATTTGGAAATAAACTGTAGGTTGCTTTTCAAAATTCCCTGCAAAAAATTCTCTGCGTATTTAACCATGCTGTATTACTTACACAGATTCTATGAATTCTCACTTCCTCTCCACAGGTTAAATGGCAATGACATGGTAATGAAGCTGCATTCAATTTACATATATTTAAAAAGGCTGTTTGCATGAACTCTCATAAAGACTCATTGCCATTTTTCAAAACTGACGTGTCTGTAACTTATAAAAGCATGTGCAACGCATATAGATCTTGCACAGATGACATTTTCATTGAAAGAAGTTTTTATCATTCATGAGATGCAGAATTTTTTAAAGATTTACATTTATGAAAAAGAGGCAACTTGATAGGTCAACATAATTCATTAGTTTAGCGGACATCGAAACAGGAATAACTTGCTGACGTGCAAAAATTATGAAACACACAACCATCTTCACTTAAGTTTTTTAGATTAGTAAGGACTGGAACTTTCTACAAAATATCTTTATGCATGTGTATTATCCCATGTTTAATATAAAAATGCTTTGAGGTTTAGTAAACCCGGAGTATCCATCCATCCAGTCCCCTGACATGTGTAGCACCATATCCTAAACAAGGGCTTCTGTCAAATTTAGTCATGCTGGTAGATAGTTAGCCCATACTAATTTAAAGTTTACTTTACAGTGGAGCTGTGTTTTTTCTCTACATCTGACAATAGTATGAGAAACTAGGGAGGGCCAGGTGATCTTTCTCTTTTCCCCCAGGTTGCATCCTGGGGATGGGGGGTAAGGAGCAGCTGAGTGACTAGGTCAGGGGCCTAGGAGGCCTTTGCACATGCTTATAGCAGAGGGCTGAGAGCAGAAGGAACTAGCCAGTCCAGGGAGTCCTGTTACTTATGGTCCTGGGCTGATGGAGCCTCGATGGGGAAAGGAGAAGTGATGTGTCAGGATGGAGTACCAGAAGTGACTATGCTGCTTGATGTCCTGTGGAGGAAGAACCTCATGTAGAGGCTGGGAAAACAGGAAGAATCACTAAGGTTGTACTGCTAGAGAAGATATGGCTGCTACTGGAAAGTACTGCTGATTCTAAGAAGGTACAGGCTTCTGGATTCAGCTTAAAGGCCCTTTTACTGTACTGTTGTCTATTGTAGTAGTCTGAGTCTGCAGGTCAGTAATAGGTGTGTTTAATTTCCTACCCCTCTTCCTTTGGAGTTTGAGTGAGAGCTCATAACATAAGCTCCAGTTTTTTGCATCTAAAAGTGGCTCACACCCATCTGTACACATTTTCAACTATTGCCTGAGAACTACACCCTGAGGTGAGATGTCAGTGCTCTCTGTCTCTGGGGGTACTTCACCTGCTCCTGGATATTAGGTGGCACTCTACACATGTTAAATGACAGTGAACAAAAATTAAAATATACTTGGAATTGAGCTGGGCATACATTTAAACCAGGCCTTACATTTAAGGAGACACACCAACAATGCCAGATTTGCCAGCGTGGCAATCTGGATCTGATTCTGCACATGTTGGAGAGTATATATATATATATATATATATATGTGGAGTAGGTGTATGCTAGGTATATATAAGAAGATGACACAAATTAGGTTTCAGGCAGGTCAACCTGGTGCTTTAATAATAACCAATTGACTTGTACTAAATGTAGTCTTTTTGCATTTCCTTTGATGTCTGTGTCATGCCAGTTTCACAAAGGATTGTTTTAATAAAGAACAAAGGGCATTTGTCCCTCAATCCCCAGGATGGATTGCCCACCAAGAGACCTGGATGAAAAATATGCTAAGCTTTAGAATATATTACAGTGTCGTGATTCTCTATAAAGCCAACTCTTTTAAAGTAGGATGTTTTCTTCTTTAAGGTTACCAGATCCATGTGATCCTAAATACAAGAGGTCAAAATAAATAAATAACCAAATGTTATATAAGACCCCATAAACCATCCAATCATATTTGGTAATCCGCGCTAGCATCTTTGAGTCCTTAAAATAGAACTGTGGCCTCCCATTAAAAAATATTTAACATTTTCTCCTAGTCCAATTGTAAAGTCCCTCAAATACCTATTGAGTCTATCAATGAAGTCATCTACTGCAGCTTCCCATGATTTTGTGGCAACGGTGCTGTACTACTCCTGAATTCAGAGCAGAGTTGCTGCTCTCATGCAGTAGGTTGTGCATGCTTGCACTGCAGTGGGATGACATTTTTTTGCAGGGGGCATGGCTATCAGGATTGTTACTTTTGATTGAGAGCCTGTACCTTTTCCATCAGCAGCTGGCTGGACTTAGTCCTCAGCACTGGATTGGGGGGGGGGGGGGGGGTGTTTCCTTTCCAAAAGTGCTGATATTCTATGCAAACAAATGTGAGCAGATGTACTAAATATGTACCAAAAATGTCTTGTGGAGCTATAAGTGATTAAAACATACCAACAAGAACTAACCTTTGAAGGGGGCAGCATTATATTCATCCGTCCCGCTGCCTGTTTGCGGAAAATTTGCCTTGTAGAAGAGATTTTTGTACAGATCCTATTTGACTCATCAGTCTGGTCTAATTGCAAATCCCCCACTGGCCACACTGGGTCTACTTGCTGATGCGCTAGTCACTAGGGTACCTAGTGTAGTGTTTCTAAACTAAAGTAATTGGGGATGCTGCAATCATAAAACATAAATGGAATTTTGATGAACAAAACAAAATGACTGTATAAATCACTCTAAGACATTTCCATAAGGCTGATATAGTATATATTTAAAATTATTTAACGCACAATAATGTATTACATTTATTGGCATTCTTGCTGTTATCTTTGACTTTCTGGCGCACTTAAGACATTTAGCTGTTTAGCATATTTGTTATAGGCTTGACTTAGTGTGCCACCCATTCCATTTTACTGACTTTTGTTCAGTCTGGTGTTGTCTTAATCGAGTACAACAGTTCACTGATAAACATCACAGTGCCCCCCAATGCATTCTCTACCATATGCTGGATGTACATGCAAAAGCAGAATCAAGATGAGGAGCTGAAATCTGAAGCTTAATAAGCCTTTTTTTTTTTAATGGGTTGATGCTGCAGAAACGTAAAGTGACTGAAAAAAAAAAGACTAATTTAGTGAGTGATTTACTTTAAGTTTTAAGTGCTTCCCTCTGGGCTGTTCTTACTTTTCGCTAGCGCAGATTGTTTCAGTTTATTTTATTTTTTTCCCCGCTGCAGTTCTAATTTAGATGCAAACCTGTTTTAATTTCTAAAGGCAGGTTTTTACTCATGCGTCATTAAGACATTTAAAGAAGAAAATGGCACATAACTGACCACTATCACTGTGAACTATATATTTAACAGTGATCATGCATCCATAAATCGATCAATCATGCAATCTGCCATTGTAACCCTGTACTAATTAAGTACTGCACACCCCTGAAACCATTGTCTCCATGTTGTATCATGGAAACTTAACATAGAAACAATCTCTTAATTAAAGTTAAAGCGGAACTTCACATATAAGTACAAGTTCTGCCCATCATCCTCCTTCCCCCTCCCAGTAGCATATTTGAAAACATTTTGTTCTGGGACCTTTTTCTGGCAAGAACTCACTTCCACTTACGCATTTCTTGCCTGCGCAATAATTATGGAAGTTCAGCCCTCTGCCCTCCCTACCCACAACCTCCTGGAACATGTTACATGTGGGACCAGTCGGAAAGTGCGGCACGGTCTTGCGCCTGTGCATTGGGGGCATCTTTGAAACAACAGGAAGTCAAAGCCAGTTCCCAAAGTTAAGATGGTGGCACTAGGGATCCGAGGATCCGAACACTGGCAAAAAATTGGCCTGGGTGAACACAGCACTGGACTCCTGTTTAGACGAGTGTCTGTTTCTTAAAAATCAGCAGCTACAGTATTTAGCCCCTTTCACATGGCCATTCTGATAAGGTATGCCTGTCAGTTTTTAAATTTGAACCTGATCGGAACATGGACAGGCGGGTGTAAACAGACTTGAGTTTGTTTATACCCAGCTACCTCCAGGTTTGATCGGCTCAGCTAAAAAAAACATTGAGTATTACATTCTCATCTATTTTGGTGGACTGGATTGGAGGTAGCCCAAAGAGCAGAGTGGGTCTCTGTGTCCATGCTGCATAAACTGAACAGACACAGATGTGTCATCTGTCCCACTCTGCTCCAATCAGTGGGGATCAACTCATAGATCCCCTGCTGATTGTAATAGAGTCCCCCTGTGTGAAATTGGCCTATATACAATATTTTACAAAAGTGAGTGCACCCCTCATATTTTTGTAAATATTTTATTATATCTTTTCATGTGACAACACTGAAGAAATTACACCTTGCTACAATGTAAAGTAGTGAGTATACAGCTTGTATAACAGTGTACATTTGCTGTCCCCTCAAAATAACTCAACACACAGCCATTAATGTCTAAACCGCTGGCAACAAAAGTGAGTATACCCCTAAGTGAAAATGTCCAAATTGGGCCCAAAGTGTCAATATTTTGTGTGGCCACCATTATTTTCCAGCACTGCCTTAACCCTCTTGGGCATGGAGTTCACCAGAGCTTCACAGATTGCCACTGGAGTTCTCTTCCACTCCTCCATGACAACATCACAGAGCTGGTGGATGTTAGAGACCTTGCGGTCCTCCACCTTCTGTTTCAGGATGTCCCACAGATGCTCAATAGGGTTTAGGTCTGGAGACATGCTTGGCCAGTCCATCACCCTCTGCTTCTTTAGCAAGGCAGTGGTTGTCTTGGAGGTGTGTTTGGGGTCGTTATCATGTTGAAATACAAAATACAAATACAAAAATGTGAGGGGTGTACTCACTTTTGTGAGATACTGTACATAGCAAAGACTTTATCACACTTTAGTGAAGGTACTTACTTACCGCATATACTCGAGTATAAGCCAAGTTTTTCAGCCCTTTTTTTTAGGCTGAAAATGCCCCCCTCGGCTTATACTCGAGTCTGTGTACCTGAGTCCGTGACATGCATATTCAGACGGCGGGCGTCCAGTGTTAAAAAGTCGTGCCTCCTCCTCGTCCTGTTCCGTGATAGGCGGAACACTCAGTTTCCCAGCAGACACTGTGTTCAGTGTTCCGCCTATCACGGATGTCCTCTCGTCCGTGATAGATGAGAGGACGTCTGTGATAGGCGGAACACTGAACACAGTGTCTGCTGGGAAACTGAGTGTCCCACCTATCACGGAACAGGACGAGGAGGAGGCACGACTTTTTAACACTGGACGCACGCCGTCTGAATATGCATGTCACGGATAATCAGGTACACAGATCGGCAAAGTGAGGCTGCAATGGGCACAGTGAGGTCAGGCTGCAATGGGCACAGTGAGGTCAGGCTGTAATGGGCAGAGTGAGGTGAGGCATGCAATGAGCACAGTGAGGTGTGCAAATGGGCACAGTGAAGCTGCAAATGGGCATTGCTGACCCTCTTTTCCACTTACAATAGCTGCGGCATTCTCACCCTAGGCTTATACTCGAGTCAATACGTTTTCCCAGTTTTTTGTGGTAAAATTAGGTGCCTCGGCTTATATTCCGGTTGGCTTATACTCGAGTATATATGGTATGTATGTATGTATATATGGTATGTTCAGTTGATATTGACAAATATTTGAAGATGTCTGCTAAGTGAGAATAATTGTTTTACTTCAATCATAGGCGTGCGCACAGGGTGTGCCAGGTGTGCCCAGGCACACCCTAATCACCCTGTGCAGCATAGATTCTCCCTACTGCCCAACACCTCCCTCGCACCGCTGCCGGCTTCCCTCCTCTCCCGCTGGCTGTTGTTGCAGGGATGTTTTAGGATGAATGGGGGAAGGGGCCAGTAAATATGGTATTTATTGGCCCCTTCCCTTTCTGAATGAAGATAGTGAGCGATCCATAGGTAGTGTATGAGCTTTGGGGTGCACACCCTAATGCAATAGGCTGCGCACACCTATGACTTCAATCAAATTATCAGTGTCAGAGGTGTAATAAGACACACAACATTCCCTGTGGTTCCTTCAGATGTTTGCTGGACAGCTATAAACTGCCCTGATTATGGCTCACCCATAGGAATAAATAAGGCTGCAGTGTGCTTGTGCAGCACCAGGCAGAGCCACTCCAGTTAATGTAGAATTCTAGTCTAAACTTACCTATATGGTCGCATGATCCTCTCCCAGTGCTGGCTTCAGGGTAGAAGTCAATGCCACACAGTAAGCCTATGCGTGACATCAACACTCAGGCATTGCAGCTGATGTCAGTGATCTCTCCTCTCCCCTGTAACTGGCCGCTGAGGAAATCATGTGACCAAACTGGAGCACCCAAAGACTAGGTAAGTATACAAAGCTTTCCTCTACATGCTAGCTAGTGTAGGATTTATGCCCCGTACACACGATCGGTTTTCCCGTCGGAAAAAAGTTGGATAGTTTTCCGACGGAATTCCTCTCAAGCCTGCCTTGCATACACACGGTCACACAAAAGTTTGATGAACTTTTGACTACCAAGAACGCAGTGACACAAAAGACTACAATGAGCCGAGAAAATTAAGTTCTATGCTTCCGAGCATGCGTCGATTTGTTAATGAGCATGCGTCGGAATTTAGCGCGTTGGGATTTGTACACACGATCGGAAATTTCGATCAGTTTTTTTCCTGACGGGAAAATAGAGAACTTGCTCTCTATATTTTTCCAGCCCTTTTTCCAACAGGAAAACCGATCGTGTGTACGGGACATTAGAATGGGGTTGGGAGCAGATTTTAAGGTTAGATTATACTGAGCTACTTTAGGACCATTGGAAGAGGAAGATAAATTAATATTTTCCCAAACCGACTGCATTCAGGGTAGAGGGGGGATTAATTAAAGGAGGTACAGTTGTCTTTTAAGGATTCAGAGAAAAGAGCAGGGAGGGTTAGCACAACTCTCGTGTTCTTATGGCTACTTGTGACTCCGCTGGGGAACTTTTTTTTCACTAACTGGTATTCTTCACTGGTGTCAGGAAGAAAGAAACAAATGAGGTACATTTTGCATGGCTAGAACCTCAATCAGGCTATTATTTCTGTCTGTGTCTCTACTGAAGTGATTTCCTATAATGTCTTGTTCAGGTGTCAGGCAAGACAGTAAGTAAAGCCCCATACACACTATGAGGCCTCGTACACACGACCGATTTTCTCGTCGTAAAAAACACGTCGTTTTTTTCGACGAGATTCTTGTTAAGCTTGTCGATTTTCTCGTCAAGCTTTCCATGCGTACACACTGACAATTTCCAATTTCCTCGTTGTTCTCCGCGGTCACGTCCAGCACGTACGACGGCACTATAAAGGGGAAGATCTTTTTTCTTGGCGCCACCCCTTGGGCTGCTTTTGCTGATCTCGTGTTACCGCGTGTGAAGTAAAAGTTTGGGAAGTGGCGATTCGCGCTTTTCAGTCTTCGTACTTTTCAGATCGTTTTCTGCGGTTCAGTTTGTTCTTGTGGGTTCGTATCTTGACTTTCAGGGCGTCTAGGCAGGTCGTATCTGTTTTACAGTGCGTTCTTGCCTGTTCGTTTCTGTTTTTCAGTTCGTTATTCATAGGCCTTGCTGTTCTAAAGTGCGTTCTGTTCTGTACATTCTGATAAGACGACCGTTTCTTAGCCATGTCGCCTGGACGTTCTCGTCGTCGAGTTCGTGCTGTGCGTGCGCTTGGTGTTGGTCTGCTTGTTTTGGACCAAGACCAGTCCATGAATGGTGTGAGGAGCAGTTCATGGACCAAGAATTGGTTGCTCCAACGGGACCAATTCTGCCATATGCCTCTGCTGCGGGAGATCGTCGAGAATAATCCTGAGGACTACAGGAATTTTCTGCGGATGTCTGACCCCGTTTTTCAGGAACTGTTGGCTTTGGTGTCCCCCTATATTACCAGGCAGGACACCGTTATGCGGGAAGCCATCAGTGCTGAGCAGAGGCTCATCGCCACGTTGCGTTACCTGGCGACAGGGAGAAGTCTTCAGGACTTGAAGTTCACGACAGGCATCTCCCCCCAGGCTCTGGGCCTCATAATCCCAGACACCTGTTCTGCCATTATACAAGTCCTGCAGGAGGACTATATTAGGGTAAGTTTTCTCCATTAACATCACATTTTATGTATTACATGTATGCTAATGTATTGTATTTCTTTCATCCTTCCCTAATTACCATGATTGTAATATGCTGAGAATGTCCCCTTTGTCCCCATGCATGCTGGAAGCTTTAGATTGCCCCTTTTTTCTCCTCCATAAATATTTCCCTTCACTAACTTTTCCAGCAGGGGCACCTGTTGCTCCAAATGTTTGGGGGTCCCACCCCAATTTATGAACTAAACTTCCTCCTTTTTTGCTCAGGTGCCTATTAAACGCCCCCAGTTGTCCCCTCTAATGCAGCCATTTTGTTCCCTCCAATGCAGCCATTTAGTCCCCTCTAATGCAGCCAGTTTCCCCCCAGCCCTGCACTTACCTTCTTGTGGTCAGCGCCATCCTTCTTCTGTCCTTGATGTGTTCTCCTTCCCTTGATGTTGCATCAGCCAATCATGTTACCATTAAACAGACTTGGTGAACATGATTGGCAGAGCAGCCTGCCAGTGTTTCCCCAAGGAATGCCCCCCCCCTGCGTCCCCTATTTTACTTTTAGGAAGCCAATTACATCCCTCAGGTTGTAATGTGCAAGACTATTTTACTACCTGTTTCTGCTATGCAATTTGAACCCCCTAAATGCCGCAATTATTCATATGTCGGTCGCTTTACAAGAGGCCATCCACCTGAATAGTGGGCGGCATAGACAATACATAGGTTCATGCAACGCATGAACCTATGTATTGTTCTGAGTGATGGGCACAGGAGAGAGGGGGCAGTGCTCCAGCGCCCACTCTGGACGCACCGCCACTGCAATGCTATCCTGTGGCCAAACACATCTCCCCCCCCCCCCAAAAAAATAATTTAGTAATGTCCCATCAGAGGGGGTGATGAACATGATAAATGAGCCTTCCATTATACTTATTTTAAACACCTTAATAAACGTACAATTTGATTGATGTTGGCCTCTAATGTTTTTTTAGAGATTTTACTTGTAATGTATGATTTTTGTATTCTAATATTATTTCATCTTGTTTCACTCCACAGCTTCCTTCCACGCCACAGGAATGGCAGACTGTGGCATCGGAGTTTGCCACGCGGTGGAACTTCCCCAACTGCGGTGGTGCCATAGACGGGAAGCATGTCCGCATCGTGCCGCCACCCCGTTCTGGGTCCTACTACTACAATTACAAGGGGTTTCATAGCATTGTGCTGATGGCAGTGGTGTCAGCACGGTATGAATTCCTCTATGTTGATGTAGGGAAGAATGGCCGGATGTCCGATGGGGGATCCTTCATCCAGACGGAGTTTACCCTCCGTCTCCAGAGTGACGACCTTGCATTGCCACCGGATGCAGGGAATATTGAAGGACTCCCCTTTGTTTTTTTGGCTGATGAAGCCTTCGGACTCGGACGGCATCTTATGAGGCCATTTCCTCAGAGGACCCTGACCCCAGACAAGAGGGTGTTCAATTACCGGCTGGCCAGGGGCCGAAGAGTTGTCGAAAATGCCTTTGGCATAATGGCCAGCTGGTTCCGCCTTTTTATGACTTCAATACACTTGGCGGACTACAAAATAAACTATGTCGTATTATGCTGCTGTGTGCTACACAACTTTCTAAGCCAAAAATCTAATTCCTATATGGCCTCAGTTTTGCCAGAGGCTGGACTTTCCCCTGCAAATCCCCTGCCGGGCCTGGAATCTGCCCGTCCTGGCTTGCCCTCCCAAAATGCCCGTGAGGTTCGGGACAAATACATGGAGTATTTCACGGGTAGGGGGGCAATTCCTATGCCAGCCTATGTCTAAGGATCCAAATAAAAAGCTTGTTTAAACCTTTAATTATTTGTTCTTTCCTGTTTCCTAGTTTGTCTTAGTGCATTTGTAGTGCCAAGTGTATTTTACTTTAGTAACTAACAACCATTTCACTATGTAACCTTACAAAATAACCAAATAAGCTTGTTTTTTCAGTTTTTTTGGGTTGGCCTGGCCACAAACCGGCAATTTTTTGCTTATGAAAATACAAAAATAACAGTTGCATTCCAAAAATTACAACATTGGATACCTCTGAGCAATCTGAGACATTCACTTACACAAACTATGTCTCTATGTGCCCGTCCTAATATGGGGTCCTGCCACCCCTTGCCCAGCCAAAAATTGAATCTGCACACATTTGGGATTTTTTTCATCTAGGAAGTTTACAATCCTGATCCCTATTGTCAACATGTGCTATCTGCCATCAGGGGTGATCAATGGACGTGTTTTGGGGGTGCAACCCCTTCCTCAGTTCACCGACTTTAGATACGAGGAAGGGGTTGCACCCCCAAAAGACGTACATGGATATCCCCTGATGGCAGATAGCACATGTTGACACACTGTGTGCAGATTCAATATTTGGCTGGTTTGATTGTCAAAAATATTCTAAAATGTGCAATAACAAACATGTAAAAACAAATGTGTTTGGATGGCTTATTGAATTCTCTTCAAAACATCGAGAATGTCTTTAAATGTTTGTTCCATCACATGGATTCTTTGTTTAATTAGGTCCAGTTCCGTGCTACATTCCATCACTTGCTGGATGAGGCGGAGGGCACTGTCAGCAGAGAACCGTGTACTATCCTTCACAACATTTATATCCCCTAAAAACAAAAAACAAAAGGTATTATAACTCTGCAGGCCTACATCTCTTACCTGAAGCTGTGGTGACAGATACTGACCTGTTGTGGTGACCAGATCCACAACGTCATCCACCTCTCCTTCCTGCACGTCTCCTTCCTCCACCTCAACTTCCTGCACATCTTTCGGTTGTGGGTCTTTGGGAGTTTGGGGTTGCTTGGAAGTTGTGGGGTGCATGTGCTCCCTGGAGTGTTCTCCTCCCAGTCTCCTCTCCCCTATGAGAATCAAACAAAAGGTCTATTTATCACACTGTAAATCTCAATGTTAAAATAAAAACAGGCTAAATTGCTTGGAAGTGTGGTACAAGTGTGTGTTTGGGCGGAATTTAAAGAAGAATGCATTATTTATGACCAAGAATATGTTTAGTATTCACCTTTGGATGTAATTTATTAGACATGGAGGCACCACAAAAATTCACTGATGCACCTGTGTGGGACACCCAAAAAAGGCGGGTCTGGTGGCCCACACTATAGTGCTCCAAAGTACAGATGTGGAAGCAGCTGCTGAGTGTCGTCTCCTTTACACTGATAAAAGTTTGCATTTCATTCTCTTTACAAACACATCATCTAGCCTAAAAATTTCACCACAATATTTGACCAAAAATGGCAGATGTCTAATTACTTTTGTGGCTATAAAATAAGCCAAAACCATGGATAGTGGCCGAACGAAGTGTCTGTAACGTAACGAACGATTACTGTGCCCAACCAAGTTCAAAATATTACATTTTGGAAGGGAGTCCAATATGAGAAACCAAAATAAAGAGCATCATGTAAGTTTAGAAAAAGATTAATAGCAGAAAAGTCTACATTTTACTTACTTTTAGCGAGCATTCTCTTTATGCTCCTCAACTGCTCTGGCTCCCTCAGTTTGAGGTCTGACCACCTCTTTCTGAGCTGCTCATTTGAGCGTTTCACCCCGAAATTCGTCTTCAGACTCTTCACGACTTTAGTGAGGATTTTGGCCTTCCTTCTATTTGGTTTGCTATACGGCCCATGCTTTACATCATAATCAGACTTGAGCAAGATGTCCACCATCTCCGCCATCTCCGCCAAAGACATATTCGATGCCTTGAATCTCCTCCTTGATCTGGACGTTTCCTCGGTCTCCGGGCTTGTCTCCTCCTCGTTAGTTGCGTAATTATCAGACACCTGCTGTAACTCCGCCATATCTGTCTGCGCGCCGAAAGAGAAGGGGCGGGGAAAAGATGTTAGTTAGAACGTCATGGGCGGGCGACGTGTGTGGAGCGACGTGTTCGAAATTTGACGCATGCGTGGTGTGTATATAGCAAACACACATGTGACTATAGTACGTTCGGTGTGCGGAGAGAGGAGTTCAAGTGACGGACGTGCGAACGAAGGTATGTGATTTTGTGACTTGTACAAATTGTTGGCCTATACTGTCTTGAGAATGTTGGAGGATATATATGGTGACTAGGATGTAAAGGAGGTTAGACTGTTTGCCTCACATTAGTTATATATAATTTATTTAACTTGCAGATACAATATGAATGTCTTTATAAGCGACAAGGATTTCCTGGCGGAATTTATTGACCGGGTAAGGGAGCTGCCCGCTCTGTGGGAGACGAAAAACCCCATCCATAAAAAAAGAGGGGTGAGAAAAGCAGCGCTGGAGAAGCTGCTCCCATTTGTGCATACCAAGGTGCCCACAGCCACAGCAAAACAAGTGGACACTAAAATTGGCAGCTTGAGAGGTACCTACAGGACTGAACGCTCTAAGGTGCTGGCTTCTCAGAGGTCAGGAGCAGCAGCAGGTGATGTTTATGTCCCGATTTTGTGGTACTACAACAGGATGTCCTTCCTGGATGACCACATTGAGACAAGGCCATCACTCTCCACTCTTCCCCCCAGACTTCCCTGCAGCCAACCTGAGCCTTCTCTGGAGCAAGAGGAGGCAGCCATCCTGGATGATCCTGATTTGGCCATCTGGAGCCAGGTATAGTATTAACTGAAAATGTGCAGGATAAACTTAATGTTTGACAAATATAAAATATTTTGGATTCCACAAGTGAAATCAAGATCTGTAGACATTAGTCTGCACTTAATTGGGTGCTAAATAGTCAATCTGATGTAGTGGTAAATTTAAAGCAAGGATTTATGGATTTACATTCTAATTGCTTCAATCAGGATTACAAAGTTTGCTGCAAAGATTAAACCAACATATTAAACTATGTCCCTTTTTCATACACAGGATGAAATCAGCCAGGAGGAGGGTCTGGAAACTGTCAGGCAGGAGGAGGAAGGGCCCAGTGACAGGCAGGATGTGGCAGGGCCCAGTGGCAGCCAGGAGGTGGCAGGGCCCAGTGTCAGACAGGAGGTGGCAGGGCAAAGGAGAAGCACCAGATCCCAGGTGCCTCCCATCCGGCTTCCCAAAAGAGGCAGGAGGGACAGGAGCACGAGTGAGGCAGCAATGGCCCTTATTCGTGAGGCCCATGCCACCCTCCAGGAGCCCACATCCCCTGAAGAGGCCATTGCCGGCCTAGTGGAGGCTAAGTTCAAGGTGATGAGCATGGAGCAACGCCTCCTATGCAAGTCCCTGCTCATCACCTTGCTCAACAAGGGGGGTGATGGAGAAAATTACCCCCAATACCGCCATATGTGAGGTGGCACAACTGACCCAACCTCAACCTCCACCTCCCCCTTCTTCTTCTGCCCCACCCCCTTCTGCTACACCTCCCCCTTCTTCTTCTGCCCCACCCCCTTCTGCTACACCTCCACCTTCTTCTTCTGCCCCACCCCCTTCTGCTACACCTCCCCCTTCTTCTTCTGCCCCACCCCCTTCTGCTACACCTCCCCCTTCTTCTTCTGCCCCACCCCCTTCTGCTACACCTCCCCCTTCTTCTTCTGCCCCACCCCCTTCTGCTACATCTCCTCCTCCTCCTCCTGACAGGAGTACCCCTCCAGTGGCCCAGCCTCCAGCCAAACGAAGAAGGAAGGCTGCAGGGAAGGCTTCAGGAAAGGTTGCAGGGAAGGTTGCCAGGAAGAAGAGGAAGTGATGGCCTTGCTTCATTGTGGTCGGACAGAAGGCAGCCTGTTGTAGTACCACACACTTGGGACATATATATCACCTGCTGCTGTTCCTGACCTCTGGGAGGCCAGCATCAGATTGTGTTCAGAAATGTTGGCCTTCTCAAGCTCCCAATTTTAGTGTCCACACAGGGTTGCTGTGTGCTCTGGGGTCCCTGGGATGCACAAATGGCAGCAGGTTCTCCAGCACTGCCTTCTCTTTATTTTATTTCGAAACATGAATAAATGTGATTTTTGTTTAAGTTCATACTTGACTATGTGTATTTGTAAAAATTAAAAATCTAGCTTTGGAGTAAGCAGATACATTTGACTGACAAAAAAAGGGACAGATAACAACCCCCCAAAAGAATAACTAAATCTGATTTGCAAAAAAAGATGGTGGAAAATTTAACTAATATAGATTCCAAAATTAAATGGGAGATCACTATCAAAACATTGCGAAATTATAATTACCTAATTTTGAAAAATATAACAATTTAAATTATTCCTAAAAACTTGCATGATATAATACACATAAATCTTCTTAAGAGCAGCATGAAAAAGGTTAAAAAAAAATAGTCATAACTCGGTTTGAATATCAGCAGCAAAAGAAGGTCACTCGTTTTGATTAATGTAACATTCTAACGAAGATTTCAATGCAGAACATTTAAACGATGCAATAATTTGGAGCGTGACGAATGTGCTCTCTCCATTACGAAGGCTTGTTTTACCAGAAGATGCGCTCCCGTCTCATAGTTGCTTGTGAGCATGCGCGCTTTTGGAAGAGTCGTAAAAGCATACACACGAACCATTTTCTCGTCACAAAACAGGCCGACGAGAAACACGACGAGGAAATCTGGAATCCTGACGAGAAAATAGAGAGCAGGTTCTCTATTTTCTCGTCGAGATTCTCTGCAATTTTCTCGTCGTAAAAACCATACACACGAACGTTTTTCTCGACAAAAAAGCTCTCGCAGCACTTTCCTTGACGGTTTTGGACGAGAAAATCGGTCGTGTGTACGAGGCTTGAGATTTTCTGCTGTTTTTTGTCTTGAGAATTACCAAAACCATGAAGTGCAAAGGCCTGCCTGATTACATACAAATTGAAACTGTCATGCTGTGTACACACGACCGTTTTTAATGTCATTGAAAAAAAACTGCATTTTTCTTGCCTACACACTATCGTGTAAAAAAATGTTCGAGTAAAGCGCTTTGACGTACAACACGTATGACGGCACTATAAAGGGGAAGTTCCATTCGGATGGCGCCACCCTTCATGTTAGTAAAGTTTGTTGAGCTACAATTTGCGCTTTTCAGCCTCGTGCTTTTCAGTCCGTTACAGCGTGACGAATGTGCTATCTCCATTACGAACGCTAGTTTTACCAGAACAAGCTCTCCCGTCCAGAGGCGTAGTGTGGGTTGTCAGCACCCGGGGCAAGGCAAGTAATTTGCGCCCCCCCCCCAACCTGCAGACTTAGACACTCCCAGAGCCCCTTCCAACAATACAATAGTACTGACCAACCTGATTACTTTACTGACCATTACACACTACACTACACTGCCCACCACACTACCCTACCCACCACACACTACACTACCCACTACACTACCCACCACACCACACTACCCACCACACTACACTACCCACCACACTACACTACCCACCACACACCACACTACACTACACTACACTACCCACCACACTACCCACCACACTACACTACCCACCACACTACACTACACTACCCACCACACTACCCACCACTTTACACTACACTACCCACCACACTACACACCACACTACACTACACTACCCACCACACTACACTACACTACCCACCACACTACCCACCACACTACCCACCACACTACCCACCACACTACCCACCACACTACACTACCCACCATACTACACTACCCACCATACTACACTACACTACACTACACTACCCACCATACTACACTACACTACCCACCATACTACACTACACTACCCACCATACTACACTACCCACCATACTACCCACCATACTACACTACACTACCCACCATACTACACTACACTACCCACCATACTACACTACCCACCATACTACACTACACTACACTACCCACCATACTACACTACACTACCCACCATACTACACACCATACTACACTACACACCATACTACACTACCCACCACACTACACTACACACCATACTACACTACACTACCCACCATACTACACTACCCACCATACTACACTACCCACCATACACCATACTACACTACCCACCATACCATACTACACTACCCACCATACTACACTGCCCACCATACTACACACTACCCACCATACTACACACTACCCACCATACTACACTACCCACCATACTACCCACCATACTACACTACACTACCCACCATACTACACTACACTACCCACCATACTACACTACCCACCATACTACACTACACTACACTACCCACCATACTACCCACCATACTACACTACCCACCATACTACACTACCCACACTACACTACACACCATACTACACTACACTACCCACCATACTACACTACCCACCATACTACACTACCCACCATACTACACTACCCACCATGAGTGAGTGAGTGAGTGAAAAACTTGTATAGCGCTAACAAATGCGAACTAAATCACCTCAAGGCGCTTAGCATCCAGTAGCTTCATGATCCATCAGAAGAGGTGGGTCTTAAGTTTTTTCCTAAAGGCCCGATGGTTTTCTTCCATGCGGATATCCGTGGGTAGCGCGTTCCATAGCCATGGACCATACACCATACTACACTACCCACCATACCATACTACACTACCCACCATACTACACTACCCACCATACTACACACTACCCACCATACTACACACTACCCACCATACTACACACTACCCACCATACTACACTACCCACCATACTACACTACCCACCATACTACACTACCCACCACACTACACTACCCACCACACTACACTACCCACCATACTACACTACACACCATACACCATACTACACACCATACTACACTACACTACCCACCATACTATACTACCCACCATACTACACTACCCACCATACTACACACCATACTACACTACACTACACTACACTACACACCATACTACACACCACACTACATTACACTGACTGACTGACCTACTACACAGACCCACCTGACTCCTACAGTAGGAGTCCTACTTCGGCTTCCTGCACTACTCACACCCCCCTCCACCCTTCCCCCAGCTCGGTGCAAATCCATCCTCTGAGTCCTCCTTACCTCTGTCTGCTCTTCGCCAGGACTCTCCTCAGGACAGGACCTCAGTACTGGACGTGCAGAATTGCTTCGGAGTCCCGGCGTCCCGACTCCCCACCAGCGCCATCCACCCGCAGCCCGCTCCATGGTGTCAGACGCTGCACGCCTGCACCTTCATGCTCCCATCTCCACCGAGCCTCGCCCCTCCGCTCCGCGCTAGACACACAGCAACATACCAGAGCGGAGGGACAGGCGGAGGGGAAGACAGCGGCCCCGGCGGCTCACACTTTCAGTGCTTGTCATGCCGCCATGTTCGGAGTTTCCCGGCACACTGTGATTGGGCATATGGCGGGTCATGTGCGGAGGCAGGACTTCTAGAGCGATCGCGCACTGGCCAGCCCCACACTGCACATGACCTTCATAGTCCAATCACAGGGCGCCGGATACTAAACATGGCGGCCAGAGATCGGGGACACAGGAAATAAAAATCAGGAGGAGGCACGGAATGTCGCCCCCTAAATGTCGCGCCCGGGGCGCCCCCTGCCCCCCCACGCTACGCCTCTGCTCCCGTCTCATACTTGATTCTGAGTATGCACATTTTTTTTCACGTTGTTAAAGCCCACACACGGCCGTTTTTTATGACGAGAAAAACGACGTGCTCTGAAGCCCACACACGATCGTTTTTAATGACCATTTTAAATTTTTTTATTTTTCTCGTCATTAAAAATGGTCGCGTGTACACGGTATTAAGGTTTGACCTCATATTATATGGTTTTGGTAAATCTGAAGACAAAAATCTGCAGAAAATCTAATAGTGTGTCTAGGGCCTAATGGGAAATCTCATAAGGGAATACAAATGAAACTTACTCCTGACAAGGGCTCTTACCCTAAACCAGTCTATCAAAAACTACAAAAGTTTTGGCAGGAGTAGGCCTTTAAATTACACCTTGACCTATTCATATGCTATATCTATTTGATTTAACAGGATGAGCATGAACTTGCAGTATCGTAACAAATTGAAGTCTCATCACATAAGGAATTTAGTAGAACACTGATATGTTACCTACATACTGTATTCAAGGATGTGCAGAGAGAAGGTGATTTAATTATTTTTCTAGGTTAAGCACAATGTTTTAAAAGGGGGCAACCAAAGCAGAACTAGAAATAACATGATGTTATTGGACATCTTGTAGTCTTTTCTATGAATTCCTGGTAAAAGTGCAGCAAAGGGAGTTATGTTGTTCTTTCTGTACATTGCCGAGCCTAAGGATATTCATAGATTATCCACTTGCCGACCAGCGCACGCACTTTTATGTCGGCAGAATGGCACCGGCAGTCAAATGGGCGTACATGTATGTTCCTTTAAATTTGCCGCCGTGTGGGCGACCCTGCCGCGAGCTCTGTGACCGTGCCCGCGGGACCCGCGGACTCGATGTCCACCGGTGTCCCGCGATCGTGTCACGGAGCTGCAGAATGGGGGGATGCCTGTGTAAACAAGGCATCTCCCTATTCTGCCTAGTGACAGGACACTGATTGTCTGCTCCCTTTCATCAGGAGCAGTGATCTGTGTCGTGTCACAGTAAGCCCAGCCCCCACACAGTTATAATCACTCCCTAGGACACACTTAACCCCTTCCTCGCCCCCTACTGGTTAACTCCTTCACTGCCAGTGTAATTTACACAGTAATCGGTGCATTTTTATGGCACTGATCGCTGTATAAATGACAATGGTTCCAAAATAGCACCAAAAGTGTCCGATATGTCCGCCATAATGTCGCAGTCACAATAAAAATCGCTGATCGCCACCATTACTAGTAAAAAAAAAAATCTTAATAAAAATGTCATAAAACTATCCCCTATTTTGTAGACGCTATAAGTTTTGTGCAAACCAATCGATAAATGCTTATTGCGATTTATTTTACAAAAAATATGTAGAAGAATACGTATCGGCCTAAACTGAGGAAAATTTTCGTTTTTTTTATATATTTTTTGGGGATAATTATTATAGCAAAAAGTAAAAAATATTGCTTTTTTTAAAAAAAATTCGCTCTATTTTTGTTTATAGCGCAAAAAATTAAAACCGCAGAGGTGATCAAATACCACCAAAAGAAATCTCTATTTGTGGGAAAAAAAGGACCTCAATTTTGTTTGGGAGCCACGTCGCATGACCGCGCAATTTTCAGTTAAAACGACGCAGTGCCGAATCGCAAAAAGTGGGCAGCAAAATCCTCCGGGGCTGAAGTGGTTATATTTCCTAGCAGTGGCAGCTGGTGCTTAATATATTGGGGGGGTGGCAAACTAACATCAAATCCCCCCTCCCCCCCACGTGAGACGGCCAGGAATGCAGCGATTGCACACGTATTGACTGGCTGCCACTGTTTCCTAGTAGTAATTACAGAAGTGGGGGACATAGTGGTTGGAGGGTTGGGGGGGGGGAGGCATTTGCAGGTAACAATTATACTGCCAGGAGTGATTTTAGGGGGGTTGAAGAATAGGTGCTCTTTGTTTTAGGTTAGAGAGGACTTGTACTAGGAGGGGGCAGATTTGAAGTTTGACCCCCTCCCCCCAGCGCAATTCCTCACCCCTCCCAAAGCACCCCCTAGCACATATCCTTTAACCCCCCCAAATCAAAGATCCCATCCCGGCTCCATCCACCCGCCTAATCCCATCCCGGCTCCATCCACTCCCCAATCCCATCCAGCTCCACCCACCCACCGATCCCATGCCCCTCATCCATCCCCCCTGATCCTGATTCCATCCCGGCTCCATCCATCCCCCTATCCCACCCCAACTCAATCCATTCCCCCTATCCCATACCTGCTCCATCCATCCCCTGATCCCATCCCGCTCCATCCATCCCCCTGATCTCATACCCACTTATCCACCCCCTAATCCTGATCCCATACCGTCTCCATCCACCCCCCGATCCCATACCGGCATCTATCTCCCCTGATCCCAGTGCCGGGGGGTGGGGGTGACACCATGTATTACTGCATACCTCCCAACCCGCACGGATTCTGCATCATCTTCCCGCGTACCCGTGCGGGACACTGTTTTCCCGCATAGAGCGGCAGCGAAAAGCAGGTGAGTTCGGCAGGCGGCACTTCCGCGACCCGCGACGAACACCCCCCCTCCCAACTCCACCACCCCCCTACAAAAAAAACTAAATGTCCCGTGTCACCCCCCCCGCTCAACAACTCCACCACCGTCCCTACAAAAAAAACTAAATGTCCCGTGTCACCCCCCGATCAACAACTTTGATGAGAGGGGGAAAATTGTTTGAATTAAAGTCCCGCAGTGGACAATGGGAAAGTTGGGAGGTATGTTACTGCACCAGGTGACACCAACCCTAGTGACGCCACTGTATGTCTCTCTTTCTAGTAGATGACCCACAGAGTGACAGGGGCCTATTTGGGATAGTCCAAATTCATCAACACAACAAGAAGCCTAGAAAATGTCCTTGAGATTGCTACAAATATATACTTGTGTGCATGAAGCCTCAACAACACTAGTAAAAATCTTTTTTTTTACTAATAAGGTGCACTTTATCATGCCTTTGCTTAGTTGACACTACATGATGTTTTCTTGAGCTGCTGCACATGTTCAGCAGTTATAAAAGTAGGAGAAAGCATTACCACACTTCAAAGCCACTGCAGGTTTGTCTTTCAGTGCCCTACTATCTAAATCCTTTCCTTGCTGGCAGTGTCTTCCAAACACTTGGTCGCCACTGCAAGCTACTCTTTCAACAAGTTTCTTTCTACCTCTGCCTTTTCCCTCTTTTCAAATTCAGTATGTAGAACACGTAGGAAGTGCGAGCCAAACACAGCTACTACCCACATCTCTCCCTTATGGAACCCAAAACTCTTAAGACTAAAATCTGAGGGAAGATCAGAGACTCCGTCACTCCAAGCTCTGTTCAAAGGAGAAGCATACATAGCAAGCTCCCTTGCAACAGACATCCACTTACTGTTTATGGCCCAGGTAGACAGGGTGTATGCCTTCCCCTCCTGGACACCAGAAACTTCTGCAGCTTCCCTTTTGCCAAACAGTGTACACAGAATCTCTCTCGCACAAGCAACATAGAACACCACAGAAAACAGATCTGCTTCAGTTGAGCTTTAGCGCAAATCCTGGCACAAGCCCCAATTGATTTGCCTGCGTCTTTTGCAAGTTTCTTTTGCGGTAAACCCAATGTAGCACTACCCCCGTAGGAGCTGCTGGTTATTTTTGGTCCTGCCGTTACCCCACAGTTCAATGTATCAAACTTACTTGGCTCTAAATTGGGCAATGAGCCCACAGATGCATTCACCAGTCACTTAGTCTTTTTTCCAATGCTTTTTATTTAACACAACTTGTAGCCGTAGAGGGATGGAGGGTTAGGGGAAAGTTCAGACACCTTGTGCAGATCACTGAGGAACTTGAGATCCAGAAGACAAATACAACTCCTTGTCAGCGGATCTTTCTCACCCGGATAGGCCTCTCTAACTGGCCTAGCAGCCGGAATGATGCACGGACAAAGTCTCTGCCACAGACTTGAGTGAAACGGATAAAGTCTCTGCCACAGACTTGAGTGAAACGAATAACTGTTTGTACAATCCTCTAACACAGGATTCGGTGATCAGTAATAGACAAGCGAACACCGCTACACAGTACCTAAAGTCCCTTTAAGCCATCCGGCAGTACTGTGAGATAGATTGGTTAGGATGCATCCTCCAATTGAGTCACCAGGCCCTTCTTGAGATACCAGCCTTTCGCTCGGTCCTCTCCAAGATGAGTCCTCCCCCGGATCCTTCAATTGGTCGGCTTCTCCCCGCAGGTAAGACAGCACAGGACCACCTCTGAACCAGGTCTGCAGTCACGTGGCCTCGGCCAGCAGGTCCCGAAGCAGAAGAGCAGTTGTCACATACCTTAGGCCAGGCGGGCCATGAGGTCAGAGAGAGAGAAAAATAACCTTAAGTATCCTCTCCCAGAATGCACAGCAATGAACCACTCCCACTGGGCTGTTTCTGGGAAAAGGGACACCCAATACACCTTAGCCTGTTGTCCTTCCATCACTGGCCTGTGGTGACAAGGACACCTACAGACGACAGTGTGGAACTGCACACAACGCAGCCAATGCTGGAGCAGAGGCTAATTTAGCCATTAAATTGAATCTGAACTAGGTACAGAACAGATAACCCACGAAATTTACATGTGAGTGCCTGGTTAACAGGAGCAAGGCGCTACACCAAGGAAGCAATTAAAACTCTGTAGTGTATTTGTAACGGCACCCCAATCTCAAGGGGTATTAACGCCGTTTACGATGTTCCCTTTCCTAGACACACATCCACTCGCTACCGATATCCACAGCTAAACGACCCTTTCCTATAGGAGCCGACCCCTCTGGAAGAAGACGAGACGCACTCTGTCTCTTCTGTAGTAGGAATGAATTTATTATTGACAAACATTGTAACTTTATACACAATTCAGGGCACATGATTTAACATGAACAAGGGCCCAGCTCCACCCACACATCCCAAAACTCAACACCTCATCCTGACGTCTGCTAGGCTTCAAAAGATCCCAACACAATAGAATATACGATCTCCAATACACATCTTTTCACAAAGGGTTGGCAGCCAGTCTGTCTGGCACTTTACAATACACACAAGGACAGACTTAAATGAACAATAGAAATGCAAAACAACTTAATTCCTCACAGCAATGATACTTAACCCCCACATACAGTATACATCCAATCTATATACAATGTATATACAGCCTTGAATATGGCTATCACAGACCATATCGGGGGTTTCTTTTATTCACCCTGTGTCCAAAGTGACCCCACTGTCACACATCTCCCCTTTCGGCAGGGGACTAACAGAGGAGGGGACCCCAGACGGGTCTACTCCGAAGTTAGTCCATGGGTCCATTCTTCCAATGCTGGTATCCACCCAGTACCGCAAATGAATTGCTCCAAGCAGAGCATTGCTTACCCAGCCAACCTCTGCCGCTCTCAGAGAACATACCCGCCGCTGGGGAGAAGACAGGGTGACTGGGCTCAGTCCGTCATGCTGTTGGGGATCTGGGTCGACTGCCCGGCATCCCTGGGGTATACAAGTGGAGACTGAAGTCCCATCCACTTGTGGTAGGTGGAAGTCCCCCAGTACTTGCAAAGCAAGGCTGACATCCTCCTGTCTCAGTGTCACACCATTTTCTGGGGTTGTGTCAGTGAGGACTGAAGTCCCATCCAATACCACAGGAACTCCCTCTTCTGTTAGTTGAGAGCCGAGGCCCGTGGCACTCGGCTCTGTTGCCAGCTCTTCTGCTGGGTTGCTGTGAGTGGAGACCGCAGTCCCATCCACCGATATCCGCTCAAGTGGCAGTTGTGTGCAGCGGCCAGTAGCATTCTGCCCTGCTGCCAGTGATTCAGCTGGGGGTAAAAGCTTTACCACCCCAGCTTGTTGCTGGAGAGAGGGGCCAACTGCCCCGGCTCCCTGAAACTCCACAGTTGTTTCCGGTGCTGGGCAGCACAGGTTGCTATCACTCTGCCCTGTTGCCAGTACTCCTGCTGGGGACTCCACACCATCTGCTCTGGCTACCTGTTGGGGAGGGAAAATGGCTGCTTCTCCTCCCTGCATCTCTGAAATCCACTCAGAAAGAGGAACCATCACCTTCTCAACTCGGGCCTCCAACACTGCCACGGGTGTAGAGCAGGGGTCTGCAGTACTTTGTCCTGCTGCCAGTACTTGAGCGGGCGATGCATAATTCATAACATCCTCTGCACAGTCCATTAAGTCCATACCTTCTGTAATCTGTGGCTGGGGAGATGAGCCAACTGCCCTAGCTCCCTGGAACTCCATATCATCCACTTCGGCTTTAAGGGTGGCAATCTTCAGATTTTCCACTGCTGATTCTTCAGCCAGGCTAGCTCCCTGGAACTCTATATCATCCACTTCGGCTTTAGGGAGGGCAATCTTCATCTTTTCCACTGCCGATTCTTCAGCCAGGCTAGCTCCCTGGAACTCTGTATCATTCACTTCGGCTTTAGGGAGGGCAATCTTCAGATTTTCCACTGCTGATTCTTCAGCCAGGATTTCATAGTTGTCAACTGGTAATTCCTGATAGTCCCAGGCAAAGGGAGCCCCACCCTGCTGCTGAGCAGAGTCTAGCAGCTGTTTGTAGGCAATCTCCAGCTCCCATTCCTGAACGGCCAGAAACTCCAAATCTTCCTGTGCCCAGTGCCCTTCCGAGACATTCAGTCTTTGTTCTCTGTGCTCCATTATTTCCTCCAAACGCCACTCCTGATCACTCCCAAAGTCAGGGTCCTCGGACAGCCTCCAATACAACAATCCCAGGCCATCATAGTCAAAGCCTTCCGTGGGGCTGTCATCCCGCTGACCATGGGCACTCTTGGGCTACATACCACCGGAGGGCTCTGTAGCTCTCGTCCAACCGCATCTCTGCCCGGATCAGCCTGCTTAACTCAGCTGTCCACTCCTGCTTCGGTTGTTCCCCCAATAACAGCATTCGTACTTCATACTGCGACCAGTACCTTACATGGATGGAGGGGAGAACTTTTCCCTGGTGTTGCTGCTCGAGGGCTAGCACTTTCTTCCAGAGTTCGCAGCGGATCGAATCCGACCATCCCAGCAGGACCTCCTCTAATACTGGTCCTCTATGCTGTATCTGCATCTCTCGCAACCTCCTTCTGAATTCCTTTTCCATGTCGGCTGGTATCTGTATCTCTCCTCTCCTTTCAGTTGGTGCTGCTTTTTTAGGTGTTGTCTCTGATTGCCGTATTTCCGCCATTCTCTGCTCATGTTGTCGCTCATCCTGCCGCTCGATTTCTCTAATGGCTTCCTGTATGGCGGTCTCTGATGGGTTAGCACCATATAATGCCAAGCGCTCTCGAACTCGTTGCTGAAACAAATCTTCAACTGACCGGGGTCCTGCATCACCATTCCTCTGGTTCATCTCGGCTCTCAAGTAAGTCTTTCAGCGTGACTTTCCTGCAGGCTGCATAGCTTGGTCATTCACTGTGGTGGCTTGGAGTGTCCCAGGAACTGGAGGGAAAATCCCGCTGCTGCCAACCAATGTAACGGCACCCCAATCTCAAGGGGTATTAACGCCGTTTACGATGTTCCCTCTCCTAGACACACATCCACTCGCTACCGATATCCACAGCTAAATGACCCTTTCCTATAGGAGCCGACCCCTCTGGAAGAAGACGAGACGCACTCTGTCTCTTCTGTAGTAGGAATGAATTTATTATTGACAAACATTGTAACTTTATACACAATTCAGGGCACATGATTTAACATGAACAAGGGCCCAGCTCCACCCACACATCCCAAAACTCAACACCTCATCCTGACGTCTGCTAGGCTTCAAAAGATCCCAACACAATAGAATATACGATCTCCAATACACATCTTTTCACAAAGGGTTGGCAGCCAGTCTGTCTGGCACTTTACAATACACACAAGGACAGACTTAAATGAACAATAGAAATGCAAAACAACTTAATTCCTCACAGCAATGATACTTAACCCCCACATACAGTATACATCCAATCTATATACAATGTATATACAGCCTTGAATATGGCTATCACAGACCATATCGGGGGTTTCTTTTATTCACCCTGTGTCCAAAGTGACCCCACTGTCACAGTATTAATGTGCTTTACTGAACAAAAAAACTGCACATACAACTGCAGGATACACAATTCATAGCATGCAAAGTATACCAAAATATGCCTGCAACATGCACAAGCTGACCATGTTCCTAGCAAATAAGCATGTACAATATGATGGGCATAAACTAAACAGTTACCATGCCTTGCATCTGAGAAGTACATTCTACAAACATCATTCCAATGTACCCCGATGGCTGCTTTTCTACTTTACTGAAGACTGTTGTATTCTGATGTACTGTTTATATTATTTTGTACCTTGTTTATATCCCAATAAACAAATTTAACAAGGAAAAAAACAAGACAGTTACTTAACTTGGATCTTTCTTCGGTGGAGTCATCTTATAGGATCCAGGATCTCTCAGACTGCTTCCTGCTTCTCCATAGTCCCCAGATCAACTCTGTCCTTCTCTGTCTCCAGTACAAGTGTGTCCTTTTCTCTTACCGTCCATGGACTGACACAGCCTCTTAATATTTGACAAGTGGGTTTATGTCCCTGCTTGCAGGAGAGAACTAGGCAGAATGTTAGATGTTACAACATACATTCTAAAGATCAGAGCTGAACAGACCCGCTCAGGGGGCGGTCCTTCCGGACATAACCCACCCACCTGCAGCCAGCAGCCCTTAGTTTTTTCTGCTTAGCAGAAGGAGAGGACGTGGCTCGCTTCGGAGCCAGTCTCCTGAAGAATTTTTATTCCTTTTGGAATTTTATTATTTTGTTTTTGTGATCTTCTATCAACTGTCGGCTGGGCAACAGGTTGGGTACATTGGATATCCTCGTAGTCTTCCCAGTCCGACCATCGAGCGTGCTGAATCCTCGCTGCGGTGTGCGACTCAGTTCACGACATGCCAAATGACTCCAGGGGTGGCCGGGGGGCTTTTTATGCTCCGCGGTCCGCTAAGATTGAACAGTACCTGCTGTCTCTTTTCGCGGTGGACCGGGCCGACAGCTACTCAGTACCGAACTGTGATAGGTCTGTCAGGAACACACCGGTAGGTCCTTCCGGGCCGGGTAAGTAGTATCTCCTGCTTCAGCAGGTGAGTACAGTGCTGTGTGTTCCTCTATATGGGGGATTTTCCCTGTCTCCCCCTTGTTGTTGTTGCTCTCTGTCACCTGTTAACTGGCGCTGTGCTGCCTGGGGGTGCCTGGGGGGTCACTCGGTCCCGGGGGGGGGGGCTCATGGCTCTGCATGGGGAATGTGTGTTCTTTTGGGCCTGTGCCCCGTCGGCGCCATGTTTTACTGTGTCTCTGTATACTTTCTATGGCGCGCATGGCGGCCATCTTGCCGAGGATTCGCTATGACGCAGTAACTATTGCGGCGCCCATTTTCTTGGAGCCACGCGCATTTTTTCTGTTGTTTGACCTCTATCACGGCTGGAACGCCGCGGTTCTCCTCACATTCTCCTCACTGCTCATTCGCGCTATACAGCGCAGCACAGGCAGCGGAACCGAGCGGTCCCCACTGGGTCGGTGAGTCCCCTGGGTAACCCCCCACAGCCAGCACAGCCAGAGGGTGGACTTTTTTTGTGTTTAAAAAAAAAAAAGAGAAAAAGTCTCAGAGAGTGGTGAGTTATGGAGTCTGGTTCACCTGCTTCCCCATTCACGTCAGAGGCAACAGGCAGTGCTTCAGCGCCTGCAGTCCCCATGGACCAGTTGTCGGCAGTCCTGGAATAATTTCTTGTCAGGATGGAAGCGGTGTGTGAGCGCACGGGAGCTACAAAGCGCCCTCTCCCCACACAATCTTTAGTGGCGGAGTGCTCTGTTTCAGATATGGGCCTAGCTGCAGCTCAGGACCCTAGCTCTGAATTATTTGATATTTTTGAACAGGACATTCCTGGTGAGGAAGACTCCTGTTCTGAGTCAGCAAAGGACAGGGTGCTTGTAAGTGAACTCATTGATGCTGTGAGGGACACTCTCAAGCTGGATGCTGCGGCTGCGGAACCTCAGGCGGACGCTGTCTCCTTTGGTTCTTTCAAAGCCAAGCCTTCTAAAAAAAGTTTTTCCTTACATGCCTTTCTTTGACAGGTTCATAGATCGGGTTTGGAAAAGGCCGCAGAAGACTATCGCGCTCCAGCGCCGTCTGTCTACTAGGTACCCTTTTGAGGAGGCCCTGGTTAGAAAAATGGGCCTCTCTTCCAGTGGTTGACCCCCCGGTCGCCCGTTTGAATAAAGCCACAACTCTCCCGATGGAGGAGACTTCTGCCTTTAAGGACCCCACTGACAGGAGGTCAGAAGTGGTGAGCAGAGCCATGTTCGCCTTGCTGGGATCCGCCTTACGTCCTGTTGTAGCGGCGACTCACAGAATGTGCAAAGATTTTGCTTCAGACTGTGCAGGAGCATAATCTTCCTGCAGAGACCGTTTCACTGGCCCACCAAATGGTGCAGGGCCTGGTGTATGTGTGTGATGCCACCTTGAACATTGTTCCCTTAATCTCTAGGGTCGCAGTGTATGCGGTGGTATTGCGTCGTCTTATCTGGTTAAAATGCTGATCTGCTGACCTGGCCTCTAAAAAGCTCCTGACTGACTTGCCCTTTAGGGGCGGTGGGCTGTTCGGTGCTGCCCTGGATGACATTATTAAGGATGTCACGGGGGGTAAGAGCACCCTGCTTCCTCAGACTACTAAGGGTAAGGAGCCCCTCCTTTCCAGCTCAGAAGAGTTTTTTTCATCAGTCAGAGTCCACGGATAAGCCCGCCCAGACTGAAAATTGTGCGGCTGGTGGACAGAAGCGTCCCTGGGTGCGTAAGCCGACCAAGCCGGCTCCCAAACCCGCCACCGCATGAAGTCTTGCCCCCGCCCGACTCGGGGGTGGGGGGACGACTTTGCAGGTTTACGGATCGGTGGACATCCCAGATCTCCGACCGGTGGGTGTGCGAGGTGGTCACCTCGGGGTACAGGATAGAGTTCCGTTCCTGGCCTCCAGACAGATTCTTTCCCTCAAATCTCCCTCTCCTTCCAGCATGTCGGGCGGCCCTCTTGGGGGCAGTGCAGGACCTGCTCAGGTGCAGAGTCATTGTGCCGGTTCCGTCACAAGAGATGTTTCAGGGGTTTTACTCGAATCTGTTTGTGTTCCCAAAGAAGGAGGGAGTGCGTCCAATCTTGGACCTCAAGGCCTAAATGTCTTTGTGAAGGTTCAAAAATTCTGCATGGAATCCATTCACACAGTGATTGCTGCGCTCCACCCAGGGGACTTTCTGGCATTCTTGGATATCAAGGACGCCTACTTGCATGTCCCAATCTGCGCAAGTCACCAGAAGTTTCTGCGCTTTGCGATAGGCAAAGTCCACTATCAATTTGTGGCACTTCCCTTCGGTTTGGCGTCGGCACCAAGGGTTTTCACCAAGGTGCTCGCCCCGATTCTGGCTTTGCTGAGACAGCGAGGCATTGCTATCGTGGGCTATCTGGACGATTTTCTTCTAAGAGCAGACACTGGCTCAGAGTTAGAAGAAAGTGTGACAATTGTCAGTCAGACCCTCCGGGACTTCGGGTGGCTTCTGAATACCCAGAAGTTGGTCCTGGTCCCGACTCAGTGTCTGGAGTATCTGGGTTTGATCCTGGACGCCTCAGAAGTGAAAGTATTCCTACCCTCGGAGAAGTTACAGACTCTTCAATCTGCGGTACCGCTTCTGATGTCCCGAAAATGGTCATCGATCCGCTTTTGCATGAGGGTCCTGGGACTCATGGTGGCCTACTTCGAGGCTGTTCCGTATGCCCAATCTCACACTCGTGCCTTACAGAAGGGGATCCTGTCCACTTGGGACAAGTCCCCGTTGTCATTGGATCATCAGATCCAGGTGAGTCACCCGGTCAGGGCGTCCCTGACGTGGTGGTTGAGATCCCCGGCTCTTCGGTCGGGGAAGTCGTTCCTTCTTGTCCAGTGGACAGTGATCGAGACGGACGCCAGCCTGGCGGGCTGGGGTGGAGTTTGGGGGGTCCTCTAAGCTCAGGGGCTGTGGACCCCGGCCGAATCCCTTCTACCGATCAATGTCCTGGAACTCCGGGCAATCCGACTGTGCCTCTCCTCGTGGTCGGAGAGACTACAGGGCCACTCGGTCAGGATCCAGTCAGACAACGCCACAACGGTGGCTTATGTCAACCTTCAGGGCGGAACTCGGAGCTCAGCTGCGGTGTCCAAGGTCGCCCACATCCTAAGGTGGGCAGAAAGAAGCGTGCCGGCTCTGTCGGCTGTTTACATTCCAAGAATAGACAACTGGCAGGCCGACTATCTGAGCCGGCAGACGTTGGACCAGGCGGAATGGTCCTTGAATACGGAGGTGTTCCAACTCCTCTGTCGGCAGTGGGGCACACCGGGCGTGGACCTCTTGGCCTCTCGACTCAATCGTAAGGTGTCGAGGTTTGTGGCCAGGTCCAGGGACCCCTGGGCAGACGCCTCAACGCGTTGGTAGCCCCGTGGGGTCAGTATCGCCTGATATATGCTTACCCTCTGCTACAGTTGCTGCCTCACCTGCTTCGCAGGGTAGAGGCTGAGGTGATTCCGGTGATCCTCATTGCTCTGGATTGGCCACGGCGTCATTGGTACGCCGATCTGGTGTGCCTTGTCGCTGACATTTCCTGGCGGCTGCTATTGAGGGAGGACCTTCTGTCTCAAGGTTCATCCTGCTTTACAGTCCTTGGCTTTAACGGCATGGCTATTGAAAGCCAGGTGCTGAGGGACTGTGGTCTCTCAGATTCGGTCATCTCGACCATGTTGAGGGCAAGGAAACCTTCCTCCAGAAAGATCTATCAACGTACCTGGAAAGCTTACATCGCTATGTGCGAGGAGCTAGATTGGCGTCCACGGACGTACTCCGTTCCCAGGATTCTCCTGTTCTTACAGCGTGGTGTGACCCAAAAGCTGGCTTTGAGTACCATCAAGGGTCAAATTTTGGCCCTGGCTGTCTTCTTCCAACAACTGCTAGCAGGCCATTCCTTAATTAGCACCTTTGTCCAGGGGGTTCGCCATGTGTCCCCTCCTGTTAAACCTCCTCTCCCTCCTTGGGATCTGAATTTGGTGCTCTCGGTTCTTCAAAAACCTCCTTTTGAAAACATCAGAGATAGCCGTCTCTTGAACTTGTCTCAGAAGGTGGCTTTCCTGGTAGCCATCACTTCTGTCATCCGGGTGTCTGAATTGGCGGCATTGTCCTGCAAGCCGCCTTTCTTGGTCATCCATAAGGATAAGGCTGTGTTGCGTCCGCGATCTTCTTTTCTACCAAAGGTGGTCTCGGCCTTTCACTTTAATGAGGACATTGTCCTGCCATCCTTGTGTCCTCATCCTTCGCATCCCAGAGAGTTTGCGCTTCACTCGCTAGACGTGGTACGTGCCTTACGGGTGTACCTGTCCGATACTGCTCCTATTCGGAAGTCTGACTGTTTGTGGCTGTGTCAGGACCACAACAGGGCCAGGCGGTTTCGTCTGCCACCATTTCTAGGTGGATCAGACAGACTGTCATACAGGCCTATGCCCTTAAGGGGCGGGCGCCTCCCTTTCCAGTCACGGCGCATTCAATCAGGGCAATTGGTGCTTCCTGGGCTTTCCGACATCAAGCGTCTGTTGCACAAGTGTGCAAGGCGGCGACCTGGTCATCCACACATACCTTTTCAAAGTTCTATAAGGTTGATGTGGCTGCATCTTCTGATCCTTCCTTCGGCCGCAAGGTGTTGCAGGCTGCTGTTTAAGTTGCAACTCCTCCGTTGAGGAGCTCTGCTTGTTTGGAGTGAAGTTTGGTTTTCCTTTGTCTTTACTCCCACCCCTCTTTTTTGACACTGCTTTGGGAAATTCCACTTGTCAAATATTAAGAGGCTGTGTCAGTCCATGGACGGTAAGAGAAAATACGATTTTTGTACTCACCGTAAAATATGTTTCTCTGAAGTCAATGAACTGACACAGCACCCACCCGTCCTTTTAAGGTTTGTACTGCTTTGTTACGAACTGAGGGCTGCTGGCTGCAGGTGGGTGGGTTATGTCCGGAGGGACCGCCCCCTGGGCGGGGCTGTTCAGCTCTGGTCTTTAGAATGTATGTTGTAACATCTAACATTCTGCCTAGTTCTCTCCTGCAGGCAGGGACATAAACCCACTTGTCAAATATTAAGAGGCTGTGTCAGTCCATGGACGTCAGAGAAACAGATTTTACGGTGAGTACAAAAATCTTATTTTCCCCTCCCTCATTTCCAGCTACATCATATCCTGTAGCCTGACTTCCTGCGCAGAGTTTATAAACTAGCCCAGCTAGGGGAATGAATGAAAATAATGATAGGTATGCTCAAACTGTAATAGGAGATTACTATATTTTATTTTCATCCTGTTGTGTCACTATTATTATTTATATATTATATATTTACTGCTGTTGCAGTGTATTGTTATCGATGTAGTGGTGTGTACTGTCACCCTGAGGCTATGTCATACTACAGCAACATGTTTATTGTATGTTTTTGTATATTCCCTTGTTCTACCTCCTACTTAGTGGTAGTTAGTACAGCCTTAGCTAGACCATCCCTGCTTTATTATGTTTTCAGTTTAATTTTGGTTCTTTGCAGAGACAAAGTTTAGGAAAGTTATGGCCTCCTATCACATCAAAAGACTGTGGAAACATCCTCTGTACTGTATGTTATGAAGTAAAACTACACTGGATCCAACTTTCTATATCTGATAAGGCTGCATGCACATGGGCACTTACTAGCTCCTACGTGCTGTGGTGTAAAATCCTGGTGCTTTATGGCACCTGGGGAGCTGCATGTGCCATGTATAGCAGTCCATAGTGAATAGCTATACATGGCAATGCTTGGGTAAATTCCGATGGCTTATGCAGTAGAATTTACCTGTGAATCTGCATACTGCACTTCTTTGCAAACACACCACTTTCACATTTTGCGGTGAAGCACCATATGCGCATGCATTTGTAAATGGTGATACAGAAGCTATTAACCAAGGAAATTTTACCTCAGCACATAGGTGAGGGTAAGCATCCTTGTGACTGAGGCCTTGAAGAATTTAGCTGTCGGTGGATTCTGCTGAGTGAGCAAGTGGCAATACTATCAAGACAGATTGAGATCTAAAGTGGTATGTCATTGCATAAAGTGACATTTGAAACAGAACACATCCTATTGAATGTATAGCTTATGATCAATAAACTTTCTGTTTTCTTGAATTGCATTAAAGTTACAGTTTACAAATGAGTTTCCTGCAGCATTGGAGAAAATTATTGAAAACCTTTACAGTTAGATAAAATTTTATTGCATGGGTTAATACATTATCTTTACCCATAAAACCTGGACATTGCCTGAGACAAACATCAGTTTGTTTTCTTCTGTATAGTGTACCAGCAACGACAGGCAGAAATATATTGCTCTTCACTTTGCATATTTGCAGACAGGACATAAAAAAAAATCCAAAGATACTTGTGTATCGATACCCCCAGTTAAGAGGGCTGCCTGTATGATTTTTGGGCCCTGTAGTGCACCGCTGTCAACCCCTGGCAATCGGCTCTAACCTCCCTTGGCACAGTTAGTAGGGGATGATAGGATTGTGAGGCCTGTAACTCACAGCGGCACAAGCCTATGACAAGAATACACAGTAATGTTTTAAAACTTCCTTTACCTATTTCTTCTGTAAAGTAAAGAACACAGACACCAATATGCTTAACCCTGGTATGTTTACTTAGATTAGTGGGTAAGCAGTAAAACAGGTGAGTACATGTCATAAGCAAAGCCCTGCAATAAACAGTGTTAACAAGCAAACAAGTATTCAACATTATGCAACTCTAACAGTCCCCTTGCAGCTACTTCCCCTCGTGGGCAATATGGCGCCCAGGAATAGGGATGAGCTTCGTGTTCGAATCGAACATACGTTCGACTCGAACATCGGCTGTTCGATCGTTCGACGAAGATCGAACGATTTGGGCCGTTCGCGCCAAATTCGAGTGACGCGAACGGCCCACAATGCACTACGCCATCGCAGTGTCATCCAGGCGCTGTGATTGGCCAAGCATGCACTGTGACCCCGCATGCTTGGCCAATCACAGCGCCGGCAGCGAGGAGAGCAATGATTGGCCACAGGCAGGATGCCTGTGGCCAATTATTGCTGAGGGTGTTTAGTACACGCCCCACACTATAAAAGACCGCCAGCACGGCGGCCTAGTGTAGTGTGTTCCGGAGCAGGGATAGAGCAGCATAGGCAGGGACAGTGACTTTTATTTCTTTCTTGCTTAACCTGGATTCCTTTAGTTTAGGGAAAGAGAAGGATAGGTAGGGAGAGTGTCAGTGTGTTTTGTGCTTGTGCTATAGTGTGCTTAAAAAAAACATTTTTTCTAGGGACAGAAAACTGTAGGTAGGGAGAGTGTCAGTTTCTTTCACTGTGTAAGTCCTTGTTTCTAGGGACCTGGAAGGACAGTGAGTGAATTCTCCTTGTGCTATATTGTGCTTAAAAAAAACATTTTTTCTAGGGACAGAAAACTGTAGGTAGGGAGAGTGTCAGTTTCTTTCACTGTGCAAGTCCTTGTTTCTAGGGACCTGGAAGGACAGTGAGTGAATTCTCCTTGTGCTATATTGTGCTTAAAAAAAACATTTTTTCTAGGGACAGAAAACTGTAGGTAGGGAGAGTGTCAGTTTCTTTCACTGTGTAAGTCCTTGTTTCTAGGGACCTGGAAGGACAGTGAGTGAATACTCCTTGTGCTATATTGTGCTTAAAAAAAACATTTTTCTAGGGACAGAAAACTGTAGGTAGGGAGAGTGTCAGTTTCTTTCACTGTGCAAGTCCTTGTTTCCAGGGACCTGGAAGGACAGTGATTGAATTATCCTTGTGCTATATTGTGCTTAAAAAAAACATTTTTTCTAGGGACAGAAAACTGTAGGTAGGGAGAGTGTCAGTTTCTTTCACTGTGTAAGTCCTTGTTTCTAGGGACCTGGAAGGACAGTGAGTGAATTCTCCTTGTGCTATATTGTGCTTAAAAAAAACATTTTTTCTAGGGACAGAAAACTGTAGGTAGGGAGAGTGTCAGTTTCTTTCACTGTGCAAGTCCTTGTTTCTAGGGACCTGGAAGGACAGTGAGTGAATTCTCCTTGTGCTATATTGTACTTAAAAAAAACATTTTTTCTAGGGACAGAAAACTGTAGGTAGGGAGAGTGTCAGTTTCTTTCACTGTGTAAGTCCTTGTTTCTAGGGACCTGGAAGGACAGTGAGTGAATTCTCCTTGTGCTATATTGTGCTTAAAAAAAAACATTTTTTCTAGGGACAGAAAACTGTAGGTAGGGAGAGTGTCAGTTTCTTTCACTGTGCAAGTCCTTGTTTCTAGGGACCTGGAAGGACAGTGAGTGAATTCTCCTTGTGCTATATTGTGCTTAAAAAAAACATTTTTTCTAGGGACAGAAAACTGTAGGTAGGGAGAGTGTCAGTTTCTTTCACTGTGCAAGTCCTTGTTTCTAGGGACCTGGAAGGACAGTGAGTGAATTCTCCTTGTGCTATATTGTGCTTAAAAAAAACATTTTTTCTAGGGACAGAAAACTGTAGGTAGGGAGAGTGTCAGTTTCTTTCACTGTGTAAGTCCTTGTTTCTAGGGACCTGGAAGGACAGTGAGTGAATTCTCCTTGTGCTATATTGTGCTTAAAAAAAACATTTTTTCTAGGGACAGAAAACTGTAGGTAGGGAGAGTGTCAGTTTCTTTCACTGTGCAAGTCCTTGTTTCCAGGGACCTGGAAGGACAGTGAGTGAATTCTCCTTGTGCTATATTGTGCTTAAAAAAAACATTTTTTCTAGGGACAGAAAACTGTAGGTAGGGAGAGTGTCAGTTTCTTTCACTGTGCAAGTCCTTGTTTCCAGGGACCTGGAAGGACAGTGAGTGAATTCTCCTTGTGCTATATTGTGCTTAAAAAAAACATTTTTTCTAGGGACAGAAAACTGTAGGTAGGGAGAGTGTCAGTTTCTTTCACTGTGCAAGTCCTTGTTTCTAGGGACCTGGAAGGACAGTGAGTGAATTCTCCTTGTGCTATATTGTGCTTAAAAAAAACATTTTTTCTAGGGACAGAAAACTGTAGGTAGGGAGAGTGTCAGTTTCTTTCACTGTGCAAGTCCTTGTTTCTAGGGACCTGGAAGGACAGTGAGTGAATTCTCCTTGTGCTATATTGTGCTTAAAAAAAACATTTTTTCTAGGGACAGAAAACTGTAGGTAGGGAGAGTGTCAGTTTCTTTCACTGTGCAAGTCCTTGTTTCTAGGGACCTGGAAGGACAGTGAGTGAATTCTCCTTGTGCTATATTGTGCTTAAAAAAAACATTTTTTCTAGGGACAGAAAACTGTAGGTAGGGAGAGTGTCAGTTTCTTTCACTGTGCAAGTCCTTGTTTCAAGGGACAGAGAAGGACACCTGAAGGTAGCCCTTATTGCTTTTTTCCCATCTCCCTGCAGGCCATCTATTAGAATGTCTGGAAGGCAAACAAGGAGAGGCAGACAGTCAGGAGGCAATAAAAGAGGGCAAGCAGGCTCTGTGTCTGGGGGCAACAGTGCTGGTCGTGGACGCGGTGCATTGTCATCAGCACATGGCCATGGGACACGCTTGTCCTTCTTTTCCGCAGCTGGACATGTTGAGCCACATCATGCCGAAGACTTGGTAGAGTGGATGACCAAGCCCTCCTCCTCCTCCTCATCCTCTCTCACCCAGGCTCAGGGTACTGGCAAAGCAGCTGCCAAAGCGTCCTCTTCCCTGGTATCAATGTCAGACTCATCATCAGTCACTCCTTCCCTAGACCCACCATGTCCTCCTCCTGAGGAGTCCCCCGAACTGTTTGAGCACAGTGTTGGGTACATGCTCCAGGAGGATGCCCAGCGTTTCGAAGGGTCTGATGATGAAACCCAGCTACAGGAAGGCAGTAGGGTGAGAGCAGACAGAGGGGATGCTCAAGAAGGACACCAATCTGGCAGTCATGTTCCAGCAGCTGCAGCATACTGCCAGATTGGCTCCAGTGATGAGGAGGAAGGGGATGATGAGGTCACTGACTCCACGTGGGTGCCTAATAGGAGAGAGGAGGAGGAGGATGAGGAGGAGGCACATCTCCAACAAGACAGGATGCCCTTTGGTGGCCAGCGTAAGGGCAGTACACCGACGGAATCACACCGCAGAGCTCCGCCTGTGCAGGGCGCTGCCTCTGCCCGTCATTCAAAAAGTTCCTTGGTGTGGGCCTTTTTTGAGGCTAGTGCATCAGATCGCACAGCTGCTGTTTGCAACATATGTCTCAAGCGTATATCGCGTGGCCAAAACATCAGCCGCTTGGGTACCACATGCCTGACCAGACATATGTTGACCTGCCATGCAGCTCGTTGGCAAGCCTACCTCAAAGACCCACACCAAAGAACAAAGCGGACCTCTCCTTGCACCGCATCAGCTGGGATTTCCAACCCCACTATAACTTCAGTCCTCTCTGAAACATGCACTGAGAGGAATGAAGGTGTAGAATTAGGTGTGTCACAGCCAAGTACTTGCGGCCACTCTGCTAGCAGTACACCGACGTCCGATTCTAGCAGGCAAATTTCCCTGCCCCAGCTGCTGGACCGTCGAAAGAAGTTCACTCCCAGCCATCCACATGCCCAGCGGTTGAATGCTAGCTTGGCTAAATTGCTAGCGCTTCAACTGCTGCCTTTTCAGTTGGTAGACTCGGCCCCCTTCCGTGAGTTTGTGCAATGTGCGGTTCCTCAGTGGCAGGTTCCCAAACGCCACTTTTTCTCACGGAAGGCTATTCCGGCTCTCTACCGGCATGTGGAAGGCAATGTCTTGGCCTCGCTGGACAGGGCGGTCAGCGGTAAGGTGCATATTACCGCTGACTCATGGTCCAGCAGGCATGGACAGGGACGTTACCTTTCTTTCACGGCCCATTGGGTCACTCTTTTGGCAGCTGGGAAGGATGCAGGACAAGGTGCAGTAGTGTTGGAGGTTGTCCCACCGCCACGCCTCCAAAATGCTACTACTGGTTGTGACACACCTCTCTCCTCCACCCCCTCCTCTTCTTCTTCCTCCATGGCCTCTTCCTGTGGTTTGTCCTATGAACCAGCGGTGCTCCGTAGCCGTTCACGGGGCTACGCAAGTACGCAGGCAAAAAGATGCCATGCCGTGCTTGCGCTGGTGTGTTTGGGGGACAGAAGCCACACTGGGGCAGAGGTCCTGTCTGCTCTGCAGGGCCAGGCCGAGAGGTGGTTGACGCCACGCCAGCTTAAGCCAGGAATGGTGGTTTGCGACAATGGCACCAACCTCCTCTCCGCCCTCCGACAGGGACAACTGACCCATGTGCCCTGTGTGGCTCACGTCCTTAACCTGGTGGTGCAGCGGTTCTTGGGCAGGTACCCGGGCTTACAGGATGTCCTGAGGCAGGCCAGGAAAGTCTGTGTGCATTTCCGCAGATCTTATAATGCCAGTGCTCGCCTGGCTGAGCTGCAAAAGGAGTTGAACCTGCCCAAGAACCGCCTTATATGTGACATGCCCACCAGGTGGAACTCAACGTTGGCCATGCTGCAGCGGCTGCACACGCAGCAGAGGGCCATCAATGAGTACCTGTGCGACTACGGCACCAGGACAGGGTCAGGGGAGCTTGGTTTTTTTTCTCCACGCCAGTGGGGCATGATCAGGGATGCATGCACTGTCCTGGCACCATTTGAGGAGGCCATGAGGATGGTGAGCAGTGACAGTGCATGCATCAGTGACACTGTACCTCTTGTCCACCTGTTGGAGCACACGCTGCGTGGAATAATGGACAGGGCACTTGAGGCAGAACAGAGGCAGGAAGAGGAGGACTTCCTTGCCTCTCAAGGCCCCCTTTACCCAGACAGTGTTCCTTCTGTCCCACCCATCGCACAGGAAGAGGAAGAGGAGGAGGAGGAGGAGGAGGAGGAGGAGGATTGTGTCAGCATGGAGGTGGAGGCTGGCACTCAGCATCATCAGCAGCAGTCTTTTAGGGATGATTTACAGTCCCAAGAAACCAGTGGACTTGTACGTGGCTGGGAGGAGGTGACTGCGGATCATGTCGTCCTTAGTGACCCAGAGGACTCCGGAGCGAATGCCTCAGCAAACCTACGCTGCATGGCCTCCCTGATCCTGCAAAGTCTGCGGAAGGATCCTCGTATTCTTCGGATCAAGGAGAGGGACCATTACTGGCTGGCCACTCTCCTTGATCCACGGTACAAGGGTAAGGTTGCGGACCTTATGTTACCGTCGCAGAGGGAGCAGAGGATGAGACAACTCCGGGAGGCCTTGCAGAAAGGTCTGTGCAACGCGTTCCCAGAGACTGGGAGGTTACAAACTCCTGGTCCAGGACAACGAGTTGCTGAGGCTTCGGCCAGTCAAAGAAGGAGCGGTGGGGAAGGTGGCCGTCTGACCGATGCGTTCAGACAATTCTTTAGTCCGCAGCCCCAAAGTATGATTGGTTCCAGCAACCATCGCCAGCGTCTGATAAACATGGTGCAGGAATATCTAGGGGCAAGGTCAGACTTGGACACCTTCCCCACCGAAAATCCTCTGGCTTACTGGGTCTTGAGGATGGATCACTGGCCAGAGCTTGCACAGTATGCAATTGAGCTACTGGCCTGTCCTGCATCCAGCGTTCTTTCGGAACGCACATTCAGTGCTGCTGGAGGATTTGTCACGGATCACAGGGTGCGCCTGTCCACTGACTCGGTTGATCGACTGACTTTCATCAAGATGAACCAGTCTTGGATCACCACCAGCTACCACACACCTGATGCTGATATAACAGACTAATTGATTTTAACATGTCACATCCCTTCAAGACTGATGCTGATGCTGAGTGTCTGTGCTGTTATGTTGACTGGCTATCCTCCTCCTCCGAGTCCTCAATGATACGATTGATGATGATAGCTTGGAAGATCATTTTTGTTTATGGGTGCCGCCACCAGTGGCTAAGGCCCAATTTTTCAGCCCCTGTTTTACAGGGGCGTGTAATTACAATTTTTTTAGCAATAATTTGCCATAGGGCTCATTGCTGTGCTCCAAGTACAGTATCTGTGAGGGGTTGGAGTGTTGTGGCACCAGTGCCTAAGGCCCAATTTTTCAGCCCCTGTTTAACAGGGGCGTGTCATTACAATTTTTGAAGCAATACTTTGCAACAGGGCTCATTGCTGTGCTCCAAGTACAGTATCTGTGAGGGGTTGTAGTGTTGTGCCACCAGTGCCTAAGGCCCAATTTTTCAGCCCCTGTTCAACAGGGGCATGTAATTACAATTCTTGATCTAATAATTCACAGCAGGGCCCATTCCTGCACCCACCAAGAGTAACTCTGAGGGCTTACAGTGTTGTGTCAACACCACCACCACCACCAAAGGCCCAATTTTTCAGCCCCTGTTCAACAGGGGCATGCAATTACAATTCTTGATCTAATAATTCACAGCAGGGCCCATTGCTGCACCCACCAAGAGTAACTGTCAGGGCTTACAGTGTTGTGGCACCAGCACCACCATCAAAGGCCCAATTTTTACTACCACTGTTCAACAATTATATGTAATTACAATTCCTGATATAATAGTTGACAGCAGGGCGTTCCAGCACCAACCAAGAGTAACTGTGAGTGCTTACAGTGTTGTGCCAACACCAACAACTAAGGGGCCTATTTCTGCAGAGTATCTACGGCAGGTCCCTACTTTCAAACATCCAACTTACAAACGACTCCTACTTGCAAACGCAAGAAGACAACAGGAAGTGAGAGGAAATCTACCCCTAGGAAGGAAAATTCTCTCCTGTAAGAATTAATATGGGAGAAAGGTGTCTCCTCTGTACTGATGCTTTATCAGCAATCCTTGTTTCAAGAAAAACACCACATTTCAAAAACAGTTGTCATTGGGACAGAAAGTGAGGTGAAATGTTCTGAACAGGGGCACAGACAGCAAAACAAATGTTACAGGGGTGATAACCCTTACCTATGTTTTCCAAAAAGTTTAAAAATAGATTTTTGGGCTGGAGCTACACTTAAACAATGTACCTGTTCAAAATTACAAACAGATTCTACATAAGAACAAACCTACAGTCCCTGTCTTGTATGCACCGCCTGTATACGGCTGTTCAGAGTATATAGGGCCTTTTTTATTTTATGTGCGGGGTTCCCCTTAATATCCATACAAGACCCAAAGGGGCTGGTAATGGGCTGGGGTAGGGGGGGGGTCATGGGGTAGCTATGCCATTTTTCTTAAAGATTTTCATCCATATTACCGGGACCAGACATTACATTAAAGCCGCAAGCAGTTTTAAATGGCTTTTTTTTCCTTTAGAAGTGTCATTTTGTGCAGGGACAGTTCTAAACACGGGAAACACGTGGCACTTCACAGGCATACTTTAGACACCCCCCAGGTACGATATTTAAAGGAATATTTGACTTTTTTTTTTTCACTTTATGCATCATTAAAATGACTGCTCCCGAAAAACGACCGTTTTTAAAACTTCTTTTTGCATTGATACATGTCCCCTGGTGCAGAACCCGGGTTCCCAAACCCTTTTTAGGACAATAACATGCATAATAGTTGTTATAATTAGCACTTTAGAATTCGAACGTTCGCATCCATTGTATTTAATAGGGTTCTAATGTTCGTACGAACTTTCGGTCCGTTCGCGGGTTCTGGTGCGAACCGAACCCGGGGGTGTTCGGCTCATCACTACCCAGGAATGTCTACGCTACCCAGTCATGCCTGACTGAACTAAAGTGGAAGTCCTGTAGGGAAATCTTCGCTAGCAACGGTGGTGCACTTGAAGAACAGAATTGTAATCCACCAAGGTAACAAAGGTACTGTGTCTTTTTATGAGCAGGTGCTCTGTCACCCAACCGGATCAGTCCGCGTCCGTTTCTTCCGCTGCGGTGCCTAAACACACCGATCCCTCGACATTCGGGTCTTCGGTCCTCCTGGCAAAGGTGCAGTATCAAGGAGAGACGTCCCTCAGGTTCCTCGGTGCGTGCAGAAGGCTCTTTGGAGAAAACGGCCAGGCTTCTGGCCTAAAGTCACAGGAGCTCAGACAGCAACTCAGCTTGCTGGGCGGGTGGTGTCCAAAAATAAAGCACTGGGCCCCACCTCTCCCTTATAAAGTCCACCCTGGG
Source organism: Rana muscosa (assembly GCA_029206835.1). Lineage (NCBI taxonomy): Eukaryota > Metazoa > Chordata > Amphibia > Anura > Ranidae > Rana > Rana muscosa. The sequence continues at coordinate 1,013,023,133 of CM055116.1, forward strand.
TGCCTAAAAGTGTACTGGGTAATGTAGTCTCTGAGGGATTTAAAAGGCAATACCCCGCTACACACTTCCCCCACTTAGAATCTTTGGTCCCCAAAGACAAGATTAGCAATGCGTACAGACAAAGTCATTAAGGGCTGCAAGGGAGATTGGCAGGGGAAGCTCCCACCAAAATCGTGGAGGGGGATTGCCCTGCCCACAGGTCACGTCAGTGATGGTGGCCCGCCTAACTGTGCCATTAAGCGAGCTGGGGTTGCCCTTCACCAAATGCACAGTGGAGGGATCAGTCTTTTGTATTGTCCTTCTTGTGGTAGTTACAGTGTCCTCAGAGCTTTCTCCCATCTGTGTATATGTCAACTTCGGGGGAGGACGTATGGTTCTTTTAGCTCTTTGTTCTCTGGGGGTCAATGCCTCAGATACCACAGGTTCTTCCACTGGGATAGGTGTAGGAGTTTCTTCTGTTTCTGAGGCACCCGCATAGGATGGAATAAACTCAGTGGCTTCCAGGTTTAAAGTATCATCAGGGGCATCCTCAGAGGGTGGAAGGTCTATGGACAGAGGTTCAGGTACCTGGGACGGCCACAACCATTCAACTTCCAGTTCCTGATCTTCACTCTGAGTGGCGATATCCGTTTCTCCTGACTGAGTTGTCTGAGACCTAGTGTTGGGTCTGGGAGTATTTGAGCTTGAAGGTAGCTCAGGGGAATCCGGGGTAGGAGGCAACCTGACTGCTTCAGAAAGGGGTAGCAGATGGTTTCTGTGCCAGATCTTCAGCGGTCCCACTCTTCCTTCAGGCTTCAGCTGGTACACGGGTAGACCAGGCAGCTTCTTACAAATCACATAAGGTTCTGATCTCCATCTGTCTGCCAGCTTGTGCTTCCCTGGGACTCCTAAATTCCTCAGCAACACTCTGTCTCCAGGTTGTAGATCTTGAATACGGACCCTAAGGTCAAAGTTCCGTTTGTTCCGGGCTCCTCTCTGCTCAGAAATTGATTGGGCCTTCTCATAGGCCAGTTTCAAGCTCTTCCGCAATCTATTCACGTATCCTTTGTGTGAGGTGACAGATGTATGGTCCATGGAGGTACCAAAGGCCAAGTCCACTGGTAGTCTGGCCTCTCTTCCAAACATAAGTCTGTAAGGGGAATATCCTGTGACATCGCTGGCTGTACTGTTATAGACATGCACTATGGCAGCTATGTGCTTGCCCCAATGTTGCTTCTCCTCACTGTTCAGAGTCCCCAACATATTTAACAGAGTCCTGTTGAATCTTTCAGGTTGGGCATCACCTTGAGGGTGATAAGGGGTAGTACGGGTTTTTTTTATGCCTAAAGAGTCCAGCAACTTCCGAATCAGTCGGCTCTCGAAGTCTCTCCCTTGATCTGAGTGAAGGCGTTGAGGTAACCCATAGTGTACAAAGTATTTCTCCACCAAGATTTTGGCTACAGTGGAGGCCTTCTGGTCTTTAGTTGGAAAGGCCTGGGCATAACGGGTGAAATGGTCGGTAATCACCAGAACATTTCCATGTCCACTCAAGTCAGGTTCCAGACAGAGAAAGTCAATGCATACCAAGTCCAAGGACCCTTGAATCTGCAGATGGCCCATTGGGGCAACTTGACGTGGCAATGTCTTCCTCTGTATGCAGCGGACACATGAGTGACAGTACTCCTCCACTTCAGCTCGCATACAAGGCCAATAGAATCTATTCCTTACAAGCTGAAAGGTTTTTTCGGCCCCATAGTAGCCATGGTTATCATGTAGGGCAGCCAGGACAGTTCTTCTGTGTTTTTCCGGCAGAAACAGCTGCCACTTCTCTTCCAGGTCATCAGGGGGGCCCCTTCGGTAGACCACCCCTTGATGTACCTGTAACTTATCCCATTCTTTGTGGATTAATCGAGCCTTCTTTTGAGGGATTTTGCAAGAGCCTATCCGGATCCTGGTCTTCTAGAGCTTCCAAAGCCAATCTTCCCCAGGGGTCTTCCAACTGATCCCTTCTCATGTCCTTCTTGGATAATTTTGGCAAATTGTCTTCGCCAATCTGGGTAACGTCACAATAGCATTTGGGCACCCCCACTATCGAAACTCCAATCTCTTCTGCCCTGGATCCGCCACTAGCTTGAAGTTGGGCTCCTTGACATAAAGCCAGAGCCCCATCTGGGGTTACCTGGGTCCAGTCTTCTGTATGGTGAGTGGGAGCATGAGACCTTCTGGACAATGCATCTGCATCCCTGTTTCCAGTTCCCGGCCTATACTTGAGGCTAAAATTGAATCCAGAAAGGGTTGCCAACCAACGGTGGCCAGTGGCATCCAGCAAGGCTGTGGTGAAAAGGTAGGTGAGTGGGTTATTATCTGTCTTTACTGTAAAGTCCGCTCCATACAGGTAGTCTCTGAGTTTATCCACAACTGCCCACTTCAGGGCCAGGAACTTTAATTTGTGGGTGGGGTAGTTCTTCTCCGCTGGTGTTAGACTCCTACTTATATAGGTGACTGGCCTGAGTTGTCCTTCATACTCCTGGTACAGTACACCTCCCAGCCCATCATGGCTAGCGTCCACATGCAGTTCATATGGTCTTTTCGTATCAGCATAGGCAAAGACCGGGGCAGTGGTCAGGCTTTTCTTCAGCATTTCGAAGGCCTCTTCACACTTCTCTGTCCACTGGTCTTCCACGGACTCTCCAGGTCTCCTGGGGCCAGTATCATCCTCCTCTCCCTCTGTCCTCAGTAACTCATTCAGAGGTTTGGCAATTTTTGCAAACCCTTCCACAAACCTGTGGTAGTAGGAGCAAAACCCCAGGAAGGATCTGAGTTCAGTCACTGTTGTTGGTCGGGGCCAGGAGGTAACTGCTTCCAGTTTGTCAGGGTCTGTAGACACTCCTTCTTCAGACACTATGTGTCCCAGATACTTCTCCCTGGAGAGTTTAAGTCCCTCTTCACTGAGTCTCTTCAGGACTTTCTCCAGCCTCTCTTCGTGCTCCTCCAGAGTCTTCCCGAAGACAATGATGTCGTCTAGGTACACCAAGACTTCAGCAAGATTCATGTCCCCCACCATCTTCTCCATCAACCTCTGGAAAGTGGCAGGGGCCCCTGACAGGCCCTGAGGCATTCTGTTGAACTCATACAATCCCACTGGGGTGATGGATGCTGTCTTCTCTCTGTCATCAGGGTGCATTGGGATTTGGTAATACCCACTCTTCAGGTCCATGACGCTGAACCACTTGGCTCCAGACAGACTCTGTAAAGCGTCTTCTATCCTGGGGGTGGTATACTGGTCGGGTATGGTCCTTCTATTGAGAGTCCTGTAGTCTATGCAAAGTCTCAGCGACCCATTATTTTTACGGACTACCACGATAGGTGAGGCATATGGGCTCCTGGACTCCCGAATAACCCCAGTTCTCTTAAGCTCCGTCAACTGTTCACGTAAATCTTCCAGGTCAGGCAGGGGGACTCGCCGGACCCTCTCCCAGAAAGGTTTGTCTTCACGGATCTTATGGGTGGCACTCCTTGCACACCCTACGTCGAACTCGTCCTTCGAGAATATTTCTCTCCATCTAGCCAGCTGGGCCTTGGCCCTCTCTTCCCACACTGGTGGCAGGGTGGTGGTCTCTAGGCAGAGATTCTCTAGAGTGTGTTCTCCTGCTTCAGCCTTCTCCAAGTCGGACAGGGCCACTGGGGTGGCAGGGTTTACTCTCCCCAGCAACATCCGGGCCGGAATCTTCATGGGAGAACTAGTGACATTCCTGATGCTCACTGGAATTTGGCCCCTTGCCTTCTTCAATGCCCTCAACGGGACCACTTCAGGGATCACTTCCAACCCTGGGTGGGTGTCTTATGGGTCTGGCTCCAGGACCACAAAGGGGCCAGGCTGCTCCCATGATAATTTTACAGTAGCCTGCAGGCAAGTCATCTCACCAGGCTGCAACATCTTCTCCTTCCTTGACAGTCTCCAGACTTTCCCCACCCCCTCTTCCGGGGCCTTCTGTTCCAGTACCAACTTCCGGTAGACCTGCTGCAACATGGGGTGGATCCTGTCTCCTGAAGCACCCTTCTCCTGTACTAGAGGAGTCAGCAATCTCCTGACCAGATCAGTGTTGGTCCCTATGATCAGAGAACTCGTGTTGGCTCCTGGTGGGCGAGGGCAAACTACTGCCAGGGTGTCAAAGACTTCTGCCTTTCCTGTCACAGAGGGGTCGAAGGCCAGCCTGATTGAAACATAAACGTCGTATGGAAACTTGTGAGTACCAATTCCCCATGTCTCTAAGTCTTCCAGCTTTTGTAGGGGCACGTGACTCAGGTGTTTCTGGTAAAAGTCTTTATACAAGAGGGTCACTTGGGCTCCTGTGTCCAGAATGGCTTTGGTATAGACTCCCTCCACTTGAATGGGAACTAGGGGGAAGGGCCCTATCAACTTGGCTGGAAAACACTTCTGAGGGGTCTCTTTCTTTGGACTCTTGGACTTTCCTTTTGAGGTTTTCTTTTTCTTCCATTTCTTTCTGGATCTCAACCCTTGTTGGGCCTGGTATGCATTGATTTCCTTTAGGTGGCTGAATTTTGACTCCTGACTAGTGGCATCGAGTATTTTAGGAGGGATATTGTTTCTCTTTCCCTCTTCTGACTTTTGGATATTTTTGGAGCTTTCTGTAAATAGTGGGCGCCCGGCTGACTCCTACACTGGGGCCCTCTGAAGTTTTCCGCCGGCTGGTGGTAAGTGCTCCGGTTCTTCCTTGGACTAGGGCACACTCTTCCAAAATGGCCGACTCCTCCACAGTTGAAACAGACAGTTTCTCTTCTTCCCTGTGGGGATGTTGGAGTGGAAACACTCTGGTGTGGTTCCTTCTTGATCTCCTCTTGCTCTTTGGCTCCAGAGTTCTTGGCCAATAGAGAGGTCAATAAGTCCAGTACTTGAATCATCTGTGACTTTAAGGTCTCCACTTCTAAGTCCCGTTCAGTGGTTACTGCTGCTCTGACTCCTACTGAGGGGAGTGGTCCTTCAACAGGGCTTCTTCGTCCCTTATGATCCGCACCAGGTCTGGGTAACTCAAATCCATGACTCCTTCAGAGGTCTTCAAGTGGAGCCAAACCAGATCCGAACGTAAAGCTCCCCTCAGGATCTGCTTCATCCTAGTTGCATCTATGACTTGGGGCAGCATTCCCCTTTTTAGTACAATTTGGCACAGTATTCTGTTTAACCTCCGGACATATTCAGATAATTTCTCTCCCGGCTGTTGGAGGGTATGCTCGAATTGGTACATTAATTCAGTCACCTTCTCCAGCTAGCCAAATTCCTCCTGCAACATAGCCAGATAGTCATATGCAGTACAAGCAGCATTGCTGAACCTAAGGTTCTTCACAGCCTCAGCAGCAGCGCCCTTCAAACTTTCACTGATGCGCTGCTTCTTCTGCGCTTCTGGTACTTCCCATCCTTCTACTGCCTGCATCGCTTGTTCAATCCAGGTGTCAAAGTCTTCTGCCCACGGAAGGCACAGACAGCTTTCCTGAAAAGATCCGGAGCTTCCGGTACCCGGCTTCCACATGTACTGTGTTGCTCTTCTGGCACTTAGTGACAAAGTCTTCAAAAGTTCCGGCCCTATGGCTGCCAGTGGTGTCCCTGGGGCTATCGTATCCCTGCTGCTTTCCATTTTGTGGAAGAATATCGGGGATGATGGCGGAGAGATTTTTGGAGATTCCTTCTTGATAGCCCTCGTATGCACTAAGCGGTATATCTGGCCATTTGTGGCTTTTAAACTCTGACCTCTAAAATCTTCCGGAAATTCTCCTCTCCATTCCACTAGTGCGTATGTACACAATATATCTGGCCTTATGTCTATCACCCATGCCTTTTGATTCGGGGACAACAACATTATGAGCTGCTTTATCTTGTTCTCTTGCCAGATCCCCCCCCGGGAGATCAATAACTACCGCCTCGGTTGAATCTGCGCCAACCGCTGCGCACCACTGTGACATTTCTGGCGGGTCCATGCTGGTACTTCTGACCGGCTTGATTGCAGCGTGCAGTAACAGGAATCCCGGACCCGAGCCCCCACGTGTAGCAATACCCCCAGTTAAGTGGCCTGCCTGTATGATTTTTGGGCCCTGTAGTGCACCGCTGTCAACCCCTGGCAATCGGCTCTAACCTCCCTTAGCACAGTTAGTAGGGGATGATAGGATTGTGTAACTCAGACATTACATTAAAGCCGCAAGCAGTTTTAAATGGCTTTTTTTTCCTTTAGAAGTGTCATTTTGTGCAGGGACAGTTCTAAACACGGGAAACACGTGGCACTTCACAGGCATACTTTAGACACCCCCCAGGTACGATATTTAAAGGAATATTTGACTTTTTTTTTTTCACTTTATGCATCATTAAAATGACTGCTCCCGAAAAACGACCGTTTTTAAAACTTCTTTTTGCATTGATACATGTCCCCTGGTGCAGAACCCGGGTTCCCAAACCCTTTTTAGGACAATAACATGCATAATAGTTGTTATAATTAGCACTTTAGAATTCGAACGTTCGCATCCATTGTATTTAATAGGGTTCTAATGTTCGTACGAACTTTCGGTCCGTTCGCGGGTTCTGGTGCGAACCGAACCCGGGGGTGTTCGGCTCATCACTACCCAGGAATGTCTACGCTACCCAGTCATGCCTGACTGAACTAAAGTGGAAGTCCTGTAGGGAAATCTTCGCTAGCAACGGTGGTGCACTTGAAGAACAGAATTGTAATCCACCAAGGTAACAAAGGTACTGTGTCTTTTTATGAGCAGGTGCTCTGTCACCCAACCGGATCAGTCCGCGTCCGTTTCTTCCGCTGCGGTGCCTAAACACACCGATCCCTCGACATTCGGGTCTTCGGTCCTCCTGGTAAAGGTGCAGTATCAAGGAGAGACGTCCCTCAGGTTCCTCGGTGCGTGCAGAAGGCTCTTTGGAGAAAACGGCCAGGCTTCTGGCCTAAAGTCACAGGAGCTCAGACAGCAACTCAGCTTGCTGGGCGGGTGGTGTCCAAAAATAAAGCACTGGGCCCCACCTCTCCCTTATAAAGTCCACCCTGGGTGCCTAAAAGTGTACTGGGTAATGTAGTCTCTGAGGGATTTAAAAGGCAATACCCCGCTACACACTTCCCCCACTTAGAATCTTTGGTCCCCAAAGACAAGATTAGCAATGCGTACAGACAAAGTCATTAAGGGCTGCAAGGGAGGTTGGCAGGGGAAGCTCCCACCAAAATCGTGGAGGGGGATTGCCCTGCCCACAGGTCACGTCAGTGATGGTGGCCCGCCTAACTGTGCCATTAAGCGAGCTGGGGTTGCCCTTCACCAAATGCACAGTGGAGGGATCAGTCTTTTGTATTGTCCTTCTTGTGGTAGTTACAGTGTCCTCAGAGCTTTCTCCCATCTGTGTATATGTCAACTTCGGGGGAGGACGTATGGTTCTTTTAGCTCTTTGTTCTCTGGGGGTCAATGCCTCAGATACCACAGGTTCTTCCACTGGGATAGGTGTAGGAGTTTCTTCTGTTTCTGAGGCACCCGCATAGGATGGAATAAACTCAGTGGCTTCCAGGTTTAAAGTATCATCAGGGGCATCCTCAGAGGGTGGAAGGTCTATGGACAGAGGTTCAGGTACCTGGGACGGCCACAACCATTCAACTTCCAGTTCCTGATCTTCACTCTGAGTGGCGATATCCGTTTCTCCTGACTGAGTTGTCTGAGACCTAGTGTTGGGTCTGGGAGTATTTGAGCTTGAAGGTAGCTCAGGGGAATCCGGGGTAGGAGGCAACCTGACTGCTTCAGAAAGGGGTAGCAGATGGTTTCTGTGCCAGATCTTCAGCGGTCCCACTCTTCCTTCAGGCTTCAGCTGGTACACGGGTAGACCAGGCAGCTTCTTACAAATCACATAAGGTTCTGATCTCCATCTGTCTGCCAGCTTGTGCTTCCCTGGGACTCCTAAATTCCTCAGCAACACTCTGTCTCCAGGTTGTAGATCTTGAATACGGACCCTAAGGTCAAAGTTCCGTTTGTTCCGGGCTCCTCTCTGCTCAGAAATTGATTGGGCCTTCTCATAGGCCAGTTTCAAGCTCTTCCGCAATCTATTCACGTATCCTTTGTGTGAGGTGACAGATGTATGGTCCATGGAGGTACCAAAGGCCAAGTCCACTGGTAGTCTGGCCTCTCTTCCAAACATAAGTCTGTAAGGGGAATATCCTGTGACATCGCTGGCTGTACTGTTATAGACATGCACTATGGCAGCTATGTGCTTGCCCCAATGTTGCTTCTCCTCACTGTTCAGAGTCCCCAACATATTTAACAGAGTCCTGTTGAATCTTTCAGGTTGGGCATCACCTTGAGGGTGATAAGGGGTAGTACGGGTTTTTTTTATGCCTAAAGAGTCCAGCAACTTCCGAATCAGTCGGCTCTCAAAGTCTCTCCCTTGATCTGAGTGAAGGCGTTGAGGTAACCCATAGTGTACAAAGTATTTCTCCACCAAGATTTTGGCTACAGTGGAGGCCTTCTGGTCTTTAGTTGGAAAGGCCTGGGCATAACGGGTGAAATGGTCGGTAATCACCAGAACATTTCCATGTCCACTCAAGTCAGGTTCCAGACAGAGAAAGTCAATGCATACCAAGTCCAAGGGCCCTTGAATCTGCAGATGGCCCATTGGGGCAACTTGACGTGGCAATGTCTTCCTCTGTATGCAGCGGACACATGAGTGACAGTACTCCTCCACTTCAGCTCGCATACAAGGCCAATAGAATCTATTCCTTACAAGCTGAAAGGTTTTTTCGGCCCCATAGTAGCCATGGTTATCATGTAGGGCAGCCAGGACAGTTCTTCTGTGTTTTTCCGGCAGAAACAGCTGCCACTTCTCTTCCAGGTCATCAGGGGGGCCCCTTCGGTAGACCACCCCTTGATGTACCTGTAACTTATCCCATTCTTTGTGGATTAATCGAGCCTTCTTTTGAGGGATTTTGCAAGAGCCTATCCGGATCCTGGTCTTCTAGAGCTTCCAAAGCCAATCTTCCCCAGGGGTCTTCCAACTGATCCCTTCTCATGTCCTTCTTGGATAATTTTGGCAAATTGTCTTCGCCAATCTGGGTAACGTCACAATAGCATTTGGGCACCCCCACTATCGAAACTCCAATCTCTTCTGCCCTGGATCCGCCACTAGCTTGAAGTTGGGCTCCTTGACATAAAGCCAGAGCCCCATCTGGGGTTACCTGGGTCCAGTCTTCTGTATGGTGAGTGGGAGCATGAGACCTTCTGGACAATGCATCTGCATCCCTGTTTCCAGTTCCCGGCCTATACTTGAGGCTAAAATTGAATCCAGAAAGGGTTGCCAACCAACGGTGGCCAGTGGCATCCAGCAAGGCTGTGGTGAAAAGGTAGGTGAGTGGGTTATTATCTGTCTTTACTGTAAAGTCCGCTCCATACAGGTAGTCTCTGAGTTTATCCACAACTGCCCACTTCAGGGCCAGGAACTCCAATTTGTGGGTGGGGTAGTTCTTCTCCGCTGGTGTTAGACTCCTACTTATATAGGTGACTGGCCTGAGTTGTCCTTCATACTCCTGGTACAGTACACCTCCCAGCCCATCATGGCTAGCGTCCACATGCAGTTCATATGGTCTTTTCGTATCAGCATAGGCAAAGACCGGGGCAGTGGTCAGGCTTTTCTTCAGCATTTCGAAGGCCTCTTCACACTTCTCTGTCCACTGGTCTTCCACGGACTCTCCAGGTCTCCTGGGGCCAGTATCATCCTCCTCTCCCTCTGTCCTCAGTAACTCATTCAGAGGTTTGGCAATTTTTGCAAACCCTTCCACAAACCTGTGGTAGTAGGAGCACAACCCCAGGAAGGATCTGAGTTCAGTCACTGTTGTTGGTCGGGGCCAGGAGGTAACTGCTTCCAGTTTGTCAGGGTCTGTAGACACTCCTTCTTCAGACACTATGTGTCCCAGATACTTCTCCCTGGAGAGTTTAAGTCCCTCTTCACTGAGTCTCTTCAGGACTTTCTCCAGCCTCTCTTCGTGCTCCTCCAGAGTCTTCCCGAAGACAATGATGTCGTCTAGGTACACCAAGACTTCAGCAAGATTCATGTCCCCCACCATCTTCTCCATCAACCTCTGGAAAGTGGCAGGGGCCCCTGACAGGCCCTGAGGCATTCTGTTGAACTCATACAATCCCACTGGGGTGATGGATGCTGTCTTCTCTCTGTCATCAGGGTGCATTGGGATTTGGTAATACCCACTCTTCAGGTCCATGACGCTGAACCACTTGGCTCCAGACAGACTCTGTAAAGCGTCTTCTATCCTGGGGGTGGTATACTGGTCGGGTATGGTCCTTCTATTGAGAGTCCTGTAGTCTATGCAAAGTCTCAGCGACCCATTATTTTTACGGACTACCACGATAGGTGAGGCATATGGGCTCCTGGACTCCCGAATAACCCCAGTTCTCTTAAGCTCCGTCAACTGTTCACGTAAATCTTCCAGGTCAGGCAGGGGGACTCGCCGGACCCTCTCCCAGAAAGGTTTGTCTTCACGGATCTTATGGGTGGCACTCCTTGCACACCCTACGTCGAACTCGTCCTTCGAGAATATTTCTCTCCATCTAGCCAGCTGGGCCTTGGCCCTCTCTTCCCACACTGGTGGCAGGGTGGTGGTCTCTAGGCAGAGATTCTCTAGAGTGTGTTCTCCTGCTTCAGCCTTCTCCAAGTCGGACAGGGCCACTGGGGTGGCAGGGTTTACTCTCCCCAGCAACATCCGGGCCGGAATCTTCATGGGAGAACTAGTGACATTCCTGATGCTCACTGGAATTTGGCCCCTTGCCTTCTTCAATGCCCTCAACGGGACCACTTCAGGGATCACTTCCAACCCTGGGTGGGTGTCTTATGGGTCTGGCTCCAGGACCACAAAGGGGCCAGGCTGCTCCCATGATAATTTTACAGTAGCCTGCAGGCAAGTCATCTCACCAGGCTGCAACATCTTCTCCTTCCTTGACAGTCTCCAGACTTTCCCCACCCCCTCTTCCGGGGCCTTCTGTTCCAGTACCAACTTCCGGTAGACCTGCTGCAACATGGGGTGGATCCTGTCTCCTGAAGCACCCTTCTCCTGTACTAGAGGAGTCAGCAGTCTCCTGACCAGATCAGTGTTGGTCCCTATGATCAGAGAACTCGTGTTGGCTCCTGGTGGGCGAGGGCAAACTACTGCCAGGGTGTCAAAGACTTCTGCCTTTCCTGTCACAGAGGGGTCGAAGGCCAGCCTGATTGAAACATAAACGTCGTATGGAAACTTGTGAGTACCAATTCCCCATGTCTCTAAGTCTTCCAGCTTTTGTAGGGGCACGTGACTCAGGTGTTTCTGGTAAAAGTCTTTATACAAGAGGGTCACTTGGGCTCCTGTGTCCAGAATGGCTTTGGTATAGACTCCCTCCACTTGAATGGGAACTAGGGGGAAGGGCCCTATCAACTTGGCTGGAAAACACTTCTGAGGGGTCTCTTTCTTTGGACTCTTGGACTTTCCTTTTGAGGTTTTCTTTTTCTTCCATTTCTTTCTGGATCTCAACCCTTGTTGGGCCTGGTATGCATTGATTTCCTTTAGGTGGCTGAATTTTGACTCCTGACTAGTGGCATCGAGTATTTTAGGAGGGATATTGTTTCTCTTTCCCTCTTCTGACTTTTGGATATTTTTGGAGCTTTCTGTAAATAGTGGGCGCCCGGCTGACTCCTACACTGGGGCCCTCTGAAGTTTTCCGCCGGCTGGTGGTAAGTGCTCCGGTTCTTCCTTGGACTAGGGCACACTCTTCCAAAATGGCCGACTCCTCCACAGTTGAAACAGACAGTTTCTCTTCTTCCCTGTGGGGATGTTGGAGTGGAAACACTCTGGTGTGGTTCCTTCTTGATCTCCTCTTGCTCTTTGGCTCCAGAGTTCTTGGCCAATAGAGAGGTCAATAAGTCCAGTACTTGAATCATCTGTGACTTTAAGGTCTCCACTTCTAAGTCCCGTTCAGTGGTTACTGCTGCTCTGACTCCTACTGAGGGGAGTGGTCCTTCAACAGGGCTTCTTCGTCCCTTATGATCCGCACCAGGTCTGGGTAACTCAAATCCATGACTCCTTCAGAGGTCTTCAAGTGGAGCCAAACCGGATCCGAACGTAAAGCTCCCCTCAGGATCTGCTTCATCCTAGTTGCATCTATGACTTGGGGCAGCATTCCCCTTTTTAGTACAATTTGGCACAGTATTCTGTTTAACCTCCGGACATATTCAGATAATTTCTCTCCCGGCTGTTGGAGGGTATGCTCGAATTGGTACATTAATTCAGTCACCTTCTCCAGCTAGCCAAATTCCTCCTGCAACATAGCCAGATAGTCATATGCAGTACAAGCAGCATTGCTGAACCTAAGGTTCTTCACAGCCTCAGCAGCAGCGCCCTTCAAACTTTCACTGATGCGCTGCTTCTTCTGCGCTTCTGGTACTTCCCATCCTTCTACTGCCTGCATCGCTTGTTCAATCCAGGTGTCAAAGTCTTCTGCCCCGGAAGGCACAGACAGCTTTCCTGAAAAGATCCGGAGCTTCCGGTACCCGGCTTCCACATGTACTGTGTTGCTCTTCTGGCACTTAGTGACAAAGTCTTCAAAAGTTCCGGCCCTATGGCTGCCAGTGGTGTCCCTGGGGCTATCGTATCCCTGCTGCTTTCCATTTTGTGGAAGAATATCGGGGATGATGGCGGAGAGATTTTTGGAGATTCCTTCTTGATAGCCCTCGTATGCACTAAGCGGTATATCTGGCCATTTGTGGCTTTTAAACTCTGACCTCTAAAATCTTCCGGAAATTCTCCTCTCCATTCCACTAGTGCGTATGTACACAATATATCTGGCCTTATGTCTATCACCCATGCCTTTTGATTCGGGGACAACAACATTATGAGCTGCTTTATCTTGTTCTCTTGCCAGATCCCCCCCCGGGAGATCAATAACTACCGCCTCGGTTGAATCTGCGCCAACCGCTGCGCACCACTGTGACATTTCTGGCGGGTCCATGCTGGTACTTCTGACCGGCTTGATTGCAGCGTGCAGTAACAGGAATCCCGGACCCGAGCCCCCACGTGTAGCAATACCCCCAGTTAAGTGGCCTGCCTGTATGATTTTTGGGCCCTGTAGTGCACCGCTGTCAACCCCTGGCAATCGGCTCTAACCTCCCTTAGCACAGTTAGTAGGGGATGATAGGATTGTGTAACTCACAGTGGCACAATCCTATGACAAGAATACACAGTAATGTTTTAAAACTTCCTTTACCTATTTCTTCTGTAAAGTAAAGAACACAGACACCAATATGCTTAACCCTGGTATGTTTACTTAGATTAGTGGGTGAGCAGTAAAACAGGTGAGTACATGTCATAAGCAGAGCCTTGCAATAAACAGTGTTAACAAGCAAACAAGTATTCAACGTTATGCAACTCTAACAGTCCCCTTGCAGCTACTTCCCCTCGTGGGCAATATGGCGCCCAGGAATGTCTACGCTACCCAGTCAGGCCTGACTGAACTAAAGTGGAAGTCCTGTAGGGAAATCTTCGCTAGCAACGGTGGTGCACTTGAAGAACAGAATTGTAATCCACCAAGGTAACAAAGGTACTGTGTCTATTTATGAGCAGGTGCTCTCTCACCCAACCGGACCAGTCTGTATCCATTTCTTCCGCTGCGGTGCCTAAACACACCGATCCCTCGACATCCGGGTCTTTGGTCCTCCTGGCAAAGGTGCAGTATCAAGGAGAGACGTCCCTCAGGTTCCTCGGTGTGTGCGGAAGGCTCTTTGGAGAAAACGGTCAGGCTTCTGGTCTAAAGTCATAGGAGCTCAGACAGCAGTTCAGCTTGCTGGGCGGGCGGTGTCCAAAAAAAAGCACTGGGCCCCGCCTCTCCGATATAAAGTCCACCCCAGCAGTCCTTGCGCGGGGCAAGGCACCCTGGGTGCCTAAAAGTGTACTGGGTAATGTAGTCTCTGAGGGATTTAAAAGGCAATACCCCGCTACACTTGTATAGTCTCCTGTTTCTGTATTATGGTCAGGAGTATACTTTAAATTGTAAAATAATACGTGTGAATGTTGTGTAATACCTTTTCCCTCTCTGCCTATCTGCCTCTTTTCCACAAATTGTAAAAAGGCTGTTGTTTACAGAGATCAATAACTTAAGATTACACGGTGTGGAGTACATGAGTCAAAGGAGTTTTTAATCCCTTATAAGACAACTCCACCCAAAATTTCAGTTGGTGAGATTGTACTGAAAGGGGACTACTTTTACTATGCTGTCAAATTAGCTAACCAGTAGTGCTTTGGGAATCATTTGTCATGTTAATGTTTACTTGTAAAATGAAGTATGTATATATAATAAAACAACAGTTTAACATGTATAAATATAAATTGACCCTTAAAATTTATATTTTACCTTTAACCACTTAAGGACCGCCGCACGACGATGTACGTCGACAGAATGGCACGGACAGGCACAAGGGCGTACATGTATGTCCCCTTTAAGAACCTGTCTGTGGGTCGCATGCGCGCCGCCGGTGGCACGCTCGCGACCTGGTCCGAAGCTCCATGACCGTCCCGTGATCGGGTCACAGAGCTGAAGATCGGGGAGAGGTAAGTGTAAACAAACCTTTCCCCGTTCTTCCTAGTGGCAGTGTCACTGATCATCTGTTCCCTGTCATAGGGAACGACGATCAGGGACGTCACACACCAAGCCACGTCCCCCTTCATTTAGAATCACTCATTAAGTCACACTTAACCCCTACACCGCCACCTAGAGGTCAAACCCTTCACTGCAAGTGTAATTTTTACAGTAATCAGTACATTTTTATAGCAAAAAATGTGTCAAAAGTGTCCGATGTGTCTGCCATAATGTCGCAGTCACGATAAAAATCGCTGATCGCCGCCATTACTAGTAAAAAAAAAATATTAATAAAAATGCCATAAAACTACCCCCTATTTTGTAGATACTATAACTTTTTCCCAAACCAACCAATAAACGCTTATTGAGATTTTTTTTTTACCAGAAATATGTAGAAAAATACGTATCGGCCCAAAATGAGGAAAAAAAATGTTTTTTTTATATATTTTTTGGGGATATTTATTATAGCAAAAAGTAAAAAATATTGCATTTTTTTCAAAATTGTCGCTCTATTTTTGTTTATAGCGCAAAAAATAAAAAACGCAGATGTGATCAAATACCACCAAAAGAAAGCTCTATTTGTAGGAAAAAAAGGACGTCAATTTTGTTTGGGAGCTACGTTGCACGACCGCTCAATTGTCAGTTAAAGCGATGCAGTGCCGAATCGCAAAAAGGGGCCTGGTCTTTAACCAGCCAAAATGGTCCGGGGCTGAAGTGGTTAAGGGCATTCTTTGTACATTGCCTCCCCTATCTAGCTGCATTGATTGTAAATACCTAACTGTCTGATGCTCTAATGTGCCATTATGCTAAATGGTTAGCAATATCATCATTACTATGGTCTGACTAAGCATATAAAATATTTAAAATGTAGATTTGTTAAAGCATTCTATATTTGTCAGCGCACACAAAAACCTGCCCTGCTTAATAAGCAGAGCTCAAGTCTATTAGTTCTGATGTTTAACCTTGCCCTAATTTCAGCCTGTCACAGAGGGCACTTTGGCCCACCAAGAGTCCTACCATGCCTTGAGTTAATCAGCTCAGAAAGATTCTAGTTTTACAGAAAACGACATTCTGGCTTCCCTTCCTGCTGCCTCTAGGCACATTCTAGGATTTCTTGTTTTGCACTTAGATATTAATTTCAAAGTGATCTTCATAGTTACTTATCAAAGAAATGTAAAATTAAACCTTTTTTTGCAAACAAGCTTGAAATGTTCCTTTTAGTATAGCAGTGATATGAAATACACTTTCAAAGAAACAGAAGCAGAAGCATATAGCACATCGTGTTCAAAGACTTTATGTACTTGTGGCTAGTAAATGGATTAATGAAATGATGCTGGCTTTTACTTTGACTGCTATAATGCAAAGCACATGTTGTGTCTGTGTGAATGTAAAACTTATTAAAAAAGGACTGTTTCTTCTCTATACGGCTCAGGGCCAGTTATTGAACTGAGATAATTGAACACAACATTAAGTATTAAATAAATACATAATTTTCTCTTTGCAAATTTGGTATTATTAGACGCTGTTTTCAATGTTCCTTGGCAGCTTCTGCTGGCTTGTGAGTTCCCACTTCTGGTCAAACTAGTTCCCACTACAAATACAGCTAAAAAAACCTCAAAATTTTAAATAAGTTTGTCAAATTTAAAACTATTTACACCTGCCTGTTTTTGAATTTCTAAGGAGTAATATTGCTGCATACACTTCCTATAGCAGAAATGGAGATGCTTCTGTAGTCTACAAATGTCTAAAAATGTCCTGCTTCTATAGTACGTCCCCCAGACGATATCTTCGTGGATGAAATGCGTCGGGTCGAGCCTGCAGTTCTCATTGCGTCATTTTATTGATTAACAAGCGCTTGTTTTACCTCTTCCAAAATGTGAGTGTAAATCTTTAATTTTTATTAATACATTTTGTGGTATGCGGATTCACGCTATGTACGTTTTTTTTATTCCTTTTTGGCCCTATATGTTTGAATCCACATGACGTTTTATATATCTTGGAGCTTTCTTTCTTGTTGACCGGTGGTCCTTGTGAGAAGATTATTTTATCCAATTGTATCAACGCCTATATCCACCTGGGCCCTACTATCTTTGGTGAAGAATCACTGACAAGTCTGTTTGATTCATAGGGCGTATGTCCTATTAAATTCACACTTTCCGGTAAGCCTCAGTGTTATTGGTGGCGGTGCTCCATCTCCCCCTTTTCATACACGTTCAGCGGTGGCTTGAAAATTACCATTTGGGGCGTCAAGATACATATGTTTTGGACACTTCCTTTCAATCAAACACTCTTTTTCACTCAGTGGACCTTTTCTTTATTTCTTTATTTACTTTCTTTATTATTGTTTTTGAGTTTAGAATACATTGTTCTAATCTCTGCATTGTATGTGTATGATATTCATTGGTTTAATCACCTGACATCACTGCATTGTATACGTATGGCATACACTGGTTTAATCACCCAATATCATTGCATTTTTTATTTTTTATGGTATACATTGGTCTAATCACCTGTTATCATTATTTCAATATTGCACATGTATATTGTTAGTTTTATATCTTCACAATTAATCTAACTTTGATATATTTAGATGTGTATCAGGTTATCTATGCACTTTAGATCACCCATTTAAAGTTCAAATTGTCACTAGCGCTGCACCATCACTTTTCCCACTTCTATAATATGGACAACAAACTACCCACTACAAACAGTTCAGTTAAAAGCGAACCTTTACCTAGCAATATTTAAAAACTCAGCTGTTTGTTGGTGAGTTTTTGGGTAATGTCTGAAGGTCTTAACAAACGTACAATCAACCTAGTTTTAAATTGTAATATACCTAAAGTGTTTCTAAACCCAGGACCCTGCATTCACTAAATGTGGTCTCCCACAGTACACAGAACATGGAAATGCAATTATTTTAGTAATTATAAACTGCTAAATACCCTTTCTCATCAGCAGTAAATAGCTGTCTTGTGACTTCTATCAGTGTCTGGCCGAGCACTGGTTAAAGCTTGTAGGAGGAGTTTTCATTCACCTATCACAGTCCTATGAGGCTGCATGACCCCTGACCCCCTGTTTGGACAGTGCTGATTGGCCCTGTGTTGATCACATGCACCCTCCCCAAAAAAATAAACTCTCTAGCAATACATACCAAACTGAGCATGTGCAGAGTGCCTCCTAGGGCTCTGTGCTATCAGCAGATTGATATGGTACAGCTGGTACTGTAAAAGGGGGGGGGGGGGTTAAGAGAAGACCAGATCAAACAGCCTTTTTACACAATGCGGAGGATAAACCCCTTAGGTTCCACAATGAGTATAACAAGCATGCTACACTGAATATACAGACAGATTTTTCTGTTGTAGGTTAACACTTTAATGTCCTGTGTGGAATTTTCATGTAAAGGGTTCACGTTCAATAAAGATTCTTTTCATTTGGTGACAAAAAGAGGTACATCAACTGTGAAAAATAACGTTTGGAAACTGCATATTTAAAGCAAAGATATAGCCAAAACCCACTAAGTAATTTTTGGGGTGGCTGGGGGCAAAAGGGTAAGGAAACTCAGGAACAAAGCTTCCTTATTTTTTAAGGCAGATGAAAACTTTCAAGTATACAGTAGGTGCCGCCGATATTGTATATCTATCGCGCTCCCATCGCCGAGATTCTCGGCGACAGGAGTGCCGAGATCTCGGCAGCAGGGTGGCGACACGTGTCGCGCTCGCTGCAATAGCGAGGAGACGCGACACTGTATTGAGCGGGGATCCGACGCGGATTCCCGCCAATACCAGGCACTGCGTTTGGTATGAATCCTGAGCGGGAACTCCACGCCAATTTTTAAAGAAATGGCCCCGGAGCATGTGACTGTGACGTCATGGGACCATGTGACTGTGACGTCATGAGAAGCCTATATTAATCTCTGCGGACCGAAGATTTATCATTACTGCGAGAGGAAGCGTCGAGTCAACATCGAGGAGGAGAAGAGGGAAGAAGACGCCGACGGCGACGACGGGAAGACCGGCTCCTCCACTAGCAAAAGAGCTACCAAGAAGTTAGTGGAGGGGCCGGCAGAAGGACAACGGAGAGCCGGACGAGACGACGGAGAAGACCGGGCCTCCGCTAGCAAAAGAGCTAAAAAGAAGTTAGCAGAGGCCCGGCGGAAGAAAGAACCGGAGAGCGGGAGAAGAACCGGAGAGCGGGAGAAGAAGAAGGCGACGGAGAAGACCGGGCCCCGCTAGCAAAAGAGCTGGAAGAAGATAGCGGTGGCCCGGCAGAAGAAAGAACTGGAGAGCGCGGCGACGACACCGGAGACCCCCGAAGTCGGAAGAAGACCTCCGGAGCGGTGCAATAAAATACTTTTAAAAACTGTTGTGTTTTTATTGCCATTTTTTTCCACCAGGTGAATGGGTAGGGGTACGATGTACCCCATACTCATTCACATAGGGTGGGGGGCCGGGATCTGGGGGCCCCCTTATTAAAGGGGGCTCCCGGATTTCGATAAGCCCCCCGCCCGCAGACCCCGACAACCAACCGCCAGGGTTGTCGGGAAGAGGCCCTTTCCTCATCAACATGGGGCAGGTCGCCCCCCTGCCCCAGAGCACCAAACCCCCCATGTTGAGGGCATGTGGCCTGGTACGGTTCAGGAGGGAGGGGGGCCGCTTTAGTCCCCCCCTCTTCCCCTGCGGCCTGCCAGGTTGCGTGCTCGGATAAGGGTCTGGTTTGGACCTTGAGGGGGACCCCCACGCCGTTTTTTCGGCATAGGGTTCCCCTTCAAATCCAGACCAGACCCAAGGGCCTGGTATGCTCCTGGAGGGGGAACCCACGCCGTTTTTTTCTTTAAAAATTGGCGTGGAGTTCCCGCTCAGGATTCATACCAAACGCAGTGCCTGGTATTGGCGGGAATCCGCGTCGGATCCCCGCCTATCGGCAATGCGTGTCGCTCATCGTGAAAGGAACATTTTTTGCTTTCCCGATGACGAGACAGCTCGGCGCTGGCTCTCGCGACGGAGCTCATAGGGTGTCAATCTCGCCGCTAGAAGCGGCGAGATTGACACAATATCGGCAGCACCTACTGTATATACTGTATATTCAGTATATATAGCTAAACCATTTTTTAAGCTTTAGATAGAATGAGGAAGAGTTCAATCCCAGACAGGTTTTTTTTCTGCCTGTGTCCAGTTGGAGAAGTTTACCTTCATTTCCCAGCCACTAGTACAACAGGAAGTGAGAGGAAATCTCTACACAGTGACAGCTGCAAAATGTTAGATTTCCCATGACTTGATCAGTGGTCACCCGAACAAACAGAAAGGGTAACACTCTCAGATGGGACTACACATTTCATTTATAACTTGACAAGGGGATTCAACCCTTCTTTCTGCAAAAAAAAAAGAAGTTTTGGTTGTATATTAACTTTAACCACATCCCATCCGCGCTATAGCCGAATGACTGCTACAGCGAGGACTCCAATTGCCAGGAGGCCGTTAATAGAGGTCCACCCCTTTTCACGCGCAACGCGCACCCTCTGCAGGGTGCGCACGGCGCGCTCTGTGATCACCGAGTCACTGAGTCCCGGCCCCTTACCACGTGATCAGCTGACAACCAATGACAGCTGATCACGTGATGTAAACAAATGATCAGTAATCTGGGGTTTTTTCTCCTCACGCTGACAGCGTGAGGAGAAAAAAAAGCCGATCACCGGCTTGTGCACAAGGGACATCGGTCTCAAAGAGGAAGGAGGCACATCAGCCTCATCAGTGCCCATAAATACCGCCTGCCAGTGCCACCTGCCATTGCTACCTGCCAGTGCCCACAGTGCCACCTATCAATGCCCACAAGTGCCACCTATCAATGCCCACAAGTGCCACCTATCAATGCCCACCAGTGATGCCCATCAGTCCCACCTAGCAATGCTGCCTATCAGTGTAACCTACCAGTGCCCATCACTGCCACCTATCAGTGCCCATCACTGCCACCTATCAGTGCCACCTATCAATGCCACCTATTAGTGCCACTTCTCAATGCCCACCAGTGCCACCTATCAATGCCTTTCAGTGCCACCCATCAGTGCCACCTCTCAGTGCCGCCTATCAGTGCCCACCAGTGCCACCTTATCGGTGCCCACCAGTGCCACCTTATCGGTGCCCATCAGTGCAGTCCATCAGTGCCCATCAGTGCAGCCCATCAGTGCAGCCTCATCAGCGTACATCAATGAAGGACAAAAATTACCTTTTTGCAAAATTTTATAACAAAATATAAAAAATATATATATATATATTTTTTCAAATCTGTCTTTTTTATTTTTTTTTAATAAAAAATAAAAACCGCAGAGGTGATCAAATACCACAAAAAGAAAGCTCTATTTGTGGGGAAAAATGATAAAAATTTCATTTGGGTACAGCGTTGTATGACCACGCAATAGTCATTCAAAGTGCATCAGCGCTGAAAGCTGAAAATTGGTCTGGGCAGGAGGGGGTTTAAGTGCCCAGTAAGCAAGTGGATAAATATGCAATTACAAATGTTTACTTTTCACAGATGATGTACATCTATTTTTACCAAATTCAAAATATCTTTACTGAACCTGTGCTGACACTTAAAACAATATTTCAAAATTTTTGATCTTTATACAATCTGAAAATCCTAATGTCTGATTATAAATGTACCACCTCAAAATGTATAACCCTTCAACCAAACGTCCAATGTTAATTACCTGGATTAGAATACTTGGTGATTTCTCTGGCTCCTGGCTATAATTTCTTCCTTGCTTCTCTCTAAAATCTGTTAAAAATCTTGACAAAGTACAATAAATCCTAGCGTGGTTAAAATTACAGTATGTGAATAACACTCTTTTCTATACTTTCATCATATATTACCAATATTAGTCCTATCATACTTTTGTTTTTTAAGTTAGACATTTTTCAGTTATAGCGGCCAATTGTGACTAATTGTATTTAAAAAAATAAAATATTCCAACATAATGAGATGGTTTTAAGTAAGACATGCATCAAAATATAATAAATGAGCTTGCTTGCTCCTTTATGCAATTATACTGGAACATACAGCCATTGTTTGCTGTAACAGTCCATTTTGAACCTTAACAAAAGGTTTTAATATGAAAACAAAATTTAATCCCCAGTAATACAGAATAAGTTGTCAAATGATTCAGTCATCTTAACACATAGGATGCCCTCCTGAGATTGTAAAAAACCCTGAACTGTTAAAACGTGATGTTCTACTTTGGATCCCTCCTCTACATATCCAAACACTGTATAACTAAGAACAGATATCACTACTTATTCTCCAATATACACTGCGGTATTACTCCACACTACACCATGGGGGGCATTTATCAATCATGTTGCAATGCTAAACAGGGGCAGTGAGATACTGTAAGACACATCTGTGACAGACTTATTACAAGTTTAAAGCATGAGCCATAAATTGCTCCTTTGGCTGCTCTAATATATCACTTGCAACTGAATGAAACCTGACCTGACCACTTCTTAGTTATGCATCTGTAATTAATTTGTCTTTGAACTTTGCAAACTGTCACACCTGGCTGTCCAGAAATACAGAAGGAGACACAGCCTGATTTGTGACTAATCATATTATTAATTTGATTGATAAATGTCTCGTCAATTTACGGGTATGGAATGAGGTGTGGGGTCTGAAGTGTGCTACAGTTATTTTTGCTTAAAGCATTTGTTAACCCAAAAATAAAAAAAATAATGATCCTCTTCCTTTAAAGCATGTTATACAGAACAGTGCTTGTGCTGTGTAATTTGGCCCCTTGTATCACCTGAAATACCTGGCTGATCCTTCCAGTTTCTACCCTCCCCTCTGTACGCTGACCACAATATGTCAGGGCTGCTGAGCCCTGACACAGTTGTTAGCGTACGTGCCTCCGTCATAAGCTGCTATCTGCAGCTTTCCTGTCTCCCTCTGTCCTCCTACTCCCCTCCCTGCCTGTCATCTCTCACTATGGCTGATCTGCTCTTCTACACACTGCTTCAAAACGAACTGATCTGTATATCATCCCCTATGTCACATAACAAGCTGTGTCCTAGTGCCTCTGCTTTATATATAATAAAAAAAGAAGATTCTACCTGTTTTAACAGTGTCTTCCAGCAATCACATGACTCCAGGCTCTCTGCTCCTCTCCTCCCCTCCTTCCTGGCTGACATCAGCAGGGGAATCTCAGCCCCACCACTGGAGATATCACGTGGAGAGAGCTGAGAGCCTGAAATCATCTTATCATGTGGAGAAAAATCATTTTCTTTTTTATAAAGTGCAGATACTAGGATGCAGATTTTTATCTGACAGAGGGGATGATATAAAGATGAGATAGTGGCTTAACAACCACTTTAAGAGAGCAAAACACTCCTTGATTGTAGGAGAGGTCATCACATGGCTTTGGTTCATTTTATTTGTCAGAGACCCAAAACAAGTAGACAGCAGTATGTATTTGCCTCTTCCCCTCCTCCTTACTGCTAGATCAGTCTCCACAGTGTCTTCTCCCCCAAGCTCCAGTGGACTAAATTGCTGATGTCATCAAGACCAATGCTGGTCTATACATCCACATTGGATGTAATAATGCCAAGAGACAGTCCACCGCTGAAGCATGGGGAAGTGTCGGCTGCCAGGGGAGCCTAGGATTGGGTAAGTAAAATGTTTTTCCTCTCCTCTAGACCTAAACAATCAGTTAATCCTTAGGCCCCTTTCACACGGGCTGACCGTATGTCAGTTTTTCACCCATCCGTTTTCGGATGAAAAACTGACATACATGTATCCCTATGGGATAGCGGATGTCAGCGGATGAACATCCGATCTTATCCGTGCCCGCAATGCTCGGTTTTTCAGGATAGAAAAATTTCTATTTTCCTATCCGTCTGCGGAGCGGATTGGATGAACACGGACAGACGGTCCGTGTTCATCCGATCCCACATAGGGGAGAGCGGAGATCTGACATTGGCTGTCCCTGCACAGTGTGCGGGGACCACCCAGTCATCCGCCGGCTCAGCGGGGATCAACGGAGCGATCCCCGCTGAGCAAGCGGAGGTTCACGGGGTGGATCATGACTGATCCGTCCCGTGTGAAAGGGGCCTTATAGTGCTGACACAGCCCCACTACAAGATAGAATTTACTGATTTCCTGGAGATGGGCTTTAAAGCCCAACTTCAGCATCTCTCCTCCCAACCAGTGCTCCACCTTCCTTTTACTGGTATTAAGTCTATACTTCTGCATAGAACAGTCCTCATGTTGGGAAATGTAAAAGTCTTTCTATGCAGCATTCCATTGTGTCCCAGGCTGGGTGATGAAATAAAATGATGGGGTGTGTCACTGAAAGCCTGGGCTCTCAGGAAGGGGTGGATGACATTGGGCATTCAACCCAGACCAGAATTTAAAGTAGAACTATAGGCAAACATTTATTTTTCATTTTGGATAGAGAAAATAAAAGTTATAACCCTTGTCAGTTGTTGCCATCTGTGTCCCACTAGGAAGATTCCTGTCCCATAGCCAAAGCAGGAAGTAAGAGGAAATCCCTGCAAATTAAGGGAATCCATTGGCGCTCCCCAAGTCACCAGAACTAGTGTCCCCACTGGAAGATTTCCGTGCTATTACTTTTCTGGGGACAACCAAAAATTTGGGATTTTCTTTTACTTTCATGTTTGATAACGTGATAGAGAGGATGACTCTCCTTAATGAGGACAATAAAAACATGACACGGGTTTTAATCACTCTCCACTCTATCCAAAACTGGAAAAAAAAAATTGCATTTAGTTATACTTTAAGACCTCATGATGTACTTAACAGCATTCAAACCTAACTAAATATATTTTCAGGCTAAAGAGTATTCTAATAAAATTTACCAATCCCCAGGTAAATGCAAGTGTCAACAAAATCTGTATCCAAAAAGATTATAAATTCTTGCATCTCCACTTGCCTGTGCTAATAAATGCCTCTGAATAAAGATGGGCCCGATGTACGAGTTAAATGTAAGTTTGACTCGAACATCGGGTGTTCGTTTGTTCGTGGAACCAACAAACATATGGGGCGCTCACGGGACTTTCGCCCACCAATGAGCACCCCATAATGCACTGTGAGATGGCAGTGCATTGATGGCTGCTAATTGGCCAAAGCATGCACCTGACCTGTATGCTTTGGCCAATAACAGCACAATGTACAATGAGAGCCATGATTGGCCAAAGTCAGGGTGTCTTTGGCCAATTATGGTTTAGGGGTTAAGACCACACCCCATACTATTTAAGGATGCTTCAGATGGCAGCTGTGTATAGTGTGCATTAATGGAGAGAGATTAGGCAGGATAGTTAGTGGATTGAGTGTGCAGTCAGTGTAGTGTATATAACGCAGTGCAGAGTATATAGTGCAGTCAGTGTAGTGTATATAATGCAGCGCAGAGTATATGGTGCAGTCGATGTAGTGTATATAACGCAGTGCAGAGTATATAGTAAAGTCAGTGTAGTGTATATAACGCAGTGGAGATTATATAGTGCAGTCAGTGTAGTGTATATATAACGCAGTGCAGAGTATATAGTGCAGTCAGTGTAGTGTATATAACGCAGTGCAGAGTATATAGTAAAGTCAGTGTAGTTTATATAACGCAGTGGAGATTATATAGTGCAGTCAGTGTAGTGTATATATAACGCAGTGCAGAGTATATAGTGCAGTCAGTGTAGCGTATATAATGCAGTGCAGAGTATATAGTGTAGCGTAGAGTATATAACACAGTGTAGTGCAGAGTATATAACACAGTGCAGTGCAGAGTATATAACACAGTGCAGTGCAGAGTATATAGTGCAGTGCAGTGCAGAGTATATAGTGCAGTGCAGAGTATATAATACATGTGAAGTGCAGAGTATATAATACAGTGCAATGCAGAGTATATAATACAGTGTATTGAAGTGGTTAAGGGCCCCCCAAAATCCATGCCAGGCCCTTTGGGTCTTGTATAGATTTTAAGGGGAACTCCATGCCAAAAATTTTAAAAATGCCTTGGGTCCCCTCCAAAATCCATAACAGACCCTTACCCAAGCATGCAGCCTGGCAGGACACGAAAGGGGGAGGAAGAGCGAGCGCCCCTCCCCCTGAAGCATACCAGGCCACTTGCCCTCAACCCTGGGTTGTGGTTGTCAGGGTCTGCGGGCAGGGGGCTTTTTGGAATCTTCATTTTTTTTTAAATCTGTATTGCCGGTAATGATTGTAAATCATTACAGTCGCAAGCAAGTTTAAATTCATTTTTTTTCCTTTAGAAATGTCATTATTGCTGTGGCATTGCATTGATACATGTCCCCCAGGGCAGTACCCATGTCCCCATACACTTTTTATGGCAATAATTTGCCTATAAGCCTTTAAAATGAGGACTTTAGATTTTTCATGTTCATGTCCCATAGACTTTAATAGAGTTTGCATGTTCGCTACAACTTTTTTCCTGTTTGAGATGTTCTGGTGCGAACCGAACAGGGGGTGTTCCGCCCATCCCTACATCTGAAGTCTTTGAAGAAACCAACACTTCCAGGGGTGTCAGTATACAGTGTCTCCCACTATGATAAATGGTTCCTTCCACCAACCCCCATGTCACTAGAGTGTCCTCTAGCACTTTAAAGAAAAGGAAGACATAACCAGTGGTCTCTAATCACTTCATGATTAATGGAATGCATTCTGTATAAATTTGTCATGACTTTCTCTTTGTGTGCACTTTAGACTTGTTATTGTGGTGTAGTGCTCTCTTAGGTAGGTGCTAGAGTGAGTGTATATAGTTTTTGGTTTCTCTGCCTAACAGAGATACAGTTAGGCAAATGTAAGTGATGTCTGCTTAACATAGGCTTTGATTGTTTAGCAGGGTCTGCTCAGTGTGCTCTGGTGCTGCTCATGTTGTCTGGAATTTCATACTGGTCTAGCGGCTATGGGAGGTACTGGGCAGTAGTGGGTGGAATCCATGCAGATGAGAGCATGAATGTCCATACAGCCCTGGCCAATTAGAAGGGTAGGTGCCCCAATGCATGCTGGGTGACTGTCTTTATATTTGATGAGTAAGAGGTCCAGGGGGGGAGGGGGCCTGCCGCCCCTCCCCATCACAGGCTGCTATGTGGCCTCAGGTGGGCGACCTGAGGGCCTAAAACACTATTTTTCAAAATAAAATGCAAAAACCAATCCCCTAGACTGGTCATTGTCAATAACAAGCAGAAGAGTGTGTGAACCTGGCTGTGTGAAAATACCCTGTGACTAGCTGTGAATTAATCAATGGGAGACCCGGGCACAGATATTCAAGTGGCTCCTCCGGGGGTATCGCTACAGTGGTATAGCTAGACAGTTGTAGTCCAGTGCAAATGTTTTTGTCCCCAGTGTTGTGATTACTGTGCCAATCAGCTCAATTTAGCAGTCAGAGTAAAAAAGGGCTAACAATTAGCCCCTCCCTCCTGTCAGATTAGTTTTCTTGTCTTGTAAAAAAAAAAAATTTCATTACTGTAAAAAAAAAGTAAGCTGTATTTCATTGTATATCTTTATGTGGGTCTAAAATGTAAAATTATTTTCAAGTTTTGTCTATAACATCAACATAATGAACTTATTTAAAAATTTATGGTGCCAGCCATGGGCGTCCGCTGAACTTTTTTCAGGGGGGGGGGCATAATTTTAAGGTCATCCATGCTCGGTCCCTTTTTGACAATGTCATGAAGGGGAGGGGCTTAGTCATTATGACATAAAGCGCAGGCATGCAATGGTTTGAGAAACCTGATGCAAAAGCTTAATAGAAGGATCAAGCTGCCATTGTCTGATTAGCAATTTCAATTTTTTTTAAACCCCCCCCCCTCTAGCGGTCGAATAGCGTCACTAAAACGATGGTAAAGCGCCGCTAAAACTAGCAGCGCTTTACTGATAACGCGGTCAGCTGGCAGTGTGAAATTGCTCGAGGATAATTCCGCTTCACTCCATATAAATATAGTGTGTCTCCAGGGGGGGGGGGGGCAATTGACCCCCCTTGCCCTATGGAGCGGACGCCCATGGTGCCAGCGGAAATCTCTATCTGTCACCCAAACCATATCAGAGGCAGGTAGATCAAGTGCAAGTCAAATGCAGTTATAAAGTAAAACAATTATTGTCAGGCCAGCTCTCGCATCTCTTGGACATGAAAGGTACACCGGACAGGATTGTGACTAAAGCTGCCAGACATGAAGGGAACTGAAAATAAAACAGAGCAAAATACTGTTTACTTGTGCATGAGTTTTGCTTTTGGATGTACAGTTTGTAGCAAAAAATAGCAGTCCATAGTTTTTTGGGCCCGTAGCAAAAAATTAAGCCTGTCTGTATGTGCCTGTACATACATCCCAACTTTCTGAGATGGGAATGAGGGACACCTTCTAGCAAAAGTATGTAGGCATAGGATATGCCCCCTGGCACGTCCGATTTTAAAGGCGACTTAGACAAAAAAAAAATGATTGGTTAAACCCACAAGTTCTTTTTTTACCACTGCTATTTCTTTATATTGTCTTTTGGAATTTACAAATACAGCAATTTAGAATTTGGATAAAAGGTTTAGCACTGGGAAATACTTTTGATTGATAAGTAGTGCATTTTATATACAAATATATATATGTAGCGGGGTGTTCCCCTATAATAGGAAGAAACTACATCACCCATAACCCCATTCTTCAGATGTTCCACCGCAGAGACTCATGGGAGGGGTTATAAAAGGAGGAGGCGAGGCCGGGCTCTGCCTCTTTGGGACACGAGACTTCGCAGACGGATCCTCCTGTGCGGATGTGTCGGAGTGCAAGGCCTGAAGCCTGAGGCCTTGCTCAGCACCAAAGAGCCTTCCACCCCCCCTCTCTGCGAGCCTGGGTGGCATCTGACTTTGTGCGCTACAGCCTTGTTGGATCAGGGACCCGATCGTTGGAGAGATCGAGTGTGTGTGACACGGCCGGTGGAGGTTTCCCGGACTGGATCCGTAGTCCGGCGGGTGAGAGGGCATAAGCCCAACTAAGATACTGTTACTGTATATAGGCCTATAGACTGCCAGGGCCTACAAGTTATTTTGATACCCCTATTGAAGAGCCTTGTCAGAACTGAGCCTGCGGCTTTATTTAACCAAGTTCTATACACCCTTGGATTACAAAGTTATACTCTGTTTAAAGTGCACCACCATTACAGACCTGCCGGTGAAGAAAGAAGGACTAAGTTAAATATTAGAACCAGGCCTGGTGGGGATTTTAGTGTGTTTGATTACTGCGCCATAGGGCACTTAGTTAACGGTCGCCCGTATGGCGCACCTGTAGCGTGTGTTACTACATAGTGTGTTAGAGTGGCAGGACGCTGCCCTTAGGAGTGATTATCTTGAACTGTGATTACTGTTACCCCTTTATCCATATTGAGAAAATAAGTAAAACACTTTATCTATTACAATTCATTACTGTGTCCTTGCTTAGTAATTATATTGCATAGGATATATCATTGACTGTTAGTACTAGCTGTGCCAGAAGGGGGTAGAGCCTATTGCCGGGGGTTGGTGGAGCTGCACTCAGGGCCCAAATCTAATTCTGCGGCCTCCTTAGTTGGAGGTATCGCTACACGTGGGGGCTCGTCTGGGATCCTGATGCAGCAAGCGAACGCCAGAAGTGCCGGCATGGACCCCATGGATCCGAGAGCGGTAGAAGAGTGGTGCAAAGCCGCTAATACAGAGCCAAAACAGTCGATAGCCATTAGCCTCCCTGGGGAGAAATGGTCGAGTGAGATGGTAGAGGAACTAATGAGTTCAGTGTCCCCAGATCACACACCGTGGGTGATAGACATAAAGACAGACCCAGACATCTCATATCAATACGCATTAGTGGAATATTGGGACGGGATGCCAGAGGCCTGTAAGCACAAGTGTCTGCGGACGCCAGACAACAGAACATTTAGACTGACGCACGCAATAACTGTAGAAAGGGAACCATCCCCTACGGGATCGCCACAGGCTGCGGCCCGAACTCCACCTGAAAGAGAAGACAGGGCGACACCCCCGGTGGCACCTGCACCGGCCACTGCTATATCACCAGAACTGATAAATGCAATAGGGGATTTGCTAGCCAAATGTCAGAAGACAAGTACGGTGCATGTGGAAACTAGCTACCGGAGACTAAAAATATTCTCAGGGAAGCTCCCTGTCCCGGCAGGGGAAGAAGATTTTGATACCTGGGTGGAGCAGGCATTGCAGGCGGTGGAGGCATGGGAGGTGCCTGAAGCACAGAAGAGGCAGCGAGTGTTAGAAAGCCTTAAAGGTGCAGCAGCAGAAGCAGTGAAAAGTTTCCGGTTTGGGAATGCAGGGTGCACGGCGCAGGACTGTCTAGCTATGCTGCAGGAAGAGTTTGGTCAATTAGACAAGGTGACAGAGATGGTCTACCAGTTTGAACACACTTTCCAAAAAACGGAGGAGAAACTTTCCGAGTATGTCAGAAGGCTAAACAGGCTGCTGTGCAAGATTGTGTTAAAGAAAGGGATGAAGCCCCAAGATGCCGATGCGGCAAGAATGAAGCAAGTCTTAAAGGGAGCGCTACGCTCCGATCCAGTCTGGCTGCACCTGAAAACCTTGGGAGGAGGAATGTTGCTGACTAATGCTGATTTAATAAAAATCATCAGAGATGAGGAGGCGCTGCAACAGGACCAGCAGAAGGATAAGACAAGTGTTGTACCCACACAGGTGCTGGTCAATCCAGTAATGACCCCTGAAAGAGAGGCGGAGATAGACACCCTAAAAACTCAGATGTCCAAGGTGTTAGATATAGTGACCTCTCTGATAGCAAAAGACACAGAGTGTCCCAAGAAGAAGGAAAGTCCAAGGAAGGAATTGTTCCCGATTGCCTCAGCACCCGAACCTTTACAAGAATGGGGAGATATAGTCTGCTTCAACTGTGGGGGAGTTGGCCACATTGCAGCCACATGTTCTAGTCCGAAGAAGAAGAGACCAGACAACCGCAAGCCGGCGGGAAACTCCAGAGGGCCCCGGTGAAGGAGTCAACCGGGTGCCCATCATCTTCAGTAAACTCCAAGCTGAATGCGAAGAAAAATAAAAAGAGAGATAGAACACCAAAGGGGAAACGCAATACCCCTCAACAAAGCTATACTCCAGGAGGAAGGGGGGAGACCCCTCAGAAAAGGCACAGCACTCCCCAAAGGGGGTGCCCACCCAAGAAAAATAATAGTACCCCTCAGCGGGTTCCTACACCCATTAAAAGGAGGGAAGTCAGTGCATACCAGGCTCAAGAAAGGTTCAAGTCCAAAGGGAATAGGACAAGAGAGAGTCCAAAGGGAAAAGGTCTGAAGAAGGCGGCTCCTGCCGGACCATATCCAGAGAAGCTGGTAGGCCCATCCCCTATAGTGCCCATTCAAGTGGAGGGAGTCTACACCAGGGGCCTCCTGGATACCGGGGCACAAGTGACCCTACTATACCGGGACTTCTACGACAGGCACCTGAGTCATCTGCCTATCCAGAAGATAGAAGAGCTGGAAATATGGGGAATTGGAACCCAGAGTTTCCCTTACGACGGCTACCTTCCCATCAAAATGACCTTTGACCCATCCGTGGCTGGGAAGGCTGAAGTGTTTGACACCCTGGCAGTTGTGTGCCCTAGGCCGCCTGGAGCCAACAAGAATTCCCTTATAATAGGGACGAACACGGACCTGGTCCGAAGACTCCTGGTCCCTCTCGTGACAGAAGAAAGACAAGCAGCTACCAAGATCCATCCCATGCTGAAGACAGCCTACCAACGGCTGGTCCAAGAGCGGGAGACCCCTGGAGAGGGGATAGGGAAGGTGTGGAGACTTGGAAGAGAAGGGGTAGTGTTGCAGCCCGGCGAAGTAACCTGTCTCAGGGCCACTGTAAAGCTTACTTGGGAGCAGCCTGGTCCCTTTGTCATGCTGGAGTCAGACCTAAGGGGTGAGTCCTCAGGCCTGGAGATGATACCGGAAGTGATTCCGCTGAAGGTCCTGAAGAAGGCCCATTATAGAGTTCCAGTGAGTGTTAGGAATACTACCAAAGACCCCATGGAAATCCCAGCCAGAATGCTGCTAGGCCAGGTGAGCCCGGCGGCCCCTGTTACCCTGTCAGAAGTGAAGAGGACAGGTGGAGGAGGGGATGTTTGGGAGAAGCTGTCCATGGAAAACCCGAATCTGTCCAGGGCTTGGAAAGAGAGAGCCAAGGCCCAGTTGAATAAATGGGAGAAGATCTTCTCTAAGGATGAGTTTGATGTGGGGTGTGCAAGGAGTGCCACCCATCGGATCCGCCTCCAGGAAGATAAGCCCTTCCGAGAGAGAGTCAGGCGGGTCCCGCTAGCAGATCTGGAGGATCTGAGGGAACAACTTGCAGAACTCAAGAGGACTGGTGTGATACGGGAGTCCAGAAGCCCCTATGCCTCTCCCATAGTGGTGGTCCGAAAGAAGAATGGATCATTGAGGCTCTGTATCGACTACAGGACTCTCAACAGGAGAACCATACCTGACCAATACACCACTCCGAGGATAGAGGATGCCCTACAGAGCTTGTCTGGAGCCAAATGGTTCAGCGTTATGGATCTCAAGAGTGGGTACTATCAGATTCCGATGCACCCAGCAGACAAGGAGAAGACAGCTTTCATAACCCCAGTGGGGTTCTTTGAATTCGACCGGATGCCCCAAGGTCTGTCTGGAGCCCCAGCTACTTTCCAACATCTCATGGAGAAGACAGTAGGAGACATGAACCTGATCGAAGTCCTTGTATACCTGGACGATGTCATTGTCTTTGGGAGAACCTTGGAGGAACATGAAGAGAGGCTGGAAAAAGTGTTGAGAAGACTCAGTGAGGAAGGACTTAAGCTTTCGCCTGAGAAGTGTCGGTTCTACCAGTCTTCTGTGAACTATCTGGGGCACATAGTGTCTGAAGAAGGGGTGGCCACAGACCCTGAGAAATTGGAGGCAGTTACCTCCTGGCCACGGCCCACCACAGTAACAGAACTCAGATCCTTCTTGGGCTTCTGCTCCTACTACAGGAGGTTTGTGGAGGGATTTGCCCGAATTGCTAGACCATTGAATGAGTTGCTCAAGACTGAAGGAGAAGAGGATGGCTCGGGGCCCAGGAGGCCAGGAGAGTCCATCAGAGATCAGTGGAATCAGAAGTGTGAAGAGGCTTTCCAGGTATTGAAGAGGAGCCTGACCACTGCACCAGTCTTGGCCTACGCAGACCCAACCAAACCCTATGAACTGCACGTGGATGCTAGTCATGACGGTCTGGGAGGAGTACTTTACCAAGAACACGAGGGGAAATTGCGGCCCGTTGCCTATGTGAGTAGGAGCCTGACCCCCTCTGAGAAGAACTACCCCACTCACAAGCTGGAGTTCCTGGCCCTCAAGTGGGCGGTAGTAGACAAGCTCAAAGACTACCTGTATGGAGCGGAGTTCACTGTGAAGACCGACAACAACCCCCTTACCTACCTGTTCACCACGGCCAAGCTGGACGCCACTGGACACAGGTGGCTGGCCGCACTGTCTGGATTCAACTTCAGCCTTAAGTATAGACCAGGAGTGGGGAATCGAGACGCAGACTCTCTGTCCAGGAGATCTCATTCCCCCACCATTGAAATAGAAGATTGGACCCAAGTGGCACCAGACGGGGTGCGGGCCCTTTGTCAAGGAGCTGAATTCCAAGCCCGAGGAGGCTCCAGAGCAGAGGAAATAGGAGTTACCACGGTGGGAGTCCCCAAACACTACTGTGGAGTAGCTCAATTGGAAGAGGACAACCTACCAAGACTGTCCAAGAAGGAATTGAGGTGTGACCAATTGGAAGACCCCATGGGGAGATTGGTCCTGCAGGCCTTGGAGAATCAGGATCCAAACAGACTCATGCGTCAACCTTCAAAAGAAGCTCGCCTGCTGAGGAAGGAGTGGGATAGGTTGCAGTTACATCAGGGAGTGGTCTACCGAAGGGGCCCCTCTGATGACTCAGAAGATAAGTGGCAGCTGTTCCTCCCAGAGAAACATCGGGAGACTGTTCTGATTGCCCTGCATGACAATCATGGCCACCTAAGGGCTGAAAGGACCTTTCAACTTGTAAGAAGTCGGTTCTATTGGCCCTGCATGAGGGCAGAGGTAGAGGAGTACTGCCACTCATGTGCACAATGCATCCAGAGGAAGACTTTGCCCCATCAAGCTGCCCCAATGGGCCATCTACAGAGCCAAGGGCCCATGGACCTGGTGTGCATTGACTTTCTCTGCCTCGAACCCGACCTGAGTGGACTAGGAAATGTTCTGGTGATAACCGACCATTTCACCCGGTATGCCCAGGCTTTCCCCACCAAAGACCAGAAGGCCTCCACCGTGGCCAAGGTACTTATGGAGAAGTACTTTGTCCATTATGGGCTGCCACAGAGACTCCATTCAGACCAAGGGAGGGACTTCGAGAGTAAGCTGATCCGGAAGCTCTTGGATTCTTTGGGAATTAAGAAGACTAGAACTACACCTTACCATCCTCAGGGAGATGCTCAGCCAGAAAGGTTCAACCGAACGTTGCTCAACATGTTAGGGACTCTGGAAAGCGAGAAAAAGCAACATTGGAGCCAACACATAGCAGCCATAGTACATGCTTACAACTGCACCATCAGTGATGCTACAGGCTACTCCCTGTTTGGGAGAGAAGCGAGACTACCGGTGGACTTGGCTTTTGGCACCTCACTGGACCATTCCTCGGTCACATCCCACAAAGGATATGTGGACAGGCTCAGACACAGCCTGAAAGTAGCCTATGAACAAGCTCAAGCGGCCTCAGATCAAAGGGGAGCTCGGAATAAAAGAAATTTCGACTTGAAGGTCCGGGTACAAGACCTACAACCCGGGGATCGAGTACTGTTGCGCAATCTGGGAGTCCCCGGAAAGCACAAACTTGCAGACAGATGGAGATCTGAACCCTATGTCATCTGCAGGAAGTTGCCGGGCCTACCTGTCTACAAGGTGAAGCCAGAGGGAAAGGTAGGTCCACTGAAGACATGGCATCGAAACCACCTGCTCCCACTTGCGGAGGCAGTTAGAATACCTCCCGTGGGAGACTCCCCTGAACCGGCCTCTATCTTGGATACTCCTAGGCCGAACACTCGGTCACAGACCTCCCGAGCTGAAAATGGAGAAGCCTCCCAACTTAGTGGAGATGAGGAGGGAGAACTTGATTGGCTGTGGCCTTCCCCAACTCCAGGAACTTCTGTCATAGATCTTCCAGTCACCCAAGATACCACAGATGAAACACTGAACCCAGAGGCTACAGAGTTCATCCCCTTTAGTCCTTCAGCAGATTACTGGGAAGATACCCATGATAGTTGCTCCGAGGGAGAGGAGCCTGTGGCGCCAGAGCCAGAGATTCCAGGAGAGCAAAGGGCTCGAAGAGTCATTTGACCTCCTAAGAAGCTGACCTACTCTCAGATGGGGAACAGTTCGGAAGACTCTGTAGTCACTGCTAGGAGAAATGCTGAGATTCCGGATCCCTCCACTGTCCATTTGGTGGAGGGCAACCCCAGCTCACTCTCTGGCACAGCTAGGCAGGCCACCCATGATAATGTGACCTGTGGGCAAGGGAATTCTACCCCTCAGTTATGGTGGGAATCCCCTATCCCAACATCGTTTTCAGAATTGTCCAGTGTTATATATAGTTGTTGTTAAAATTTATCTTTGGGGACCAAAGAGTTTAAGTGGGGGGAGTGTGTAGCGGGGTGTTCCCCTATAATGGGAAGAAACTACATCACCCATAACCCCATTCTTCAGATGTTCCACTGCAGAGACTCATGGGAGGGGTTATAAAAGGAGGAGGCGAGGCCGGGCTCGGCCTCTTTGGGACACGAGACTTCGCAGACGGATCCTCCTGTGCGGATGTGTCGGAGTGCAAGGCCTGAAGCCTAAGGCCTTGTACACACGGCCGAGATTCTCGTTGAAAAAAACATGTCGTTTTTTTCGACGAGATTCTTGGACAAGAAACTTGTCCCGGCCGAGTGTACACACGCTTGTTTCAAAGAACCCGCGGTTCTTTGAATGGAGCGTACGCGGTGACGTCATCGACTATGACGAGCATGCGCTCGTCACATTCGATGCCGTCGCCGCCATCTTGGTATACCCTACGTATGCCTATGAAGCTACCGCGCATGCGTCAAATTCATTTCGAACATGCGCGGGCTTCCGGGAGGACAGGTAAGTGTACACACACTCACTTTTCTCGTCGAGAAACATGCCGAGGAGAATCTCGACGAGAAAATAGAGAGCAGGTTCTCTATTTTCTCGTTGAGGTTTCTTGTCGGTTTTCTCGACGAGAAACCCGATAGCCGCGTTTACACGACCGATTTACTCGGCAAGACCTCTCTGCCAGCAAGTTTCTTGCTGGTTCTTGCCGAGAAAATCGGCCGTGTGTACAAGGCCTGAGGCCTTGCTCAGCACCAAAGAGCCTTCCACCCCCCCTCTCTGCGAGCCTGGGTGGCATCTGACTTTGTGCGCTACAGCCTTGTTGGATCGGGGACCCGATCGTTGGAGAGATCGAGTGTGTGTGACACGGCCGGTGGAGGTTTCCCGGACTGGATCCGTAGTCCGGCGGGTGAGAGGGCATAAGCCCAACTAAGATACTGTTACTGTATATAGGCCTATAGACTGCCGTGGCCTACAAGTTATTTTGATACCCCTATTGAAGAGCCTTGTCAGAACTGAGCCTGCGGCTTTATTTAACCAAGTTCTATACCCCCTTGGATTACAAAGTTATACTCTGTTTAAAGTGCACCACCATTACAGACCTGCCGGTGAAGAAAGAAGGACTAAGTTAAATATTAGAACCAGGCCTGGTGGGGATTTTAGTGTGTTTGATTACTGCGCCATAGGGCACTTAGTTAACGGTCGCCCGTATGGCGCACCTGTAGCGTGTGTTACTACATAGTGTGTTAGAGTGGCAGGACGCTGCCCTTAGGAGTGATTATCTTGAACTCTGATTACTGTTACCCCTTTATCCATATTGCGAAAATAAGTAAAACACTTTATCTATTACAATTCATTACTGTGTCCTTGCTTAGTTATTATATTGCATAGGATATATCATTGACTGTTAGTACTAGCTGTGCCAGAAGGGGGTAGAGCCTATTGCCGGGGGTTGGCAGAGCTGCACTCAGGGCCCAAATCTAATTCTGCGGCCTCCTTAGTTGGAGGTATCGCTACATATATAAGACCAAACTGAGGGACAAATGAGAAGGAAAGAGGGATAGAGGGACTTTGTTCCAAATCAGGGACAGTCCCTCAAATTCAGGGACAGTTGGGAGCTATGCTTGTATGGAGCCCTCTTGCACAATTCACACTCAAGCAACCCTGGAAGCTTAGACAGGGTCTACGAGGGTCAGGAAAAGGGCACAGGTGCTTAGGAGCAGGAACTAGTGACTAGTATCATACAGTATGCTCAAGAATACATCTGGTAATGCACCAAGAATGCACAAGGTTTAGATACAGGTGGAGTCAGGTCACAGGCCTAAGTATGTAATAGAAACAAAGCACAGAAATGTAAGAAGAATGAAAGGCAGGAGAAGCTCAATATCGACACCTGCCTATGGGAACAGGAAATGAAACAAAAATAAGCAGTTGAATTATATAATGATTATCTAACAGTTATCAATAAAGATTATTTAAAAAATATTCTGGAAACTTCTAAGAGTTCAGGTAACCAGGACGACCTATAAGTAAACAGATAAAAGTAACGGTCATCAGATCAACGGTAGCTCTGGAAGAAGAAGCCCCTCCGTGTGTGTGTCTCCTTACCATGGAAAATCTACTGCACCAGATGATCTCCTCTCCGGACGGGGATTCCTGGATGCGCTTCTGCCTATCTTCCATGGCTCCTCCGGTTCC
This sequence comes from Rana muscosa, assembly GCA_029206835.1. Classification (NCBI taxonomy): domain Eukaryota; kingdom Metazoa; phylum Chordata; class Amphibia; order Anura; family Ranidae; genus Rana; species Rana muscosa. The sequence continues at coordinate 1,013,060,633 of CM055116.1, forward strand.
ATCCTCTTCTTTTTCCTCTCCTTCCCCCCTCTCTCTTTCCCACAGCACCATCCGGCCTTGTCTGCCCTTCCAGGACCCTCCGGTGTGTCACTTCCTCCTCGGGCTCCTCTTCCGTTTTGTCCTTCGTCTGCATCATTGTTTACATCAGTTATTGACAGCTCTTCGTTCCCGCCCTCGATGACGCCGGCTGATTCTGTTCCCTCTTCGGTTTCTGGCCCAGAGATGTCGGTGGAAACCGGAACATGCGCAGTTGTTACTGGCATCGAGCGGTCGGAGACTCGGCAGTCGGTCCGCCCGGTTTAAATCCCAGGGACCTCCTCCTCCAAAAAAAAGCTAAGAAGAAAGGTAATAGTGGAAAGAATTTGCAGGGTATTAGCTCTAAGTTGCCTATTGCATCTAGCATTGTTGTGATTGAGCCTAGCAGTCAATTTGATTCCACATCTGACACTTCTCCTTCCTCTAACCTGAATGTTAATTCTATTGAAAATTTGTCTCCTTTTGTACAGCCTTCACTGTACCATAATATAAATAATATTGATGCGCTAAAATCAACCCTAAATTGACTATACAGATGATCCGTGATAGTTAAATAGCAATAAAACCAACTACAACACATATGCAAAATACAAGTGCAAATATGAGAAATACAAAAATCCACCAGTGAAAAAAGCAAAGTTGCAAAATAATTTCCAAGGCACCCAGATAGGTGCAATCTAGTGCAGTTTATAGTGACCTAAGACACTGCTAGTCCACAGCAGCTCTAAGAGATATGACACACACTGATGCAGAAGGCAAAATAAAAACAACAGAGACTCCTTGGTATGTCCCTCCTATCTGGCTGATCCACGGGTGGGATGACTGTTTTAATTTCTGATCCAAAAGCAGTCTGAACGGTGAGCTTATACCAATCGAATCATACAAAAAAGGAAAAAGAAGAAATCATTGCGCGATGCTATATACCTAATCAGCAATGATTTCAACACTAGGCGCTTTCACTCACGTGACCAAGGACTTAAAGTGCATAAGTACAGTTCAGCTCAGGCAGAGCGATCTTCCCTCACTGCTCCAGCTTCCAATGTCTCGCTGGTAGCGTGATTAGGCTCCTCCCCCTACGCGTTGCTTCACACGTCACGTGACTTAGTCATGGGTTAGCCATGTACCAGGAAGAACCGTGTATTTATACACTGTTGACGTAATAGTTGCCATAACGACAATTGGGGGATCACCAAGTCATCATCGCTGACAGACAATATGCACATATACTTTACAATATACATGTAATACATAACATTAAAAGACAACTTTAATCGTCTCTTCAGGAGACTACATAATAATATTAATAATCCTCAATTAAAACAATTTAAAACCCAATACTTCACATCACTATTCTTAATCTAATGCTCCCTCCAGTGGTATTTCAATAGTATTACACCCAACTGATAATATACACATTGTAATACTAATATAATTCTTGAACCTAGACAGAACCAATAGTGTACAGTAATCACATAAAATATATAAAAAATACATAAAATGCAATATAAATATTCCTAAAAATATTTTGAATATTAAAATACCAATACTTAAAATTCAATAAAAAATATATATAAATATTATATATTAAGGACAGTTTAATAATTGGATATAAAACAATTTAAATCAAAATCGATGTTAAGACCATTAGGCGCAAGAGTACGCATTTGATGTATCCATCTAGACTCACTTTGACTAAGGTCCCTTACTTTATGGCTCCCCCTCCAATGGGGTTTGAATTTTTCAATAGCCCAAAATTTCAGTTTTGTAGGGTCTTTTTGGTGGCATAGTGCAAAGTGTCGAGAAACGTTATGCTTCGGAAAACCGTTTTCAATATTTTGCACGTGCTCCCTTATTCGCTTCCACATGGGTCTTTTTGTACGCCCTATGTATTGGAGTGAACAAGAGCACTCCAACATGTATACCACCCCCTCAGTCCTACACGTAATCAAATCTTTTATTTCATAACTTTGTTGTGTAACGGTGAATTTGAATTTTGAGCATTTTTGACCATTAAGGTTTGTCTTCCTGCAAGCAAAACACCTTTTGCAAGGAAAGAAACCCTTTCCCTGAAAAAAAGTGAGCGCATTCAACTTGGTTGGTGGATCGGGTACATTTTTGGCCACTATATCTCTCAATGTTGGGGCTTTCCTGTAAATAATCCTAGGTACCATTGGCAGAATACTCTATAATTGGCTATCTGCCTTGAGTATTGGCCAGTGATTTTTGAATATGGATTCGATTTGTCTGTGTTGAACATTAAAATTCATTATTATAGGTAATTCTTGAAACGGTATGTTTGTCTTTTCCTTATCCTGCACAAGGGTAGCCCTCGGAATCTCAAAAACTTCTTGAATTTTATTATTGACAAATTCTTCATTATATCCCTTTGCAATAAACTTCTTTCCCATCATTTTGGCTTGTTCCAGGAATACTTGTTCATCCGTACAGTTTCTCCGCAGTCTGACCAACTGTCCCTTTGGTATATTTATAAGCCATGGTTCAAAATGACAGCTGTCTACTGGAATATAACTGTTACGTTCCACTGGTTTGAAATAAGTTCTTGTAGTTATTGCATTCCCTTCCAGTGTTATTTCCAAATCCAGAAATTGTATAATTTTATTGCTCATTGTATATGATAATTGTATATTCTGTTCATTTTCATTTAATTTTTCAAAAAATTGGACTAAAGTTGTTTCATCCCCATCCCAAATTACTATGCAATCGTCAATGAATCTTCTGTATAGCACCAGTTGTTCAGGTATATTTTCATAGATGGCTAACTCCTCCCACTCAGACATAAAAATATTTGCCACACTTGGTGCATACTTTGCACCCATCCCAATTCCATTGAGCTGCCTATAGTAATTTGAGGAATGCCTCAAAATGGGCCTTGGACAAATTCAGTGATCTTATTTCTAAACAAAAACGGTTTGTTTTAAGAAGTTTGGCTTTTGGACTCCAGCATAACTATTTCTGGCATTCCTCAAATTACTATAGGCAGCTCAATGGAATTGGGATGGGTGCAAAGTATGCACCAAGTGTGGCAAATATTTTTATGTCTGAGTGGGAGGAGTTAGCCATCTATGAAAATATACCTGAACAACTGGTGCTATACAGAAGATTCATTGACGATTGCATAGTAATTTGGGATGGGGATGAAACGACTTTAGTCCAATTTTCTGAAAAATTAAATGAAAATGAACAGAATATACAATTATCATATACAATGAGCAATAAAATTATACAATTTCTGGATTTGGAAATATCACTGGAAGGGAATGCAATAACTACAAGAACTTATTTCAAACCAGTGGAACGTAACAGTTATATTCCAGTAGACAGCTGTCATTTTGAACCATGGCTTATAAATATACCAAAGGGACAGTTGGTCAGACTGCGGAGAAACTGTACGGATGAACAAGTATTCCTGGAACAAGCCAAAATGATGGGAAAGAAGTTTATTGCAAAGGGATATAATGAAGAATTTGTCAATAATAAAATTCAAGAAGTTTTTGAGATTCCGAGGGCTACCCTTGTGCAGGATAAGGAAAAGACAAACATACCGTTTCAAGAATTACCTATAATAATGAATTTTAATGTTCAACACAGACAAATCGAATCCATATTCAAAAAGCACTGGCCAATACTCAAGGCAGATAACCAATTACAGAGTATTCTGCCAATGGTACCTAGGATTATTTACAGGAAAGCCCCAACATTGAGAGATATAGTGGCCAAAAATGTACCCGATCCACCAACCAAGTTGAATGCGCTCACTTTTTTTCAGGGAAAGGGTTTCTTTCCTTGCAAAAGGTGTTTTGCTTGCAGGAAGACAAACCTTAATGGTCAAAAATGCTCAAAATTCAAATCCACCGTTACACAACAAAGTTATGAAATAAAAGATTTGATTACGTGTAGGACTGAGGGGGTGGTATACATGTTGGAGTGCTCTTGTTCACTCCAATACATAGGGCGTACAAAAAGACCCATGTGGAAGCGAATAAGGGAGCACGTGCAAAATATTGAAAACGGTTTTCCGAAGCATAACGTTTCTCGACACTTTGCACTATGCCACCAAAAAGACCCTACAAAACTGAAATTTTGGGCTATTGAAAAATTCAAACCCCATTGGAGGGGGAGCCATAAAGTAAGGGACCTTAGTCAAAGTGAGTCTAGATGGATACATCAAATGCGTACTCTTGCGCCTAATGGTCTTAACATCGATTTTGATTTAAATTGTTTTATATCCAATTATTAAACTGTCCTTAATATATAATATTTATATATATTTTTTATTGAATTTTAAGTATTGGTATTTTAATATTCAAAATATTTTTAGGAATATTTATATTGCATCTTATGTATTTTTTATATATTTTATGTGATTACTGTACACTATTGGTTCTGTCTAGGTTCAAGAATTATATTAGTATTACAATGTGTAGATTATCAGTTGGGTGTAATACTATTGAAATACCACTGGAGGGAGCATTAGATTAAGAATAGTGATGTGAAGTATTGGGTTTTAAATTGTTTTAATTGAGGATTATTAATATTATTATGTAGTCTCCTGAAGAGACGATTAAAGTTGTCTTTTAATGTTATGTATTACATGTATATTGTAAAGTATATGTGCATACTGTCTGTCAGCGATGATGACTTGGTGATCCCCCAATTGTCGTTATGGCAACTAGTACGTCAACAGTGTATAAATACACGGTTCTTCCTGGTACATGGCTAACCCATGACTAAGTCACGTGACGTGTGATGCAACGCGTAGGGGGAGGAGCCTAATCATGCTACCAGCGAGACATTGGAAGCTGGAGCAGTGAGGGAAGATCGCTCTGCCTGAGCTGAACTGTACTTATGCACTTTAAGTCCTTGGTCACGTGAGTGAAAGCGCCTAGTGTTGAAATCATTGCTGATTAGGTATATAGCATCGCGCAATGATTTCTTCTTTTTCCTTTTTTGTATGATTCGATTGGTATAAGCTCACCGTTCAGACTGCTTTTGGATCAGAAATTAAAACAGCCATCCCACCCATGGATCAGCCAGATAGGAGGGACATACCAAGGAGTCTCTGTTGTTTTTATTTTGCCTTCTGCATCAGTGTGTGTCATATCTCATAGAGCTGCTGTGGACTAGCAGTGTCTTAGGTCACTATAAACTGCACTAGATTGCACCTATCTGGGTGCCTTGGAAATTATTTTGCAACTTTGCTTTTTTCACTGGTGGATTTTTGTATTTCTCATATTTGCACTTGTATTTTGCATATGTGTTGTAGTTGGTTTTATTGCTATTTAACTATCACGGATCATCTGTATAGTCAATTTAGGGTTGATTTTAGCGCATCAATATTATTTATATTATTCACATTTAGTATTAGAAATACTTTGATTGATTGCGGCTTTAATTATTTGGTTTTCCTTAGTTGATTGGTTTCACAGTGGTTTATTTATATTTTGCACTTTACTGTGCACCATTTTTAGCGCTTTTAGTATCTATTATCACACTTCATTGTACCATGATTCTGTCAGTGAGTTTTCTTTTCCTACAGCACCCTCTGCTGGTTCAGTGCTTACTGCGCAGAATGTTTCTTGTGAGAATTTACTTTCTTCCAGACCGTTGGTTGCTACTCAGTCTATGCCACAGATGACACCTAGTGGTGAGTCTGCTCAATAGCCCAATTTTATGAAATTTATGTGTTCATTTGTTTCAATTGCTGATGAATTAAAAAAAAAAAAAAATTCTGCGAATGTGAATGTTGGGGCTTTGCCTGTTGTGGATGTAAGGCCGTCTGGGCATACACCAACTATTGATGATAATTCTCACCCGTCTCCACATATGGTTCCGGAATGTTGTTTTAAGGAAGCCATGGCATGTGAATTTTTGCCACTTGGTTTCCATTTGTCACCATCTATCAAAAATAAAATTTGGAGTGGCGAATATGTCGAGCTTCTTTCTCTTTTGCCTTCATTTAAAGATAATCGCCTGGATAATAAGGATTCGGAAAAGGATAAGAATAAGTCTGCCCTGCTCACTTTTAACAATTGGCTTCAGGCCTTTTGTATTTATTCCAACATTTTGGGTGAACGACACCCGGAATTATGTAGTGGTTTGTTTAGGCATTTGGAGATAATCCTTGAAGCCTATAAAAATTTTCCAGGGTTGGCCTGGTTTTTCTACGACGAGTCTTTTCGTCAAAAACTGGCTGTGCATAAGAATTTGACATGGGGTACAAAAGATGTTGGCCTTTGGTTAAATCTTCTCATACCACGCAAGCCTTTTTTACCATCACCAACCCCTCAGGTTTATCAATTTAAAAAAGGTTTATGCTTTAGTTTTAATGTGGGTCAATGCAAGTTTCCGAATTCATGTCGTTATAAACATGAATGTTCTACATGTTCTGGAAATCACCCAGCCTCTTGTTGTTTTAAAAAATTACAGCCTAATGTAGGTTCCCATTCCAAGGATAATTTTTGTGCTGGGAATAACACCAGTGAAGTTGTCCGCAATGTTGCCATTCCTTCTCATTTGGCCAAATCGTCAGATGGCAGACATGCTCATTGACGGTTTTTCTTCTGGCTTCCGTTTGCCTCATTTTTCAGGACCTGGTTGTCTTTGTTTCGATAACCTTGCTTCTGTTCGTCGTTTTTCATTTTGTTGTTTCTGATTTTTTTTTAAAGAAGTTTCTGAAGGCAGGGTTGCGGGTCCATTTTTACTTTCCCCCTTTGCTGATTTTAGGGTTTCTCCTTTGGGTTTGGTACCTAAAAAATAACCCAATAGTTACCGTCTTATACACCATTTATCGTATCCTGTTGGTTTTTCCCTTAATGATGAAATTCACCCTAGTTTGGGTTCTGTTTCTTATGCATCTTTTGATGTGGCAGTTTCTAAAATTCGCGTTTTGGGTAAATCTGCCTTTATGGCCAAAGCTGATATTAAATCGGCCTTCCGATTATTACCAATACACCCTTCAGCTTTTAACTCCTTGGGTTTTTAACATGATGGTTTTTATTATTACGACAAATGCCTCCCCATGGGCTGTTCATTGTCTTGTTCGTACTTTGAAACATTTTCATCTTTTTTAGAGTGGGTGATTACTTTTATGTCTGGGTCTTTTAATGTTTTACATTATCTTGATGTTTTCTTGTTTTTTTGGTCCATCTGATTCTCTTGAGTGCTTATATTTGTTTACTGAATTTCGTTCGACTTGCCAAAGTTTTGGTGTCCCTTTGGCCCTTGTAAAATCTGTTTGGCCTACGACTTGTATTGAGTTCTTGGGTGTCACTATAGACACTGACAGGATGGAATTTCATTTACCTCAGGCAAAATTGGATCGTTTACGGTTTATGATTTCCCTTGTTCTTTCTAAGCCTAAGGTGACGGTTCGCACAATACAATCCTTATTGGGTTTACTGGCCTTTGCTACCTGTATCATTCCTATTGGCCGTGTTTTTTCCAAAAGGCTGTACAGGGCTATTGCTGGCTATAAGTCCCAAAATCATTTTGTGCGTATCACCTCTTCTTTGGTTTCTGATTTATTGGTTTGGAATAATTTCTTTACGTCGTACAATGGTCGTTCTTTTTGGCAAACTCCTTTTCAAGATGCTTTGATTATTTCTTTGTTTACAGATGCAGCTGGCAGTTCGGGTTATGGTGCATTTTATCAAGGTCACTGGTCGGCTTCTTCATGGCCGGACTCTTGGATCTCTTTGGGTTATAACAAGAATATAGTTCTCCTTGAACTATTTCCCATTTTAGTTTCTTTGGAGCTTTGGGGTTTCTGAACTGCACGATTCTCGTTTGCTGTTTCATTCTGACAACAAAGGGGTTGCATATGCGATTAATTGTTTGTCTTCTAAATTATTGCCTGTTTTGGCTGTTTTACATTGTATTGTTTTTAAATGTTTAGAACTTAATTTATGGATTAAGGTAAAATATATTCCGGGATATACTAATCTTATCGCTGATTCTCTATCCCGATTTCAGCTAGAGCGATTTCGTTCGTTGGTTCCAGATGCGGATCTCCTTGGTTTACCTTGCCCGGAGTGCTTGTGGTCGGTGATTTGTGATCCGTGAATGCTGCGATAGTCAACTCTTTAGCACCTTCCACGTGGGCGAATTACAACGCTGCATGGTCCTTGTGGTGTGCCTGTCTGAATTCTTTGCATGTCCCTTGTACTTATTTCTCTGAAACTTTGGTCCTTCGTTTTTTGGAAGATTTGATGCAACGCTCTTATTCATATTCCCACCTCGTTAAAATTTTAGCTGGGATTTCCTTCTTTTCTAAAGAGAGGTTTTCCTCCCTGTTCTTCCTTTTCTTGGTTAAACAGGCTCTCAAAGGTTATCGTAAGCGTTGTTTCCACAGTGATACATGCGTTTCAGTTGCTCTACATCTTTTGCGACATTGGATGTCTGCCTCTTCTTCTGTTTGTTACACGCCTTATGAAGATTTGCTTTTTAAGGTTTCCTTTAGTTTACTCTTTTTTGGGGCCTTCTGTATTTCTGAATTACTGCCTAGGTCTTCGGCATCGTCAGGTGGTTTGTTATTATCTGACATTTTAATGGGTCCTGATTCTATCAAGATATTTTTGGGGTTCAGCAAGACTGATCAATTGGGTAAAGGCAGGTGGATTGCCATAGTCCAATCATCTGAGTCTTCTATTTGTGCCTTTTCTTGGTTGTCCAGGTATTTAATTTCACGACCTTGTGGATCATCGCAGTTATTACTTCACAGCTCTGGTGTTCCACTTACCCAACGCCAGTTTTCGGCTGTTCTTGCAAAATGTCTTAAGTTTCTGAATTTAGGCCACTTACATGTTACTAGCCACTCTTTCCGTATTGGCGCAGCGACCGAAACAGCCAGGAGGTGTTGTTCTGAGGCTGATATTAAACATTTGAGTGGTTGGAAATCTAGTTGTTTTCATTCTTACGTTAGGCCTAATTTATGTTTTTTCAGATTTTAGGTTCACCACGAGTTGTCTGGCTCATAGGACACTCGTTTGTTTACTGGGCTAACTTTCGGGCATCAGAAAGAGTTTATGGACTTAACTTGAATTTGGACATTTCCGAATTTTCTGTAAATTGGCATGGCTGCCGTGGCATGTCTTGGTTTGATTTTCAATCTATGTTAGCTACTGTACTTTGATTTCTTCTTGCCCCCCCCCGATGTGATTATTATCCACTTAGGGGGTAATGATTTAGGGGCTCATAAGACATTAGACTTGATATCACAAATTAAAATTGATTTTTTGAATTTGCGTTCTATCTTTCCTTCCTCTGTTTTGATTTTTTCAGAGATCATACCGCAATTAAAGTGGTTGATTGATCCTGATCTCTTATACGTTGAAAAAATCAGGAAGAGGGTGAACAGGATTGTTTCTAAATTTATGCCATCTGTTCAGGGTTTTGCATATAGGCATGTTGATTTAGAAGGTGGATTGTATGATTTTTATCGTCCTGATATGGTCCATCTTTCAGATATAGGACTCGATATCTTAAATTTGGATTTACAGACTTGTGTAGAATTGGCCGTGGTCCGAGTGGGGTGCCAGGCTATGTAGGTTTAGCCTGGCGTTTGGGGATTGTTATTTAATGGTATATATAGTTCGAGCCGTAATAGCTGAACTATTGGTGTATATTAATGGTAAATATAGTTCGAGCTTTAATGGCTGAACTATTTTGTTATGCTGGTTTAAATTAATAAGATGGTTATATGAAAGATATTTAATGGTAAATTGTTTTATTATTATGCCAATAATAAAGAACCACGGCCATTTTATCCATAAGTACAGTTTGTGTGTATTTATTTATTATTTAGTTTAATATGTGTTCTGGTCCCATTAACCACTTAAGCCCCGGACCATTTGGTAGCTAAAGGACCAGAGGTGAATTCAGAATTTTGCACTGCGCTGCTTTAACTGTAAATTGTGCGGACATGCAATGTTGTACCCAAACGAAATTTGCGTCCTTTTCTTCCCACAAATAGAGCTTTCTTTTAATGGTATTTGATTGCCTCTGCGATTTTTATTTTTTGCGATATAAACGGAAAAAGACCGAAAATTTTGAAAAAAAAATGATATTTTCTACTTTTTGTTATAAGAAAAATCGAATAAACTCGATTTTAGTCATACATTTAGGCCAAAATGTATTCAGCCACATGTCTTTAGTAAAAAAAATGTCAATAAGCGTATATTTATCGGTTTGCGCAAAAGTTATAGCGTTTATAAACTAGGGTACATTTTCTGGAATTTACACAGCTTTAAATTTATGACTGCCTATCTCATTTCTTGAGGTGCTAAAATGGCAGGGCAGTACAAAACCCCCCCAAATGACCCCATTTTAGAAAGTAGACACTCCAAGGAAATTGCTGAGAGGCCTGTTGAGCCCATTGAATATTTTTTTTTTGTCCCAAGTGATTGAATAATGACAAAAAAAAATAAAATTACAAAAAGTTGTCACTAAATGATATATTGCTCACACATGCCATGGTTATATGTGGAATTGCACCCCAAAATACATTCTGCTGCTTCTCCTGAGTACGGGGATACCACATGTGTGGGACTTTTAGGAGCCTAGCCGCGTACGGGACCCCAAAAACCAATCACCGCCTTCAGGTTTTTTAGGCACAAATTTTTGATTTGACTCCTCACTACCTATCACAGTTTCGAAGGCCATAAAATGCCAAAATAGCACAAAACCCCCCCAAATGACCCCATTTTGGAAAGTAGACACTCAAGCTGTTTGCTGAGAGGCATGGTGAGTATTTTACAGCTCTCATTTGTTTTTGAAAATGAAGAAAGAACATTTTTTTTTTTTTTTTCTTTTTTTTTTTCAATTTTCAAAACTTTGTGACAAAAAGCGAGATCTGCAAAATACTCACAATACCTCTCAGCAAATAGCTTGGGGTGTCTACTTTCCAAAATGGGGTCATTTGGGGGGGTTTTGTGCCATCTGGGCATTCCATGGCCTCCGAAACTGTGATAGGCAGTGAGAAGTGAAATCAAAAATTTACACCCTTTAGAAAGCCTGAAGGCGGTGATTGGTTTTTGGGGTCCCGTACGCGGCTAGGCTCCCAAAAAGTCTCACACATGTGGTATCCCCGTACTCAGGAGAAGCAACAGAATGTATTTTGGGGTGTAATTCCACATATGCCCATGGCATGTTTGAGCAATATATCATTTAGTGACAACTTTGTGCAAAAAAAAAAAAAAAAAATTGTCTTTTTTTCCGCAACTTGTGTCAACATATAAAATATTCCATGGACTCGACATGCCTCTCAGTATATAGCTTGGGGTGTCTACTTTCCAAAATGGTGGTCATTTGGGGGGGTTTTGAACTGTTCTGGCATTTTATACACAACATTAGGAAGCTTACATCCACTCTTCTAACCACTTGAAGACAAAGCCCTTTTTGACACTTTTTGTTTACATGAAAACATATTTTTTTTTGCAAGAAAATTATGTTGAACCCCCAAACATTATATATATTTTTAAAGCAAAGGCCCTACAGAATAAAATGGTGGGTGTTGCATTTTTTTTTTCTACACAGTATTTGCGCAGCGATTTTTCAAACGCATTTTTTGGGGAAAAAATACACTTTTTTTATTTTAATGCACTAAAACACACTATATTGCCCAAATGTTTGATGAAATAGAAAAGATGATCTTAGGCCGAGTACATAGATACCAAATACGACATGCTTTAAAATTTCGCACAAACGCGCATTGGCGACAAACTACATACATTTTTAAAAGCCTATAAAAACCTTTACAGGTTACCCCGTTAGATTTACAGAGGAGGTCTACTGCTAAAATTACTGCCCTCGATCTGACCTTCGCGGTGATACCTCACATGCATGGTGCAATTGCTGTTTACATATGACGCCAGACCGACGCTTGCGTTCGCCATTGGGCAAGAGCAGGGCAGGACAGGGGTGCTTTTTTTTTTTTTTTTTTTTTTATTATTAATTTTGCTTTTTTATTTTATTTTTAAACTGTTGCTTCCATATTTTTTTTTTTTTATCATTTTTATTGTTATCTCAGGGAATGTAAATATCCCCTATGATAGCTATAGTTAATGACAGGTACTCTTTTTTGAAAAAACTGGGGTCTATTGGACCCTAGATCTTTCCTCTGCCCTCAAAGCATCTGACCACACCAAGATCGGTGTGATAAAATGCTTTCCCAATTTCCCAATGGCGCTTTTTATATCCGGGGGGGTCATTCCCTCCCACTGCTTGTAAAAGCAGTCCAGAGGCTAATTAGCCACTAGGATTGCTTTTACATGAAAGCCGGCCGCTGGCTGAAAAGAATAATACCAAGATGATACCTAAACCCGCAGGCATCATTCTGGTATAAACATTCAAAGTCCAGCAACATACCAGTACGTTGCTGGTCCTTGTTGGACATGTATTGTAATCTTTTTTTTTTATGCAGCCTGTTGGCTGAACGAAAAAAAAAGATTGATCGGTGGGTATGCCCACCATTAGAATACCGCCCTTCATCCACCCACTTCTAATGATGGGCATACATGCACCATTTATATATGCCGAAGCATGGGGGCATCTTCCCGCAAAAGTTATGCCGCGTACACATGGTCAGACTTTTCCACGGGCAAGCCTCCGTCGGAATTTCGACTGTATGTACGCGGCATTAGGAGCAAAATCGCTCCTCCGCCCCTGCTGCCCCAATGCTTCGGCATATATGCTTTTTTTTTTTAACTGTGGTGGCGAACTCACCTCCTACAGCACTGGAGTCGCAGGGATCAGGCCTGTCTCTGCGAACGCTGCAGTTATGTGTGTTGTGTTTTGCAAGTGACAGTGATCGATCGATACTGCACTTGGGTGGCCTGGGCTGGACGGAGGGGCAAAACGCAGGTGCTAGCAGGTATCTGGGCTGATTCCGCTAACACTGCGTTTTTGGGAACCCTAAACTGCTGGGGACGCTAGTATAGATCTGATCAGATCAGATATTGATCTGTTCAGATACTATACCACTAAGGGGGGTGTATGCTTCACGCGTGGGTGTTAGCGTTACTGGCACTAACCTGACGCTGCCTGGGGTGTGACGCAGACCCTCTCTGACGCTAAAACCTAATTGATATCACCCGCCGGGCGATCAGGGGGTTAAACCTTTATTGGGTTATATATACGGCGGGTGCCCTGACACTATAAAAAGCAAACTAACTAACCAGCGTCACCCGTAACACTTATATGGTGATTACTGGTGAAAGGGTTAACTAGGGGCAATTAGGGGGTTAAAACCTTTATTAGGTAATATATGGGGGTACCTGACGCTATATAAAAACCTGACGGCGAACCTAAAAAAAAATTACTGGCTACCGATCTGAATCACCGACACTAAGACAACGATCATAAAAACGATCGCTTAGCGACAGTGGTGATAGGGGGTGAAAGGGTTACCTGGGGGGCGATCAGGGGGTTAAACCTTTATTAGATAATATATGGGGGTACCTGACGCTATAAAAACCTGCGGCGAACCTAAAAAAAATTACTGGCTACCGATCTGCATCACCGACGCTAAGACAGTGATCAGAAAAATTATCGCTTAGTGACGGCGGTGCTAGGGGGTGAAAGGGTTACCTGGGGGCGATCAAGGGGGTTAAACCTTTATTAGGTAATATATGGGGGTACCCAACGCTATAAAAACCTGCGGCGAACCTAAAAAAAATTACTGGCTACCGATCAGCATCACCGACGCTAAGACATCGATCAGAAAAATGATCGCTTAGTGACGGCGGTGCTAGGGGGTGAAAGGGTTACCTGGGGGGTGATCAAGGGGGTTAAACCTTTATTAGGTAATATATGGGGGTACCCGACGTTATAAAAACCTGCGGCGAACCTAAAAAACAATTACTGGCTACCGATCAGCATCGCCGACGCTAAAACATCGATCAGAAAAATTATCGCTTAGTGACCGTGGTGATAGGGGGTGAAAGGGTTACCTGGGGGGCGATCAAGGGGGTTAAACCTTTATTAGGTAATATATGGGGGTACCCGACGCTCTAAAAACCTGCGGCTAACCTAAAAAAAATTACTGGCTACCGATCAGCATCACCGACGCTAAGACATCGATCAGAAAAATGATCGCTTAGCGACGGCGGTACTAGGGGGTGAAAGGGTTATCTGGGGGGTGATCAGGGGGTTAAACCTTTATTAGGGGGGGTTAGGGGGCTACACTGGACCTAAAACTAAATGTACTGACACTTTTACAGTCACAAATGTCACTGATTGCAGTGATCACTAAATAAATGGTCACTGCAATCAGTGACACTGTGACTGGGGGCTGGGGGGTGATCTGGGGGGTGATCTGGGGGGGTCTGGGGGGGCGATTTATGTACCTATGTGTCCTGGTGTCAGTGTAGTGTTGTGTGCACTAACCTGCATCTTCTCCTGTACGGCGCTCGGTATATGTGAGCGCCGCAGGAGAGATGACATCACTTCCTCCAGCCTGTGTAAACAAGCACACAGGCAGGGGAAGCTCTCATTCGCCGGGAGCGATCGAGAGGGGGTGGCTGGAATCGAACGGCCGTCCCCTCATGCCGGATCGCTCCCGAAGGTAAAACGACCGCTCACTGTAAAGAAGGGGGGTCCGATCGGACCCCCCAACTATACAAAGGCAATCACGTACATATACGTGATTCTGCCTGTCGGTGCCATTCTGCCGACGTATATTTACAGTGGGCGGTCGTTAAGTGGTTAAAGGGATAATAAAGGCTGATTTAAAAAACAAACAAAAAAAACAAACATGTTATCCTCCGAGGAAGAGGAGGATCGGCTGCTTTGTGCAAAACCACTGCACAGTTGCACAAAGCAGCCAATCCTCCTCTTCTTGGGTCCCTTGCTGGTGCTTGTGAATGTCCCTCCTGCCAAGTGACCCCTTAGCAAGCAGCTTGCTATGGAGGCACCCAAGCCGCTGCTCTCGTCAATGCAGACGCAGAGTGTTGCTCGGCCCTGCCCCCACTCTCTACTCATTGGCTTACTGGCTGTGATTAACAGTAGCGGGAGCCAATGGGAGTGACACCTGGGCACTGTCATGCCACCAACAGCACCTGGGTACCACTGTGCCACCAGAAACACCTGGGCACTGCAATGGTACCAGCAACACTTGGGCACTGCAATGCTATTAGCAACACCTAGGTACCAGACCTGGAGACACCTATACTTTATTATCAGAGAAATGTCAGCCTGCATAAAATAGAATACAGAGCAGGCTGTCTTGGGCAGTCTCCCTGTCTGTCACCTCTGGGCTCAGCAGTCTTGTCAGTGTCACTTGGTGCAGAGCACTGATGCCATCTGTGTTGGTGCTGTCAGAGATCTATTTTCCGACCTCTCCTCTAATCATCTCCTCTGGGACTCTCCCCTTGTGATAGTCTATTTGTTTATTTATTGGTCCAGCTCTGCTACATGCAGTAACATGCTCCTCCATACTCAGAAGCACTAACTATTTCTTATTCGTACATCACGGGACACAGATCTCTTGTTAATTACTTAGTGGGTTAGATAGTCACCATTAGGTGATTGGACACTGGCAAACCCTAATTACAAGGTGAGTTCCTCCCCTATATAACCCCTCCCATATGGAGAGTACCTCAGTTTTTTCGCCAGTGTCTAAGGTGATTGGTCACTTTTGAAGATGTGCTAAGAAGAAAGCTCTGTTGATGTTCCCTGCAGGGTCTAGGAGCTACACAACCGGATCCATCCGATGGGCCAATAAAAAATGCCTAAAATGGATGGTACCTGGGCCTCGTGGAAGAGCGAGGTCTTGCCTGTAATGTCTCTCTTTGTAGGACTGGGCTCTGGGATCCAGCACTTTGGGTACGTATTAAAAATGCGCAAAGATTTTCTGGCAGAGTCTTCTACATGTCCAGGGAAGAGGCTTCTGTAAGTAGGAACCCAGAACCCTGAAGGTTGGCACAACAATACCCGCCGTGATGGGTGAAGGCTGGATCTGTCTGTTCTCAGCAGTATCCTGCGGCGGGGATAGGGAAAGTGAAGACAATCCTAGGTGAATAAAACAGTGTAAAATCAAAAAGACCCCACACAGCGGCGCTAAAGAGCAGTATCCTCCCCCCTATGTCCGTATTCAATGGACCGAGGGAAAAAATTACTGTTCAAAAAATTATTATATATATACACCCTGTGACATAAGTGAATAATGTGCACAAGTAAAATAAAATAAAGTCCACACAAATTCAATCCAAATGCGTGAGAAAAAATCTTCTTCCAATCCTCCACCACACACAGTGTTCAGTGTTTCGTGATCCCTCTCCCATCAGATGGACACTCACCAAAGCAAGTTGCCTCACACTCTCGTGTTTGGCATAAAAACGTGTACAGAAATCTCACAAAGCTGTGCAAACGATCCTCCAGACTCAAATCAGGTGTTTTTAAGGGATTATTCCATATGCAAATATAAGAAAAAGCTCCAAATAGTGTAGTAACGTAAAATCAGTTTAATTACACACCAAAACACACACTCCAAATATTGCAATTACCTAAAACAAAACTTAAATGGGCATATAAAAACCACTGCAAATCCAAAGCACAATGCACCGAAAAGCGAGTGTATAGGTCGCGGCGGACCCTCAGTAATCACAGTGAGATCTCACCAACTTCCTGCTACCGCTCACTGATCCTTCGCTACTCAGTTCGATCCTGTGACGTCGAATAATCCGTCAGACGGTTACCGCATAGCCACGCCCCGACATGTTTCGTCGAATAGACTTATTCATGGGATTGGCCGTGCGGTATACCAGCTCCTCCTTTTATCTCTCCTTGTTATGGGCGGAAGTTCAATCTCTCATCCATCCGCTTTTGAGCGGATATGCGTCATTCCCATATGACTTTATCATACCACCCACCTTCCCAGCCCATTTGAGGGCGGAAATTTGCCATCCGATATTCGCGCCTTGGGCGGAAGTCGGATATAACTCCCACTGACAAAAACGAGTGTCCCCGCTGCCCACATACACTCGCTATTGGTATTAATCTACACTTAGACTCAAATATCTTATACCATAATAACAATAGTGTGGCGCACATATACTTAGGGATGTGGTTCAGTGTTATTCAATATAAAAAACATTAATAACAATGTAAATTACATAATTTAAAACACAAATAGCACCATGAGATCTTAATATTAATCATTATTATTACTACTCTTTATTTTCTATAATTCAGATATACTCAGTTATGGGATCAAAGACACCGAGTATTCTGAACAAAAAATATATAGTAAATATAAAAAATATAAAAAAATTTTTTTATATATAGAGAAAAAATTATTAATATATATATATATAAATATATATATATATACATACTGCAAATATCATGACTCATAAAAACGTTATCCTATATCACACATAGTATGTATATGCATCTTAATAAACTGATGCACCTGTGTATAAATTACAGGAAACCGTTACTGGAAAACATTATGTCTGTAATATACATTCACTGATTAAATGTACTATCAGACCTAGACCGCACTGGAAAGCTAAAAAATAAATGTAATGGACACCCAAATATCTTAATAATTAAAAATATTAATCAAATATATTATAAATAACTAAAATTATTTAAAATTCTTTAAAATCATTTAAAAGTTATTAATAAAACAGTTCAAATCCAATTCAATGTTGAGGCCTCTAGGATAAAGACTTTTTAAAAGAAATATCCATTTAGTCTCTCTTTGTGATAAATCTCTCACGCGATTTGAGCCTCTCCATGATGGATGCACATAATCTATGCCACAGAACTGTATTAAAGAGGGATCCTGCTGGTGTTTTTCCTTAAAATGCAGCGACACACTATGGTATTTAAAACCATTTTTTATATTAGTAAGGTGTTCGCCTATACGTGTCTTAAGTAGTCTTTTAGTTCTACCCACGTAGTAAAGCCCACAAGGGCACCACATGAGGTATACCACATAAGACGAATTACAGGATATAAATTCTTTAATATCAAATGTTTCCTGGTCCTTATTGGTAACACTCATTATTCCTCTATTTTGCACTTTTACTGTTCTGCAGCACTTGCATCTCCTACACTAATAAAATCCTTTCAAATCAAAGCGCAGGATACGTTCATTTGGGGGGTCCAAAATTTTATTGACCACCCTATCACCAAAACTCGGAGCTCTTCTATATATGAATTTTGGTGTGTTGGGTAGAGAATCCCCCAGATGTCTGTCACGCCCCAAAATGTGCCAATGTTTTTTAACAATAGTCTCAATCTCCTTATATTGATGATGAAAACCTGTTATAAAGCCCCATTGATGTTGTCCATCATTAATCTGAATTGCTTTATTTCCAAAACATTGGCTCCTTGGGGCTTCACCTATTTCATGTATCAAATTTTGGAGTGGTTCCTCCCTATACCCTTTCTGTATAAATTTTTCTTTCAACACATTCGCCTGAATCACAAAATCCTCCTGACTAGTACAGTTGCGTCGCACCCGGAGTATCTGACCTTTTGGGATATTTCGTATCCAGGCTGGATGATGTCCACTCCTAATCGAAATATAACTATTTCGGTCCGTGGGCTTGAAATATACTCGGGTATTCAAGCATCCTAATCCCTTCATAATAGTAACGTCAAGAAAGTTTATCTCCTCATTACTGATTTGGTAATCCAACTTTATGTTGTTATTATTATTATTTAATATTTCTAAGAACTCAATCACCGATTCTTTTGATCCCTCCCAGATAAATAGGAGGTCATCAATGAAGCGTCGATAGAAACGTAATTGTGTTTTTTTATTCCTGAAAATATGTTTATCCTCCCACTCGGCCATGAACAGGTTGGCAAGGCATTTAATTGTTTCTCATCCTTTTCTTTGGATTGTTTGGCCCTCCCTGCACCGAGGAGGAACAACCACCAGACGCAGAAAGGCAATGGCAATGGCAGGAATGGACCGCCTCAGATTCCAAACATAGTTATATTTCGATTAGGAGTGGACATCATCCAGCCTGGATACGAAATATCCCAAAAGGTCAGATACTCCGGGTGCGACGCAACTGTACTAGTCAGGAGGATTTTGTGATTCAGGCGAATGTGTTGAAAGAAAAATTTATACAGAAAGGGTATAGGGAGGAACCACTCCAAAATTTGATACATGAAATAGGTGAAGCCCCAAGGAGCCAATGTTTTGGAAATAAAGCAATTCAGATTAATGATGGACAACATCAATGGGGCTTTATAACAGGTTTTCATCATCAATATAAGGAGATTGAGACTATTGTTAAAAAACATTGGCACATTTTGGGGCGTGACAGACATCTGGGGGATTCTCTACCCAACACACCAAAATTCATATATAGAAGAGCTCCGAGTTTTGGTGATAGGGTGGTCAATAAAATTTTGGACCCCCCAAATGAACGTATCCTGCGCTTTGATTTGAAAGGATTTTATTCGTGTAGGAGATGCAAGTGCTGCAGAACAGTAAAAGTGCAAAATAGAGGAATAATGAGTGTTACCAATAAGGACCAGGAAACATTTGATATTAAAGAATTTATATCCTGTAATTCGTCTTATGTGGTATACCTCATGTGGTGCCCTTGTGGGCTTTACTACGTGGGTAGAACTAAAAGACTACTTAAGACACGTATAGGCGAACACCTTACTAATATAAAAAATGGTTTTAAATACCATAGTGTGTCGCTGCATTTTAAGGAAAAACACCAGCAGGATCCCTCTTTAATACAGTTCTGTGGCATAGATTATGTGCATCCATCATGGAGAGGCTCAAATCGCGTGAGAGATTTATCACAAAGAGAGACTAAATGGATATTTCTTTTAAAAAGTCTTTATCCTAGAGGCCTCAACATTGAATTGGATTTGAACTGTTTTATTAATAACTTTTAAATGATTTTAAAGAATTTTAAATAATTTTAGTTATTTATAATATATTTGATTAATATTTTTAATTATTAAGATATTTGGGTGTCCATTACATTTATTTTTTAGCTTTCCAGTGCGGTCTAGGTCTGATAGTACATTTAATCAGTGAATGTATATTACAGACATAATGTTTTCCAGTAACGGTTTCCTGTAATTTATACACAGGTGCATCAGTTTATTAAGATGCATATACATACTATGTGTGATATAGGATAACGTTTTTATGAGTCATGATATTTGCAATATGTATATATATATATATATATATATATTTATATATATATATTAATAATTTTTTCTCTATATATAAAACATTTTTTTTATATTTACTATATATTTTTTGTTCAGAATACTCGGTGTCTTTGATCCCATAACTGAGTATATCTGAATTATAGAAAATAAAGAGTAGTAATAATAATGATTAATATTAAGATCTCATGGTGCTATTTGTGTTTTAAATTATGTAATTTACATTGTTATTAATGTTTTTTATATTGAATAACACTGAACCACATCCCTAAGTATATGTGCGCCACACTATTGTTATTATGGTATAAGATATTTGAGTCTAAGTGTAGATTAATACCAATAGCGAGTGTATGTGGGCAGCGGGGACACTCGTTTTTGTCAGTGGGAGTTATATCCGACTTCCGCCCAAGGCGCGAATATCGGATGGCAAATTTCCGCCCTCAAATGGGCTGGGAAGGTGGGTGGTATGATAAAGTCATATGGGAATGACGCATATCCGCCCAAAAGCGGATGGATGAGAGATTGAACTTCCGCCCATAACAAGGAGAGATAAAAGGAGGAGCTGGTATACCGCACGGCCAATCCCATGAATAAGTCTATTCGACGAAACATGTCGGGACGTGGCTATGCGGTAACCGTCTGACGGATTATTCGACGTCACAGGATCGAACTGAGCAGCGAAGGATCAGTGAGCGGTAGCAGGAAGTTGGTGAGATCTCACTGTGATTACTGAGGGTCCGCCGCAACCTATACACTCGCTTTTCGGTGCATTGTGCTTTGGATTTGCAGTGGTTTTTATATGCCTATTTAAGTTTTGTTTTAGGTAATTGCAATATTTGGAGTGTGTGTTTTGGTGTGTAATTAAACTGATTTTACGTTACTACACTATTTGGAGCTTTTTCTTATATTTGCATATGGAATAATCCCTTAAAAACACCTGATTTGAGTCTGGAGGATCGTTTGCACAGCTTTGTGAGATTTCTGTACACGTTTTTATGCCAAACACGAGAGTGTGAGGCAACTTGCTTTGGTGAGTGTCCATCTGATGGGAGAGGGATCACGAAACACTGAACACTGTGTGTGGTGGAGGATTGGAAGAAGATTTTTTCTCACACATTTGGATTGAATTTGTGTGGGCTTTATTTTATTTTACTTGTGCACATTATTCACTTATGTCACAGGGTGTATATATATAATAATTTTTTGAACAGTAATTTTTTCCCTCGGTCCATTGAATACGGACATAGGGGGGGAGGATACTGCTCTTTAGCGCCGCTGTGTGGGGTCTTTTTGATTTTACACTGTTTTGTTCATATTTATTTATTTAAAGCGGCTGCTTTATATTTAGTATAGGTTTATTTAACCCATAAGCGCAGTGGTGGTATATATGGGAAGGGCACAATATATTTATACCATTTTTTCACAATCCTAGGTGAATACCTTCATGCCCTGTACACACGACCGGGAAAACTGCGATGAGAGCTTTTGGCCGGGAACCAGCTCTCTTTTTTCCCATCAGGATTCCCGGCGGACTTTTTCCTGGCAGAAAACTGCAGTTTTTGGCAGTTTTCTTGTGGGGAAAAAGTCAGCTGGAGCATACACACGGTCGGGATTCCCGAGGAAAAGCTCTCATCGGAGTTTTCCCGACGGGAAAACCGAACGTGTGTACGGGGGAAAAGCAAAGAGCAGGTTCTCGGTTTTCCCCTCAGGATTTCTGAAGGACCTTTTGCCGTCGGGAATCCCGGTCGTGTGTACAGGGTATCAGGATTATCTTCTGTGAGTAGTTTGTATGTCTTACCTGTTTGCACCACTAGAGGGAGTAAAGAGACATACCTGGTGTTTTATTTATATGCTTTCCGGTAGGGATGAGCTCGGTGTTCGAGTCGAACATACGTTCGACTCGAACATCGGCTGTTCGATCGTTCGACGAAGATCGAACGTTTTGGGCCGTTTGCGCCAAATTCGAGTGACGCGAATGGCCCACAATACACTGCGCCATCGCAGTGCAATCCCGGCGCTGTGATTGGCCAAGCATGCACTGTGACCCCGCATGCTTGGCCAATCACAGCGCCGGCAGCGAGGAGAGCCATAATTGGCCACAGGCAGGATGCCTGTGGCCAATTATAGCTCAGGGGGGTTTAGTACACGCCCCACACTATAAAAGGCCACCAGCGCGGCGGCCTTGTGTAGTGTGTTCCGGTTCAGGGAGAGAGAAGGATAGGCAGGGACAGTGTTAGTGATATTTGTTCATTTACCTTGTGTGTAGGGAGAGAGAAGGATAGGCAGGAACAGTGTCAGTGATATTCTGCTAAACCTTGTGTGCAGGGAGAGAGAATGATAGGCAGGGGCAGTGTCAGTGATATTCTGCTAAACCTTGTGTGCAGAGAGAGAGAAGGATAGGCAGGGGACAGTGTCAGTGATATTTTTGCTAAGCCTCCTGCACAGTATACACCTGAAGCTAGCCCTTATTGCTGTGTTTTAATGTTGTGTAACACAGGCAGGCATCTGCAGCAGTTATAGCAGGGGTAGTGTGCTTCCTGCAAAATATACACCTGAAGCTAGCTCTTATTGCTGTGTTTTCCTGTTGTGTAACACAGGCAGGCATCTGCAACACTTACAGCAGGCGTAGTGTGCTTCCTGCAAAATATACACCTGAAGCTAGGCCTTATTGCTGTGTTTTCCTGTTGTGTAACACAGGCAGGCATCTGCAGCAGTTATAGCAAGCGTAGTGTGCTTCCTGCAAAATATACACCTGAAGCTAGGCCTTATTGCTGTGTTTTCCTGTTGTGTAACACAGGCAGGCATCTGCAGCACTTACAGCGGGCGTAGTGTGCCTCCTGCACATTATACACCTGAAGCTAACCCTTATTGCTGGTTTTCCCATCTCCCTGCAGGCCTTTAGAATGTCTGGAAGGCAAACAAGGAGAGGCAGACAGTCAGGAGCCAATAAAAGAGGGCAAGCAGGCTCTGTGTCTAGAGACAACAGTGCTGGTCGTGGACGTGGTGCATCATCATCAGCACGTGGCCATGGGACACGCTTGTCCTTATTTTCGGCAGCTGGACGTGTTGAGCCGCATCATGCCAAAGACTTGGTAGAGTGGATGACCAAGCCCTCCTCATCCTCCTCATCCTCTCTCACCCAGGCTCAGGGTACTGGCAAAGCAGCTGCCAAAGCGTCCTCAATGTCATCATCAGTCACTCCTTCCCTAGACCCACGTGTCCTCCTGAGGAGTCCCCTGAACTGTTTGAGCACAGTGTTGGGTACATGCTCCAGGAGGATGCCCAGCGTTTTGAAGGGTCTGAAGATGATATCCAGGCAGCTAGAGGAAGGCAGTAGCGTGAGAGCAGAGAGAGGGGATGCTCAAGAAGGACACCAATCTGGCAGTCATGTTCCAGCAGCTGCAGCATACTGCCAGATTGGTTCCAGTGATGAGGAGGCAGGGGATGATGAGGTCACTGACTCCACGTGGGTGCCTGATAGGAGAGAGGAGGAGGAGGAGGAGGATGAGGAGGAGGCACATCTCCGATGAGGCAGGATGCCCTCCGGGGGCCAGCGTAAGGGCAGCACACCTACTGAATCACACCGCAGAGCTCCGCCTGTTCCAGGGCGCTGCATCTGCCCGTTATTCCAAAAGTTCTTTGGTTTGGGCCTTTTTTGAGTCGAGTGCATCAGATCGCACAGCTGCTGTTTGCAACATATGTCTCAAGCGTATCTCGCGTGGCCAAAACATCAGCCGCTTGGGCACCACATGCTTGACCAGACATATGTTGACCTGCCATGCAGCTCGTTGGCAAGCCTACCTTAAAGACCCACACCAAAGAACAAAGCGGACCTCTCCTTGCTCCGCATCAGCTGGGATCTCCAACCCCACTATACCTTCAGTCCTCTCTGAAACCTGCACTGAGAGGAATGAAGGTGTAGAATTAGGTGTGTCACAGCCAAGTACTTGCGGGCACTCTGATAGCAGTACACCGACGTCCGATTCTAGCAGGCAAATTTCCCTGCCCCAGCTGCTGGACCGTCAAAAGAAGTTCACTCCCAGCCATCCACATGCCCAGCGGTTGAATGCTTGGCCAAATTGCTAGCACTTCAACTGCTGCCTTTTCAGTTGGTAGACTTGGCCCCCTTCCGTGAGTTTGTGCAATGTGCGGTTCCTCAGTGGCAGGTTCCCAAACGGAAGGCGATTCCGGCTTTCTACCGCCATGTGGAAGGCAATGTCCATGCCTCGCTGGACAGGGCGGTCAGTGGTAAGGTGCATATTACCGCTGACTCATGGTCCAGCAGGCATGGACAGGGATGTTACCTTTCTTTCACGGCCCATTGGGTCACTCTTTTGGCAGCTGGGAAGGATGCAGGACAAGGTGCAGTAGTGTTGGAGGTTGTTCCGCCGCCACGCCTCCAAAATGCTACTACTGGTTGTGACACACCTCTCTCCTCCACCCCCTCCTCTTCTTCTTCCTCCATGGCCTCTTCCTGTGCTTTGTCCTCAGAACCAGCGGTGCTCCGTAGGCGTTCAAGGGGCTACGCAAGTACGCAGGCAAAAAGATGCCATGCCGTGCTTGCGCTGGTGTGTTTGGGGGACAGGAGCCACACTGGGGCAGAGGTTCTGTCGGCTCTGCAGGGGCAGGCCGAGAGGTGGTTGACGCCACGCCAGCTTAAGGCAGGAATGGTGGTTTGCTACAATGGCACCAACCTCCTCTCCGCCCTCTGACAGGGACAACTGACCCATGTGCCCTGTGTGGCTCACGTCCTTAACCTGGTGGTGCAGCGGTTCTTGGGCAGGTTCCCGGGCTTACAGGATGTCCTGAGGCAGGCCAGGAAAGTCTGTGTGCATTTCCGCAGATCATATAATGCCAGTGCTCGCCTGGCTGAGCTGCAAAAGGAGTTGAACCTGCCCAAGAACCGCCGTATATGTGACATGCCCACCAGGTGGAACTCATCGTTGGCCATGCTGCAGCGGCTGCACACGCAGCAGAGGGCCATAAATGAGTACCTGTGCGACTACGGCACCAGGACAGGGTCAGGGGAGCTCGGGTTTTTTTCACCACGCCAGTGGGGCATGATCAGGGATTCATGCACTGTCCTGGCACCATTTGAGGAGGCCACGAGGATGGTGAGCAGTGACAGTGCATGCATCAGTGACACTGTACCTCTTGTCCACCTGTTGGAGCATACGCTGCATGGAATAATGGACAGGGCACTTGAGGCAGAACAGAGGCAGGAAGAGGAGGACTTCCTTGCCTCTCAAGGCCCCCTTTACCCAGACAGTGTTCCTTCTGTCCCACCCATCCCACAGGAAAAGGACGAGGAGGAGGAGGATTGTGTCAGCATGGAGGTGGAGCCTGGCACTCAGCATCAACAACAGCAATCTTTTAGGGATGATTTACAGTCCCAAGAAACACGTGGACTTGTACGTGGCTGGAAGGAGGTGGCTGCGGATCATGTTGTCCTGAGTGACCGAGAGGACTCCGGACCGAATGCGTCAGCTAACCTACGCGGCATGGCCTCCCTGATCCTGCAAAGTCTGCGGAAGGATCCTCGTATTCTTCAGATCAAGGAGAGGGACCATTACTGGCTGGCCACTCTCCTTGATCCACGGTACAAGGGTAAGGTTGCGGACCTTATCTTACCGTCGCAGAGGGAGCAGAGGATGAGACAACTCCGGGAGGCCTTGCAGAAAGGTCTGTGCAACGCGTTCCCAGAGACTGGGAGGTTACAAACTCCTGGTCCTGGACAACGAGTTGCTGAGGCTTCGGTCAGTCAAAGAAGGAGCGGTGAGAAAGGTGGCAGTCTGACCGATGCGTTCAGACAATTCTTTAGTCCACAGCCCCAAGGTATGATCGGTTCCTGCAACCATCTACAGCGTCTGATATACATGGTGCAGGATTACCTAGGGGCAAGGTCAGACTTGGACACCTTTCCCACCGAAAATCCTCTGGCTTACTAGGTCTTGAGGATGGATCACTGGCCAGAGCTTGCACACTATGCAATTGAGCTACTGGCCTGTCCTGCATCCAGCGTTCTTTCGGAACGCACATTCAGTGCTGCTGGAGGATTTGTCACGGATCACAGGGTGCGCCTGTCCACCGACTCGGTTGATCGACTGACCTTCATAAAGATGAACCAGTCTTGGATCACCACCAGCTACCAAGCACCTGAAGCTGATATAACAGAATAATTTATTTTCAAATGTCACATCCCTTCAAGACTGATGCTGATGCTGAGTGACTGTCCTGTTATGTTGACTGACTATTAGGGATGAGCTTTGAGTTCGACTCGAACATTGCCTGTTCGCCCGTTCGCCGAACAGCGAACAAATTGGGGTGTTCGCGGCAAATTCGAAAAATCTATGGGAGAAATCTAAAGTGCTAATTATAAAGACTTATATGCAAGTTATTGTCCTAAAAAGTGTTTGCGGACCGGGGTCCTGCCCCAGGGGACATGTATCAATGCAAAAATAAGTTTTAAAAACGGCCGTTTTTTCGGGAGCAGTGATTTTAATAATGCTTAAAATGAAAAAATAAAAGTGAAATATTCCTTTAAATTTCGTACCTGGGGGATGTGTATGATATGCATGTGAAGTGGCGCATGTTTCCCGTGCTTAGAACTGTCCCTGCAAAAAATGTCATTTTTGAAAGAAAAAAAGTCTTTTAAAACTGACTCGCGGCTATTAATGAATTGTCGGCTCCCGGCAATACATACAAAAGTCATTGATAAAAACAAAACAAAAACGTGGGGGTTCCCCAGAATTCAATTACCAGGCCCTTCAGGTCTGGAATGGAAATTAAGGGGAACCCCGCCGCAAATTTAAAAAAAAATTTGACGTGGGGTTCCCCCAAATATCCATTCCAGGCCCTTCAGATCTGGCATGGATTTTAAGGGGAACTCCACCCCAAATTTAAAAAAAATGGCGTGGAGTCCCCCTAAAAATCCATACCAGACCCCTTATCCGAGCACGCAACCTGGCCGGCCGCAGGGGAAAAGGGGGGGGACGAGAGAGCGGCCCCCCCTCCCTCCTGAACCGTACCAGGCCACATGCCCTCAACATGGGGAGGATGTCCCCATGTTGATGGGGACAAGGGCCTCATCCCCACAACCCTTGCCCGGTGGTTGTGGGGGTCTGCGGGCGGGGGGCTTATCGGAATCTGGAAGACCCCTTTAACAAAGGGGACCCCCAGATCCCGGCCCCCCCTATGTGAATTGGTAAGGGGTACATTGTACCCCTACCATTTCACGAAGAAAGCGTAAAAAAATGTTTAAAAAAAACACACAAACACCTTGAAAAAGTCCTTTATTTAAAATAATAATAAAAAAAAAAAAACATTCCAGCACTGAAATCCAGTGTCCCGCGGCGATCCCGATGTCCAGCGCTGTCCTTCATTGGTTGTGCCTGAGCGGACCTGATGGGGAACTCCCTCTCAGTATTTTAAATGTATAGACCCGCCCCTTCTAAAGTTCCCCATCAGGTCCGCTCCCTCGGTATGTCGGACCCGCCTACGTCATTGGCTTGAGCGGGGAACTTCCTTCACTGTGTAATTTAAATTTACATAGTGAAGGAAGTTCCCCGCTCAAGCCAATGACGTAGGCGGGTCCGACATACCGAGGGGGCGGACCTGATGGGGAACTGCTCTCACTTTGGCAATACATGTATAGACCCGCCCCTTCTCATGTTCCGCATCTGGTCCGCTGAGCGGACCTGATGGGGAACTTTAGAAGGGGCGGGTCTATACATGTATTGCCAAAGTGAGAGCAGTTCCCCATCAGGTCCGCCCCCTCGGTATGTCGGACCCGCCTACGTCATTGGCTTGAGCGGGGAACTTCCTTCACTATGTAAATTTAAATTACACAGTGAAGGAAGTTCCCCGCTCAAGCCAATGACGTAGGCGGTGCTCAGATAAGGGGTCTGGTATGGATTTTTAGGGGGACTCCACGCCATTTTTTTTTATATTTGACAATAACTTGCATATCAGCCTTTATAATTAACACTTTAGATTTCGAACGTTCGAGTCCATTGTATTTAATAGGGTTCTAAAGTTTACACGAACATTTTGTCTGTTCGCAGGTTCTGGTGCGAACCGAACAGGGGGGTGTTCGGCTCATCCCTGCTTACTATCCTCCTCCTCCTCAATGATCCGATTCATGATAATAGCTTGGAAGAACATTTTTGTTTCTGGGTGCCGCCACCAGTGGCTAAGGCCCAATTTTTCAGCCCCTGTTTAACAGGGGCATGTAATTAAAATTTTTGATGCAATGCTTTGCAGCAGGGCTCATTCCTGCACTCCAACTAGAGTATCTGGGAGAGGTTGCAGTGTCGTGGCACCAGCACCAGTGCCTAAGGCCCAATTTTTCAGCCCCTGTTTAACAGGGGCGTGTAATTGCAATTTTTGATGCAATACTTTGCAACAGGGCTCATTACTGTGCTCCAAGTACAGTATTTGTGAGGGGTTGCAGTGTTGTGGCACCAGTGTCTAAGGCCCAATTTTTCTGCCCCTGTTTAACAGGGGCGTGTAATTACAAGTTTTGATGCAATACTTTGCAACAGGGCTCATTACTGTGCTCCAAGTACAGTATCTGTGAGGGGTTGCAGTGTTGTGGCACCAGTGCCTAAGGCCCAATTTTTCTGACCCTGTTTAACAGGGGCGTGTAATTACAATTTTTGATGCAATACTTTGCAACAGGGCTCATTATTGTGCTCCAAGTACAGTATCTGTGAGGGGTTGCAGTGTTGTGGCACCAGTGCCTAAGGCCCAATTTTTCTGCCCCTGTTTAACAGGGGCGTGTAATTACAATTTTTGATGCAATACTTTGCAACAGGGCTCATTGCTGTGCTCCAAGTACAGTATCTGTGAGGGGTTGCAGTGTTGTGGCACCAGTGGCTAAGGCCCAATTTTTCAGCCCCTGTTCTACAGGGGCATGTAATTACAATTATTGATCTAATAATTCACAGCAGGGCCCATTCCTGCGCCCACCAAGAGTAACTATGAGGGCTTACAGTGTTGTGGCAACACCACCACCACCACCACCACCAAAGGCCCAGTTTTTCAGCCCCTGTTCAACAGGGGCATGCAATTACAATTCTTGATCTAATAATTCACAGCAGGGCCCATTCATGCGCCCACCAAGAGTAACTGTGAGGGCTTACAGTGTTGTGGCACCAGCACCACCACCAAAGGTCCAATTTTTCCTACCACTGTTCAACAATGGCATGTAAATACAATTCCTGATATAATTGTTCACAGCAGGGCGTTCCAGCGCCCACCTAGAGTAACTGTGAGGGCTCACAGTGTTGTGGCAACACCAACATGTAAGGGGCAAATTTCAGCAGAGTATATACGGCAGGCCCCTACTTTCAAACATCCAACTTACAAACGACTCCTACTTGCAAACGGAAGGAGACAACAGGAAGTGAGAGGAAATCTATCCCTAGGAAGGGAAATTCTCTCCTGTAAGAGTTAATATTGGAAAAAGGTGTCTCCTCTCTACTGATGCTTTATCACCAATCCTTGTTTCAATAAAAACCCCACTTTTTCAAAAACAGTTGTCTTTGGGACGGAAAGTGAGGTGAAATGTTCTGAACAGGGGCACAGACAGCAAAACAAATGTTACAGGGGTGATAACCCTTCCCTATGTTTTCCAAAAAGCTTAAAAATATTTTTTTTGGCTGGAGCTACACTTAAACAATGTACCTGTTCAAAATTAAAAAACAGATTCTACTTAAGAACAAACCTACAGTCCCTGTCTTGTTTGCACCGCCTGTATACTGCTGTTCAGAGTATATAGGGCCTTTTTTATTTTGTGTGCGGGGTTCCCCTTAATATCCATACAAGACCCAAATGGGCTGGTAATGGGCTGGGGTAGGGGGGGGGGGGGGGGTGATGGGGTAGCTATGCCATTTTTCTCAAAGATTTTCATCCATATTACCGGGACCAGACATTACATTAAAGCCGCAAGCAGTTTTAAATGGCTTTTTTTCCTTTAGAAGTGTCATTTTGTGCAGGGACAGTTCTAAACACGGGAAACACATGCCACTTCACAGGCATACTTTAGACACCCCCAGGTACGATATTTAAAGGAATATTTGACTTTTTTTTTTTTCACTTTATGCATCATTAACCACTTAAGCCCCGGACCATTTTGTAGCTAAAGGACCAGAGCTGTTTTCAGAATTTTGCACTGCGCTGCTTTAACTGTAAATTGTGCAGACATGCAATGTTGTACCGAAACAAAATTTGCGTCCTTTTCTTCCCACAAATAGAGCTTTCTTTTAAAGATATTTGATTGCCTCTGCGATTTTTATTTTTTGCGATATAAACGGAAAAAGACCAAAAATTTTGAAAAAAATGATATTTTCTACTTTTTGTTATAAGAAAAATCGAATAAACTCAATTTTAGTCATACATTTAGGCCAAAATGTATTCAGCCACATGTCTTTAGTAAAAAAATATGTCAATAAGCGTATATTTATTGGTTTGCGCAAAAGTTATAGCGTCTACAAACTAGGGTACATTTTCTGGAATTTACACAGCTTTTAATTTATGACTGCCTATCTCATTTCATGAGGTGCTAAAATGGCAGGGCAGTACAAACCCCCCCCAAATGACCCCATTTTGGAAAGTAGACATCCCAAGGAAATTGATAAGAGGCATGTTGAGCCCATTGAATATTTTTTTTTTTTGTCCCAAGTGATTGAATAATGACAAAAAAAATAAAAAAAATACAAAAAGTTGTCACTAAATGATATATTGCTCACACATGCCATGGTTATATGTGGAATTGCACCCCATAATAAAATTTTCTGCTTCTCCTGAGTACGGGGATACCACATGTATCCAAACCAAGCACCGCCTTCAGGATTTCTAAGGGCGCAAATTTTTGATTTCACTCCTCATTACCTATCACAGTTTCGAAGGCCATAAAATGCCAAAATAGCACAAAACCCCCCCAAATGACCCCATTTTGGAAAGTAGACACCCCAAGCTATTTGCTGAGAGGCATGGTGAGTATTTTACAGCTCTCATTTGTTTTTGAAAATGAAGAAAGAAAATATATATATATTTTTTTTTTTTTCAATTTTCAAAACGTGACAAAAAGCGAGATCTGCAAAATACTCACCATACCTCTCAGCAAATAGCTTGGGGTGTCTACTTTCCAAAATGGGGTCATTTGGGGGGGTTTTGTGCCATCTGGGCATTCCATGGCCTCCGAAACTGTGATAGGCAGTGAGAAGTGAAATCAAAAATTTACACCCTTAGAAAGCCTGAAGGCGGTGCTTGGTTTTGGGGTCCCGTACGCGGCTAGGCTCCCAAAAAGTCTCACACATGTGGTATCCCCGTACTCAGGAGAAGCAACAGAATGTATTTTGGGGTGTAATTCCACATATGCCCATGACATGTTTGAGCAATATATCATTTAGTGACAACTTTGTGCAAAAATAAATAAATAAATAAATAAATTGTCTTTTTTCCGCAACTTGTGTCAACATATAAAATGTTCCATGGACTCGACATGCCTCTCAGTATATAGCTTGGGGTGTCTACTTTCCAAAATGGGGTCATTTGGGGGGGTTTTGAACTGTTCTGGCATTTTATACACAACATTAGGAAGCTTACATCCACTCTTCTAACCACTTGAAGACAAAGCCCCTTTTGACACTTTTTGTTTACATGAAAACATATTTATTTTTTGCAAGAAAATTATGTTGAACCCCCAAACATTATATATATTTTTAAAGCAAAGGCCCTACAGATTTTTTTTTTCTGCACAATATTTGCGCAGCGATTTTTCAAACACATTTTTGGGGGGAAAAATACACTTTTTTAAATTTTAATGCACTAAAACACACCATATTGCCCAAATGTTTGATGAAATAAAAAAGATGATCTTAGGCCGAGTACATAGATACCAAACACGACAAGCTTTAAAATTTCGCACAAACGCGCATTGGCGACAAACTACATACATTTTTAAAAGCATTTGGAGCAAAATCGCTCCCCTGCTCCTCCGCCCCTGCTGCCACAATGCTTCGGCATATATGCTTTTTCTTTTTAACTGTGGCGGTGAAATCACCTCCTACAGCACTGGAGTCGCAGGGATCAGGCCTGTCTCTGCGAACGCTGCAGTTATGTGTGTTGTGTTTTGCAAGTGACAGTGATCGATCGATACTGCACTTGGGTGGCCTGGGCTGGACGGAGGGGCAAAACGCAGGTGCTAGCAGGTATCTGGGCTGATCCCGCTAACATTGCGTTTTTGGGAACCCTAAACTGCTGGGGACGCTAGTATAGATCTGATCAGATCAAATATTGATCTGTTCAGATACTATACCACTAAGGGTGGTGTATGCTTCACGCGTGGGTGTTAGCGCTACTGGCACTAACCTGACGCTGCCTAGGGTGTGACGCAGACCCTCTCTGACGCTAAAACCTAATTGATATCACCCGCCGGGCGATCAGGGGGTTAAACCTTTATTGGGTTATATACGGCGGGTGCCCTGACACTATAAAAAGCAAACTAACTAACCAGCGTCACCCGTAACACTTATATGGTGATTACTGGTGAAAGGGTTAACTAGGGGCAATTAGGGGGTTAAAACCTTTATTAGGTAATATATGGGGGTACCTGACGCTATATAAAAACCTGACGGCGAACCTAAAAAAAATTACTGGCTACCTATCGGCATCACAGACACTAAGACAGCGATCAGAAAAACGATCGCTTAGCAACAGTGGTGATAGGGAGTGAAAGGGTTACCTGGGGGGCAATCAAGGGGGTTAAACCTTTATTAGATAATATATGGGAGTACCTGACGCTATAAAAACCTGTGGCGAACCTAAAAAAAATTACTGGCTACCGATCGGCATCACCGACACTAAGACAGCGATCAGAAAAACTATCGCTTAGCGACAGTGGTGATAGGGGGTGAAAGGGTTACATGGGGGGCGATCAAGGGGGTTAAACCTTTATTAGGTAATATATGGGGGTACCCGACGCTATAAAAACCTGCGGCGAACCTAAAAAAAAATAACTGGCTACCGATCGGCATCACCGACGCTAAGACAGCGATCAGAAAAATGATCGCTTAGCGACAGTGGTGATAGGGGGTGAAAGGGTTATCTGGGAGGCGATCAGGGGGTTAAACCTTTATTGGGGGGGTTAGGGGGCTACACTGGACCTAAAACTAACTTTAGTGACACTTTTACAGTCACAAATGCAATCAGTGACACTGTGACTGGGGGCTGGGGGGTGATCTGGGGGGGCCTGGGCGGGCGATTTATGTGCCTATGTGTCCTGGTGTCAGTGTAGTGTTTTGTGCACTAACCTGCATCTTCTCTTGTGCGGCGCTCGGTATATGTGAGCGCTGCAGGAGAGATGACATCACTTCCTCTGCCTGTGTTTACATTACACAGGCAGGGGAAGGATTCGATTCGCTGGGAACGATCGAGAGGGGGTGGCCGGAATCGAACGGCCGTCCCCTCTTCCTGGATCGCTCCGGAAAACTTAACGACAGTTCACTGTAAAGAAGGGGGGTCCGATCGGACCCCCCAACTATACAAAGGCGATCACGTACATATACGTGATTGTGCCTGTCGGTGCCATTCTGCCGACGTATATTTACAGTGGGCGGTCGTTAAGTGGTTAAAATGACTGCTCCCGAAAAACTGCAGTTTTTAAAACTTCGTTTTGCATTGATACATGTTCCCTGGGGCAGAACCCGGGTCCCCAAACCCTTTTTAGGACAATAACATGCATATTAGTTATAATTAGCACTTTAGAGTTCGAACGTTCGCGTCCATTGTATTTAATAGGGTTCTAACGTTCGCAGCGAACTTTCGGTCCGTTCGAAGGTTCTGGTGCTAACCAAACGGGGGGGTGGGGGGGGGTGTTCGGCTCATCCCTACTCTCCAGGATATAAGCTCTGTGATCCGCTCACCTCTTCCGCTGCAGGCTCTGCCACATAAGTTGAAAGGTGGGGGTCCCACGAAGTCTGGGATCCCACGCTGTCCTCCGGTCATCTCCTTCCTTCCCCCCCTCACCCCCGGGCTGCCATGTTTTTCCTATGCAGGGGCACACTTTTACGGCGGGAACGGCGGGGAAGGAGGGGGGCGTGGTTGCCAGCGCTGTGCAGCGTGCACGGCGGTTTAGTGCGCTGGCGCGAGGCGGCTATTTTAAAGCTAAGGATGCTGAGAGCCTGTAAGCGGTGGGACACAGAGCTGTGGGCATGTAAGCATCTCTCGTGGTTCGGATCCAGGCATATCTAAGACACCTACTCAGCATCAGGTTGTGCAGACTAGCATTTATATTATTGTAAGACTAGACGCAACAGTGTATGCATATGTACTAGTACCTCTGCTTTGTCAGCTTAGGACTATGTCTCCCTGTAAGAGGACTTCAGGGGCAGGTAAAAAGGGCACTAAGAGGTCACCGCCCGGATCTGGGGGCTCTAGATGTGCCTGTATGATACCATCCTCCCCTGAGAGACTGGAGGCAGCCGCACAGGATGAGCCATTGCCCCTGTCAGGCTTTGCAGCCTCTCCCAACATTCCTGCCCCTGTATATGTCACTGAAGACGCTTTGGCAACAGCGTTGGGTGGTTTAGAAGGAAGGATTACCGCTTTGATTACAGCATTCTTAAAAGATAGCAGAAAGTGGGGTAGGTCCCCTTCCTCTGCTCTGAGCTCCCTATCGGACGATCAGCAGTCTGATGATGATGACATAACACCATCTGGGGACAGGAATCAGGAGCAGTCGGACGAATCAGGGGATGAGGAAAAGCTCTCTTCTGCCTCTTAGGCTCTCAAAGTGCAGGTGCAATATTATACAGAAATGGTGCGTGACACATATAAATTGCCCTCTGCTGAGTCAGCCGAGTCCCCCGTTTCCTCTTTGGGGTCTTGGAAATCCCCACAAGCTGCGTATACTTTCCCGATCCATCCGTTGCTGGAAAAGCTGATGTAGGATGACTGGGTTCACCCAGAGAAGCGGTTTACTGCTCCTAAGAAGTTTTCCCTTCTTTATCCAGTGGAGGAGAAATTCACCAAGAAATGGAGTGTGCCAGCAATAGATGCGGCTGTTTCTTATGTGAATAAGAGCCTGACCTGTCCTGTGGACAATGCTCAGGGATTTAGAGATCCAATTGACAAAAAGCTGGAATCTTTATTTAAAGCCTTCTTTGCCATGGCTGGCGCTGTTGTCCAACCTGCAGTTGCAGCATTTGGTATGTGCCAATTCTTAAAGGAGCAGATGAAGCAGGTGATTAACTTCCTCCCTGCTGAGCAGGTCGAGGATTGTGAAGACCTTCCTAAGGCCTTGTGTTTTGCGGTAGATGCTATTTTGGATTCTGTTCAGCGGGCATCCCGCTTTACTCTCCTGCTGGTACACATGCGCAGGTCCCTTTGGCTTAAGCATTGGGCAGCTGAAGCTTCATGCAAAAGATTTCTAGCTGGGTTCCCGTTTCATGGGGAACACTTGTTTGGGGATGACCTGGACAAATATATCCAGAAGATTTCCGGTGGCAAGACCACTTTGTTGCCGGTTAAGAAGAAAAGTAAACGTCCTTCTTTTAGGCGTTCTCTTTCTCCGGCCCCGGGAGCCTCGGCCTCCAGGCCGTGGCGACGGCCTTCCCAGTCCAATACAAGAGGAAAGGCCCAAGGGCAAAAGAAATCTTGTGGTCAAAGATCTGCTAAACAGAACCCCAAAGCCTCCTTGTGAAGAGGCGCCCCCCGCTCGGCCGAGTGGGGGGAAGGCTTCTGCGATTTGCAGGCGCTTGGCAGGAAGAGATTCAGGACAAATGGGTAATCTCCACGGTATCTCTGGGATACAAGCTGCAATTTCGGGGGCTTCCGCCATCCCATTTTCTTTGGTCAAGTATTCCCAAAGATCCAGAAAAAAGAAGACCCTTGCTTCTGGCCTTGGATCGCTTGTTATCGCAAGAGGTAATTATAGAGGTAGCTCCAGAGGAGAAAGGTTCAGGGCTTTTTTCAAACCTCTTTACGGTTCCACAACCAAACGGAGATGTCAGACCCATTCTGGATCTAAAAGACCTGAATCGGTTCTTAAACATTCGCTCATTCCGCATGGAGTCAATCCGCTCCGTGGTCTCCCCCTTCAGGGGGGAGAATTCCTGGCATCGATAGACATCAAAGATGCATTTCTTTCTCGTACATCACGGGACACAGAGCGAGATAGTCATTACTAATGGGTTATATAGATACCGTCAGGTGCTGGCACTGGCAACTTCCAAAACCGGAAGTACCCTCCCCTATATAAGCCCCTCCCATCCGGGAGCACCTCAGTTTTTTTGCCAGTGTCTAAGGTGTTGGCCAAGAAGAAACATGTGTTTTTCACTGAGCTTGCGTACAGGTTCTTTTGGGCCTTAGTAAGCTGTTCCGGATCCCACCAAAAAAGCTTCATAGCTAAACGGTCGGTACCCGGGCCTTGCAGCAGAAGAGCAAGGTTTTGCCTGTAATGCTTCTCTTAGGAGAGCTGGACCCTGGGATCCAGAGCTCTGGTCATACCCACGACCAAGATGTTTTCTGTGCAGGGTGCTATACAGGTCCAGGGGAGTGGAATCCTTGGGAACCCGGTCCCTGAAGGTTTGATTACAATGCCTGCCGTGATAGGTGAAGTTTGGGCTTTTGTGGACCAAACAAAGTCCTGCGGCGGGGAACAGGTAAGTGGGGGCCCCCAGGAACTTGGTTCTATTGGGGGACCCCCAAGCCTAATTTGTCTTTCTGTCTGTTACCTAATGGTATTCCCGCAAAATTCTGTGCATGCCTGTAACTACTAAAAAAATGTAATAATTTTTAATGGTGGTCAAGAAAAAAATAAAAAAAAATAAAAATAATTTTTTATATATTTAAGATATTAGACTGCGGTACCTGTGTTTGTCCACTAGAGGCCGCTGTGGAATGTTTTCTTGTCATGTGGACTAGTTTCTTCTCAGCAGAGCAAGTCCAGGCAGATGGTGAGTTCTCTTATGGGAAACTGCTTCCTCTGCCATGTTGCAATGCTCGTCCATCCCCCGGCCTGTGGCAAAGAGGGGCCCTGGCTCTTGTCCCTAGTCTCCATTTTTCAAAATTAGCGCCGAAGGCGCACGTGGCCGCGCGCGTGCGTGTGCACGTGCCTCTATATATAGAGGCGAGCCAGGAAAGGGGGCGGAGCCTGGGGGATGACGCTCTGTGTGCGCGCAGCGCTTCTGCGCATGTGGGGGCTTCAGCAGTAACCAACACAGTATTGAGTGGTGAGCTGGCTAAGAAGTCCACGAGACCGAGCTGGCACATTTCAACAACAGGGCAACCGCAAGCGGTAGCTACAGGCATCTCGAAAGGCCCATTAGTAGCACCCACTGTGATATAGCAGCCAATAGTGCTAGACTATCTCAGTAAAAGTGGTGAGTGGTGTATTACGGCTGGAATACCTCAGCTTTAGGCTTAGGGATATGCCGTCCAGAAGCTCCGGAACTGAATCTTCCAGGAAGCGAAAGGGGTCTCATCGGGCTCGGAGGATCTTGGGCATACTTCTGCTGCACCAGTCTCCCCTGAAGTTCAGAGGTAAGTGACCGTAGAGACCCCGCAGGGGTACTTGGTACTGTGGCTGTCCTCAGTTCACCTGCTCCTGTGTATGTAACAGAGGAGGTTTTTTCCTCAGCTCTGGGAGGATTAGAGAGAGATTGTCAACATTTATCGCTGCCTCCCTGTCAGGGAAAGCACGCCCGATCTCCGTCTCCTCCTTCAGAGTGCCTGTTAGCAGAGCAACAGTCCCATACAGGGATCGACCTGCCTGAAGGGGATCAGGATGAGGTTGATTCTGTTATAGAGGAATCAACAGTGGGGGAACCTTTTTTCAGCATCTCAAGCTGAAAGATTATGGGTTCAGTCCCTGACTAACATGGTCCGATCAGCATTTAAAATGCCCCTTGCGGAACCATCAACCACTACTGTATCCTCGTTGGGGTCGCTAGAAGCCCCAGACTGTCTGTTCTTTTCCACTTCACCCTTTACTGAAAGGGCTCATTTACCAGGATTGGGAACGTCCTGAGAAAATATTTATTCCCCCAAGAGATTTCCGGTGGTCTATCCCATGGAGGATAAGTTCATCAAAAAAAAAAAATGGAAGGTCCCTACAGTGGACGCAGCCATCTCTTGTATGTATAAATCACTGACATGTCCAGTGGATAATGTCCAAATGTTCAAGAACCCAATAGATAAAAGATTGGAGTCCTTATGAAAATCTGCTTCTTTCTACAGCAAGCTTGGTGACACAACCAGCAGTAGCAGCTATTGGGGTCTGCTAAGCAGTGAAGGATCAGTTGAAACAGGTCTTGAGGGACTTGACAGATCAGCAGGCTTTGCCCTAGCTGATCTACCTAGAGCCTTAGGCTTTGCGGTTGACGCCATAAAGGATTCAGTCCATCAGGCCTCCCGCCTTACGCTGTCTATAGTACATATGCGTAGGCTCCTATGGCTCAAAAACTGGTCTGCTGAAGCTCCCTGTAAAGAATGGCTGGTTAGCGTCCCATTTCATGGTGAACGCTTATTCAGGGAAAACCTGGAAAAATATATCCAGAAAATTTCCAGCGGTAAAAATACGCTCTTGCCGGTTAAAAACAGAGTTAGAGGTCCCTCTTTAAGAGGCCTGCTTCTCCAGTCCCTGGGGCATCGGCTGTGTAACAGTTCCGACGGCCTCCTCGGTCAATTCCCGGGGGTAAAAAACAGGGACAATAGCAGGGTAATGAGAAACCCTGGGTCAGGGGAGGTACAAAACCTCCCCCAAAGTTAAATTCATTGAAGCCCCCACTCAGTCGGGTGGGGGGGAGGACTCCAGTTGTTCGCAAGAGACCTGGCGGGACACGATCAAGACAGATAGGTGCTCTCCGCAGTATGTTTGGGATACAGTTTGGAGTTAAAAGACTCTCCTCCTTCCCATTTTTGAGGTCAAACGTGCCAAGGGATCCCCGGAAGAGAGAGTCCCTCCTGTTGGCACTAGAACAACTATTGCTCCAAGGAGTAATTATGGAGGTTCCCCTGGAAGAATGAGGGTTCGGGTTTTACTCAAACCTCTTTACAGTCCCGAAGCAAACGCGGACGGGAGGCCCATATTAATTCTAAAAGGGCTATACAAATTCCTGTATATCAGGACTTTCCAATGGAGTCAATCCGATCGGTGGCCACTGCCCTATAAGGGGAGGATTGGTTAGCCGCGATCGACATCAAAGATGCTTATTTGCGCATTCCCATCTTTCCAGTCCACCAAAAATTTCTACGCTTTGCAGTAGAAGGGCGCCATTTTCAGTTCAGAGCCTTACCCTTCGCTTCGGCCACAGCACCACGAGTGTTTACAAAAATTCTGGCCCTTTATTGGCCAATCTAAGAACACAAGGTGTAATGATAATGGCATATCTAGATGACTTGTTGCTGATAGACCACTCAGTGAAAAAACTAGACGTGGTCGTTCACAAGACAATCAAGTATCTGGAATCTCACGGTTGGATTATCAACCGAGACAAGTCACCCCTAAAAACCAGTCAAAAGTCTGGAATACTTGGGGCTAAGGTTGGATTCAGGCCAGAGAAAAATATTCTTGCCTCGAGGAAAGGTGTTGTCTTTGAAAGATTTGATCCACTTAGTGGGTACAAAAAAGACAGCCGTCCATACGCCTGTATATGAGGCTGCTGGGAAAGATGGTGGCATCATTCGAAGCAGTACCCTACGGTCAATTCCATTCAAGGAATTTGCAAGGGGCCATACTGTCAGCCTGGAACAAAAAAGTTCAGGCCCTAGACTTACAATGTCCTTGTCCCCTTCCGTTCGCAAGAGCCTCCGTTGGTGGTTGGTTCCCCAGAATCTGGAAAAAAGGAAATCCTTCAGTCCGATTTCTTGGAAGGTGGTCACTACAGATGCCAGCCTTATAGGCTGGGGAGCAGTACTGGAGCAATGGTCTCTCCAGGGCAGATGGTCGGATGCAGAAAAGGCCCTGCCCATCAATCTCTTAGAGATACGAGCAGCCCGGTATGCCCTAGTAGCATGGACATCCAAACTCCAAGGGTCCCCTGTCAGAATTCAATCATCAGGGGGGCACCAGGA
This sequence comes from Rana muscosa, assembly GCA_029206835.1. Taxonomy (NCBI): domain Eukaryota; kingdom Metazoa; phylum Chordata; class Amphibia; order Anura; family Ranidae; genus Rana; species Rana muscosa. The sequence goes on from CM055116.1 coordinate 1,013,100,929, forward strand.
GTCGTGCAGCCCAGAGGGAAGTAAATTACATCCTGAAATGGGCAGAAAAATATGTCCCAGCCATATCTGCGGTATTCATTCCAAGAGTGGAGAATTGGAAGGCGGACTTTCTAAGTCGCCAGCAATTAGGCCCAGAGGAAGGGTCCCTTCACCCCGAGGTTTTCTGGACAATATGTCAGCGGTGGGAACATCGGATGTAGATCTTCTAGCATCCAGATTCAACGCAAAGGGGGACAGGTTTGTCTCTCGGACAAGGGATCCCCTAGCTTGCGGCTCGGATGCCCTAGTGTTCCCTTGGGATCAGTTCAAGCTGATATATGCATTCCCACCGCCACAATTGTTACCTCGATTACTCCGCAGAATCAGGGTAGAAAAGAAACCAGTGATTCTGGTGGCTCCAGCGTGGCCCCGAAGAGCATGGTACGCGGAGATTGTAAAAATGTCTGTGGGGAGTCCTTGGACTCTCCCACGTCGTCCGGACCTGCTTTCGCAAGGACCGATATACCACCCTTCCTTACCAGCCCTAGGTTTGACGGCCTGGCCATTGAAGCCCACATTCTAAAAAAGAGAGGGCTCTCTAATGCTGTGGTATCTACCATGATCAATGCCAGGAAGCCGGTATCCAGGCAGATCTACTATAGAATCTGGAAGGCGTACATCGCGTGGTGTGAGGCCAAGAAATGGCATCCACATAAGTACGTAATAGGTAGGATTCTGGACTTCCTACAGTGGGCTGTAGATAGGAAGCTTGCCTTGAGTACTATCAAGGGTCAGATTTCGGCCTTGTCAATATTTTTTCAAAGGCCCTTGGCTTCGCATTCACTAGTCAAAGCCTTTATACAAGGAGTGATGCGTATTAGTCCTCCGGTTAATATTCCCATATGTCCATGGGATCTAAACTTGGTTCTGTCGGTTCTACAGAAACAACCATTTGAACCATTACAGCATATTTCCTTGGTGCTTCTCACCAGGAAATTGATTTTTCTAGTAGCCATTTGTTCGGCTAAAAGAGTATCGGAATTAGCAGCTATGTCCTGTAAGGAGCCATATCTGGTTATCCATAAGGACAGAGTAGTGTTACGTCCTCATCCAGCCTTTCTTCCTAAGGTGGTATCGAGGTTTCATTTGAACCAAGATGTGGTTCTTCCTTCTTTTTTTCCCCAAACCTACTTCGGTAGAGGAAAAGTTATTGCATTCTTTGGATGTAGTAAGAGCAGTTAAAGCTTATCTAAAAGCCACTGCTCAGATTCGCAGAACGGATACTTTGTTTATTCTGCCGGAAGGCCCCAGAAAGGGTCAGGCAGTGTCAAAATCTACTTTAGCCAAGTGGATTCGACAGGTCATTATGCAAGCTTATGGCTTGAGAAGGAGACCGCCTCCGTTCAAAGTTAGAGCGCACTCCACGAGAGCAGTTGGAACTTCATGGGCAGTGCATCACCAGGCCTCCCTGGCTCAAATCTGTAAGGCCGCAACATGGTCTTCAGTTCACACGTTTACTAGGTTCTACCAGGTGGACGTTAGAAGTCAGGAGGATGTCGCCTTTGGGCGCAGTGTGTTGCAGGCCGCAAAAGATCCTCATGTCTGATAGCGCTCAGCTTATATATGGTGTATCCCCCCCTCATTTGGCATTGCTTTAGGACATCCCATTAGTAATGACTATGTCGCTCTGTGTCCCGTGATGTACGAGAAAGAAAATAGGATTTTTATAACAGCTTACCTGTAAAATCCTTTTCTTGGAGTACATCACGGGACACAGAGCTCCCGCCCCTCTTTGGGGACACTTATTGCTTTGCTACAAAACTGAGGTGCTCCCGGATGGGAGGGGCTTATATAGGGGAGGGTACTTCCGGTTTTGGAAGTTGCCAGTGCCAGCACCTGACGGTATCTATATAACCCATTAGTAATGACTATGTCGCTCTGTGTCCCGTGATGTACTCCAAGAAAAGGATTTTACAGGTAAGCTGTTATAAAAATCCTATTATCTACATGTGTCAATTTTTCCAGTCACCAGAGGTTTCTAAGGTTCGCGGTGGAACAGCGGCACTTCCAGTTTGTGGCCCTACCTTTCGGTCTAGCTACTGCACCTCGGGTGTTTATGAAGGTTCTAGCTCCACCCCTAGCAAAACTAAGGGCTCGGGCATAGCAGTAACAGCTTATCTAGATGATTTGTTGCCAGTAGAACAGTCCGTAGCACGCTTAGAGCACAATGTGCTCAGCACAGTGAAGTACTTAGAGCACCTAGGCTGGGTCCTCAACCTAGAAAAGTCACCCTTACAGCCCCTAAAGAGGCTGGAGTATTTGGGCATGGTCATAGACACAGTCCAAAGCAGGGTATTCTTACCCAAGTCAAAGGCCAAAGCAATAAAAGATTTGGTCCAGGTAGTCAAGGCAAGGAAAAATCCTTCCATTCGTCACTGTATGAGATTATTGGGGAAGATGGTAGCCTCATTCAAGGCTGTTCCTTACGCCCAGTTTCATTAAAGGCCTCTGCAGAACAGCATTCTGTCTGCCTGGAACAAAAGAGTCCAAGCCTTGGATCTTCCGATGCGCCTGTTACCAGAGGTGCGCCAGAGCCTCAATTGGTGGCTACTAACCAAGAATCTACAGAAAGGAAAATCCTTTGTTCCAGTTACTTGGAAAGTCGTAACTACAGATGCCAGCCTCTTAGGCTTGGGAGCAGTTCTGGAAGAGGCTTCGGTACAAGGAAGGTGGTCCAGAACCGAAGGGTTCCTGCCCATCAACATTCTGGAGATCCGGGCAGTTCGTCTGGCCCTCAGGGCCTGGACATACAGATTGCAAGACTGTCCTGTTTGGATTCAGTCCGACAATGCTACAGCAGTAGCCTATTTCAATCACCAAGGGGGCACCTGGAGTATGGATGCCCAGAGGGAGGTGAACCACATTTTTGCTTGGGCAGAGAGGCATGTTCTTTGCCTATCTGCAGTCTTCATTCCAGGGGTGAAAAATTGGCAGGCGAATTACCTAAGCCGCCAGCAGCTGTGTCCAGGAGAATGGTCTCTACACCCCACCGTATTTCAGACTACCATATATGCCAGAAATGGGGTACCCAAGTTGTAGACCTGCTAGCTTCCAGGTTCAACAAGAAGCTGGACAACTTTATGTCAAGAACAAAGGATCCGCTAGCACAAGGGTCAGATGCCTTGATAATTCCTTGGGATCAGTTTTCTTTGATCTTTACATTCCCTCCAGTTCCGCTTCTCCCGCGTTTCCTTCACAGGGTCAAGAGAGAAGTGAAGCCAGTTATTCTAGTGGCCCCGGCCTTGCCCAGAAGGTCATGGTATGCAGAAATCGTGAGGATAGCAGTAAGAAAACCATGGGTTCTTCCGCTACGTCCAGATCTGCTTTCACAGGGACCAATATTCCATCCTTCCTTAAGAAGTCTGAATTTGACGGTTTGACTGTTGAGACCCAAGTCCTGAAGAGTCGTGGGCTTTCGGGTCCAGTCCTATGCACCCTGGTTAATGCTAGGAAGCCGGCCTTCAGGCTCATCTATTACAGAATCTGGAAGGCATATGTTTCTTGGTGTGAATCCAGGGGTTGGCATCCTCGAAGTTATGCCATTAGCAGAATTCTCGCCTTTCTTCAATTAGGAGTAGAAATGAAGCTGGCCCTGAGCACTATCAAGGGTCAGATCTCGGCCTTGTCTGTATTGTTTCAAAAACCGCTTGCCTCTCATTCCCTGGTCCGGGCTTTTATTCAGGGGGCACTGCGCTTAAATCTGCCAGTCAAGCCGCCTGTGTGCCCATGGGATTTTTATTTGGTTTTGTCTGTTTTAGAAAAGCAGCCTTTTGAACCATTGCACCATGCTTCTTTGATTCTTTTAACCAAGAAGTTGGTTTTTCTTGTTGCCATATCCTCTGCTAGGAGGGTATCGGAATTAGCGTATTTTTTCGTGTAAAAAGCCATATTTAATTATCCACAAAGACAGGGTGGTTTTGCATCCTCACCCGACTTTCTTGCCTAAGGTGGTATCAGGATTCCATCTGAACCAAGATGTGGTCCTACCATCCTTTTTTCCAGATCCACAATCTGCGGAGGAAAGATTGTTACACTCTTTAGATGTTGTAAGAGCAGTCAAGGTCTATCTGAAAGCAACAGCTCAGATACCAAAGACTGATCTTCTATTTGTGCTACCAGAAGGTCCCAAGTAGGGGCAGGCAGCATCGAAGTCCACTATCGCTAGGTGGATTCGACAGGTTATTATTCAGGCTTATGGTCTAAAGAAGAAATGTCATCCTTTTCATGTAAGAGCGCACTCGACTAGAGCAGTAAGTGCTTCATGGGCAGTGCATCACCAGGCCTCCATGACTCAGATCTGCAAGGCTGCAACTTGGTCTTCAGTCCATACATTCACTAGATTCTATCAGGTGGATGTAAGAGGGCATGAGGATGCCGCTTTTGGGCGCAGTGTACTGCAGGCAGCAGTATAGGTCCTCACATCCAATTGTTTTTGTTTTGATCTGTGTCTCCCTCCCCTTAATTTTGGAATTGCTCTGGGACATCCCACTGAGTAATTAACAAGGGCTCTGTGTCCCGTGAGGTACGAATAAGAAAATAGGATTTTAAAAACAGCTTACCTGTAAAATCCTTTTCTTGGAGTACATCGCGGGACACAGAGCTCCCCGCCCCTCTTTGGGATTTATGGATTTATACGTTGGAATACTTATTGCTTTGCTAAAAAACTGAGGTACTCTCCATATGGGAGGGGTTATATAGGGGATGAACTCACCTTGTAATTAGGGTTTGCCAGTGTCCAATCACCTGATGATGACTTTCTAACCCACTAAGTATTTAACAAGAGCTCTGTGTCCCGTAATGTACTCAAAGAAAAGGATTTTACAGGTAAGCTGTTTTAAAAAAACAATTTTTCTTGGCTTCTGGCTGTTAAAAGGGGGAGTTAAGCTGTCCTATAAGTAGTTTTCAAACACCATTTTTCCAGCTATGTTTATAGATTTTAGCATAATAATTAACGGAAAGCAACATTAAATTGTACTGATAGAAATGTCAGTACATGTACCAAGTAATTACATTAAAACTTTCATACAGCCTTTCATTTTTTTAAAACACAACACAGGCACCTTTGACCATGTGATATTTTATTAATAATGACTGACATTTTTGTTCTTGTCATTGAAAATCTTAAGCACCGAGGACACCTGTTAATGTATTCTGTAATTAAATAAGTGCATATTTATCATATTTACATTTTTTACTAAGGATGCCACCTTTTTTATGGCCAAAGCCAGATGTATATAGGAGATATAGCAAAGAGAAAATACAGCACATAGTGTACCCACCCCTAAAGCATTGCTATAGTTTCTAAAGCAGTCTCGGTTTTGTCATCTGAGCAAATTTTAAAGCAGATATAAACTCCAACTGGATGAAATTTAGTTTGCCAAAGCATTGTGCATCGTAAAAAATTGCCATATTATTTATTTTATAGAAAAATGTTTTCATCTTTTTTTTTTTCATCTCAGTGTTACTAATCTCCTCCAGCCTTTTTGTAGCTACTTCTTGTTTAAATGTATATACTTCAACGGGTTAAAGTGTATTAAAACCCTCACTTTGTAAAACAACTCATTCAGTTTAAAACAGAAATGAACCATACCATCCTACATGCCCTCAACATATTGATGAAAACAAGGGCCTCTTCCCCTCATTCATGGCCCAGTGGTTATGGCAATCTCTGGGCAAGGGGCCTACCAGGATTTATAAGCTTGAACAATAAGGGGACACCCAGATACTTTCTCTGTGTGAATGAATTAGGGGTACACATGATATTTTATTAATAATGACTGAAATCTTTGTTCTTGTCATTGGAAATCTTAAGCACTGAGGACACCCGTTAATGTATTCTGTAATTATAAGTGTATATTTATCATATTTAATTTTTTTTACTAAGGATGCCACCTTTTGTTATGGCCAAAGCCAGATGTGTGTAGCACCCTCTACTTTAGCTAGGTGCTAGAAGTAGGATTTTGGTGAGTGCAGGTAAATTTAGGCAGGCCTAGCTATAAGCTAGGCCTGTTTGTTTCGATCTGTGTGGGCTGGTAGTGGCCTAGAGTAGCAGCAGGTGACTCACATGCATTACTTCTCGGTTACCTGCCTCTGGCTTCTAGATGATTCTAGAAGAGAGGAGGGAAAGAGAGGTGGAGCTGCCTGGGGTGTTCTAAGAAGCCCTGACTAATACTTAACTTGGATTAGCAGGGGGCAGGCCCCTTAAATACCTAGAGTCAGCCCTGCTGGGGAGGGGTTGTCGGGTGGAAGAAGCTGGAAATGGAGCACTAGGTTGTCTGGGCCTTTGAGGCACTCCCCAGTTTCAGAGTAGGGGGGTGACCTTGGGCCAGTGGGGTTCGGGTGCAAGTTGGAGCCTTTCTGAGAAACAAAGAAGGACAGGAGGCACAGAGAGGGACTGAGAAGGACAACAGTAGCTAGTGTTGCTGGGCAAGTTTCCTGGAAGGATCCACCGGAGTACAGCCAGGAGGGCTGGTGAGTGACAGGCACAGTTGGGAAAGCTGGGGAGGCATGCCGGAGCGGACTGGGAATGTGCAGTCTGAGATGGATGTAGAGCCAGCAGGAGAGACTGTGATGTCATGGGCAGTGGAGTCGGGCAGCTGCAGCCAGGAGGGCTGGAACTCACCGCTCCTAATGCGCTCCTGCCCATTGAAATTAATGGGCAGCGGCGCCGTACTGCCGGCAAAACGCTGCTGTAGCGGTGCATTGCGGTCAGTTTTAACCCTTTCTCGGTCACTAGCGGGGGTTAAAAGCGTCTCGCCAGCGGCCGAAATTCGTGGCAAATCCGACGGTAAAGCGCCGCTAAAAATAGCGGTGTTTTACCGCTGACGCTCGGGGAGGCATAGTGTGAAAGCATTCTTACTGATTCTGGGCATCCCATAATTTCCCTTACCCTATCCAAGTTCAAAATCCCTCAATAAAATACTAAAAACAAATATACGGACTGTTCATTGTCTCTAAGGTGAATGGGAAGTAATAGGACATATAGCAAAGAGAAAATACAGCACATAGTGTAACCAACACTAAAGCATTGCTATAATTTCTCAAGCAGTGTTTCCGTTTTGTCATCTGAGCAAATTTGAAAGCAGATGTAAAATCCAAGTGGATGACATTTAGTTTGCCAAAGCCCTGTGCATCATAAACAATTGCCATATTATTTCTTTAATATATATATTTTTTCATCTTTTATTTTCATCTCAGTGTTGCTAATCTCCTCCAGCCTATGTGTAGCTACTTCTTGTCTAAATGCATGTACTTAGATCAGCAGCTCTCCAGCTGCTGATCAGTACTCATACTTTTATAGATATTGTACCCCCAAGAAGGAATGTACTAAAACCTTAAAAGAACTTGCCGAAAGCTTTCTGGCACAAATGCACATGACACCTACCACACCAACAAACAAATAAAAAAAAAAACATGCAGCGCTCACTCCTCAACTAACTCTAAAAGCTCCAATCAATGTGATCATGGTGAATACATTTAACCCCCTTGGCGGTATTTCCGAGTCAGGCTCGGGGTGAGTTTTTAATGCTAAGAGCGGTAACCCTGAGCCTGACTCGGGCTGCATTGCAGTATCCAGGGGAAGACACTTACCTTGTTCCCTGGATCCTGCGATGTCTCCCCGCAGTTTGTGCGAGCCGTGTCTCGCTCGATTCACACTGCCGGGTGCCGAGCTCCGTTCCCTGCGACGTTGCGGCGCATGGGGCGGAGTTCGGCGCCAAATTCAAAAAGTGAAAAACACAGCATAGATACAGTATACTGTAATCTTACAGATTACAGTACTGTATCAAATAATTACACACCCCCTTTGTCCCTAGTGGTCTGTCCAGTGTCCTGCATGCACTTTTATATTATAAAAACTGTTCTTTCTGCCTGGAAACTGGAGATTGTCCATAGCAACCAAAGAGTGTCCCTTTATGTCAAAAGTGGTTTTCGACCAGCTAGAAAACAGCGATAATAAATTAGAATCACTTGCAGAATTGAGCGATAGCGTTTTGTGGGGAAATTCGTCATCTAACACTAAATCTAATGACAGCGACAATTCTGCAACTGAGCAAATTTCTGTGTTTTTGATTTGATTACATTATTAAATAATTTTTATTATAATTAAATTACTATTTGTTATAATTATTTATAGTTATTTATTATATTATAATTTATGATTTTGTGTTTCAAACTTTATCATACCCGGGATGTCTACTAGACTCTTGTTTGGTCAGGTTTAAGTAAGTAATTACTAAGAATTGCAGGCCTACAATACATAACACCAAAATTCCATGCAAAATAATTGTACCGCTTTTGGTACATAATTCCAGACAGAATCATACTGCCAGGGAGGTTATTGAACCCCAAACATATTCATATATTATAAATCAATAAAACCAATAAATCAATAAATAATTGACTTGTCCATAAACGTATAAATGAATATTAAAGTGATCAATAGTGAATGTGTGTGATCAACAAAGATGAAATATAAAAACAAAATGGTTTAAAGTGAAAGAATGTGTATGAGAATTTTTTTTTTAGTGCATGTTGAAAATTAAATATTCCCAGAAAGCACTGTGGTAAAAAAGTATCCTTCTTTCAAAGTAAATCCAAAGGAAAGGAAAAAACAATCCAGCTCCTTGTCATTAAAAATCAACACCACGAAAATTTCAACACCTTTTACCCATGGGAAAAAAAGGTTGGATGCTTACCCTCCCACAAGGACCTCTTCAATTACAGGAGGTCAAAAACAGGCTGCTGAGGGAAGCCTTGGTTCACCAACAACAAACACAGCAATGGAGGGTAATTCCCTTGTGACGCTTCACCATTAAACACTTCCTTCCCACTGTCTCCAGAGTCGCCTAGTTTTGCCTCATCAAAGGAACAAAGGACGGTGTCATCTAATGCTTTCTGTTTAAAATACATTTATTGCACCAATAAGAATCACACTTGCATCAGATAAATTAAGTGTAAATAATATATATAGAGAACAACCAGCATCTACCATGATTCCTCCACTCATAAAAAAACACAGGTTTCCAGGCGCTGATAAGTGAGGATCCAAATCTTATGTGAGAAATTGAGGATAAAAACACGGTGGTGTAACCAGAGATGAACCTGTGCAGCTGTCGATTACATAAAAGTAATGCTGGATAACTAAAAACAACAAAGTCAGACAGAACCCGGTAGCTCAATCATGAAGAGATGTATAAGCCATGGGAAGAGGCTAAAGAACGTCCAGAGTCAATAGAAAGTTAAAAACACATTTAGTTTATTTCCATAAAACAAAAAGGGAAAGGTAGGCAGTGTTACAAAAGTTACTACGCTGAAGATCTGGGCACTGAGGGGGGAGGCGCCAAACACCATGTCCATGGAGATGGAACGAGCTGCTCTGTGACGTCGCTGGCACATGCAGGTGATGTCACTGGCAGGCAGCCAGGCGAAAGCACAATACCCGGAAAGGAAACCATGTGGAACCAGCGTGAAACACAAGCGTCCCTGTTGCCATGATGACGCATTTTGAGTGCATGCGCTTTGTCAAGACCTTGATCCGGCTTGGATTACAGAGCAACCAATTACAAAGCAGCCCGTTCCATCTCTGTGGACATGGTGTTTGGAGCCTCCCCATGACCTTTTCCTTGCCAATCGGACACAGTGACCCATCAGTGCCCAGATCTCCAGCGTAGTAACTTTGCAACAATGCATAACGTTCCCCTTTCGTTAAATAAACTAAATGTGTTTTTAACTTTCTATTGACTCTTGACATACATCTCTTCATGATTGAGCTACCGAGCGCTGTCTGCCTTCAGGATTTCTCCACTGTCTCTCTCAGATCATCTCAACAGGTTCGTAGTAAACTCTGGCCATGCACGTGATGACGTCACCTAAAAAGGCTGTCCTGCATTGCATCCTGGTAAAGACTTCTTCAGAAGTCAGAACTACTTAGACTTGTACACATGCTGGACTTTCAAATGAAGTGTACTGTAAAATACATGATTTTTATGTACCTCCAATGATTGACTAACACTATTTTGCACTTTTCTGGAAAATACTGTATATATTTATAAAGTACTCACAATAAATTAAACAAAAACGCATAGCTTAGGTTGGTGTACTGGTACATACAACTACAAAATCCAATCCTAAGCCAGTTTCTTATCGATCTTGCTTTGGCTACGTTAAGTGCACATAAAAAGGGGGCTGAAAAATTGCCCCCAGTTTCTCTCTCAGGAACAATACAGTTTCACTCCAAATAAATACAGTATTATGCTTGCCAACTTATGTTGAAATTACTGGGAAAGTATATGACAAAATACAAAACAGTATCTTTATTGATTTAAATTGATAATTGCATTTTGCTTCAATCATATTCATAATGGCTGGTTACAGTGAGATTATTGTGCTATACAGGTTTTATGGCTTATCTTGTCAAGAAATGGATTCTTAAAACCGGTGCGTGTCTGCCATTTAATTCTGTTCACTTGTTTGTCTCACTGGTCTATTCTGATTCCCTAAACTCCAGTGTAGAACACACACAAGCCAAGTCTTTTAATTTAAAACATCTGCTACCTTCCGCCTTAACACCTGGAAAATCAGCGATCCATGAAGCTGAGGTCCTATCTGGATAGATTAATATTATCCCCTGAAATGGATAATAGTGTGGATGTTGTTGGTGTGCATGAGTTGTCCTGCATTTATATTCAGGTAGACGAAATGTCTGTGATAAGTGAATGCTGAAACCAAAAAGATAACCCTGTCTGACTGCTGTATGGCAATATTGCTTGCATGAGTTGAGTTTTTTTAGAGATGAAACAGCTTTCTGTCTTTTACGGCTTTTTATAATTTGTGTTATTTTCAGAGGTTATAGAATAAATGGCCAAGGAACTGATCGAATTTTGCAAGCTAGGATGCTGGAACTGGAACAGTTTTGCAAGGTGTTTGTTAAGGGTGGCTTCACACTGTCCCCACTCTGCTTTTGCTAAAGTGCAGCTAGCCTGCGGTTTTCGGAAGAGTTAGCTGCACTTTTCAATAGACTTCTATGAGGTTCTGTTGTTCATTTTCTGAAACCACACCAAAACCTTGGGACATCTTAGAAGTCTATAGGAAAGTGCAGCTAACCCGCACATAACCCATGGGTATGAGGACTCATTTACAGGGGATTACGATATACATTCTGGTATATACACTGGTTGCACTTAAAGTGGATCTTCACTGTATCTGAGCACCACAAATCAGGACCCCTATTTTATTCATTTTTAATATTCAAAGCAAACTTGCCCATCGATTCATGTCTTCATTGTTTATTTTGTTGAGAAATCACTTTGAAAAATCCCCCCTAGCATTTCTGGCCATGGCCTATTTGAATAAGGGTAAGGACCCTTTCACACTGAGGCGCTTTGCAGACGCTATTGCGCTAAAAATAGCGCCTGCAATGCGCCCCAAAAAAGCCGCTCAATTGTTTCCAGTGAGAAAGCCAGAAATGCAGGGATGCAGGGCCGGAAGGAAAATCAAGAAAAAGAAGGAGAAATCACTAATGAATGGTATATTCAACCTCAGCCCGGTAGAGCTCACACATAAGGAGCTCAACATCCTCAATATGGGTTTAAAATGCGGACAAAAGCAACCGGTGAATAAATTTAACATCTATATAGACATTCATAAATATATTAGGAAGTTAAATATAAAAAAACACTTTGTGGGGCACAACACAACCAACGCCATTAACTATACAAATACCCAGGGGATCCAGAACAGTGGTCTAAGAAATAAGTCTCTATTCAACCCCTTGAATAACCCGAATCATCAGGTTGAGGTTTTCAAAAGTCTGATCATAAGAGACCTGGATCACCTAAAGCCAAAGAAGAATGTAAACGCGAGACACATTCGTGAAGGTACTGAATCATTGGAAAAGAGAAAGGACATTATTATAAGACCAGCTGACAAAGGAGGAGGAGTGGTTGTGTTACCAAAAGAATTGTATCACAACCAGATTACAGAAATGCTGGCAGACGATGTGACATATAAAATCTTGGACCAGGACCCCACACAAGAATTTAAAAACCAACTGGGTACATTAGTAGAGATGGGCACGAAATCAGGTGTCTTATCTGAGAAAGAAAGACTATACCTGTTACCTGCCAGCAGCAAAATACCCACCATCTATACGTTGCCAAAAATCCATAAGGACCCAAAAAATCCACCTCCAAGACCGATTGTAAACAGCATTGATTCTATAGCATCGAGAATGGGACAGTATTTGGATAAATTCCTACAAAAAAGCGTAACCATGACACGCTCATATTTGAAGGACACAAAAGACTTCTTAAACTGTTTACAAAATATCAGGGTCACAGAAGGACAGGAAATTTGGCTGGTAACATCGGATGTCGCCTCCCTCTACTCGATTATCCAGCATGACGATGCTTTATTAGCCCTAAATTGGGCACTGAGTCAGAGGGAGGACCTGCCCCACAATCAAAAGGTCTTCATAGGCCAAGCCCTGGATTTCTGCCTATCGCACAATTACTTCTGGTACGATAATAAATTCTTTATACAACGCCGGGTGTTGCAATGGGGGCTAAATTTGCACCCAGTATAGCAAACCTTTTTATGGCCGAGTGGGAGGATAAAGTAATTTGTAAAAACAGACAGGCAGAACTCATATTTTATAAACGTTTTATTGATGATTTGTTTTTTTATCTGGGCTGGACCTTTAGACACTCTAGAAGAGTTTTTAAAGGTTTTAAACGTCAACAACAATAATATTAAGCTCACCTCAGAATGGCAGAGTGAATCAATCAACTTCCTCGATGTTACTATTTACCGTAGAGATTTGAAACTGGAGACAAAAGTTTTTTTCAAACCCACAGATAGGAACAGTTATTTACCATCTACCAGCGGGCACCATCCCCAATGGTTAAGAAATATACCAAAAGGACAAATAACAAGGATAAAACGAAATTGTTCGGAAATCGAAAATTTCTTTAAACAATCGAAAGTACTTACCGATAGATTCGTTGCCAAAGGATATGACCCGACAGATATGAAAAAAATCGTAGAGGAAATATCATTAATACCAAGAGAAGTCACCCTACAAACTAAACCCAAAACAGATCTTATGAAAGCCAACACCAAAGAATGGGGCTTCCTATCACAATTCCACGCGCAATATAAGGAAGTAGAAAACATCTTCAAACAGCATTGGCACATATTGCTACTAGACAAAAAATTGGGTCCATTTCTACCAGCAAAACCCCAATTTTTGTACCGAAAGGCACCAAATTATGGTGACCACATAGTAAAGAAAATTCTGGATCCACCAAAAAAAACACAATCTTTTTGGAATCAAAATGTTTTTTTCATATGCAGAAGGTGCAAGGCCTGCAGAGAGGTTACACGGCCATTAAGGGGCATAGAGAATTTCACATCACCTACAAACAACCAACAATTTGAAATCAAGCAGTTTATCACGTGCAATAGTAGTTTTGTAGTATACACTTTTTAATGTCCCTGCGGCCTGCTCTATATAGGACGCACCAAGAGGCTACTCAGAATACGCATTGCGGAACACATCCATAACATAAAGATTGGTTTTAAAGATCACAACGTATCTCTGCACTTTAAGCTCAAACATGACGATGACCATGATGCATCAGGGCTGGAATTCTGGGGAATAGAATGTTTGGAACAGCATTGGAGAGGATCTCACAGAGTACGGGAACTGTCCAAACGTGAAACAAACTGGATATACAAGACGGATGTTTTAGTGCCGAAAGGTCTCAATGTAGAATTGGACATAAACTGTTTTATTAGTGATTCTTAGTGGACCAGTACAGCTTCCAGCCAACACTAATCTGCGAGTCTCATGTTCCAGACTCGTATCATAGCTTTTACCATAGTTCTCATTATGTATTTTAGGTACACATTTTAGGTACACATACAGTTTTATTTATGGGTTTTTAGACAGTGATTTGGATGCAAAAACACGTGTAGCGATACCTCCAACTAAGAAGGCCGCAGATTTAGTTGGGCCCTGAAGACAGCTCCGCCAACCCCCGGCAATATGCTCAACCCCCTACTGGCACAGCTAGTAAGGGGAGATAGGACCGCAACTCTAGGTGACGCAGTCCTATGGCAAACACACACAGTGATATACTTTAAAACTTCTATTAAAGTAAGTGAAACTGACACCAATGTACTTGACCCAGATATTTTACTGAGGCTAATGGGCAAGTAATAAACAACAGTATAACAAGTTGCAGATCCCTGCAATAAACAGTAATATAGATAAACAGAGTAATCAGAATAATTAAGTATTGCTATGCAACTCTAGCGCTGCCCTTTTACAGCTACTTCCCCTCATGGGTAGACTAACACCCAGCAATGTCTACCTATGCAGTCAGGCCTGACTGATCTAAATGGAAGTTCAGTGAAACAATATTCGCTAGCAATCTTTCGGTGGTGCACTTGAAGAACAACTTTGTAATCCCAACGAATAGTAAAGATAAAGTATCTGTCTTTAAACAGCTCTCACCACCCGGACAAGTCCAAGTCCGTTTCCTCCATCGATTCGTCTAGGAACAGGAATCCACCTACATCCAAGTCTTCAATCCTTCTGGTGTACTGCAGCAAGGATGAGAAGATGTCTCTAAGGTTCTGCTAGGCTGGCAGAGGGGCTTTTTGGAAAGGAGCACAAGGCCCAGGCTTCAGGCCTTGTGCACACAGCAGTTCAGCACAGAGATCCTCTTGCTAGGAGAGGGGGTGCCCAAAGAGACCGAACAAACTCCACCTCCCCTTTATAAAGTCTGCCCCAGCAGTCTCTGTTCCGGAGCAATGTACCCTGGGTGCTGCAAGATGTACTGGGAGATGTAGTCTCTCTCTCTCCTCTGCTTTCACTTCCAGTAATGTCTCTTTACTTCCTCCTGACTCACCTCTCACCTGGAACTTCTTGTCTCTCTGTCTTAAAGGGGAATACCCCGCTACACACTCCCCCCACTTTAAATCTTTGGTCCCCAAAGACATCTAACATTTTTAGATCTGCAAAACATTTTAGATTCAATGCGGTTGCATAGGATTGACAGAGGAGCCTCCCACCAATCATCATAGGATGGGGAGCTGTCCTGTCTACAGGTCGCTTCAGTGGGGGCGACCTGTCTAACTGTGCCAGAGAGTGAGCTGGGGTTGCCCTCCACTAAATGGACAGTGGAAGGATCCGGATTCTCAGCATTCCTTCTAGCAGTGACTACAGAGTCTTCCGAACTGTTCCCCATTTGTGGGTAGGTCAGCTTCTTAGGAGGCCGGATGACTCTTCAAGCCCTTTGCTCTCTTGGGATTTCTGGCTCTGGCGCCTCAGGCTCCTCTTCCTCTGAACAACCATCCTGGGCATCTTCCCAGTATTCTGCTGAAGGACTAGAAGGGATGAACTCTGTGGCTTCTGGGTTCAGTGTTTCATCTGTGGTGTCTTCAGTGGTTGGAAGATCTATGGTAGAAGTTCCTGGAGTTGGGGAAGGCCACAGCCAATCAAGTTCTCCCTCCTCACTTCCACTAAGTTGAGAGACCTCTCCATCTTCAGCTCGGGAGGTCTGCAACCGAGTGTTCGGCCTGGGAGTATCCAGGATAGAGGCCGGTTCAAGGGAGTCTCCCACGGGAGGTATTCTAACTGCCTCAGCAAGTGGGAGAAGGTGGTTTCGATGCCACGTCTTCAGTGGGCCTACCTTTCCTTCTGGCTTCAATGTATAGACAGGTAGGCCTGGCAACTTCCTGCAGATGACATAGGGTTCAGATCTCCATCTGTCTGCAAGTTTGTGCTTTCCAGGGACCCCCAGATTGCGTAACAGTACTCGATCCCCGGGCTGTAGATCTTGTACCCGAACCTTCAAGTTGAAGTTTCTTTTATTTCGAGCTCCCCTTTGATCTGAGGCCGCTTGAGCATGTTCATAGGCTACTTTCAGGCTGTGTCTGAGCCTGTCCACATATCCTTTGTGGGATGTGGCTGAGGAATGGTCCAGAGAGGTGCCAAAGGCCAAGTCCACCGGTAGTCTCGCTTCTCTCCCAAACATGAGTCGATATGGGGAGTAGCCTGTAGCATCACTGATGGTGCAGTTGTAAGCATGTACTATGGCTGCTATGTGTTGGCTCCAATGTTGCTTTTTCTCGCTTTCCAGAGTCCCCAACATGTTGAGCAAGGTTCGGTTAAACCTTTCCGGCTGAGCATCTCCCTGTGGATGGTAAGGTGTAGTTCGAGTCTTCTTAATTCCCAAAGAATCCAGGAGCTTCCGGATCATTTTACTCTCAAAGTCCCTCCCTTGATCTGAATGGAGTCGCTGTGGCAGCCCATAATGGACAAAGTACTTCTCCATAAGTACCTTGGCTACGGTGGAGGCCTTCTGGTCTTTGGTGGGGAAAGCCTGGGCATACCTGGTGAAATGGTCGGTTATCACCAGAACATTTCCTAGTCCACTCAGGTCGGGTTCGAGGCAGAGAAAATCAATGCATACCAGATCCATTGGGCCTTGACTCTGTAGATGGCCCATTGGGGCAGCTTGATGGGGTAAAGTCTTCCTCTGGACGCACCGTTCACATGAGTGGCAGTACTCTTCTATCTCTGCCCTCATGCAGGGCCAATAGAACCGACTTCTGACAGGTTGAAAGGTCCTTTCAGCCCCTAGGTGGCCATGGTTGTCATGCAGGGCAATCAGAACAGTCTCTCGATATTTCTCTGGGAGGAACAGTTGCCACTTATCTTCTGAGTCATCAGAGGGGCCCCTTCGGTAGACCACTCCCTGATGTAACTGCAACCTGTCCCACTCTTTCCTCAGCAGGCGAGCTTCTTTTGAAGGTTGACGCATGAGTCTGTTTGGATCCTGATTCTCCAGGGCCTCCAGGACCAATCTCCCCATGGGGTCTTCCAATTGGTCACACCTCAACTCCTTCTTGGACAGTCTTGGCAGGTTGTCCTCTCCCAGTTGAGCTACTCCACAGTAATGTTTGGGGACTCCCACCATGGTAACTCCTATTTCCTCTGCTCTGGAGCCTCCTCTGGCTTGGAATTCAGCTCCTTGACAAAGGGCCCGCACCCCGTCCGGTGCCACTTGGGTCCAATCTTCTACATCACTGGTGAGAGAATGAGATCTCCTGGACAGAGCGTCTGCATCTCGATTCCCAGTCCCTGGCCTATACTTTAGGCTGAAGTTGAATCCAGAAAGTGCGGCCAGCCACCTGTGTCCAGTGGCGTCCAGCTTGGCCGTGGTGAAAAGGTAGGTAAGGGGGTTGTTATCGGTCTTCACAGTGAACTCCGCCCCATACAGGTAGTCTTTAAGCTTGTCTACTACCGCCCACTTAAGGGCCAGGAACTCCAGCTTGTGAGTGGGGTAGTTCTTCTCAGGGGGGGGGGTCAGGCTCCGGCTCACATAGGCAACAGGCCGTTGTTGCCCTTTGTGTTCTTGATAAAGTACTCCTCCCAGACCGTCATGACTAGCATCTACATGTAGTTCATAGGGCTTGGTTGGGTCTGCATAGGCCAAGACTGGGGCAGTGGTTAGGCTCTCCTTTAATGCCTGGAAGGCCTCTTCACACTTCTGGTTCCACTGATCTCTGACTGACTCTCCCGGCTTCCTGGGCCCTGAGTCATCCTCTTCCCCCTCGGTCTTGAGTAGTTCATTCAATGGCCTGGCAATTCGGGCGAATCCTTCCACAAACCTCCTGTAATAGGAGCAGAACCCCAAAAAGGATCTGAGTTCGGTTACTGTGGTGGGTCGTGGCCAGGAGGTAACTGCCTCCAATTTCTCAGGGTCTGTGGCCACCATTTCTTCAGACACTATGTGCCCCAGATAGTTCACAGAAGACTGATAGAACCGACACTTCTCAGGCGAAAGCTTGAGTCCTTCCTCACTGAGTCTTCTCAACACTTTTTCCAGCCTCCTTTCGTGTTCTTCCAAGGTTCTCCCAAAGACAATGACATCGTCCAGGTATACAAGGACTTCAATAAGGTTCATGTCTACTACAGTCTTCTCCATGAGACGTTGGAAAGTCGCTGGGGCTCCAGACAGACCTTGGGGCATCCGGTTGAATTCAAAGAACCCTACTGGGGTTATGAAGGCTGTCTTCTCCCTGTCTTCTGGGTGCATAGAAATCTGATAGTACCCGCTCTTGAGATCCATAACGCTGAACCATTTAGCTCCAGACAAGCTCTGTAGGGCATCCTCTATCCTCGGAGTGGTGTATTGGTCAGGTATGGTTCTCCTGTTGAGAGTCCTGTAGTCGATACAGAGCCTCAATGATCCATTCTTCTTTCTGACCACCACGATGGGAGAGGCATAGGGGCTTCTGGACTCCCGTATCACACCAGTCCTCTTGAGTTCTGCAAGTTGTTCCCTTAGATCCTCCAGATCTGCTAGGGGGACCCGCCTGACCCTCTCTCGGAAGGGCTTGTCTTCCTGGAGGCGGATCCGATGGGTGGCACTCCTTGCACACCCCACATCGAACTCATCCTTAGAGAAGATCTTCTCCCATCTATTCAACTGGGCCTTGGCTCTCTCCTTCCAAGCTCCTGGCAGATTCGGGTTTTCCATGGACAGCTTCTCCCAAGCATCTCCTCCTTCACCTGTTCTCTTCACTTCTGACAGGGTAACAGGGGCCGCAGGGCTCACCTGGCCTAGCAGCATTCTGGCTGGGATTTCCATGGGGTCTCTGGTAGTGTTCCTAACACTCACTGGAACTCTACAATGGGCCTTCTTCAGGACCTTCAGTGGAATCACTTCGGGTATCACTTCCAGACCTGAGGACTCACCCCTTGGGTCTGACTCCAGCACGACAAAGGGACCAGGCTGCTCCCAAGTAAGCTTCACAGTGGCTCTGAGACAGGTTACTTCGCTGGGCTGCAACACTACCCCTTCTCTTCCAAGTCTCCACACCTTCCCTATCCCTTCTCCAGGGGTCTCCTGCTCTTGGACCAGCCGTTGGTAGGCCGTCTTCAGCATGGGATGGATCTTGGTGGCTGTTCGCCCCTCTTCTTTTACTAGAGGGGTCAGGAGTCTTCGGACCAGGTCCGTGTTCGTCCCTATTATAAGGGAATTCTTGTTGGCTCCAGGCGGCCTAGGGTACACGACTGCCAGGGTGTCAAACACTTCGGCCTTCCCAGCCACGGATGGGTCAAAGGTCATCTTGATGGGAAGATAGCCGTCGTAAGGGAAACTCTGGGTTCCAATTCCCCATATTTCCAGCTCTTCTATCTTCTGGATAGGCAGATGACTCAAGTGCCTATCGTAGAAGTCCCGGTATAGTAGGGTCACTTGTGCCCCGGTATCCAAGAGGGCCCTGGTGTAGACTCCCTCCACTTGAATGGGCACTATAGGAGATGGGCCCACCAGCTTCTCCGGATATGGCCCGGCAGGGGTCGCCTTCTTCAGACCTTTTCCTTTTGGACTCTCTCTTGTCCTATTCCCTTTGGACTTGAACCTTTCTTGAGCCTGGTATGCATTGACTTCCCTCCTTTTTATGAGTGTAGGAACCCGCTGAGGGATACTGTTATTTTTCTTAGGTGTGCACCCCCTCTGGGGAGTGCTGTGTCTCTTCTGAGGGGTCTTGCCCCCTTTCTCTGCGGTGTATCTCTGTTGGAGAATGTTGTGTTTCCTCTGAGGTGTTCTATTTTCTCTCTTCTTCTGTTTTACATTCAGTTTGGAGCTCACTGAAAATGATGGGCACCCGGTTGACTCCTTCACCGGGGCCCTCTGAAGTTTTCCGCCGGCTGGCGGTTATTTATCTTTTTCTTCCTGGGACTGGAACATATGTTTGCAAAATGACCAATCCCTCCGCAGTTGTAACAAATCACCTCTTCTTCACGATCCTGTAGAGAAGCGGGCGCTGAGGTATTCGGGAACAACTCCTTTCTTGGACTTTTCTTTTCTGGTTTCCTTTGATCTTTCTCCATCAAAGAGGTCAGTATCTCCAACACTTGGGACATTTCAGGGTGTCCACTTCTGCATCTCTTTCGGGGGTCATGGCCGGGCTGACCATCACCACCAGAGGTTTGGTTGGCTCGACTGGCTGTTCCCTCTTTTTCTCCTCCCACATGGCCTCTTCCTCTCTGACCATTCAAATGAGGTCGGGGTATTCCAGGTTCTTCCCGTCCTGTCGGGTGCGCAGCGCCAATGCAATAGGATCCAGGGGCTGAGCTCCCCTCGATACCTGCTGAGCCCGGGCCTCGTCTACCTTCCCTGGGCCGACCCCCTTCTTCAGAATAATTCTATGCAGGATCTTGTCTAGACGTCCCATATATTCTGACAGTTTCTCTCCTGTTTTCTGGTAGCAGTGCTCCAGCTGATAGGTGAGCTCGGTAACTTTTTCTGTCCCACCGAACACATTCTGCAAGATGTCCAAGTAGTCCTGTGCAGTACAGTCTTTCCTGCTCATCTTCAGGTTGCGTATGGCATCCAGAGCAGGCCCCTTCAAACTTTCAGCAATTCGCTGTTTCTTCTTCTGGAACTTCCCATTCCTCTAAGGCCTGAGTGGTGCCATCTAGCCACTCCTCAAATCCTTCTTCCCCTGAGGGCACAGGTTTTCTCCCTGAGAATATCCGGAGCTTTCTGTACCCCGACATTGGGTAATCTGTGGGATTCTTCTTGCACTGGGCCACAATCTCTCCCAGTACAGCGCATAGTTCTGTGCTGAGGGTGGCCGGTGATGATCTGAGACTCTCTGTATCCTCCTGCTCTTGTGCCTTAGGGGATGGTGGGGAAGGTATCTGTGGAGATGATGACTTTCTTATTTGGAACCGATCTCCCTTATGTGGCAGCACATGTGTCAGATGGTAGGTCTGCCCATCCATAGCTTGTATGCTCTGGCTTTTAAAATGCTCTGGAATTTCGTCTTTCCACTCTATTAATGCGTATGTACACGAAGCATGTGGTCTCACATCCATCACCCATGATTTCTGGCATGGTGATAGGGATGTCATTAACTGCTTTATCGCATCTCTTTGCCAGACCCCCGGGAGTTCAATAACTGCCGCCGCGGCCGGATCTGCGCCAGCCATTGTGTACCACTGTCCTACTTCTAGCGGGTCCATGCCGGTCTTTTGGCGTGTTCGCTTGCTGTATCAGGATCCCGGACGAGAACCCCCACGTGTAGCGATACCTCCAACTAAGAAGGCCGCAGATTTAGTTGGGCCCTGAAGACAGCTCCGCCAACCCCTGGCAATATGCTCAACCCCCTACTGGCACAGCTAGTAAGGGGAGATAGGACCGCGTGACCGCAACTCTAGGTGACGCAGTCCTATGGCAAACACACACAGTGATATACTTTAAAACTTCTATTAAAGTAAGTGAAACTGACACCAATGTACTTGACCCAGATATTTTACTGAGGCTAATGGGCAAGTAATAAACAACAGTATAACAAGTTGCAGATCCCTGCAATAAACAGTAATATAGATAAACAGAGTAATCAGAATAATTAAGTATTGCTATGCAACTCTAGCGCTGCCCTTTTACAGCTACTTCCCCTCATGGGTAGACTAACACCCAGCAATGTCTACCTATGCAGTCAGGCCTGACTGATCTAAATGGAAGTTCAGTGAAACAATATTCGCTAGCAATCTTTCTGTGGTGCACTTGAAGAACAACTTTGTAATCCCAACGAATAGTAAAGATAAAGTATCTGTCTTTAAACAGCTCTCACCACCCGGACAAGTCCAAGTCCGTTTCCTCCATCGATTCGTCTAGGAACAGGAATCCACCGACATCCAAGTCTTCAATCCTTCTGGTGTACTGCAGCAAGGATGAGAAGATGTCTCTAAGGTTCTGCTAGGCTGGCAGAGGGGCTCTTTGGAAAGGAGCACAAGGCCCAGGCTTCAGGCCTTGTGCACACAGCAGTTCAGCACAGAGATCCTCTTGCTAGGAGAGGGGGTGTCCAAAGAGACCGAACAAACTCCACCTCCCCTTTATAAAGTCTGCCCCAGCAGTCTCTGTTCCGGAGCAATGTACCCTGGGTGCTGCAAGATGTACTGGGAGATGTAGTCTCTCTCTCTCCTCTGCTTTCACTTCCAGTAATGTCTCTTTACTTCCTCCCGACTCACCTCTCACCTGGAACTTCTTGTCTCTCTGTCTTAAAGGGGAATACCCCGCTACACACATTATACCTGACACACAGCTTCATTTTAATTATCTGTAGATTTTACATTACATTTTTTAAACAATTTTTAATAATTTTTTATAAATTTTTTTAGATTTTTTTTTATAATTTTATTTATAAATTCTTTTTTTTTAATTAATTTTGCATTTCTCCTTACATTTAGATCTTATTTATACACATGACATTACATTCAGCTCACAATTGACTTCAGGGAATTTCATTTTAATTCTGGTTTTTACAAAATGCATATATGTCCCAGCCTACCTAGTTTCACAAAATTACGGTAAGATGAACAAACAATCATCTCATTGAACTAGGCGCAGGAGATAATAAAGAGGCATATAGGGATATATGTATATAACTTCAGTTTGGCAGTTCACCATTTAATGTTCATCCATTATTTGAGACACTTGATTCATAAGTAGCGATCGAATCAGTGTGTTAGTGAATTACTAAAGGTTGAATTAATCCATGTTCTAGCAAAACAAGTTAATTTTAACCTTATGCCAAATGACAATTGTAATGAATGTTTCTATGTGGCAACAATACAAAATAAGATTGTGCTCAATAGCGAACATTCTGCGCCTCAGCTGATAGGTTGTCGGCACTGTGAATACATAAGTGCCGACATAAAACATCAGCCGAATACTTCCGCCCATAGCCTGGCAAAGTCAGCGACGCTCGGAAGCGCTGGCGTGATGACGCATGCCGCTGGAGGAGTGATTCGTTACCGCCCAGTGGGCGGAAGATTCGACCGCTTATAATCCGGATGCTGTGTGTGTGGACCACGCCCTCGGAGGAAGTCGGAAGAGACGAAACGTCAGGGCAGCTCTACACACACAGCCGGTAGTGACGTCTGCGCTTCAGAAGCCTGCAACCCGGAGACGCTGGAGGAAATTCCACTGAGCGATCATCAGGGGCAAGTGCTTTGAGCATTCATGCTCTAAATTTTGCCTGTTTTAAATTATTTTGTGGTACGCATTCTGTATAAAGGGGGATACTGTGTTTTTTTTTTCAATAAATACTTTCCATAAACAGTACTACCCTATGAGATCTATTTGTTTTCTCACATGACAACTGATACCTATGCAAGCTGAAACTCACAGTGGAAAAGGCAGAGAAATGCTGGAGGTGGATGGTATATGAATGCTCAATTTTAAACTACATCTGGTGAGTGCATCCCCAAAAGGGGAATTCACCCCCACACGGTGACAAAGCATTTGGTGGAAGGAGCACTAAGAGTCTAGGAGTAGTGACCAATCACAACCAACCACAATCCGTTCATTATCCACATTACCCATATATGAACTAATATATAGAAGACGCCCAAATGAATATTTGTTCGTAGCGCTGCTACAGTTTTATTGTGGACTTTTATTTAGAAAGTTTGAATTTTACTGTCTTATGATTTTAAAGTACTAAATATGAAAGTGTATCTATACCCACATTTTTCTTTAGTTTTGGGTAGAGTAGAGAAAGGTTACACCTGTTATGTTATTATTTGCTGACACTTCACTTACTGTCCCAAAAACCCAGGAAGTTAGAGGAAATGAGGGGAATTCTCCTCATAGGCAGTTGTCCTTGGAGCAAGTGTCCCTATTAGAAGTTTTTCCCCTTACCTTTTTTTTTTTGGAACAACTCAAAAATTTTGGATTTCCCCTCACTTGCACAAATAGAGACGTAAACCTTAACCCAACAGTTCATGTTGATAATCTATTTTCTAATTCGAGAGACATTTAACTTTGTTTAGATGCAAATGACAACTTAGTGGGTCAATAAACTGATAAGACCTAACAGTTTTAGAATAGCACATACAAATTATAAAAATGGCTTTATATTTAAGACTATGTCTATCGTTTTCCAGGGATAGGTACTCAGATGGTCACATAATCTTAACAAGCAGTAAAATCACTTTAAAAGTCCTAATTCACCTTTGTGAATTTGATTGGAACAACCTAAATTTTCATAACAGAAGCACTGGAATCTTAGCTTATTCGCAATTACATTCTTGTATACCAGAATCTTGACAGCCTACCATTTGGGATTAGCCACAATCTGCTTCTAAGTTAGGAGCAAATTTTGGCTGTTCAAACATCTGCACAAAATCCAAACTTTTGGGATGTTGAGTGGGAATTTCACCACCAAATGTCCAGAAATGCATTGCAAACAACTGTCATTGGCCAAAGACTTCCACCAGTCAGGAGCAATAAACCTGAGGAGCCAGTTCTTTTGATTGGTTTTGGTGATTGTTTTTAAGCATTCACTTTTACATTTGAGTCACTTATATACAGAGGTCCTGAAGAAGCGGGTGTTCCCATGAAACACGTAGACCACCTGTGAACTTAATTAGTTTTCCTTTCAAAATAACAAGCCAACAACTTGAAGGAATTTTCTCTCTTTCTGTATACACTCACAAGAATGAATAAAAAAAATGAAATGCTGTTTTTATTATGTGACCGAATAAAAGTTTATAATTTTATAATATTTTATATACATTGGGGTGTGGTTCTCACTGACATACAAAAAGTACCTTGTTTTTTCTATATATATATATATATATATATATATATATATATATATATATATATATATAGTATAATGCCAATGCGGACCAGATCAATATGCGCATGCATAGCATATCACCTCTTACAGTATATGGTATCACTAGTACATTTCATAAGTAGACCAATTTAAAGGCAGAAGGTAGGGTGGTGACTGGTTAAAAAATAATAGTTCCTCTACACTAAATACTGTATTTAGCTGTTTGGCCGTAGAAGGTCATCAGTACTCTGAGCCAGAGGCGTAACTAGAAACTTCTGGGCCCCGGTGCAAGAAATCACGAGGGGGTGGCAACAGGGTTAGTTGAGGGGGGATGGCAGCAGTGGTACTTGAGGGGGGTGGCAGCGGTGATGTTTAAGGGGGGTGGCAACGGTGTAACTTGAGGGGGAGGTGGCAGTGGTGGTGTTACATCAGGGTCCCCAGAGAGTCTCCCCCTACATTAGGGTCCCCAGAGAGCCTCCCGTTACATCAGGGTCCCCGGAGAGTCTCGCCCTACATTAGGGTCCCCAGAGAGCCTCCCCTTACATCAGGGTCCCCAGAGAGTCTCCCCCTACATTAGGGTCCCCAGAGAGCCTGCCTACTTACATCAGGGTCCCCAGAGAGCCTCCCCTTATATCAGGTTCCCCAGAGAGTCTCCCCCTACATTAGGGTCCCCAGAGAGCCTCCCGTTACATCAGGGTCCCCAGAGAGTCTCACCCTACATTAGGGTCCCCAGAGAGCCTCCCCTTACATCAGGGTCCCCAGAGAGCCTGCCTACTTACATCAGGGTCCCCAGAGAGTCTCCCCCTACGTTAGGGTCCCCAGAGAGCCTCCCGTTACATCAGGGTCCCCAGAGAGTCTCGCCCTACATTAGGGTCCCCAGAGAGCCTCCCCTTACATCAGGGTCCCCAGAGAGTCTCCCCCTACATTAGGGTCCCCAGAGAGCCTCCCCTTACATCAGGGTCCCCAGAGAGCCTGCCTACTTACATCAGGGTCCCCAGAGAGCCTCCCCTTACATCAGGGTCCTCAGAGAGCCTCTCCTTACACCAGGGTCCCCAGAGAGCCTCCCCTTACATCAGGGTCCCCAGAGAACCCCTCCTTACACAAGGGTCCCCAGAGAGCCCCTCCTTACATAAGGGTCCCCAGAGAGCCCCCCCTTACACCAGGGTCCCCAGAGAGGCCCCCTTTACACCAGGGTCCCCAGAGAGCCCCCCCTTACACCAGGGTCCCCAGAGAGCCCCCCTTACACCAGGATCCACAGAGAGCCCCCCTCTAACATTAGTGTCCCCAGAGAGCCCCCCTCTTACATCAGGGTCCCCAAACAGCTGACTCCCCCCTTGCAGAGGTTCCCCTGTACCTGGCTGGTGGAGGTGGGAGGCAGCGATCGGCAGCTCTATGGTGTCCACAGGCAGGGGGATCTCGCAGGGGCTAGTAGTTCTATATCTGAATGTATACAGCAGAGGGGGAGGGGCCTTTGACCCGGGCATCAGCAACAGTGTAGAAGCAGAGGGAAAGTGAAACTGATACCTGCCTGGGTCAGAGGCCCCTCCCCTCTCCTCTCCACTGTATACATTTACTGACACTCAAGAGTACTACAAGCCCTAGGGAGATCCCGCTGCCCACACAGGTACCCTAGAGCTGCCGATCACCGCCTTCCACCTCCTACCAAATCTCCCCACTGCACTCTAAACGGCCAGCCAGAGGTGCAGGTGGAGATGCCGGGTCTTGGGGGGGTTGCCGCGGTGCCGCCCCTGGCAGCAACCATCTGCCTTTTCAGGAATCCGGCCCTGCCTCTGCCTTCTCTGTCCCTCAGCGGGCAAAAGAACCCGATCCCCGCGGCGGAACGGCTCCTCACACTGGCGGGCGGTGGGCGGGCCCCTCACACGGGCGGCGGGCGGGACCCCCGGACTTGGCGGAACTACAGGGCCCAGTCGCAACTGCGACTGTTGTGACTCTGATAATTCCGCAACTGCTCTGAGCAAGTGAAAGACTGTAATCTCTCTTTGCACCTCAGGGACTTCTTCTTCTTTGGTGTGAGTATGTAGCGCATGCATCAGGCTAAGTTACTCAATCAGCACACCCCTTTAGATTGTTTAATGGTCTGTCTAAATTAGACATGTTAAATTAAAATTAAATAGAGTGCTTAATTGCATAGGATAATTATGTATTTGTCTTTATTAATCCTGCTGAGGACCTAACATACCTAACTGCAAAGATCTTTTCACTAGGACACACACATCATAAAATGTGTAAAAAAGAGATTTGAAATTTTTTGTGCATTAGATAATTATAACTTCTCCTGGGGCAAGAAAATGTATTGCTGAATTATTCAACTGCAAAATTCTGAAATGCCGCTTACACACGGTCGGAATTTCCGATGAAAAAAGTCAGACGGAATTTTTTCATCGGATATTCCGACCGCGTGTAAGTCCGATGGAGTTAGAAAGAGAACATGTTCTTTTTTTTTCCGACGGAAAATTCAGTTCGTCTGTATGGAACTCCGACGGAGTAAAAACACGCATGCTCAGAATCAAGTACGAGACGGGAGCGCTCGGACTGGTAAAACTAGTGTTTGTAATGGAGATAGCACATTCATCATGCTGCAAATTCTGGGATCTTTTAATGCAGCGCATTATTTTTTTCTTTATAATGCTAGAATAATGAAGTTGTTTTGCTGCTAATATTCACACAGAGTTCTGACAAACTTATTTCTTTATTATTTCTTGTGATCTCATGAATATTCTTATTTGATTTTAAAGCCAGATCTCCATAATAATGGTTTTATTTGTTAGTTTATTTTATTTTTTTGGATTTTAATCAAGATCTCCTTTTTTTTCGGTTTTAATATTTTCTCGTGATCTCCATATTTTTTTTTTGGTGTGTCAAGTTACCACAATAACATTAATATCTTGTATTTTTTTTTACCTCAAGGAGGTTGGTTAGTGTCCCTTGTTAATTTGACATTGTATTTTTGAAATTTACCTGCCTACTCACAAACAAACTGTCCTTTTTCAGAAAAACACATAGGGAAGTATTTTAAGTAAATAAAATATCCATTTATTCTGGCTAACAAAATAAAGAGGAAGGCAGTGATGGAGAAACTGGTAGAATTTGCTTAGCCTTTGGACCCCAGGGCAGACATCAAGTGTGTGGAAAATAAAATTGGTAACTTGAGGAGTCCATACAATTGGGAGCACAATCTGGTCCAGAAATCCCAGAGATCAGGAGCAGCAGCAGGTGACATATATGTCCCCAGTCTGTGGTATTACAACAGCCTGCATCTTCTGTCAGACCAGAATGAAGCCAGGCAATCACTTTCTTTTCTTCCCTGCAGCGTTCCCTCCACGCTTCCCTGCAGCGTTCCCTCCATGCCTCACTGCACGCTTCCTTGAAGGCTATGGCTCTGGTGGTGGACTTGTGGCAGGAGGAGGAGGAGGAGGAGGATGGGCGAGCTCACATACGTGGCTGTTCTCTGTCAGCTGGCCCCTCACCGCCTTCTGAAGGGCCTGAGAAAAAATGCCCTCACAGAGGATGCATTGGCCCTCCTCCACTTTCTGTATTCTGGTGGCTAGGTAGAAGCCATAGGCCTCTTCAGCATCGGGGGGGGGGGGGCTCTGAGGACCTCACTTGCCTCTCCCTTATGATGCCCAGTGCTGACTCCTCCATGTGACTCACCTTCCTTGGCCTTTTTTTGGTAAGGCGGAGGGGAGCCACTTGAGATTGGGTGCTGCCACTGGGCCCGGCCACCTCCTGCCTGACACTGCCTGACACTGGGTCCGGCCACCTCCTGCCTCACACTGGGCCCGGCAACCTCCTGGCTGACACTCACCTCTGCCTCCTCCTGCCTGCCACTTTCCTGACCCTCATCCTGACTGAGGTCTTCCTGTGTATGAAAAAGGGACTTAGTTTTACTGTTTGGTTCATCAATCACACACAATTTTTAGCTCATGACTGTTGCAAATTGAATGTTAATAAATAGAAAAGACTATCATTCTGACCCCAGCATTTTTCATTCTTGTTCCCATCATTTTTGGCCACTACTGTCTATTGATATGTAAATCACTTTTTTATTAATCATTAATTTGTGAATACTAACATCTAGTTACCAACAATAATTATAGGACAATAAATATGTATAAAAATACAATACCTGGCTCCAGAGTTTGCATCTGGTTCTTCCAGGATGTCATGGTCAGGTTGGTCCTCATCTTCTGCTGGGGTGGAGGGAAGGCTGCAGGGAAGGCTGCAGGGAAGGCTAGAAAGAGATTCCCTGGCTTCAAGCTGGTCGTCCAGAAAGCACAATCTGTTGTAATACCACAGCTTGGGGACATACACTTTCGATGCTGCTGCTCCTGATCTGATGGAATTCTGGATTTTATTATACTGCTTCTTGTACATATTCCTCAAGTTAGCAATTTTATTGGCCAACATCTCGATGTCTGCCTCGGGGATCTGTGTCCGGACAAATTCTAGCAATTTCTCCATCGTTGCCCTCCTTACTCCTCTATTATTATATAATTAGTGTTTCAGTTCCCACAAATTCCTCATCTCCCTGTATTTGTCAATGAATCCGGCCAGGAATTCAGGGTCCTTAACCACTTCAGGCCCGAGCCAATTCTGACACTTCGCTCCTACATGTAAAAATCATAATTTTTTTGCTAGAAAACTACACAGAACCCCCAAACATTATATATGTTTTTTTAGCAAAGACCCTAGAGAATACAATGGCGGTCATTGCAACTTTTTATCTCGCACGGTATTTGCACAGCAATTTTTCAAACACGTTTTTTTTGGGGAAAAAAGCAGTTTCATGCTTTAAAAAAAAAAAAAAAAAGAAAAAAGTTAGCCCAATTTTTTTGCATAATGTGAAAGATGAAGTTACGCCGAGTAAATAGATACCCAACATGTCACGCTTCAAATTTGCACACGCTTGTGGAATGGCGCCAAACTTCGGTACTTAAAAATCCCCATAGGCGAAGCTTTACATTTTTTTACTGGTTACATTTTTTGAGTTACAGAGGAGGTCTAGGGCTAGAATTATTGCTCTCGCTCTAACGTTCGAGGCAACACCTCACATGTGTGGTTTTAACACCGTTTTCATATGTGGGCCGGACTTGTACACAGGGACAGGGGCACTGTAAAAAAAAAATATATATATATTGTTAATTTTACTTCTTTTTTTTAAAAAACATATATATATTTTGATCCTTTTAATAGGAATATGACATGACAGGTCCTCTTTACAGTGAGATATGAGGTCAATAAGACCCCACATCTCACCAGTAGGCTGGGAAGCCTGAAAAAAAAAAAGATCACTGCTTCAATGCCGAAGCGGCACAGTTTTTTTGAATGCAGAGGCCGGGCGTGACGTCATAACATCGTGCCCGGCCTCCGACGATCATAGAGACTCCGGCAACCATCTGGTCAGCCGGAAATCTCTGTGATCAACATCCGGGGCCGGCGGATCCTGTCACCGACTCACCGATCGCACAGGTGAGTCGGTAGAAGCACCGGAGGGCGGCGGGAGGGGGGGGGGGACGACGACCCCTTCCGCTGCCCGTAAGAACGATCAAGCGGAGGAACAGTCGCTATGATCATTCTTATGGTGCAGGGAATCGCCGGGTGAAACCGGCAATATCTGAATGATGCCTGTAGCCGCAGGCATCATTCAGATATACCCCCACAAAGCTGAGGATGTCATATGACGGCCTGTGGGCCTGAAGTCGTTTTTAAAGTGCTGCATATTTTCTGCAAGATAAAACACAAGACAAAAACACTAGGTCAGCCGAAACTGTTATAATCTTATCCCAATATAGGCCTCAATCTTGAAGCAGTATAGGCCACTGATGCCCCAAGTTTAAATTTTACCTTCTTTAGGACGCTCGTAAATTCCGTTCCTCCTTCCTCCGCACACAGAACGTAGTTAAGACACATGCATGTTAGCTTTGTATACACTGCACATGCGTGAAACTCCGCCCCCGTCGCCCGCCCCTGATGTTCTTTCTAGTATATTCCACGCCCCTTCTCTTTGGGCGCGCAGTGGGAGACGACATGGCGGAGACACATCAGGTGCATGTTAATTACAGTAACGACGAGGAAAGCCCGGAGCCAGAAACGTCCCAATCCAGGAGAAGATACAAGGCCTCAAATATGTCCTTTGCAGAGATGGCGGAGATGGTGAACATCTTGAGGAGAACCGATTATGATGGGAAGCATGGTCCATACACCAACCCTAATGTAAAGTTGTCAGGAGTCTTCACCGTAATTTTGGGGTACGATGATTTAAGGAGCAGCTGAGGAAACGCTGGTCAGACCTGAAACTGAGGGAGCACGACCAGTACAGGAGGATCAAGAAAGTCCTTGAAAAAAGTAAGTATTTTTTCTCCTGTGTTCTTATGATTATTATTCCTTGCATGTTGCTCCATGTGCTTTTATTTACTGTTGGACATTTTAAAATGGCAAACTTTCAGGTCAATGGGCACAGTAATCGGTCGTATTAAACCTTGTTCGCCCACTAAATACAATGTTTTGGGCAGATACAGGTTAAATACCTATTTCTCGAAATATAATTTTAGTACATTGTTTTCTAGATAGTTTGTAACTAGAATGAAATGCAAACTTGATTCTGTGTAAAGGAGAGGACACTCAGCAGCTGTTTACACATCTGGACTCTGGAGCACTAGTGTGTGACACCAGAACAACCTTTTTAGGGTGTCCCACACAGGTGCGCCAGTGGATTCTTGGGGTGTCTCCATGTGTGAAACTTGGCCAAAAAAGGTAATTATTCCAGCTTTGGGAAGTGATCAAAACATGTCCTCATCTTGGAACTCTGCCAAAACACACAATTGTACCCCACGTCCAAGCAATGTTTCATATTCCTATTTCTGCCCTCAAATATCTGTGTGCTAAGTATACCTTTGGTTTCATTCTCATAGGAGAGTGAAGACTCGGAGGACACCACTCAGAGGACACCAGGAACCCCACACCTCCTAAAGAACAGAGCGAACCCCAACCTGAGGATGTGGAGGAAGGAGAGGTGGAGGAAATGGGCGAAATTGTCACCACAACAGGTCAGTGTGTGAGACCACAGCTTCAGGTAATAGATGTAGGCCTGCATATTTATAATACATGTTTTTTTTGAAAATTTTTAGGTGATGTGCTGGTTGTGGAAGAACAATCTCCTCATTTCTCAAGTGCAAGTGCACAAATCCTAATCCAGGACCTCATGGTTTTGAGTCGGGAAATAGACATCATAAGGAATAAACTACATTTTTTTGATCAACAAATTAAGAACATGATTGATGTGTTGGGGAGAATCTAAATATCTTCAAAATGCCACCATTTTTACTTTTTGTGGACTAAATTCTTAAATTTTAGTGTAATTTTCGCAGCCAAATTTTGAAGATGCACACAGTGTGTCAACATGTGCTATCCGCTATCAACAATGATGTACCCCATACTCATTCACATAGGGTGGGGGCCCCTTTATTAAAGGGGGCTCCCGGATTCCGATAAGCCCCCCGCCCGCAGACCCCGACAACCAACGGCCAGGGTTGTCGGGAAGAGGCCCTGTCCTCATCAACATGGGGGCAGGGTGCTCTGGGCGGTGGGGCCGCAGGTCGCCCCCCTTCCCCCAGAGCACCAAACCCCCCCATGTTGAGGGCATGCGGCCTGGTACGGTTCAGGAGGGAGGGGGGGCCGCTCTCTCGGCCCCCCTCTTCCTCTGCGGCCTGCCAGGTTGCGTGCTCGGATAAGGGTCTGGTTTGGATCTTGGGGGGACCCCCACGCCGTTTTTTTCGGCGTAGGGGTTCCCCTTTCAAATCCAGACCAGACCCAAGGGCCTGGTATGCTCCTGGAGGGGGAACCCATGCCGGTTTTTTATTTAAAATTTGGCGTGGAGTTCCCCCTCAAGAGCAGCAGAGCACAAGTCGCATGCCAAAGTCGGATCATGCAAGACTGCTGTCCGACTTTGATCCGACTTCAATGATAGTCAATGGGCTGGGCCGGGTTCACACTGGGGCGAAAAACGCTCCGACATTGGGAGCTCATGTCGCATGACGTGTGAAAATCAATGTTTCCCTATGGGAGCCGTCTTAACTGGTCCGACACATGTCGGTCCGACTTTGAGAATGCTCCCTGTACTACTTTGGTCCGACTTTGATCCGACTTCAGCCCATTGACTATCATTGAAGTCGGATCAAAGTCGGACCGCAGTCTTGCATGATCCGACTTTGGCATGCGACTTGTGCTCTGCTGCTCTTGAGGGGGAACTCCACACCAAATAAAAAAAAAAAACGGCATGGGTTCCCCCTCCAGGAGCATACCAGGCCCTTGGGTCTGGTCTGGATTTGAAGGGGAACCCCTACGCCGAAAAAACGACGTGGGGGTCCCCCCAAGGTCCAAACCAGACCGTTATCCGAGCACGCAACCTGGCAGGCTGCAGGGGAAGAGGGGGGGCAGAGAGAGCGGCCCCCCCTCCCTCCTGAACCGTACCAGGCCACATGCCCTCAACATGGGGGGTTTGGTGCTCTAGGGCAGGGGGGCGACCTGCGACCCCCCCACCCCAGAGCACTCTGCCCCCATGTTGATGAGGACAGGGCCTCTTCCCGACAACCCTGGCCGTTGGTTGTCGGGGTCTGCGGGCGGGGGGCTTATCGGAATCCGGGAGCCCCCCTTGATAAGGGGGCCCCCAGATCCCGGCCCCTCCACCCTATGTGAATGAGTATGGGGTACATCGTACCCCTACCCATTCACCTGGTGGAAAAAAAATGTCAAGAAAAAACACAACACAGCTTTTTAAATTAATTTATTGCACAGCTCTGGGGGTCTTCTTCCAACTTCGGGGGTCTCTGGTTCTTTCTTCTGCCGGGCCTCCGCTATCTTCTTCCAGCTCTTTTGCTAGCGGAGGCCCGGTCTTCCCGTCGTCTCGTCCGGCTCTCCGTTGTCCTTCTGCCGGCCCCTCCACTACCTTCTTGTAGCTCTTTTGCTAGTGGAGGGGCCAGGTCTTCCCGTCGTCGCCGCCTCTGTCGCCGTCTTCTTCTCTCTTCTCCTCTCCGCTCCGCTCCGCATTAATATAGGCTTCTCATGACGTCACAGTCACATGCTCCGGTGGCCCCGGAGCATGTGACTGTGACGTCATGGGAGCATGTGACTGTGACGTCATGAGAAGCCTATATTAATGCGGAGCGGAGCGAACAGCCAGTATTACAGCGGAAGGAAGCGACGCTTCAACATCGAGGAGGAGAAGAGAGAAGAAGACGGCGACGGTGACGACGGGAAGACCGGCCCCTCCACTAGCAAAAGAGCTACAAGAAGGTAGTGGAGGGGCCGGCAGAAGGACAACGGAGAGCCGGACGAGACGACGGGAAGACCGGGCCTCCACTAGCAAAAGAGCTGCAAGAAGATAGCGGAGGCCCGGCAGAAGAAAGAACCGGAGAGCGCGGAGACCCCCGAAGTCGGAAGAAGACCTCGGAGCTGTGCAATAAATTAATTAAAAAAGCTGTGTTGTGTTTTTTCTTGACTTTTTTTTCCACCAGGTGAATGGGTAGGGGTACAATGTACCCCATACTCATTCACATAGGGTGGGGGGGCCGGGATCTGGGGGCCCCCTTATCAAGGGGGGGCTCCCGGATTCCGATAAGCCCCCAGCCCGCAGACCCCGACAACCAACGGCCAGGGTTGTCGGGAAGAGGCTCTGTCCTCATCAACATGGGGGCAGGGTGCTTTGGGGTGGGGGGGCCGCAGGTCGCCCCCCTGCCCCGAAGCACCCACCCCCCATGTTGAGGGCATGCGGCCTGGTACGGTTCAGGAGGGAGGGTGGGCCGCTCTCTCGTCCCCCCTCTTCCCCTGCGGCCTGCCAGGTTGCGTGCTCTGATAAGGGTCTGGTTTGGATCTTGGGGGGGACCCCCACGCCGTTTTTTCAGCGTAGGGGTTTCCCTTCAAATCCAGACCAGACCCAGGGGCCTGGTATGGTCCTGGAGGGGGAACCCATGCCGGTTTTTTATTTAAAATTTGGCGTGGAGTTCCCCCTCAAGATTCATACCAAACACAGTACCTGCTATTGGCGGGGATCCAAGTCGGATCCCCGTTCATTGAAAGTCGGACATATGTCGGCTTCATGTCGCAGGGCAAAGTCGGATCCAAAGTAGGACAGATGTCGTGTCGCACTAGTGTGAACCCAGCCTCAGTATTATATTTCACGATTTGTGGACATGCCTCTGAAGTTGGGGAAGTCCCACCACTGGGCAAATTGGGAAGCCACAGTGTGCCATTCCTGTGGTGTTGAAGGAAACTGTGGAGTCAAACAAGAAAAAAAAATTGTACTTTTACACAGAACATTGCAAGCAGATTATCCAAAAACATTCTTGGCCAACATCAGTAATACATTTATCTTAAGCAGTATTTAAAGACAAAAATATAAGGGTCAATTATCAGATTCCTCACCCCCTCTGATGGCCCATTGTAAAAAATTTAGGGGGGTTCTAGCTGAGTTTGGGACCCCAAAAAAAAGCCTCTGCCACTCTGGCAGAATTTAGAGAGAACAAAAACATTTGTAGACATTTTAGGGGGGGAGGGTTGTAAATGAGTTTGGGACACCCCAAAAAAAAGCCTGAACCACTCTGCCTAAATTTAATGAGAACAAAAACATTTGTACACATTTTAGGGGGTGTTTAGGGTAAAGCACTACAATGGAGCTGACAAAATACATTGGGAAGTGACTAGGCTAGGTGTGTATGGGCCCAGGATGTAGGCCAAAAAAGAAACATTAAAAGCTTACAGCATGCATGAGGACAAAGGGGACATTCACAGCATATTACAATCATGGTAATTAGGGAATGATGAAAGAAATACAATACATTAGTGTAGCGGGGTGTTCCCCTTTAACGCAGAGAGACTACATTACCCAGAACCCCGTTCGGCAGTGTTTCCGCCGCAGAGACTCATGGGAGGGGTTATAAGAGGAGGAGGCGAGGCTGGGCTCGGCCTCTTTGGGACACGAGACTTCAGAGACTGATCCTCCTGTGCGGATGTGTCGGAGTGCAAGGCCTGAAGCCTGAGGCCTTGCGCAGCACCAAAGAGCCTTCCACCCCCTCTAAGAGCCTGGGTGGCATCTGACTTCGCTCGACTACAGCCTTGTTGGATCAGGGACCCGATCGCTGAAGAGACTGAGTGTGTGTGGGACACAGTTGGTGGAAGTTCCCGGACTGGAATCGTAGTCCGGGCGGGTGAGAGGGCATATGCCCAACTGATATACTGTTACTGCATATAGGCCTATAGACTGCCGTGGCCTACGAGTTATTCTTGGTGCTCTTATTGAAGGCCCTTGTCGGAACTGAACCTACCGTTCGTATAGCCAAGTTTCTGCCCCATCTTTACCTACCCCATTGGATTACAAAGTTTGTACTCTGTTAATGTGCACCACCATTAAAGATCTGCCGGTGAAGAAAAAGGACTAAGTTGTAGATATCAGAACCAGGCCTGGTGGGGTTTCTAATGTGTTTTGGTTACTGCGCCATAGGGTATTTAGCTAACGGTCGCCCGTGTGGCGCACTTGTTGTGTGTTAACCCTTTAGTGTGTTAGTGTGGCAGGGCTCTGCATTATTAATGATTATTCTGTAAACTGTTATTGATGTTACCCTTTTTCTTACCAAGAGCTTAAGTAAAATCTTACACTTATTTCAATTTAGTATTGTCTCAATGCTCAGTTATTCATACAGTATAAGATATACAATTTACTGTCAGTACTAGCTGTGCCAGTAGGGGGTAGAGCATATTGCCGGGGGTTGGCGGAGCTGTCTTCAGGGCCCAAACTAAATCTGCGGCCTTCTTAGTTGGAGGTATCGCTACACGTGGGGGTTCTCGTCCGGGATCCTGATGCAGCAAGTGAACGCCAGAGGTGCCGGCATGGACCCCATGGCACCACGAGCAGTAGAAGAGTGGTGCAAAGCCGCTAACACAGAGCCAAAGCAGTCGATAGCCATTAGCCTCCCTGGGGAGAAATGGTCGAGTGAGACGGTAGAGGAATTAATGAAATCAGTGACTCCAGATCACACACCCTGGGTGATGGACATAAAGACAGACCCAGACATCTCATATCAATATGCATTAGTGGAGTATTGGGGCGTGATGCCAGAGGCCTGTAGGCGCAAGTGTGTGCGGACGCCAGACAACAGAACATATAGGTTGGCGCACGCGGTAACTGTAGAGAAGGAACCATCCCCTACGGGATCACCGCAGGCTACGGCCCGTACCCCACCGGAAAAAGGAGGCAGGGCGACGCCTCCGGTGGCGCCTGCACCTGTCACTGCTATATCACCAGAACTGATAGGTGCGATAGGGGATCTGCTAACCAAGTGTCAGAAGGCAAGCACGGTGCATGTAGAGACTAGCTACCGGAGACTAAAGACATTCTCAGGGAAGCTCCCTGTCCCCGCAGGGGAAGAAGACTTTGACACCTGGGTGGAGCAGGCATTGCAGGCAGTAGAGGCATGGGAGGTGCCTGAAGCGCAGAAGAGGCAACGAGTGATGGAAAGCCTTAAAGGCACAGCAGCAGAAGCAGTGAAAAGTTTTCGGTTTGGGAATGCAGATTGCACGGCTCAAGACTGTCTAGCCATGCTGCAAGAAGAGTTTGGTCAATTGGAAAAGGCGACAGAGATGGTCTACCAATTTGAACATACTTTCCAACAACCAGAGGAGAAACTTTCCGAGTATGTTAGAAGACTGAACAGGTTGTTGTGCAAGATTGTGTTGAAAAAGGGGATGAGGCCCCAAGATACAGATGCGGCAAGAATGAAGCAAGTCTTAAAGGGAGCGCTGCGCTCGGATCCAGTCTGGCTGCACCTGAAAACCTCAGGAGGAGGAATGTTGCTGACTTATGCTGACTTGATAAAAATCATCAGAGATGAGGAGGCGCTGCAACAGGACCAGCAGATGATTAAGACAAATGTTGTACCCGCACAGGTGCTAGTCAATCCAGTAATGACCCCTGAAAGAGATTCGGAGATAGACACCCCGAAAGCTCAAATGTCCAAGGTGTTAGAGATGTTGACCTCTCTGACGGAAAAAGACACAGAGGGTCCGAAGAGAGAAGTACCAAGGAAGGAATTATTCCCAGTTGCCTCAGCACCCGCATCTTTACAAGAATGGGGAGATATAGTCTGCTTTAACTGTGGAGGAATTGGACATATTGCGGCTACATGCTCCAGTCCCAAGAAGAAGAAAATAGACAACCGCAAGCCGGTGGGAAACTTCAGAGGGCCCCGGTGAAGGAGTCAACTGGGTGCCCATCACCTTCAGTGAGCTCCAAGCTGAAAGCAAAGCAGAAAACAACAGGAGATAAAACGCCTCGGGGGAAACACAACATTCCTCAACAGAGATACACCCCAGAGAAAGGGGGTAAGACCCCTCAGAAGAGGCACAGCACTCCCCAGAGGGGGTGCACACCTAAGAAAAACAATAGTATCCATCAGCGGGTCCCTACACCCAGTAAAGGGGGGGGAAGTCAATGCATACCAGACTCAAGAAAGACTGAAGTCCAAAGGGGATTGGACGAGAGGAGGTTCAAAGAGAAAAAGTCTGAAGAAAGCGACCCCTGCCGGGCCACATCCGGAGAAGCTGGTAGGCCCATCTCCTATAGTGTCCATTCAAGTGGAGGGAGTCTACACCAAAGCAATCTTGGATACTGGGGCGCAAGTAACCCTGCTATACAGAGACTTTTACGAGCACTTGAGTCACCTACCCATCCGGAAGATAGAGGGACTAGAGATATGTGGGATTGGAACCCAGAACTTCCCCTACGATGGCTATCTGCCTGTCAGGATGACCTTTGACCCATCTGTGGCTGGAAAAGCCGAAGTGTTTGACACCCTGGCAGTTGTGTGCCCACGGCCACCAGGAGCCAACAAAAGTTCCCTGATAATAGGGACAAACACGGACCTGGTCCGAAGACTTCTGACCCCTCTAGTGAAAGAGAAAGGGGCAGCGGTCACCAAGATCCACCCCATACTGAAGACAGCTTACCAAAGGCTGGTCTGTGAGCAGAAGACCCCAGGAGAGGGGATAGGGAAGGTGTGGAGACTTGGAAGAGGAGGGATAGTGCTGCAGCCCGGCGAAGTAACCTGTCTCAGAGGCACTGTGAAGCTTACTTGGGAGCAGCCTGGACCCTTTGTCATGTTGGAATCTGATCCAAGGGAAGGGTCCCACGGTCTGGAAGTGATACCAGAAGTGATTCCGCTGAAGGCCCTAAAGAAGGCCCATTGTAGAGTCCCAGTGAGTGTTAGGAACAATACAGATGGCCCCATGGAAATCCCAGCCAGGATGCTGCTGGGCCAGGTGAGCCCTGCTGCCCCTGTCAACCTGTCAGAGGTGGGCGAAGGAGGAGATGCTTGGAAGAAGATATCCATGGAAAACCCGAATCTGCCCAGGGCTTGGAAAGAGAGAGCCAAGGCCCAGTTGAACAGATGGGAGAAGATCTTCTCTAAAGATGAGTTCGATGTGGGGTGTGCAAGGAGTGCCACCCATCGGATCCGCCTCCAGGAAGATAAGCCCTTCAGAGAGAGAGTCAGGCGGGTCCCACTAGCAGATCTGGAGGATCTAAGGGAACAACTCTCAGAACTCAAGAGGTCTGGTGTGATACGGGAATCTAGAAGCCCCTATGCATCCCCGATAGTGGTGGTCAGGAAGAAGAATGGGTCATTGAGGCTCTGTATCGACTACAGGACTCTCAACAGGAGAACCATACCTGACCAGCAGGGATGAGCTTCGTGTTCGAGTCAAACATACGTTCGACTCGAACATCGGCTGTTCGATCGTTCGACGAAGATCGAACGATTTGGGCCGTTCGCGCCAAATTCGAGTGACGCGAACGGCCCACAATGCACTACGCCATCGCAGTGTCATCCAGGCGCTGTGATTGGCCAAGCATGCACTGTGACCCCGCATGCTTGGCCAATCACAGCGCCGGCAGCGAGGAGAGCAATGATTGGCCACAGGCAGGATGCCTGTGGCCAATTATTGCTGAGGGGGTTTAGTACACGCCCCACACTATAAAAGGCCACCAGCGCGGCGGCCTTGTGTAGTGTGTTCCGGAGCAGGGAAAGAGAAGCATAGGCAGGGACAGTGTCATTTTTTTCCTTTACTAATCCTGGATTCCTTGTGTTTAGGGACAGAGAAGGATAGGTAGGGAGAGTGTCAGTGTGTTATTCTGTGCTAAACCTTGTTTGTAGGGACAGAGAAGGACAGTGAGGGAAAGTGTCAGTGTGCTATTATGTTCTAAACCAATCTTGCTGAACCGTATTTGAAATCCTTGAGTTTAGGGACAGAGAAGGACACTCGGGGAAACTGTCAGTGTGCTATTCTGTTCTAAACCAATCTTGCTGAACCGTATTTGAAATCCTTGAGTTTAGGGACAGAGAAGGACACTCGTGGAAACTATCAGTGTGCTATTCTGTGCTAAATCTTGTTTGTAGGGACAGAGAAGGACAGTGAGGGAAACTATCAGTGTGCTATTCTGTGCTAAACCTTGTTTGTAGAGACAGAGAAGGACAGTGAGGGAAAGTGTCAGTGTGCTATTCTGTTCTAAACCAATCTTGCTGAACCATATTTGAAATCCTTGAGTTTAGGGACAGAGAAGGACAGTGAGGGAAAGTGTCAGTGTGCTATTCTGTTCTAAACCAATCTTGCTGAACCGTATTTGAAATCCTTGAGTTTAGGGACAGAGAAGGACACTCGTGGAAACTATCAGTGTGCTATTCTGTGCTAAATCTTGTTTGTAGGGACAGAGAAGGACAGTGAGGGAAACTATCAGTGTGCTATTCTGTGCTAAACCTTGTTTGTAGGGACAGAGAAGGACAGTGAGGGAAACTGTCAGTGTGCTATTCTGTTCTAAACCAATCTTGCTGAACCATATTTGAAATCCTTGAGTTTAGGGACAGAGAAGGACAGTGAGGGAAAGTGTCAGTGTGCTATTCTGTTCTAAACCAATCTTGCTGAACCGTATTTGAAATCCTTGAGTTTAGGGACAGAGAAGGACACTCGTGGAAACTATCAGTGCGCTATTCTGTGCTAAATCTTGTTTGTAGGGACAGAGAAGGACAGTGAGGGAAACTATCAGTGTGCTATTCTGTGCTAAACCTTGTTTGTAGGGACAGAGAAGGACAGTGAGGCAAACTGTCAGTGTGCTATTCTGTTCTAAACCAATCTTGCTGAACCGTATTTGAAATCCTTGAGTTTAGGGACAGAGAAGGACACTCGGGGAAACTGTCAGTGTGCTATTCTGTTCTAAACCAATCTTGCTGAACCGTATTTGAAATCCTTGAGTTTAGGGACAGAGAAGGACACTCGTGGAAACTATGAGTGTGCTATTCTGTGCTAAATCTTGTTTGTAGGGACAGAGAAGGACAGTGAGGGAAACTGTCAGTGTGCTATTCTGTGCTAAACCAATCTTGCTGAACCATATTTGAAATCCTTGAGTTTAGGGACAGAGAAGGACACTCGGGGAAACTGTCAGTGTGCTATTCTGTGCTAAACCTTGTTTGTAGGGACAGAGAAGGACAGTGAGGGAAACTGTCAGTGTGCTATTCTGTTCTAAACCAATCTTGCTGAACCGTATTTGAAATCCTTGAGTTTAGGGACAGAGAAGGACACTCGTGGAAACTATCAGTGTGCTATTCTGTGCTAAATCTTGTTTGTAGGGACAGAGAAGGACAGTGAGGGAAACTGTCAGTGTGCTATTCTGTGCTAAACCAATCTTGCTGAACCATATTTAAAAACCTTGAGTTTAGGGACAGAGAAGGACACTCGGGGAAACTGTCAGTGTGCTATTCTGTTCTAAACCAATCTTGCTGAACCGTATTTGAAATCCTTGAGTTTAGGGACAGAGAAGGACACTCGTGGAAACTATCAGTGTGCTATTCTGTGCTAAATCTTGTTTGTAGGGACAGAGAAGGACAGTGAGGGAAACTGTCAGTGTGCTATTCTGTGCTAAACCAATCTTGCTGAACCATATTTGAAATCCTTGAGTTTAGGGACAGAGAAGGACACTCGGGGAAACTGTCAGTGTGCTATTCTGTGCTAAACCTTGTTTGTAGGGACAGAGAAGGAGAGTGAGGGAAACTGTCAGTGTGCTATTCTGTGCTAAACCAATCTTGCTGAAGCATATTGCAAATCCTTGTGTTTAGGGACAGAGAAGGATAGGCAGGGGACAGTGTCAGTGTCATTGTTGCTAAGCCTCCTGCACAGTATACACCTGAAGGTAGCCCTTATTGCTGTTTTTCCCATCTCCCTGCAGGCCATCCATTAAAATGTCTGGATGGCAAACAAGGAGAGGCAGACAGTCAGGAGGCAAAAAAAGAGGGCAAGCAGGCTCTGTGTCTGGGGGCAACAGTGCTGGTCGTGGACGCGGTGCATTGTCATCAGCACATGGCCATGGGACACGCTTGTCCTTCTTTTCGGCAGCTGGACATGTTGAGCCACATCATGCCGAAGACTTGGTAGAGTGGATGACCAAGCCCACCTCATCCTTCTCATCCTCTCTCACCCAGGCTCAGGGTACTGGCAAAGCAGCTGCCAAAGCGTCCTCTTCTCTGGTATCAATGTCATCATTAGTCAATCCTTCCCTAGACCCAACATGTCCTCCTCCTGAGGAGTCCCCCGAACTGTTTGAGCACAGTGTTGGGTACATGCTCCAGAAGGATGCCCAGCGTTTCGAAGGATCTGATGATGATACCCAGATAGAGGAAGGCAGTAGCGTGAGAGCAGAGAGAGGGGATGCTCAAGAAGGACACCAATCTGGCAGTCATGCTCCAGTAGCTGCAGCATACTGCCAGATTGGCTCCAGTGATGAGGAGGGAGGGGATGATGAGGTAACTGACTCCACGTGGGTGCCTAATAGGAGAGAGGAGGAGGAGGAGGATGAGGAGGAGGCACATCTTCAACGAGGCAGGATGCCCTTGGGTGGCCAGCGTATGGGCAGCACACCGACGGAATCACACCGCAGAGCTCCGCCTGTGCAGGGTGCTGCCTCTGCCCGTCATTCAAAAAGTTCTTTGGTGTGGGCCTTTTTTGAGGCGAGTGCATCAGATCGCACAGCTGCTGTTTGCAACATATGTCTCAAGCGTATATCGCGTGGCCAAAACATCAGCCGCTTGGGCACCACATGCTTGATCAGACATATGTTGACCTGCCATGCAGCTCGTTGGCAAGCCTACCTTAAAGACCCACACCAAAGAACAAAGCGGACCTCTCCTTGCACCGCATCAGCTGGGATCTCCAACCCCACTATACCTTCAGTCCTCTCTGAAACCTGCACTGAGAGGAATGAAGGTGTAGAATTAGGTGTGTCACAGCCAAGTACTTGCGGCCACTCTGCTAGCAGTACACCGACGTCCGATTCTAGCAGGCAAATTTCCCTGCCCCAGCTTCTGGACCGTCGAAAGAAGTTCACTCCCAGCCATCCACATGCCCAGCGGTTGAATGCTAGCTTGGCTAAATTGCTAGCGCTTCAACTGCTGCCTTTTCAGTTGGTAGACTCGGCCCCCTTCCGTGAGTTTGTGCAATGTGCGGTTCCTCAGTGGCAGGTTCCCAACCGCCACTTTTTCTCACGGAAGGTGATTTCGGCTCTCTACAGGCATGTGGAAGGCAATGTCTTGGCCTCGCTGGACAGGGCGGTCAGCGGTAAGGTGCATATTACCGCTAAATCATGGTCCAGCAGGCATGGACAGGGACGTTACCTTTCTTTCACGGCCCATTGGGTCACTCTTTTGGCAGCTGGGAAGGATGCAGGACAAGGTGCAGTAGTGTTGGAGGTTGTTCCACCGCCACGCCTCCAAAATGCTACTACTGGTTGTGACACACCTCTCTCCTCCACCCCCTCCTCTTCTTCTTCCTCCATGGCCTCTTCCTGTGCTTTGTCCTCGGAACCAGCGGTGCTCCGTAGGCGTTCAAGGGGCTACGCAAGTACGCAGGCAAAAAGATGCCATGCCGTGCTTGCGCTGGTGTGTTTGGGGGACAGGAGCCACACTGGGGCAGAGGTTCTGTCTGCTCTGCAGGGGCAGGCCGAGAGGTGGTTGACGCCACGCCAGCTTAAGCCAGGAATGGTGGTTTGCGACAATGGCACCAACCTCCTCTCCGCCCTCCGACAGGGACAACTGACCCATGTGCCCTGTGTGGCTCACGTCCTTAACCTGGTGGTGCAGCGGTTCTTGGGCAGGTACCCGGGCTTACAGGATGTCCTGAGGCAGGCCAGGAAAGTCTGTGTGCATTTCCGCAGATCTTATAATGCCAGTGCTCGCCTGGCTGAGCTGCAAAAGGAGTTGAACCAGCCCAAGAACCGCCTTATATGTGACATGCCCACCAGGTGGAACTCAACGTTGGCCACGCTGCAGCGGCTGCACACGCAGCAGAGGGCCATCAATGAGTACCTGTGCGACTACGGCACCAGGACAGGGTCAGGGGAGCTCGGGTTTTTTTCACCACGCCAGTGGGGCATGATCAGGGATGCATGCACTGTCCTGGCACCATTTGAGGAGGCCACGAGGATGGTGAGCAGTGACAGTGCATGCATCAGTGACACTGTACCTCTTATCCACCTGTTGAAGCACACGCTGCATGGAATAATGGACAGGGCACTTGAGGCAAAACAGAGGCAGGAAGAGGAGGACTTCCTTGCCTCTCAAGGCCCCCTTTACCCAGACAGTGTTCCTTCTGTCCCACCCATCGCACAGGAGGAGGAGGAGGATTGTGTCAGCATGGAGGTGGAGGCTGGCACTCAGCATCATCAGCAGCAGTCTTTTAGGGATGATTTACAGTCCCAAGAAACCAGTGGACTTGTACGTGGCTGGGAGGAGGTGGCTGCGGATCATGTCGTCTTTAGTGACCCAGAGGACTCCGGACTGAATGCCTCAGCTAACCTACGCTGCATGGCCTCCCTGATCCTGCAAAGTCTGCGGAAGGATCCTCGTATTCTTCGGATCAAGGAGAGGGACCATTACTGGCTGGCCACTCTCCTTGATCCACGGTACAAGGGT
This sequence comes from Rana muscosa, assembly GCA_029206835.1. Classification (NCBI taxonomy): domain Eukaryota; kingdom Metazoa; phylum Chordata; class Amphibia; order Anura; family Ranidae; genus Rana; species Rana muscosa. Next base: position 1,013,145,643 of record CM055116.1, read on the forward strand.
AAGGTTGCGGACCTTATCTTACCGTCGCAGAGGGAGCAGAGGATGAGACAACTCCGGGAGGCCTTGCAGAAAGGTCTGTGCAACGCGTTCCCAGAGACTGGGAGGTTACAAACTCCTGGTCCTGGACAACGAGTTGCTGAGGCTTCGGGCAGTCAAAGAAGGAGCGGTGGGGAAGGTGGCCGTCTGACCGATGCGTTCAGACAATTCTTCAGTCCGCAGCCCCAAAGTATGATCGGTTCCAGCAACCATCGCCAGCGTCTGATATACATGGTGCAGGAATACCTAGGGGCAAGGTCAGACTTGGACACCTTCCCCACCGAAAATCCTCTGGCTTACTGGGTCTTGAGGATGGATCACTGGCCAGAGCTTGCACAGTATGCAATTGAGCTACTGGCCTGTCCTGCATCCAGCGTTCTTTCAGAACGCACATTCAGTGCTGCTGGAGGATTTGTCACGGATCACAGGGTGCGCCTGTCCACCGACTCGGTTGATCGACTGACTTTCATCAAGATGAACCAGTCTTGGATCACCACCAGCTACCACACACCTGATGCTGATATAACAGACTAATTGATTTTAAAATGTCACATCCCTTCAAGACTGATGCTGATGCTGAGTGCCTGTGCTGTTATGTTGACTGGCTATCCTCCTCCTCCTCCTCAATGATCCGATTAATGATGATAGCTTGGAAGATCATTTTGGTTTATGGGTGCCGCCACCAGTGGCTAAGGCACAATTTTTCAGCCCCTGTTTAACAGGGGCGTGTAATTACAATTTTTGATGCAATACTTTGCAACAGGGCTCATTGCTGTGCTCCAAGTACAGTATCTGTGAGGGGTTGCAGTGTTGTGCCACCAGTGCCTAAGGCCCAATTTTTCAGCCCCTGTTCAACAGGGGCATGCAATTATAATTATTGATCTAATAATTCACAGCAGGGCCCATTGCTGCGCCCACCAAGAGTAACTGTCAGGCCTTACAGTGTTGTGTCAACACCACCACCACCACCACCACCAAAGGCCCAATTTTTCAGCCCCTGTTCAACAGGGACATGCAATTATAATTATTGATCTAATAATTCACAGCAGGGCCCATTGCTGCGGCCAACCAAGAGTAACTGTCAGGCCTTACAGTGTTGTGGCACCAGCACCACCATCAAAGGCCCAATTTTTACTACCACTGTTCAACAATTATATGTTATTACAATTCCTGATATAATAGTTGACAGCAGGGCGTTCCAGCACCCACCAAGAGTAACTGTGAGTGCTTACAGTGTTGTGCCAACACCATCACCTAAGGGGCCAATTTCTGCTGAGTATATACGGCAGGTCCCTACTTTCAAACATCCAACTTACAAACGACGCCTACTTGCAAACGGAAGAAGACAACAGGAAGTGAGAGGAAATCTACCCCTAGGAAGGAAAATTCTCTCCTGTAAGAATTAATATGGGAGAAAGGTGTCTCCTCTCTACTGATGCTTTATCACCAATCCTTGTTTCAATAAAAACACCACATTTCAAAAACATTTGTCATTGGGACGCAAAGTGAGGTGAAATGTTCTGAACAGGGGCACAGACAGCAAAACAAATGTTACAGGGGTGATAACCCTTCCCTATGTTTTCTAAAAAGCTTAAAAATAGATTTTTTGGCTGGAGCTACACTTAAACAATGTACGTGTTCAAAATTACAAACAGATTCTACTTAAGAACAAACCTACAGTCCCTGTCTTGTTTACACCGGTCTTGTTTACACCGCCTGTATACTGCTGTTCAGAGTATATAGGGCCTTTTTTATTTTGTGTTGCGGGGTTCCCCTTAATATCCAAACAAGACCCAAAGGGGCTGGTAATGGGCTGGGGTGGGGGGGGGGGATGATGGGGTAGCTATGCCATTTTTCTTAAAGATTTTCATCCATATTAACGGGACCAGACATTACATTAAAGCCGCAAGCAGTTTTAAATGGCTTTTTTTTCCTTTAGAAATGTAATTTTGTGCAGGGACAGTTCTAAACACGGGAAACACGTGGCACTTCACAGGCATACTTTAGACACCCCCCAGGTACAATATTTAAAGGAATATTTGACTTTTTTTTTCACTTTATGCATCATTAAAATGACTGCTCCCGAAAAACGGCCGTTTTTAAAACTTCTTTTTGCATTGATACATGTCCCCTGGTGCAGAACCCGGGTCCCCAAACTCTGTTTAGGACAATAACATGGATAATAGTCGTTATAATTAGCACTTTAGAATTCGAACGTTCGCATCCATTGTATTTAATAGGGTTCTAATGTTCGTGCGAACTTTCGGTCCGTTCGCGGGTTCTGGTGCGAACCGAACCCGGGGGTGTTCGGCTCATCCCTACCGACCAGTATACCACTCCAAGGATAGAGGATGCCCTACAGAGCTTGTCTGGAGCCAAGTGGTTCAGCGTTATGGATCTCAAGAGCGGGTACTATCAGATCCCTATGCACCCAGAAGACAAGGAGAAAACAGCTTTCATAACCCCAGTGGGGTTCTTTGAATTCGACCGGATGCCCCAAGGTCTGTCTGGAGCCCCAGCTACTTTCCAGCTTCTCATGGAGAAGACTGTAAGAGACATGAACCTTATTGAAGTCCTTGTATACCTGGACGATGTCATAGTCTTTGGAAGAACCCTGGAGGAACATGAGGAGAGGCTGGAAAAAGTCTTGAGGAGACTCAGTGAGGAGGGACTCAAACTTTCGCCTGAAAAGTGTCGGTTCTACCAGTCTTCTGTGAACTATCTGGGGCACATAGTGTCCGAAGAAGGGGTGGCCACAGACCCCGAGAAATTGGAGGCAGTTACCTCCTGGCCACGGCCCACCACAGTAACAGAACTCAGATCCTTCTTGGGTTTCTGCTCCTACTATAGGAGGTTTGTGGAGGGATTCGCCCGAATTGCTAGACCATTGAATGAACTGCTCAAGACTGAGGGAGAAGAGGATGACTCAGGGCCCAGGAGGCCGGGAGAGTCCATCAGAGATCAGTGGAATCAGAAGTGTGAAGAGGCCTTCCAGGCCTTGAAGAAGAGCCTGACCACTGCTCGTGTCTTGGCCTACGCAGACCCAACCAAACCCTATGAACTACACGTAGATGCTAGTCATGACGGTCTGGGAGGAGTACTTTATCAGGAACACGAGGGGCAACAACGGCCTGTTGCCTATGTGAGCAGGAGCCTGACCCCCTCTGAGAAGAACTACCCCACTCACAAGCTGGAGTTCCTGGCCCTTAAGTGGGCGGTAGTAGACAAGCTCAAAGACTACCTGTATGGGGCGGAGTTCACTGTGAAGACCGACAACAACCCCCTTACCTACCTTTTCACCACGGCCAAGCTGGACGCCACTGGACACAGGTGGCTGGCCGCACTGTCTGGATTCAACTTCAGCCTAAAGTATAGGCCAGGGGCTGGGAATAGAGACGCAGACGCTCTGTCCAGGAGATCTCATGCCCCCACCAGTGATGTAGAAGATTGGACCTAAGTGGCACCGGACGGGGTGCGGGCCCTTTGTCAAGGAGCTGAATTCCAGGCCAGAGGAGGCTCCAGAGCAGAAGAAATAGGAGTTACCATGGTGGGAGTCCCAAAACACTACTGTGGAGTGACTCAATTGGACGAAGACAACCTGTCGAGATTGTCCAAGAAGGAGTTGAGGTGTGACCAATTGGAAGACCCCATGGGGAGATTGGTCCTGGAGGCCCTGGAGAATCAGGATCCAAACAGACTCCTGCGTCATCCCTCAAAGGAAGCTCGCCTGTTGAGGAAAGAATGGGACAGGTTGCAAGTACATCAGGGAGTGGTCTACCGAAGGGGCCCCTCTGATGACTCAGAAGATAAGTGGCAACTGTTCCTCCCAGAGAAACATCTAGAGACTGTTCTGATTGCCCTGCATGACAATCATGGCCATCTAGGGGCTGAAAGGACCTTTCAACTTGTCAGAAGTCGGTTCTATTGGCCCTGCATGAGGGCAGAGGTAGAAGAGTACTGCCACTCATGTGCACAATGCATCCAGAGGAAGACTTTACCCCATCAAGCTGCCCCAATGGGCCATCTACAAAGTCAAGGCCCAATGGATCTGGTATGCATTGATTTTCTCTGCCTCGAACCCGACCTGAGTGGACTAGGAAATGTTCTGGTGATAACCGACCATTTCACCCGGTATGCCCAAGCTTTCCCAACCAAAGATCAGAAGGCCTCCACCGTAGCCAAGGTACTTATGGAGAAGTACTTTGTCCATTATGGGCTGCCACAGCGACTTCATTCAGATCAAGGAAGGGACTTTGAGAGTAAACTGATCCGGAAACTCCTGGATTCGTTGGGAATCAAGAAGACTCGAACTACACCTTACCACCCACAAGGAGATGCTCAGCCGGAAAGGTTTAACCGAACCTTGCTCAACATGTTGGGGACTCTGGAAAGTGAGAAAAAGCAACATTGGAGCAAACACATAGCAGCTCTAGTACATGCTTACAACTGCACCATCAGTGATGCTACAGGCTACTCCCCATATCGACTCATGTTTGGGAGAGAAGCGAGACTACCTGTGGACTTGGCCTTTGGCACCTCTCTGGACCATTCCTCAGCCACATCCCACGAAGGATATGTGGACAGGCTCAGACACAGCCTGAAAGTAGCCTATGAACAAGCTCAAGCGGCCTCAGATCAAAGGGGAGCTCGAAACAAAATAAACTTCGACTTGAAGGTCCGGGTACAAGACCTACAGCCCGGGGATCGAGTACTGTTACGCAATCTGGGGGTCCCTGGGAAGCACAAACTTGCAGATAGATGGAGATCTGAACCTTATGTCATCTGTAGGAAGTTGCCGGGCCTGCCTGTCTACAAGTTGAAGCCGGAAGAAAAGGTGGGCCCCCTGAAGACGTGGCATCGAAACCACCTGCTCCCACTTGCTGAGGCAGTCAGAATACCTCCCGTGGGAGACTCCCCTGAACCGGCCTCTATCCTGGATACTCCTAGGCCGAACACTCGGTCGCAGACCTCCCGAGCCGAAGATGGAGAGGCCTCTCAACTTAGTGAAAATGAAGAAGGAGAACTTGATTGGTTGTGGCCTTCCCCAACTCCAGGAACTTCCACTATAGATCTTCCAACCACTGAAGACACTCCAGATGGAACACTGAACCCAGAAGCCACAGAGTTCATCCCATCTAGTCCTTCAGCAGATTACTGGGAAGATGCCCATGATAGTTGCTCAGAGGAAGAGGAGCCTGTGGCACCAGAGCCAGAAATCCCAAGAGAGCAAAGGGCTCGAAGAGTCATCCGGCCTCCTAGGAAGCTGACCTACCCACAAATGGGGAATAGCTCAGAGGACTCTGTAGTTACCGCTAGGAGGAATGCTGAAAATCCGGATCCCTCCACTGTCCATTTAGTGGAGGGCAACCCCAGCTCACTCTCCGGCACAGCTAGGCAGGCCACCCATGATAATGTGATCTGTGGGCAAGGGAATTCTACCCCTCGGTTTTGGTGGGAATTCCCTATGCCAACATCGTTTGCAGAATTAACTAGAGTTGTACATAGTCTTTGTTAAGGTTTATCTTTGGGGACCAAAGAGTTTAAGTGGGGGGAGTGTGTAGCGGGGTGTTCCCCTTTAACGCAGAGAGACTACATTACCCAGAACCCCGTTCGGCAGTGTTTCCGCCGCAGAGACTCATGGGAGGGGTTATAAGAGGAGGAGGCGAGGCTGGGCTTGGCCTCTTTGGGACACGAGACTTCAGAGACTGATCCTCCTGTGCGGATGTGTCGGAGTGCAAGGCCTGAAGCCTGAGGCCTTGCGCAGCACCAAAGAGCCTTCCACCCCCTCTACGAGCCTGGGTGGCATCTGACTTCGCTCGACTACAGCCTTGTTGGATCGGGGACCCGATCGCTGAAGAGACTGAGTGTGTGTGGGACACAGTTGGTGGAAGTTCCCGGACTGGAATCGTAGTCCGGGCGGGTGAGAGGGCATATGCCCAACCGATATACTGTTACTGCATATAGGCCTATAGACTGCCGTGGCCTACGAGTTATTCTTGGTACTCTTATTGAAGGCCCTTGTCGGAACTGAACCTACCGTTCGTATAGCCAAGTTTCTGCCCCATCTTTACCTACCCCATTGGATTACAAAGTTTGTACTCTGTTAATGTGCACCACCATTAAAGATCTGCCGGTGAAGAAAAAGGACTAAGTTGTAGATATCAGAACCAGGCCTGGTGGGGTTTCTAATGTGTTTTGGTTACTGCGCCATAGGGCATTTAGCTAACGGTCGCCCGTGTGGCGCACTTGTTGTGTGTTAACCCTTTAGTGTGTTAGTGTGGCAGGGCTCTGCATTATTAATGATTATTCTGTAAACTGTTATTGATGTTACCCTTTTTCTTACCAAGAGCTTAAGTAAAATCTTACACTTATTTCAATTTAGTATTGTCTCAATGCTCAGTTATTCATACAGTATAAGATATACAATTTACTGTCAGTACTAGCTGTGCCAGTAGGGGGTAGAGCATATTGCCGGGGGTTGGCGGAGCTGTCTTCAGGGCCCAAACTAAATCTGCGGCCTTCTTAGTTGGAGGAATCGCTACATTAGCATACATTAAATACATAGAATGTGATGTTAAAGGTGAAAACTTACCTTAATATAGTCCTTCTGCAGGACTTGGATGATGGCAGAACAGGTCTCTGGTATAATGATCCCCAGAGCCTGGGGGGAGATGCCTGACGTGAACTTCAGGTCCTGCAGGCTTTTCCCTGTTGCCAGGTATCTCAACGTGGTGACTAGCCTCTGCTTGGCAGTGATGGCTTGCCGCATGACAGTGTCCTGCCACGTGATATAGGAGGACAGCAAAGCCAACAGATGGTGAAAAACGGGGTCCGTCATCCGGAGATAATTCCTGAAGTCATCAGGATTATTCTCCTGGATCTCCCGCAGCAAAGGCATATGACAGAACTGGTCCCGCTGGAGCAACCATTTCTTCGTCCATGAACTCCTCCTCACCCTGTTCATGGACTGAGCTTGGGCCAAGACAAGAACCCCAACACCAAGCCCATGCACAGCACGAACTCTACGACGAGTACGTACCCGCAACATAGCTAGAAAACGGTCGGCTGATCAGAACGAACTAAACAGAACGCACTGAAGAACAGAAAGTCCTATGAATAACGACCTAAAAATCAGAACTGAGCAGACAAGAACGCACTGAAAAACAGATACGGCCTGACTACACACCCTGAAAGACAAGATACGAATCACAAGCACCAACTGAACCGCAGAAAAACGAACTGAAAGCACGAAGACTGAAAAGCTCTAATCGTCTCTCACCAAACTTTTACTAACACGCGATAACACGAGATCAGCAACGGGATCAGCAAAAGCAGCCCAAAGGGTGGCGCCATTGGATTTGAACTTCCGATTTATACTGCCGTCGTACGTGTTATATGTCACCACGTTTTGGATGAGCGGAATTTGGTGTGTCCGTGTGTATGCAAGACAGCTTGAGCGGAAAAACCGACTGTGTGTACGAGGCATAAGGCTTACTTAAAAAAAAAACGACAGAAAAGTTTAGGGCCACATTCAAATTATTATTTTTAACCGTTTCCAGACCAGCCTCCGCAGTTATACTGCGGCAGGTTGGCTTCCCTGGGCGAGCCGTCGTAGATGTTGGGCGGCCCTTTAAGACACTGTGGGAGGCGCGCTCGTGCCGCCGGAGGGTGCGATGACCGCCTGGCACCCGCGATAGTTTGTGACAGAGCGAAACTGGGGTCTGTCTCCTCCCCTAGCCAGCCCCATCACCCCCACAGTTAGAACACACCTAGGGAATGCAGTTAACCCCTTGATCGCCCCCTAGTGTTAACCCCTTCCCTGCCAGTGACATTTATACAGTAATCAATGCATTTTTATAGCAGTGATTGCTGTATAAATGTCAATGGTCCCAAAAATGTGTCAAAAGTGTCCAATTTGTCCGCCGCAATATCGCAGTCCCGATAAAAATTGCTGATCGCCGCCATTACTAGTAAAAATGCCATAAATCTATCCCCTATTTTGTAGACACGATAACATTTGCGCAAACCAATCAATATACGCTTTTTGTGATTTTTTTTTACCAAAGATATGTAGAAGAATACATATCGGCCTAAACTGAGGAAAAAAATTGTTTTTGTTTTTTTAAAAATTGGGATATTTATTATAGCAAAAAGTAAAAGATATTGTGTTTTTTTTTTTCAAAATTGTCGCTGTTTTTTTGTTTAAAACACAAAAAATAAAAGCCGCAAAGGCGATCAAATAACACCAAAAGAAAGCTCTATTTGTGGGAAAAAAGGACATACATTTTTTTTTGGTTCAGCGTCACGCATCTGCGCAATTATCAGTTAAAGCGACGCAGTGCCGTATTGCAAAAAATGGCCTGGTCAGGAAGGTGGTAAATTCTTCCAGGGCTGAAGTGGTTAATAATGATATTCAGAATTTTTATAGCATCAAAATGTTGTGCAGCACTTTTCAAAATAAGGGAGAACAGTACAATTACAATACAATTCATTAGAAGAAGGTTTTTGAGGACCCTACTTGTGAAAGCGTATGATCTGAATGGGAGCAGCAAAACTGTGGGGAGAAGGTAAAAGATCAGTTTTGATGTTGAGGCAAGATAGGCTTCCCTGAAGAAATTTGTTTTCGGAGATTACATAAAGGCAGACAGAGTAGGAAATAGCCAGACAGATTGGGGTAGGGAGTTCTAGAGAAAGGAAGAGGTTATGCAGAAATTCTGGAGATAAGCATGGGAAGAGGTAGTGAGAACAAGAGGTCTTAGAAGGAACAGAGAGGAGACTTTCGGTGATATTTTGAGATGAGGTTGGTGTTGCAGCTTGGGGCAGAGTTGTGGGTGGCTTTATATGTTGTTAGTATTTTGAATTTTATTTGCTGGGCAAGTGAAAGCCAGTGGAAGAAATGTCAGACAGAGGTTGCTGACACTAAACTGTTGGTAAGGTGGATACGTCTGGCAGAAGCATTCATGATAGCTTGAAAAGGGGAAAACCTATATATACTATAGGCCAAAAAGGAGGCAGGGAAAATCGTCTAGGCAAGGGATAAAAAGTGAATAAATTAGCAGCTTTGTAGATTTAGACAGTGATTGGATGTGGAGCTAAAAAGAGAGGTCAAAATCCAAGTTTCCATTTAAATCTTTAAATGCTTGTGAGCCACATGGATAAAGTAGAGAATATACGTATGCCCACCTCCCACCCATAATAATATTGTCTTGCAAAAATACAAATAAATGAGTATACAGCTCCCTTGTAATGTCCCCTGCAGATTTGCTGCCTTGAGGTCTAGAACAGATCCTCTTTTAAATTAAATGGTGGCCAGCATTCTTCAACTCACTTTCTGTGAGCCCATGTTGCTATTGCAGCAGGTGCCGCTCAGCTCGCCCGCGGCCTTGCACCTCCTGCTGGCCGCCGCCGGGACACAAGCTCTGAGAGGGACACAAGCAGAGCTATAGCTGTGGGGAAACTCACCCTCTCCCTCTCCTCTTCACTCTACTTTATGCAAACATCGCTCACACAAGCACTCGCCCGCTCTGTTCCCTCCTGTAATTCCTCATTGGCAGGGGGAGGGAGCCAATCACCAGCCAGAGCTACAGAGCTGCAGGAGCAGCAGAGCATCTTGGGACAAGTGGTCCCCAACATAGGCAGCCCCATTGTAATCAGTGGGGGCAGAACTTCACAGCCCAGCATGCCCTGGAGGCAAAGAAAGGAAAGACACAAAGATGCTGCTTGGGAGCTGGGAAGAGACCAAGAGGCAAGGGAAAATACTGGACCCAGGGCAGAAGTGTTGCCTTCCTGGGTCAGTGTGCCATTTCTTCCGACATATTCACAGCCAGTCAAGGACATCCTGCCCGAGGGGAGATCCCAGGTGCATCTCCAGGCACACATGTACCGATGGTGTGAAGCTTTCTGGTCATGAGGTAGCCAGTCAGGCTACCTGAAAAGCCTGCCTGCCAGGACATCTTCTTTGGGCTTTGGTCGCAGGTTTGGTGAGTAGGTACTTACCAATCCTACAGAGACACAGAGACACTGCATGCAGACAATGTTGCCTATTTTTGCCTACACCAGTAGAACACACTGCACTCATCCTCTGCCAGGCAGTAAAAGTGTTCTTTCTGCTTCAGGAATTCCACAGAACACTTTGCATCACTTCTGCCAAACAGTACACCTACGTGCACCAACTAAAGTAGCTAGCTTAAGATCAAAGGCTTTCTACGTCCAAGGGACTACAACTCATTACCCCTCAAGGGACTGAAGTCACTGGTGCCATACGGGCACACACATACATCCAGGGCTCAGGATATGTAGTGAATGAGCGGGGTAATCTGGCTTGGGAGATACACTATTGAACACTGAACTAGGTGCAGTGTTTACGGTTCTATGGGACTGTGGTGTCAGGGGACAGATGGGAAAGGTCTAACATAAGAACGGATCATTCCTCTGCCCTCCTCCTGCCTGGACCCATACAGTTCAATTCAAGTAGGGTTGGTGGTCAGTCTGTTAAAGTATTTGCCATTTTGTTATGTGTCATTGTTAGAGTGGTTACCTTCGGGGTTATTCGCCTTGAGGAGTCCTCTGAAAGCAGCCAGATAACATCATTGAGTTCTATTGCTCTTAACCTTCAGTCATTATTGCACAGTGCATTTACTTGAGATATATTTGTCTATTATTCAGTTATTCTGCCACTGTTTGTTCCACTCCTAAGAAACTTAACAGTGAAGATCATTTCTGTGTTTACTACAATTTGTGTCCTTTTACTGTGGTGTTCACACTAACATTTTTGCCAGGTGTGCCAGAGGGGCTGAGACTGTTCTTGGGGTTGAAAGGTCAAAGTACAGAACCAAATATACTTAAGCGGCTCCTTCAGGGGTAGCGCTACAGTATGAACATGCCCTCTGAGGTGCATTATAAAGCCAGCCCTGGCTTATGGTAGAACAGCTGTCACTCGTGTAAGTACTGTTCTCTGCAGCATTTAGTGTAAGGGGACCATTCATATTATGTGACCCGGCTTAAAACACCTAGGAAATAGGTATGTAACAAGAAAATGTCTTAAAATAAATACTGGGGGAACACATTAAAGGCGGGAGGATTGCTACACTGACATTGGGCTTTGTCATGTGCCCATGTGCATTAACTGTGGTGCCCTGCATGCTCAGAGGAAAGAGAAAAAATCTATTGCGTTAATGCTTAGTGTTTATTAAATTTACATATTAGTTATATGTATATAATAAACTGAAATGTAATCTGCTAAGGAATGGGTCATCGTTTAAATGAAAGGTCAAATCTAAATGAGGATGCTAATTACTATTTATGATTCACAATTTAAATACTACCAAATTAGATTTACTAAGAAAGATAAGGCAAAATAATTTTTGTAATGAGTCGCAGTACTGAATATTATCTATGTGCAAAATAGATGTAATGAAGCATTCTAAATGCTGAGGAAGATTTAATCAGTACAGGAAAATATAATGAAATGGTTATTTAAACACTGTAAAGCGAATGGTATAGTAATTAGATTGCAGTATGTGATTCATGGAACATATTAGCTAATCTCAGCATGATTAGAATGTACGTGTGTACATGTAGGAACTAGTGATATTTTAACCTTGTCCTTTCTGATCCTGGGCCTGGGTGTGGGTTTATGCTTTCTCAAATATTAAAATAATTACAGACCTGCAGGACTGGACTGCGAATAAAAATCATCCTTTGCAATCAAAGTACATCAGTGAGTGTGTAACTGAAAGAATATAGTCAATGATGAATAATATTGTTGATAGATATATTGACTATACAGCAAATTAGATACATTGGTAATAGGCAATAGGAAAGTAAAAATCCACAATGTTTTATAGTTGCAACCCAAAAGAGCATTACTTTTGGAGTTTTAATATTAAATGATAGATTTCCATGGGATATGTATAATCAGAGCAAGGAGCATACTTTACAACTTGGGTGTAAATTATAAACAAGCACCAATTGAAGACAAGTCATTTAAAAAAAAAAAGCCCTAGACATGCTTATGAGATAGGGTAATTAATAAAGGGAAAGGTATATGTGAAGAGACATGTGGTAATGGATTTTCCCTATTGGTTCTTGTTCTTGTAAATGAAATGGTATCTGGGAAAAACACTGTATCCTTATAACATTAAACACAAGTCACCAGGAGAATATTAAATTGAAAAAGAGTGAGACTGGCGACATTCTAATAGACACAAGAAAATAAGTCCAGCCTTGAAATGTTAGGATATAGGCCCCACAACATAAACTGAGATTCACTTGCTTCCAAAATATGCGGAAAGATCTCTAATGTTAAGAAGTCAAAAAGAGGAGGCAAATTGAATTAAAAGCGTTGAGATTCAGGTAGTTATCCGATCATGTGAAAAGAAATTCCTGCTCACATTAATTTGCCAACAATGTGCAGATAAGATAAGTAAACTGAAATTGACTTTTTTGGATACTGTGATTATGCACTCTATTTATTAAATGAAGATTCTCAAATCCTTAAGTAAGTTAGCCTCAATCCTATATTAGATAACTGCTATAAAAGTTCTACTTTCACTTTCCCATTGTGGAAATCAACCTCTTACTGGTCCTTACCCAGTGACATTACATCGCCAGTACATACATTAGTCTTTCCCAAGTGAGATCCCACCTCAATAAGATACACATTGTTCTGTATCTCATATCCCTTCTCCAGCAGAAACTCTTCAGTTTCTTTTCTAATAATAGGATTTTTATAACAGCTTACCTGTAAAATCCTTTTCTTGGAGTACATCACGGGACACAGAGCGACATAGTCATTACTAATGGGTTATATAGTTACCGTCAGGTGCTGGCACTGGCAACTTCCAAAACCGGAAGTACCCTCCCCTATATAAGCCCCTCCCATCCGGGAGCACCTCAGTTTTGTAGCAAAGCAATAAGTGTCCCCAAAGAGGGGCGGGAGCTCTGTGTCCCGTGATGTACTCCAAGAAAAGGATTTTACAGGTAAGCTGTTATAAAAATCCTATTTTCTTTCTCGTACATCACGGGACACAGAGCGACATAGTCATTACTAATGGGATGTCCTAAAGCAATGCCAAATGAGGGGGGGGATACACCATATATAAGCTGAGCGCTATCAGACATGAGGATCTTTTGCGGCCTGCAACACACTGCGCCCAAAGGCGACATCCTCCTGACTTCTAACGTCCACCTGGTAGAACCTAGTAAACGTGTGTACTGAAGACCATGTTGCGGCCTTACAGACCTGAGCCAGGGAGGCCTGGTGATGCACTGCCCATGAAGTTCCAACTGCTCTCGTGGAGTGCGCCCTAACTTTGAACGGAGGCGGTCTACTTCTCAAGCTATAGGCTTGTATTATGACCTGTCGAATCCACTTGGCTAAAGTAGATTTTGACGCTGCCTGACCCTTTCTGGGGCCTTCCGGCAGAATAAACAAAGTATCCGTTCTGCGAATCTGAGCAGTGGCTTTTAGATAAGCTTTAACTGCTCTTACTACATCCAAAGAATGCAATAACTTTTCCTCTACCGAAGTAGGCTTGGGGAAAAAAGAAGGAAGAACCACATCTTGGTTCAAATGAAAACTCGATACCACCTTAGGAAGAAAGGCTGGATGAGGACGTAACACTACTCTGTCCTTATGGATAACCAGATATGGCTCCTTACAGGACATAGCTGCTAATTCCGATACTCTTTTAGCCGAACAAATGGCTACTAGAAAAATCAATTTCCTGGTGAGAAGCACTAAGGAAATATGCTGTAATGGTTCAAATGGTTGTTTCTGTAGAACCGACAGAACCAAGTTTAGATCCCATGGACATATGGGAATATTAACCGGAGGACTAATACGCATCACTCCTTGTATAAAGGCTTTGACTAGTGAATGCGAAGCCAAGGGCCTTTGAAAAAATATTGACAAGGCCGAAATCTGACCCTTGATAGTACTCAAGGCAAGCTTCCTATCTACAGCCCATTGTAGGAAGTCCAGAATTCTACCTATTACGTATTTACGTGGATGCCATTTCTTGGCTTCACACCAGGCGATGTACGCCTTCCAGATTCTATAGTAGATCTGCCTGGATACCGGTTTCCTGGCATTGATCATGGTAGACACCACAGCATTAGAGAGCCCTCTTTTTTTTAGAATGTGGGCTTCAATAGCCAGGCCGTCAAACCTAGGGCTGGTAAGGAAGGGTGGTATATCGGTCCCTGCGAAAGCAGGTCCGGACGATGTGGGAGGGTCCAAGGACTCCCCACAGACATTTTTACGATCTCCGCGTACCATGCTCTTCGGGGCCACGCTGGAGCCACCAGAATCACTGGTTTCTTTTCTACCCTGATTCTGCGGAGTAATCGAGGTAACAATTGTGGCGGTGGGAATGCATATATCAGCTTGAACTGATCCCAAGGGAACACTAGGGCATCCGAGCCGCACGCTAGGGGATCCCTTGACCAAGAGACAAACCTGTCCACTTTCGTGTTGAACCTGGATGCTAGCAGATCTACATCCGGTGTTCCCCACCGCTGACATATTGTCCGGAAAACCTCGGGATGAAGGGACCATTCCCCTGGGCATAATTGTTGGCGACTTAGAAAGTCCGCCTTCCAATTCTCCACCCCTGGAATGAATACCGCAGATATGGCTGGGACATATCTTTCTGCCCATCTCAGGATGTAATTTACTTCCCTTTGGGCTGCACGACTCCTGGTGCCCCCCTGACGATTGATATATGCCACTGCTGTGGCATTGTCTGACTGAACTCTGACAGGGGACCCTTGGAGTTTGGATGTCCATGCTACTAGGGCATACCGGGCTGCTCGTATCTCTAAGAGATTGATGGGCAGGGCCTTTTCCGCATCCGACCATCTGCCCTGGAGAGACCATTGCTCCAGTACTGCTCCCCAGCCTATAAGGCTGGCATCTGTAGTGACCACCTTCCAGGAAATCGGACTGAAGGATTTCCCTCTTTCCAGATTCTGGGGAACCAACCACCAGCGGAGGCTCCTGCGAACGGAAGGGGACAAGGACATTGGTAAGTCCAGAGCCTGAACTTTTTTGTTCCAGGCTGACAGTATGGCCCTTTGCAACTTCCTTGAATGGAATTGACCGTAGGGTACTGCTTCGAATGATGCCACCATTTTTCCCAGTAGCCTCATGCACAGGCGTATGGATGGCTGTCTTTTTGAACCCACTAAGTGGATCAAATCTCTCAAAGACGACCCCTTTTCTTGAGGCAAGAAAATCTTTCTCTGGTCTGAATCCAGCCTTAGCCCCAAGTATTCCAGACTTTTGACTGGTTTTAGGGCTGACTTGTCTCGGTTGATAATCCAACCGTGATATTCCAGATACTTGATTGTCTCGTGAACAACCACTTCTAGTTTTTCCACTGAGTGGTCTATCAGCAACAAGTCGTCTAGATATGCCATTATCGTTACACCTCGTGTTCTTAGATTGGCCAATAATGGGGCCAGAATTTTTGTGAACACTCTTGGTGCTGTGGCCAGACCGAAGGGTAAGGCTCTGAACTGAAAATGGCGCCCTTCTATCGCAAAGCGTAGAAATTTTTGGTGGGCTGGAAAGATGGGGATGTGCAAATACGCATCTTTGATGTCGATCGAGGCTAACCATTCCTCCCCTTGTAGGGCAGTGGCTACCGATCGGATCGACTCCATCCGGAAAGTCCTGATATGCAGGAATTTGTTTAGCCCTTTTAGATTTAATATGGGCCTCACGTCCCCGTTTGGCTTCGGAACTGTAAAGAGGTTTGAGTAAAACCCGAACCCCCATTCTTCCAGGGGGACCTCTATAATTACTGCTTGAAGCAATAATTGTTCCAGTGCCAACAGGAGGGATCCTCTCTTCTGGGGATCCCTTGGCACGTTCGACCTTATAAAGCGGGAAGGAGGGGAGTTTTTTAACTCCAATTTGTATCCCAGATTTACTGCGGAGAGCACCCATCTGTCTCGGATCGTGTCCCGCCAGGTTTCTGTGAACAACTGAAGTCTTCCCCCCACCCGATTGGGTGGGGGCAACCCTTCATGCATTTGACTTTGGGGGAGGTTTTGTACCTCTCCTGCTCCAGGGCTTCTTGTTACCCTGCAACTGTCCCTGATTTTTACCTCCGGGATTTGACCGGGGAGGCCGTCGGAACTGTTTCACAGCCGATGTCCTAGGGACTGGAGAAGCCGGCCTCTTAAAAGAGGGACCTCTAACTCTATTTTTGACCGGCAAAAGTGTACTTTTACCGCTGGAAATTCTCTGGATATACTTGTCCAGGTCTTCCCCGAATAAACGCTCCCCATGAAATGGGAAGCTGACCAGCAATTTTTTACAGGGAGCTTCAGCAGACCAGTTTTTGAGCCATAGAAGCCTGCGCATATGTACTACAGACAGCGTAAGGCGGGAGGCCTGATGGATTGAATCCTTTATAGCGTCCACCGCAAAGCATAAGGCTCTAGGTAGATCAGCTAGAGCAAGAGCCTGCTGATCTGGCACGTCCCTTAAGACCTGTTTCAACTGATCCTTCACTGCTTGGCAGACCCCTATAGCTGCCACTGCTGGTTGTGTCACCAATCCTGCTGTAGAAAAAGCAGATTTCAATAAGGACTCCAATTTTTTATCTATTGGGTCCTTGAACATTTGGACATTTTCCACCGGACATGTCAGTGATTTATTCACACAAGAGATGGCTGCGTCCACTGTAGGGACCTTCCATTTTCTGACAAACTTATCCTCCATAGGATAGACCACCGGAAATCTCTTGGGGGGAGTAAATATTTTGTCAGGATGCTCCCAATCCTGGTAAATGAGCCCCTCCAATAAAGGATGGATCGGGAAAGAACAAACAGTCTGGGGAGCTTTTAGCGATCCCAACGAGGAGACAGAAGAGGAGGATGGCTCCGCAAGTGGCATTTTAAATGCTGACCGGACCATATTAGTCAGGGACTGCACCCATAACCTCTCAGCATGTGATGCTGAGAACGGCTCCTCCACTGTTGATTCCTCTACAACCGAATCAACCTCATCCTGATCCCCCTCAGGTAGGTCGACCTCTGTATGGGACTGTTGCTCCGTTAACAGGCACTCTGAGGGAGGAGACGGAGATCGAGCGCTTTTCTCCTGTGACAGGGAAGCAGCAATTAGTGCTGACAATCTCTCTTCCAGCCCTCCCAGAGCTGAGGAAAAAACCTCCTCTGTTACATACACAGGAGCAGGTGAACTGGGGACAGCCACAGTACCAGGTACTCCTGGGGGTGCCCTACGGTCACTAACCTCTGATTCTTCAGGGGAGACTGGTGCAGCCAAAGCATGCCCAAGATCCTCAGAGCCCGATGGAGACCCCCTATTCCTCCTGGAATTTCTAGTCCCGGAGTTTTTAGACGGCATATTCCTAAGCCACAAAGCTGAGGTATTCCAGCCGAAAATACACCAGTTACTGATAATAGTCTAGCATAAATGCTGCTATAATAAACAGTTGGTGTCTACTAATGTGCCTTTCTAGGGGATGCCTGTATCAACCGCTTGCTGTATGCCTTTAAATGTTGTCAGCTCTGTCTCTGTACTTGATAGCCAGCTTACTGCAATAATGTGGCTTTTTAAAACCTGCTGGGACGCCCGCACATGCGCAGAAGCGCTGCGGCGCGCACAGAGCGTCATCCCCCAGGCCCCGCCCCTTTTTCCGGCCACCTCTATATATAGAGGCTCGTGCACGCGCACGCGCGCGGCCACGTGCGCCTCGGCGCTAATTTTCAAACATGGAAACCAGGGACAGGAGCCAGGGCCCCTTTTGCCGCAGGCCGGGGGATAGACGAACACTGCAACATGGCAGAGGAAACAGTTTCCTGTAGGAGAACTCACCAGCTGCCTGGACTTTGCTCTCTGAGAAGAAACTAGTCCATATGACAAGAAAAACATTCCACAGCGGCCTCTAGTGGACAAACACAGGTACCGCAGTTTAATATACTAAACATATATAAGAAAACATTCTTTTTTTTTTTTTTTTTTCTTGACCACCATTAAAAATTATTACATTTTTTTAGTAGTTACAGGCATGCACAGATATTAGCGGGAATACCGTTAGGTAACAGACAGACAAATTAGGCTTGGGGGTCCCCCAATAGAACCAAGTTCCTGGGGGCCCCCACTTACCTGTTCCCCGCCGCAGGACTTTGTTTGGTCCACAAAAGCCCAAACTTCCCCTATCACGGCAGGCATTGTAATCAAACCTTCAGGGACCGGGTTCCCAAGGATTCCACTCCCCTGGACCTGTATAGCACCCTGCACAGAAAACATCTTGGTCGTGGGTATGACCAGAGCTCTGGATCCCAGGGTCCAGCTCTCCTAAGAGAAGCATTACAGGCAGAACCTTGCTCTTCTCTGCAAGGCCCGGGTACCGACCGTTTAGCTATGAAGCTTTTTTGGTCGGATCCGGAATAGCTTACTGAGGCCCAAAAGAACCTGTACGCAAGCTCAGTGAAAAACACATGTTTCTTCTTGGCCAACACCTTAGACACTGGCAAAAAACTGAGGTGCTCCCGGATGGGAGGGGCTTATATAGGGGAGGGTACTTCCGGTTTTGGAAGTTGCCAGTGCCAGCACCTGACGGTAACTATATAACCCATTAGTAATGACTATGTCGCTCTGTGTCCCGTGATGTACGAGAAAGAAAACTTATTCTGCAGTCACACACTTCCACCACACAAACTGCATATTAAACTCAGTCCATAGACATTGCACACTGAGCCCAAACACACATTCTGGAGGTTCAGAACTCAGATAAGGGAAACCAGATACCCTCCTCCATGTGAATGATGTAAGGAGTATGTAGTACCCTTACTAATTCATAATTTTTTTTTTGACAAGTCCTTTAATAAAAATAAAAACCCCCAACTAAATGTCCTACTATGTACATCCACCATCAGTCATGTCATCCAGCAAGATAGATCCATGTTAATAACAGTCCCTGAAACCTGGGGAAAGAAAAAAAACATCTCTGCTTGCACACATATCTAGTCCCATCACTTTACTACTGCCAAATACCAAGTCTGACAGGTGACAGCTTATATATACAAAGGGGCAGGGCCTGCAAGGGGACCCAGTAAATAATTTTAGCCAAGAAGAATTTTAGCGATGTAAACACTATCATTGTTCTACAAGTATGTGAACTAGGGTTGCCACCTCATCCCTTTAAACCCGAACACATATTAATTACACAGGTTATGTGGCTGATTAAGGTGGTAATTAAACTCACTTGGTGCCTTATCTGCCTTTAATTAGCCTCAGAACCTGTGTAATTCATATGTGTTCAAGTTTAAAGGGATGAGGTGGCAACTCTAACATGAACAAGCTGAGGGCTGAATTCAAACCTAGATTTGCTGTGTGTAATATATCTAAGAGATATTTTAATTAAATGAAGAAAACATTCCAAAAAACTCTTGAATGAAAATGCAGGTGTTGCAGCTGATGAAAATGATACTACAACTTTGAGGCTGGGTTCACACTAGTGCGACACGACATCTGTCCTACTTTGGATCCGACTTTGCCCTGCGACATGAAGCCGACATATGTCTGACTTTCAATGAACAGGGATCCGACTTGGATCCCCGCCAATATCAGGCACTGTGTTTGGTATGAGTCTTGAGGGGGAACTCCAGGCCAAATTTTAAATAAAAAACCGGCATGGGTTCCCCCTCCAGGAGCATACCAGGCCCTTGGGTCTGGTCTGGATTTGAAGGGGCGCCCCTACGCCGAAAAAACGGCGTGTGGGTCCCCCCCAAAATCCAAACCAGACCCTTATCCGAGCACACAACCTGGCAGGCCGCAGGGGAAGAGGGGGGACGAGAGAGCGGCCCCCCCTCCCTCCTGAACCATAC
This sequence comes from Rana muscosa, assembly GCA_029206835.1. Lineage (NCBI taxonomy): Eukaryota > Metazoa > Chordata > Amphibia > Anura > Ranidae > Rana > Rana muscosa. Next base: position 1,013,165,548 of record CM055116.1, read on the forward strand.
CAGGCCGCATGCCCTCAACATGGGGGGGTTTGGTTCTCTGGGGCAGGGGGGCGACCTGCGGCCCCCCCACCCCAGAGCACCCTGCCCCCATGTTGATGAGGACAGGGCCTCTTCCCGACAACCCTGGCCGTTGGTTGTCGGGGTCTGTGGGCGGGGGGCTTATCGGAATCCGGGAGCCCCCTTCAATAAAGGGGCCCCCGGATCCCGGCCCCCCCACCCTATGTGAATGAGTATGGGGTACATCGTACCCCTACCCATTCACCTGGTGGAAAAAAATTGCAATAAAAAAACCACACAGCTTTTTAAAGTATTTTATTGCACAGCTCAGGGGGTCTTCTTCCGACTTCGGGGGTCTCCGGTGTCGTCGCCGCGCTCTCCGGTTCTTTCTTCTGCCGGGCCACCGCTAACTTCTTTAGCTCTTTTGCTAGCGGGGCCCGGTCTTCTCCGTCGCCTTCTTCTTCTCCCGCTCCCCGGTTCTTCTCCCGCTTCTTTCTTCTGCCGGCCCCTCCACTAACTTCTTTAGCGCTTTTGCTAGTGGAGGGGCCGGTCTTCCCGTCGCCGTCTTCTTCTCTCTTCTCTCTTCTCCTCCTCGATGTTGACGCGTCGCTTCCTCCCGCTGTAATACTGGCTGTCCGCTCCGCTCCGCATTAATATAGGCTTCTCATGACGTCACAGTCACATAGTTTAAAGAGGTAATCAGGAGTTAAGAACTACCAAAACACCTGGGAAAGATAGCAAGCAACCTGTGCAAGAAGGATTAGAATTCTATCACATTTGGGGTGTACGTTTATCAAACAGAGAAGAGCCGAGATCCTGATGATCACGGCTGATCTCTCAGGTGTACCAGTTTATGAAGTTGAGATGAGGAGTGGAGAACATGTTTTTCACTTCTCATATCAGGACACACCCTTCTGTCATTCACTTTTACACAGATGACCAGTTTATGAAGGTGAGATTAAAGATCTCACTGGCCATCTCTGTAAAATATCTCCTCCCAGATTCTCCAGCTCAGGGGTGTGAGGAAGGAGGCTTTTTTCTTCCTAATATCAGCAATAGCAAGCTTAACCACTTAAGCCCCGGACCAATACGCAGCATAAAGACCAGGCCCCTTTTTGCGATTCGGCACTGGGTCACTTTAACTGACAATTGCGTGGTTGTGCGACGTGACTCCCAAACAAAATTGACGTACTTTTTTTCCCACAAATAGAGCTTTCTTTTGGTGGTATTTGATCACCTCTGCGGTTTTTATTTTTTGCGCTATAAACAAAAATAGAGCGACAATTTTGAAAAAAATGCAATATTTTTTACTTTTTGCTATAATAAATATCCCCAAAAAAGATATAAAAAAACCTTTTTTTTCCTCAGTTTAGGCCGATACGTATTCTTCTACATACTTTTGGTAAAACAAATCGCAATCGGCTTTTATTGATTGGTTTGCGCAAAAATTATAGCGTTTACAAAATAGGGGATAGTTTTATGGCATTTTTATTATTTTTTTTCTTTTACTAGTAATGGCGGCAATCAGCGATTTTTTTCATGATTGCGACATTATGGCGGACACATCGGACACTTTTGACACATTTTTGGGACCATTGTTATTTTTACAGCGATTAGTGCAATAAAAATGCACTGGTTACTGTAAAAATGACACTAGCGGTGAAGGGGTTAACCACTAGGGGCGCTGAAGTGGTTAAGTGTTTCTAACTGAGGGGGGCGTGGCTATGAGTGACACATCACGATCTCCGCTCTGATTAAACAGAGCGGAGATCGGTGACAGTGTCAGTAGGCGAGCGGGGAGATGTTGTGTTTACACTAACATCTCCCCGCTCCATCCCTCCGTGACGCGATCGCGGGGATCCCTGCGGCGATCGAGTCTGCGGGACCCGCGGTCCGACTCACGGGGATGACAGCAGAGTCGCGAGCGCGCCACCGGCGGCGCGCACATGACCACATGGCAGGCAGTTAAAGGGGACGTACAGGTACGTGATTGTGCCTGTATGTGCCATTCTGCCGACGTATATATGCCGTGAGAGGTCCTTAAGTGGTTAAAGATTGATATAAATATTAACTATATTTGTTTATGTGTATATATATATATATATATATATATATATATATATATATGTGTTATATATATATAATTTCTTTTAGGACCCATTCACATCTGAGCAGTGCAGAATTGTTGGCAGAATTGCGCAATTCTTGCCACGATTCCAAATTGCTGTAAAATTTTGTCAAAATTCGCAATGCGTTTTTGGGTACCATTCATTGTTAATGGCACCGCAAATTCAGTTAGCAGACATGCATTTTGCCACACATTTTTTTTCCATTTGACAAATACACTACCAACTTGCCAAAATGCACATTGAAAAAATTCACAATGCTCCATGCCCAAAAAAATTTCAATTTGGCTTTTTGGGCCTTTTTATGTGCATTTTGGTATGGTTTTCCATGCACTTTTTGCTGCTTTTTTCAACAAACATTTTGGCTTGTTTTTTAAAACGCATTTTAGCACATTTTTATGTGCATTTTGGTGCTTTTTTACATGTATTTTGGCAAATTTTTTACCTGCGTTTTGGTGTGCATTCCAGAAACACATGCAAAATGCATGAAATTCTTGCGGTGCCATTAATTGTTAATGGAATCCCAAAAGTGGCTAGCAAACATGCTGTTTGTCAAAATACGCATAAAAAAAAAATTACGTTAAAAAAGTGTCAAATTATATGCAAAAAATAAGCGCCAAAGTGTGCGTTACAAACTACACCAAAATGCGTCTTAAAATAACCTGTGCCAAAATGTGCGCTAAAGGGCCAAAATATGTGTTTAAAAAAGCGCCAAAATGCACAATAAAAAAACCCACAACCAGATACGCGTTAAAAAAAATATGGCAAAATGCGAATAAATAATGCCAAATTTAGCAATTAAAAAGGGCCAAAACACACATTTAAAGAATGTGCCAAAATGTATGTAAAAAAACTGTGAGTTAAAAAAACGCTTATCATGTAATAATACGCTCTATTTATTTAATTTTTTTTTAAAAGTCATCAGCTACAAACACTAGCTGCTGACTTTTAATAAGGACACTTACTTGTCCCAGGTGCCCGCGATGTCGGCGCCCCGAGGCCGATCCCTCGATCCTGACAGGTCCCGGCGCCGCCATCCTCACTAAGGGAAACAGGCAGTGGAGTCTTGCGGCTTCACTGCTCGTTCCCTACTGCACATGCGCGAGTCTCACAGCGCTTTGTGAATGGGCGGCTGCTTTCTGGGATACACACAGTTCCCAGAAGGTAGCTCGCCCCATTCCCCAGAAGACACGAAGGAGGACGAGGAAGAAGACCTGCCTCGGTATAGGAAGAGGCAGATTAGGAAGATCCGCATAGCAACCGACATTTCTGGTGAGTAAAATTTATTTTTTTTCTATTTTTTTTGCAGGATTTTTTTTTTTTTTGGGTGGACCTCCACTTTAACTTTGGTTTCACTTTTAAAACTCAGCTGCTCTGTAATCACACAGGTGTCTCAGGATATCACAGGCACCCCTCCCTCTTCTACTCAGTTCTCAGATGTTCTCAAAGGAAAAACTTCTCTTCTCATCTCCTTCTGAGAACAAATGTTCTCCGCTTCATAAACAGGGTGCCAGAGGAGAAGATTTTTCTCTGAGAACTGAAATGAGATAAATTATTTCTGTTTGATAAACGTACACCGAAGATCCAAACTGATATTAAGATGTTATGATTAGAAGAAATACCACCAGTGGATTGAAATACAAACATTCCATGCCCATCACTAACAAAAAGAGAATTTCTGGATGGTAGGTACTATAGGGGAATATCACTAAGTTCTGTACATAAAACGATATATCATATTTTAAAAGCTCAAGAAAAAACAGATCTTTGTGGCAAATACTTGAAATTATAAAAGGGAAATGAGCAGCGCAAATCTAAAAAATCTGTAACCAAGTAATAATAAATAGCTTGCAATTAACACATGGGAAACAAATCAATAAACCCTGTGAATATTATGCTATTGCTAGCAATATTCTCCTAACATGTAACAATGTGTATATTCCCTAAATAAACAAGTGAAGTGTCAACACAAGTATATGTTTCTTTCTTTCTTTCTTTTTTGGGGTTTGATTTGGGAGGGAGGTAGAGGGGGAATGGATAAAAATGTAAGGGAGAAGAAAACAAGGGCGTGAGAATCAAAGACGTTTAATAGAGGAAAGGAACTTTATGTGTCCCTCCTGTCACGGGGAGACACGTGAAGGCCAAAAGGGAAGGGAACCCATTGACATTGAGGTTTAGAGGTGAGAGGATCTAATTAATGGAATGGGATGAGGAAAATAATATGAATAGAAATGTAATGGAAAATGTATAAACGATGTATTGTATGTATCCCTTTTTTGAAATATAAATAAAGAATATTTAAAAAAGAAAACGTACACTTTTGTGCAAACCAATATCTTAAACGTGAATCTGGTGCTCACATCTAAAAAATCTTATATGTAGAAAAAATTGAAGTGCATATATATATATATATATATATATATATATACAGTATAATGTGTTTTTCAATCTCAAATACAAATAATTCATAAATGAAGCGCAACTGTGCAAAAATTTAAGTTCATATTCCCAATTTCAATCAAAAATATGATCCAAAAGTGCATTTGTTTGAAAAATCAAAGTTCATATTTCCAATCCCACAACAAATTAAAGGCAAAATCGTAATCCAACACTTTGTGTAATTATACACCCGAAGTGCTCTTTCACCGTAAGTCCTAAAGTAACTCATCAGAAATTGTAGCTGGTTAGGTTATAAACCAGCAACAGCGCTTTTTGTGTTGTATATCAGCCAAATCCCTTCGCCACCGTGCTGTCTTTGACGTGTCCTCTTGTCAGTTTCTCTCCCAAATGGATGGAAGGATTTTTTTAGGCGGAAGGAAAAAAGATCCCCATAGTGTAATACCCTTAAAATAATGCTTGTTTATTAAAAATGCACTCACATTTCACAAGTGTCTGCCCGACACTAGGGAACAAATGCATGATGATTGTATATAATAATCAGCTCTGGCTGCAGTCTCAATGCACGATCACAGAAACACCTGATGTTGTCAGCGTCCTAGCCCCGCCTAACTAGTTTCTTTATTCAACGTCCTCCTACCACTCCGTAAGGACGTTGAATAACATGGAAACGTCAAAGACAGCACGGTGAAGAGGGGATTTGCCTGATATACAACACAAAAAGCGCTGTCGCTGGTTTATAATCTGACCAGCTACAATGTCTGGTGAGTTACTTTAGGACTTATGGTGAAGGAGCACATCGGGTGTATAATTACACAAAGTGTTGGATTACAATTTTGCCTTTAATTCATTATGGGATTGGAAATATGGACTTAGATTTTTTGAATAATTGCACTTTTGGATCTTATTTTTGATTAAAATTGGGAATATTATCTTTATTTCTTGCACAGTTGCACTTTATTCATGAATTATATTTATTTGAGAACGAAAAACACATTATATATATAAATATGCACTTGAATTTTTTCTACATATAAGATTTTTAGATGTGAGTACCAGATTCACGTTTAAGATATTTATTTGCACAAAAGTGTATGTTTTTACATTTTATTGTGTTGACACTCTCTTGTCCCCCCCCTCTTTTCCTGAAGCCTGTCAGGTTGCGTGCTCGGATAAGGGTCTGGTATGGATTTTTGGGGGGGACCACACGCCATTTTTTTTATTTTGGCGCAGGGTTCCCCTTAAAATCCATACTAGACCCTTCTGGTATGGATTTTGAGAGGGGCCTCTATGCCATTTTTTAAAAAAAAATTGGCGCAGGGTTCCCCTTAATATCCATACCAGACCTGAAGGGCCTGGTATGAAATTTGGGGGGACCCCCACGCATTTAAAAAAAAAAATGGTTCTCCTTAATATTCATACCAGACCCAAAGGGCCTAGTAATGGACTGGGGGGAACCCATGCCATTTTTTTCAATGACTTTTATCTGTATTGCCAAGACCCGACAATTCATTATACCCGCGAGTAGTTTTAAATTACTTTTTTTCCTTTAGAAATGTAATTTTGTGCAGGGACTGTTCTAAACACTGGAAACATGCGCTACTTTACAGGCATACTATAGACAACCCCAGGTACGAAATTTAAAGGAATATTTCACTTTGTTTCACTTTATTAAAATCACTGCTCCCGTTTTTAAAACTTTTTTTTGCATCGATACATGTCCCCTGGGGCAGGACTCAGGTCCCCAAACACTTTTTATGACAATAACTTGCATATTAACCTTTATAATTAGCACTTTTGATTTTTCATGTTCGTGTCCCATAGACTTTAACGGCGTTCGAACAAATTTTTTGCCTGTTCGCATGTTCTGCTGCGAACCAAACCGAGGGGTGTTCGGCTCATTCCTAGAGGATATACACATTGTTACATGTTAGGAGAATATTGCCAGCAATAGCATAATATTCACACGGTTCATTGATTTGTTTCACATGCGTTAATTGCAAGCCATTTATTATTACTTGGTTGCAGGATTTTTAGATTTGCGCTGCTCATTTCCCTTTTATCTGCATCAACTAGTGTTTCACTAGTACCAAGTGGCAGCATTCCTAGCTAAAATCCTCCACCATCCATCAATATTTTTGGCACTGTTCCTTGTTTTATTTTAAATACTCGAAATGGCCCACAAGCTTTAAATAGAAAACTATGACCGGTTTGCTGATTTTAGAGCTTCATATATAACAGCTGAATATAGCCCCAAGGGAAGTGGGCATACCACAAAAACGAATTAGATAGTACAAATTACATGAGAGGAAGTACAGCACAGACATGCATCAAATTGTTCTCATTGGAGGCACTGCAAACTATCACTGCATACTATCATTAGAAAAAAGCAAGGTTAAAAACTGGCATGTATTTTCTCTAATGTGGCACTGTACATTTAACATTTGTATTAGTAAGACCTCATCTGGAATATGCAGTTCGGTTTTGGGCATCAGTTCTCATAAAGGATATCGGAGAACTGGAGAAAGTGCAGAGAAGGGCAACCAAACTGATAGGGGGCATGGAGGAGCTCAGCTATGAGGAAATATTAGAGGAACTGAATTTATTCTCTCTTGAGAAGAGGAGATTAAGGGGGATATAATAAACATGTATATAGACATAAGTGGTCCATATAGTGAACTTGGTGTTGAGTTTTTCCCTTTAAGGTCATCACAGAGGACAAGGGGGCACGCTTTACGTCCAGAGGAAAAGAGATTTCATCTCAAAAATACGAACAGGTTTCTTTACAGTAAGAAAATGTAGAATAGACTCCCCCAAGAGGTGGGTCTGGTCAGCTCAGTAAATTGCTTTAAAAAAGGCCTGGATTCTTTCCTAAATGTACATAATATAACTGGATACTAACATTAATAGGTAAAGTTAATCCAGGGAATAAGCTGTAAGCAAATTGGATCATGCTTTGCTCTGGTTTTTCGCCTTCCTCTGGATCAACTGTGGGTGAAGGATTGTGTATATGGAATTGTATGATTTTTTTTTTTTCTTTTAACTATTGGTTGAACTAGATGGACTTTTTTCAACCTGACTCACTATGTAACTATGTATGTTTGAAAGTTGTGGAAATCCTTAGATTTCTGAAGGCAGGTAATATTGGTACAATAGATGATCACTGGTACAATAGAATATTGAGAGGATGATATTATTGAAGAAATAAAACCAGGTATGCTTGCCAGTAGAGGCTATTATGGCCTGTGAAAACAGTTTAAACCATCATTTCTTTTATGAATAACAAATGTTCATCTGTATGAAACCTACATGAGACTGATTGAGATTAAAGAAGAAGTAAACGCCGGTGTTTTTTTCCCTTTTTTTTCTTCCCTGCAAAGTAAAGGCATAATGTACTAGTATGCATTGCATACTAGCACATTATGTGACACTTACCTGCAAATGAAGCCCGCGTTGTTCCCGCTGGAGGCCGCATTCATCTTTGCCTGTCTTCCTTCCGGGACCACGGACTCTGGCTGTGTGACTGGCCGAAGTCACGTGACATCACTCCCTCGCGGTCACAACACACACTCCTGAAGAAACGGCACGGGCAGCCGTTCCTTCAGAGCGCATGCACCGATGACATCATCAGCGCAGTATACAGTACTTATATCCTAAACGACGCATGTTTAGGAGATATTTACAGTACCTATAGGTAAGCCTTGTTCTAGGCTTAGAGGTATGTATTATAGCAAAAAAGTAAAAAAACATAATTTTTTTCAACATTGTCGCTCTATTTTTGTTTATAGCGCAAAAACCTAAATCAAATACCGCCAAAAGAAAGCTCTATTTATTGGGGAAAAGTGTCGCACGACTGCGCAATTGTCAGTTAAAGCAATGCAGTGCCGTATTGCAAAAAGTGGCCTGGTCATTGAGGGGCAAATCCTTCCGAGGCTGAAGTGGTTAAGCAAACATCATCAGAGAAAGGTCAGCAACCCAGTGCATGAATATGTGAATGAGTGTGGCCTTGGCCAGTGCTGCTCCAGCCATGCCCCCTGACATGTTTCATCCCACACACCTAGGGGTTGGTCACTAGACATGTGCACACTGAAATATTTCGTTTCGGAATTTCGTTTTCGTTAGAAAAATAAATTTATTTAGTTACTCCCGAAATTCGTTTTTATTTATTTAGTTTTTCGTTAAAAATTGCATTCGTCCGAAAATCCGAAATAGTTAAGGTCGAATCTGTCATTGAAGGCTTATATGGTGTGTGTGTGTTCTAAGAAGATTCGACGGAGCAGCTAAACTATTCGACGCAGCAATCGTACATTTCCGGTCGAATGTTCCGCCTACAAGCTAGCTATAGTAGAATTCTAATGTTGTATGACTAGTAATAATTATATTTATTAATTATTATTACTAGTCATTCAACATTAGAATTTTTCTATAGCCCATGAGCGGATGCATTTAACCGGAAATGTACGATTGCAGGCAGCATCGTACAGTGAGTTTAACTGCACCGTTGAATCAACTTAGAACTTTTGACAGACACCATAAGCCACAGATTCGACGTTTGTATGTTTTTCAATGCTTTGTCGAATCTTCGTCGAATCTTCGTCGTTCATGTTGAATGGATGGTCTATCCCAACAGTCAGCTAACTACTTTCACATTCGTTTGTGCACGTCCTCCGACGTTGTGTCAGTGTCAGATAATATGGCGACCCATTTCGACCACATGGAGGACATTCCTGGGCCTTCTATGGAGGCAGCAGCAGCAACATCCCATTCCCCATCATCCAAAAAGCGGCGCTTGGGGACACAAGCTGCAACCAGCAGGAAGCGTAACCTTATGTGGACTCACATTGAGTCCCCGGTCCTTGTAAAGGAAACGCTTCCTTACTGGTTACAGCTGTGTGGCCCCCGCTCCAGGGATACCACTCAGGAGTGGAAGCGGGAGAAGTGGGAGGAGATCTCCAAAAAAGTTGAAGGGATGTATCACCATCGGCGTGACCCGACTGCATGTCGGAAAAAATTCAGCGACATTAAGCGGTAAGTAACATGTCTGATTATTATTTTTTTTACATTTTAACCACTTCAGCCCCGGAGGATTTGGCTGCCAAATGACCAGGCCACTTTTTGCGATTTGGCACTGCGTTCTTTTTATCCCCACAAATAGAGATTTCTTTTGGTGGTATTTGATAATCTCTGCGTTTTTTTTTTTTTTGCGCTATAAACAAAAAAAGAGCGACAATTGTGAAAAAAAACACAATTATTTTTTTACTTTTTGCTATAATAAATATCCCCAAAAAATATATAAAAAAACACATTTTTTCCTCAGTTTAGGCCGGTACGTATTCTTCTACATATTTTTGGTAACAAAAATTGCAATAAGCGTTTATTGATTGGTTTGCGCAAAAGTTATAGCGTCTACAAAATAGGGATAGTTTTATAGCATTTTTATTATTATTATTTTTTACTAGTAATGGCGGCGATCAGCGATTTTTATCGTGACTGCGACATTATGGCGGACACATCGGACACTTTTGATGCCATTTAGTGACCATTGTCATTTATACAACAATCAGTGCTCTAAAAATGTACTGATTTTACACCATACACAGTTCACACAAGCGCATAATTAGAAAGGTGGACTGGACATCTATATTTTATCAGCACAATCCCAATCCTTTCTTTTATATTTTATTGTGCACCAAAAAAGCATACGTTTTTCTTAAAATAAATTTGGTTAATAAAAAAATGTGCAAATCTTGTGCTACGTGAAAAAATGCGCCTAATCCAAAAATTCCATTTGCATTGTTTCATTCTACGGGTTCATTCTACATTTGTTTCATGTGTTGATGTAATTTTCAGATTACAATTGTAGTTTAATTATGGAACCTGTTTCTCTTCTCTTTTTGTTTTGCAGTTCCATAGCGCGTAAACGCCGGCAGTTGGGGCGCAGAGGGAAGCAGGTGCCTCTCCTCCCCCATGAGGCAGAGCTTTTAGCGGGTGTAGGGGAGGATGAGATCACCCATCTCCTGGCTCATCAGGGTTGGTGTCAGCATTGCATTGTGCAGGACATTTTTTTTGTCAAGCATCCGACATTTACCATATTGTGTTTGATTTTATTTAAAGATCGCATCCAGTCCCAGCGCCGCCGGAGGTGGAGGGCGGAGGAGCAGGAGTCCTCCATGTCATCAACGCCCAGTAAGTAGTGTAGTAGTGACACTAATACAGTGGGTCCTTTTCCATTTGTCCAGCCTTCCATTGTCGATTCGAGTGTCATTGCTTCTCGCTCAAGCAGTGACAGGTAGAGCCTCTGCAACCTTCTGTCAGGTAACGCAACCGCTTGCGTAACTTACGCAATCTGACAGAACGTCGCTGCTCTGAACTGAGGCACCTGATCAGTGGCACCAGGACAGGTAAGTGCCTCGTTTTTTTTTTTTTTAGAGATTTTTTCTAAATGGTTGAATGCATGTCCCTGCCTTGTAGATAAACGTTAGTGACCTGACCTGTATTGCCATGCTAATGGATAATTAATTTTATCTATATACAGTATTTATTTATAGTAATTTGAAGCTTGAACATTGTAACGTTCATCATTTCTCCTTTATATTAAATAGGTGTCATCCAATCAGAGGGGGAGACTCAGGAGGAGGAGGCTGAGGCGGCAACGCCCACATGTAAGTTAGTATAATCTTGCTGGTGTCTGCTGAGTGATCATACATGTTTCAATGTTCTTGTACTAATGTGTGAGATTGTTGTACACTGCAGATTGTAATGTTCTTTTCTATATTAATCATAATCAACAGCTGCTGAGGCTGAGCAGGAGGTGGAGGAGACCTGCACTGTAGAGGCTGCTGGGGATGCGGAAGCTGGTGAACAGCCAGACGCGGCAGATCCAGGGAGTAAGTATAACTTTTTTTGTATTTTCCAGGCAAATATAGTATTTTAAATATGAAATGCTGATGGCAAACCTTGTCTAGAAATGATTGTGATTTATTCTCCAAGGCTTCGGTTTAGCTGGAATTATTAATTATTAGTCCCCCTTTGCAGCTGATTCCAGTCTTCCCGTTAGCGTGACCTGTGCTTGTTATTTCCTCAATGTCACTTCCCTGATCACGCCAGCTTCTTGCTGCAGTTCAGGTTCCCAGTCTGAGCCAATCACTGTTAATCATCGTGAATAACACAGCAGGCTGGAAGGGGTGTGTCAGACAAGAATCTCCAGCTATTGGCTGGCAGTCCCTGGACATGGTCAATCTCCGGCATGCCCCTAATTCATGCATTAACACTTTCCTCATGATGTCTGGTGCCTCCTCTTTGGCATCATCTAAAGCAGGGGTCTCCAAACTGCGGCCCGAGGGCCATATGTGGCCATTTGGTAGCTTTTATCCCGCCCTTGGAGCACTAATTCTCCCACTCACACCAACAATGGGGCATTTTTTTCTTCTATGGATACTAATGATGGGATACTATTCCTCCTACTAATAGGGGCACCACTCCTATTGACCACCAACCCTGAGGCCATATTTATTCTCACTAATGATGGGCCCATGACATTTTCTGCCCCTGTTGGCCACAATCCGGCCCCCCTAGAGTCTGAAGGAAATTAAACTGGCCCTTTTTTTGAAAAGTTTGGAGACCCCTGATATAAAGCAAAAAATTGTAAATGACCTCGTAGATCTTTGTGCAGGCAAATATGTATAAGAAGTTGAGTCTTGCATAGGTCTTGAAGGCTCAGGGAGAGACCAGACCACTGCAGTAGCAGAGGGGAGCAGATGAAGCACCGGATATCGAAGGTTCAGTAATTGTAAATTATCTGTTATACCTCCTAGCCTAGACCAGGAGTGAGTAACTTACCTAGCCTAGAACAGAAGTGGGGCTTATTCAATCAGTGGCTATATAAAATTATCAACTTTAAAAAGTAGCCTGCTATATTTTATTAAACAACTTTTTGTTAGGTCATCCCTAATGCAATGGCTTGAATGGCTTCTCTTTGGTGAGTGTAATGTTAATAGCTGGTATAGCTGATATGTTTTTCTGCAAGTGCAACTGATCTTCCATATTTGCGACAGTCAATCAGTCTGGATGAGGTAGAGTAGTTAGTGGTCAGTGTGACGGATCTCAGATACCCCAGGTGGGAACATCCGCCAGACCTGTGTCTCCTGTCATCCAAATGCACCTGCAGCCTGCAGATTCGCCATAACCAGCCCTTAACCCCTCAATCACGAGACAATCCACACAGGTGTTGAGGGTTAAACATGCAGAGCATCAACAGTTTATTAAATCCAAAACATACACTTTTACACACAGTTAGGGACACTCCCCTTAGCCTTGTCATAGAGGGGGGGTAGGGGACAAGGAAGAACCAATGGGAACTGAACATTGAAACAGAGACTACAGTTAAACATAAAGGGATTATGGTAAGCAGGCAGCCCTTCAATACACATCCCCTGCAGTCCAGACCATTGTCTATGTGCCATGAACCAACACAATTAAGCACAGCAACAAGAAGGGGGGATGGAGGGGGGAGAAGGGATGTAGCATTACATTACATTTTCTCAATACCAGCTTTCCCCAAGTCTCTCAGTCTCTTCTGGGCCATAATCTGTGGGTAAGAGGCCAGCCCTCAGTCCCTTCCAAAACACACAGTGACAGTGGGTTCTGTCACAGTCAGCACTTAGGCATCCATTACACCTTAAGATTTTCTCAAGCCGGCCGTGCGACCAAGCGGATAAAATCTTTGGGAGATTCTCCTTTACACTGCTCGATGTGTAGAGGGGAATCCCTTTGTACTCTGGCCGGGGAGGACACTCAGCTCCGCCCCGGTCAGAGTACAGTAAAGTACTACACCTTCCTGCACAGCTCAGCAAACCTGGGATGACGCAGCAAATTGACACAGACACCACTATCTCCTACACACAAATTGATTAGGTGCATCTCACTGAATATCAAAAATGGAAAACTGGTATGTAGAAGTGAAAACATCTCAAGATGTTACATGATTGTCTACAAGCGTTTTGAGATAATTGTCTTTATATAATGTTAGGGTAAAGAAGTCATGTGTATTGTATTATCTATCTAATGTATTTTCTTTTCTTCACAGGTGAAGTCTTCATCCTTCACCTCCACCCGGTGGACGAAGGCCTGGACCTGCCCGCGTCTGGTGATTATCCTTCCTCCCCAGCGGTTTCTCCGGCGCATGTTCTCCTCCACCCTTCACTATCCCCCCACCTGGACACACCCATTAGTGCCTCCTCCCCAGTGCGTCCTGGTGAGGATTCTCCAGCCGCTCCAGTACACATCCCCCCTCCAGAGCCACATGTGAATGCGTATCTGCGACGCATTGTGGAGGTCCAAGAGAGACAATATGCCGAAACCAGGAGGCTATGTCACTCTTTGGCCCTCCACAATCGCCGGCAGCTCCGTCACTATGTGGCTCTGGAGAGGTACCAACACAGCCTTAGGAGCCAACTGGAGGCTACTAGGTACCTCGGTGAACAGATGGCTGGCATCAATATGTCCCTACAGCGACTGGTCACCAGGTTGGGGGAGAATATTTTTTCATAATTTTTAATTTTTTATTTTTTTTTTATGTTAAAAATAAAAATGTTTTTGTTCAGAACTAATTGTTTTCTTGAATCTTGCTTTCCTTGTTAGGTTCATTAATCATTATGTGATGTTTATCTAAATGAACTAGTCCATTTATTGTTACTAACTTACTAGAGGCCTTATAATTGTCTTTTCTACATTTAACCATCAGGCTGAACTTAGAAAATTTAAGAGATTTCTTTCTACACTATTTCAATGTGCAAAGGGTAATTCCATTTATCTTGTGTCCAGTCACGCCGTTCAGCTTTCCCCCCACCAGAATACTAGGGATGAGCCGAACACCCCCCGGTTCGGTTCGCACCAGAACCCGCGAACGGACCGAAAGTTCACACGAACGTTAGAACCCTATTAAATACAATGGATGCGAACGTTCTAAATCTAAAGTGCTAATTATCCACTTGTCCCCCGCCCACTGTCAATAGACGGCGGGCGGAGGATACTCTCGTTCTGGGAGGACGTCATATGACGTCCTCCCTTTAAAACGAGCTAGGAGGCGCGCGCGCCCGCCGCGTTCACAAGGCCCCGGTGCGCGTGCCCGGCGGCCGCGATTGCCGCCGGGCACCCGCGATTGCCCGGGAAACGAGCAGGAAAGTGGATCTCTGTGTGTGTAAACACAGAGATCCACGTCCTGTGAGGGAGAGGGGACCGATGGTGTGTCCCTTGTACATAGGGACAACCATCGGTCACCTCCCCCAGTCAGTCCCCTCCCCCCACAGTAAGAACACTTTGAGGGAACATATTTAACCCCTTCCCGCCCCCTAGTGGTTAACCCCTTCCCTGCCAATCACATTTATACAGTAATCAATGCATTTTTATAGCAGGGATCGCTGTATAAATGTGAATGGTCCCAAAAATGGGTCAAAAGTGTCCGATGTGTCCGCCGCAATATTGCAGTCACAATAAAAAATCGCAGATCGCCGCCATTACTAATAAAAATAAAAAAAATGCTATAAATCTATCCCCTATTTTGTAGACGCTATAACTTTTGCGCAAACCAATCAATACGCGCTTATTGCGATTTTTTTTTTTTACCAAAAATATGTAGAAGAATACGTATCGGCCTAAACTGAGGAAAATTTTATTTAAAAAAAAATATGGGTATTTATTATAGCAAAAAGTAAAAAATAGTGTTTTTTTTCCAAACTGGATGCTCTTCTTTTGTTTATAGCGCAAAAAATAAAAACCGCAGAGGTGATCAAATACCACCAAAAGAAAGCTCTATTTGTGGGAAAAAAAGGACGCAAATTTCGTTTGGGAGCCATGTCGCACGACCGCGCAATTGTCATTCAAAATGTGACAGCGCTGAAAGTTGAAAAATGGCCTGGACAGGAAGGGGGTTTTCGTGCACAGTAGAGAAGTGGTTATAATGACTAATATGCATGTTATTGTCCTAAAAAGGGGTTGGGAACCCGGGTTCTCCCCCAGGGGGACATGTATCAATGGAAAACTAAGTTTTAAAAACAGCCGTTTTTCGGGAGCAGTCATTTTAATGATGCATAAAATGAGAAAAAAAAAAGTCAAATATTCCTTTATATATCGTACCTGGGAGGTGTCTAAAGTATGCCTGTGAAGTGGCATGTGTTTCCCGTGTTTAGAACTGTCCCTGCACAAAATGACATTTGTAAAGGAAAAAAAGCCATTTAAAACTGCTTGCGGCTTTAATGTAATGTCTGATCCCGGTAATATGGATGAAAATCTTTAAGAAAAATGGATTGGCTACCCCATCACCCCCCCCTACCCCAGCCCATTACCAGCCCCTTTGGGTCTTGTATGGATATTAAGGGGAACCCCGCACACAAAATAAAAAAGGCCCTATATACTCTGAACAAGTAGAATCTGTTTGTAATTTTGAACAGTAATATTATAGAACAGCAATGACGGGTATATACAGGTGTATACTGTGCCACTAACTCCTGCAGATGCCTGTATTTGAGAACAGCAATGACGGATATACAGGTGTATACTGTGCAGAAGGCTCAGCAAAAATTACACTGACACTGTCCCCTGCCTATACTTCTCTGTCCCTGTACCAACACACTGTAAATGCACAAGGTTTAGCAAAGAATATCACTGACACTGTCCCTGCCTATCCTTCTCTGTCCCTGTACCAACACACTGCAAATGCACAAGGTTTAGCAAAGAATATCACTGACACTGTCCCTGCCTATCCTTCTCTCTCCCTGCACGCCAACACACTACACAAGGCCGCCGCGCTGGCGGGCTTTTATAGTGTGGGGCGTGTGCTAAACCCCCCTGAGCTATAATTGGCCACAGGCATCCTGCCTGTGGCCAATTATGGCTCTCCTCACTGCCGGCGCTGTGATTGGCCAAGCATGCGGGGTCACAGTGCATGCTTGGCCAATCACAGCGCCGGGATTGCACTGCTATGGCGCAGTGTATTGTGGGCCGTTCGCGTCACTCGAATTTGTCGCGAACGGCCCAAAACGTTCTATCTTTGGCGAACGATCGAACAGCCGATGTTCGAGTCAAACGTATGTTCGACTCGAACACGAAGCTCATCCCTACAGAATACACAGCAGATAGTAACAGCAGGGGTTAACCATACAGTCCTCAACAGTTCACAGGGCATAGGTTGCAGGCTTGCAATCATGAGGGCAACAGTTAACCGGACAGAGGTTCCCAGGCAACAGTTCAAAGGGCAGTCATCATTTCCAGGGCTTGAGTAACATGGCAGCAGGGTAGATTACTCACACTGGTGACTTCGGACAATTGCAGATGGTCATGAAACAGGTGGAGGATCAGAGAGGGCCCTGGTGTCCCCAGGGTCAGAGATGGCAAATGGGAGGGGTCCTGGGCATCTGGATGCAGTTCAGCAGTGACCAACTAGTCTATCTTGCATAGAATCACGTTTCCAGCTGTATGCTTCTTTGTTCTATGTTGTGTTGGTAACAAATTCTGATCCTTGAGTTGACAGTCTCTCCATCAAGAGGAACTGTCATGCTGTTGAGGTCATCTTTAATCATTGTCTCTTATTTCCAGACCATCATAATACAAAAATGGTTAAATTAGCTATTTGTATTTACAAAGACAGCAACACGTGAGCAGTAGCGCCACGTCAAGGCTTCAACCCTTGCTACTGTCCATTCACACAACATTCATTCATACAATCACGCACACTCTAGTCACTCTACACAACACTCATTACAAAAAAGGGTGATGGAAGGAATAAAGGGAAAAATTTGGATTGCTTAAAACAATATAATTCTATTTAAATCTTGGGGTCACACTAAAGACAACTGCTATTGTCAAGTGGTAAGAAAAAAAAATGTATTTTCCTCAACATTTGGATGGTTCCTCTGAGTCCCATCTATCTTCACATGGTGATAATGATTCAGGTCTCACAAGTTAAGGGTAGGGTAACCAAGCTTGGGGAGGTTAAATTTCAGGAAAGTTATTTGTTCTATCAAATGGGGTGTCAGTTGTGCATGGTGTGGATTAAGGATGTTCCCAGTAATAGAGAAAACTCTCTCACTTTGCACAGTGGTTGGAGGACAGGATAGTAGTTGCTGGGCAACCAGACAAAGACCAGGCCACAAACTTTTCTTACTATCCCAATAGGTCAAAGGGTCCTCTGAAGGAAGCAAAGGTGCTTCATATAGGTAGGCCCTGACCATTTCAGAGGCACTGCTCTCTTCTCGATTACCTGCTGCTTGACCTGCATCCACCAGATTGTCAAGTGCCTCTACCCAACATGCAGATGCTCCACTTGGTTGTTTTTGAGTGATGGTGCCAGGTCTTGGAATAGCAGACATGGCAGGTGAATCTTCCAAACTGGCCTCATCCGGCATACATCTCTGTTGCTGCAAATTACGGACCCTTTCAATCAATTTTTCTTTCCAGTAGGAGAGGCTGTTGTCTCTGAGTGCCAGTTTACCTTTGATCCTGGGATCACATAGGGAAGCCAGCATGAGTTCAGGGCTTTTGCGGACACGATCATTTAGCCGATCTTTTAAGTTGGCTTGTAGTTTTCTGATGAAAGACGCTACATCGGCATGAAGTGGGCTGCCACAAAGAGGCTCACTGTTTTCTAGGAACGATCCCATCTTATCTATGAGATGGGTAAACAAGGGTATGACCTGTCCTAGGCTGGCATTGCTCTGACTCAAGTTTTCCGTCACATTCCGAAAGGGTTTTAAGACAGAAACGAGCTGCCCAATTATACACCAGTCATCACGTCCCAGTGTGGAATCAATCCCAATGCTGTGGCGGGATGAAAGATTGTGGATGGCTGTCTTTTGCTCCAAAATGCGTTCCAGCATTTCCAGGGTATAGTTCCACCGGGTGCTGACATCTTGTTTCAGTCGATGTATGGGGAGCCCTGATTGTTCTTGCTCCTCCCTCAACAGTTGACTAGCCCCTACACTGCGGTGGAAATGCCCTGCAATCTTCCTGCAAAGCAATCTTGTTGTTTTTCTCCACTGGGATTGCACCCTTGACCACTAAATGCAGTATGTGTGCAGAACAGCGGACACCGACAAAAGATCCATCTTGGACTTTAACCATGTTTGAACCTCCGTCTGTCACTATGAACCCAACAGAAACATTGGTGACTGCCAGCTCTCCAAACCAATTGGCCAACGTTGATCTAATTGCTCGCAATATGTTGGCAGAGCTGTGTTTGTCATCACGGACTTCTGTGTGGAGCAGGAAAGCTTGATAACCCTGCTGGTCTTGCGCTGCAGACCATCCTGATGAAGTTTGAACACTTACACTAGTGCCACCACCAACAGACACAGTGGCCTGCCACCAGTGTGCAGTCAAAGACAGGAAAGCGTGTTGACCGCTGGGAGCTGTCCACAAATCAGTGGTCAAATGAATTGTCTGACCCTTGGCTTTTGGCCATTTTTTCCTTCCATAATGCAACGCACGAATGGTATAGTGCTGGAATAATCTTTCTGCTGAAAGTTGTTCGTGCAGGAACAACGTATCGTGGAGCAAGGGCATGCATGAGCTGTTTAAACGGCTCCCCTTCAATCATGCGAAAAGAGGCTCCTCCAACAGCAATGAATTGGCCAATGAGGCGGGTGATCTTGTTGGCCTGCTGTTTTGACATGCCCTTGGAACTAAAGCCAACAAAACTATCTAGGGTAGGCTGATGATGTCCTTGGGAGGATGAGGAGCCTGATTGGGTCTGCAGTGGAACTACTGCACGTGGACAGCTTGTCTTAAACGAACCCTCTCTATTGGCTGTGCTCTGAGTAAGTGGTGTGGTTGAAGAGGTACCACCAGTACAGTCAGAGTCCGTTATGCTGCTTCCTGCGCTACCATCTTCTTTTTCTGCCTCTGCCCGCAGTAAAGTAGAGTGGTGGTAATTTTTAATGTGTAGGTTCATACCAGCATTGGTTAAATGTCCCAACTTTTTACCCCTACTCACTTGCTTCCCACACAATTTGCACTTTGCAAAGAACCCGCCTTCCAATGTTTGAAAGTATTTCCAAACGTTGCTGCGGCGGGATGAAGCCCCTTGACCCTGTTGATCTCTAGTATGGGCTGATATAGCTGCAGCAGGTAGCACACCAGTGGTGGAAGCTGTTGCCACTACAGTTACACTTGGTGAACTAGTGCTAATGGCAGGGGTGCTGGGGAGGTCGGTGTTATCATCACAGGATTCTTCCTCTATAATAACAGAGGGAGAAGGGGAGTTAGCAGCAGATGAAAAAAGTGAACTGCTCCCTGTCCTACTCCTCACAGAAAATCCCTCTTGCACTTTCTCTAAGTCATGCTGTAACTCTTGTGGGGTAAGACTGTATAAAACGTCTGCAGTGGTTGGGGAAAGAGGAGCATCACATTCAAAATCATTCTCTTGGGGCAATGAAAAAAACGTCTCACACTCTGTCTCTGCTGATGTCTCCCTCAATTGCTTCTTTGGGGAGCTGGGCAGTGGCACTGGCAGTGGCACTGGCAGTGTCATTGGTGGTGGTGATTGTATCGGCAACTCCACTTGTTTTATACTATGTTTCTTGCCTATCCCATAAAAATAGGAAGCCATGACACCTGTAGAAGAAGGCGCTGCACTGGCAGTGGAAGCGGCAGCAGATGTTGGTGGTCTGGCAGGAGGAAAACTAATAGTAGAACTGGTGGTGGTGGAACTAGCTTTGCTGGTGGCAGTGGTGGTGACATCCACTGTTGTGGATAGCATGTTTGTGGCGGCAGAAGTGTCAGAGACACTAGTAGCAGAGACCTTGCCACTTTTTTTAGCAAGGCGTCCACCACGACCGCGACCATTACCTCTACCTGCCTTCACTTTTCTCATAGAATGGTACATTGCTGTTGCTGTATATAGTTCAAATAGAAAATGGACTGGTGATAGTGATCACTGATCAGACAGGTAACAAGATAGGGTATATAGAACTTATATAGAATCTCAATCTATAATATAGAATCTATAATAATAAACCCCCTCCCCCTCCACAACACGGGCAGCCTCTGAGGCTATCACAATACTAGCAAGTTCACTAGTAGTTCACAACACTAACACAATAGCAGCAGATTATTATGAAAAAGTGAACTTGATCTGTAGCTTGTGCTTATGCTTAATTGCTAATAATTCAGGTACTCTGAAAAACGGACCAGCAAGATTAACTGTCTTCTGAAATGATTCAGCGTTTGTGTCTCTCTCTGCTAGCAATCGTAAGTGAAAGTAAGTTGGCTGTACATGTGTACTTAGTTCTAGCTATTTTACTGCTCCTCCTCTTTGGTTACAATCAGCCAAAAACATTCATCATCATCATTATTTTTATTTTACTTCCCCCACCCAATTCCAGCAGCAAATTATCTTTTTTCCCTATATCGAATCTTTTCTCTCTATAATGTCGAATCTATTCTCTATAATGTCGAATCTATTCTCTCTATAATGTCGAATCCTTTCTCTCTATGTCGAATCTTTTCTCTCTATGTCGAATCTTTTCTCTCTATGTAGATTAATCTTGGAAGTTAAGGTTAGGCACATTCGACCACAGGTTCGATAGATACAGATTGTTATTGTTAGCGTCGTGTCGAATCTCCTATCTATATCAAACTGTTGTCGCAACGAAAGCGAAAATAAAGCATTTGTTTATGTCGGATCTTTCGGTTTTCGTATTCTGTGCTTTCGTTTTCGTTTGTTAAAACGATAACGAAAATACCTGAAATTCGGACGAAAATGCATTTGGACGAAAACGAATGCACATGTCTATTGGTCACCCCTTCTACACCTCTGAATGGTGCATAGGTGCCTGCTCCCTTCCCTGCAACTGGCAGGAAGGTCTCAGTATAAATAAAGCTGTTCTGTGAAGCCCTCAGAGGTTTGTTAGAGAACCTTAATGAACAAACAGCATTGTGAAGGTCAAGAAACACGGTAAACAGTTCAGGGATAAAGTTGTGGAGAAGTTTAAAGCAGGGTTAGGTTATAAAAAATATCCCAAGCTTTGAACATCTCACGGAGCACTGTTCAATCCATCATCCAAAAATGAAAAAGAGACATGGCCGTCCACCTAAACTGACAGGCCAGGCAAGAAGAGCATTAATCAGAGAAGCAGCCAAGTGGCCCATGGTAACTCTGGAGGAGCTGCAGAGATCCACAGCTCAGGCTGGAAAATCTGTCTACAGGACAACTATTAGTCGTGCACTCCACAAATCTGGCCTTTATGGAAGAGAGGCAAGAAAAAAGCCATTTTTGAAAGAAAGCCATAAACAGTCCCGTTTTCAGTTTGCGAGAAGCCATATGGGGGACATAGAAAACATGTAGAAGCAGGTGCTCTGGTCAGATGAGACCAACATTTAACTTTTTGGCCTAAAAGCAAAACACTATGTATGATGGAAAACTAACACTGCGCAACACCCTGAATACACTATCCCCACCGTGAAATATGGTGGTGGCAGCATCATGTTGTGGGGATGCTTTTCTTCCAGAGGGACATAGAGGCTGGTCAGAGTTGATGGGAAGATGATTGGAGCCAAATACAGGGCAATCTTAGAAGAAATCCTGTTAGAGTCTGCAAAAGACTTGAGATTGGGGCGGAGGTTCACCTTCCAGCAGGACGACCCTAAACATACAGCCAGAGCTACAATGGAATGGTTTAGATCAGTGGCGGCTGGTGCTCAAAATTTTTGGGGGGCGCAAACAAATGAAAAAAAAAAAAAACATCAATTGCAGCCTCACTGTGCCCATCAATTGCCGCCACTGTGCCCATCAAACGTAGCCACTGTGCCATAAAATTGTCGCTACTGTGCCATAAAATTGTCGCCACTGTGCCATGCCATCAAAAGCAGCCACTGTGCCATGCTATCAAACGCAGCCACTGTGCCTATTAATTGTCACCACTGTGCCATGCTATCAAAAGCAGCCACTGTGCCATCAATTGTTGCCACTGTGCCCAATAATTGTCGCCACTCTGCCCATCAATTGTCGCCACTGTGCCATGCCATCAATTGTCGCCACTGTGCCATGCCATTGTCACCACTGTGCCCATCAATTGTCGACACTATGCCATGCCAAATGCAGCCACTGTGCCATCAATTGTCGCCACTGTGCCCATCAATTGTCGCCACTGTGCCATGCCATCATTTGTCACCAATGTGCCATGCCATTGTCGCCACTGTGCCCATCAATTGTCGCCACTGTGCCATGCAAAACGCAGCCACTGTGCCATGCCATTGTCGCCACTGTGCCCATCAATTGCCACCAGTTTGCCCCTAAAATGCCGCCAGTTTGCCCCCCTTCCTGCCTGGCACTTACCTTTCTCGGTCAGCCATCCTCGGATCCTCCTCCATGATCCCTCAATGTAGTCCCGCCCTCGATGTCACTTCAGCCAATCAGGTTACCGGTAACCAGATCCGGGGAACCTGATTGGCTGAGATGCGTGTCAGTGTTAACCAAGGAATGCACCCCCTGTGCATCCCCTGGTTAACTTTTTGGTAGCCAATTACAGCCCTCAGGCTGTAATCGGAAAGCCTATCAGAGCCGCTGGCTCTGATAGACACTTCCACAGCCAACCAGCTGCCGTTATCCAGATGGCCGGCGCTCGCCAGGGGGCCGGCCATCTGAATAGTGGTCAGCAGCGGCGACAATACATACATTCATGCAATGCATGAATGTATGTATTGTTTTTCAGTGGCGGTGCAGGAGCCCTCTATGGACGCACCCCCACTGGTTTAGATCAAAGCATATTCATGTGTTAGAATGGCCCAGACCTAAATCCAAGTGAGAATCTGTGGCAAGACTTGAAAATTGCTGTTCACAGACGTTCTCCATCCAATCTGACAGAGCTTGAGCTATTTTGCAAAGAAGTATGGGCAAAAATGTCACTCTAGATGTGCAAAGCTGGTAGAGACATACCCAAAAAGACTTGCAGCTGTAATTGCAGCGAAAGGTGGTTCTACAAAGTATTGACTTAGAGGGGCCTGAATATAAATGCATTCCACACTTTTCAGATATTTATTTGTAAAAAAAAAAAATTGAAAACCATTTATCATTTTCCTTCCACTTCACAATTATGTGCCACTTGGTGTTGGTCTATCACATAAAATCCCAATAAAATACATTTACATTTTTGGTTGTAACATGAAAAATGTGGAAAATTGCAAGGTGTATGACTACTTTTTCAAGGCACTGTATATACTGTACCTGTATATAAACACTATTACTTGTATCCAATTCAGTAGGCTTTGGACTAAAATACTGTACCTAATTCAGCAATTGATAAATTTGCAACGTATTAATGCATATACACATGTTAAATGTATTACTATGATTCAAATACACACAAGGCAGCTGAAGTTATGACTTAGACACATTTCTCAGTTCAGGGTTCAATTTTTGCTACTGGCAGATTTGCCTTTGTAGATGGAATGTGAGGCTGGTTTTGGAATGGAACTGTACAGCTGGATAGAATAATGAACTGAAAATGTGCCATGATTACAGCTGTCACACAGTGAATGTCTGAAATGACAATGATTCAGGGAGAGGCTGGGCCTAATTCTTTCCTAAATCTAATTACAAAATATTTCTATGACAGGTGCATACAATATTTATGAAATAATTTTCTGCTATGTGTGTAAAAAATAGGTAAGAATAGTTTAAAGTGATATTAAAGTAATTTGTTGCTGATTGAGATGTTAACAGCTGAACTTAAATGCTTTTGCTGTTTTTACAATTTTTCTTCTCTGAGCTTTCTCCCCATACTGCCCCCCCAGCCGCGTTGCCCGAATCCAGGTATGTGGGTTTTAGTTTTTTCAAATTTGCTTTGACTGACAACATGTGCAGATGAAAAGTTGGCCCTTCGATTTGCATATTAATGAAACAGTGCAATCAGAAAGTAACAATATTGTTATATTTTATTTCTCAATTAAGCTTCTGAACCGTGTTCTGAACTATTCAGAAACTTTGATTTACAGAGCTGTTTAGAAGCATTGATTTACAGGGATTTAGAAAGCAAGTTCTGGCTGGGATTTGCTGGCAAGTGAGGCAGGGGGAGCAGCAGCAGAAGGAGAGGGAAAATTTACTTCAATGAGGATTCTGTAGGCCCTTGCTGTATGCCCAAAGTTTGCAACTGGTTAATGAAATGGTGATGAATTTGATTTTTAATTTAGGTCGTCATCATATTTATGAAATGACAGTTCTCATCATTTAAAGCCAATCATTTTTTCTTTTAAAGACATTTTTTTTTTCTATTAAACATAGGTATATTAGTCCAAAAAGCTTCTTATTTGCCCTTCTGATTAAATTTTACTCAATTACTGAGACCTGACTTTGTGTGCCCAATCCACTTCATTCCATGGCTCCGTGAGCCTGCCTTAAAGTGGTTCTAAAGGCAAAATGGTTTGTACATTAATGCATTTTCTGCATTAAGGTAAAAATAACTTTTAATAGCATCTCCCCCAGCACCCCCTCTAAACACTTACCTTAGTCCATTATCGATCCAGCGCTATCCCAATCTTCAGCAGCTCTTCTCCCCTCCTCCTGGTGTCATAGACTTTGTTGATAGCAGCGAGACCCATTGGCTCCTGCTGCTGTCAATCAAATTCTGTAAGGAGGGAGTGGGGGGGGGCAGGGTTGAGCCTTGCTGTCTGTATCTATAGATGCAAACAGACCAGCTTGGGAGTGAGCCCGCATGTCTGCCCCAATATCAAGTGGTTTGCTATGGTGGCAGACACAGATGAGGAAGAGCCAAGATTGCTGTGGACACCAGAAGAGAATGTTTCGAGGCTGCTCTGTGCAAAAACCATTGCACAGAGCAGGTAATTATAAAGTTTTTAATTTTTGTGAAAAAAAAAAAAATTGGTTTAGAACTGCTGTATTGGCTAAAAAGACAGTCTTAAAAGAGAACTATGGTGCATCAAATGTCCAATAATGTGATTTTCACGCACCATAAGATGCCACAATGTTCAAAGTGACAATGCAATATACAGGTGATACTCGAATATCGTGCAAAAGTTCATTTATTTCACTAATGCAACTTAAAAGGTGAAACTAATATATGAGATAGACTCATTACATGCAAAGAAAGATAGTCCAAGTCGTGATTTGTCATAATTGTGATGATTATGGCTTACAGCTCATGAAAACCCCAAATCCACAATCTCAGAAAATTAGAATATTGTAAAAAGATGCAATATTCTAGGCTCAAAGTGTCCCACTCTAATCAGCTAATTAAGCCATAACACCTGCAAAGGGTTCCTGAGCCTTTAAATGGTCTGGTTCAGTAGGAATCACAATCATGGGAAAGACTGCTGACCTGACAGTTGTGCACAAAACCATCATTGACACCCTCCATAAGGAGGGAAAGCCTCAAAAGGTAACTGCAAAAGAAGTTGGATGTTCCCAAAGTGCTGTATCAAAGCACATTAATAGAAAGTTATGTGGAAGGGAAAAGTGTGGAAGAAAAATGTGCACAAGCAGCAGGGATGACCGCAGCCTGGAGAGGATTGTCAGGAAAAGGCCATTCAAAAGTGTTGGGGACTTTCACAAGGAGTGGACTGAGGCTGGAGTCAGTGCATCAAGAGACCCCACACACAGACGGATCCTGGACATGGGCTTCAAATGTCGTATTCCTCTTGTCAAGCCACTCCTGAAAAACAAACAATGTCAAAACGTCTTATCTGGGCTAAAGAAAAACAGACCTGGTCTGTTGCTCAGTGGTCCAAAGTCCTCTTTTCTGATGAGAGCAAATTTTGCATCTCATTTGGAAACCAAGGACCCAGAGTATGGAGGAAGAATGGAATGGCACACACTGCAAGATGTTTGAAGTCCAGTGTGAAGTTTCCACAGTCTGTGTTGATTTGGGGAGCCATGTCATCTGCTGGTGTTGGTCCACTGTGCTTCATTAAGTCCAGGGTCAACGCAGCCGTCTGCCAGGAGATTTTGGAGCACTCCATGCTTCCTTCCGCAGAGGAGCTCTATGGGGATGCTGACTTAATTTTCCAGCAGAACTTGGCACCTGCCCACACTGCCAAAAGCACCAAAACCTAGTTCAATGACCGTGGGATTACTGTGCTGGATTGGCCAGAAAACTCGCCTGACCTGAACCCTATAGAGAATCTATGGGGCATTGCGAAGAGAAAGATGAGAGACATGAGACCGAACAATGCAGAAGAGCTGAAGGCCACTATTGAAGCATCCTGGTCTTCCATAACACCTCAGCAGTGCCACAGGCTGATAGCTTCCATGCCACGCCGCATTGAGGCAGTAATTGCTACAAAAGGGGCCCAAACTAAGTACTGAGTACATATGCATGCTTATACTTTTCAGAGGTCCGATATTGTTCTATGTACAATCCTTGTTTTATTGATTGCATGTAATATTCAAATTTTCTGAGATTGT
Source organism: Rana muscosa (assembly GCA_029206835.1). Classification (NCBI taxonomy): domain Eukaryota; kingdom Metazoa; phylum Chordata; class Amphibia; order Anura; family Ranidae; genus Rana; species Rana muscosa. The sequence continues at coordinate 1,013,192,479 of CM055116.1, forward strand.
GGATTTGGGGTTTTCATGAGCTGTAAGCCATAATCATCACAATTATGACAAATCACAGCTTGAACTATCTTGCTTTGCATGTAATGAGTCTATCTCATATATTAGTTTCACCTTTAAAGTTGCATTAGTGAAATAAATGAACTTTTGCAGGATATTCTAATTATTCGAGTATCACCTGTATAATCATGGTGCTCTAACAAAGAAAGTTCATATACAAAAGTGCTTGTGTGAAGAAAAATAGAATCCAATGAATCCAGATCATGAACAACTTCCACCATCCGTAGTGTGCCTGTGGTTTGCCCTAGCCTCTCACCTCACCCCTACAGGTCTTGTTGTGCTTATGTATAATATGTGTCTCCCGGCTCCAGACAATGAATTCCTACTCCTGGGGCCTCCAATCAGACAGGGCACAATTTCCACGGATACCAACGATAGACAGGTCCTCACTGGAGAACAGCTCTGTTTCATCCTGGTCCTCGGAACGACGGCGGAAGACACATATTATACATAAGCACAATTAGACCCGTAGGGGTCTTTATCTGAGGTGAGAGGCTGGGGCTGGGGCAAATCACAGGCGCACTACGGATGGTGGAAGTTGTTCATGAGCTGGATTGATTGGATTCTATTTTTCTTCAAGCACTTTTGTATATGAACTTTCTTTGATTGAGCACTTTATTAATTGAAGATTATTTGATGTTATTGAGTGAGCGCCACATATACCTTTATTTAATTATCACTGTGTGGGAACACCTTTTCATGTTGGCAGCTACTTAGCTTTATTTATATTTATAGTTATTTAGTTTGCACATTAGTTTATTCACTAGTAAAAGACAAGTTCATACTTACCTAGGTGGATGCAGCATCGGTCCGATGCTACATCTGTCCCCCGGCGCCTCTACACTGAAAACCGAGCGATTGAACACAGCTGATTGCTCAGTTTTTCCTCTCATCGGGAACAGCGATCAGTGATGTGTCATTTGTAGCCACGCCCCCTAACAGTTAGAATCACTCCCTAGGACACACTTAACCCCTTCAGCGCCCCCTACAGGTTAACCCCTACAATGCCAGTGTCATTTTTACAGTAATCAGTGAATTTTTATAGCACTGATCGCTGTAAGAATGACAATGGTCCCAAAATGGTGTCAAAAGTGTCCGATGTGTCCGCCATAATGTTGCAGTCATGATAAAAATCGCTGATCACCGCCATTACTAGTAAAAAAAAAACATTAACAAAAATGCCATAAAACTATCCCCTATTTTGTAGACGCTATAACTTTTGCACAAACCAATCAATAAACGCTTACTTAAGAATACGTATCGGCCTAAACTGAGGAAAAAAAGTTTTTTTTTTATATATTTTTGGGCGGTATTTATTATAGCAAAAAGTAAAAATATTGCATTTTTTTCAAAATTGTCACTCTATTTTTGTTTATAGCGCAAAAAATAAAAACCGCAGAGGTGATCAAATACCACCAAAAGAAAGATCTATTTGTGGGAAAAAAAGGACGTCAATCTTGTTTGGGAGCCACGTTGCACGACTGCGCAATTGTCAGTTAAAGCGACGCAGTGCAGAATTGCAAAAAGTGGCCTGGTCTTTGGCCAGCCAAATGGTCTGGGGCTTAAGTGGTTAATAAAAACAAGTGTAGCGGGGTGTCACTTTATGATGCTCACAGAGACTATGTTTCATCAAGTGAATCCGGATATCTCCTGGTTTTTTATTGGATAATATGCTGACCGCTGCTTGACTATGAGTAGGGAAGTGCATTTGTGGTACTGGGAGAGTTGGACTCCAATGGCGAGGATACTACACAGACTACTGTACCCACAGTGCAACTGAACATCCATCGTGCATTGCCCGGCGCAAGGTCTGCTGGGGTTGGGTTATTTAAGGGAAGGAGGAGCAACGCACGGTCTCTTTGGACATCGCTCGCCCAGCAAGTGGGAGCCTGTGTTGGGGCCTGTCGTGCTCATCTAGGCCAGAGAGTTTGGGCCTACCGAATCTGGGAAAGCCTGCTTGCCCGAGAGGGAGAGACCTCATCCAGAGAGCCTGCTGACATCTCGGAGCTTCCAAGAGTCGAGTCACCTTCACCTTCCCTATCGTTTCTCTGGAAGATCGGAGACTACGGGTGACCGGGAGATCGTGGGCTAGAGCCTAGCAGCGGGATCGGTTAAGCGGATTGGTCTGGTCGGGTGAGAGAGCACTTGCTCAGGATTCTTAACTGTTTGTTAGGCCCGAGACCCCTTGCATAGGGCCCATCGCCATTACAGCAGTGTGTTGCGCAGTTAAAGTTTGGCGCATCATTGCCTGTGACTTTAGGCCCTAAACTATAGCAGGATCACAGCTAACGGTGGATGCCCCTTGGATTACAAATATAAAAGTGCACCAACGTTGCTAGCAAAGACCCTTTCTATCAGAAAAACTGTGTGTGTGTGAAATAGTCAGGCCTGACTGTAACTCACGGAGACATTGTTTGGGCGCAATACTGCCCACGAGGGGGAAGCTCGCAAGCGTAGTTCTTTTAAAGACATTTGTGTATAAGATTTGTATGCCTTGATATTGGTTACATTGTGCATAACTTTGACTTTGCAGGGCCCTGCATATGTAAATGTTTATCTGTCAACCTAACCTTTTCCTATCTAGTAAAGATATTTTATGGTTAAGCAAACATGTGTGGAGTATTAACTGTTCCAGAGAGAGACGGTCAACACTGGTACTCTAGTTCTGAACGGTGAATGTATACTTTATTGTGGTATTCATTGTTAGTAGGTTCCACAATCTCATTTGTTTAACCGCTGTGCCAGTGGAGGGTCAGAGCTAGTTTCTTGGGGGGTTGACAGCAGTAAGGTACAGGCCCAAAATAATAACAGCAGCTCTCTTAAGTGGGGGTGTGCTACACTAGTATGGCAGCTGATAGGGATTAGCCAAGAAGCCAGGCCCTAAAAGTAAAATGAAATCAGAGAGTGGCATAGAAAAGGCTTTTCTTGTGTTGTCTGCTCTTAACTATGACTTTTCCTTTTTAAAAGTTAAAAACTAAGTACAGGTATAATCCGAACAACATGATGTTCTGTACATTTCTATTTGTGACTCATAAAGATTAGTGGTAATAGAATGTGCAGGCCTATTGCTGTTCTGTTCTCTTAACAGACATATACGGTAAGTTTGATCTGTCTGCTATAATTGTATTCTGACATTACTTAAAGCAATCAGGTAGTGAAATACAAGTATAGCGCTTACCACCCTCTCCTCCTTGTCTTTCGGCTCCTCGCAGGAGGAAAGGGCACACCCAGCTCTATATGCCCGTACCCTCCTGTGTGAGGAGGTTGAGCGGTGTTGTGATGGGTCTCCGCAGCCAGATACTCCCTCCGAATGGTTCTTATCTCTATAGCTAATAAAGACAAGTCTCTATTTCCCCCAATGACTTCAATGTCCTCACCAGCTGTAACTCCAACGTAGAGTTTATTTCTCTTAGACAACAGTCTCTGATAGGAAAGGTTGGAGAAAGAACAGGACAGCATAAGGTGTGGGAGAGGTCCAGGCACAAACGTAATACGCTTCACTGCTCGGCTTCTCAAGCAACTTAGCCCATTTGGATAGTCTCCCTAGATAGGGACTAGCAGCCAAAATGGTACTCAAACTGATCACCCAATCACTATTCAAACTGGCACACGGGTCTCTGCCACAGACCTGGTGGACTTGGTCTCTGCCACAGACCTGGTGAACTTGGTTTCTTTAAAGCTTGGCCTCTTTGTAAGGAGAAGACATCTCTCCAGAGAGTTACCGGGCCCCTTCCTTCACTGTGACTTCTCACCAGTCCCTCGGAACGGTCCTCCCCCAGCCTCCTCGTCTAAGATGCGGGTCCCCTCGCAAGGCGGCACCCTGAGATTCCTCGATCCTTGATGGGCCCCAGCCGAAGATGCTGGGCCCAAGGCCTTTAGTTGCAGCCCCAGGGCTAAAGGTGCCTGGGACTGATTCACCGACCTCCGCCCCTGGGCCAAAGGTGCCCAGGGCGGACAGGAACACAACACTCTCCCTGGGAGTAGGACTCTCGACGACGAACCAAAACCCTGAACAGGCAGCATCTGCCCCTATTATATCCTCTCCCAGCATACACAGCAGGCCGACCACTCCCACTGTATGGTTGCCGAGAGGGGATACACAAGGCACAGCACTGTATCAGCAGTTCAACCCCGGCCCACTATGGCAGCGCCACCTGCAGGCCACAGGGAACAGTACACAGATACTCTTTCTGCAGACAAAATGGTTGATAATGTCCTAACAATTTAGGTGTTTGAGCATAACTACCACTCAAACACCACCTCTAAATTGAGGACCCCGCTACACAAGTGTAAGCAAAATGGAAGTATAATGACAGTGATAAGTGACGATAAAACACAAAGAAAAGACATCTTAGTAAAGTTTAATGCATGGTGTGATGTATTTAACGGTCTCAAATTTCACACATATGTCACAGGCATATGAAAATATAGTGCTACCTGCAATTTTGCAAAAGGATAAACCAAGACACAAACTATGTAATAGAGTTACATTTATTTGTGCATAGAAATGTGCCTGTATACTTATTTTTGGAGTCAGCAGGATCTAAGCACGCTAGAGCGCATTAGAATAAAACAAGTCAGGTTCTGTGGGTCACTACTTTGCAAGAGGAAGAATTCATTATCCTGAAATACTCTGAGGACAACTGTTCTGCTGTAGAGATAGATTTGTGAAAGATGGATGAACATGTATAGAAACCAATTCTTGTAAGAATAAACTTTATGAATCTACAGCTAACAGAAAGTGTTCCCTTGTCAATAACATGTCACACTGCAATCACCTCTAGCTTCTGCTAGTCATAGCATAGTATTCATATACAGGGGAGTTAAGGATAAGCAGGGAAAATACAGCCTAAACCCTGTGATTACAACAATGCAAATCTATTCAGGAAGTCGGTTATTGAAGTTTGTATTAGAATCTAGGCTGTACTGTCTGCATGATAGAAGTTAAATTTAGGGGTTGGTCTGAGCTAGTAGCCAGGCTCAGACCACTTTGATTTGTTAGTATTCGCTTCTGCCTATGTGATGTAGCCTGACGCACAGTTCCCTGTGGCCTGTAGGTGGCACTGCCATATCAGGTCAGGGTTGAACCGTGGGTGACATTGCTATGCCTTAGGGTGTCCTCTCTCGGCAGCAGTACGTGGGCGTGGTTGGCCTGCTGTGCGTGCTGGGAGAGGATACATAAGGGGCAGACACCATTCTTTTGGGGAGTTGGTGGGAGTCTGAAGTGTGAGCGGTTCGCACCACCCGGCCCTCCAGGCCAGGGGTGCGCGCGTGCATGGGTCTCAGGCATCTTTAGCCTGGGGCTGCAACTCCACTAGTAGGCCCAGCACCTTAAGCTGGGGCCTACCTCCAAAAGAAGAATCCCAGGGTGCCCGGGAAAGGGTGGACCCGCTCTAAGAAGAGGAGACCGGGGGAGGACCTTTCTGATGGACCGGTGAGAGTTCACAGTGAAAGAGAGGCCTGGTTACCTTCTGGAGGGATTCAAAGATCCACCAAAGGCCTTGCAACGATCTATCACTGGCACCTGTCCTTGTGTTGCAACAGCTGAGAAGTTTGGGACTTAAAGATTTTGTGGCAGAGGATCTCCCGATCGTATCTCAAGGAAAACCTAAAGTGAACGTTTGAGCATATCTCCGGCTGCTAGGATCCGCTCTTACAGGGGACTATCCGGGTGAGCTAAACCTACTCGGGATCGAGTAGCGACTATCATACCAGTTTGTGCCTGGACCTATCTCCCAAACCTTGCTGTCCTTTCTCTCATCCACCTTTCCTGTCTGCTGAATTTGAACTACTTGCCTGTGAAATAAACTCAGCGTTGGAGTTAAAATGGTGTGGACATTGGCCTTATTGCGGAATAATAGAGACTTGTCCCTATACTCTAGGGGATGAGAACCAGTCTGCTGGGAGAACCTGCTGCAGGACCCAAAATTGTTAACACCGCTCAACCTCCTCAAACAGGAAGGTACGGGCATATAGCGCGGTGTGCCTTGACCTGCAAGGCAGGAAAAGGTCCGTGTGCTACAGAAGTGTCACATTTTGTACACCTTTTGAAAAAAGTAATAGACCTTCAGAAAGAAAATATGCTAAATGTATGCTAATATTTAAAAGTCAGTGTTTTATAGGTTATACCAATTACAGAAATCTGCTGTCAGCAAGGTTAAAACCCAGTTCCGGGCACAACAAAAAATGAACCACTGCAGTGCCCCCCTCACACAGTAAGGGTTAAATGCTTGTTAAGTCTAAGGGAACGCTGTTACATACCATTTTCCTCACTTCAGCAGGTTTGATCTATTGAACTCCGCAGTCTCCTCTGTGAGATGGTCACGGTCACACTCCTACCACCACTACATGCAATACAGGTTTAATAGCCCTGCACTGTACATGATGATACCAAGGGTCCTGCAACAGACCGGTGCTTGAGGGAGAGAAGAACAATGCTCGAGTCTGCTGGAGTGGATAGTTAGATAAGTAATAAAGCCTGTTCTGCAATCCTCTAGACAGTGGCGGCTGCTATTTTTTTTTTCTGGGGGGCTGGCAAACAACCACCCCCCTGCAGCACCTTAACCCCCCCGCGCTGTTTGCCGGTCCACCGGCACTTACCCGATCGGCGGGCACATCGGGGATCATCGGGCAGAGGGACAGGCTGTGCAGGCATCTTGCAGCATCTTCCATGTCCTCTTCCCTTCTGAGATCACGGCAGCTTCCGCCGTGCATCTCCTCCCCTCCTCTCCAATAGGATCGCCTAACCTTTAAGCCAATCGGGAAATGGGTAACAGACCCGCGCTTCCTGATTGGCAGAGAGGTGATTCAGTGTTAGAAATGCAAATATTAATTTGGTTTTCTAACATATCTGGGTGGACTCCGAGCACAATGCTCTGCGCTCCGAGTCCATCCTATTTTGAATCAGGTGCTTAAAAAATACACACCCGCCGCTGTAATTCAGGTGCCTGGTGCCAGAAAAGGGGTCGGATGCCTGAATAGGGGGTGGCAGCGGCAGCCATGGATAGATTCATGTTGTGCATGAATCTATCCATTATTCATAGAGGGGGTGCGAGGATAGAGGGGGCGGTGCCCGTGCGCCCTTATTGCACGGGCCGCCACGGCCTCTAGAATTAATTAATATTTATATGCAGTGAATCTGGGAAGACAGAAAAATGTGAGCTGGTTTTTAAAGGTTCGAATTCCATGGCTGTCATCCTTATTCTTGCTGCACTCTCTAGTGAGTCACTGACCCAGAAGAGGTATGCAGGCTTTTCAGACCTCATTGGCTAAATGCTTGTTACAGACCAGTGAAGCCATTGTAGTGAAGCCAGTATTAAGATGACAGTATCTTTAAAAACAAATCTGCCAGTGTAGCTCCTATATCTCTGTAGCGGCCTCCTCACTCCCCTCTTTGCATCAGCTTGTCTTTCTCTTGTCTAAGGGTACCTTAGAGGGGAGAGAGCGGGGTCACCACGCCAAGCCTTCACCACATGATGTCTGTGCGGTGTAAGCAAAGTTCTTTCTCTACCTTCGGGTCAGTGTTGTGCACCTGGAGTTACCTTGAACAATGTACACCAGAAAAGAGCCCCACACCATTAAAGTCCAACACTCCTTTATTCTTCTCGAGTGAACAGCACAATCAGTTAGACTCCCTTAAAGAACAGAACAAACAAGGAGGTGTGGATGCGAGTAGGCCCAGACACCATGAACTCTCCACTTTCCTCCCTGAAAACGGGCTGAGGTCGCCGAGCGGAGGGGGGGGGGGGGGTTCCTTCCAGGCGGTCTCCGATGGGAGGCTCACCTGTCACTGGCAATCTGCTGCACCAGGTCTTCAAGTGAGTATCTCCCCCGGTCCATTACGCCTTCCGGATTCGGGTACCCAATCCCTGGGTTCCCTAGGACCTCCTTCCCTCGCGGAACTCGGTGTTGGGCACTGAGCTCCAGACCTCCATCCGAGTACCTCACCCCAGGCTAAAGGTGCCTGGGATGGAACACGACCTCCGGATGTCCTCTAGGCCTAGGCCACCTAGAGGACAGACACGAACCACCACCCTCAGGCTGAAGGTGCCTGGGACTCAACCCCGTGACAAAGATGGCCGGCCCCTTTATACCCTCTCCCAGCAAGCACGGCGGGTTCCCCGCCCCACCATACCGCTGTCGAGGGAGGACAAAAAGGAGGCACGGCACACAGCAATGGTTCAACCCCAGCCCAGGGCGACAGCGCCACCTGCTGGGCCGCAAGGAACTGCACATCGCTGGTGTCTCTGCCAGTTTTAAATAGAGAGAAAAGTGTATACCTGATACATCTCTATTCTCACAATCTTTAAATCAGAACTCAAATCAAGGACAAACATCAACCTTAGCCTTAGTTCAGCTTTGTTTTGATTATCAGTGTTTTTGAGTTTTACATCTTTCCGAGTGGCAACTCAGTTGCCTAAATCCTGGAACCCTGGAGGACATGACTAAATGCAAATTAGCTGTTCACTTTGCAAGGGAAGTTGCACTTTGCAAGGGAATTTTCAACAGAACTTAGCGAATGCAGTGAAATTTCATTTTGCAAAGAATACCTAATCATATGTTAGGAACATAAATTTTGTTTGCACATGGTTGGATGATGGAAGTCAACAGTGCTTCATCTCATTAGCTACGCTCTAGGGAAATTGTCTTATCAAGGGCAACTTCCCTTGCAAATGAATCAGTCTTTTTGGCTTTAAAATAATCAAACTCTTTAGTGGCTAGGTATACCTGAACTCAATACACTTGGGAACACAGGGGAGCTCTTCTCTTACCTCCTATTGGGTAATCACTCTGCAGTATTGGGTGTTGGTCTGGTTCATCTTCCATTGTCTATGTAATAATCACTGCATTCCCTTTATCCCCAAGGAGTCTGGAAAAATACTTTCTGTTGTCAGCAGAAGTCTGATGATATCACCTCAGCCTATGTAAAGTTACTAACTAAGTCACTAAAAGGGCTGCATTTTAAGATAAAAGGTACAGATTTTTTTTTAAAGTATATTCTTGCTGAATATTGTGTCGTGAATTTATTCATGCAGATTTGTAAACTTTGTGAAAGGTTCACTTTAACATACAGTTATTTTACTTTGAGGAATGACCGCTTCCATGGGTTTATTGTTTTTATGTTGAAGTTCTGTTTTCACATAATCTCAGCACAGTGAAGAAAAAATATGATCTTTGTTCTACATACTGTGCAAATTTAACACAAGTGGCTGATTTATAGGGATGAGCTTCGTGTTCGAGTCGAACATACGTTCGACTCGAACATCGGCTGTTCGATCGTTCGACGAAGATCGAACGATTTGGGCCTTTCGCGCCAAATTCGAGTGACGCGAACGGCCCACAATGCACTACGCCATCGCAGTGTCATCCAGGCGCTGTGATTGGCCAAGCATGCACTGTGACCCCGCATGCTTGGCCAATCACAGCGCCGGCAGCGAGGAGAGCAATGATTGGCCACAGGCAGGATGCCTGTGGCCAATTATTGCTGATGGGGTTTAGTACACGCCCCACACTATAAAAGGCCGCCAGCGCGGCGGCCTTGTGTAGTGTGTTCCGGAGCAGGGAAAGAGAAGCATAGGCAGGGACAGTGTCATTATTTTTCCTTTACTATTCCTGGATTCCTTGTGTTTAGGGACAAATAAGGATAGGTAGGGAGAATGTCAGTGACAGTGTGCTATTCTGTGCTAATCCTTGTTTGTAGGGACAGAGAGGTACAGTGAGGGAAAGTGTCAGTGTGCTATTCTGTTCTAAAACTATTTTGCTGAACCATATTTTCAATCATTGAGTTTAGGGACAGAGAGGTACAGTGAGGGAAAGTGTCAGTGTGCTATTCTGTTCTAAAACTATTTTGCTGAACCATATTTTCAATCCTTGAGTTGAGGGACAGAGAGGTACAGTAAGTGAAACTGACAGTGTGCTATTCTGTTCTAAACCAATTTTGCTGTTCCATATTTTCAATCCTTGAGTTTAGGGACAGAGAAGGACACTCGTAGAAATTATCAGTGTGCTATTCTGTGCTAAATCTTGTTTGTAGGGAGGGACAGAGTAGGACAGTGAGGGAAAGTGTCAGTGTGCTATTCTGTTCTAAAACTATTTTGCTGAACCATATTTTCAATCCTTGAGTTGAGGGACAGAGAGGTACAGTGAGTGAAACTGACAGTGTGCTATTCTGTTCTAAACCAATTTTGCTGTTCCATATTTTCAATCCTTGAGTTTAGGGACAGAGAAGGACACTCGTAGAAATTATCAGTGTGCTATTCTGTGCTAAATCTTGTTTGTAGGGAGGGACAGAGTAGGACAGTGAGGGAAAGTGTCAGTGTGCTATTCTGTTCTAAAAATATTTTGCTGAACCATATTTTCAATCCTTGAGTTGAGGGACAGAGAGGTACAGTGAGTGAAACTGACAGTGTGCTATTCTGTTCTAAACCAATTTTGCTGTTCCATATTTTCAATCCTTGAGTTGAGGGACAGAGAGGTACAGTGAGTGAAACTGACAGTGTGCTATTCTGTTCTAAACCAATTTTGCTGTTCCATATTTTCAATCCTTGAGTTTAGAGACAGAGAAGGACACTCGTAGAAATTATCAGTGTGCTATTCTGTGCTAAATCTTGTTTGAAGGGAGGGACATGGTAGGACAGTGAGGGAAAGTGTCAGTGTGCTATTCTGTTCTAAAACTATTTTGCTGAACCATATTTTCAATCCTTGAGTTGAGGGACAGAGAGGTACAGTGAGTGAAACTGACAGTGTGCTATTCTGTTCTAAACCAATTTTGCTGTTCCATATTTTCAATCCTTGAGTTGAGGGACAGAGAGGTACAGTCAGTGAAACTGACAGTGTGCTATTCTGTTCTAAACCAATTTTGCTGTTCCATATTTTCAATCCTTGAGTTGAGGGACAGAGAGTTACAGTGAGTGAAACTGACAGTGTGCTATTCTGTTCTAAACCAATTTTGCTGTTCCGTATTTTCAATCCTTGAGTTTAGGGACAGAGAAGGACACTCGTAGAAATTATCAGTGTGCTATTCTGTGCTAAATCTTGTTTGTAGGGAGGGACAGAGTAGGACAGTGAGGGAAAGTGTCAGTGTGCTATTCTGTTCTAAAACTATTTTGCTGAACCATATTTTCAATCCTTGAGTTGAGGGACAGAGAGGTACAGTGAGTGAAACTGACAGTGTGCTATTCTGTTCTAAACCAATTTTGCTGTTCCATATTTTCAATCCTTGAGTTGAGGGACAGAGAGGTACAGTCAGTGAAACTGACAGTGTGCTATTCTGTTCTAAACCAATTTTGCTGTTCCATATTTTCAATCCTTGAGTTGAGGGACAGAGAGTTACAGTGAGTGAAACTGACAGTGTGCTATTCTGTTCTAAACCAATTTTGCTGTTCCATATTTTCAATCCTTGAGTTGAGGGACAGAGAGGTACAGTCAGTGAAACTGACAGTGTGCTATTCTGTTCTAAACCAATTTTGCTGTTCCGTATTTTCAATCCTTGAGTTTAGGGACAGAGAAGGACACTCGTAGAAATTATCAGTGTGCTATTCTGTGCTAAATCTTGTTTGTAGGGAGGGACAGAGTAGGACAGTGAGGGAAAGTGTCAGTGTGCTATTCTGTTCTAAAACTATTTTGCTGAACCATATTTTCAATCCTTGAGTTGAGGGACAGAGAGGTACAGTGAGTGAATTTGACAGTGTGCTATTCTGTTCTAAACCAATTTTGCTGTTCCATATTGTCAATCCTTGAGTTGAGGGACAGAGAGGTACAGTGAGTGAAACTGACAGTGTGCTATTCTGTTCTAAACCAATTTTGCTGTTCCATATTTTCAATCCTTGAGTTTAGGGACAGAGAAGGACACTCGTAGAAATTATCAGTGTGCTATTCTGTGCTAAATCTTGTTTGTAGGGAGGGACAGAGTAGGACAGTGAGGGAAAGTGTCAGTGTGCTATTCTGTTCTAAAACTATTTTGCTGAACCATATTTTCAATCCTTGAGTTGAGGGTCAGAGAGGTACAGTGAGTGAAACTGACAGTGTGCTATTCTGTTCTAAACCAATTTTGCTGTTCCATATTTTCAATCCTTGAGTTGAGGGACAGAGAGGTACAGTCAGTGAAACTGACAGTGTGCTATTCTGTTCTAAACCAATTTTGCTGTTCCATATTTTCAATCCTTGAGTTGAGGGACAGAGAGGTACAGTGAGTGAAACTGACAGTGTGCTATTCTGTTCTAAACCAATTTTGCTGTTCCATATTTTCAATCCTTGAGTTGAGGGACAGAGAGGTACAGTCAGTGAAACTGACAGTGTGCTATTCTGTTCTAAACCAATTTTGCTGTTCCGTATTTTCAATCCTTGAGTTTAGGGACAGAGAAGAACACTCGTAGAAATTATCAGTGTGCTATTCTGTGCTAAATCTTGTTTGTAGGGAGGGACAGAGTAGGACAGTGAGGGAAAGTGTCAGTGTGCTATTCTGTTCTAAAACTATTTTGCTGAACCATATTTTCAATCCTTGAGTTGAGGGACAGAGAGGTACAGTGAGTGAAACTGACAGTGTGCTATTCTGTTCTAAACCAATTTTGCTGTTCCATATTTTCAATCCTTGAGTTGAGGGACAGAGAGGTACAGTGAGTGAAACTGACAGTGTGCTATTCTGTTCTAAACCAATTTTGCTGTTCCATATTTTCAATCCTTGAGTTTAGGGACAGAGAAGGACACTCGTAGAAATTATCAGTGTGCTATTCTGTGCTAAATCTTGTTTGTAGGGAGGGACAGAGTAGGACAATGAGGGAAAGTGTCAGTGTGCTATTCTGTTCTAAAACTATTTTGCTGAACCATATTTTCAATCCTTGAGTTGAGGGACAGAGAGGTACAGTGAGTGAAACTGACAGTATGCTATTCTGTTCTAAACCAATTTTGCTGTTCCATATTTTCAATCCTTGAGTTGAGGGACAGAGAGGTACAGTCAGTGAAACTGACAGTGTGCTATTCTGTTCTAAACCAATTTTGCTGTTCCATATTTTCAATCCTTGAGTTGAGGGACAGAGAGGTACAGTCAGTGAAACTGACAGTGTGCTATTCTGTTCTAAACCAATTTTGCTGTTCCATATTTTCAATCCTTGAGTTGAGGGACAGAGAGGTACAGTCAGTGAAACTGACAGTGTGCTATTCTGTTCTAAACCAATTTTGCTGTTCCATATTTTCAATCCTTGAGTTGAGGGACAGAGAGGTACAGTCAGTGAAACTGACAGTGTGCTATTCTGTTCTAAACCAATTTTGCTCTTCCATATTTTCAATCCTTGAGTTGAGGGACAGAGAGGTACAGTCAGTGAAACTGACAGTGTGCTATTCTGTTCTAAACCAATTTTGCTGTTCCGTATTTTCAATCCTTGAGTTTAGGGACAGAGAAGGACACTCGTAGAAATTATCAGTGTGCTATTCTGTGCTAAATCTTGTTTGTAGGGAGGGACAGAGTAGGACAGTGAGGGAAAGTGTCAGTGTGCTATTCTGTTCTAAAACTATTTTGCTGAACCATATTTTCAATCCTTGAGTTGAGGGACAGAGAGGTACAGTGAGTGAAACTGACAGTGTGCTATTCTGTTCTAAACCAATTTTGCTGTTCCATATTTTCAATCCTTGAGTTGAGGGACAGAGAGGTACAGTGAGTGAAACTGACAGTGTGCTATTCTGTTCTAAACCAATTTTGCTGTTCCATATTTTCAATCCTTGAGTTTAGGGACAGAGAAGGACACTCGTAGAAATTATCAGTGTGCTATTCTGTGCTAAATCTTGTTTGTAGGGAGGGACAGAGTAGGACAGTGAGGGAAAGTGTCAGTGTGCTATTCTGTTCTAAAACTATTTTGCTGAACCATATTTTCAATCCTTGAGTTGAGGGACAGAGAGGTACAGTGAGTGAAACTGACAGTGTGCTATTCTGTTCTAAACCAATTTTGCTGTTCCATATTTTCAATCCTTGAGTTGAGGGACAGAGAGGTACAGTCAGTGAAACTGACAGTGTGCTATTCTGTTCTAAACCAATTTTGCTGTTCCATATTTTCAATCCTTGAGTTGAGGGACAGAGAGGTACAGTGAGTGAAACTGACAGTGTGCTATTCTGTTCTAAACCAATTTTGCTGTTCCATATTTTCAATCCTTGAGTTGAGGGACAGAGAGGTACAGTCAGTGAAACTGACAGTGTGCTATTCTGTTCTAAACCAATTTTGCTGTTCCGTATTTTCAATCCTTGAGTTTAGGGACAGAGAAGGACACTCGTAGAAATTATCAGTGTGCTATTCTGTGCTAAATCTTGTTTGTAGGGAGGGACAGAGTAGGACAGTGAGGGAAAGTGTCAGTGTGCTATTCTGTTCTAAAACTATTTTGCTGAACCATATTTTCAATCCTTGAGTTGAGGGACAGAGAGGTACAGTGAGTGAAACTGACAGTGTGCTATTCTGTTCTAAACCAATTTTGCTGTTCCATATTTTCAATCCTTGAGTTGAGGGACAGAGAGGTACAGTGAGTGAAACTGACAGTGTGCTATTCTGTTCTAAACCAATTTTGCTGTTCCATATTTTCAATCCTTGAGTTTAGGGACAGAGAAGGACACTCGTAGAAATTATCAGTGTGCTATTCTGTGCTAAATCTTGTTTGTAGGGAGGGACAGAGTAGGACAATGAGGGAAAGTGTCAGTGTGCTATTCTGTTCTAAAACTATTTTGCTGAACCATATTTTCAATCCTTGAGTTGAGGGACAGAGAGGTACAGTGAGTGAAACTGACAGTATGCTATTCTGTTCTAAACCAATTTTGCTGTTCCATATTTTCAATCCTTGAGTTGAGGGACAGAGAGGTACAGTCAGTGAAACTGACAGTGTGCTATTCTGTTCTAAACCAATTTTGCTGTTCCATATTTTCAATCCTTGAGTTGAGGGACAGAGAGGTACAGTCAGTGAAACTGACAGTGTGCTATTCTGTTCTAAACCAATTTTGCTGTTCCATATTTTCAATCCTTGAGTTGAGGGACAGAGAGGTACAGTCAGTGAAACTGACAGTGTGCTATTCTGTTCTAAACCAATTTTGCTGTTCCATATTTTCAATCCTTGAGTTGAGGGACAGAGAGGTACAGTGAGTGAAATTGACAGTGTGCTATTCTGTTCTAAACCAATTTTGCTGTTCCATATTTTCAATCCTTGAGTTGAGGGACAGAGAGGTACAGTGAGTGAAACTGACAGTGTGCTATTCTGTTCTCAACCAATTTTGCTGTTCCATATTTTCAATCCTTGAGTTGAGGGACAGAGAGGTACAGTCAGTGAAACTGACAGTGTGCTATTCTGTTCTAAACCAATTTTGCTGTTCCGTATTTTCAATCCTTGAGTTTAGGGACAGAGAAGGACACTCGTAGAAATTATCAGTGTGCTATTCTGTGCTAAATCTTGTTTGTAGGGAGGGACAGAGTAGGACAGTGAGGGAAAGTGTCAGTGTGCTATTCTGTTCTAAAACTATTTTGCTGAACCATATTTTCAATCCTTGAGTTGAGGGACAGAGAGGTACAGTGAGTGAAACTGACAGTGTGCTATTCTGTTCTAAACCAATTTTGCTGTTCCATATTTTCAATCCTTGAGTTGAGGGACAGAGAGGTACAGTGAGTGAAACTGACAGTGTGCTATTCTGTTCTAAACCAATTTTGCTGTTCCATATTTTCAATCCTTGAGTTTAGGGACAGAGAAGGACACTCGTAGAAATTATCAGTGTGCTATTCTGTGCTAAATCTTGTTTGTAGGGAGGGACAGAGTAGGACAGTGAGGGAAAGTGTCAGTGTGCTATTCTGTTCTAAAACTATTTTGCTGAACCATATTTTCAATCCTTGAGTTGGGGGACAGAGAGGTACAGTGAGTGAAACTGACAGTGTGCTATTCTGTTCTAAACCAATTTTGCTGTTCCATATTTTCAATCCTTGAGTTGAGGGACAGAGAGGTACAGTGAGTGAAACTGACAGTATGCTATTCTGTTCTAAACCAATTTTGCTGTTCCATATTTTCAATCCTTGAGTTGAGGGACAGAGAGGTACAGTCAGTGAAACTGACAGTGTGCTATTCTGTTCTAAACCAATTTTGCTGTTCCATATTTTCAATCCTTGAGTTGAGGGACAGAGAGGTACAGTCAGTGAAACTGACAGTGTGCTATTCTGTTCTAAACCAATTTTGCTGTTCCATATTTTCAATCCTTGAGTTGAGGGACAGAGAGGTACAGTGAGTGAAACTGACAGTGTGCTATTCTGTTCTAAACCAATTTTGCTGTTCCATATTTTCAATCCTTGAGTTGAGGGACAGAGAGGTACAGTCAGTGAAACTGACAGTGTGCTATTCTGTTCTAAACCAATTTTGCTGTTCCGTATTTTCAATCCTTGAGTTTAGGGACAGAGAAGGACACTCGTAGAAATTATCAGTGTGCTATTCTGTGCTAAATCTTGTTTGTAGGGAGGGACAGAGTAGGACAGTGAGGGAAAGTGTCAGTGTGCTATTCTGTTCTAAACCAATTTTGCTGTTCCATATTTTCAATCCTTGAGTTGAGGGACAGAGAGGTACAGTGAGTGAAACTGACAGTGTGCTATTCTGTTCTAAACCAATTTTGCTGTTCCATATTTTCAATCCTTGAGTTTTGGGACAGAGAAGGACACTCGTAGAAATTATCAGTGTGCTATTCTGTGCTAAATCTTGTTTGTAGGGAGGGACAGAGTAGGACAATGAGGGAAAGTGTCAGTGTGCTATTCTGTTCTAAAACTATTTTGCTGAACCATATTTTCAATCCTTGAGTTGAGGGACAGAGAGGTACAGTGAGTGAAACTGACAGTATGCTATTCTGTTCTAAACCAATTTTGCTGTTCCATATTTTCAATCCTTGAGTTGAGGGACAGAGAGGTACAGTCAGTGAAACTGACAGTGTGCTATTCTGTTCTAAACCAATTTTGCTGTTCCATATTTTCAATCCTTGAGTTGAGGGACAGAGAGGTACAGTCAGTGAAACTGACAGTGTGCTATTCTGTTCTAAACCAATTTTGCTGTTCCATATTTTCAATCCTTGAGTTGAGGGACAGAGAGGTACAGTCAGTGAAACTGACAGTGTGCTATTCTGTTCTAAACCAATTTTGCTGTTCCATATTTTCAATCCTTGAGTTGAGGGACAGAGAGGTACAGTGAGTGAAACTGACAGTGTGCTATTCTGTTCTAAACCAATTTTGCTGTTCCATATTTTCAATCCTTGAGTTGAGGGACAGAGAGGTACAGTCAGTGAAACTGACAGTGTGCTATTCTGTTCTAAACCAATTTTGCTGTTCCGTATTTTCAATCC
This sequence comes from Rana muscosa, assembly GCA_029206835.1. Lineage (NCBI taxonomy): Eukaryota > Metazoa > Chordata > Amphibia > Anura > Ranidae > Rana > Rana muscosa. The sequence goes on from CM055116.1 coordinate 1,013,209,868, forward strand.
TTGAGTTTAGGGACAGAGAAGGACACTCGTAGAAATTATCAGTGTGCTATTCTGTGCTGAATCTTGTTTGTAGGGAGGGACAGAGTAGGACAGTGAGGGAAAGTGTCAGTGTGCTATTCTGTTCTAAAACTATTTTGCTGAACCATATTTTCAATCCTTGAGTTGAGGGACAGAGAGGTACAGTGAGTGAAACTGACAGTGTGCTATTCTGTTCTAAACCAATTTTGCTGTTCCATATTTTCAATCCTTGAGTTGAGGGACAGAGAGGTACAGTGAGTGAAACTGACAGTGTGCTATTCTGTTCTAAACCAATTTTGCTGTTCCATATTTTCAATCCTTGAGTTTAGGGACAGAGAAGGACACTCGTAGAAATTATCAGTGTGCTATTCTGTGCTAAATCTTGTTTGTAGGGAGGGACAGAGTAGGACAGTGAGGGAAAGTGTCAGTGTGCTATTCTGTTCTAAAACTATTTTGCTGAACCATATTTTCAATCCTTGAGTTGGGGGACAGAGAGGTACAGTGAGTGAAACTGACAGTGTGCTATTCTGTTCTAAACCAATTTTGCTGTTCCATATTTTCAATCCTTGAGTTGAGGGACAGAGAGGTACAGTCAGTGAAACTGTCAGTGTGCTATTCTGTTCTAAACCAATTTTGCTGTTCCATATTTTCAATCCTTGAGTTGAGGGACAGAGAGGTACAGTCAGTGAAACTGACAGTGTGCTATTCTGTTCTAAACCAATTTTGCTGTTCCATATTTTCAATCCTTGAGTTGAGGGACAGAGAGGTACAGTCAGTGAAACTGACAGTGTGCTATTCTGTTCTAAACCAATTTTGCTGTTCCATATTTTCAATCCTTGAGTTGAGGGACAGAGAGGTACAGTCAGTGAAACTGACAGTGTGCTATTCTGTTCTAAACCAATTTTGCTGTTCCGTATTTTCAATCCTTGAGTTTAGGGACAGAGAAGCACACTCGTAGAAATTATCAGTGTGCTATTCTGTGCTAAATCTTGTTTGTAGGGAGGGACAGAGTAGGACAGTGAGGGAAAGTGTCAGTGTGCTATTCTGTTCTAAAACTATTTTGCTGAACCATATTTCCAATCCTTGAGTTGAGGGACAGAGAGGTACAGTGAGTGAAACTGACAGTGTGCTATTCTGTTCTAAACCAATTTTGCTGTTCCATATTTTCAATCCTTGAGTTGAGGGACAGAGAGGTACAGTCAGTGAAACTGACAGTGTGCTATTCTGTTCTAAACCAATTTTGCTGTTCCATATTTTCAATCCTTGAGTTGAGGGACAGAGAGGTACAGTCAGTGAAACTGACAGTGTGCTATTCTGTTCTAAACCAATTTTGCTGTTCCATATTTTCAATCCTTGAGTTGAAGGACAGAGAGGTACAGTCAGTGAAACTGACAGTGTGCTATTCTGTTCTAAACCAATTTTGCTGTTCCATATTTTCAATCCTTGAGTTGAGGGACAGAGAGGTACAGTCAGTGAAACTGACAGTGTGCTATTCTGTTCTAAACCAATTTTGCTGTTCCGTATTTTCAATCCTTGAGTTTAGGGACAGAGAAGCACACTCGTAGAAATTATCAGTGTGCTATTCTGTGCTAAATCTTGTTTGTAGGGAGGGACAGAGTAGGACAGTGAGGGAAAGTGTCAGTGTGCTATTCTGTTCTAAAACTTTTTTGCTGAGCCATATTTTCAATCCTTGTGTTTAGGGACAGAGAAGGATAGGCAGGGGACAGTGTCCGTGTCATTGTTGCTAAGCCTCCTGCACAATATACACCTGAAGGTAGCCCTTATTGCTGTTTTTCCCAACTCCCTGCAGGCCATCCATTAAAATGTCTGGAAGGCAACCAAGGAGAGGCAGACAGTCAGGAGGCAAAAAAAGAGGGCAAGCAGGCTGTCAGGGTCACCTGTGGCCAGGTGACAGATGCACACCGTAGGGGGACAGGAGTGCACCCCGAGGTAGTGAACCCTATGGCTGGCTTCTGCGGATAGGAGACTGGGTGGTTGTGGAAATCGGGACCAGAGGAGCACAACCGGGATCCTAAACGGAAGCTAGAGCCAAGATTCCCCAGGGCGCGGAGTCTAAGACCCAGCTGGTCTTCTCCAGGGCCTCTAGTGGTGAGGATGTTAGCTGCAGGCTGGGACCAGGTCGTGGCCCCTGGAGTTTCCTAGCTCACGCCCCGTAGGATAAGGGGAAAAGAGGGGAAGCAGCAGCACAAGATGAGAGAGATCCGAATAACAAGCTGAAGGTCAGGGGCCACAAGCAGACAAGGATAACGAAAGAACGAGCCGAAGGTCAAGGGTCACGAGCAGACAGGGATAGTCGGGGACAAGCCAATAACGTAACAGAGAGACAGACGTAGCACACGGCAGGCAGGAACCCAAACACACAATGCCTAACAAACACGTTGATCAGCAAAGCAGGCTTGCAGTGCACAGGTTAATATAGTGTTCTGTGATAGGGCCTGGGGTGGAGTCAGGCTGGGAGGAGATTATAAAGGAAGCCAGGTGAAGGAGGTCTGGTCTCTAGATGAACACATGAGGAGGAAGGTAAGATGGCAGACAGACATTAATGCATATCCATGACAGTACCCTCCCTCTTACGAGGCCTCCCCCATCCCCGCCTGGGCCCAGGTTTAGAGGGAAACTTCAGATGAAACTCCTTTAACAGACGAGGTGCAAAGACCTCAGATGCAGTGATCCAAGACCTCTCCTCAGGACCAAACCCTTTCCAATGAACGAGGTACTGAAGAACGCCTTTACAGAGTCGGGAGTCCAGAATTTGACTGATCTCGTACTCCTGATTATCCTCAGAGACAGGCGCCACGGTAGGGAGAGGACGAGAGAATTTATTGAGGACTAAAGGCTTTAGAAGAGCAACATGAAAGGAGTTAGTGATTTTAAGGCTCTTAGGAATCTGGAGTTTGAAACAAACCGGATTCAGTTTAGCAGTTACCGTGTATGGACCGATGAATCGTGGAGCAAACTTCAGAGAAGGAACTCGGAGCTTGATGTTCCTGGTAGAGAGCCAGACTTTGTCCCCTGGCTGAAGAGAAGGCGGTTTACGCCTGCGGCGGTCGGCAAAGCCTTTGAATTTTTCAGCAGCTGCCCGGAGGGAATCATGAACGTGACCCCAAACGGAATTGAGAGACTCCTGAACCGAAGCCAAAGCTGGAATGTCTGGAGAACAGATCATGGGAAGAGGAAGTTGAGGGTGTTTTCCATAAACTGTGAAAAAGGGTGTCTTCTGCGAACTGGTATTCACATGATTGTTATGGGAGAATTCTGCCCACGGGAGTAGAGAGGACCAATCGTCATGGTGAGAAGACACAAAGGTGCGAAGAAAGACCTCTAACTCCTGATTAACCCTCTCAGTCTGTCCATTGGATTGGGGATGGTAAGAAGAAGAAAAATCCAAGACAATATTGAGGGATTTGCAAAAGGCTCTCCAAAAACGAGACGTGAATTGGACTCCCCTGTCGGAAACAATATGAGAAGGGACCCCATGTAGGCGGAGAATTTCCCGAATGAAAATGGGAACCAAGGCAGGGGCAGAAGGAAGACCAGGAAGAGGAACAAAATGAGCCATCTTGGAGAATCGATCGATTACCACCCAAATGACTGTATTATTCTCAGACAGTGGGAGATCGGTGATAAAATCCATGGCAATATGGGCCCAGGGTTCCTTAGGAATGGGCAAGGGCATGAGGAGACCAGCAGGAGCTTGTGTGGAGGATTTGGACTGAGCACAGACATGACAAGCTTTAACGTAGTCTTTGACGTCTGAGTGGAGATTAGGCCACCAGTAGTGACGACTGATGAGTAGGAAGGATCGGAGGAATCCAGAATGCCCTGCCACCTTGGAATCATGTCCCCAACGAAGGATCTTAGCTCTTAGCTCAGTGGGGACAAAGGTCTTACCAGGCGGAATTTTTGACTTCAAGGTGGTAGAATGGGCAACAATGCATGAGGTGGGAATGATCGGCTCAGGTTCAGGGGCGGACTCCTCATCCAAAGTGTCAAATGACCTAGAGAGCGCATCAGCCCGACCGTTGCAGGAACCAGGTTTGTAGGTAATCGTGAAATTAAAACGGGCAAAGAAGAGACTCCACCTGGCCTGTCTAGGATTCAGACGTTTAGCATTCTGTAGATACTGTAAATTCTTGTGATCGGTAAAGATCGTTATGGAGTGAGGGGAACCCTCCAAGAGATGACGCCACTCCTCTAACGCCAATTTAATTGCGAGAAGTTCCCGATCACCGATGGCATAATTCCTCTCTGCCTGAGAATTTTTTTTGGAGAAGAACGCACATGGTTGGCGTCTCTTCTCAAAGATTTGAAGAAGCACAGCTCCCACCCCCATTGAGGAAGCGTCCACTTCAATAAAAAATGCATTCCCAGGATTTGGTCTCCTCAAGAGGGGGCCAGAAACAAAGGCCTGTTTCAGGTGGTGAAATGCAGAGACAGCTTCGGGAGGCCAGTCTCTGGCATTCACACCCTTCTTGGTCAAAGCGATAATAGGCGCGGCAATGGAAGAGTAATTCCTTATGAACTGCCTATAATAATTAGTGAAGCCAAGAAAGCGCTGTGTGGCCTTGAGGGTAGCAGGAAGAGGCCAGTTGGTGATAGCCAAGACCTTCCCAGGGTCCATACGAAGCCCCGAACATGAGACGAAGCACCCCAAAAACAGGACCTCAGAACATTCAAAGGAACATTTCTCCAGCTTGGCATAGAGATTGTTCTCTCTAAGACGTTGAAGTACAGTGCGGACATGGTTTCTGTGGATGAGCAGATTTTCAGAAAATATCAGAATGTCATCCAGATAGATGACAACAAACTGGTACAGCAGATCTCTGAAGATTTCATTGACAAAGTTTTGAAACACGGCTGGAGCATTACACAGACCAAAAGGCATCACCAGATATTCGTAATGCCCGTCTCTAGTGTTGAATGCAGTCTTCCATTCGTCACCCTCCCGTATTCGAATGAGATTGTACGCGCCTCTGAGATCCAACTTGGTGAAAATGGAGGCACCCTTCAACCTATCGAATAGCTCGGATATTAAGGGTAAGGGGTATCGATTTTTAATAGTAACCGCATTTAAACCCGATAATCGATGCAGGGTCTTAAGGTACCATCCTTTTTGGCAACAAAAAAGAACCCTGCCCCTGCAGGCGATGAGGATTTCCGGATGAAACCTCTCTCCAGATTCTCTGCGACATACTCCGACATGGCCTGGGTCTCTGGGATGGACAGAGGGTAGGTACGACCCCTGGGTAGAGTTGCTCCGGGGACAAGATCAATAGCACAGTCAAAAGACCTGTGGGGAGGAAGCACCTCAGCTGATTTTTTACAGAACACATCCCGGTAATCGTTGTATGCAGCAGGAAGATCAGAAGAAACAGAAGTGGCAGCAACCGGAAGACTCTCCTTGGGGGTCACCTTGAGAAGACACGACGAGAAACATGAGGAACCCCAGGCCAGGATCTGCCCAGAGACCCAGTCCACATGTGGAGAGTGGAGCTGTAGCCAAGGGAGGCCCAATACAACTGGGGTAGAGGCCTTGGGTAGAATAAGAAAGGATATCCACTCCTGGTGGAGAATCCCTACCGACATCCTAATGGGTAGCGTCTGGAAGTGAATAGGGCCCCCTGGGAGAACAGTGCCATCAATTGCCGAGACTACCAATGGGGTAGTGAGAGGTGAAAGGGTAAGCTTCATAGAAGAAGCAGTTCTCCAATCCATAAAATTGCCGGCAGCCCCGGAATCCAGGTATGCAAGGGTTGACTGAGGAGAAGTGCCTACATGAAGGAACACCGGCAAGAGCAGGCGAGAAGGTGATGTTTCTGGGTCCAATACTCCACCTTCCAAATGTATTAGACCCGAGCGTTTCCCGGACGAAGCGAGCAGGAGTCACGAAAATGACCCTTGCCCCCACAATAGAGGCACAAGCCCAGAGTTCTGCGCCTAGCACGTTCTTCGGGGGTTAGTCTGGTCCGGCCCAGCTGCATAGGTTCTTCAGCAGGTAGAGGATGCTCCACGGAATGAAGGGAGGGGAGCTCAGACTGGCGAGGACCCAGAGAGTGCTGGCGTCTTTTTTCTAAGGACCTCTCTTGAAAACGAATGTCGATCTGGTTGCATAATGAAATTACATCGTCCAGACCGACGGGAATGGCACTTCCCGCTAATTCGTCTTTCACTCGGTCAGAGAGGCCATGTAAAAAGGTAGCGACCAGGGCCTCATTATTCCAGCTCAATTCAGCTGTGTGGATACGGAACTGAAGAGCATATTGCCCCACTGAACTAGATTCTTGGCAAAGACGTAAGACAGCACTAGCCGCTGAAGAAGCCCGAGCCGGCTCTTTGAAGATATTACGAAAGAGCTTCAAGAAATCGGACAGACTGGAAACCACCGGGTCGTTCCTCTCCCACAGGGGGCAGCCCAGGCCAAAGCTTCACCGGAGAGGAGGGAAATGATATAGGCTACCTTAGCCCGGTCAGACAGGAAGCTTTGAGGCTGAAGCTCAAAATGAATTGTGCACTGGCTGAGAAACCCCCTGCAGGCCTTGGAGTCCCCAGAGAAACGGAACGGAGCTGGCAATCTTAGTGAGTGTGAGGCTGCGACTGGTGCGATAGGTACAGCCGCTGGTTGTACTTGGGGTTGCGGATTCGGGGTTCCCAAGGAGACCTGAAGCTGCTCGAATCGAGAAGCCAGATCCTGGAGGAATCGCATCACCTGAGTCTGATTTGATTCCTGGGTCTCAAGTCTGCAAACTATGCCCTGCAATGGATCATCCGCGGGAAGCGGGATGTCAGCCGGGTTCATGGCTGATCAAACTGTCAGGGTCACCTGTGGCCAGGTGACAGATGCACACCGTAGGGGGACAGGAGTGCACCGCGAGGTAGTGAACCCTATGGCTGGCTTCTGCGGATAGGAGACTGGGTGGTTGTGGAAAGCGGGACCAGAGGAGCACAACCGGGATCCTAAACGGAAGCTAGAGCCAAGATTCCCCAGGGCGCGGAGTCTAAGACCCAGCTGGTCTTCTCCAGGGCCTCTAGTGGTGAGGATGTTAGCTGCAGGCTGGGACCAGGTCGTGGCCCCTGGAGTTTCCTAGCTCACGCCCCGTAGGATAAGGGGAAAAGAGGGGAAGCAGCAGCACAAGATGAGAGAGATCCGAATAACAAGCTGAAGGTCAGGGGCCACAAGCAGACAAGGATAACGAAAGAACGAGCCGAAGGTCAAGGGTCACGAGCAGACAGGGATAGTTGGGGACAAGCCAATAACGTAACAGAGAGACAGACGTAGCACACGGCAGGCAGGAACCCAAACACACAATGCCTAACAAACACGTTGATCAGCAAAGCAGGCTTGCAGTGCACAGGTTAATATAGTGTTCTGTGATAGGGCCTGGGGTGGAGTCAGGCTGGGAGGAGATTATAAAGGAAGCCAGGTGAAGGAGGTCTGGTCTCTAGATGAACACATGAGGAGGAAGGTAAGATGGCAGACAGACATTAATGCATATCCATGACACAGGCTCTGTGTCTGGGGGCAACAGTGCTGGTCGTGTACGCGGTGCATTGTCATCAGCACATGGCCATGGGACACGCTTGTCCTTGTTTTCGGCAGCTGGACATGTTGAGCCACATCATGCCGAAGACTTGGTAGAGTGGATGACCAAGCCCACCTCATCCTCCTCATCCTCTCTCACCCAGGCTCAGGGTACTGGCAAAGCAGCTGCCAAAGCGTCCTCTTCTCTGGTATCATTATCTTCATTAGTCAATCCTTCCCTAGACCCACCATGCCCTCCTCCTGAGGAGTCCCCCGAACTGTTTGAGCACAGTGTTGGGTACATGCTCCAGGAGGATGCCCAGCGTTTGGAAGGATCTGATAATGATACCCAGCTAGAGGAAGGCAGCAGCGTGAGAGCAGAGAGAGGGGATGCTCAAGAAGGACAACAATCTGGCAGTCATGTTCCAGCAGCTGCAGCATACTGCCAGATTGGCTCCAGTGATGAGGAGGGAGGGGATGATGAGGTCACTGACTCCACGTGGGTGCCTAATAGGAGAGAGGAGGAGGAGGAGGATGAGGAGGAGGCACATCTCCAACGAGACAGGATGCCCTTGAGTGGCCAGCGTATGGGCAGCACACCGACGGAATCACACCGCAGAGCTCCGCCTGTGCAGGGCGCTGCCTCTGCCCGTCATTCAAAAAGTTCTTTGGTGTGGGCCTTTTTTTTAGCGCGTGCATCAGATCGCACAGCTGCTGTTTGCAACATATGTCTCAAGCGTATATCGCGTGGCCAAAACATCAGCCGCTTGGGCACCACATGCTTGATCAGACATATGTTGACCTGCCATGCAGCTCGTTGGCAAGCCTACCTTAAAGAACCACACCAAAGAACAAAGCTGACCTCTTCTTGCACCGCATCAGCTGGGATCTCCAACCCCACTATACCTTCACTCCTCTCTGAAACCTGCTCTGAGAGGAATGAAGGTGTAGAATTAGGTGTGTCACAGGCAAGTACTTGCGGGCACTCTGCTAGCAGTACACCAACGTCCGATTCTAGCAGGCAAATTTCCCTGCCCCAGCTGCTGGACCGTCGAAAGAAGTTCACTCCCAGCCATCCACATGCCCAGCGGTTGAATGCTAGCTTGGCTAAATTGCTAGCGCTTCAACTGCTGCCTTTTCAGTTGGTAGACTCGGCCCCCTTCCGTGAGTTTGTGCAATGTGCGGTTCCTCAGTGGCAGGTTCCCAAACGCCACTTTTTCGCACGGAAGGCTATTCCGGCTCTCTACAGGCATGTGGAAGGCAATGTCTTGGCCTCGCTGGACAGGGCGGTCAGCGGTAAGGTGCATATTACCGCTGACTCATGGTCCAGCAGGCATGGACAAGGACGTTACCTTTCTTTCACGGCCCATTGGGTCACTCTTTTGGCAGCTGGGAAGGATGCAGGACAAGGTGCAGTAGTGTTGGAGGTTGTTCCACCGCCACGCCTCCAAAATGCTACTACTGGTTGTGACACACCTCTCTCCTCCACCCCCTCCTCTTCTTCTTCCTCCATGGCCTCTTCCTGTGGTTTGTCCTCGGAACCAGCGGTGCTCCGTAGGCGTTCAAGGGGCTACACAAGTACGCAGGCAAAAAGATGCCATGCCGTGCTTGCGCTGGTGTGTTTGGGGGACAGGAGCCACACTGGGGCAGAGGTCCTGTCTGCTCTGCAGGGGCAGGCCGAGAGGTGGTTGACGCCACGCCAGCTTAAGCCAGGAATGGTGGTTTGCGACAATGGCACCAACCTCCTCTCCGCCCTCCGACAGGGACAACTGACCCATGTGCCCTGTATGGCTCACGTCCTTAACCTGGTGGTGCAGCGGTTCTTGGGCAGGTACCCGGGCTTACAGGATGTCCTGAGGCAGGCCAGGAAAGTCTGTGTGCATTTCCACAGATCTTATATTGCCAGTGCTCGCCTGGCTGAGCTTCAAAAGGAGTTGAACCTGCCCAAGAACCGCCTTATATGTGACATGCCCACCAGGTGGAACTCAACGTTGGCCATGCTGCAGCGGCTGCACACGCAGCAGAGGGCCATCAATGAGTACCTGTGCGACTACGGCACCAGGACAGGGTCAGGGGAGCTCGGGTTTTTTTCACCACGCCAGTGGGGCATGATCAGGGATGCATGCACTGTCCTGGCACCATTTGAGGAGGCCACGAGGATGGTGAGCAGTGACAGTGCATGCATCAGTGACACTGTACCTTGTCCACCTGTTGGAGCACACGCTGCGTGGAATAATGGACAGGGCACTTGAGGCAGAACAGAGGCAGGAAGAGGAGGACTTCCTTGCCTCTCAAGGCCCCCTTTACCCAGACAGTGTTCCTTCTGTCCCACCCATCGCACAGGAAGAGGAGGAGGAGGAGGAGGAGGAGGAGGATTGTGTCAGCATGGAGGTGGAGGCTGGCACTCAGCATCATCAGCAGCAGTCTTTTAGGGATGATTTACAGTCCCAAGAAACCAGTGGACTTGTACGTGGCTGGGAGGAGGTGGCTGCGGATCATGTCGTCCTTAGTGACCCAGAGGACTCCGGACTGAATGCCTCAGCTAACCTACGCTGCATGGCCTCCCTGATCCTGCAAAGTCTGCGGAAGGATCCTCGTATTCTTCGGATCAAGGAGAGGGACCATTACTGGCTGGCCACTCTCCTTGATCCACGGTACAAGGGTAAGGTTGCGGACCTTATCGTACCGTCGCAGAGGGAGCAGAGGATGAGACAACTCCGGGAGGCCTTGCAGAAAGGTCTGTGCAACGCGTTCCCAGAGACTGGGATGTTACAAACTCCTGGTCCTGGACAACGAGTTGCTGAGGCTTCGGGCAGTCAAAGAAGGAGCGGTGGGGAAGGTGGCCGTCTGACCGATGCGTTCAGACAATTCTTTAGTCCGCAGCCCCAAAGTATGATCGGTTCCAGCAACCATCGCCAGCGTCTGATATACATGGTCCAGGAATACCTAGGGGCAAGGTCAGACTTGGACACCTTCCCCACCGAAAATCCTCTGGCTTACTGGGTCTTGAGGATGGATCACTGGCCAGAGCTTGCACAGTATGCAATTGAGCTACTGGCCTGTCCTGCATCCAGCGTTCTTTCAGAACGCACATTCAGTGCTGCTGGAGGATTTGTCACGGATCACAGGGTGCGCCTGTCCACCGACTCGGTTGATCGACTGACTTTCATCAAGATGAACCAGTCTTGGATCACCACCAGCTACCACACACCAGATGCTGATATAACAGACTAATTGATTTTAAAATGTCACATCCCTTCAAGACTGATGCTGATGCTGAGTGCCTGTGCTGTTATGTTGACTGGCTATCCTCCTCCTCCTCCTCAATGATACGATTAACGATGATAGCTTGGAAGATCATTTTGGTTTATGGGTGACGCCACCAGTGGCTAAGGCCCAATTTTTCAGCCCCTGTTTAACAGGGGCGTGTAATTAAAATTTTTGATGCAATACTTTGCAACAGGCCTCATTGCTGTGCTCCAAGTACAGTATCTGTGAGGGGTTGCAGTGTTGTGCCACCAGTGCCTAAGGCCCAATTTTTCAGCCCCTGTTCAACAGGGGCATGCAATTATAATTATTGATCTAATAATTCACAGCAGGGCCCATTGCTGCGCCCACCAAGAGTAACTGTCAGGCCTTACAGTGTTGTGGCACCAGCACCACCATCACCACCACCACCACCACCAAAGGCCCAATTTTTCAGCCCCTGTTCAACAGGGGCATGCAATTATAATTATTGATCTAATAATTCACAGCAGGGCCCATTGCTGCGCCCACCAAGAGTAACTGTCAGGCCTTACAGTGTTGTGGCACCAGCACCACCATCACCATCACCACCACCACCAAAGGCCCAATTTTTCAGCCCCTGTTCAACAGGGGCATGCAATTATAATTATTGATCTAATAATTCACAGCAGGGACCATTGCTGCGCCCACCAAGAGTAACTGTCAGGCCTTACAGTGTTGTGGCACCAGCACCACCATCACCACCACCACCACCACCAAAGGCCCAATTTTTCAGCCCCTGTTCAACAGGGGCATGCAATTATAATTATTGATCTAATAATTCACAGCAGGGACCATTGATGCGCCCACCAAGAGTAACTGTCAGGCCTTACAGTGTTGTGGCACCAGCACCACCATCAAAGGGCCAATTTTTACTACCACTGATCAACAATTATATGTTATTACAATTCCTGATATTATACTTGACAGCAGGGCGTTCCAGCACCCACCAAGAATAACTGTGAGTGCTTTCAGTGTTGTGCCAACACCAACACCTAAGGGGCCAATTTCTGCAGAGTATATACGGAAGGTCCCTACTTTCAAACATCCAACTTACAAACTACTACTACTTGCAAACGGAAGAAGACAACAGGAAGTGAGAGGAAATCTACCCCTTGGAAGGAAAATTCTCTCCTGTAAGAATTAATATGGGAGAAAGGTGTCTCCTCTCTACTGATGCTTTATCACCAATCCTTGTTTCAATAAAAACACCACATTTCAAAAACAGTTGTCATTGGGACGCAAAGTGCGGTGAAATGTTCTGAACAGGGGCACAGACAGCAAAAAAAATGTGACAGGGGTGATAACCGTTCCCTATGTTTTACAAAAAGCTAAAAAAAAGGAATTTGCCATGGAGCTCCACTTAAACAATGCAGCTGTTCAAAATTATAAACAGATTCTACATAAGAACAAACCTACAGTCCCTGTCTTGTATGCACCGCCTGTATACGGCTGTTTAGAGTATATAGGTCCTTTTTTATTTTGTGTGCGGGGTTCCACTTAATATCCATACAAGACCCAAAGGGGCTGGTAATGGGCTGGGGTGGGGGGGGGGTTGATGGGGTAGCTATGCCATTTTTCCTAAAGATTTTTATCCATATTACCGGGACCAGATATTGCATTAAAGCCGCAAGCAGTTTTAAATGACTTTTTTCCCTTTAGAAATGTTATTTTGTGCAGGGACAGTTCTAAACACGGGAAACACGTGGCACTTCACAGGCATACTTTAGACACCCCCCAGGTACAATATTTAAAGGAATATTTAACTTTTTTTTTTCACTTTATGCATCATTAAAATGACTGCTCCCGGAAAACGTCAGTTTTTAAAACTTCTTTTTGCATTGATACATGTCCCCTGGTGCAGAAGCCGGGTTCCCAAACTCTGTTTCGGACAATAACATGGATAATAGTCGTTATAATTAGCACTTTAGAATCCGAACGTTCGCATCCATTGTATTTAATAGGGTTCTAATGTTCGTGCGAACTTTCGGTCCGTTCGCGGGTTCTGGTGCGAACCGAACCCGGGGGTGTTCGACTCATCACTACTGATTTACAGAGGAAGTAAATTCTGTGTTTTGAAATGAGCAATCAAGTTAAAATGGTTGTAAACTCTTAGAGCCCATTCACACAGGGACGACTTTGGATCCAACTTCAAGTCGCCCCAAGTCGCCCCAAGTCGCCCCTAGTCGCCTCAAGTAGCGCTGCATGAGATAATCAATGTAAGTGAATAGAGCCATCTTAATGCACACAACTGCAGTCGCTCCGACTTCAGAAAAGGTTCCTGTACTACTTCAATCCGACTTCTAGGCGACTTGTAGGCAACTTGTACCCATAGACTTCAATGGAAGTCGCCTCAGAAGTCGGATCACTGTCTTAACAGAAGCAACAATACAGGAAGAGAACATACATTTCTCAGGCAAACCCCTCCCTCCCCCCTCCCTCCCACAGAGTTGATTCTTGTTTGATTGGCCACTGGAAAGCCTCCTGTCCTGGAGGCAACTTAAAGTTGCCTTGTAAGTTGCCTCATGTCGCGATTCATACTCAAGTCATGTCCAAGTTGCCTCCCAAAGTCACGTTGGAAGGTGTGTTGCCCCTGTGTGAATGGAGTCTTACAGACCACTTTGACCTACAGGTAAGCCTATATTAAGGCTTACCTGTAGGTGCAAGAAATATCTCCTTAACCTACACGGTTAAGGAGATATTTGCAAGAAAGAGGGCACTGATTTCTACGGCGCATGCACGCTGTAGAAAACTGCGCAGGCGCCACTGAGTGTGCCGTTAGTGAAGGCGATCATGCCGTCACTGCCGGCTCCCGCACGCATGCGCAGGAGTGACATCATCGTTGCTCCGGCCAGTCACAGCGCCGGAGCAGCGATACCCGGAAGTCACTCCAGGTTTAATGGCGGCGACGGAGGAGGCGAACGAGGGCCGCTGCGGGGCTTCGATCTCAGGTAAGTAATTCATAATGAGCTAGTATGCTATGCATACTAGTTCATTATGCCTTTGTCTTGCAGGGTCTTATTTTTATTTTTTTTCTTGAGGAGGGTTTACTTCCTCTTTAAGGGTAATTTTCAGTGTGTTTAATTTATCCTTTTTTAAGTCAACACAAGTATTGTACTTAAAGGGGTTGTAAAGTCAGAAAGTTTTTAATCTTAATGCATTCTATGCATTAGGATAAAAGAACCTTCTGTGTACAACAGCCCCCCTCGGCCCCCCTAATACTTATCTGAGCCCCATCCCTGTCCAGCGATGTCTACGAGTGTCTCGGACGTCCAATGCTCTCCCTCCTGATTGGCTGAGACACAGCAGCGCCATTGGCTTCCGCTGCTGTCAATTAAAGTCAGTCAGCCAATAAGGAGAGAGCGGGGGCAGGGCCGGGCTAGGGCTCCTTGACTAAATAGACACAGGGAGCTGTGACTCGGTTCGGGTGCCCCCGAAGAAACTGCTTGCTTTAGGGACACTCAATGGGAGGGAGGGGCCAGGAGTACAGAAGAGGGACCCGAGAAGAGGAGGATCTGGGCTGCTGTGTGCAACACCAACTGCACCGAGGAGGTAAGTATAACATAATATGTGCACTAGCATGTTGTCTATGACCTAGGCAAAGATAATCTTTGGCCACCATGTGAACTGTTGGTGTGTGACCTTGGTAGAGACTGCAGAAAATCTATCAGTGAGATAAGAGGGCAGTACGTTTGGTCATATAATGGGCAAACATGGTTGCTCCCATAACTATATATAAAAAAACACCAAAAAGCTTAATGTGGGCACCGCACAGGGGTGGCTCTCTCAGGCAGCCTGCAGTGTCTCCGGCTTTTTCTCCCGAACCAGTAAGCTCCACCCTGTGCATTGTGTTGTAATGATGTCTTCAGGGCAGAGCTTATTGGAGAATCCGGTGGAGGATTTTTGTCACCCGTTTGAATACGTTTACATGTGATTTCCATCTTGAGCACTGTTTGAGTATTTGATTATTTATATGATCACTTGGGGTATCATCTGTGAGATTGGGAGTGTTATTTGCACTTGTAATATTACATTTTTTGTTGACACATACTCAAGTTTGTATATAGATTTTGCAAGTCCAGCACTTATTTATAATTATTGCAAATTACCTAAGTTTACAATGTTATATAAAAAAAAGTATATATACTATATATATATATACACACAAAGTATATATATATATATATATATTGTGACAGCAGGAAGGTAAAGTCACCTGGTTGCATCCAGGGGGGTAGATATATTTCGCCCAGATTCAGGCTTTACGCCGACTTATACAACTAGGTGGAGAGTTGTATAAGCCCAGCTGAGGCTAGTGGGCTCATGGATGACTCATACCTCTAGGGAGAGTGTGGGGCGTCGTGCAGACAGGGAGTTGATGAGACCAGCTGAAGCTTGTCAGCTCATTTAGGCCTCTATAAGAACTCCCAGATTCATTAGGTGTTTGCTCATGCCTGGAACCAGACCTGTGTGGACTGTCTAGGGAGAGTGAACCCCTGTGCGGTGAGACAAAGCCTGTGTGGCTATTTGCTTGGACATTTAAAACCAGGGACTTAGGGACTAGGACAGCACTAGGCTGATCCCAGTTGTTAGTTAGGAAACCTGTATGTTTAGTCAGAGGTCAAGTTGACCAGGATTTATTTTATTTATGTTTCTTTTGCTTTGCTGTGTTTTGTCACTGTAAATAGAAAATAAACCGCACCTTTTTGATTTTGAAAACCCCAACCTCCGTTTGCTGGGCCTGTTTTTGTGTGGGGAGCCCATCCCGGGGGTCACACACACCCGCTGCCGAGCTAACTCCCTCACAGTTGGTGGAGAACCAGTGGCAGTTTTTTTTTAAGCCAGCATGGAGGAGATACTGAAACAGCTGGCTCTAGCAAATGCCAATCAACAGCAGACAAATGCAGGTTTGCAAAGGAGCCTTGCAGCCCAGCAGCAAGCTCATCAACAGAGCCTTGCAGCTCAGCAACAAGCCCAGCAGCAATCTGAGGCCCGCTTCATAGACCTGTTACAGAAGCAAGAGCAGAGACTACAACAAATGGAAGCAGTAATGCAGCAACGTCCGCAGACCAGTGAGGAAAGCCGTCCCACTAATACCGCGTCCTTTGGGGTGAGTCGTTTATTGACAAAAATGACTGGAGAGGATGATCCAGAGGTATTTTTGACCACATTTGAAAGGACCGCTGAAAGAGAAAAGTGGCCTGAGGAGCAGTGGGCTGGACTGGTGGCTCCTCTGTTAACTGGTGAATCGCAGAAAGCTTACTATGACCTAGAGCCTAACCAAGCAAAAGACTATGTGATGCTAAAAGCTGAAATTTTGGCAAGGCTGGGTGTCACCCAGGCTGTCCGGGCTCAGCGTGTGCATAACTGGACTTTCCAGCTTGGAAAACCCCCCAGGTCTCAAATGTATGATCTCATTCACCTGAGCAGAAAGTGGCTACAGCCAGAGACTTTGTCCGCACCAAAGATTGTGGAACGTGTTGTAATGGATCGGTTTTTGAGAGCTCTTCCTACTGCCATCCAAAAGTGGGTAAGCCATGGAGACCCAGAGACGGCCGATGGTCTTGTGGATCGTGTGGAGAAATACTTGGCTCCAGAGAACCTGACGGCCTCTTCCAGAGACACTCGGACTTTCCACCCTAAGACCAGACCATCCCCAGGGGCGGATAAGAGGATTCCAAGGGGTGAGGGTGGAGAGAGTGAGAGGGTGGGAGCTCTACCCCAAGTTTGCCTAGAACAGCCTGGGAAATCAGCGGCTCAAGAGGCGGCAAGAAGGATCGTTTGCTACCGCTGCCGGCAAGCGGGACATATTGCAGCCAATTGCCCGGTTGTGGAGGAACCCATGCAGTGTGACTTTCTGACGGGCAGACGTCAGTCGCTGTGTGCGACAGTCGCATGCACTGCCATTCGAGGAACTGAGAAACATTTATGCAAAATGTGTGTTAATGGTAGAAATGTTGTGGTATTGCTGGATTCAGGTAGCCTTGTGACCCTGATAAAGGCTGAGTTAGTTAAAACAGAGGTCTTTGGGAATAGCAAGGTAGCTGTTATTTGTGTGCATGGGGACACCCGAGAGTATCCAGTGACTACAGTGTGTTTCGAGACCCCCAAAGGTACCCTCTCTCATCCAGTGGGCTTAGTATCTCAGTTACCGCATGACGCCATTGTGGGAAGGGATTTTCCGAAGTTCTGGGAACTGTGGGATGATCCTGAGCCCCCCACTGGTGCCCCTATGTACCAGGAATGTGATAGCCAGAACTCCCCTGAGAGTGGTGAGGACTCTCCGGAATTTCCCTTATCAGTATTGGCAGGGGAGACTCAAGAAACTGGAGAGGAGCCCACCTCCTCAGACGAAAACCTACCGTCTGTGGAGTTTTCTGATCTTGAGGTTCACAGGGAAAACTTTGCCACAGAACAGTTGAAAGACCCCGCCCTAATAAAGGCACGGGAAAACGTAGTGAAAATAGATGGCGAGTTAGTGAACCCAGATAATACCTGCACTTACCCATACTTCAGCGTAGAGAAGGACCTACTGTATCGGGTGGCAAAAAGGGCAGAAGAAACCGTTGAGCAGCTTGTGGTGCCCAAACCTTACAGGAAGTTGGTGTTGGAGTTGGCCCATGGGCACATTCTTGGAGGTCATCTGGGGACAGAGAAAACCCGAGAGAGGGTATTACAGAGATTCTATTGGCCGGGGGTGATGAAGGACATAGAAAATTATTGTTCCTCCTGCCCTGTGTGTCAGAGGTCGGCCCCGATGCCACATTTCCGTAGCCCGCTGGTCCCTCTACCCATCATTGAGGTCCCGTTTGAGAGGATCGCCATGGATTTGGTAGGGCCTATAATCAAGTCCGCTAGGGGGCACCAGTACATATTAGTTATAATGGACTATGCCACCCGTTATCCAGAAGCGATCCCTCTCCGAAATACCTCGGCCAAAACCATAGCCAAAGAGCTATCTCTTGTGTTTAGCCGGGTGGGTATTTGTAAAGAACTGCTTACGGACCAAGGTACACCCTTTATGTCCCGGGTTATGAAGGAGCTGTGTAAATTGTTCAAAGTGACGCAATTACGTACATCTGTGTATCACCCCCAAACCGATGGGCTGGTTGAAAGATTCAACAAAACCCTAAAACAAATGTTGAAGAAAGTGGTGGATAGAGATGGAAAGGATTGGGACTGTCTACTTCCTTATCTGATGTTTGCTATTAGGGAGGTGCCCCAATCCTCTACGGGATTCTCCCCCTTTGAGTTACTGTATGGGAGACACCCAAGAGGGCTGTTGGATATTGCCAAGGAAACTTGGGAAAGTGAGAGTTCTCCCCACAGGAGTGTGATTGAGCATGTCGCCCTGATGCAAGACCGAATTGCACAGGTAATGCCCATCGTGAAGGAACATTTGGCCCAAGCGCAGTTAGCACAGCAGAGAGTGTACAACCGTGGAGCCAAGACCCGTACCTTTTCCCCGGGGGATAGGATACTGGTACTTGTCCCTACGGTTGAAAGTAAATTCCTTGCCAAATGGCAAGGCCCCTATGAGATAATGGAAAAAGTGAGCGAAGTGAATTACAAGGTCAGACAACCAGGAAGGCGAAAGCCCGAACAGATCTATCACGTTAATCTGTTGAAAGCCTGGAGGGATAGAGAGTCCCTAGTCGCAGACACTTGGTCACCAGCTCAAACTGGTTGCGTGATTCCTGAGGTTGGAATAGCAGCCACCTTGTCACAACCCCAACAACAGGAGGTTAAGGAGTTTGTGCTTCGCAACAAGGAGGTATTCTCTGAGCTGCCGGGACAAACATCTGGGGTAGAGTATGACATCATTACCCCGCCCGGTGAAAGGGTGAAGTTAAAACCCTATCGGATCCCAGAGGCCCGACGGGAGGCAATACGGGAGGAAGTACAGAAAATGCTGAACTTAGGGGTGATAGAGGAGTCCCAAAGTGATTGGTCTAGTCCCATTGTGTTGGTGCCTAAACCGGATGGGAGCTGGCGATTTTGTAACGATTTTCGTCAGTTGAACAAAGTTACAAAATTTGACACCTACCCCATGCCACGTATAGATGAGTTGATCGACCGGCTGGGAACAGCCCGATACATGACGACTCTTGACCTCACAAAAGGGTATTGGCAAATCCCCCTGGCCAAGTCGGCCAAAGAGAAAACCGCATTTGTAACCCCAGACGGGGCGTTCCAATATAAAAGAATGCCGTTCGGGTTACAGAATGCGCCGGCCACATTCCAGCGGAAAATGGACCAGATGCTGAGGCCCCATCGGAAGTATGCTGCGGCTTACCTGGATGACGTAATTGTCCATAGCACAGATTGGGCCTCACATCTGCCAAAAGTGCAAGCAGTCCTGGACTCTGTTCAGGAAGCGGGGTTTACGGCTAACCCCAAGAAGTGTACCATTGGGCAGGAGGAGGCCAAATATCTTGGGTACACCATTGGGAGGGGAGTAATAAAACCCCAACTCAACAAAGTCGAGGCCATCCAGAGTTGGCCACGTCCCAACAGCAAGAAGCAGGTACGAGCCTTTCTGGGAATCGCTGGGTATTATCGGCGATTCATTCCCCACTTTGCTTCTAAGGCTGTGCCCCTAACCAACCTGACGAAGGGGAAAGGGTCGGTCATGATTAAATGGACCCCCGAGGCTGAGGCAGCATTCCAATTCTTGAAACAAGCCTTATGTAGCCAGCCAGTGTTGTACTCACCCGACTTCTCTAAAGACTTTGTCGTACAAAGTGATGCGTCAGATGTGGGGTTAGGAGCAGTATTGTCCCAGGTCTGGATTGGGGAAGAGCACCCAGTCATTTACCTCAGCAGGAAGTTGAAGTCCCATGAGGTAAATTACGCCACCATTGAAAAGGAGTGTTTAGCGGTGAAGTGGGCTCTAGATTCCCTTCGGTACTACCTGCTAGGTAGGCACTTTGACATGGTTACGGATCACGCTCCGTTAAAGTGGATGGCTCAAAACAAGGAAACAAATAGAAGAGTGAATAGGTGGTTCCTGGCCCTCCAGGAATTCAACTTCACAGTAAAGCATCGCCCTGGCGTTCAAATGGGGAATGTGGATGCTTTGTCTTGAGTACATAAATGCCTGATTGCTGGTGTTCCAACCCCGAGGTTAAAACAAGAGGGGGGGTATGTGACAGCAGGAAGGTAAAGTCACCTGGTTGCATCCAGGGGGGTAGATATATTTCGCCCAGATTCAGGCTTTACGCCGACTTTTACAACTAGGTGGAGAGTTGTATAAGCCCAGCTGAGGCTAGTGGGCTCATGGATGACTCATACCTCTAGGGAGAGTGTGGGGCGTCGTGCAGACAGGGAGTTGATGAGACCAGCTGAAGCTTGTCAGCTCATTTAGGCCTCTATAAGAACTCCCAGATTCATTAGGTGTTTGCTCATGCCTGGAACCAGACCTGTGTGGACTGTCTAGGGAGAGTGAACCCCTGTACGGTGAGACAAAGCCTGTGTGGCTATTTGCTTGGACATTTAAAACCAGGGACTTAGGGACTAGGACAGCACTAGGCTGATCCCAGTTGTTAGTTAGGAAACCTGTATGTTTAGTCAGAGGTCAAGTTGACCAGGATTTATTTTATTTATGTTTCTTTTGCTTTGCTGTGTTTTGTCACTGTAAATAGAAAATAAACCGCACCTTTTTGATTTTGAAAACCCCAACCTCCGTTTGCTGGGCCTGTTTTTGTGTGGGGAGCCCATCCCGGGGTCACACACACCCGCTGCCGAGCTAACTCCCTCACAATATATATATATATATATATATATATATATACCGTATATATATATATATATATATATATATATATATATATATATATATATATACTGTGTGTGTATATATATATATATATATATATAGTATATATACTTTTTTTTATATAACATATTGTTATATATATATATACACACGCACACATGCCTTCACCTGCACATGAACTTTAATGGCATCCCAGTCTTAGTGTGCCTGTGGGAATGTTTGACCATTCTTCCAGAAGCACATTTGTGAGGTCAGGCACTGATGTGGATGAGAAGGCCTGGCTGCAGTCTCAAATCTAATTCATCTCAAAGGTGTTCTGTCGGTTTTAGGTCAGAACTTGTGTCTTTATGGACCTTGCTTTGTGCACTGGTGCACAGTCATGTTGGAACAGAAAGGGACCATTCCTAAACTGTTCCCACAAAGGTCCCAAAATCTATGGGAATAAACAATGCCCCATCTTTTGCATCACTGGAGGAAAAGCACTGCATCATTGGTGTTTGTGGGATCAATTGTGCCCCATCATGTGTGTCATTGTGCCCTCATCTTTGGTGTCATTGGGAGGAATTCTGCCCCTTCATTGGTGTCAGTTGTGGGAATTATGTTTCATTGTTGGTATCAGCATTGAAAATAGTGCCCCAAGAGCCAGATAAAAGCAAGAAAAGGGTCGCATCTGGCCCCCGGGCCACAGTTTGCAGACCACTGCTATAGAATACTGAACTTAACACTCAACAATTGCTTTATATGATATGTGCATGTACGGTATATGTTTAGCTGCAGAGGCATGGGGCACATGTTTGGAGCAACAATATATATAAACAACCTGGCATGACCCTTTGCAATATTCATTCCTTTTATGCTGAGTACTGCTGTGCTTAGAGCTCTTGAGGTTAGTGTGTTAAATTCACCAGGAGAGGTAGAGGGCTCAAACAATGAGTAGATGGAGCTCAAACAATTGAGCAGCTATGGGTCAGATATCAAAAATTGTTGTCTGGGAAAAATAGGACAAAGACACATAAGAGGCATATAGAGTTAAATAGAAAACATAGGATAGTTGTGAAAGAAAAATGCATATAATGTTAAATACTAAATAGAGGACATTAGCGGTCATTAAAAAACAAGATACGTTCCAATAGGCAGTCAATAAAAGAGGCCAATGCCAAAAGTCACAGAGTCATTATCACATTATCACAATCCATAACCAGTAACATTCAAATTAAAACTATAACTTTTAACTATTATATTTTTGCAAACCTAAAAATATTAAAAGTAGCAATGCTTACTTTACTATAGTAAACAACCATTTAAAATAATAGTTGTGTGATTTATTGTTCAAACACTACACTGCATTGGTTTTGTTTTTTATGTTGAAATGAATCAAAATAAATCACTTTGATAGTTTTCGTTTTTACTACTTTACATTCTTTAAAACCATACAAAAAATCCATGAATGATTCATTAAACATATGAAACGTAAGGAAAGGGATGTAAAAACAACAGAATCAAGAATAAATATGCAAATTAATTTGAAAAGATTCTGATGAAATTTTAATCAGTTTGCATACTTTACCTATCTAACTTATTCCTAAAGGAGATTCATTGATCAACAGAGACAGAGAATACTACATAATATAGGTCATATTCAAATCAAGTGTAGAAAAAAGATCGTATTTTGCAGATTTACTGCAGGGCTAGTTGAGTTTGCAAGGTGCCCTTTCCTGATTCAACTTTTGTAGAAGTGATCAGTTCAAATTCTTAAAGGGTCAGTCAACCCAAGGCCTACATTTTAGTTTTTGGTGAATGCTGGGGAGTTAAATCACCTAATAAATTATCATGTGCAGAAATGACTCTGTTAGAGTAATGCAGCAATTACAGCACACTGTCCCTGTGGGACTTTTCATTTAAGCTGTATTACTGAAAATGGAGCAATGGAAGTATTGTGGATTAGTACTAGGAACTGAAATGTGAACTATGATATTGATAGCTCATCAATACTGTCCCTAAGAGAGATAAGACATCAGGAGTGATTCATCTCTTTTGACTTCAATTACAGCTGAAATATCACTTTTGGGTGTAGATAGTACCTTTCAAGACAAAGTTACAATGCATCCTGATCTCCCACCCTGGCACCCATCTGCGCTCCCCTGCCACCTCATTTCTCTATTGGGGTCCTCGTTAATATCCTTGGGCATTTGTAAGAATGTAACAATCCCCATGCTATAGTGCATGTTACAGGTGGGACAGTGACATCATCCACCTGGATAAGCTCTAACACTAGAGTTTACTCAGGGCAAAACAAAATAAAACAAAAAACTAACAAAGGCATGTGAAACGCACTCAAAAAATGCACCGGGTGTATCACTGGTCCTCACCCAAGGTTCATGGCTACTGACACGGTAGGTAGTCTGGTCCACCTAGCCCAAAGGACAACTAAAGTTGACAATTGCATACTAGGTAAGGGCTATCTCGAAGAGAGCTCGCCAAGGCAAGGGAGGAAGGAACTTCATGGCCAGAAATCCTCCCCCTAGACTTTAGAGTAGACCTGAAGACGCAAACTCGTCATCCTGTGGAGTGCAGAGAAAAATAAACATACTGTATGTTAATCTCCTATATAATGCTTTGTGGCTGGTAAAAAAAATTGCTCCAGTCTTGGCTAAAAGGCCTAGCCCATGATTAGCAGTGTAAAAAAAGCAGGTGGTGTCGTGGCCTAGTGTTCCATTGCACACTGGGATTCCAGCAGGGGACACTTGGGGGGCCCTTGGCTCCCAGGTTTCTTCCCATGGGGATATTTTGTCAGGACCCCCATCATAACAGGAAGAGTACTCTACAGCCAGTCATGCCTGTCAGTAGGCCAAAATAGCGGTGGAGCACCCGTCCTGGACCCTGATAAGAATAGACACTACGCTTTAAGTGATTGTAAAGACTCATTTTTGTTAGTTAAAAATAATGAACATGTTATACTTACCTCCTCTGTGCAGTGGATTTGCACAGGGCAGCCCAGATCCTTCTCTTCTCGGGTTCATCTTCGGTGCTCCTGGTCCGTCCCTCCTGTTGAGTGCCCCCACAGCAAGCTGCCTGCTATGGGGTCACCAGTGTCAAGCCACAGCTCCCTGTGTTCATTCAGACAAGGAGCCGCGGCACGGCCCTGCCCCCTTTCTCTCCTTATTGGCTGACTGACTTTGATTGACAGCAGCGGGAGCCAATGGCGCCAAGCTCCCGTCTCAGCCAATGAGAAGGGGAGTCCCAGGCAGCCGAGATAATCCTACAACATTGCTGGAGTCATGATGGGGCTCGGGTAAGTATTAGGGTGGCTGAGGGGGGCTGCTGCATAGAATGCATTAATTTAAAAAACCTTCTGCCTTTGCAATCACTTTAATCTTAGCTAAAAGGATGAGAAGCAATCATTTTAAATATAAATTTTTATACATCAGTAACTACTGTAAATTGAAATTACCAACAATAATAACTCAGCATTGGGAACAGATGGGGCGGGAGGGGTTTCATAGACAAAGGATGCAGAGTGTGAGATTCCCCCCCCCCCCACACTTACCCACCCTTTATGGGCAATTACCTAAAGCATAATGCATATATTTATACTGTTGTGTGTTATGTAAGTATTTTGTAGGATTTAAAATATATTTTTTTAGCTCCCAAAGGGGTGCATTGCAGGGATCAGTTGAATTGATTTCAATAGGGCATAATGTATAATAAATTATGCCCCGTTTGTATTATTTTCTTTGTAAAAAAAAAAAGCTTATTAAAGAAATAAAAAAAATAAAAACTTTTCCAGGTAGAGAGCGAGACCCAAGAACAAAATTGTAATATATTTCTGCTTACCGGTACTTATATAGGGTGGCTGCTTGATTTCTTTTCTGAAGCTTGTTAACCTTTATTTTCAGCTGGAGATCTTGCCAGTAACACATTTCCAGTCTTAGCCCTGGTTCACACTGGTGCGATTTGACATGCGATTTGACATGTCAATCGGCGAAATCGGCGAAATTTGCCGCAAATTGCGGGTAATGGCACCGTCCTAATCTGCGGCGCTGTACCGATTACAAAAAGTAGTTTCTGTACTACTTTTTGCGATTTCAGCTGCGATTTACATTGGCATCTGTGTCAGATGTCTCTGAAATCGAGCTGAAATCGGGACTGACAGGCAGGAGTGAAACTCGCACGGCTCACTCCCGCGGCCCAGTGTGAACCTGGGCTTAGGGTGACAATGCTCACTCAATCTACTGTATCTATGGAGAAGCAGTGTTGTCATCCTAGGGCAGGTAATGTGCTAGGAACACCTCCCCCATTCCTCATCTCCACTAACATAATATGACTCATTGCAGATCATAATTATATAGCTTGGGACAGGAACATACTGTTATAATGAGCCAGAAGGATCCAACAATTCCTAAAGTGTCAGATCCTTTAGAAATTTGCAACACTTTTCACTCCGAATACTCGGGTGCTGGTTAAGGAATCAATGATAAAAAGAGTACCTACTGAATTTGGTTGATTTATTAAAGGATTTAAATTAATAGGTTCAACCTGATGAAAGGGTCTCTTTAAGCAATGATATACTACTGGACTTTGTGGAATATTTTTTTTTTCGATCAGTGGGTTCTGCTGTCAGAATACAATGTCCTAGTGGGGGATTCCTCCATCTACCTCATTTGTGGGAATAGAGGAATCTATTAATTTTCTTTCCTTTATCCCACTGGCTGAACAAAAAATAAACCTAACCAGTTTAAAGAACTAGTTTCATTCTTTTCATGCAAAATGGCATTTTTCATTTTAATTATCTAAACGAGTTAATGGAAATTTTCTATATTTAAAAAATTTACTTAAGCCGACTAAGTGTTAAAAAAAATACATTGATCCATTGGACAGCAGAAAAATGTGTATGAATTTATGTTCTAATCATACTTTAGCTTCTATGCTGCATCAAAAAAGAATCATTACTCTTAAAGGAAGGGTAAGGGATTGATTTACTAAAGGCAAACAGGCCATGCACTTTGCAAGAATATTTGTACTCTGCAAGGCAATTTTCTCCAGAGATTAGTAAATGAGGGGGAGCTCTGCTGACTTGCATCATCCAATCATTTGCATAAAAAATGCTGTTTATCTATTTTCCTTGCATGTGATTGAGTATTCTTTGTAAAGTGAAGCTTCGCCTTGTTTACTAAGCTATGGAGGAAAATACCTTGCAGAGTGCAACTGCACTTGCAAAATGCACAGTTTGTTTGCCCTTAGTAAATCAACCCCATAATCTTTTCAACACATTTTTATACTTTTTATCAGTGTGTTTAACCACTTAACGACCGCTCACTGTATATATACGTCGGCAGAATGGCACCGACAGGCACAATCACGTAGAGTGTACGTGATCGCCTTTGTACAGTTGGGGGGTCCGATCGGACCCCCCTCCTATACAGTGAGCGGCCGTTAATCGTTGGGGAGCGATCAGAGATGAGGGTGTGACCATTCGATTTCGGCCACCCCCTCACGATCGCTCCCGGCCAATGAAAATGCTTCCTCCACCATGTGATGTAAACACAGGCAGGAGAAAGTGATGTCATCTCCCTCGCGGCGGTCTTTTCGATTCCGGCGCAGAGGAGAGAGGAAGCAGGTTAGTGCACCAACAGTCCACTGACACATAGGTACACATAGGCACACATTTCACCCCCCCAGTCACCCCCAGATCCCCCCCCAGGTCACCCCCCAGCCCCCAATCACAGTGTCACTGATTGCAGTGATCATTTATTTTACTGATCACTGCATTTAGTGTCATCTGTGATAGTAAAAAGTTGCAGGGCAGTTAGGATTAGGCCCCTTTAGGTCCAGGGTAGCCCCCTAACCCCCCCTAATAAAGGTTTAACCCCTTGATCGCCCCCCAGGTAACCCTTTCACCCCCTAACGCCAGCGTCACTAAGCGATCGTATTTTCGATCGCTGTATTTAGTGCCGGTGGTGCCCTAGATAGCCAGTTATTTATTTTTAGTTTCGCCGCAGGTTTTTAGAGCGTCAGGTACCCCCATATATTATTTTAACCCCCTGATTGGCCCTAGAGTTAACCCTTTCACCAGTGATCACCGTATAAGCGTCACTGGTGACACTGGTTACCCAGTTAGTTATTTAGTTATTTAGGTAACCCGTCAGGTTTTTATATAGCGTCGGGTACCCCCATATTTAACCTAATAAAGGTTTTAACCCCCTGATTGCCCCTAGTTAACCCTTTCACCAGTGATCACCATATAAAGGTTACGGGTGACACTGGTTGGTTAGTTTGCTTTTTATAGCATCAGGGCACCCGCCGTATATACCCCAATAAAGGTTTAACCCCCTGATTGCCCGGCGGGTGAGATCAATTAGGTTTTAGCGCCAGAGAGGGTCTGCGTCGCCCCAGGCAGCGTTAGGTTAGTGCCAGTAACGCTAACACCCACGCGCAAAGCATACACCTCCCTTAGTGGTATAGTATCTGATCAGATCTATACTAGCGTCCCCAGCGGTTTAGGGTTCCCAAAAACGCAGTGTTAGCGTGATCAGCCCAGATACCTGCTAGCACCTGCATTTAGCCCCTCCGCCCAGCCCAGCCCACCCAAGTGCAGTATCGATCGATCACTGTCACTTACCAAACACAAAACACATAACTGCAGCGTTCGCAGAGACAGTCCTGATCCCTGCGACCGCTAACAGTTTTTTTTGTAGCGTTTGATATATTTGCTGACGACAGTCGGGTGCTTTTTTTCCTGTGAATCTTACTAGTGTACCCCTAAATTTAGAGCCCAAAATGGCAAGTCGAAGGTACACTAGTAAAGAGGCCTACGAGATTCTGAGCATGACAGATAGTGAAGAGGAGGTCACGTATCTGTCAGATTCAGGCTCAGAATATCTTCCCGTAGAAGACAGTGACGTCAGCGGCCCCACGTCAGATAGCTCTGATGACGAAGTTGAGGTCCCTGCTAAGGTCAGGCGTACCCGATCCCGATCTTCTGAGGTTGTTGAGGAGCAAGAACCGCAGGGCTCTCGTATCATGGAGCAGAGGAGTACTAGCGCCGCTATTCCTTCTGGTGAATTGGCAAGCACCAGCGGCCTAGTACAGCCTGGGCGTACATCCAGCACTGCAGTATCACGTGGTGACGTGGCGAGTCCCATAAGTGCAGTTCAAGCTGGCGAGGTGGCAAGCACAAGTAGTGTCCCGCTGCCACCAAGAAGACAAAGGCAGGCCCGTTGTGCCCATAGTGCCCTTCCTGCAGAATTCGCCTATCCTGATTGGGTCCCCACCACTTCTGCAGAACCCGTACTTCCCCCATTCACTGCCCAACCCGGTATTCAGGTGGAAACAGCTGATTTTATGCCAATCGATTATTATTCGCTGTTTTTCACGGAAGATCTCTATAGATCTATTGTGGACCAGAGTAATTTATATGCTGGTCAATTCATCGCCGCTAATCCCCAGTTGCCTTCCATTGCCAAAGATTGGAAACCAATTACGGTTTCCGAATTTAAGACCTTTCTGGGCCTTTCCCTCAACATGGGCACACATAAATTCCCATCATTGCGTGCTTATTGGTCCACGCACCCAATTGACCACATGCCCGTGTTCTCTGCCTCCATGCCCAGGAAACGATACGAGCAGATTTTGCGGTTCATGCACTTCAACGACAATGAACTTTGTCGTCCACGTGGGGACCCTGAATACGACCGGCTCTATAAAATTCGGCCCCTCATAAACCACTTCAACGAACGTTTTGCAGCCTTGTTTATTCCCGATCAAGCTGTCTGCGTTGATGAGTCCCTGATTAAATTTTCTGGCTGCTTGGCTTTCAAGCAGTACCTTCCCAGCAAGCGTGCCAGATACGGGGTCAAGCTCTATAAGTGCTGTGACAGGGCAACAGGCTATGTATGGAGCTTTATGGTTTATGAGGGAAAAGATAGTCAGGTTGAGCCGGTCAACTGCCCGGATTACATAGGGAGCGCTGGCAAGATAGTGTGGAACTTGGTGTCACCCTTATTCGGAAAGGGGTACCACTTGTATGTGAACAATTATTACACGAGCGTGCCACTGTTTAGTCACTTGTTTGATCATCAGATTGGAGCATGTGGCACCGTGCGACCTAATCACCGGGGCTTTCCCCAGCGGCTTGTAGATGCCCGTCTTAGGCTGGGGGAGAGAGCCTGCGTAAAGTGTAATAACTTGCTCGCTATGAAGTGGAGGGACAATAAGAATGTTTTCCTTCTTACCTCCCTTCATGCAGACACGACAGTCCAAATTCGTACGGCGACTGGTGTTGTGGAGAAACCCCTCTGTGTCCACGAATATAACAAAAATATGGGAGGGGTGGACCTCAACGACCAGTTGATGGCGCCGTATCTAATTGACCGTAAGGCGAGACGCTGGTACAAAAAAGTGTCTCTATCCTTATTCCAATTGGCTTTGCTGAACGCTCATGTGCTATACAGAGCTTCAGGCGGGACTTTATCTCTTCTAAAATTCCAGAATGAGATAGTCACAGAACTCCTGTATCCAGGCGGTTCTGCACCTCACCATCCCCTACCAAATGCAGTAAGCCGGCTGCATGAGAGGCATTATACGCATCTCCTCCCGAGTACCCCTACCCAACGAGTCCCCCAAAAAAGATGTTGTGTCTGTAGCAAGCGCGGATTTAGGCGTGACACCCATTATTATTGTCCACTCTGTCCTGACAAACCTGGTCTTTGCCTTAGTGAATGTTTTGAACGCTACCACTCAAAAGTGAAGTTTTAGCGTAGGGTACAGCATTTCACAGACTAGGACACACTTACACAGGGTCTCCCAAGATGCCATTACATTTTGAGAGACCCGAACCATTACAGTTGTTAAAGTTTTAAAAAAAAAGTGTAAAAAAGAAAAAGAAAAACGTAAAAAACAAAAACACAAAAAAAATATAAAAGAAAAAAACCAAAAATAGTTGTCGTTTTATTGTTCTCTCTCTCTCTCTATTTTCTCTCTATTGTTCTGCTCTTTTTTACTGTATTCCATTCTGCAATGTTTTATCATGCTTGCTTTTCAGGTATGTAATTTTTTGTTTTCAGGTGCGCCATTCAACTGCAGCGCGGAATTATTTATCTTGACAGCAACAGCGTTTGCTCCCACAATACATAAAGCCGTGACTCCAGTGCTGTAGGAGGTGATTTCACCACCACAGTTAAAAAAAAAAGAGCATATATGCCGAAGCATGGGGGCAGCAGGGGCGGAGGAGCGATTTTGCTCCTAATGCCACGTATATACGGTCGAAATTCCGACGGAGGCTTGCCCGTGGAAAAGTCCGACCGTGTGTACGCGGCATAACTTTTTTGCGGGAGGATGCCCCCATGCTTCGGCATATATATATTTTAGGCACAGGTTGCGTTAAAAAAATGTTTTATTTTTTACTAGTTTTTTTTTTGGTATTTGCTTTGCAGGTATGGTATGGTAAGGTCTTACTGTTGTACTGTAATGTTACTTTGTTTTAATGTTAACCATCATTTGCTTAGCAGGTACGCCATTCAGTTGCATCGCGGATTTATTTATCTTGACAGCAACAGCGTTTGCTCCCACGATACATAAAGCCGTGACTCCAACGCTGTAGGAGGTGATTTCACCACCACAGTTAAAAAAAGAGCATATATGCCGAAGCATGGGGGCAGCAGGGGCGGAGGAGCGATTTTGCTCCTAATGCCGCGTATATACGGTCGAAATTCCGACGGAGGCTTGCCCGTGGTAAAGTTTGACCGTGTGTACGCGGCATAACCTTTTATGCCGCGTACATACGGTCAAAATTCCGACGAAGGCTTGCCCGTGGAAAAGTCCGACCGTGTGTACGCGGCATAACTTTTTTGCGGAGGATGCCCCCATGCTTCGGCATATATATATTTTAGGCACAGGTTGCGTTAAAAAAATGTTTTATTTTTTACTAGGTTTTGTTTTGGTATTTGCTTTGCAGGTATGGTATGGTAAGGTCTTACTGTTGTACTGTAATGTTACTTTGTTTTAATGTTAACCATCATTTGCTTAGCAGGTACGCCATTCAGTTGCATCGCGGATTTATTTATCTTGACAGCAACAGCGTTTGCTCCCACGATACATAAAGCCGTGACTCCAACGCTGTAGGAGGTGATTTCACCACCACAGTTAAAAAAAGAGCATATATGCCGAAGCATGGGGGCAGCAGGGGCGGAGGAGCGATTTTGCTCCTAATGCCGCGTATATACGGTCGAAATTCCGACGGAGGCTTGCCCGTGGAAAAGTTTGACCGTGTGTACGCGGCATAACCTTTTATGCCGCGTACATACGGTCGAAATTCCGACGAAGGCTTGCCCGTGGAAAAGTCCGACCGTGTGTACGCCGCATAACTTTTTTGCGGGAGGATGCCCCCATGCTTCGGCATATATGCCCATCATTAGAAGTGGGTGGATGAAGGGAGGTATTCTAATGGTGGGCATACCCACCGATCAATCTCTTTTTTTCATTCAGCCAACAGGCTGCATGAAAAAAAGATTACAATACATGTCCAACAAGGACCAGCAACGTACTGGTA
Source organism: Rana muscosa (assembly GCA_029206835.1). Classification (NCBI taxonomy): domain Eukaryota; kingdom Metazoa; phylum Chordata; class Amphibia; order Anura; family Ranidae; genus Rana; species Rana muscosa. Next base: position 1,013,241,035 of record CM055116.1, read on the forward strand.
TGTTGCTGCACTTTGAATGTTTATACCAGAATGATGCCTGCAGGTTTAGGTACCATCTTGGTATCATTCTTTTCAGCCAGTGGCCGGCTTTCATGTAAAAGCAATTCTAGCAGATAATTAGCCTCTAGACTGCTTTTACAAGCAGTGGGAGGGAATGCCCCCCCGGATATAAACAGCGCCATTGGGAAATTGGGAAAGCATTTTATCACACCGATCTTGGTGTGGTCAGATGCTTTGAGGGCAGAGGAAAGATCTAGGGTCTAACCCCCCATTTTTTTTTCAAAAAAAGAGTACCTGTCACTACTTATTGCTATCATAGGGGATATTTACATTCCCTGAGATAACAATAAAAATGATTAAAAAAAAAAATATGGAAGGAACAGTTTAAAAATAAAATAAAAAAGCAAAATAAATAATAAAAAAAAAAAAAAAAAAAGCACCGCTGTCCCCCCCTGCTCTTGCGCAAAGGCGAACGCAAGCGTCGGTCTAGCGTCATATGTAAACAGCAATTGCATCATGCATGTGAGGTATCACCGCGAAGGTCAGATCGAGGGCAGTAATTTTAGCAGTAGACCTCCTCTGTAAATCTAACGTGGTAACCTGTAAAGGCTTTTAAATGCTTTTAAAAATGAATGTAGTTTCTCGCCGCTGCGTGTTTGTGCGCAATTTTAAAGCATGTCGTGTTTGGTATCCATGTACTCGGCCTAAGATCATCTTTTTTATTTCATCAAACATTTGGGCAATATAGTGTTTTTTAGTGCATTAAAAATAAAAAAAGTGTGTTTTTCCCCCAAAAAATGCGTTTGAAAAATCGCTGCGCAAATACTGTGTGGAAAAAAAAATGCAACACCCACTATTTTAATCTGTAGGGCCTTTGCTTTAAAAAAATATATAATGTTTGGGGGTTCAACATAATTTTCTTGCAAAAAAAAAATGTTTTCATGTAAACAAAAAGTGTCAGAAAGGGCTTTGTCTTCAAGTGGTTAGAAGAGTGGATGATGTGTGACATAAGCTTCCTAATGTTTTGCATAAAATGCCAGGACAGTTCAAAACCCCCCCAAATGACCCCATTTTGGAAAGTAGACACCTCAAGCTATTTGCTGAGAGGCATGTTGAGCCCATTGAATATTTTTTTTTTGTCCCAAGTGATTGAATAATGACAAAAAGAAAAAAAAAATGTACAAAAAGTTGTCACTAAATTATATATTGCTCAAACATGCCATGGTTATATGTGGAATTGCACCCCAAAATACATTCTGTTGCTTCTCCTGAGTACGGGGATACCACATGTGTGAGACATTTTGGGAGCCTAGCCGCGTACAGGACCCTGAAAACCAAGCACCGCCTTCAGGATTTCTATGGGTGTAAATTTTTGATTTCACTCCTCACTGCCTATCACAGTTTCGGAGGCCATGGAATGCCCAGATGGCACAAAACCCCCCCAAATGACCCCATTTTGGAAAGTAGACACCCCAAGCTATTTGCTGAGAGGTATGTTGAGTATTTTGCAGATCTCGCTTTTTGTCACAAAGTTTTAAAAATTGAAAAAAGAAGAAAAAAAAAATATGTCTTTCTTCATTTTCAAAAACAAATGAGAGCTGTAAAATACTCACCATGCCTCTCGGCAAATAGCTTGGGGTGTCTACTTTCCAAAATGGGGTCATTTGTGGGGGTTTTGGGCTATCTTGGCATTTTATGGCCTTCAAAACTGTGATAGGTAGTGAGGAGTGAAATCAAAAATTTGTGCCCTTAGAAATCCTGAAGGCGGTGCTTGGTTTTCGGGGGCCCGTACGCGGCTAGGCTCTCAAAAAGTCCCACACATGTGGTATCCCCGTACTCAGGAGAAGCAGCCAAATATATTTTGGGGTGCTACTCCGCATATAACCATGGCATGTTTGAGCAATATATCATTTAGTGACAACTTTTTGTACAATTTTATTTTTCTTCTTTTTGTCATTATTCAATCACTTGGGACAAAAAAAAATATTCAATGGGCTCAACATGCCTCTCAGCAAATAGCTTGAGGTGTCTACTTTCCAAAATGGGGTCATTTTGGGGGGTTTTGTGCAATCTTGGCATTTTATGGCCTTCAAAACTGTGATAGGTAGTGAGGAGTGAAATCAAAAATTTATGCCCTTAGAAACCTTGAAGGCGGTGCTTGATTTTTGGGGTCCCGTACGCGGCTAGGCTCCCAAAAAGTCCCACACATGTGGTATCCCCGTACTCAGGAGAAGCAGCAGAATGTATTTTGGGGTGTAATTTCACATATGCCCATGGCATGTGTGAGCAATATATCATTTAGTGACAACTTTGTGCAAAAAAAACAAAGTTTGTCATATTCCCGCAACTTGTGGCAAAATATAAAATATTCCATGGACTGAACATGCCTCTCAGTAAATAGATTGGGGTGTCTACTTTCCAAAATGGGGTCATTTGGGGGGGTTTTGTGCTATTTTGGCATTTTATGGCCTTCGAAACTGTGATAGGTAGTGAGGAGTGAAATCAAAAATTTACGCCCTTAGAAATCCTGATGGCGGTGCTTGGTTTTTGGGGCCCCGTACCCGGCTAGGCTCCCAAAAAGTCCCACACATGCGGTATCCCCGTACTCAGGAGAAGCAGCAGAATGTATTTTGGGGTGCAATTCCACATATAACCATGGCATGTGTGAGCAATATATCATTTAGTGACAATTTTTTGTACATTTTTTCTTTTTTTTTCTTTTTATCATTATTCAATCATTTGGGAAAAAAAATATTCAATGGGCTCAACATGCCTCTCAGCAAATAGCTTGGGGTGTCTACTTTCCAAAATGGGGTCATTTGGGGGGGGGGGGGTTTGTGCCATCTTGGCATTTTATGGCCTTCAAAACTGTGATAGGTAGTGATAGGTGGTGAGGAGTGAAATCAAAAATTTATGCCCTTAGAAACCTTGAAGGCGGTGCTTGGTTTTTGGGGTCCTGTATGCGACTAGGCTCCCAAAAAGTCCCACACATGTGGTATCCCCGTACTCAGGAGAAGCAGCAGAATGTATTTTGGGGTGTAATTTCACATATGCCCATGGCATGTGTGAGCAATATATCATTTAGTGACAACTTTGTGCAAAAAAAATAAAGTTTGTCATATTCCCGCAACTTGTGGCAAAATATAAAATATTCCATGGACTAATCATGCCTCTCAGTAAATAGCTTGGGGTGTCTACTTTCCAAAATGGGGTCATTTGGGGGGGTTTTGTGCTATTTTGGCATTTTATGGCCTTCGAAACTGTGATAGGTAGTGAGGAGTGAAATCAAAAATTTGCGCCCTTAGAAATCCTGAAGGCGGTGCTTGGTTTCCGGGGTCCCGTACGTGGCTAGGCTCCTAAAAAGTCCCACACATGTGGTATCCCCGTACTCAGGAGAAGCAGCAGAATGTATTTTGGGGTGCAATTCCACATATAACCATGGCATGTGTGAGCAATATATCATTTAGTGACAACTTTTTGTAATTTCTTTTTTTTTTGTCATTATTCAATCACTTGGGACAAAAAAAAAATATTCAATGGGCTCAACATGCCTCTCAGCAATTTCCTTGGGGTGTCTACTTTCCAAAATGGTGTTATTTGGGGGGGTTTGTACTGCCCTGCCATTTTAGCACCTCAAGAAATGAGATAGGCAGTCATAAATTAAACAAAATAAGGTGCATATAAAAGAAGGCCCACAAATGCACTTCTCGGCGCCTAGGAAGTAATCAACTTATTTCTGAGATATTAATATAGTAAATAGGTAGGGATAATCAACCTGAAATTAAATTAAAAAACCAATATCTATAAAATAATAAAAGGTTTTTTCCATTAAGAATATACCAGCAGCTATTTAAAAATTATAGATGAATAGAAACGCATCCATAAAAACAACAAATAAAATTATATCAAAAATTATAAAAGACAAAGTCTCTTTGATAAAACAGCGCTCTCTGTTGGGTAATGTCCAACTCCAAATTCAAACAATAGGTATGATGTAAGTACACACAGTCATAGAGGGAAAGACAAGATCACAGTTCTTTAAGGTGGTAAGTGTTTTCTACAAGCAGATGGGTTGTGCAGCCTACACCAACTCCCAATCTTCACCACTGATGTGAGATACGGTTCCCCCGCTGGGGTTCACACTCACCATAACAATAAATAAAATGTGCCTTGTACGATAAAATCCTCCTGCTAGACTTCCAACATCATCCCGGGATCAGCATGGGTTAAACGGTGTTCATAAAAGACAAAAGTACACTAACATAGTGTGATCCCGTTTTTATTCAAATTAGCCCGTATAAAAAGACGCCCTCTGTTGAAGTCGGAAGTGACGAAACGCGTCAGGGGGGTGGCTACGACGGCGTATCCAGGAAGAAAGAAGTGTGCGTTCCACCATCGGCCATCTCGTAACCAGGAAGCTCATCTCACTTTGTGTCTGCAGCACGAGTGCGGCCCCTGTGTTCGGAGGACAGTGGTGATTATACAAACACTTTATACATGTCATTTACAAGTGGATTTATTGTACGTGTAATGGGAGCTGTTTTTTTTTTATACGGGCTAATTTGAATAAAAACGGGATCACACTATGTTAGTGTACTTTTGTCTTTTATGAACACCGTTTAACCCATGCTGATCCCGGGATGATGTTGGAAGTCTAGCAGGAGGATTTTATCGTACAAGGCACATTTTATTTATTGTTTTGGTGAGTGTGAACCCCAGCGGGGGAACCGTATCTCACATCAGTGGTGAAGATTGGGAGTTGGTGTAGGCTGCACAACCCATCTGCTTGTAGAAAACACTTACCACCTTAAAGAACTGTGATCTTGTCTTTCCCTCTATGACTGTGTGTACTTACATCATACCTATTGTTTGAATTTGGAGTTGGACATTACCCAACAGAGAGCGCTGTTTTATCAAAGAGTCATAAATTAAAAGCTGTGTAAATTCCAGAAAATGTACCCTAGTTTGTAGACGCTATAACTTTTGCGCGAACCAATAAATATACGCTTATTGACATTTTTTTTACTAAAGACATGTGGCTGAATACATTTTGGCCTAAATGTATGACTACAATTGAGTTTATTCGATTTTACTTATAACAAAAAGTAGAAAATATCATTTTTTTTCAAAATTTTCGCTCTTTTTCCGTTTAAATCGCAAAAAATAAAAATCGCAGAGGCAATCAAATACCATTAAAAGAAAGCTCTATTTGTGGGAAGAAAAGGACGCAAATTTCGTTTGGGTACAACATTGCATGTCCGCACAATTTACAGTTAAAGCAGCGCAGTGCAAAATTCTGAATTCACCTCTGGTCCTTTAGCTACCAAATGGTCCGGGGCTTAAGTGGTTAAGAGACTCTGTCAATTGAAACAAAGCAAAAAGCTACTGATGGGTATGAAGATCAAGGTCTATAGGACTGCCTCCGTATACCCTCAGCAGCTCTCAAGATCCCCAGCTTTGCCCAAATGCTGGGCTGTTCTGACAGACAAAGCTTCAGCACTTTATGATAGCAATGACAATCGCCTGCCCTTCTTGCTTCCCCACATACCGTGTTTTCCCGAAAATAAACCTTGGTCTTATATTAATTTTGACAACAAAAGACCGAGTAGGGCTTATTTTTGGAGTAGGTCTTGTGACGTGCTGTCTTCTCTCCCCATCTCCCTCACTGCCTGTCAGGAATCCCCAGTGGCCAGTGGAACTGAGTAAAAGTCGTTGTAAAATCCTAAAATGCACTGTATTACAGTATTATATAATGTAATCTGTATATGTTTCTGTAATCTATTTGTGATAAATACCTTCTTATAGCGCCACTCGGCACTTCAGTGACCCGCCTGATCGGTCTTCCCCGCTCTGAGCATTACAGAGGGAGGGGGGCCCGAGATCCCCCACTGACAGCTGGCAGAAGAGGAGAGCAGTGGGGGATCAACTGAGTGCCGCTCGTCTCTTCCATGGCCTGCCTGAGCTGTCTTCCCCGCTCCAAGCACTGCAGAGGGGGGTCCTTCGTTACAGCGCTCGGCGCTTAGCTGATCCTCCGCTGCTCTCCTCTTCTTCTCCCAGCTGTCAGTGGGGGATCAGCTGAGCTGTAACGAAGGTATTTATCACAAATATATTACAGAAATATACACAGTTTACATTGTATAATACTGTAATACAGTGCATTTTAGGATTTTACAACCACTTTAAACTAGGGCTTATTTTCGTTGTAGGGCTTATATTACAACCCTCCCCAAAAATTACAGTAGTGCTTATTTTCAGGGTATGTTTTATTTTCGGGGAAACGCAGTACCTATTGGCCAGTGGCATAATCCATCAAAATGATGGGTCAATAGGACAGCGGGAGTAGGATGGAGCTGGCAACCTGTGACATTTTCCAAAGTATATGAGCTTTTCCTTTTAGAACTGTAAAATGTGGCTGATTTATGGCTGATGGCTTATCTCTATGTGTATTCAGATAGAGATTGAAATTGTGTGAGGCAACTACTATACTTGTGTAGCGCCCCTCCCGAATAGTTGGGACGCTATGTTAAATTTAGGGGTATGACTGAGCCATAGTTGGGCTCAGACTTGTTTAATTGCGTTTAAATTCGGTTTCTGCTCTGGCTGTGACATTGCCTGGCAGTTATTCCCCTTGGTCGGTAGGTGGCACTGCCGCCACAGACTCAGGTTGGAATACAGGCATGACACAGCACATTTGGTGTCCTTTCTCGGCAGCCGTGCAGTGGGCGTGGTTGGCCTGATGTGCATGCTGGGAAGGGGTACATAAGGGGCAGACACCATTGGATTGGGGGTCGTTTGTCCTGGGTTCGTCCTGTGTGTGTGCCCCGTGGCCCACATAGTACGGGGTGCGTGTGTGTGTTCCAGCCCTGGTCACATTCAGCCTGAGGCTGCATCGCTGCCTGGTAGGCCCCGCTCCGCTGGCTGGGGCCTACACCTTTGAGGAACATCCCATACTACCCATATTCGGGAAGTCTGCTCTTGAAGAGGAAGGCCAGGGGGGGACCTTCCCCAGAGGAGACTAGCGATGGTACCGCTGTCTTGGGAGAGGCCTGGTGACCTACTCAAGGAGGGATCCAAGAACTTAAAGGCCCTGCAATACGCCAATCTGGCATAAAGGTTCTCTTTTATTGCTTGACTAGGAGGTTCAGGACTTTAATAATCCTGTGGCAGAGGATTCCTGGACGCATCCTCAGGTTCACCTCAAGGTCTGTAACGGAGACTGTTAAGAATAGATCCATGCATCTTGCCAGCTGCTAGGACCAGAAAAAGGGGGACTATCAGGGTGAGCAATACCCACTCAGGCTTTCACAATTTCAGTGAGCTTTTAGTGTGGCGTGCCTGAACTTTCCCCTATACTTTTATTGTTTCCTGCTTTCTCTTCAAGTTCCCACTGCAAAAGGAAAATAATGCCTTGCTGTTTAGGTTTTACATTTGTGTGGACATTGACTTTTCTAAAGACTCTTTGCCCTGACAACGGAAGCCTTGGAGGTAGTTTGCATGACCCAAAACAAAACCAGCCGCTCCTTCGGGGGTAAGTGCTACACTAGTAGTTAGTATACAGAAGTGTATATTTATTGCTATCTGTGCCTATACTCAAGAATTTGTTTACACTTTCTTTCTGTCACACACACACAGGTGTGAAGTGAGCTACATTTCTTCCAAAGAGGACACAGATAGCAATAAAAAATTGACAAAGGTTTAAGTCTTCCCCACTCTATTAAAACCTAAATAAAGTTATAAATGGAATTGGACTCTAAATGTAACATTATTGTTTGCAAGAAGTTAGATAAGGTTTAATAAATCTGTCCCAGAAGGCATATGTAAGCAGCGGTTTTCTAATAAAATTAACTTTTTACCACATTCTTCCTCTGTTGACTACTCATCGGCTATCTTTGTTTGGAAAATTATGTACTTATAGATTTATTGAGGACAACACAATGTATACACATTGATGACATCCTTGTTGCACAGTACTCATATGTGTATACTGGATATTCTGGCAATACACATGGGAAAATACTAATAGGTTGACATGGATGTGGACCGTATGGGTATATATGCACATTAGAGGGTCCTCCTCACTATTACTATCCTAGCAGTCAACATTTATCAAACCACACAACCCTGGAAAAGGTGACTTCAGGTCTAGAAGACCCTCTTTATTCCAAATATTTAATTTTGAGTGGTGATTTTCTTTTACAACAATTACTGGGAGAACCTTTGAGGCTGCAATTGTTCACTTTTCCTGATGTTAATCCTCATTCTGTTCTGGAAATAGTAGCAGGCAGCAGTGTGGGTTCCTTGTTTCAAGGTCACACTGTCACTGACAGTTCTGGTCTCACGCTGATAGAAACCATGCTGAATGGTTCCTCACCATGTGATAAGCAAGAGAGCCAATCATGGTGATCACATGATTTGTTTACAACACAAACCTGCCTCCTCTGATGGAGAACAATGACAGCTGAAGGATTGAGGCTGCAGCTGTTTTAGAGAAATACAGTTAGTAAAAATAAATAAAAAAATAAATAAATATCTGTTATGTATAAATTGCTTACAAAAAAATGCAAATTGTCCAATTGTTAGCCTATAATAAAAAAAAATAGCAGGTAATTAATTAAAATAGTGTACCAAATAAAGCATTTAGTATGTCATTGAGAATTGTATACTTTTTTATGCAGACAGTTTGGTTATAGATAATAGTCAAGTTAACCAACACATACTGAATCTCCTACATTTGGCTGGAGCCTGGAAGTTCCAATGACTGGCCAGGGAAGGGTTAATCTAGCTTCCTTGATCTATATACCTGTAGAATAAAAGTAAAGGCTATGGCCAAGCAACTAGCATTTTCAGGAGGACAGCAATGGCAGCCTGCATATTTCGCTCAGAAAAGCGTTGCTTTCATATGCAAGGTTATCATAATTTACAGTATGTTCATCAAAATATATGTATTTTGGAAACTGTTTTTTTTTTAATGTATTGCTTTTTCCTATTCTTTCAATTAAAAAGGTAAACCATTGAATAAAATGTGATAAATTCAACATCCTGAACGTATTTTCTTTTTTTGGTCAGATGTGTGAAAAAATATTCCTTCTGCTGACGGAAACAGGTGTGAGACCTTAGTAACATTTTTAATAGGAAGTGGACAAATTAACACATTTTATAGTTACGCACTTTCTTTTCCCTAGAGTTTCTAAATCAAGGAATGACTAACACAGCCTAGATTCTATATAATAGTAGATATTATTAATGGACATTACGTCAGTGACATTTGTGTAGCCCCAGGAAGGAAATGTGTTCTTGTCCTATAAAATGTACTCTGGTTAATCAGAGGTTTTGTCAACCCATAGAATAATAAGGTGGATAAAATATGACATCTTCTGTAACATGCATTAGGGTTCCTAGGATTAAAGGGAGACATCTCTTTTATATGATATACAATGTAATTGCTGCAAAATTTTCAATTACTGTTATACTTTATACTGTTAAACACCTACTTCAAGGGGCACTTACCTTTGATTGGGCAAAAAATTCAGTTATGACTGTCTTGAAACCATGGCAAAAAATAGGAGAATTCTTTATGATGTTTGTCTGTAGAACTATAATGATTTGCTGCATGTACCTGTTTTGTTTTCTTATTGCAAGATGTTATAAGATGTTACTTATGACAAGATATTCTGAACATGTTATTTTAGTTGGAAGCAGCTTATCAAACTCGATTTTTGTCAAGTCAGATCAGCCATCTGTGTCCATATCATTATTTTTACTCAATTTTTATTTAAATTCATTAAAATTATTAACATATTCTTTGTTTGTAAGATCTTGATCATTCTCTACAGAAAAGAGTTTCAGAATAATGGAAAATACAGAGAGCTGGAAATCAAAGGAAAGACTTATCCAGCTCTGCAAGCATACTTGAAACTTTCTTTCTCGTACATCACGGGACACAGAGCGACATAGTCATTACTAATGGGTTATATAGATACCGTCAGGTGCTGGCACTGGCAACTTCCAAAACCGGAAGTACCCTCCCCTATATAAGCCCCTCCCATCCGGGAGCACCTCAGTTTTTTGCCAGTGTCTAAGGTGTTGGCCAAGAAGAAACATGTGTTTTTCACTGAGCTTGCGTACAGGTTCTTTTGGGCCTCAGTAAGCTATTCCGGATCCGACCAAAAAAGCTTCATAGCTAAACGGTCGGTACCCGGGCCTTGCAGAGAAGAGCAAGGTTTTGCCTGTAATGCTTCTCTTAGGAGAGCTGGACCCTGGGATCCAGAGCTCTGGTCATACCCACGACCAAGATGTTTTCTGTGCAGGGTGCTATACAGGTCCAGGGGAGTGGAATCCTTGGGAACCCGGTCCCTGAAGGTTTGATTACAATGCCTGCCGTGATAGGTGAAGTTTGGGCTTTTGTGGACCAAACAAAGTCCTGCGGCGGGGAACAGGTAAGTGGGGGCCCCCAGGAACTTGGTTCTATTGGGGGACCCCCAAGCCTAATTTGTCTTTCTGTCTGTTACCTAATGGTATTCCCGCAAAATTCTGTGCATGCCTGTAACTACTAAAAAAATGTAATAATTTTTAATGGTGGTCAAGAAAAAAAAAAAAAAAAAAATTATATATATATATTTAATATATTAGACTGCGGTACCTGTGTTTGTCCACTAGAGGCCGCTGTGGAATGTTTTCTTGTCATGTGGACTAGTTTCTTCTCAGCAGAGCAAAGTCCAGGCAGATGGTGAGTTCTCTTATAGGAAACTGCTTCCTCTGCCATGTTGCAGTGCTCGTCCATCCCCCGGCCTGCGGCAAAGAGGGGCCCTGGCTCCTGTCCCTTGTTTCCATTTTTTGAAATTAGCGCCGAAGGCGCACGTGGCCGCGTGCGTGCGCGTGCACGCGCCTCTATATATAGAGGTGAGCCGGGAAAGGGGGCGGAGCCTGGGGGATGACGCTCTGTGCGCGCCGCAGCGCTTCTGCGCATGTGCGGGCGTCCCAGCAGTTTAAAAAAAACAAAAAACACAATATTGTAGTGAGCTGGCTATGAAGTACAGAGACAGAGCTGGCAACATTTAAAGGCATACAGCAAGCGGTTGATACAGGCATCCCCTAGAAAGGCACATTAGTAGACACCAACTGTTTCTTATAGCAGCATTTATGCTAGACTATTATCAGTAACTGGTGTATTTCGGCTGGAATACCTCAGCTTTGTGGCTTAGGAATATGCCGTCTAAAAACTCCGGGACTAGAAATTCCAGGAGGAATAGGGGGTCTCCATCGGGCTCTGAGGATCTTGGGCATGCTTTGGCTGCACCAGTCTCCCCTGAAGAATCAGAGGTTAGTGACCGTAGAGCACCCTCAGGAGTACCTGGTACTGTGGCTGTCCTCAGTTCACCTGCTCCTGTGTATGTAACAGAGGAGGTTTTTTCCTCAGCTCTGGGAGGGCTGGAAGAGAGATTGTCAGCATTGATCGCTGCTTCCCTGTCACAGGAGAAAAGCGCTCGATCTCCGTCTCCCCCCTCAGAGTGCCTGTTAACAGAGCAACAGTCCCATACAGAGGTCGACCTACCTGAGGGGGATCAGGATGAGGTCGATTCGGTTGCAGAGGAATCAACAGTGGAAGAGCCGTTCTCAGCATCACATGCTGAAAGGTTATGGGTTCAGTCCCTGACTAATATGGTCCGATCAGCATTTAAAATGCCACTTGCGGAGCCATCCTCCACTTCTGTCTCCTCGTTGGGGTCGCTAAAAGCTCCCCAGACTGTTTGTTCCTTTCCGATCCATCCTTTACTGGAGGGGCTCATTTACCAGGATTGGGAGCATCCTGACAAAATATTTACTCCCCCCAAGAGATTTCCGGTGGTCTATCCCATGGATGATAAGTTCATCAGAAAATGGAGGGTCCCTACAGTGGACGCAGCCATCTCTTGTGTGAATAAATCACTGACATGTCCGGTGGAAAATGTCCAAATGTTCAAGGACCCAATAGATAAAAAATTGGAGTCCTTATTAAAATCTGCTTTTTCTACAGCAGGATTGGTGACACAACCAGCAGTGGCAGCTATTGGGGTCTGCCAAGCAGTGAAGGATCAGTTGAAACAGGTCTTAAGGGACTTGCCGGATCAGCAGGCTCTTGCCCTAGCTGATCTACCTAGAGCCTTATGCTTTGCGGTGGACGCTATAAAGGATTCAATCCATCAGGCCTCCCGCCTTACGCTGTCTGTAGTACATATGCGCAGGCTTCTATGGCTCAAAAACTGGTCTGCTGAAGCTCCCTGTAAAAAATTGCTGGTCAGCTTCCCATTTCATGGGGAGCGCTTATTCGGGGAAGACCTGGACAAGTATATCCAGAGAATTTCCAGCGGTAAAAGTACACTTTTGCCGGTTAAAAATAGAGTTAGAGGTCCCTCTTTTAAGAGGCCGGCTTCTCCAGTCCCTAGGACATCGGCTGTGAAACAGTTCCGACGGCCTCCTCGGTCAAATCCCGGAGGTAGAAATCAGGGACAGTTGCAGGGTAACAAAAAGCCCTGGAGCAGGAGAGGTACAAAACCTCCCCCAAAGTCAAATGCATGAAGGGTTGCCCCCACCCAATCGGGTAGGGGGAAGACTTCAGTTGTTCACAGAGACCTGGCGGGACACGATCCGAGACAGATGGGTGCTCTCCGCAGTAAATCTGGGATACAAATTGGTGTTAAAAAACTCCCCTTCTTCCCGCTTTATAAGGTCAAACGTGCCAAGGGATCCCCAGAAGAGAGGATCCCTCCTGTTGGCACTAGAACAATTATTGCTTCAAGCAGTAATTATAGAGGTTCCCCTGGAAGAGTGGGGGTTCGGGTTTTACTCAAACCTCTTTACAGTTCCGAAGCCAAACGGGGACGTGAGGCCCATACTAAATCTAAAAGGGCTAAACAAATTCCTGCATATCAGGACTTTCCGGATGGAGTCGATCCGATCGGTAGCCACTGCCCTACAAGGGGAGGAATGGTTAGCCTCGATCGACATCAAGGATGCTTATTTGCACATTCCCATCTTTCCAGCCCACCAAAAATTTCTACGCTTTGCGGTAGAAGGCCGCCATTTTCAGTTCAGAGCCTTACCCTTCGGTCTGGCCACAGCACCAAGAGTGTTCACAAAAATTTTGGCCCCATTATTGGCCAATCTAAGAACACGAGGTGTAACGATAATGGCATATCTAGACGACTTGTTGCTGATAGACCACTCAGTGGAAAAACTAGAAGTGGTTGTTCACGAGACAATCAAGTATCTGGAATATCACGGTTGGATTATCAACCGAGACAAGTCAGCCCTAAAGCCAGTCAAAAGTCTGGAATACTTGGGGCTAAGGCTGGATTCAGACCAGAGAAAATTTTTCTTGCCTCAAGAAAAGGGGTCGTCTTTGAGAGATTTGATCCACTTAGTGGGCTCAAAAAGACAGCCATCCATACGCCTGTGCATGAGGCTGCTGGGAAAGATGGTGGCATCATTCGAAGCAGTACCCTACGGTCAATTCCATTCAAGGAAGTTGCAAAGGGCCATACTGTCAGCCTGGAACAAAAAAGTTCAGGCTCTGGACTTACCAATGTCCTTGTCCCCTTCTGTTCGCAGGAGCCTCCGCTGGTGGTTGGTTCCCCAGAATCTGGAAAGAGGGAAATCCTTCAGTCCGATTTCCTGGAAGGTGGTCACTACAGATGCCAGCCTTGTAGGCTGGGGAGCAGTACTGGAGCAATGGTCTCTCCAGGGCAGATGGTCGGATACAGAAAAGGCCCTGCCCATCAATCTCTTAGAGATACGAGCAGCCCGGTATGCCCTAGTAGCATGGACATCCAAACTCCAAGGGTCCCCTGTCAGAGTTCAGTCAGACAATGCCACAGCAGTGGCATATATCAATCGTCAGGGGGGCACCAGGAGTCGTGCAGCCCAAAGGGAGGTAAATTACATCCTGAGATGGGCAGAAAGATATGTCCCAGCCATATCTGCGGTATTCATTCCAGGGGTGGAGAATTGGAAGGCGGACTTTCTAAGTCGCCAACAATTATGCCCAGGGGAATGGTCCCTTCATCCCGAGGTTTTCCGGACAATATGTCAGCGGTGGGGAACACCGGATGTAGATCTGCTAGCATCCAGATTCAACGCAAAGGTGGACAGGTTTGTCTCTTGGACAAGGGATCCCCTAGCTTGCTAGTGTTCCCTTGGGATCAGTTCAAGCTGATATATGCATTCCCACCGCCACAATTGTTACCTCGATTACTCCGCAGAATCAGGGTAGAAAAGAAACCAGTGATTCTGGTGGCTCCAGCGTGGCCCCGAAGAGCATGGTACGCGGAGATTGTAAAAATGTCTGTGGGGAGTCCTTGGACCCTCCCACATCGTCCGGACCTGCTTTCGCAGGGACCGATATACCACCCTTCCTTACCAGCCCTAGGTTTGACGGCCTGGCTATTGAAGCCCACATTCTAAAAAAGAGAGGGCTCTCTAATGCTGTGGTGTCTACCATGATCAATGCCAGGAAACCGGTATCCAGGCAGATCTACTATAGAATCTGGAAGGCGTACATCGCCTGGTGTGAGGCCAGGAAATGGCATCCACGTAAATACGTAATAGGTAGGATTCTGGACTTCCTACAATGGGCTGTAGATAGGAAGCTTGCCTTGAGTACTATCAAGGGTCAGATTTCGGCCTTGTCAATATTTTTTCAAAGGCCCTTGGCTTCGCATTCACTAGTCAAAGCCTTTATACAAGGAGTGATGCGTATTAGTCCTCCGGTTAATATTCCCATATGTCCATGGGATCTAAACTTGGTTCTGTCGGTTCTACAGAAACAACCATTTGAACCATTACAGCATATTTCCTTGGTGCTTCTCACCAGGAAATTGATTTTTCTAGTAGCCATTTGTTCGGCTAAAAGAGTATCGGAATTAGCAGCTATGTCCTGTAAGGAGCCATATCTGGTTATCCATAAGGACAGAGTAGTGTTACGTCCTCATCCAGCCTTTCTTCCTAAGGTGGTATCGAGTTTTCATTTGAACCAAGATGTGGTTCTTCCTTCTTTTTTCCCCAAGCCTACTTCGGTAGAGGAAAAGTTATTGCATTCTTTGGATGTAGTAAGAGCAGTTAAAGCTTACCTAAAAGCCACTGCTCAGATTCGCAGAACGGATACTTTGTTTATTCTGCCGGAAGGCCCCAGAAAGGGTCAGGCAGCGTCAAAATCTACTTTAGCCAAGTGGATTCGACAGGTCATAATACAAGCCTATGGCTTGAGAAGTAGACCGCCTCCGTTCAAAGTTAGGGCGCACTCCACGAGAGCAGTTGGAACTTCATGGGCAGTGCATCACCAGGCCTCCCTGGCTCAAATCTGTAAGGCCGCAACATGGTCTTCGGTACACACGTTTACTAGGTTCTACCAGGTGGACGTTAGAAGTCAGGAGGATGTCGCCTTTGGGCGCAGTGTGTTGCAGGCCGCAAAAGATCCTCATGTCTGATAGCGCTCAGCTTATATATGGTGTATCCCCCCCCTCATTTGGCATTGCTTTAGGACATCCCATTAGTAATGACTATGTCGCTCTGTGTCCCGTGATGTACGAGAAAGAAAATAGGATTTTTATAACAGCTTACCTGTAAAATCCTTTTCTTGGAGTACATCACGGGACACAGAGCTCCCGCCCCTCTTTAGGGACACTTATTGCTTTGCTACAAAACTGAGGTGCTCCCGGATGGGAGGGGCTTATATAGGGGAGGGTACTTCCGGTTTTGGAAGTTGCCAGTGCCAGCACCTGACGGTATCTATATAACCCATTAGTAATGACTATGTCGCTCTGTGTCCCGTGATGTACTCCAAGAAAAGGATTTTACAGGTAAGCTGTTATAAAAATCCTATTTTTACTACTTTATATCAGGTTTCATACCTTAAAGAGTTTAACATGGTTTTACAGCTGCATATGGAATCTTTGATGTGAACATCTAGAAAAGAGTTCATAATGAATTCAACTAAAAGCCCAGTAACCTACTAATTTTTTCCTTTAAATGTGTCAAATAGTCTAGATTTTAAAACCATATGCTTGTTGTTTTCTAAACTCACGTATTTCTAATAGTTTTTGTATTATAGTTATAGACATCTCCATTACTTTTTAAATACATATGTTTTTTTTTTACATAAGCTTATGTTAAAAAAAAGAAAAAAAAATATACTGTAAATATGACCATAGTAATTTTACATATCAAAAAGAAGGGGGGTAATGGAGCGCTTATTCAATAATAAATACTAATTAACTCAAAATCAAGTCAGAAAAAACATCCGCAGTTTAAAAAAGGGGAGTAGTGACACACTCGCCTCCTCACGCCGCTTTCGCTCTTGATAGACACCGGAAGTGACGTCACAAGGCTTCATCCTGTTTTTCTGACTTGATGTAAGCAGATTTTTTATAAACGTGTTATATTTTACTTGGCAATATTGCACCATGGATGTCTTTTGTTCTCTCTGAGTGATGTCTATACCAGAAGTAGCATTTGTGGAGCGATTTTTTACCTGTGGAAAACTTCATTGGTGAGCACATGATGTTTTGATCCCAGGACCTCATCCAGCATTACGTCTTGGCTTGGTACCGGAAGGTGTCTCCGCAGATCTATCAGCAGGATTTCCAGTTTGATATCTGATGAGCCTTGTTTGACCTTTTTGATCATTCTTGGAGGTGAGTGGTCAATCCATAAATCTTTCAATCGATGCTGAATTTTTATTTATTTTTTTCTATCAAGCTATAGATTTATTAGTCATATATTTATGAACTGTTACTTATAAACTGATACTTACCTCCAATTTTTCACTTGGACTATTTTTTGCGCTTGTTTTTTCTTTCACTTGTTTTTGAGTTAATTAGTATTTAATATTGAATAAGCGCACCATTACCCCCCTTCTTTTTCATTTGATATGCGGTGTCTCTGAGTACACTTTTAAGTGGTTGCAGCCATTCACATTTATAGGGTTTGAGTGAAATTTTACACACAATCCCCTTATATGATGTGTGTCGATGTTTACATTTTTTAATCTGTACATATCAGCGTGCAAGTTTTTTCCCTTACAGTAATTTTACATAGACTCTTGTTTAAATCTAAGGAATAACACAACACAATTTACCAGTGTGTAAAGAAAAAATGCCTGTAGTGACTCAGAGCCACCAGATATATACTTTCATTTTTCATAGCAGGTTTAAATCTGTTCAATTCTGCAAGATGAATAAGACATACAATTTACAGGTTGATAAAACTGCTATTACTATATGTGCCTTGAAATGCAGTACAGTTGGTTATTGGTATGGGTCAGGACATAAAGCTTTTAGTAAGCTAATCTAAATAAAATCATAAAATTTCCATGTGAAAACAAAGCAAACAACCCCCCCCCCCTCAAATGATAGTTTATGTAAACACAGAAATGTAAGACTAGAACAAATACATAATACAGTCAGTCACTGGTTTGTAAAATTTGGGCCCTGGAAAAGATCCAACAAAAAGTTTTTCTTCTGTAACCGTATAAGTATAAACTTTTTAAGTGTATGTATAAACTTTTTGTTTTTAGTTTTGGGTAGCGTAGGAAAGGGTTAAAACCCTATCCCTACTACTTGGGAGATTTCAGTTCACTTCCTGCCCCAGAGGCAGAAGAGGAAGTTACAGATTATCTCTCAACATGAGGGGAATTGTCCCCATTGGAATATTTCCCCTTACCTCTTGTTCTGGTGACAACTTGGTCACTAGCACAAATAGAGAAGGTTATTTCCCCAATGCAGCTACAGACAAAATTGGAGTCAATCCAAAATTGAAAAGGGGGCTTTGTCTGAAGATACCATTTAAAGGGAATATTTATAGAGCAGTGAAGCGGACATTCAACAAATATTCACTGCAGGTGAATATTCCAGCTAATGTGCCCTTAATAACAGTGATTGATTCTCCCCTAGTGAATGTTTGCTGAAAGCCACATTCAATGCTTTCGTTTTACAAAATAAAATAATGAAAAACTACTTTAAGGCCCCTTTCACACTGAGGCGCTTTGCAGGCACTATTGCGCTCTAAATAGCGCCTGCAATGCGCCCCAAAAAAGCCTCTCAATACTATCCAATGTGAAAGCCCGAGGGCTTTCACACTGGAGCGTTGCGCTTGCAGGAGGCTGAAAAAACTCCTGCAAGCCGCATCTTTGAGGCGCAATAGGAGCGCTAAAAATAGCGCTCCTGTAGCGCCCCTGCCCATTGAAATCAATGGGGTAGCGCCTCTAATACGCCCGCAAAACGCCTCAAAGAGGCGTTATTGCGGGCGTTTTTAATCCTTTTTCGGCTGCTAGCGGGGGTTAAAATACCCCCGCTAGCGCCCGCAAATCGCGGCCAAAAAACCGGTATAGTGGCGCTAAAAATAGCGCCGCTATACCGCCAGCGCATCCAGCGCCTCAGTGTGAAAGTAGCCTAAGAGTTATTGAGCTAACAGTAATGCATTGTCAAACAAAAATTACTGTCACGTACCTGGTGGGTAGAGCCTGGTTTATGCAGAGGAAGACGTCTCTTGCACCTCTGACACTTGGCCCCTGGTAGAGTATACAGGTAGTGGAGGAGTGCAAAGTCACACGAGTGCCGGTAAACCTGCTTGCTGTTGGGCTGCTGATCCAGTAGTCTGCTAGATTGCAGCAGGTCTTCGTGGGCAGGAACAGGCTGGTACTTAGCTGAAGAGCAGGTCCCCAAGGTAGCTGGACAGGTGCTAGCAACTTGGTAGCTCTGGAGGGGCTGGAACATAAACAGAGTCAGACAAGCCGGGTCATACACAAAATGATCAAAACAAGTACAGATGTGCAGGCAGGAGAATGGTCAAAGGAAAACAGGAATAGTCAGGAGCAAGCCAGGTCAATACTTCAAGAGCAGATGCAGGTAAGAGGAAACAGGATACTCACAGAACGCTGTAGATGACACAGCACTGATCCTGGGTGCTTATCCAGCTTAAATAGCCCATTTGCTGCCCTAATCTTTCACGGAATGCACCACACACATTCGTGCATTCGCTTATGCGCGTATGCGCTTGCATTTCCGTGCATATGCGTTTGCACATTAGCATACGCTAACGCTCCTCTTCTTCCAGGCATGTCAATTTCTCAGTGTGTTTATATTTCTTCATTAGGGATGGGCCTGGTGCTCGATTCGAACCCATGTTCGAATCGAGCATCGGGCGTTCGCTCGCTCGTCGAGCCCAGAACTACTTGGGCCGTTCGCATCACATTCGTGTGATGCGAGCGGCCACGCAATGCATTGGCCACTGTGACCCCGCATGCTTGGCCAATCACAGCGCCCGAAACTCAGAGAGCAATAATTGGCTACAGGCAGGACGCCTGTAGCCAATTACAGCTCAGGGGCTTTAGTACACGCCCCACCATTTAAAAGGCCGCCACGCCATTGGCCCCGGTCACATGAGTTCCGGCTTTAGGAGAGATTAGTCTGCTGATTCTGTCTTTGCTTGATACTGAAAGATTTGCTCTTCTTTGCTAAACCATTGGCTATTTCTTTGCTAAACCATTGCTACCTAAGTCATTGATCGTTCATTGCTGCTGATTGCACAGTTAGTGTGTTATTAGCTGCTGCTGGGGATTAGTCTGGTGCGTGCTTACTGTTAGTACAGTATTGCAGTAGTACCAACCGCAGTGCTGTTAGCACAGCATTGCACCCCAACAGCACCCATAGGACTTCTAGTGTGTTAGTGGCAGCAAACAGAGCTCCTATATTTTCTTCTCAGCAGCACCCATAGGACTTCTAGTGTGTTAGTGGCATCACACAGAGCTCCTATATTTTCTTCTCAGCAGCACCCATAGGACTTCTAGTGTGTTAGTGGCAGCAAACAGAGCTCCTATATTTTCTTCTCAGCAGCACCCATAGGACTTCTAGTGTGTTAGTGGCAGCAAACAGAGCTCCTATATTTTCTTCTCAGCAGCACCCATAGGACTTCTAGTGTGTTAGTGGCAGCAAACAGAGCTCCTATATTTTCTTCTCAGCAGCACCCATAGGACTTCTAGTGTGTTAGTGGCATCACACAGAGCTCCTATATTTTCTTCTCAGCAGCACCCATAGGACTTCTAGTGTGTTAGTGGCAGCAAACAGAGCTCCTATATTTTCTTCTCAGCAGCACCCATAGGACTTCTAGTGTGTTAGTGGCAGCAAACAGAGCTCCTATATTTTCTTCTCAGCAGCACCCATAGGACTTCTAGTGTGTTAGTGGCAGCAAACAGAGCTCCTATATTTTCTTCTCAGCAGCACCCATAGGACTTCTAGTGTGTTAGTGGCATCACACAGAGCTCCTATATTTTCTTCTCAGCAGCACCCATAGGACTTCTAGTGTGTTAGTGGCAGCAAACAGAGCTCCTATATTTTCTGCTCAGCAGCACCCATAGGACTTCTAGTGTGTTAGTGGCATCACACAGAGCTCCTATATTTTCTTCTCAGCAGCACCCATAGGACTTCTAGTGTGTTAGTGGCAGCAAACAGAGCTCCTATATTTTCTTCTCAGCAGCACCCATAGGACTTCTAGTTTGTTAGTGGCATCACACAGAGCTCCTATATTTTCTTCTCAGCAGCACCCATAGGACTTCTAGTGTGTTAGTGGCAGCAAACAGAGCTCCTATATTTTCTTCTCAGCAGCACCCATAGGACTTCTAGTGTGTTAGTGGCAGCAAACAGAGCTCCTATATTTTCTTCTCAGCAGCACCCATAGGACTTCTAGTGTGTTAGTGGCATCACACAGAGCTCCTATATTTTCTTCTCAGCAGCACCCATAGGACTTCTAGTGTGTTAGTGGCAGCAAACAGAGCTCCTATATTTTCTTCTCAGCAGCACCCATAGGACTTCTAGTGTGTTAGTGGCAGCAAACAGAGCTCCTATATTTTCTTCTCAGCAGCACCCATAGGACTTCTAGTGTGTTAGTGGCATCACACAGAGCTCCTATATTTTCTTCTCAGCAGCACCCATAGGACTTCTAGTGTGTTAGTGGCAGCAAACAGAGCTCCTATATTTTCTTCTCAGCAGCACACATAGGACTTCTAGTGTGTTAGTGGCATCACACAGAGCTCCTATATTTTCTTCTCAGCAGCACCCATAGGACTTCTAGTGTGTTAGTGGCAGCAAACAGAGCTCCTATATTTTCTTCTCAGCAGCACCCATAGGACTTCTAGTGTGTTAGTGGCAGCAAACAGAGCTCCTATATTTTCTTCTCAGCAGCACCCATAGGACTTCTAGTGTGTTAGTGGCATCACACAGAGCTCCTATATTTTCTTCTCAGCAGCACCCATAGGACTTCTAGTGCGTTAGTGGCAGCAAACAGAGCTCCTATATTTTCTTCTCAGCAGCACCCATAGGACTTCTAGTGTGTTAGTGGCAGCAAACAGAGCTCCTATATTTTCTTCTCAGCAGCACCCATAGGACTTCTAGTGTGTTAGTGGCAGCAAACAGAGCTCCTATATTTTCTTCTCAGCAGCACCCATAGGACTTCTAGTGTGTTAGTGGCATCACACAGAGCTCCTATATTTTCTTCTCAGCAGCACCCATAGGACTTCTAGTGTGTTAGTGGCAGCAAACAGAGCTCCTATATTTTCTTCTCAGCAGCACCCATAGGACTTCTAGTGTGTTAGTGGCAGCAAACAGAGCTCCTATATTTTCTTCTCAGCAGCACCCATAGGACTTCTAGTGTGTTAGTGGCATCACACAGAGCTCCTATATTTTCTTCTCAGCAGCAC
This sequence comes from Rana muscosa, assembly GCA_029206835.1. Taxonomy (NCBI): domain Eukaryota; kingdom Metazoa; phylum Chordata; class Amphibia; order Anura; family Ranidae; genus Rana; species Rana muscosa. The sequence continues at coordinate 1,013,262,759 of CM055116.1, forward strand.
CCATAGGACTTCTAGTGTGTTAGTGGCAGCAAACAGAGCTCCTATATTTTCTTCTCAGCAGCACCCATAGGACTTCTAGTGTGTTAGTGGCAGCAAACAGAGCTCCTATATTTTCTTCTCAGCAGCACCCATAGGACTTCTAGTGTGTTAGTGGCAGCAAACAGAGCTCCTATATTTTCTTCTCAGCAGCACCCATAGGACTTCTAGTGTGTTAGTGGCAGCAAACAGAGCTCCTATATTTTCTTCTCAGCAGCACCCATAGGACTTCTAGTGTGTTAGTGGCATCACACAGAGCTCCTATATTTTCTTCTCAGCAGCACCCATAGGACTTCTAGTGTGTTAGTGGCAGCAAACAGAGCTCCTATATTTTCTTCTCAGCAGCACCCATAGGACTTCTAGTGTGTTAGTGGCAGCAAACAGAGCTCCTATATTTTCTTCTCAGCAGCACCCATAGGACTTCTAGTGTGTTAGTGGCAGCAAACAGAGCTCCTATATTTTCTTCTCAGCAGCACCCATAGGACTTCTAGTGTGTTAGTGGCATCACACAGAGCTCCTATATTTTCTTCTCAGCAGCACCCATAGGACTTCTAGTGTGTTAGTGGCAGCAAACAGAGCTCCTATATTTTCTTCTCAGCAGCACCCATAGGACTTCTAGTGTGTTAGTGGCAGCAAACAGAGCTCCTATATTTTCTTCTCAGCAGCACCCATAGGACTTCTAGTGTGTTAGTGGCATCACACAGAGCTCCTATATTTTCTTCTCAGCAGCACCCATAGGACTTCTAGTGTGTTAGTGGCAGCAAACAGAGCTCCTATATTTTCTTCTCAGCAGCACCCATAGGACTTCTAGTGTGTTAGTGGCAGCAAACAGAGCTCCTATATTTTCTTCTCAGCAGCACCCATAGGACTTCTAGTGTGTTAGTGGCAGCAAACAGAGCTCCTATATTTTCTTCTCAGCAGCACCCATAGGACTTCTAGTGTGTTAGTGGCATCACACAGAGCTCCTATATTTTCTTCTCAGCAGCACCCATAGGACTTCTAGTGTGTTAGTGGCAGCAAACAGAGCTCCTATATTTTCTGCTCAGCAGCACCCATAGGACTTCTAGTGTGTTAGTGGCATCACACAGAGCTCCTATATTTTCTTCTCAGCAGCACCCATAGGACTTCTAGTGTGTTAGTGGCAGCAAACAGAGCTCCTATATTTTCTTCTCAGCAGCACCCATAGGACTTCTAGTGTGTTAGTGGCAGCAAACAGAGCTCCTATATTTTCTTCTCAGCAGCACCCATAGGACTTCTAGTGTGTTAGTGGCAGCAAACAGAGCTCCTATATTTTCTTCTCAGCAGCACCCATAGGACTTCTAGTGTGTTAGTGGCATCACACAGAGCTCCTATATTTTCTTCTCAGCAGCACCCATAGGACTTCTAGTGTGTTAGTGGCAGCAAACAGAGCTCCTATATTTTCTGCTCAGCAGCACCCATAGGACTTCTAGTGTGTTAGTGGCATCACACAGAGCTCCTATATTTTCTTCTCAGCAGCACCCATAGGACTTCTAGTGTGTTAGTGGCAGCAAACAGAGCTCCTATATTTTCTTCTCAGCAGCACCCATAGGACTTCTAGTGTGTTAGTGGCAGCAAACAGAGCTCCTATATTTTCTTGTCAGCAGCACACATAGTACCTATAGTGTGTTAGTGTCAGCACCCATAGGACCTACAGTATGTTGTGAGCACACATAGGAGTTCTATTTTTTATACTATATACACTACCGACTACAATGGCTGGAAGACCGCCAAGGAGAGGCAGAGCGTGCCGAGGCAAGAACACAGGGCAGGCAGGCTCTGTTTCTAGAGACAACAGTGCTGGCCGTGGACGTGGTCGTGCATCGTCATCAGCACGTGGCCATGGGACACGCTTGTCTTTGTTTTCGGCAGCTGGACATGTGGAGCCGCATCATGCCGAAGGCTTGGTAGAATGGATGACCAAGCCCTCCTCATCCTCCTCATCCTCTCTCACCCAGGCTCAGGGTACTGGCAGAGCAGCTGCCAACGCGTACTCAATGGCATCATCAGCCACCCCTTCCCTAGACCCACCATGTCCTCCTGAGGAGTCCCCCGAACTGTTTGAGCACAGTGTTGGGTACATGCTCCAGGAGGATGCCCAACGATTCGAAGGCTCGGATGATGATACCCAGCTTGAGGAAGTCAGTAGTGTGCGCGCAGAGAAAGGGGATGCTGAAGGACAGCAATCTGGCAGTAGTGTTCCACCAGCTGCAGCTTACTGCCAGGTTTGCTCTAGTGGTGAAGAGGGAGGGGATGATGAGGTCACTGACTCCACGTGGGTGCCTGAAGGGAGAGAGGAGGAGGAGGAGGAGGATGCAGCGTCACATGTCCAACGAGGCAGGATGCCCCCTGGAGGCCAGCTAGAGGCCAGCACAGCAACTGTACCACACCGCAGAGCTCCGCCTGTGCAGGGCGCTGCCTCTGCACGTTATCACAAAAGTTCTTTGGTGTGGGCCTTTTTTGAGACGAGTGCATCAGATCGCACCACTGCTATTTGCAATATTTGTCTCAAGCGTATCTCGCGTGGCCAAAACATCAGCCGCTTGGGCACCACAAGCATGAGCAGACATATGTCGACCTGCCATGCAGCTCGTTGGCAAGCACACATAAAAGACCCACACCAAAGAACAAAGCGGACCTCTCCTTGCTCCTCATCAGCTGGGATCTCCATCCCCACTATATCTTCAGTCCTCTCTGAAAGCTGCTCTGAGAGGACTGAAGGTGTAGAATTAGGTGTGTCACAACCAAGTACTTGCAGTACACCGACGTCCGATTGTAGCAGGCAAATTTCCCTGCCCCAGCTGCTGGACCGTCGAAAGAAGTATACTCCCAGCCATCCACATGCCCAGCGGTTGAATGCTAGCTTGGCTAAATTGCTAGCACTTCAACTGCTGCCTTTTCAGTTGATAGACTCGGCCCCCTTCCGTGAGTTTGTTCAATGTGCGGTTCCTCAGTGGCAGGTTCCCAAACGCCACTTTTTCTCATGGAAGGCAATTCCGTCTCTCTACTGGCATGTGGAAGGCAATGTCCATGCCTCGCTGGACAGGGCGGTCAGCGGTAAGGTGCATATTACCGCTGACTCATGGTCCAGCAGGCATGGACAGGGACGTTATCTTTCTTTCACGGCCCATTGGGTCACTCTATTGGTAGCTGGGAGGGATGCAGGACAAGGTGCAGTAGTGTTGGAGGTTGTTCCGCCACCACGCCTCCAAAATGCTACTACTGGTTGTGACACACCTCTCTCCTCCACCCCCTCCTCTTCTTCTTCCTCCATGTCCTCTTCGAGTGCTCTGTCCTCGGAACCAGCGGTGCTCCGTAGGCGTACAAGGGGCTACGCGAGTACGCAGGCAAAAAGATGCCATGCCGTGCTTGCGCTGGTGTGTTTGGGGGACAGGAGCCACACTGGGCCAGAGGTTCTGGCAGCTCTGCAGGGGCAGGCCGAGAGGTGGTTGACGCCACGCCAGCTTAAGCCAGGAATGGTCGTTTCTGATAATGGCACCAACCTCCTCTCCGCCCTGCGACAGGGGCAGCTCACCCATGTGCCCTGTATGGCTCACGTCCTCAACCTGGTGGTGCAGCGGTTCTTGGGCAGGTTCCCAGGCTTACAGGATGTCCTGAGGCAGGCCAGGAAAGTCTGTGTGCATTTCCGCCGATCTTATAATGCCAGTGCTCGGCTGACTGAGCTGCAAAAGGAGCTGAACCTGCCCAAGAACCGCCTAATATGTGACATGCCCACCAGGTGGAACTCAACGTTGGCCATGCTGCAGCGACTGCACACGCAGCAGAGGGCCATCAATGAGTACCTTTGCGACTACGGCACCAGGACAGGGTCAGGGGAGCTTGGCTTTTTTTCCCCACGCCAGTGGAGCATGATCAGGGATGCATGCACTGTCCTCTCACCATTTGAGGAGGCCACGAGGATGGTGAGCAGTGACAGTGCATGCATCAGTGACACTGTACCTCTTGTCCACCTGTTGGAGCATACGCTGCGTGGGATAATGGACAGGGCACTTGAGGCAGAACAGAGGCAGGAAGAGGAGGACTTCCTTGTCTCTCAAGGCCCCCTTTATCCAGACAATGTTCCTTCTGTCCCACCCATCACACAGGAAGAGGAGGAGGAGGAGGAGGAGGATTGTGTGAGCATGGAGGTGGAGCCTGGCACTCAGCATCAGCAGCAGCAGTCTTTTAGGGATGATGTACAGTCCCAACAAACCAGTGGACTTGTACGTGGCTGGGAGGAGGTGGCTGGCGATCATGTCATCCTCAGTGACCCAGAAGACTCCGGACCGAATGCCTCAGCTAACCTACGCTGCATGGCCTCCCTGATCCTGCAAAGCCTGCGGAAGGATCCTCGTGTTCTTCGGATCAAGGAGAGTGACCATTACTGGCTGGCCACTCTCCTTGATCCACGGTACAAGGGTAAGGTTGCGGACCTTATCTTGCCGTCGCAGAGGGAGCAGAGGATGAGACATCTCAGGGAGGCCTTGCAGAAAGGTCTGTGCAACGCGTTCCCAGAAACTGGGAGGTTACAAACTCCTGGTCCTGGACGACGAGTTGCTGAGGCTTCGGTCAGTAGCAGAAGGAGCGGTGGGGAAGGTGGACGTCTGACCGATGCGTTCAGACAATTTTTTAGTCCGCAGCCCCAAGGTATGATCGGTTCCAGCAACCATCGCCAGCGTCTGATATACATGGTGCAGGAATACCTAGGGGCAAGGTCAGACTTGGACACCTTTCCCACCGAAAATCCTCTGGCTTACTGGGTCCTGAGGATGGATCACTGGCCAGAGCTTGCACAGTATGCAATTGAGCTACTGGCCTGTCCTGCATCCAGCGTTCTTTCCGAACGCACATTCAGTGCTGCTGGAGGATTTGTCACCGATCATAGGGTGCGCCTGTCCACCGACTCGGTTGATCGACTGACCTTCATAAAAATGAATCAGTCTTGGATCACCACCAGCTACCAGACACCTGAAGCGGATATAACGGAATAATTTATAATGTCACATCCCTTCAAGACTGCCTATGCTGATGCTGAGTGACTGTCCTGTTATGTTCACTGACTATCCTCTTCCTCCTCCTCAATGATCCATGCCACCACACCAGTGCCTAAGGCACAATTTTTCAGCCCCTGTATAACAGGGGCGTGTAATTACAATTTTTTAAAAAGATGCTTCGCAACAGGTGTGACTGCTGTGCTCAGAGTACAGTATCTGTGAGGGGTTGCAGTGTTGTGGCACCAGCACCAGTGCCTAAGGCACAATTTTTCAGCCCCTGTTGGGGCGTGTAATTACAATTTTTAGGCAATGCTTTGCAACAGGTCTCATTGCTGTGCTCAGAGTACAGTATCTGTGAGGGGTTGCAGTGTTGTGGCACCAGCACCAGTGCCTAAGGCACAATTTTTCAGCCCCTGTATAACAGGGGCGTGTAATTACAATTTTTTAAAAAGATGCTTCGCAACAGGTGTGACTGCTGTGCTCCAAGTACAGTATCTGTGAGGGGTTGCAGTGTTGTGGCACCAGCACCAATGCCTAAGGCACAATTTTTCAGCCCCTGTTTAACAGGGGCGTGTAATTACAAATCTTGATCTAATAGTTCACAGCAGGGCCCATTCCTGCGCCCACCAAGAGTAACTATGAGGGCCTACAGTCTTGTGGCAACACCGTCCACCACCACCACCACCACCAAAGGACCAATTTTTCTGCCCTGTTCAACAGGTGCATGCAATTACAAATCTTGATCTAATAACTCACAGCAGGGCCCATTCCTGCACCCACCAAGAGTAACTGTGAGGGCTTACAGTCTTGTGGCAACACCGTCCACCACCACCACCACCACCACCAAAGGCCCAATTTTTCTGCCCGGTTCAACAGGTGCATGCAAGTACAAATCTTGATCTATTAACTCACAGCAGGGCCCATTCCTGTGCCCACCAGTCTTGTGGCTACACCAACATCTAATAGGGCAAATTTCTGCAGAGTATATACGGCAGGCCCCTACTTTCAAACATCCAACTTACAAACGACTCCTACTTGCAAACGGCAAGAGAAAACAGGAAGTGAGAGGAAATCTACCCCTAGGAAGGAAAATTCTATCCTGTTAGATTTAATTTGGGAAAAAGGTATCTCCTCTCTACTGATGCTTTATCACCAATCCTTGTTTCAATTAAAACCCCACTTTTCCAAAAACATTTGTCATTGGGACGGAAAGTGAGGTGACATGTTCTGAACAGATGTGCAAAGACAGCAAATGTTACAGGGGTGATAACCCCTCCCTATGTTCTCCAAAAAGCTTAAAAATTGATTTTTTTGGGATGTAGCTACACTTCATAATGTACCTGTTCAGATTCTACTTAAGAACAAACCTACAGTCCATGTCTTGTTTGCACCACCTATATACTGCTGTTCAGAGTATATAGGGTTGTAGGTATAGGGTTTTATTTTGGGTGCGGGGTCCCCCTTAGTATCCATACAAGACCCAAAGGGGCTGGGGTGGGGGGGGGGGGTGATGGGGTAGCCATGCCATTTTTCTCAAGGATTTTCAGCCATATGGCGGCCAGGACAAGACATGACATTAAAGCCGCAAGTGGTTTTAAATGGCTTCTTTTTTTCCTTTACAAATGTCATTTTGTGCAAGGACAGTTCTAAACACGGGAAACACATGCCACTTCACAGGCATACTTTAGACACCCCCCAGGTACCGTATTTAAAGGAAAATTTCACTTTTTTTTTTTCACTTTATGCATCATTAAAATGACTGCTCCCGAAAAAACTTTAGTTTTTAAAATTTCTTTTTGCATTGATATATGTCCCCTGGGGCAGGACCCGGGTCCCCAAACCTGTTTTATAACATTAACATGCATATTGGCCGTTGTAATTAGCAATTTTGATTTCGAACGTTCGCGTCCATTATAACGAATAGGGTTCGAAAATTCGCGCGAACTTTCGGTCCGTTCGAAGGTTCTGGTGCGAACCGAACCCGGGGGTGTTCGGCTCATCCCTATTCTTCATTATAAATTCTTATCACCACGTCCTTTTATTCCATCACCAGCTTTCATATGCTCTCACCTTAAAATTTTGACCTAATGTTAGGTCTAATGCGCTTACTCCTTTATCACGGCTGCTCTCTCCTCCCTCCTTTCTACTGGTGATCTCAATCCACCTCCATCCTCCACAAACCTGTTATATGTGTATGGAATTCTTTCAAAAAGTAATAAAGTATATTGTGACAGCAGGAAGGTAAAGTCACCTGGTTGCATCCAGGGGGGTAGATATATTTCGCCCAGATTCAGGCTTTACGCCGATTTATACAGCTAGGTGGAGAGTTGTATAAGCCCAGCTGAGACTAGTGGGCTCATTGATGACTCATACCTCTAGGGAGAGGGCTGGGCGTCGTGCAGGCAGGGAGTTGATGAGGCCAGCTGAAGCCTGTCAGTTCGTTTAAGGCCTCTATAAAAACTCCCAGATTCATTAGATGTTAGCTCATGCCTGGAAGCAGACCTGTGTGGACTGTCTAGGGAGAGTGAACCCCTGTGCGGTGAGAGAAAGCCTGTGTGGCTATATTTTGCTTGGACATTTAAAACCAGGGACTAGGACAGCACTAGGCTGATCCCAGTTGTTAGTTAGGAAACCTGTATGTTTAGTCAGAGGTCAAGTTGACCAGGATTTATTTTGTTTGTTTCTTTTGCTTTGCTGTGTTTTTGTCACTGTAAATAGAAAATAAACGGCACCTTTTTGATTTTGAAAACCACAACCTCCGTCTGCTGGGCCTGTTTTTGTGTGGGGAGCCCATCCCGGGGGTCACACACACCCGCTGCCGAGCTAACCCCCTCACAGTTGGTGGAGAACCAGTGGCAGTTTTTTTTTAAGCCAGCATGGAGGAGATACTGAAACAGCTGGCTCTAGCAAATGCCAATCAACAGCAGACAAATGCAGGTTTGCAAAAGAGCCTTGCAGCTCAACAACAGAACTTCGCAGCCCAGCAGCAAGCTCATCAACAGAGCCTTGCAGCCCAGCAGCAAGCTCACCAACAGAGTCTGGAAGCTCAGCAACAAGCCCAGCAACGATCTGAGGCCCGCTTCATAGACCTATTACAGAAGCAAGAGCAGAGACTACAACAAATGGAAGCAGTAATGCAGCAACGTCCGCAGACCAGTGAGGAAAGCCGTCCCACTAATACCGCGTCCTTTGGGGTGAGTCGTTTATTGACAAAAATGACTGGAGAGGATGATCCAGAGGTATTTTTGACCACGTTTGAAAGGACTGCTGAAAGAGAAAAGTGGCCTGAGGAGCAGTGGGCTGGACTGGTGGCTCCTCTGTTAACGGGTGAATCGCAGAAAGCTTACTATGACCTAGAGCCTGACCAAGCAAAAGACTATGTGATGCTAAAAGCTGAAATATTGGCAAGGCTGGGTGTCACCCTGGCTGTCCGGGCTCAGCGTGTGCATAACTGGACTTTCCAGCTTGGAAAACCCCCCAGGTCTCAAATGTATGATCTCATTCACCTGAGCAGAAAGTGGCTACAGCCAGAGACTTTGTCCGCACCAAAGATTGTGGAACGTGTTGTAATGGATCGGTTTTTGAGAGCTCTTCCTACTGCCATCCAAAAGTGGGTAAGCCATGGAGACCCAGAGACGGCCGATGGTCTTGTGGATCGTGTGGAGAAATACTTGGCTACAGAGAACCTGACGGCCTCTTCCAGAGACACTCGGACTTTCCACCCTAAGACCAGACCATCCCCAGGGGCGGATAAGATGATTCCAAGGGGTAAGGGTGGAGAGAGTGAGAGGGTGGGAGCTCTACCCCAAGTTTGGCGAGAACAGCCTGGGAAATCAGCGGCTCAAGAGGCGGCAAGAAGGATCATTTGCTACCGCTGCCGGCAAGCGGGACATATTGCAGCAAATTGCCCGGTTTTGGAGGAACCCATGCAGTGTGACTTTCTGACGGGCAGACGTCAGTCGCTGTGTGCGACAGTCGCATGCACTGCCATTCGGGGAACTGAGAAACATTTATGCAAAATGTGTATTAATGGTAGAAATGTTGTGGTATTGCTGGATTCAGGTAGCCTTGTGACCCTGATAAAGGCTGAATTAGTTAAAACAGAGGTCTCTGGGAATAGCAAGGTAGCTGTTATTTGTGTGCATGGGGACACCCGAGAGTATCCAGTGACTACAGTGTGTTTCGAGACCCCCAAAGGTACCCTTTCTCATCCAGTGGGCTTAGTGTCTCAGTTACCGCATGACGCCATTGTGGGAAGGGATTTTCCGAAGTTCTGGGAACTGTGGGATGATCCTGAGCCCCCCACTGGTGCCCCTATGTACCAGGAATATGATAGCCAGAACTCCTCTGAGAGTGGTGAGGACTCTCCCGAATTTCCCTTGTCAGTATTGGCAGGGGAGACTCAAGAAACTGGAGAGGAGCCCACCTCCTCAGACGAAAACCTACCGTCTGTGGAGTTTTCTGATCTTGAGGTTCACAGGGAAAACTTTGCCACAGAACAGTTGAAAGACCCCGCCCTAATAAAGGCACGGGAAAACGTAGTGAAAATAGATGGCGAGTTAGTGAACCCAGATAATACCTGCACTTACCCATACTTCAGCGTAGAGAAGGACCTACTGTATCGGGTGGCAAAAAGGGCAGAAGAAACCGTTGAGCAGCTTGTGGTGCCCAAACCTTACAGGAAGTTGGTGTTGGAGTTGGCCCATGGGCACATTCTTGGAGGTCATCTGGGGACAGAGAAAACCCGAGAGAGGGTATTACAGAGATTCTATTGGCCTGGGGTGATGAAGGACATAGAAAATTATTGTTCCTCCTGCCCTGTGTGTCAGAGGTCGGCCCCGATGCCACACTTCCGTAGCCCGCTGGTCCCTCTACCCATCATTGAGGTCCCGTTTGAGAGAATCGCAATGGATTTGGTAGGTCCTATAATCAAGTCCGCTAGGGGGCACCAGTACATATTGGTTATAATGGACTATGCCACCCGTTATCCAGAAGCGATCCCTCTCAGAAATACCTCGGCCAAAACCATAGCCAAAGAGCTATCTCTTGTTTTTAGCCGGGTGGGTATTTGTAAAGAACTGCTTACGGACCAAGGTACACCCTTTATGTCCCGGGTTATGAAGGAGCTGTGTAAATTGTTCAAAGTGACGCAATTACGTACATCTGTGTATCACCCCCAAACCGATGGGCTGGTTGAAAGATTCAACAAAACCCTAAAACAAATGTTGAAGAAAGTGGTGGATAGGGATGGAAAGGATTGGGACTGTCTACTTCCTTATTTGATGTTTGCTATTAGGGAGGTGCCCCAATCCTCTACGGGATTCTCCCCCTTTGAGTTACTGTATGGGAGACACCCAAGAGGGCTGTTGGATATTGCCAAGGAAACTTGGGAAAGTGAGAGTTCTCCCCACAGGAGTGTGATTGAGCATGTCGCCCTGATGCAAGATCGAATTGCACAGGTAATGCCCATCGTGAAGGAACATTTGGCCCAAGCGCAGTTGGCACAGCAGAGAGTGTACAACCGTGGAGCCAAGACCCGTACCTTTTCCCCGGGGGATAGGATATTGGTACTTGTCCCTACGGTTGAAAGTAAATTCCTTGCCAAATGGCAAGGCCCCTACGAGATAATGGAAAAAGTGAGCGAAGTGAATTACAAGGTCAGACAACCAGGAAGGCGAAAGCCCGAACAGATCTATCACGTTAATCTGTTGAAAGCCTGGAGGGATAGAGAGTCCCTAGTCGCAGACACTTGGTCACCAGCTCAAACTGGTTGCGTGATTCCTGAGGTTGGAATCGCAGCCACCTTGTCACAACCCCAACAACAGGAGGTTAAGGAGTTTGTGCTTCGCAACAAGGAGGTATTCTCTGAGCTGCCGGGACAAACATCTGGGGTAGAGCATGACATTATTACCCCGCCCGGTGAAAGGGTGAAGTTAAAACTCTATCGGATCCCAGAGGCCCGACGGGAGGCAATACGGGAGGAAGTACAGAAAATGCTGAACTTAGGGGTGATAGAGGAGTCCCAAAGTGATTGGTCTAGTCCCATTGTGTTGGTGCCTAAACCGGATGGGAGCTGGCGATTTTGTAACGATTTTCGTCAGTTGAACAAAGTTACAAAATTTGACACCTACCCCATGCCACGTATAGATGAGTTGATCGACCGGCTGGGAACAGCCCGATACATGACGACTCTTGACCTCACAAAAGGGTATTGGCAAATCCCCCTGGCCAAGTCAGCCAAAGAGAAAACCGCATTTGTAACCCCAGACGGGGCGTTCCAATATAAAAGAATGCCGTTCGGGTTACAGAATGCGCCGGCCACATTCCAGCGGAAAATGGACCAGATGCTGAGGCCCCATCGGAAGTATGCTGCGGCTTACCTGGATGACGTAATTGTCCATAGCACAGATTGGGCCTCACATCTGCCAAAAGTGCAAGCAGTCCTGGACTCTGTTCGGGAAGCAGGGTTTACGGCTAACCCCAAGAAGTGTACCATTGGGCAGGAGGAGGCCAAATATCTTGGGTACACCATTGGGAGGGGAGTAATAAAACCCCAACTCAACAAAGTCGAGGCCATCCAGAGTTGGCCACGTCCCAACAGCAAGAAGCAGGTACGAGCCTTTCTGGGAATCGCTGGGTATTATCGGCGATTCATTCCCCACTTTGCTTCTAAGGCTGTGCCCCTAACCAACCTGACGAAGGGGAAAGGGTCGGTCATGATTAAATGGACCCCCGAGGCTGAGGCAGCATTCCAATTCTTGAAACAAGCCTTATGTAGCCAGCCAGTGTTGTACTCACCCGACTTCTCTAAAGACTTTGTCGTACAAAGTGATGCGTCAGATGTGGGGTTAGGAGCAGTATTGTCCCAGGTCTGGAACGGGGAAGAGCACCCAGTCATTTACCTCAGCAGGAAGTTGAAGTCCCATGAGGTAAATTACGCCACCGTTGAAAAGGAGTGTTTAGCGGTGAAGTGGGCTCTAGATTCCCTTCGGTACTACCTGCTAGGTAGGCACTTTGACATGGTTACGGATCACGCTCCGTTAAAGTGGATGGCTCAAAACAAGGAAACAAATAGAAAAGTGAATAGGTGGTTCCTGGCCCTCCAGGAATTCAACTTCACAGTAAAGCATCGCCCTGGCGTTCAAATGGGGAATGTGGATGCTTTGTCTCGAGTACATGAATGCCTGATTGCTGGTGTTCCAACCCCGAGGTTAAAACAAGAGGGGGGGGTATGTGACAGCAGGAAGGTAAAGTCACCTGGTTGCATCCAGGGGGGTAGATATATTTCGCCCAGATTCAGGCTTTACGCCGATTTATACAGCTAGGTGGAGAGTTGTATAAGCCCAGCTGAGACTAGTGGGCTCATTGATGACTCATACCTCTAGGGAGAGGGCTGGGCGTCGTGCAGGCAGGGAGTTGATGAGGCCAGCTGAAGCCTGTCAGTTCGTTTAAGGCCTCTATAAAAACTCCCAGATTCATTAGATGTTAGCTCATGCCTGGAAGCAGACCTGTGTGGACTGTCTAGGGAGAGTGAACCCCTGTGCGGTGAGAGAAAGCCTGTGTGGCTATATTTTGCTTGGACATTTAAAACCAGGGACTAGGACAGCACTAGGCTGATCCCAGTTGTTAGTTAGGAAACCTGTATGTTTAGTCAGAGGTCAAGTTGACCAGGATTTATTTTGTTTGTTTCTTTTGCTTTGCTGTGTTTTTGTCACTGTAAATAGAAAATAAACGGCACCTTTTTGATTTTGAAAACCACAACCTCCGTCTGCTGGGCCTGTTTTTGTGTGGGGAGCCCATCCCGGGGGTCACACACACCCGCTGCCGAGCTAACCCCCTCACAATATATACTACTCTCCGTATTTGTATTACTGTGCATACATGGTGTGCATTTTTACTGGTGCACATCAGTATCCAAGCTCATAATATGAAAAAAACTCCAACAAAATGGCCATCTGCACACTTCTGGTTTAGCGGCATGATGTCACCAGCTCCTCCTGATGTGTTGCATCATCAAACTTCATTAGGGTATAAGGGGCCAGTGTGTACAGGGTGCTTTTTATACCCAAGCTGTGGTTTAATTCCCATGGAAATGCCCAATGCTAAATGGTGGCTGCGAATCTTTGTATTTAGTCTCCATCAATTCCCCTAATAGGACACATATTAAAAAAATAAAAAAAATAAATAAATAAACTGACAGGGTTTATAACCCTCCTGTACTTAAGAATTGGACACTCCAAAACAACCATTGTAAAGAAATACAGCATTACTGTATCATATGAAACAAGTGAGATTCTGGATCATTGCAGTCAAATACTTTTGCAACGGTTGCAAAAGGTGTTTCAGTGTCTTCTGCAGCAAGCAGTTAAAATAAAAAGTAATAATAGGCTGCCTAAGTTTTAGTATACTTTGTGAAAAAATACATTCAACATATACTTCAAGAAATGTGAATTGTAGCTATTAAGTATTTGTTTTCTGATTAGAGAATACACTATATAAGGGGTGTCAAACTCAATTTCATCGTGGGCCGCATCAGCATTATGATTGCCCTCAAAAGGGCCGGTTGTATCTGTAAGATTAGATGTCCAGCGCAGTGTTTCTCAACTCCAGTCCTCAAGGCGCCCCAACAGGTCATGTTTTCAGGCTTTCCATTATTTTGCACAGGTGATTTGATCAGTTTCACTGCCTTAGTAATTACCACAGCTGTTTCATCTGAGGGAAATCCTGAAAACATGACCTGTTGGAGCGCCTTGAGGACTGGAGTTGAGAAACACTGGTCCAGCGCATCCCCTCCCCTTAAATTAGATGTCAAGAGCCACCCCACCATCAGAAGTTGAGTCCCCCACTCTCCCTTACATCACAGTGCTACTTACCTTATACTGCTGCTGGGAAGAAGATGGATGCATTGCTTGAAAGCAGAAAGTACAGGGTCTGGAGGAGGACCAGAGGAGGGCGGGAGCTCTCCTGCAGCTGCAGGAGAGGTGCGAGGGCCACATGAAATGGCCTGGAGGGCCGAATTCGGCCCGCGGGCCTTGTGTTTGCCACCTGTGCACTATATTAACAAAAGTATTGGGATGCCTGCCTTTACACGCACATGAACTTAAAATGGCATCCCAGTCTTAGTCCTTAGGGTTCAATATTGAGTTGGCCCACCCTTTGCAGCTATAACAGCTTCAACTCTTCTGGGAAGGCTGTCCACAAGGTTTAGGAGTGTGTCTATGGGAATGTTTGCCCATTCTTCCAGAAGCGCATTTGTGAGCTCAGGCACTGATGTGGATGAGAAGACCTGGCTCGCAGTCTCCGCTTGAATTCATCCCAAAGGTGTTCTATCGGGTTGAGGTCAGGACTCTGTGTGTGCAGACAAAACGAAAAAGGGAACGGCGCCCTCTAAATGCAGCAAGTAAAAACAGTTTTTAATTAAAAGATTAAAATACACTCACATTTGAGCAGTGGTAATCGAGCGTGTCAGGGGTTGACAGAAACTTCATCCGCAGATCCTCAGGGGTGATGGTGGTTTCACGGGCAGTTGGGCTGGAGTCCTCGATCCTGTGTCTCTTCCTGCACTGGATGTTGAGCAGCGCCGGCCGGAAACTTGGATCTGGACTGTGTGTGCTCCGTGGGGTCCTGGGGTCATCACTTCCGGGTCAGAGGTATGCGGGAGGTGCTTCGCGTTCAGGACATGCGTGTCCCTTCATCAGGCTAGTGTGGCGGCCATCTTAGGTGTGGTAATTTGTACCAGAGTGAGGATAGGTGGGCGGGTTTGTCTTGTATTTTTGGCAACCATGGTAACCGCGCAAGCTGGGGCATGCTGTGTGCGGCGGGGATCATACTGGGCTGATAGATCGTGACACTCCAGGGAGGCAATGGCACAGGATGAGCCCAAGAAAGTATATATATATATATAGAGAATAGCTTAGGCTGTGTATTTCATGTGTTATTAAGAATTATACATAGTAGACTGTATACTATAAATTATACTACATAAAACAAAACAAACTATAAACTATATTCTGGTTCTATATTGATACTTACGGCCAAATACTGGGAATTTAATAGGAATCGTAGGGATATGATAAGAATATCTATATAGAGAAATAAAAGGTTATGTTTTTTAAAAAAAAGGGGTTTCTTTACAGAATTATACTAATAATAAAGAAGATAACGTTAAAAATAATAATAATTAAATAAAGATAAAAAATAAATAAATATAAATATAAAGATGAAAATGAAAATGGAATTAGAATGGAATTAAAATAAAATATGATATATGAAATATGATATAGGATCTGAAAAAATGAATCTTATGGTGCTGGGGGAATATGTATACATATGTACTTGGATTATGGCACTGGGGGTGTGTACGTAATGGATACACGCAGGACTATGTGCATGCATCCATATCAGCTGCACATATTCACATGGACGCATGCCCACAAGAACATATGGGTGCATAAATCTAAAATATTAGGGAAATATAGATTAATAGGGTAAGGTATACATATACATTAATTTGATAAGTACATGAGGATAT
Source organism: Rana muscosa (assembly GCA_029206835.1). Lineage (NCBI taxonomy): Eukaryota > Metazoa > Chordata > Amphibia > Anura > Ranidae > Rana > Rana muscosa. Next base: position 1,013,278,338 of record CM055116.1, read on the forward strand.
GCACATGCAGGTGTATACACACATGCATACATATATACACATACACACACACACACATATGTGTGTGCACACCCGCACATATACAGCAAAAATAACTACATAAATGCATGTACATAGGGTTATAGAAAAATATAGAAAAATATAGAAAAAAAGGGTGTGTAAAATAGGGGTGATTTCTGGGAGTAGTGTGGAAATGGCTTTTTTACTTTTAAGGCAATAGGGGGGTATTGGGTCACAGCAGGATGTTTATTTCTATGCCCTCATTGAGGCCTCCAGGCGATAAAGTATCCAGAGTATAGATCCAATAGTTCTCTCTCTCGCATAGTCTCTTGTATCGTTCAGCGGTGGGGAGGGTGTGGGGTATTGATTCAATCACCACTACTTTTAGTCCTATAGAGAGTTGTTTATGATATTGCTTGAAATGTCTGGGTACACTATGCTTATCTGAGCCCTTCTCCACTAAATTTCGGTGCTCTCCAAAACGTTTTCGCAATGTTCGTATGGTGCGGCCTACATAGAGCAAGCCGCAGGGGCATGTGAGGCAGTATATCACATACTTTGATCCACAATTATAGAAATCTGGAATGGTATATAGTTTTCCATTATGGGTGAAGTTTTTTTGTCTATGTGTGACGTGTGAACAGGTAAGGCAGAGGCGTTTTTTACATTGGTACATGCCTTTAATGTCAAAGAACATGGATGGTGCATTAGCCATAGGGCGCAGTGGTTTGAGTTTGCTGGGGGCTATTTGGGTTTTGATGTTTTTGGCCCGCCTGTAAGTTACTAGGGATTTTTCACTGAGGACGGACTTAAGGTGTGGATCTTCATTAAGAATAGACCAGTGCTTTGCAAAGATTTTTTCCATTTTTTTTGAATTTGTTGTGAAACTGAGTCACAAATCTGACTGGTTGTGTAGTGTCTCCTGTGTTTTTGTTGGTTGACTCCTCTTTGGTGGTAGGTATATTGGCAGTTTGATAATGTTTGTAGGCTTCATCTACAATCGGGTCAGGGTAACCCTTTTCTTTGAATTTAGTCTTAAGAATTAGGCCCTGAGTATTATAGTCCTGTTCACGGGTACAGTTGTGTTTGAGACGGCAGAATTGGCTTTTTGGGATGTTTTTTACCCACCGGGGGTGATGGCAGCTGTTATAATGCAAATAAGAGTTTCCTGCGGTGGGTTTGGTGTAGTTGGTAGCACAAATGGTGTTATTATGGTGGAATAATTCTAAATCTAGAAAGGCCAGTTTTTCGCTCTCAGATACTGAGGTGAAGGATAGTCCCATGGCATTGTCATTGCAGTGCTGGACGAATGGGGGGATAGATGACTCAGGCCCATCCCAAATAATAATAATGTCGTCAATGTATCGCCCATAATAGACTAAATGGGATGTGTGTGGGTTATTGTTGAGGATGTGGCGTTGTTCCCAGTAGCCCATAGTTAGATTGGCATAGCTAGGGGCAAAATTAGCGCCCATAGCTGTCCCTTGTTCCTGGATGTAAAAGTCTCCTTGGGATTCAAAATAGTTGTGGGTGAGGCAGTAATCCAAAATATCCATTAAAAATTGTGTCTGACGTGAGTTGAGTAAAGGTTCATTATTGAGGTAATCTTGTATGGCCATGAGTCCGATGTTATGAGGAATCGAAGTATACAAGGAAACGACATCTAGGGAGAGCCACCGATAAGTCGGTTCCCAGGTATAATGTTGCAGCATATCAAGGAGGTGGATGCTGTCTTTGATGTAGGAAGGTAGGTTTTGCACTATAAGTTGTAAGAAATGGTCCAGATAAATGGAAAAATAGCTAGTGACGCTTTCCATTGCTGCGACTATTGGTCTGCCAGGGGTTTTTTTTTTGGTCTTTGTGTACCTTTGGTAAATGATAGAAGTAGGGTCTTTTATAGAAGTCGTGCCTTAGGTATGCAGCTTCATGTGCTGTAATTACACCATCTGTAGTGGCTTTATTAACAATGTTATGTGCTTCGATAGTAAAAGTCGGTAATGGGTCTCTAGGGAGTTTCCTATAAGTGGAACCATCTGATAGGAGTCGGGCATTCTCCATTAGATAATCGGTGCGGTCCTGGACTACAATTCCGCCACCCTTATCTGCAGACCTAATGACAAGTTTTCTATTCTCTGTGAGTAGTTTTAGGGCTCTGCGTTCTGCGTTGGTGAGATTGGATACAGGGTTGGTTCTGTTAGTGGTTTCGTTGCACATTCGTAAAATGTCTGCATAGACAACCTGGTAGAAGGTTTGGATGAATGGGCCTTTGGCAAATGTCGGGAAAAAGATAGATTTTGGTCTAAACTTAGTACGTTGGGTAGGTGGAGAGGAGACAAGGTGTTGTGTCAAAGTTTCCACAAGATGATCAGTATATAATTCCTCTAGTTGGTCCAATGCCCTTAACTCGGGTGAACCCAGAATGGTGGTGGTGGAGGAATCATCATTAGGGGAGTCTTCAGTGGGACTATAGCATATGGTATTGTCACTGTTGTCATCCAAGACAGTATTAGAGGGCTGGCTGTGTTTCCTGGATGCTTGCATATTATAGTAACGTTTTATGGTGACGTTTCTAATAAATCTATTGAGATCAAGGAAAATGGTGAATGGATTTGGCATTGCTGAGGGTGCGAAAGTCAGGCCCCGAGCCAGCAGTGTTAGCTCAGGTGTGGATAAGGTATGATTAGAAAGATTGAAAATTTTTATAGTCTGCGTACCTTCTCCCTCCCCCCTGTGTCTGCGTCTCCCCCCTCTTCTGCCTCTGTGGAGAGCTTTCTTTTTGGGCAGGAGAGGGGGGGGGGCACTAAAAAAGAAGAAGGAGAGGCCGCAGGAGTGTCGAATACAAGAGTGGATGTTGATGGCGATTTTGTGTTGCCATCACTGGATGGGGGAACAGGCTGAGAATTTGGCTTGTGGTTCGAATCAGAAGGTATATCATTTTCTGCTGTGACCCTGTCAGATTGTATGGTCGATGTGGGGAGTAGTTTTAGGGTGGGGGGTTCATTTATTTTGATTATTTTGGGAGGTGGGATAGTGGGCTTGGTGGTGCAAGAGTCACGCACCAAGCGTGGATGGAGATGGGAATCTAGGGACATAAGAGAACGTGGATTATTAGCAGATGATGGTGACCCACTGCGATTGTTGTGGTTAGGTGGATGTCTAAGTTTGGTAAAGGGGTGAGGAGAAGGGTTGGGCCTCAGGGAGATAGTAGGTCTGGGTTTACAGTTCATCAATGGGATAATGATATGGCCCTCTGGCCTGGGTGGGGCAGGCATCTGGATAGAGATATTGGAATCTTCATGTGGCCTTAGCGGTTTTGTGGCGGGTCTCGGTTTTTTCCAACAAAAAATTCTATCAGTATTATAATCGTCAAAGTCTCTACGTATCTTCTGTAGTTTGTTTTTAATGAGGCAATCCTCTTCATATTTGGTGTTGAGTTTCAATTTTTTGTACCAGGAGGTGGGCAAGGAGGGGATGTGAGATTTCAGATCCTGTATTAGTTCTAATAGTTTGATAGTAAGAATGTCATATTGGTTGTTGCGCTGTCTAACAATAATTTCCATCCATTTCTGTGTGCAAAACTCAGATATGGTGGACCATTCAGAGGCTAGCTCTATACTCAAAAACGAGCATGTTTTTTGATTCCTAAGTCCTCTGGGAGAAATTTTGTGGTGTAGATATAATTCTAAAAAGAATCTATCCCACCACTGTTGGTTGATGGCGTTGATGGTATCTTCTATTTTGCGGAATTTTGCGCATGTGTGTCTATACGTATATCGTGGGACGGATGTTGTGGGGAGAAAGTATCCGTCTGGAAAAGTTCATATAGTTCATCCAGAATTGTGTACTTGACTGTTTCTATTTTGAGTATAATCTCCATGGTTGCCTAAACAGAAGGTGAAGGGGTACAATAAATTGTACAGGGGTGGGTGATTTCAGCAAATGTATAAATTGCAGTTTTAAATGTTCAGAGTAGATCGCTGCAGCCTATGACCAATGGCAGCACATACCCATGTACTTCTTAGAGGAAATGAAAACAAGAAAAAGTTTGGTTTGGTATGGCGCACTTTGGAAAGGGCTGTGTAGAGGTCTATAACGAAGGAAAGGAGGGGGGAGGGGTAATGCACTGGGTGGAGTTGTGAAGGCTCAGTTATTAATAGTTCAATAGTAAATATGTATGTCCATGTATGGAAAAAAAGTTTAGGGCGAGATTGCTGAGATTGATTAGATGGCTGCCAGTTCAGATTAGAAGCTAGAAGAGGCTCTGGAACAGACAAAACGAAAAAGGGAACGGCGCCCTCTAAATGCAGCAAGTAAAAACAGTTTTTAATTAAAAGATTAAAATACACTCACATTTGAGCAGTGGTAATCGAGCGTGTCAGGGGTTGACAGAAACTTCATCCGCAGATCCTCAGGGGTGATGGTGGTTTCACGGGCAGTTGGGCTGGAGTCCTCGATCCTGTGTCTCTTCCTGCACTGGATGTTGAGCAGCGCCGGCCGGAAACTTGGATCTGGACTGTGTGTGCTCCGTGGGGTCCTGGGGTCATCACTTCCGGGTCAGAGGTATGCGGGAGGTGCTTCGCGTTCAGGACATGCGTGTCCCTTCATCAGGCTAGTGTGGCGGCCATCTTAGGTGTGGTAATTTGTACCAGAGTGAGGATAGGTGGGCGGGTTTGTCTTGTATTTTTGGCAACCATGGTAACCGCGCAAGCTGGGGCATGCTGTGTGCGGCGGGGATCATACTGGGCTGATAGATCGTGACACTCCAGGGAGGCAATGGCACTGGATGAGCCCAAGAAAGTATATATATATATAGAGAATAGCTTAGGCTGTGTATTTCATGTGTTATTAAGAATTATACATAGTAGACTGTATACTATAAATTATACTACATAAAACAAAACAAACTATAAACTATATTCTGGTTCTATATTGATACTTACGGCCAAATACTGGGAATTTAATAGGAATCGTAGGGATATGATAAGAATATCTATATAGAGAAATAAAAGGTTATGTTTTTTTTAAAAAAGGGGTTTCTTTACAGAATTATACTAATAATAAAGAAGATAACGTTAAAAATAATAATAATTAAATAAAGATAAAAAATAAATAAATATAAATATAAAGATGAAAATGAAAATGGAATTAGAATGGAATTAAAATAAAATATGATATATGAAATATGATATAGGATCTGAAAAAATGAATCTTATGGTGCTGGGGGAATATGTATACATATGTACTTGGATTATGGCACTGGGGGTGTGTACGTAATGGATACACGCAGGACTATGTGCATGCATCCATATCAGCTGCACATATTCACATGGACGCATGCCCACAAGAACATATGGGTGCATAAATCTAAAATATTAGGGAAATATAGATTAATAGGGTAAGGTATACATATACATTAATTTGATAAGTACATGAGGATATGCACGTGCAGGTGTATACACACATGCATACATATATACACATACACACACACACACATATGTGTGTGCACACCCGCACATATACAGCAAAAATAACTACATAAATGCATGTACATAGGGTTATAGAAAAATATAGAAAAATATAGAAAAAAAGGGTGTGTAAAATAGGGGTGATTTCTGGGAGTAGTGTGGAAATGGCTTTTTTACTTTTAAGGCAATAGGGGGGTATTGGGTCACAGCAGGATGTTTATTTCTATGCCCTCATTGAGGCCTCCAGGCGATAAAGTATCCAGAGTATAGATCCAATAGTTCTCTCTCTCGCATAGTCTCTTGTATCGTTCAGCGGTGGGGAGGGTGTGGGGTATTGATTCAATCACCACTACTTTTAGTCCTATAGAGAGTTGTTTATGATATTGCTTGAAATGTCTGGGTACACTATGCTTATCTGAGCCCTTCTCCACTAAATTTCGGTGCTCTCCAAAACGTTTTCGCAATGTTCGTATGGTGCGGCCTACATAGAGCAAGCCGCAGGGGCATGTGAGGCAGTATATCACATACTCTGATCCACAATTATAGAAATCTGGAATGGTATATAGTTTTCCATTATGGGTGAAGTTTTTTTGTCTATGTGTGACGTGTGAACAGGTAAGGCAGAGGCGTTTTTTACATTGGTACATGCCTTTAATGTCAAAGAACATGGATGGTGCATTAGCCGTAGGGCGCAGTGGTTTGAGTTTGCTGGGGGCTATTTGGGTTTTGATGTTTTTGGCCCGCCTGTAAGTTACTAGGGGTTTTTCACTGAGGACGGACTTAAGGTGTGGATCTTCATTAAGAATAGACCAGAGCTTTGCAAAGATTTTTTCCATTTTTTTGAATTTGTTGTGAAACTGAGTCACAAATCTGACTGGTTGTGTAGTGTCTCCTGTGTTTTTGTTGGTTGACTCCTCTTTGGTGGTCGGTATATTGGCAGTTTGATAATGTTTGTAGGCTTCATCTACAATCGGGTCAGGGTAACCCTTTTCTTTGAATTTAGTCTTAAGAATTAGGCCCTGAGTATTATAGTCCTGTTCGCGGGTACAGTTGTGTTTGAGACGGCAGAATTGGCTTTTTGGGATGTTTTTTACCCACCGGGGGTGATGGCAGCTGTTATAATGCAAATAAGAGTTTCCTGCGGTGGGTTTGGTGTAGTTGGTAGCACAAATGGTGTTATTATGGTGGAATAATTCTAAATCTAGAAAGGCCAGTTTTTCGCTCTCAGATACTGAGGTGAAGGATAGTCCCATGGCATTGTCATTGCAGTGCTGGACGAATGGGGGGATAGATGACTCAGGCCCATCCCAAATAATAATAATGTCGTCAATGTATCGCCCATAATAGACTAAATGGGATGTGTGTGGGTTATTGTTGAGGATGTGGCGTTGTTCCCAGTAGCCCATAGTTAGATTGGCATAGCTAGGGGCAAAATTAGCGCCCATAGCTGTCCCTTGTATCTGGATGTAAAAGTCTCCTTGGGATTCAAAATAGTTGTGGGTGAGGCAGTATTCCAAAATATCCATTAAAAATTGTGTCTGACGTGAGTTGAGTAAAGGTTCATTATTGAGGTAATCTTGTATGGCCATGAGTCCGATGTTATGAGGAATCGAAGTATACAAGGAAACGACATCTAGGGAGAGCCACCGATAAGTCGGTTCCCAGGTATAATGTTGCAGCATATCGAGGAGGTGGATGCTGTCTTTGATGTAGGAAGGTAGGTTTTGCACTATGGGTTGTAAGAAATGGTCCAGATAAATGGAAAAATAGCTAGTGACGCTTTCCATTGCTGCGACTATTGGTCTGCCAGGGTTTTTTTTTTGGTCTTCATGTACCTTTGGTAAATGATAGAAGTAGGGTCTTTTATAGAAGTCGTGCCTTAGGTATGCAGCTTCATGTGCTGTAATTACACCATCTGTAGTGGCTTTATTAACAATGTTATGTGCTTCGATAGTAAAAGTCGGTAATGGGTCTCTAGGGAGTTTCCTATAGGTGGAACCATCTGATAGGAGTCGGGCATTCTCCATTAGATAATCGGTGCGGTCCTGGACTACAATTCTGACACCCTTATCTGCAGACCTAATGACAAGTTTTCTATTCTCTGTGAGTAGTTTTAGGGCTCTGCGTTCTGCGTTGGTGAGATTGGATACAGGGTTGGTTCTGTTAGTGGTTTCGTTGCACATTCGTAAAATGTCTGCATAGACAACCTGGTAGAAGGTTTGGATGAATGGGCCTTTGGCAAATGTCGGGAAAAATATAGATTTTGGTCTAAACTTAGTACGTTGGGTAGGTGGAGAGGAGACAAGGTGTTGTGTCAAAGTTTCCACAAGATGATCAGTATATAATTCCTCTAGTTGGTCCAATGCCCTTAACTCGGGTGAACCCAGAATAGTGGTGGTGGAGGAATCATCATTAGGGGAGTCTTCAGTGGGACTATAGCATATGGTATTGTCACTGTTGTCATCCAAGACAGTATTAGAGGGCTGGCTGTGTTTCCTGGATGCTTGCATATTATAGTAACGTTTTATGGTGACGTTTCTAATAAATCTATTGAGATCAAGGAAAATGGTGAATGGATTTGGCATTGCTGAGGGTGCGATATACGTATAGACACACATGCGCAAAATTCCGCAAAATAGAAGATACCATCAACGCCATCAACCAACAGTGGTGGGATAGATTATTTTTAGAATTATATCTACACCACAAAATTTCTCCCAGAGGACTTAGGAACCTAAAAACATGCTTGTTTTTGAGTATAGATCTAGCCTCTGAATGGTCCACCATATCTGAGTTTTGCACACAGAAATGGATGGAAATTATTGTTAGACAGCGCAACAACCAATATGACATTCTTACTATCAAACTATTAGAACTAATACAGGATCTGAAATCTCACATCCCCTCCTTGCCCACCTCCTGGTACAAAAAATTGAAACTCAACACCAAATATGAAGAGGATTGCCTCATTAAAAACAAACTACAGAAGATACGTAGAGACTTTGACGATTATAATACTGATAGAATTTTTTGTTGGAAAAAACCGAGACCCGCCACAAAACCGCTAAGGCCACATGAAGATTCCAATATCTCTATCCAGATGCCTGCCCCACCCAGGCCAGAGGGCCATATCATTATCCCATTGATGAACTGTAAACCCAGACCTACTATCTCCCTGAGGCCCAACCCTTCTCCTCACCCCTTTACCAAACTTAGACATCCACCTAACCACAACAATCGCAGTGGGTCACCATCATCTGCTAATAATCCACGTTCACTTATGTCCCTAGATTCCCATCTCCATCCACGCTTGGTGCGTGACTCTTGCACCACCAAGCCCACTATCCCACCTCCCAAAATAATCAAAATAAATGAACCCCCCACCCTAAAACTACTCCCCACATCGACCATACAATCTGACAGGGTCACAGCAGAAAATGATATACCTTCTGATTCGAACCACGAGCCAAATACTCAGCCTGTTCCCCCATCCAGTGATGGCAACACAAAATCGCCATCAACATCCACTCTTGTATTCGACACTCCTGCGGCCTCTCCTTCTCCTTTTTTAGTGCCCCCCCTCTCCTGCCCAAAAAGAAAGCTCTCCACAGAGGCAGAAGAGGGGGGAGACGCAGACACAGGGGGGAGGGAGAAGGTACGCAGACTATAAAAATTTTCAATCTTTCTAATCATACCTTATCCACACCTGAGCTAACACTGCTGGCTCGGGGCCTGACTTTCGCACCCTCAGCAATGCCAAATCCATTCACCATTTTCCTTGATCTCAATAGATTTATTAGAAACGTCACCATAAAACGTTACTATAATATGCAAGCATCCAGGAAACACAGCCAGCCCTCTAATACTGTCTTGGATGACAACAGTGACAATACCATATGCTATAGTCCCACTGAAGACTCCCCTAATGATGATTCCTCCACCACCACCATTCTGGGTTCACCCGAGTTAAGGGCATTGGACCAACTAGAGGAATTATATACTGATCATCTTGTGGAAACTTTGACACAACACCTTGTCTCCTCTCCACCTACCCAATGTACTAAGTTTAGACCAAAATCTATCTTTTTCCCGACATTTGCCAAAGGCCCATTCATCCAAACCTTCTACCAGGTTGTCTATGCAGACATTTTACGAATGTGCAACGAAACCACTAACAGAACCAACCCTGTATCCAATCTCACCAACGCAGAACGCAGAGCCCTAAAACTACTCACAGAGAATAGAAAACTTGTCATTAGGTCTGCAGATAAGGGTGGCGGAATTGTAGTCCAGGACCGCACCGATTATCTAATGGAGAATGCCCGACTCCTATCAGATGGTTCCACCTATAGGAAACTCCCTAGAGACCCATTACTGACTTTTACTATCGAAGCACATAACATTGTTAATAAAGCCACTACAGATGGTGTAATTACAGCACATGAAGCTGCATACCTAAGGCACGACTTCTATAAAAGACCCTACTTCTATCATTTACCAAAGGTACACAAAGACCAAAAAAAAAACCCCTGGCAGACCAATAGTCGCAGCAATGGAAAGCGTCACTAGCTATTTTTCCATTTATCTGGACCATTTCTTACAACCCATAGTGCAAAACCTACCTTCCTACATCAAAGACAGCATCCACCTCCTCGATATGCTGCAACATTATACCTGGGAACCGACTTATCGGTGGCTCTCCCTAGATGTCGTTTCCTTGTATACTTCGATTCCTCATAACATCGGACTCATGGCCATACAAGATTACCTCAATAATGAACCTTTACTCAACTCACGTCAGACACAATTTTTAATGGATATTTTGGAATACTGCCTCACCCACAACTATTTTGAATCCCAAGGAGACTTTTACATCCAGATACAAGGGACAGCTATGGGCGCTAATTTTGCCCCTAGCTATGCCAATCTAACTATGGGCTACTGGGAACAACGCCACATCCTCAACAATAACCCACACACATCCCATTTAGTCTATTATGGGCGATACATTGACGACATTATTATTATTTGGGATGGGCCTGAGTCATCTATCCCCCCATTCGTCCAGCACTGCAATGACAATGCCATGGGACTATCCTTCACCTCAGTATCTGAGAGCGAAAAACTGGCCTTTCTAGATTTAGAATTATTCCACCATAATAACACCATTTGTGCTACCAACTACACCAAACCCACCGCAGGAAACTCTTATTTGCATTATAACAGCTGCCATCACCCCCGGTGGGTAAAAAACATCCCAAAAAGCCAATTCTGCCGTCTCAAACACAACTGTACCCGCGAACAGGACTATAATACTCGGGGCCTAATTCTTAAGACTAAATTCAAAGAAAAGGGTTACCCTGACCCGATTGTAGATGAAGCCTACAAACATTATCAAACTGCCAATATACCGACCACCAAAGAGGAGTCAACCAACAAAAACACAGGAGACACTACACAACCAGTCAGATTTGTGACTCAGTTTCACAACAAATTCAAAAAAATTGAAAAAATCTTTGCAAAGCACTGGTCTATTCTTAATGAAGATCCACACCTTAAGTCCGTCCTCAGTGAAAAACCCCTAGTAACTTACAGGCGGGCCAAAAACATCAAAACCCAAATAGCCCCCAGCAAACTCAAACCACTGCGCCCTACGGCTAATGCACCATCCATGTTCTTTGACATTAAAGGCATGTACCAATGTAAAAAATGCCTCTGCCTTACCTGTTCACACGTCACACATAGACAAAAAAACTTCACCCATAATGGAAAACTATATACCATTTCAGATTTCTATAATTGTGGATCAGAGTATGTGATATACTGCCTCACATGCCCCTGCGGCTTGCTCTATGTAGGCCGCACCATACGAACATTGCGAAAACGTTTTGGAGAGCACCGAAATTTAGTGGAGAAGGGCTCAGATAAGCATAGTGTACCCAGACATTTCAAGCAATATCATAAACAACTCTCTATAGGACTAAAAGTAGTGGTGATTGAATCAATACCCCACACCCTCCCCACCGCTGAACGATACAAGAGACTATGCGAGAGAGAGAACTATTGGATCTATACTCTGGATACTTTATCGCCTGGAGGCCTCAATGAGGGCATAGAAATAAACATCCTGCTGTGACCTAATACCCCCCTATTGCCTTAAAAGTAAAAAAGCCATTTCCACACTACTCCCAGAAATCACCCCTATTTTACACACCCTTTTTTTCTATATTTTTCTATATTTTTCTATAACCCTATGTACATGCATTTATGTAGTTATTTTTGCTGTATATGTGCGGGTGTGCACACACATATGTGTGTGTGTGTGTATGTGTATATATGTATGCATGTGTGTATACACCTGCACGTGCATATCCTCATGTACTTATCAAATTAATGTATATGTATACCTTACCCTATTAATCTATATTTCCCTAATATTTTAGATTTATGCACCCATATGTTCTTGTGGGCATGCGTCCATGTGAATATGTGCAGCTGATATGGATGCATGCACATAGTCCTGCGTGTATCCATTACGTACACACCCCCAGTGCCATAATCCAAGTACATATGTATACATATTCCCCCAGCACCATAAGATTCATTTTTTCAGATCCTATATCATATTTCATATTTTATTTTAATTCCATTCTAATTCCATTTTCATTTTCATCTTTATATTTATATTTATTTATTTTTTATCTTTATTTAATTATTATTATTTTTAACGTTATCTTCTTTATTATTAGTATAATTCTGTAAAGAAACCCCTTTTTAAAAAAAAAAACATAACCTTTTATTTCTCTATATAGATATTCTTATCATATCCCTACGATTCCTATTAAATTCCCAGTATTTGGCCGTAAGTATCAATATAGAACCAGAATATAGTTTATAGTTTTTTTTTTTATGTAGTATAATTTATAGTATACAGTCTACTATGTATAATTCTTAATAACACATGAAATACACAGCCTAAGCTATTCTCTATATATATATACTTTCTTGGGCTCATCCTGTGCCATTGCTTACCTGGAGTGTCACGATCTATCAGCCCAGTATGATCCCCGCCGCACACAGCATGCCCCAGCTTGCGCGGTTACCATGGTTGCCAAAAATACAAGACAAACCCGCCCACCTATCCTCACTCTGGTACAAATTACCACACCTAAGATGGCCGCCACACTAGCCTGATGAAGGGACACGCATGTCCTGAACGCGAAGCACCTCCCGCATACCTCTGACCCGGAAGTGATGACCCCAGGACCCCACGGAGCACACACAGTCCAGATCCAAGTTTCGGCCGGCGCTGCTCAACATCCAGTGCAGGAAGAGACACAGGATCGAGGACTCCAGCCCAACTGCCCGTGAAACCACCATCACCCCTGAGGATCTGCGGATGAAGTTTCTGTCAACCCCTGACACGCTCGATTACCACTGCTCAAATGTGAGTGTATTTTAATCTTTTAATTAAAAACTGTTTTTACTTGCTGCATTTAGAGGGCGCCGTTCCCTTTTTCGTTTTGTCTGTTCCAGAGCCTCTTCTAGCTTCTAATCTGAACTGGCAGCCATCTAATCAATCTCAGCAATCTCGCCCTAAACTTTTTTTCCATACATGGACATACATATTTACTATTGAACTATTAATAACTGAGCCTTCACAACTCCACCCAGTGCATTACCCCTCCCCCCTCCTTTCCTTCGTTATAGACCTCTACACAGCCCTTTCCAAAGTGCGCCATACCAAACCAAACTTTTTCTCTGTGTGTGCAGGCCAGTCAAGTTCCACCACCCCAAACTCACTCATCAGATGTCTTTATGGACCTTGTACACCTGGTACAGATGGGACACTGGTTTATTAGAGGTGTAATAAAAGTTGTTTTAAGTGGAGAAGCAGCTCAATGAAATGAAATGCCATTTCTAAAATCAGTTTTCTAAGACCCCTTTCACACTGAGGGCGTTTTGCAGGCGCTATAGCGTTAAAAATAGCACTTGCAATCTGCCCTTAAACAGCTGCTCCTCACACTCCGGTGTGAAAGCCCGAGGGCTTTCACACTGGAGCCGTGCGCTGGCAGGGCGTCAGAAAAAGTCCTGCCAGCAGCTTCTTTGGAGCGCATTAGGAGTGGTGAACTCACCGCTCCTGCCCATTGAAATCAATGGGCAGCGCCGCCATACCACCGGCAATACGCCACTATAGCAGCACATTGCCGGCAAAATTAACCCTTTCTCGACCGCTAGTGGGGGTTAAAAGTGCCCAGCTAGCAGCCGAAATGCGCCGCAAATCCGACAATAAAATAGCTGCGTTTTACCGATATTTTACCGCCGACGCTATGGGCGGCACCAGTGTGAAAGGGGTCTAATGCCTTGTACACACGATTGGAATTTCCGATGGAAAAAGTCAGACGGATTTTTTCCATCGCAAATTCCTACCGTGTGTGTGCCCCATCGGAGAAATTCTGATGAATTCCATCAGAGTTTAAATATAGAACATGTTCTATTTTACTCCGATGGAATTCCGTTGGAATTCCGATGTGCTTTTGGCCAGGCAAAAGCCTGATCGTGTGTACAGGGCATTAGAGAAAAATGTACATGGTTTATTTACTTTTCTTTTCTAACTTCTAAGTAAAAAAACTTGCAGTTCAAAGAACTATTTCAGTATGGAGAAAGGGTTACCTAGGGAGATGCCGATCATTGTATTCTATGAAGAGCACATTCAAAGCACATTGCTGCATGCAGGAGACTGGGTGTGCTCCATCATAGCACTTCCCACGTAGTCCCTTATATCTGAACAATACCATGACCTACAATGATACAGCTCAGTGCTCCCAGTTTACACATGAAGTTGGCAGATACAGTGAACTGCAATACAGTACTGCTTTGTGAACCAGCAATTATAAAAAAGGCATGACTTTTTATTTGTTTTTGCAGAGCCTATACACATGAACATTTGTGCAGTTGAAATCAGAGGTGTAACTAGAACCTTCAGGGCCCTGGTGCGAGAAATTATGAAGAGCCCCCCTGACCCCCAGCTTTGCGCCCCAGGGCCACCCCTTTTTAAGCCAATTAGAGCCTCAGGCTCTAATCACATGCTTCTAAAAACAAAACAAAAAAACCCCCATAGAAATCCATGCGTCCGGCACCCTGCATGGAGATAAGGGGCCGGGCGCATTGAGATTAGGGGGCGGTACCCCTGCGCCCAGTTTGAGAGGCCGCCACTAGGTAGAGGGGTTATGGGATGCCCACCTTAACTGAAACAGATAGAAAGTCCATGTATGTGAAATAGCATTGTGAATGAATAACTCATGAGGGAAAAATCAAAAAACAATCCAAACAGGTGAAATGAAATCACAAGTATTTAGGTAGAAATAAATTATGAAATTGAAGATATAGTTGACCTCTGAAGGATGCACCACCAATGAAAAAATTGGATACTCTAACTGGACTCAGTGGACCCAATGCCAGTGGCACAGAGTCAAACAGGCATGGAACTGGGAACGTGGTCACTCTCAGCAAACAACATGTGAGGTCAGCTTCCGTTCAACCTTGTCACTTGACCCAATCATTGACTCCACCATTTATAAATGAAAAAGGCCGCCACATAGTGTAAAACCATCAACTATGGGTTTTATTGTAAAAGGTAGAACACTTGCATCAATGATGATATAAACAGGCGAGATAAGGTACGTGATCACAAGTACATCCAAGAAGCGCAGTAACATGGAGCTAATTCTCTTAATTAATCATCCCCACTGCAACTCTATGGGAGCTATTTATTTTAAACAAATTGCGAAAAAAGTGGGATTGTTACCCATAGTGATTAATCAAATTCCTTGTTTCATTCTTCCAGACAAAAGAAAAAAAAAACATGGCTCTCAAAAAAGTTGGTTGCTATAATTAGCATCAACTGCCGTTTTACTATACATACTTCCCAGTATGAGTTAGTTTAAGTTGAATGCAATGTATTTTGTTTGTGGATAATCCTGTCATTAAGTTTATGTCAGCACCTGTCCAGCAAGGTTGTTGACTGCATCAAGACACCTGAATGTAGATATTCTAATATAAAACAAATGGGGAATGCAAATGTGAAAGTCACCATATTGTGTTAAACTTCATTATAATTGTTCAAAATTGTATTCACTTTCAAATGATAAGCTGTATTTTCTGTTTACTGGGCATTAGAAACCTGTGATCAGCACTGTGGGATTTCAGCTTGTATGTCGAGGATTATTTGCCTGCGGGGTAGAATTGGCAGAAGACTAATTATACACCTAGCCAATGCCTAACTCCATCAACCTGTGTATTTGTTCATAATGCATTATTTCCACATTAGAAATATACTCAGATGTGTCCGTTCTAAAAACAGTTGTCGATGTATCGCCCATCAATCTGATGGATATTATTATATTAGTTTCTATCCCTTTCAAGATAATTGCAACATATCTAAATAAAGACACATCTTCACAACATAAATCTGCTGTAATAAAACCAGTGATCAGTAACGTACTTTTTAATGTTTGTGTAAATCGCTGTTCAATAAATCTTGCTCTTTTTAACTTGAAATTGCAGATTAGAAAAGTACTTGGCAAGCATATTTACAGCTTTCTCTATTCAGCTCCAGGAAGGCATAAAATACTCTTTTCAGGTCCGAATTAAAAGAATTTATCTTAAAATACTACAGTCTTCATCATTATGCTAAACAGTCAATACTGTGTTATATGGAAAGTGACATACTGTAACAAAACCAATAAATGAAACACACACAGATGCACGAGCTCACACATATGTACACACATAGTCACTTTGTGCATGAAGCCATCCATAGACCCAGAGAGATAGTCTAAATTAATGTAATATTTCAAGCAAAAACAAACCACATTTGGAGATTTGAATCATCCAAATTCAGCTCTTACCTGCCAAGTACATTCTCACATAGAATACACACATGGGGCTATAAAACTAGGGCAGCTACCTGATGACAGGCTATTCAGTCATTTAAATTTAAACAAGTTTTGGAGCGCCTGGAAAAACAATTTTTTGTCACTGAATATATCTTTTTAGCGATATTATAGCAATTTTTATTTTCAAACAATATTGTTAAAATATTGACACTAATGAAAATTAGGCAAGAAATAGGAAGCAGTTGAAAGAACTTTACCTAAAACTTTTAGCGGACATCTGCATTCTGAAATAGAGTCAAATCTAGGTAATTTTAAGTGATTAAACAAGCATCAAAAGCACTCAGAGCCCTGGCAGAAAGCATAGAATTCATTTGGTGCTCTTGTCACTCCAATTTCCTGTTTAAAGTGAGGGAATAAAAAAAGAAAAAAAGCACTAATATGGCAAATCGCCTGATTTACTCATGACAGCTACCAGAGAGGTACCTATTCAGCTTTTTATAATACACAGGACTTCTGGCTGGAATTGTTTAGACATGTAACAGGTCTACTTTAAGCATTGTTTCACAGTCTTCATTCAAACAGACAGAGGTGTTGGGTTAATGCAATTGGGCTTATCCACAATTTCTAACTTCTACAGTATCATTGATTAGATTAGGTGAACACATACTTGTGTGAAAACTACTTCTTTAATATATCCTTTCATTAAACTGGATACACATGGGCCAGAAATCAACCAAAACTGTTTAGCAGTTAATAGCCGACTTTCGGCCCTTCTGTACAGCTACTCGTCCAATTGAAGTTGGTCTCTAGACTAGCTTCCTTTGAATGAGCATACTGGAAAACTATCAGCCTATCAGCATCCGATCAGCACTTGCATCCAATGACTGCGAGCACTTATTGATGTGTTCTGGCAGGTGTCAGAACAGAATAGCAGAGTGGGGGAGAACGATGTACTAACTTTGCATAGTTAGTACAGTGACCTCTGTTTTTTAACTTCCTGTGTGTACCTGGCTTAAGGGTCCCTATCCACTGGTCTTAGATCTTGGGTGGTGCCAGGTCATCTTGAAGCAACCCTTTGTATTGCCCAATTAAGGCAAGGCAACAGGCTTTCTTTACTCCTCCTTTCCTACCTACTCATACTCTCCTGCTGCATCATTTAGTGCCAGCAGCATTCTCGGTAAGATTGATCATGTAACTAACTCCATGTGCAGGGCCGGCCCTACCATGGGACCCGGTGGGACCATGGGTCCCAGGCGGCACTTTAAGAGGGGCGGCAACAGGGGCGTACTGCCTGAGGACCTGGGGTTCCTTCCATCTAGTGCAGTGGTTCTCAACCTGGGGGTCGAATGAGGATTTGCCAGGGGTCACCGAATCCTGGGCTGTTCCTGAAGACCACACCGCTCTCCCAGCCTTTTCACAGCCACCCAGCTAGGCTGTTCCTGGAGCCCATGGCCGCCCACTCAGCCCCTTCGCAGTTGCCCATTAAGTTCACAGCATGACTAGGGGGCAGATCCTAGAGGTCAGCTGACTGGTGAGGAATGTGAAGTGGGAGGGGCTGGAGGAGACCCTATCTCCTGTTTTCGGCATAGGTGTCACTGCTACGAGACACCACAAAGTCGGAGACACAGTGAGTAACACTACCTGTGATTAGAGTTGCCATTAAAAGTCCCCAATACAGTTCTCAGATCAGCAGATGACCTTGATCAAGAGCACCTAAGTTCGCTGATCAGAACTCCCCCCAGCACTGCCACTCACCCCCCCCCCCCTACCACCACCACCAAGGAGTAAGAGAAGGAATAAAAATAGAGAATACATGGAAGGGGAAGGAACAAAGAAAAAGTGAGAGAAAGAATAAGAGAAAGAACAAGAAAGATAGCTAGAGAGAGGGATGGGGGAAAAAAAACAAGAAATTATGATAGAGAGAGAAAAAAGGAAAAGAAAGGAGAACAACGAGAAAGAGTGGTACATCCTAAAATGTACCATAAGGGGTTTTATTACTGTACAAGTGGTAGCACTAAATGTCCTTGGGTTAGGGGCGCAAATTTCTTGTCTTGCCTTGGGTGCTGACAACCCACACTACGAAAATAATTTTACTGTTAGGGGTCCACACAACTTGGAATATTTTATCAAGGGGTCCCGGCACTAGTAAGGTTGAGAACCACTGATCTAGTGTGTAGTGTCATCCTTGCACTGCTTAGCCGGCGCCGCTGTCACTGGCCACAGTGGCAAAACCCACTTCAAGGGTCTGACCAGCGGCCCCTGCTTCCCTGCCCAAACTGGTTGCTAGCCGCGGCCCGCTTTGTGTCTAGCATCTAGTGACGTCAGGAGAGAAGGAGAGAGAGGCCCACCATTCATTGCGGAGGAGGATTTAACTTCCTCCTCCTCCGCTAGCTCCACCCACCTCCTTCCTGTATGTTCCCCTCAGCAAATGTTATGAGCAGCGTGCGGTCTGAAGATCAGTGCTGCCTGCCTCCTCCCCCCTCGAGGCACCGCTATCTCTGTTGTTTCCTGCCCATTCCCCCTTCTATTAGCGGGCAGCAGAACAGCATGAGATCGGAGCGGCTGTGTGTGTGGAGAGAGAGCAGCTGCGGGCTCTTCTCCCCCCCTCCTCCTCATGCTGCTGTTTCCAGGACAGCCACCCACTATGTTTCTTCCCCCTTTTCCTCCCATTGGCCAAGGAAAAAAACAAAAAGGAGAAAAGACAATTTTTGGGACTTGTAGTCCCAATAACTGGCTGGCCCATTGCAATTCTAGGGGGGAAACTGCAGCCCCCAGCATGCCCAGCTGAAGGGAAGGGAGAGAGAGCCAGGCTATGAGTGTCACGCTGCATCTGGTGACAGGTATTGTTGACAAGTGACAGGCTGCATCTGGTGACAGGCAATTGTGACAAGTGACATGCTGCAAATGGTGACAGGCATTGGTGACAGGCTGTATCTGGTGACAGGCAATGGTGACAAGTGACAGGCTGCATCTGGTGACAGGCATTGGTGACAAGTGACACGCTGCATCTGGTGACAGGCATTGGTGACAGGCTGTATCTGGTGACAGGCAATGGTGACAAGTGACAGGCTGCATCTGGTGACAGGCATTGGTGACAAGTGACACGCTGCATCTGGTGACAGGCATTGGTGACAAGTGACAGGCTGCATCTGGTGACAGGCATTGGTGACAAGTGACAGGCTGCATCTGGTGACAGGCATTGGTGACAAGTGACAGGCTGCATCTGGTGACAGGCAATGGTGACAAGTTTCACGCTGTATCTGGTGACAAGCATTGGTGACAGGTGACAGGCTGTATCTGGTGACAGGCAATGGTGACAAATGACAGGCTGCATCTGGTGACAGTAAATGGTGACAAGTGTCACACTGCATCTTGTGACAGGCATTGGTTACAAGTGACAGGCTGTGTCTGGTGACAGGCATTGGTGACAAGTGACAGGCTGCATCTTGTGACAGGCATTGGTGACAAGTGACAGGCTGCATCTGGGGACAGGCAATGGTGACAAGTGGCAGGCTGCATCTGGTGACAGGCAATGGTGACAAGTGACAGGCTGCATATGGTGACAGGCAATGGTGACAAGTGACAGGCTGCATCTGGTGACCGGAATTGGTGACAAGTGACAGGCTGTATCTGGTGACAGGCATTGGTGACAAGTGACAGGCTGTATCTGGTGACAGGCTTTGGTGACAAGTGACACGCTGCATCTTGTGGCAGGCTATGGGTGGCAAGTTGCACAGCTGCAACTGGTGGCAGGCTATAGGTGACAAGTGACACGGCTGTGGGTGGCAATTGGCACACTGCATCTGGTGGCAGGCAATGGTGGCAAATAACAAGCTCAGGGCTCCCATTGATTCTACATTATCGTGAGTTGAACTATTTCATATATTACAATGTAATAATAGAATGTGATTTGATCATCCTGGCACCATATCAATCATAATGTTAGGATGATTTAAGTGCTAACACCAGCCATTCACCCGACAAATCACCCACTGACAAATTCCCTGTCAACCCGAGACTACATCACCCCCTCATCTTTTTTGGGAAGGAAGTGGGGTATCCCTGAATGGCAGTTTGGAAATGTGGTCGCCCTAGCTGCCACTGCAGCGCTGCTGTTGCCGCATGTTGCATCACTGAGCTGGGATCAGAACGTAGCTGGTCGGTGGCAGTGGAGAGAAATGGGGGAGCTTTTGTGGTGCTACACAATTCTCTTTGCAGGAGGAGGCATGTCTCTTTGCAGGAGGGGGCATGTCTCTTTTCAGGAGGGGGCATGTCTCTTTGCAGGAGGAGGCATGTCTCTTTGCAGGAGGGGGCATGTCTCTTTGCAGGAGGGGGCATGTCTCTTTGCTTTATGGAAATGTCTCTTTGCTGAATATATGGGATGTCTCTTTGCTGAATATATGGGGCTGTCTCTTTGCTTTATGGAAATGTCTCTTTGCTGGATGGGCGTAGGATTTTTTTTGGGGGGGGGGGGGCAGCATTTCATTCTTGGGCCCAGGCAGCACAATGTCTTGGGCCAGCCCTGTCCATGTGACCATGCAGAGCCAGTCAGGGAGTTCATATTCCTCTTTATTTTTCAACTCCAGTAACTAGTAGCTTACACAGGACTTTCATTTTCTCTCAGTGGCTAAACATAGTGACATGGGAGCCAATAGGAAGGTGGGTACACAATATATTGCTGAGGAAGGCAAAGCATAGGCTCACTTTAGACCTGACAATAACTTCTCCTAGCAGCGTCATATGTGTCCTAATCTTTGCAAGCACCATTCCTCCATTCCTGCAGAGCAAAGAGAAACAAAGACTAAGCACTGGTGAATCCAGAACATTTTAAAATCATACCCTATCAGACCCAGGGTTAGGGAGGTGAATATTGAGCATTAGGAATGCGCTTCAAGCTTTCTATTTGGAA
The DNA here is from genome assembly GCA_029206835.1 of Rana muscosa. Classification (NCBI taxonomy): domain Eukaryota; kingdom Metazoa; phylum Chordata; class Amphibia; order Anura; family Ranidae; genus Rana; species Rana muscosa. The sequence continues at coordinate 1,013,299,613 of CM055116.1, forward strand.
CCTGAGTGAATAGGGCTTTAATCTACCAAACCCTAATGCCGCGTACACACGTCCGTTTTTAATGTCATTTTTTAAACCAACGTTTTTCTCGTCGTTTTTTTGCTTGTTTCCTCTCCACCCTGTCTTGCGTACACACGATCATGAAAAAAAACGCTCGAGCAAAGCGCAGTGACGTACAACACGTACGACGGCACTATAAAGGGGAAGTTCCGTTCGAATGGCGCCACCCTTCATGTTAGTAAAGTTTGTTGAGCGACGATTCGCGCTTTTCAGCCTCGTGCTTTTCAGTCCGTTACAGCGTGACGAATGTGCTATCTCCATTACGAACGCTAGTTTTAGCAGAACGAGCGCTCCCGTCTCATACTTGATTCTGAGCATGCGCGTTTTTTCCCCTCGTAAAAGCATACACACTACCGTTTTTCACGTCGTTAAAAAAAACGACGTGAAAAACAACGTGAAAAAATAGAGCAGGTTCTAATTTTTTAGGCCATTTTTCACGTTGTTAAAAATGCTCTGGAGCCTACACACGATCGTTTTTTTTTTTTTTTTAACAACAAGGTTGGTCTTTATTGAAAGTTGAGGCAGTCACAAAAGGCAGTCATTAAGTTATCAAAATACAAATCAGGTGTAATCCTACAAATTAGAGGCTCAGAAACTCAGTGAAGGACAATAGCAGGTAAACATACATTTCAATGTCTGTACATAAAGAAAAAACAAAAAAGAGCAAGAGAAGAGAAAAAAAAAAAAAAAAAAAAAAAATATATATATATATACTGTGAGGGGGTTAGCTCGGCAGCGGGTGTGTGTGACCCCCGGGATGGGCTCCCCACACAAAAACAGGCCCAGCAGACGGAGGTTGTGGTTTTCAAAATCAAAAAGGTGCCGTTTATTTTCTATTTACAGTGACAAAAACACAGCAAAGCAAAAGAAACAAACAAAATAAATCCTGGTCAACTTGACCTCTGACTAAACATACAGGTTTCCTAACTAACAACTGGGATCAGCCTAGTGCTGTCCTAGTCCCTGGTTTTAAATGTCCAAGCAAAATATAGCCACACAGGCTTTCTCTCACCGCACAGGGGTTCACTCTCCCTAGACAGTCCACACAGGTCTGCTTCCAGGCATGAGCTAACATCTAATGAATCTGGGAGTTTTTTATAGAGGCCTAAATGAGCTGACAAGCTTCAGCTGGCCTCATCAACTCCCTGTCTGCACGACGCCCAGCCCTCTCCCTAGAGGTATGAGTCATTCATGAGCCCACTAGCCTCAGCTGGGCTTCATCAACTCCCTAGTTGTATAAATCGGCGTAAAGCCTGAATCTGGGCGAAATATATCTACCCCCCTGGATGCAACCAGGTGACTTTACCTTCCTGCTGTCACATACCCCCCCCTCTTGTTTTAACCTCGGGGTTGGAACACCAGCAATCAGGCATTCATGTACTCGAGACAAAGCATCCACATTCCCCATTTGAACGCCAGGGCGATGCTTTACTGTGAAGTTGAATTCCTGGAGGGCCAGGAACCACCTATTCACTCTTCTATTTGTTTCCTTGTTTTGAGCCATCCACTTTAACGGAGCGTGATCCGTAACCATGTCAAAGTGCCTACCTAGCAGGTAGTACCGAAGGGAATCTAGAGCCCACTTCACCGCTAAACACTCCTTTTCAACGGTGGCGTAATTTACCTCATGGGACTTCAACTTCCTGCTGAGGTAAATGACTGGGTGCTCTTCCCCGTTCCAGACCTGGGACAATACTGCTCCTAACCCCACATCTGACGCATCACTTTGTACGACAAAGTCTTTAGAGAAGTCGGGTGAGTACAACACTGGCTGGCTACATAAGGCTTGTTTCAAGAATTGGAATGCTGCCTCAGCCTCGGGGGTCCATTTAATCATGACCGACCCTTTCCCCTTCGTCAGGTTGGTTAGGGGCACAGCCTTAGAAGCAAAGTGGGGAATGAATCGCCGATAATACCCAGCGATTCCCAGAAAGGCTCGTACCTGCTTCTTGCTGTTGGGACGTGGCCAACTCTGGATGGCCTCGACTTTGTTGAGTTGGGGTTTTATTACTCCCCTCCCAATGGTGTACCCAAGATATTTGGCCTCCTCCTGCCCAATGGTACACTTCTTGGGGTTAGCCGTAAACCCTGCTTCCCGAACAGAGTCCAGGACTGCTTGCACTTTTGGCAGATGTGAGGCCCAATCTGTGCTATGGACAATTACGTCATCCAGGTAAGCCGCAGCATACTTCCGATGGGGCCTCAGCATCTGGTCCATTTTCCGCTGGAATGTGGCCGGCGCATTCTGTAACCCGAACGGCATTCTTTTATATTGGAACGCCCCGTCTGGGGTTACAAATGCGGTTTTCTCTTTGGCTGACTTGGCCAGGGGGATTTGCCAATACCCTTTTGTGAGGTCAAGAGTCGTCATGTATCGGGCTGTTCCCAGCCGGTCGATCAACTCATCTATACGTGGCATGGGGTAGGTGTCAAATTTTGTAACTTTGTTCAACTGACGAAAATCGTTACAAAATCGCCAGCTCCCATCCGGTTTAGGCACCAACACAATGGGACTAGACCAATCACTTTGGGACTCCTCTATCACCCCTAAGTTCAGCATTTTCTGTACTTCCTCCCGTATTGCCTCCCGTCGGGCCTCTGGGATCCGATAGGGTTTTAACTTCACCCTTTCACCGGGCGGGGTAATAATGTCATGCTCTACCCCAGATGTTTGTCCCGGCAGCTCAGAGAATACCTCCTTGTTGCGAAGCACAAACTCCTTAACCTCCTGTTGTTGGGGTTGTGACAAGGTGGCTGCGATTCCAACCTCAGGAATCACGCAACCAGTTTGAGCTGGTGACCAAGTGTCTGCGACTAGGGACTCTCTATCCCTCCAGGCTTTCAACAGATTAACGTGATAGATCTGTTCGGGCTTTCGCCTTCCTGGTTGTCTGACCTTGTAATTCACTTCGCTCACTTTTTCCATTATCTCGTAGGGGCCTTGCCATTTGGCAAGGAATTTACTTTCAACCGTAGGGACAAGTACCAATATCCTATCCCCCGGGGAAAAGGTACGGGTCTTGGCTCCACGGTTGTACACTCTCTGCTGTGCCAACTGCGCTTGGGCCAAATGTTCCTTCACGATGGGCATTACCTGTGCAATTCGATCTTGCATCAGGGCGACATGCTCAATCACACTCCTGTGGGGAGAACTCTCACTTTCCCAAGTTTCCTTGGCAATATCCAACAGCCCTCTTGGGTGTCTCCCATACAGTAACTCAAAGGGGGAGAATCCCGTAGAGGATTGGGGCACCTCCCTAATAGCAAACATCAAATAAGGAAGTAGACAGTCCCAATCCTTTCCATCCCTATCCACCACTTTCTTCAACATTTGTTTTAGGGTTTTGTTGAATCTTTCAACCAGCCCATCGGTTTGGGGGTGATACACAGATGTACGTAATTGCGTCACTTTGAACAATTTACACAGCTCCTTCATAACCCGGGACATAAAGGGTGTACCTTGGTCCGTAAGCAGTTCTTTACAAATACCCACCCGGCTAAAAACAAGAGATAGCTCTTTGGCTATGGTTTTGGCCGAGGTATTTCTGAGAGGGATCGCTTCTGGATAACGGGTGGCATAGTCCATTATAACCAATATGTACTGGTGCCCCCTAGCGGACTTGATTATAGGACCTACCAAATCCATTGCGATTCTCTCAAACGGGACCTCAATGATGGGTAGAGGGACCAGCGGGCTACGGAAGTGTGGCATCGGGGCCGACCTCTGACACACAGGGCAGGAGGAACAATAATTTTCTATGTCCTTCATCACCCCAGGCCAATAGAATCTCTGTAATACCCTCTCTCGGGTTTTCTCTGTCCCCAGATGACCTCCAAGAATGTGCCCATGGGCCAACTCCAACACCAACTTCCTGTAAGGTTTGGGCACCACAAGCTGCTCAACGGTTTCTTCTGCCCTTTTTGCCACCCGATACAGTAGGTCCTTCTCTACGCTGAAGTATGGGTAAGTGCAGGTATTATCTGGGTTCACTAACTCGCCATCTATTTTCACTACGTTTTCCCGTGCCTTTATTAGGGCGGGGTCTTTCAACTGTTCTGTGGCAAAGTTTTCCCTGTGAACCTCAAGATCAGAAAACTCCACAGACGGTAGGTTTTCGTCTGAGGAGGTGGGCTCCTCTCCAGTTTCTTGAGTCTCCCCTGCCAATACTGACAAGGGAAATTCGGGAGAGTCCTCACCACTCTCAGAGGAGTTCTGGCTATCATATTCCTGGTACATAGGGGCACCAGTGGGGGGCTCAGGATCATCCCACAGTTCCCAGAACTTCGGAAAATCCCTTCCCACAATGGCGTCATGCGGTAACTGAGACACTAAGCCCACTGGATGAGAAAGGGTACCTTTGGGGGTCTCGAAACACACTGTAGTCACTGGATACTCTCGGGTGTCCCCATGCACACAAATAACAGCTACCTTGCTATTCCCAGAGACCTCTGTTTTAACTAATTCAGCCTTTATCAGGGTCACAAGGCTACCTGAATCCAGCAATACCACAACATTTCTACCATTAATACACATTTTGCATAAATGTTTCTCAGTTCCCCGAATGGCAGTGCATGCGACTGTCGCACACAGCGACTGACGTCTGCCCGTCAGAAAGTCACACTGCATGGGTTCCTCCAAAACCGGGCAATTTGCTGCAATATGTCCCGCTTGCCGGCAGCGGTAGCAAATGATCCTTCTTGCCGCCTCTTGAGCTGCTGATTTCCCAGGCTGTTCTCGCCAAACTTGGGGTAGAGCTCCCACCCTCTCACTCTCTCCACCCTTACCCCTTGGAATCATCTTATCCGCCCCTGGGGATGGTCTGGTCTTAGGGTGGAAAGTCCGAGTGTCTCTGGAAGAGGCCGTCAGGTTCTCTGTAGCCAAGTATTTCTCCACACGATCCACAAGACCATCGGCCGTCTCTGGGTCTCCATGGCTTACCCACTTTTGGATGGCAGTAGGAAGAGCTCTCAAAAACCGATCCATTACAACACGTTCCACAATCTTTGGTGCGGACAAAGTCTCTGGCTGTAGCCACTTTCTGCTCAGGTGAATGAGATCATACATTTGAGACCTGGGGGGTTTTCCAAGCTGGAAAGTCCAGTTATGCACACGCTGAGCCCGGACAGCCAGGGTGACACCCAGCCTTGCCAATATTTCAGCTTTTAGCATCACATAGTCTTTTGCTTGGTCAGGCTCTAGGTCATAGTAAGCTTTCTGCGATTCACCCGTTAACAGAGGAGCCACCAGTCCAGCCCACTGCTCCTCAGGCCACTTTTCTCTTTCAGCAGTCCTTTCAAACGTGGTCAAAAATACCTCTGGATCATCCTCTCCAGTCATTTTTGTCAATAAACGACTCACCCCAAAGGACGCGGTATTAGTGGGACGGCTTTCCTCACTGGTCTGCGGACGTTGCTGCATTACTGCTTCCATTTGTTGTAGTCTCTGCTCTTGCTTCTGTAATAGGTCTATGAAGCGGGCCTCAGATCGTTGCTGGGCTTGTTGCTGAGCTTCCAGACTCTGTTGGTGAGCTTGCTGCTGGGCTGCAAGGCTCTGTTGATGAGCTTGCTGCTGGGCTGCGAAGTTCTGTTGTTGAGCTGCAAGGCTCTTTTGCAAACCTGCATTTGTCTGCTGTTGATTGGCATTTGCTAGAGCCAGCTGTTTCAGTATCTCCTCCATGCTGGCTTAAAAAAAAACTGCCCGCATTCTCCACCAACTGTGAGGGGGTTAGCTCGGCAGCGGGTGTGTGTGACCCCCGGGATGGGCTCCCCACACAAAAACAGGCCCAGCAGACGGAGGTTGTGGTTTTCAAAATCAAAAAGGTGCCGTTTATTTTCTATTTACAGTGACAAAAACACAGCAAAGCAAAAGAAACAAACAAAATAAATCCTGGTCAACTTGACCTCTGACTAAACATACAGGTTTCCTAACTAACAACTGGGATCAGCCTAGTGCTGTCCTAGTCCCTGGTTTTAAATGTCCAAGCAAAATATAGCCACACAGGCTTTCTCTCACCGCACAGGGGTTCACTCTCCCTAGACAGTCCACACAGGTCTGCTTCCAGGCATGAGCTAACATCTAATGAATCTGGGAGTTTTTTATAGAGGCCTAAATGAGCTGACAAGCTTCAGCTGGCCTCATCAACTCCCTGTCTGCACGACGCCCAGCCCTCTCCCTAGAGGTATGAGTCATTCATGAGCCCACTAGCCTCAGCTGGGCTTCATCAACTCCCTAGTTGTATAAATCGGCGTAAAGCCTGAATCTGGGCGAAATATATCTACCCCCCTGGATGCAACCAGGTGACTATACCTTCCTGCTGTCACAATACATATACATACATATACATATACATATATATACATACATACACACACATACATACATATATACATACATACACATACATACACATTTCCCTTCCCCCCCTCAACATAGGTGGAATGCCCACATCCAGGAAATCCTGCACATATCAGCGGGAGGGGAGGGCCATCCGGCCACCCCCCCTAAGAGGACGTTTCAGACACCAGTCCTGAGGCCCAGCACCCCAGAACTCCCACCTACTCTGTCCAGGGCAACCAAATGCGATCAAATTTTTGTGGACAGCCCCTATTAATATATGTCAGCTTGTACAATGGCATTACTGAATTTATAGAGGAATCCCAGGACTCGACCGTAGGGGGCGAGGGGGACAACCACCTGAGCAATATTTCCTTTTTGGCATAAAAAAGGACGTAGGAGATAAGCTGCTTAGTAGACCTAGGCCTCTGTTCATCGTCCTGAATGCCTAGCAGTGCCAGTTCAGGGGACATGGGAAGGGACAGCTGCAAGCGCACATTTATACACTCAAACACCGCAGCCCAATAACCAGCCAGGGAAGGGCAGGTCCAGAACATGTGCAAGAACGTGCTGTCCGAGGAGCGACACCTAGGACACTCCCCGGACCTCTGAGGATAGATTTTATGTAACCTTTGCGGTGTGTAATATACCCGATGTAAAAATTTGGTGTGTATAAGCTTATCCCTAGAGGAAACCATCAGTCTAGAACCCACTTCAAAGCACTCCTCCCAGGTCTCCCTATCTAAGTCAGGGATGTCAGCCCGCCACTTCTCCCATAAGGTCTCCATTCTCTGCGAGGTCCCCCCGAGGAGAGCTAAGTATAGTGTAGAAAGGGTCTTTTGAAGAGTCTCCTGTGCCAAAAGTGCTTCAATAGAGTCCGCTTCAAGCGTTATAGGGAGTGGGAATTGAGCTCTCGCCGCATGTCTCAGCTGGTAATATCTAAATAACATCCCACCCGGCATGTCATACTTAACCGAAAGATCTGCAAACTCCAGGAGCGTCCCCCGGGGCATAATATCCTGAAGTGTCCTAATCCCAAAACGGGCCCAGAGCTGCGGGTCAGGGAGCCTCCTAAAGTGCGGGAGCGTGGGGTTACCCCACAAAGGACAGAAGGGAGAGTAGTGATGCGCTCTAAGGAATCGCCTCCTAGCCACCCCCCACACCCTCAGGGTCACTCTAGTCGGGGCTGGGAGCGAGGGGTACGCCGTGACACCCCGATATACCAAATTGCCGAGTTCCCGGAGGGAACCCAAAATGGCCGCTTCTAAACACGTGGCCGCATTGGATCTGGATTGCTCGAACCACCAGCGTACCGTCACCAACATAGCCGCCCAGAAGTACACCTTCAGGTTGGGCGACGCGAGACCCCCACAACCCACCGGGAGCTGCAGGGTTGACTTAGCCAGTCTGGGACAAGACCCCCTCCATAGAAACGAGGATATGCAGCTGTCCAGCTCCTTAAAAAAAGCAGCCGGGAGCCACACCGGGCAGTTACGGAACACATAATTGAACCTAGGCAGGTAGATCATTTTTAATACATTAATGCGGCCGAGAAGGTTCAGGAGTAAATCCCGCCATCTAGAGCACTGGTCTTTGAGTCTCCCCACTAGCGGCTGCAAGTTGAGGCGCCGAAAGGCCCGGAGGTCCCTCGACACAACAATGCCCAGGTATTTGAATTCCTCAACCCAGAGCAGCGGAGTCTGTGACCCCTCTCCCCCAGACCGAGGATCTAGCGGAAACAGTACGGACTTCTTCCAATTAATTTTGACTCCCGAAAAGCGTCCGAACTCGTCGAACTCCTCTAGGGCAGCCTGCAAGGACGGTCCAGCATCCTGTAAATATAGCAATACATCATCCGCATATAATGAAATCTTCTCCTCCAAAGGGCCAACCCTGAGACCACGAACAGCGGAGGACTCGCGGATCCGTGTCGCCAATGGCTCAAGAGCCAGGGCGAACAGACTAGGTGACAATGGACACCCTTGGCGGGTGCCCCTCTGGAGGGGAAAAGACCCAGAGAGGGTACTATTTATACGGAGCCTAGCCCTGGGTGCCCTGTAGAGCATGCCCAGCCAGTGCATGAATTTAGGGCCTATGCCGAAACGCTTAAGGACTGCCCACAAATACTCCCACTCTACGGAGTCAAATGCTTTCTCCGCGTCAAGCGAAGCAATGACTCTATTGCCCCCATTATCGTGCGGCGTATCTAGGTTCAGAAATAATCTACGGATGTTAATGTCCGTGCCCTTCCCCGGCATAAACCCCGTCTGATCCTGGTGGACCAGGTCGCCGATAACCGAATTCAACCGGACGGCCAGGATTTTCGCCAGTAGCTTGGCGTCTGCGTTAATTAGGGAGATCGGCCTATATGAGGCACACTCCTCAAGGTCCTTGCCAGGCTTGGGCACCAGTACCACTACCGCTTCCGACATAGAGTCCGACAGAGAGCCCAAAGCAGAGGACTGGGCTAAGAGAGAGGTCAGCCTGGGGGCCAATACCTCCTGATGTACAGAGTACAGTTCGATAGGTAATCCGTCAGGCCCAGGGGCCTTACCCGCTTGCATGCCCTGCATCGCCCTCTGAACCTCTTCCAGGGAGATATCTTTTTCTAATTCCACACTTTTATCGGGGTCCAATACCGGAAGCTGGACCTGGTCCAAGTAGTGAGCCAACTCCGCTGCACCATAGTCCACTCTAGAGGCATACAGCGCCCGATAGAACTGCAGAAATCGGTCACTGATTTCTTCGGGTGCGGTCAAGGGTCATCCATCCGAGTCATGTACCCTACCCACGTGCGTCGTTGCGAACTGTCCCCTGGCCAGCCAGGCTAACAACTTGCCATTCTTGTCCCCGTATTCAAATACCCTCTGCGCCCTATCTAACAGTGACTTCTTGGTAAGTTCAATTCTGAGTAGAGACAAGTCTCTCAATGTATGTTGCCAGGCCTCATACTTAGAGGAGGACTGATCTCGGATAAATTCTCATTCACTCTCCTCCGCCCGCCCCTCCAACTGCTCAAGCACTCGCCCAGAGTCCCTCCTCCTCGCTGCTATTCTTGAAATGTATTCACCCCGCAGCCAGGCTTTAAATGCATCCCACTGCAGAAGCGGGCCAGTGGAGCCCTCATTAGTCAGCCAGTAGGTAAATATCGCTTCAGGGAGGTGCTCCTGGATTTCAGGGTCCATCAACCAATATCTGGACAGCCTCCACAACCCTGGACCACCCGACGGAGCCACCCGCAGCACCACTAACAGTGGGGCATGATCTGAGATTCCTCGGGAAAGGATCTCGGTAGACACCACCCCCCGTAAAAGAGCGGGTGAGGCAAAAGCCAAGTCTATACGAGATAGCGTCCGATAGGTGGTCGAGAGACAAGTAAATTGTGCCTCTGAGGGATGAAATTGCCTCCAGAGATCCGTCAAGTGGAATGACTCCGCCCAGCGAGACAGGCCCGGGGAAGCAGGGTTCTGCCCCCGCAGCCTATCCCGCCCCGCAGACATCACCATATTAAAATCCCCGACCAGCAGCACCCGATCCACCTCATACTGTGCCACCTCAGTCATTAGGGTGTGTAAGCATGAGACATCTGCCGGGGGGGGGGGCAGGTACAGCCCTACAATGACATATGGAATGTCGGAGATCGTTGCATGTAACAGGACATAACGTCCCCCAGGGTCTGTCCTCACCGCCAAAAGCTGGAAGGGGAGAGACCTATGAACCAGGACCCCCACTCCCCTCGCATAGGAGGAGTAGGAGGCATGATAGTGGGCTCCCACCCAGGCCCTCTTGAGCCCCAGTACTCGTGCCCCCACCAAGTGTGTCTCCTGCAGGATACATATCTGTGGATTATAAGACTTCAAATACTTGAATACAAGCGACCTCTTAATAGCCGAGTTAAGCCCTCTCACATTCCAGGACAGAACAGTAAAATTAGCCATATTCAAAGAGCATAAACACCATAAGGATTGTCTTCCACCTCCCATTCCACCACCCCACACCCCCCGTATGGAGTCCCGCATCCCACCGCACGCAAGAAAAACTGGTACAGGAGAGGCGGGGCATCCAGACCCAGGGAGACACAACCAATGCAGGCGAGCAAAAAGGAGTGTAGTGACCAACCAAGACCTTGAACAGATTTAAAGTAAAAAAACAAAACATAAAACAGACAGCAACGGCCATCCAACCTCCCCCCCCACCCCATGCCCACCCAAACCGCAGGCGGCACATGGTTCCCATAACAAGTTCTAGAACAGGACCCTCAGTCAGGAGGCGTAGTGCCCGACTATGACTTCCACATCAAGGCGGGCAGAAAAAAACCACCCAAGAGGTCGACATCAAAAAAAAAAAAAAAAAAAAAAAAAAACCTTTTTCCTTTTAAATTGGTATGGTGTTCTTGGAGATGCTGGATAGTAGAGTTTAAAGAAGAGGGCAGGCAAAAAACCATATCAGTCAGGGTACAGCCGGGAGAAATGAGCTCCTGGGTCATCCAGGTGACATGTCTGCAGTACAGTGTGCAAAAATAAGGCACACTGACGGGGGACAGTGATCAGGACAGTGCAAGGGGGACCCAGCCACAAAGTCAAAGTTACAGACCAGGGGAAATCAAACAGGCAGATCCCAGGTAGATAACCAACAGCTACGGGTGACACTCCACTATCCCCAACTGCAGCGACCGGTAAAGGCGTAGCAGCACACAGGCCGCAGAGAGCTATGGCGGCAGCGCCTCCAGCCAAGCATGAGCATCCCTGGGACTGGTGAAGATCCTCACTGTCTCCCCATCCACCACCCGCAACTTAGCCGGGAACAGGATACTGTACCGGATCCCCTTGCGCCGGAGAGCTGCCTTGACCGTGTCGAATGATCGGCGTTGCTTCTGGGTCTCGATGGTGTAATCCGGGAACATCATCAGCCGGGTGTTGTGATACTGGACCTCCCCAGCCACACGTGCCGCTCTCAGGATCTCATCCCGGTCTCGTTAGTGTAGAAGCCGGAGGATCAGCGTACGAGGGGGGGCACCTTCCGGGCCGCGGCGGCACTCGGTGCGCCCTCTCCACTGTAAAATAAGAAGAGAGCTGGTCCGCAGGCAGCAGGGACTTCAGCAACTCCTCGGTGAATGCCTTGGGATTGCGGCCCTCCACCCCTTCCGGGAGGCCGACAATACGGAGGTTGTTTCGTCTGCTCCGGTTCTCGGCGTCCTCCGCCCGATATTCCAGGGCCCGCACCTTAGTTTGAAGGGCCCGGATAGATGTGGTGTGGTCTGCAACAGAGTCCTCCACATTCCCCACACGCTGCTCCGCCGTCGCCACACGGGAGCGGATCTTGTCAATGTCCTGCCGCAGCAGCCCCACGTCCAGCTGAACAGCCTCGATCTTGGAGGCGAAGGCAGTCTGACAGGAGGAAACGGCCACCTGGCAGGTCGAAATAGCTGCCATCAGCTCAGGTATACCAGGTGAGAAGATTCCCGGTTCCTCCTCGTGGTCCGTCTGTGACGCCATATTGTGAAGGCGCGCTGGCGGTAACAGCAGAGCAGAGACCGGGCTCGTAGCTACCTCCACTCCCTGGGGAAACTTCGGCTTCTTCCCCCGATATGGGCCCCCGGAGCGTTTAGAAGGCATTCAGGGCACAGAAACCGGCAGAATGCAGGCTTTAAACCTAGCCCGGATGGTCATGTAGGATTTTTCCCCAGCAGAGCTCCACTCAAACACGTCCGCTCAGTCCGCCATCTTGGCCACGCCCCCCACACACGATCGTTTTTAATGCCCAATTTAAAAAATGGAATTTTTAACGACGTGAAAAATGATCGTGTGTACGCGGCATAAGGCTGGGTTCACACTATTGCGAATTGGATGCTTTTTTCCCGCATCCAATCTCACATAGCAGGAGATTGTGACCGACTCTCTATGGAGCTGGTTCACACATCTCCGGAGCGGCTCCGGTGCGAATTGCGCAGGAGTCCTGTGCGTCTTTTGGTCTGTTTCAGGTGCAAATTCAGCCAAAAATTGGGACTGAAATAGGACCTGAATCAGTGAATGGAGATGCATCGGACCCCCTGCTGTGAGCTGCTCCGTGCTCCAGCGTGAACCCAGCCTAATGGCTCATGGCTTTACCAAGAGGAAGTTGTTAATACAGATTCATTCTTGGGAGAAATAGGTATGAACATTTGTTAACAAGAAAACAACATGCATAATATGAATAATAATGACATTAAACTGTAAAAAAAAAAAGTTTAAAAAATTTAAATATTATAAATATGCAAATAATTTCACTTAGTATATCATTGAAAACATACTCATGTGCAAAAACAAGTTAAAGTGCTTTTTTTTTTATTTGGCTTCTCTGTAATTTTCCTCATAGTGGTGGTAAAACAAAATGGGTCGAGTTATCTCAGCAGGACAGTTTCTTCAAGTTAATATCTGAAAGCCCAGGCTTGAGAAATGTTAAACTGCTTGTCGTGTTTTATAACCAAATGTAACATGTATTGGCGATTGGAAGTTGTATTTTCTAGCTTTTGAATAATCTTAATTTTCAGCCTTACATTTGGAAGGTAGTAATTAAGTAGCATTGCATACTAATTTCTTATCACTTTTACATTTTGTCTCTCAGTGTGTAGCCAATGTTATGCTTGGCAAAAACAGCCCTGGGATATTTTAGTAGGTCACACTACTTATTTATATGGAATACAAAATCTGCTTTTTGGCTTAATAGTTTTAAGATGGACTTAGTGCAATAAATTGTGAAATTATGTAAATGTATAAAGTTTAATTAAATTTGTTGTATAATTTTACATTCTGCACAGCAATTACCATTAGAAATATGGATTACAAGACAGAAACATTCCATCTTATTTCCAAAATCTTGCTAATGCTTCCATCACTATTTGTATTTGATGTTCAGCTAAGCAGCCACAGAAAACACACACGGGGATATCTTGATATTTTGCAAACTGCCTTCTTGGGATTATCTGACCTTTCCTATAAATCAGAGTCAAAGTTTGCAGCTGGGCACTTTTATTTGGGCAATACAAGCGGCCAAAACATGAACCAAGGGCAAGGCAGTCCTGTAAATTGGAATTTTCCCTGTGAAAAAAAGACATTGATTCTCCAGCAAAGCAAACTGATTGGATAAGTCAAATGAAAATCTTTCCCAGGAGAAATATGAACTGCCATACCTCCTTCTGAAAATGCTAATAATCTGGTTGTGATTTTGACTCTTTAGCTTCCATTTTGTGACTGGGAATGTCAGTTTATTTTTACCTAGTAATCCTACCGGTACCAGGGACTCAGAGGCTAGACTTCAAACATGTGTGCCCTTGTGCATTGTCAATAACTGTGGGTGATGGGATTAGCAATTTACACAAGAAAGAAAAATTGTTTTGGTTTCTAGTACATCTCACCGAAAGTGACAAGGTTCTGCATTTCTTGCAGAATTAAGATTTTTTTCTACTTGCTAAAAAAAAATTCTTAGCCTTAAAAATGAAAACTAACGCAGCCACCACATCAAAGGAATGGTAAATTGCAATAATAAATTATTGTTCTCAGATTTAATTATACTTTGTAATATTAAAGCCAAAGGGTCAGCAATAAAAGCCTCCAGAAATGATTGCCTTCATCTTTATTATGCTGTTCAATTAGTTTTATTAATTTATATTATGTATAGTAAAGGATAAATCATCATGTAATTGACACAATATGTACATTGCCTGGGAATAGTTATAGTCACTGCAGCCCAATTGATGGTAGCATTTGAGTCACCAGTGAGTTAATAATGACCGTAGCAGTAAGTTTTTATTGGCCTAATTCCAAATGCTGAATATGCCTCAAATTTCATATGCTGTCCTTTAAAATGTTCAACATTTTAAAAAAAAATTTCAGGTACTTATATAGCGCCGTTAATTTACACAGCGCTTTACATATACATTGTACATTCACATCAGTCCCTGCTCTCAAGGATTTTACAATCTAAGGTCCCTAACACACATTCATGCATACTAGGGCCAATTTAGATAGGATCCGATTAACCTGCCAGCATGTCTTTAGAGTGTGGGAGGAAACCGGAGGAAACCCACGCAGGCACAGGGAGAACATGCAAACTCCAGGCAGATGGTGTTGTGGTCGGGATTCAAACCAGCAACCCTTTTTGCTGCTAGGTGAAAGTGCTAACCACTACACCACTGTGCTGCCCAACATTTTCACTATCGATGTATTTAACCACTAGCCGACCAGCTCACACAGATATACTGTGGCAGGCTGGCTCTCCTGCGTGAATCTACATACCTGTACATCGGTCCGTGTAAGAAGGATAGCTGGGAGCATGCCCGCGGCTCCCGCGGGCCCGTCATCTGCCGGCGATCCACGATCACGTTGAGGAGAGGCAGAACGGGGAACTACTTTGTAAATAAGGCGATTCCCTGTTCTGCCTAGTGACATGACAGAGATCTACTGTCGGGAACAGTGATCTCTCCATGTCCCTGGTAGCCCATCCCCCCCTACAGTTAGAACACGTTGAGGGAACACCAGGGCTTTTTTTCTCAGAAAATAGGTGCAGGAACTCAACCACGACTCCCTAAACCCCCGCCCCCCAACACACACACACCCTGCAAACTTCATCAAAGAGTGTGTGTGGTCGAACTTCACTAACAGTTGGAAGATCTTAAAGGGGCACTAAATACCAGGAGTGCATTAGATCCCAAGTGCAGTGTTCAGGGGGGTACACACAGAGTGCAGAGTTCAGGGGTGCACTACATACATACTGTAGAGTTCAGGAGTGCACTGCATGCAGACTGCAAAGTTCAGCCTTCTTCCCCAGCTGCATCCCCTATTCTCATCTCCCTTTCACTCCTCTTTAGCTCTGACCTCTGCATGCAACCCCCCCTCCACTGCCTCCATCTCTTCCCCTCCCCCTCCTTAAAAGCTCCAGAATCTTCCACATGTCTTACTTTTGTTGCTTTTTTAAGCTGAAGCACCCAGCCGGCTCTAGTACCTCCACGTACACTGTAGGTGGCTCGGCCTCTCTCACTTGCAGGGAGATCATCTAGTGCGGGTGTCGGCAGCCGCACTGCACCCAGGGCACCTACATCTCCCTTGGACTGTGTCTTGCAGAGCCACTCAGGAGATCAGATCTGTGGGAGCTGTTGGGAGACAAGCTGTTCGGCTTCTGTGTTTACAAGTGTTAGTGGTAGGCAGGGAGCAGAGGGCCTGGGCCAGAGGTGGTGGAATTGAGTTCCACCAAGTTCCAGCTGAAAAAAAGCCCTGGGGAACACACTTAACCCCTTGATCACCCCTAGTGTTAACTCCTTCTTTGCCAGTGTTATTTTTACATCAATCAATGCATTTTTATAGCACTGATCAATGTAATCATGTCACTGGTCCCCAAAAAGTGTCATTTGGGGTCAGATTTGTCCGCCGCAATGTCGCAGTCCCGCTAAAAATTGCAGATCGCCGCCATTGTCAGTAAAAACAAAATAAATAAATACAAGTTTCTAAATCTATCCCTTAGTTTGTAGACGCAATACATTTTGCCCAAACCAATCAATATACGCCTATTGTGTTTTTTTTTACCAAAAATATGTAGAAGAATATATATCGGTCTAAACTGATGAATTAATTTTTTTTATTTTTTGGGGGGATATGTATTGGTACAGCGACGCACGACCGCACAATTCTCAATTAAAGCAATGCAGTGCCTTATCGCAAAAAATGGCCTGGTCATTAGGAGGCAAATCCTTCTGTGGCTGAAGTGGTTTATCTGTGAAATAATGAATGCCCATTTATCCAGAGCCATTTATAAACTGTAGATAAACTATACAATGCACCATCTGGTGGCCAGTGTGTGCTTTAGCGCCTGTGAGCCAAACCATCCGCAGTCAGCTTGGTGCGCAGACACTGACACAGAGCTGAAGGGACCAGAGTCATGAAGACACCAATCACAGAGATCTCAGATGAAAGCAGTGTAGTGTGAGTCCATCCCTTCTTCTTACAATAGAGGAAGGGGAGGAAACAGGAACTAATAAATGAATGGCTAATTTATTATTCCATGATTACTATGCAGATCACAGCAGAAGTATCTGCAAGTAGTTTTGAAAACTCATTAATATTAACCCCTTTGCACCTAAGGGTAAAACAAATACTAACTGCTTCATGACCACCCTATAGCAGTTTTACAGCTACAGGGTGGCCACTGTGCGCAGGATCGCATATACAGTATCTCAAAAAAGTGAGTACACCCCTCACATTTTTGTAAATATTTTATTATATCTTTTCATGTGACAACACTGAAGAAATTACACTTTGCTACAATGTAAAGTAGTGAGTGTACAGCTTGTATAACAGTGTAAATTTGCTGTCCCCTTAAAATAACTCAACACGCAGCCATTAATGTCTAAACCAAAGGCAACAAAGAGGGGTGTCCATCCTTATACGGAAGGGCCTCCCCTTTTCCTGTGACCGAGTGGTGCTTGATCCCAAGGGTCGTTATGTTTTTCTTCAATGCACGGTGCACGCAACAACACTGTTGTTAGTGGTTGTGTATTCCCCCCCCCCCCCCCCGTCACGGCTGCAATCTTCACAGAAATAAGTGTACAATTTGCCACCTTTCCAACTTTGGCTACTGTGAGGGGGTTAACTCGGTAGCGGGTGTGTGTGACCCCCTGGTTGGGCTCCCCACACAAAAACAGGGCCAGCAGACGGAGATTGTGGTTTTCAAAATCAAAAGGTGCGGTTTATTTCTCTATGTACAGTGACAAAAACACAGCAAAGCCAAAAAGAAACAAACAAAATAAATCCTGGTCAGTTTGACCTCTGACTAAACATGCAGGTTTCCTAAACTAACAACTGGGATCAGCCTGGTGCTGTCCTAGTCCCTAAGTCCCTGGTTTAGTAAAAGTCCAAACAAATAGCCACACAGGCTTTGCCTCACCGCACAGGGGTTCACTCTCCCTAGACAGTCCACACAGGTCTGGTTCCAGGCATGAGCTAACATCTAATGAAGCTGGGAGTTCTTATAGAGGCCTAAATGAGCTGACAAGGTTCAGCTGGTCTCCTCATCTCTGTCTGCACGACGCCCAGCACTCTCCCTAGAGGTATGAGTCATTCATGAGCCCACTAGCCTCAGCTGGGCTTCATCAACTCCCTAGTTGTATAAGTCGGCATAAAGCCTGAATCTGGGAGAAATATATCTACCCCCCTGGATGCAACCAGGTGACTTTACCTTCCTGCTGTCACATACCCCCCCCTCTTGTTTTAACCTCGGGGTTGGAACACCAGCAATCAGGCATTCATGTACTCGAGACAAAGCATCCACATTCCCCATTTGAACGCCAGGGCGATGCTTTACTGTGAAGTTGAATTCCTGTAGGGCCAGGAACCACCTATTCACTCTTCTATTTGTCTCCTTGTTTTGAGCCATCCACTTTAACGGAGCGTGATCCGTAATCATGTCAAAGTGCCTACCTAGCAGATAGTACCGAAGGGAATCTAGAGCCCACTTCACCGCTAAACACTCCTTTTCAACCGTGGCGTAATTTACCTCATGGGACTTCAACTTCCTGCTGAGGTAAATGACTGGGTGCTCTTCCCCGTTCCAGACCTGGGACAATACTGCTCCTAACCCCACATCTGACGCATCACTTTGTACGACAAAGTCTTTAGAGAAGTCGGGTGAGTACAACACTGGCTGGCTACATAAGGCTTGTTTCAAGAATTGGAATGCTGCCTCAGCCTCGGGGGTCCATTTAATCATGACCGACCCTTTCCCTTTCGTCAGGTTGGTTAGGGGCACAGCCTTAGAAGCAAAGTGGGGAATGAAGCGCCGATAATAACCCGCGATTCCCAAAAAGGCTCGTACCTGCTTCTTGCTGTTGGGACGTGGCCAACTCTGGATGGCCTCGACTTTGTTGAGTTGGGGTTTTATTACTCCCCTGCCAATGGTGTACCCAAGATATTTGGCCTCCTCCTGCCCAATGGTACACTTCTTGGGGTTAGCCGTAAACCCCGCTTCCCGGATAGAGTCTAGGACTGCTTGCACTTTTGGCAGATGTGAGGCCCAATCTGTGCTATGGACAATTACGTCATCCAGGTAAGCCGCAGCATACTTCCGATGGGGCCTCAGTATCTGGTCCATTTTCCGCTGGAATGTGGCCGGCGCATTCTGTAACCCGAACGGCATTCTCTTATATTGGAACGCCCCGTCTGGGGTTACAAATGCGGTTTTCTCTTTGGCCGACTTGGCCAGGGGAATTTGCCAATACCCTTTTGTGAGGTCAAGAATCGTCATGTATCGGGCTGTTCCCAGCCGGTCGATCAACTCATCTATACGTGGCATGGGGTAGGTGTCAAATTTTGTAACTTTGTTCAACTGACGAAAATCGTTACAAAATCGCCAGCTCCCATCCGGTTTAGGCACCAACACAATGGGACTAGACCAATCACTTTGGGACTCCTCTATCACCCCTAAGTTCAGCATTTTCTGTACTTCCTCCCGTATTGCCTCCCGTCGGGCCTCTGGGATCCGATAGGGTTTTAACTTCACCCTTTCACCGGGCGGGGTAATAATATCATGCTCTACCCCAGATGTTTGTCCCGGCAGCTCAGAGAACACCTCCTTGTTGCGAAGCACAAACTCCTTAACCTCCTGTTGTTGGGGTTGTGACAAGGTGGCTGCTATTCCAACCTCCGGAATCACGCAACCAGTTTGAGCTGGTGACCAAGTTTCTGCGACTAGGGACTCTCTATCCCTCCAGGCTTTCAACAGATTAACGTGATATATCTGTTCGGGCTTTCGCCTTCCTGGTTGTCTGACCTTGTAATTCACTTCGCTCACTTTTTCCATTATCTCGTAGGGGCCTTGCCATTTGGCAAGGAATTTACTTTCAACCGTAGGGACAAGTACCAATATCCTATCCCCCGGGGAAAAGGTACGGGTCTTTGCTCCACGGTTGTACACTCTCTGCTGTGCCAACTGCGCTTGGGCCAAATGTTCCTTCACGATGGGCATTACCTGTGCAATTCGATCTTGCATCAGGGCGACATGCTCAATCACACTCCTGTGGGGAGAACTCTCACTTTCCCAAGTTTCCTTGGCAATATCCAACAGCCCTCTTGGGTGTCTCCCATACAGTAACTCAAAGGGGGAGAATCCCGTAGAGGATTGGGGCACCTCCCTAATAGCAAACATCAAATAAGGAAGTAGACAGTCCCAATCCTTTCCATCTCTATCCACCACTTTCTTCAACATTTGTTTTAGGGTTTTGTTGAATCTTTCAACCAGCCCATCGGTTTGGGGGTGATACACAGATGTACGCAATTGCGTCACTTTGAGCAATTTACACAGCTCTTTCATAACCCGGGACATAAAGGGTGTACCTTGGTCCGTAAGCAGTTCTTTACAAATACCCACCCGGCTAAAAACAAGAGATAGCTCTTTGGCTATGGTTTTGGCCGAGGTATTTCTGAGAGGGATCGCTTCTGGATAACGGGTGGCATAGTCCATTATAACCAATATGTACTGGTGCCCCCTAGCGGACTTGATTATAGGACCTACCAAATCCATTGCGATTCTCTCAAACGGGACCTCAATGATGGGTAGAGGGACCAGCGGGCTACGGAAATGTGGCATCGGGGCCGACCTCTGACACACAGGGCAGGAGGAACAATAATTTTCTATGTCCTTCATCACCCCAGGCCAATAGAATCTCTGTAATACCCTCTCTCGGGTTTTCTCTGTCCCCAGATGACCTCCAAGAATGTGCCCATGGGCCAACTCCAACACCAACTTCCTGTAAGGTTTGGGCACCACCAGCTGCTCAACGGTTTCTTCTGCTCTTTTTGCCACCCGATACAGTAGGTCCTTCTCTACGCTGAAGTATGGGTAAGTGCAGGTATTATCTGGGTTCACTAACTCGCCATCTATTTCCACTACGTTTTCCCGTGCCTTTATTAGGGCGGGGTCTTTTAACTGTTCTGTGGCAAAATTTTCCCTGTGAACCTCCAGATCAGAAAACTCCACAGACGGTAGGTTTTCGTCTGAGGAGGTGGGCTCCTCTCCAGTTTCTTGAGTCTCCCCTGCAAATACTGACAAGGGAAATTCTGGAGAGTCCTCACCACTCTCAGAGGAGTTCTGGCTATCACATTCCTGGTACATAGGGGCACCAGTGGGGGGCTCAGGATCATCCCACAGTTCCCAGAACTTCGGAAAATCCCTTCCCACAATGGCGTCATGCGGTAACTGAGATACTAAGCCCACTGGATGAGAGAGGGTACCTTTGGGGGTCTCGAAACACACTGTAGTCACTGGATACTCTCGGGTGTCCCCATGCACACAAATAACAGCTACCTTGCTATTCCCAGAGACCTCTGTTTTAACTAATTCAGCCTTTATCAGGGTCACAAGGCTACCTGAATCCAGTAATACCACAACATTTCTACCATTAATACACATTTTGCATAAATGTTTCTCAGTTCCTCGAATGGCAGTGCATGCGACTGTCGCACACAGCGACTGACGTCTGCCCGTCAGAAAGTCACACTGCATGGGTTCCTCCACAACCGGGCAATTGGCTGCAATATGTCCCGCTTGCCGGCAGCGGTAGCAAACGATCCTTCTTGCGGCCTCTTGAGCCGCTGATTTCCCAGGCTGTTCTCGCCAAACTTGGGGTAGAGCTCCCACCCTCTCACTCTCTCCACCCTCACCCCTTGGAATCCTCTTATCCGCCCCTGGGGATGGTCTGGTCTTAGGGTGGAAAGTCCGAGTGTCTCTGGAAGAGGCCGTCAGGTTCTCTGTAGCCAAGTATTTCTCTACACGATCCACAAGACCACCGGCCGTCTCTGGGTCTCCATGGCTTACCCACTTTTGGATGGCAGTAGGAAGAGCTCTCAAAAACCGATCCATTACAACACGTTCCACAATCTCTGGTGCGGACAAAGTCTCTGGCTGTAGCCACTTCCTGCTCAGGTGAATGAGATCATACATTTGAGACCTGGGGGGTTTTCCAAGCTGGAAAGTCCAGTTATGCACACGCTGAGCCCGGACAGCCAGGGTGACACCCAGCCTTGCCAATATTTCAGCTTTTAGCATCACATAGTCTTTTGCTTGGTCAGGCTCTAGGTCATAGTAAGCCTTCTGCGATTCACCAGTTAACAGAGGAGCCACCAGTCCAGCCCACTGCTCCTCAGGCCACTTTTCTCTTTCAGCAGTCCTTTCAAATGTGGTCAAAAATACCTCTGGATCATCCTCTCCAGTCATTTTTGTCAATAAACGACTCACCCCAAAGGACGCGGTATTAGTGGGACGGCTTTCCTCACTGGTCTGCGGACGTTGCTGCATTACTGCTTCCATTTGTTGTAGTCTCTGCTCTTGCTTCTGTAACAGGTCTATGAAGCGGGCCTCAGATTGCTGCTGGGCTTGTTGATGAGCTTGCTGCTGGGCTGCAAGGCTCCTTTGCAAACCTGCATTTGTCTGCTGTTGATTGGCATTTGCTAGAGCCAGCTGTTTCAGTATCTCCTCCATGCTGGCTTAAAAAAAACTGCCACTGGTTCTCCACCAACTGTGAGGGGGTTAACTCGGTAGCGGGTGTGTGTGACCCCCTGGTTGGGCTCCCCACACAAAAACAGGGCCAGCAGACGGAGGTTGTGGTTTTCAAAATCAAAAGGTGCGGTTTATTTCTCTATGTACAGTGACAAAAACACAGCAAAGCCAAAAAGAAACAAACAAAATAAATCCTGGTCAGTTTGACCTCTGACTAAACATGCAGGTTTCCTAAACTAACAACTGGGATCAGCCTGGTGCTGTCCTAGTCCCTAAGTCCCTGGTTTAGTAAAAGTCCAAACAAATAGCCACACAGGCTTTGCCTCACCGCACAGGGGTTCACTCTACCTAGACAGTCCACACAGGTCTGATTCCAGGCATGAGCTAACATCTAATGAAGCTGGGAGTTCTTATAGAGGCCTAAATGAGCTGACAAGGTTCAGCTGGTCTCCTCATCTCTGTCTGCACGACGCCCAGCACTCTCCCTAGAGGTATGAGTCATTCATGAGCCCACTAGCCTCAGCTGGGCTTCATCAACTCCCTAGTTGTATAAGTCGGCATAAAGCCTGAATCTGGGAGAAATATATCTACCCCCCTGGATGCAACCAGGTGACTTTACCTTCCTGCTGTCACACTACCCTTATAGTGGGGGACTTCAATTCAGTGCTAGATCCTGGCATGGACCGCCTGAAACCTCTCAAATATGACTCTAGGCTGTTTGGTCAGTGGTGTGCTTCCTTTGGCTATGTGGACCTCTGGTGAAAAAAACATCCTATGGTAAGGGAATACTCTTGTCAGTCTCGGACGTACTGTACTCTTTCCAGGCTGGACTATGCCCTGGGGACTCCTAACCTAGTCTCCTGTATCCAGGCGGTCACTTACTTACCTCAGACCATCTCTGACCACTCCGCCCTATCTGTGGAAATGCTATTAGGCCATAGACCCTCTTTTCGGTTGTAGAGGCTCAGTTCCCTCTGGATCTCCACCTCTGAATTCCAGGAGCCAGTCCGGCAGGACATGTCCCACTACTGGGGGGATAATGCCGGTTCCACCTCCTTTGGCCCCACGTGGGATGCCTTTAAGGCGTCGGTGCGAGGTTCCTATATCTCTAATATTGCCCAGCATCTGAAGTCCTCTCGGGCTGCCCTCTTGTCCTTGGAGACCTCCCTGGAGCAAGCCAGGGCCCAATACTCTGCGCTTCCCACTCCAGACTCCCATGGGGTCCTGGTGGGGGCGCATAGGGCTCTGGACCTCCATAGGGTGGACGCAACGTGGAAACAGCAAAGGTACTTGTCGGCCAGGTTGCTTGAACACAGCGGTAAGAATGGTAAGATGTTGGCCTTTCTCTCCCGCACGGATTACATTGACAGGACTATACCACATATTCAGTTACCTGATGGCTCAGTCACATCTGACCCCCTGTTTATTAATCAGACATTCATTTAAGTCCTTTTATGAGAACCTCTATTCTGCCCCATCCCCTCCGGATGAACTCGAGACGCTGGGGTTTTTGGAATCTCTGAAGTTCCCACTACTGGATGAATCTCATAACCTTATATTAGACAAAACCCTGATGATTGAGGAAGTCACAGAGGCCATATGCTCTCTCCCCCCTAATAAAGCCCCTGGATTGGACGGTTTGCCCGCCGAATGGTACAGAAACTATGCTGAAGACCTGGCACAGAAATTACACTCACTGTTTGGCCGTGCACTGAAGGAGGGTGAGCTCCCCCCCTCCATGTGTGAAGCCCTGATTGTTGTACTGCCTAAACCTGATAAAGACAAACTGTTGTGTGGGTCTTACCGTCCAATCTCACTACTGAATAGTGATGTCAAGGTGTTGGCCAAAATAATAGCCCTACGACTACAAAAGGTCATTCTCCATCTCATTCATAGGGATCAGACTGGGTTCATGCCTGGGAAGAGTACATATGACAACATTCGCCGGCTCTATCTGCACATTCACAGGGCTGCCACTGACCAAAAGAGTGGCCTGGTTTTATCATTGGATGTGCTCAAAGCCTTTGATACAGTTAACTGGTCCTTCCTTTGGGAAACCATGCATCGTATGGGCTTCAGCTCCCAAATTATTAAGTGGGTCCGTTTGCTTTATACCAACCCTAGGGCTAGGATAAGTACTAATAAGGATGTCTCTGATGTCTTTACTTTGCAGAGGGGAACCAGGCAGGGCTGCCCGCTCTCACCGCTTCTGTTTGCTCTGGCCATAGAGCCTCTTGCTCCGGCGGTGCAGCAGACAGTGACGGTAGGTGGCATTTGCTATGGGGACCTGACTGAAAAGATTTCCCTCTATGCAGATGATGCCCTAATCTACCTGGATGGGACTGAGCAGTCATTTGGTCCGCTACTGGGTGTTGTGGAGGAGTTTGGAAAGGTCTCTGGGTTACGAGTTGGGTGGGATAAATCGGTGGCATTCCCTATAGGCCCTGAACTAGATTACACCTACCTCTCTACATCCAAATTGACCGTCCCACACACGTTTAAGTATCTGGGGATACATATTAATGCCGACCTATCTTCGTTTGAAAACCTTAATGTTACCCCGATTATAACACACATGGAGACCAGGCTGCGTACTTGGGCCTCCTTACTACTTAATCTGATAGGCCGTGTGAATATCTTTAAAATTATATATTTACCTAAATTCCTATATGTTTTTCGGGTATCCCCAATCTTTTTGTTTAAAAAACTATTTAACAGGATTAACTTGCTCCTCTCCACCTTCCTCTGGCAGGAGTCGATCCCGCAAATATCTAGGGCCTCGCTTCAAGCTGCTAAACTTGATGGTGGATTGGCCTGCCCTAATCTGCGACACTATTTTATAGCGTCACAGCTAGCTTATGTTTATGACTGGTTCCTGGAGGCCTCCTTATCCTGTTCCACTGCTCTATTGACTGCACTGGTGGGTTCTAGGGCCTCACTCGTGGACGATTTACACAGGTCTGTACCCAGCCTTTGTTCTCAAGGCTCCCCATTAGAAATTAGCTGGTTAGCCTGGCATGAAGGTAACAAGGTGCTTGCGGACTCAGATGGGATGTCTCCCAGGTCCCCCCTGTGGCGGAACCCAAATTTCGCTGAGCTTCTGGGTCACCCGGACTCCCTGTGGTGGACACGACTCGGGGTCACGCATGTCTCCCACATTTTTGTTAATGATACGTTTATCTCCTTTGAGGATTTGAAGGTACGGGGTGACGGATAAATTATACTATAAGTATTTGTTACTACGTCATGCCGTTCGGGCACAATTTACTGGGTTGACCCAGGAGCTCATTCAATCACCTTTGGAGAAGCTGCTGTCGTACCAGGATATTGAAAAGCTGGTTACGACTATTTACTCCCGCCTGTAGTCTGCTGGGGTTAATCCCTTTCAGATTGCTCAGCGGAAATGTGAGGTGGACATTCCGGGGGCTGTCCGAGGAGGGGTGGGAGGAGGCCTCGGAGGTTTGCTTTCAGGACCTTATTGGATCTAATGATCTGTACGTACAGTTTAAATTTATACACCAATTGCATTATACTCCTGCCAGGCTGGCTCACATGGGTTTTGCCTCTGCTGCTTCTTGTTCTAGGTGTGACTCCACTGATGCTGGATACATAGATATGTTTTGGTCTTGTTCTGCTTTGTTGACGTTTTGGAAGGACTTATTTTCTTTTTTCAAGGACACCTTACATTTACCAATACCTTGTACACCGGAGGTTGGACTGTTGGGAGTTCTCAATGAGTTCGTACCCAGGACCCATGTTCGAATTCTGGTGCGCACTATTCTTTTTTACGCTAGGAAATTAATTCTGTTACAATGGAAGAGTGCCTCTGCTCCAGATGTTCAAAGGTTGTACCGAATGATAAATAAGGTTATACCCATTTTTAAATGCATCTACAAGGGTAGGGCCTTTCCTGCCAAGTTTATCAAGATTTGGCAGCCCTGGCTTGACATTGCAGATTCCTTTTGGAAGGACACCCTGCTCTTCCAACCCTAATGGGTATTGCCCTGGGTTGGCTTGCTAAGGCTGCAGCCTGCTGGGGACAATGTTGTTGGTTTGGCGCTCTCGGGGTCTGGTTGGAGGTGTGGTGGGCGGTGAGGTGTGTGCGTGTGTATGTAGGGGTTGACTGTACTTGGTTATATCTCCACTGCTTACTATACTATGATTTCCCATAGTGGGGCCCTACGTGGCCCACTTTGGTCAACCTACTTATTTTGTTTTTTTAGCTTTCCTCCGTTGAGGAACCAGGGTTCACAATTTTTTTTGATAATACCATATAGCCCTGTGGTGCTATCATTAATGTGCAATGTTATATACATGTGATGTAACCATTTGCGAGACTGTTTGCTTTATACATGAAAAAACTCAATAAATAAATCTTAAAAAAAACAAAAAAACACTGGCAACAAAAGTGAGTACACCCCTAGCTGAAAATGTCCAAATTGGGCCCAACAAGCCATTTCCCCTCCCCGGTGTCATGTGACACGTTCGTGTTAGAAGGTCTCAGGTGTTAATGGAGAGCAGATGTGTTAAATTTGGTGTTATCGCCCTCACTCTCTCGGACTGGTCACTGGAAGTTCAGTATGGCACCTTACGACAAGGAACTCTCTGGGGATCTAAAAAAAAAGAATTATTGCTCTACATAAAGATGACCTAGGCTATAAGAAGATAGCCAAGACCCTGAAACTGAGCTGCAGCACGGTGGGCAAGACCATACAGCAGTTTAACAGTACAGGTTCCACTCAGAACAGGCCTCGCCATGGTCGGCCAATAAAGTTGAGTGCACATGCTCAGCGTCATATCCAGAAGTTGTCTTTGGGAAATAGACGTATGAGTGCTGCGACATTGCTGCAGAGGTTGAAGGGGTGGGGGGTCAGCCTGTCAGTGCTCAGACCATACGCCGCATACTGCATCAAATTGGTCTGCATGGCTGTCATCTCAGAAGGAAGACTCTTCTAAAGATGATGCACAGGAAAACCCGCAAACAGTTTTCTGATGACAAGCAGACTAAGGACATGGATTACTGGAACCATGTCCTGTGGTCTGATGAGACCAAAATAAACGTATTTGGTTCAGATGGTGTCAAGCGTGTGTGGCGGCAACAAGATGAGGAATACAAAGACAAGTGTGTCTTGCCTACAGTCAAGCATGGTGGTGGGAGTGTCATGATCTGGGGGTGCATGACTGCTGCCGGCACTGGGGAGCTACAGTTTATTGAGGGAACCATGAATGCCAACATGTACTGTGACATACTGAAGCCAAGCATGATCACCTCCCTTCGGAGACTGGGCCGCAGGGCAGGATTCCAACATAATTACGACCCCAAACACACCTCCAAGATGACCACTGCTGAAGCTGAGCTGAGGGTAAAGGTGATGGACTGGCCAAGCATGTCTCCAGACCTAAACCCTATTGAGCATCTTTGGAGCATCCTCAAATGGAAGGTGGAGGAGCACAAGGTCTCTAACAACCACCAGCTCCGTGATGTCGTCATGGAGGAGCGGAAGAGGACTCCGGTGGCAACCTGTGAAACTCTGGTGAACTCCTTTCCAAAGAGGGTTTAGGCAGTGCTGGAAAATAATGGTGGCCACACAAAATATTAAAACTTTGGGCCCAATTTGGACATTTTTACTAAGGGATGTACTTACTTTTGTTGCCAGCGGTTTAGACATTAATGGCTGTGTGTGGAGTTATTGTGAGGGGACAGCAAATTTACACTGTTATACAAGCTTTACACTCACTAATACATTGTAGCAAAGTGTAATTTCTTCAGTATTGTCGCATGAAAAGATATAATAAAATATTTACAAATATTTGAGGGGTGTACTCACTTTCGTGAGATACTGTATGTCTGTGATCCCGAACTTCTGTGTACCGGGCGACTCGCTCCTGCTGTAATTAGTGGGAGTCGATCAGCGGGTACCCGCTGATTGTTCATAACAGAGGCAGAACGGCGGGCTGCCTATGTAAACAAGGAAGATTGACGTTCTGTCAGTATGGAAGGCATGGATCATGTGTTCCTGCAAATCAGGGATAAGGATCTATGTCTTCTCTTAGTAAAAGCACCTCCCACACAGTACACAAACACTGGCTGAGAACACAGTTAACCCTTTGATCGTCTCTGATGTTTACCCCTTCCCAGCCAGTGTCTTTAGTACATAGTAGATATATATATATATATATATGTATATAGTATATACAGTTGTGTTCAAAAGTTTGCATTGCATACCCTTGGAGACTTGGTAATACAGAGGAACCTTGGATTACGAGCATAATCCGTTCCAATGCTCGTAATCCAAAGTACTCGCATATCAAAGCGAGTTTCACCATAGAAGTCAATGGAAATGAAAATAATTAGTTCTGCATCGACTTCTATGGCATGCAATACCGCATGTGGCAAGATGTGGGGGGCGCCAGAGAGCCTCGGAAATACTCGGAAAGGCTTGGAGACAGCTCGGCTGAACTCAGAAAACCTCGGAAAGGCTCGGGAACTGATCGGCTCTGCTCGGCTCCAGTGCCCACTTGTGACAGCAATAAAAGTGATCAAATATATATTTTTTTAAAACACAATGTAAAAATAAATAAATAAATAAAATAAATAATAAGACATTTTTTTTTAAAGCACCCCCGTCCCCGCGAGCTCGCGCAGCAAAGAATACGCACACTTATGTTGCGCCCGCATATGTAAACAGTGTTCAAATCACACATGTGAGGTATCGCCGTGATCGTCAGAGCGAGAGCAATAATTCTAGCACTAGACCTCCTCTGTAACTCCGACCTGGTAACCGTTAATTTTTTTAAAGCGTTGTCTATGGAGATTTTTAGGTACCGTAGTTTGTCGCCATTCCACGAATGTGCGCAATTTTTTTTTAAATTCATGAAAGTGTCTTTTTCCCAAAAAAGTTGTGTTTAAAAGGCCGCTGCACAAATACTGTGTGACATAAAATATTGCAACAATCGCCATTTTATTCTCTAGATTCTCTGCTAAATATATATATATATATATATATATATATATATATATATATATAAAATGTTTGGAGGTTATAAGTAATTTTCTAGCAAAAAATATGGATTTTAACTTGTAAACACCAAATGTCAGAAATAGGCTTAAGCCGTGTACACACGATCGGTTTTACCGGACGAACCGATCGTGTATGGGCCCCATCGGTCTTTTTTCCATCGGTGTGAAAAAATAGAACATGTTTTAAATTTATCCGATGGGAAAAAAAACGATAGCAAAATCCAATTGTCTGTATGGAAATCCATCGGATAAAAAACCCACGCATGCTCAGAATCAAGTCGATGCATGCTCAGAAGCATTGAACTTAATGTTTCTCGGCTCATCGTAGTGTTTTACGTCACCGCGTTTAAAACGGTCCGTTTTTTGACTGATGGTGTGTGGGCAAGACTGATGGAAGACAGTTTCATCGGATTTCCGATGGAAAAAACCATCGGATTAGAATCCATAGGATATCCGATCGTGTGTACGGGGCTTTAGTCATGAAAGGGTTAAACACTATCTGCTTTCTACCTGGACCAACTTCTTTTCTTTCCTCTTGCTGGTGTTTTAGTCATATAGACTCATGCAACATAAGAAGGATTAAAAAGTGCTATGCCTTGCACTAAGGTACATTCTTTAGTTTGCTGACATCACAAGTACTAGGATACCTGCTCCATATGCTGTGGCTACAAGTGGTTCCTTCCTACTCTGCCCCGGGTGTATAATGCGTCACTTCCGTGTGTACTGTGCGGGATGTTGTCATTCCTTGGACTGCCCCGATGCTGCATTTGAGGCATATATTGTTTTCCAGATGTCTTCAGGTTAGTCACATGACACACATTATCCTCTTTGCAGCTTATCTGGCACTGGATAGTCCTTAATAATGCAGAGTGGTGCTGACATTATGAAGCTACTGGTAAAAATCCTCCAGAAGGCAGAATAATGTTAAAAAAAATTATTCTGGTTTATCCATTGCTAATTTTAAAATCAAAATTGCTAGTTTTTTTCTGCAATTCGTACAGTTTATTTAGAAACCAAAATGCTATTTCTAGTACACATCATAGAAAAGTTATTTAAAAAATAAAATAAAAATTCATAATTTTTTAATGCATTTTTTAGGCTGCATTCACACATGATCGTGGGTGGAATCGTTGCAATCTAGCCCGCAATTTTGCGATGGCATTACTTCTAATGGAACCCCAATCAAGCTGCAGTTTTGCAATCGCAGCAAATCACAACGCGTGATACTGTCGCTCAAAAGGAGCTCATGTTCCTTTTTGAGACAATTGCGGCAAAATTGTAACGCAATTGGGGTGCCATTAGAACCATTTGCAGCCATTTGAAATCGTGGGGCGGAATTGTGACGATTCTGCTCATGATCATGGGTTTATGCAGCCTTAATGTCAGAGAAAAAATTAGGGAAATTGCTAAAAAAAATTGTATAAG
Source organism: Rana muscosa (assembly GCA_029206835.1). Classification (NCBI taxonomy): domain Eukaryota; kingdom Metazoa; phylum Chordata; class Amphibia; order Anura; family Ranidae; genus Rana; species Rana muscosa. Next base: position 1,013,329,972 of record CM055116.1, read on the forward strand.
CCCCCTGTTTACACCAGTGCTACTTTTCATGCGATTTGACGGGCCCAAATTGCATGACAAGTCGCACCCATGACAAGTTGCGCCTCTGTTGACGTCCTAATGATGAAACGCGTAAGGCGGGACATACTTGCCACGCAATACGTCACTTCTTGCACTTCCGGCACTTCCGGTTTTGCTTAGTGCAGACTATGGAACGCACGCCGGGAATACAGAACTATCATTCAGTTCCATTACCAGCTGGAGCATTGTAGCTCTTTTTGGACTTTGTTTTTTAACTGTGTACACAGTTTTTATACTTTTATGCAATAAATACCTTATATTTAAGGCGATTCACACTATGAGGATTTAATAATATTTTTTCGGATTCGTATGTGAATGCCTGGTTGCTTGATTATTACACCACGGTGGTGGAACGCAAAAAAGGCTGCATTACATCTTGGCATTTGCCGCAGAGGGTCAGACGTATCCTGAGGATATTGGAATCTCCTGGAGTGGAATAAGGAAGGAGAGGACATCCCGGCCAGGGGGACACCAAGGTTTGATCTTAAACGCTCTCTACCCCTGCAGGGGTGAGGCGCTCTGGTGAGTGAAAAAGTCACTTTAATTATTCAGCACAGAGTCACTTTACAGACTGTCACGTTTTGGATTTCATAATAACTGCATTTTTTGATTATGGACACTTGTGGATTATGGACATGTGTTAAGTAGATGTTTACTTTATTTATACACCTACCTGGTATTTGAACATCATAAATGTTTTTCCTACTGTAGCGCTACCCCCAGTTAAGAGAGCCGCTGATATTGATTTGGGCCCTGCAGTGCACCGCTGTCAACCCCCGGCAATCGGCTCTAACCTCCCGTGGCACAGCTGGTGATAGAGAGATAGGACCGCGTGATCGCAACTGTTGGTGACGCAGTCCTATAACAAACATACACAGAATATACTTTAAAACTCCTATTAAAGTAAGCGGAACTGACACCAAATGTACTTTACCCAGATATTTTACTGAGGCTAATGGGCAAGTAATAAACAACAGTATAACAAGTTGCAGATCCCTGCAATAAACAGTAATAAAGATAAACAGAGTAATCAGAATAATAAAGTATTGCTATGCAACTCTAGCGCTGCCCTTTTACAGCTACTTCCCCTCATGGGTAGACTAACACCCAGCAATGTCTACCTATGCAGTCAGGCCTGACTGATCTAAATGGAAGTTCAGTGAAACAATATTCGCTAGCAATCTCTCGGTGGTGCACTTGAAGAACAACTTTGTAATCCCAACGAATAGTAAAGATAAAGTATCTGTCTTTAAACAGCTCTCACCACCTGGACAAGTCCAAGTCCCTTTCCTCCATCGATTCGTCTAGGAACAGGAATCCACCGACATCCAAGTCTTCAATCCTTCTGGTGTACTGCAGCAAGGAGGATTAGATGTCTCTAAGGCTCTGCTAGGCTGGCAGAGGGCTCTTTGGAAAGGAGCACACGGCCCGGGCTTCAGGCCTTGTGCACACAGCAGTTCAGCACAGACATCCTCTTGCTAGGAGAGGGGGGTCCAAAGAGGCCGACCAAAACTCCGCCTCCCCTTTATAAAGTCTGCCCCAGCAGTCTCTGTTCTGGAGCAATGCACCCTGGGTGCTGCAAGATGTACTGGGAGATGTAGTCTCTCTCTCCTCTGCTTTCACTTCCATAATGTCTCTTTACTTCCTCCCGACTCACCTCTCACCTGGAACTTCTTGTCTCTCTGCATTAAAGGGGAACACCCCGCTACACACTCCCCCCACTTGAACTCTTTGGTCCCCAAAGATAAACTTCAACAAATACTGTTTACCATTTTGGACAATGTCGAGCATGATGTTGGCATAGGGAATTCCCACCAAAACTTTGGGATGGAACTCTCTTGCCCACAGGTCACACTACCATGAGTGGCCTGCCTAACTGTGCCAGAGAGTGAGCTGGGGTTGCCCTCCACCAAATAGACGGTGGAAGGATCAGGTTGTTCAACACTTCTCCTAGCCGTTACAACAGAGTCCTCTGAGCTCGTCCCCATTTGGGGGTAAGTTAGTTTCTTGGGAGGCCTGATGACTCTGCGAGCCCTCTGCTCTCTTGGTGCTTCTGACTCTGGCACCACAGGCTCTTCTTCAGGAGTAAGTTCAGGTAACATTGCTGGTTCTGGAACCTCTGATTCAGAAGTCGACTGACGTATGGAATCTCTAGAGTCCTCCTCTGCGCAAGTGTCAGGAACATCTTCCCAGTAATCAGCTGAGGGACTGAAGGGTATGAATTCAGTAGCCTCCGGATTCAGCGTTGCATCTGGGGTATCCCCTCCATTTTGGAGATCTATGGCGGACGTTCCCAGAGTCGAGGGAGGCCACAGCCAGTCCAGTTCTCCACCTTCTTCTGTACTCAATTGGGAGGCCTCCCCATCTTTGGCTCGAGAGGTCTGGGACCGAGTGTTCGGCCTAGGAATATCCAGGATAGAGGCCGGTTCAGGGGAGTCTCTCACAGGAGGTATTCTGACTGCCTCAGCAAGTGGGAGCAGGTGGTTCCGATGCCACGTCTTCAGTGGACCCACCTTTCCTTCTGGCTTTAGTTTGTAGACAGGCAAACCGGGCAACTTCCTACAGACAACATAGGGATCAGATCTCCACCTGTCGGCAAGCTTGTGTTTTCCAGGGACCCCCAGATTGCGTAGCAGTACTCGGTCCCCGGGCTGCAGATCTTGCACTCGAACCTTCAGATCAAAATTTCTCTTGTTGCGGGCCCCCCTTTGATCCGAAGCCGCCTGGGCTTGTTCATAGGCCACCTGCAAGCTACGTCTAAGTCTGTCCACGTATCTCTTGTGGGATGTAGCTGAGGTATTGTCTATAGAAGTGCCAAAGGCCAGGTCCACAGGTAGCCTTGCTTCTCTCCCAAACATAAGTCGATAAGGGGAGTAGCCAGTGGCGTCACTTGTGGTACAGTTATAGGCATGTACTAGGGCTGATATGTGCTGACTCCAGTGTTGCTTCTTCTCTGTTTCTAAGGTTCCCAACATGTTGAGCAGGGTCCGGTTAAATCTCTCCGGCTGAGCATCTCCTTGTGGGTGGTAAGGCGTGGTTCTGGTCTTCTTTATTCCTAATGAATCCAAAAGTCTTCGGATCAACCGACTCTCAAAGTCCCTTCCTTGATCTGAGTGGAGTCTCTGTGGTAGTCCGTAATGGACAAAATACTTCTCCATAAGTATCTTGGCCACGGTGGATGCCTTCTGGTCTTTGGTTGGGAAAGCTTGAGCATAGCGGGTGAAATGGTCGGTTATTACCAGAACATTCCCCAATCCACTCAGGTCGGGTTCGAGGCAGAGAAAGTCAATGCATACCAGATCCATTGGGCCTTGACTCTGTAAGTGGCCCATTGGGGCAGCTTGATGGGGTAGGGTCTTTCTCTGAATGCATCGTGCACAGGAATGGCAATACTCCTCTACTTCTGCCCTCATGCAGGGCCAATAGAACCGATTTCTGACAAGCTGGAAGGTCCTTTCTGCCCCTAGGTGACCATGATGGTCATGCAGGGCAATTAGTACAGTCTCTCGGTGCTTCTCTGGAAGAAATAACTGCCACTTATCTTCTGAGTCATCAGAGGGGCCCCTTCGGTAGACCACTCCCTGATGTACCTGTAGCCTGTCCAATTCCTTCCTCAACAGGCGAGCCTCCTTTGAGGGGTGATGTAGGAATTTGTTGGGATCCTGATTCTCCAGGGCTTCGAGGACCAATCTCCCCATGGGGTCTTCCAATTGGTCACACCTCAACTCCTTCTTGGACAGTCTCGGTAGGTTGTCTTCCTCCAGTTGAGTTACCCCACAATAGTGTTTGGGGACTCCTACCATGGTAACCCCTATTTCTTCTGCTCTGGAGCCTCCTCTGGCTTGGAATTCAGCCCCTTGACAAAGGGCCCGCACCCCGTCCGGTGCCACTTGGGTCCAATCTTCCCAGTCATTTGTCGTGGCATGAGACCTCCGGGACAGGGCATCTGCATCCCTATTTCCGGCTCCTGGTCTGTACTTCAGACTGAAGTTGAATCCAGACAATGCGGCCAACCACCTGTGTCCGGTGGCATCTAGTTTCGCGGTGGTGAAGAGGTAGGTCAGGGGGTTGTTGTCTGTCTTCACAGTAAACTCTGCCCCATACAAGTAGTCTTTTAGCTTGTCTACTACCGCCCATTTGAGGGCCAGGAATTCCAGCTTATGAGTGGGGTAATTCTTTTCTGAGGGGGTCAGGCTCCTGCTCACATAGGCCACTGGTCGCAGTTGTCCTTCATGTTCTTGGTAGAGTACACCACCTAGACCCTCATGGCTGGCATCCACATGTAATTCATAAGGTCTGGTAGGGTCGGCGTAGGCCAGGACTGGGGCAGTGGTTAAGCTCCTCTTCAGAGCATGAAAGGCCTCTTCACACCTTGGGTTCCACTGATCTTGAACTGACTCACCAGGCCTCCTGGGCCCTGAGTCATCCTCTTCCCCTTCTGCCTTTAGCAATTCATTCAACGGGCGGGCAATCCGAGCAAACCCCTCCACAAACCTCCTATGATAGGAGCAGAACCCCAGGAAGGATCTGAGCTCTGTTACTGTGGTGAGTCGTGGCCAGGAAGTGACTGCTTCCAACTTCTCAGGATCTGTGGCCACCCCTTCTTCAGACACTATGTGCCCCAGATAGTTCACAGAAGATTGGTAGAACCGACACTTCTCGGGGGAAAGCTTAAGTCCCTCTTCGCTGAGTATTCTCAATACTTTCTCCAACCTGGCTTCATGTTCTTCCAAGGTTCTTCCAAAGACAATGACATCGTCCAAGTACACAAGGACTTCTATAAGATTCATGTCTCCAACAGTCTTCTCCATAAGGCGTTGAAAGGTAGCAGGAGCTCCAGACAGACCCTGAGGCATCCTATTGAATTCGAAGAATCCCACCGGGGTTATGAAGGCTGTCTTCTCCCTGTCTTCTGGATGCATAGGGATTTGATAGTACCCACTCTTGAGGTCCATCACACTGAACCATTTGGCTCCAGACAAACTTTGTAGGGCATCTTCTATCCTTGGCGTGGTGTATTGGTCAGGGATGGTTCTCCTGTTGAGAGTCCTGTAATCGATACAAAGCCTCAACGACCCATTCTTCTTTCTGACCACCACGATTGGGGAGGCATAGGGACTTCTAGACTCCCGGATCACACCAGTCTTCTTTAGTTCTACAAGTTGTTCCCTCAGATCCTCCAGATCTGCCAGGGGGACCCGCCTGACCCTCTCTCGGAAGGGCTTATCTTCTTGGAGGCGGATCCGATGGGTGGCACTTCTTGCACACCCCACATCGAATTCATCTTCGGAAAAGATCTTCTCCCACCTGGTCAGCTGGGCCTTGGCTCTTTCTTTCCAAGCCCTGGGTAGGTTCGGGTTTTCCACGGACAGTTTCTCCCAAACATCTCCTCTGTCACCCGTCCCCTTGACTTCGGACCAAGTGACCGGGGCAGCAGGGCTCACCTGACCAAGCAACACTCTGGCAGGGATCTCCATGGGTCCTCCCGTAGTGTTCCTAACACTCACCGGAACTCTGCCATGGGCCTTCTTCAGGGCCTTGAACGGAATCACTTCTGGTATCACTTCCAGGCCTGAGGACTCTTCCCTTGGGTCTGATTCCAGCATGACAAAGGGGCCAGGTTGTTCCCACGAAAGCTTCACAGTGGCCCTAAGACAGGTTACTTCTCCGGGCTGTAGCACTACTCCTTCTCTGCCAAGTCTCCAAACCTTCCCTATCCCCTCTCCCGGGGTCTTCTGCTCTAAGACCAGTCGTTGGTAGGCCGTCTTTAGCATGGGATGGATTTTGGTGGCTGAATGGTTTCTCTCTTTCACTAGAGGGGTCAGGAGTCTCCTGACTAGATCCGTGTTTGTCCCAATGATCAGGGAAATCTTGCTGGCTCCAGGCGGCCGGGGACACACAACTGCCAGGGTGTCAAACACTTCAGCCTTCCCAGCCACGGATGGGTCGAAAGTCATCTTTATGGGCAGGTACCCATCATAAGGGAAACTCTGGGTTCCAAGTCCCCATATCTCCAGCTCTTCTATCTTCTGGATAGGCAGATGACTCAAGTGCCTATCATAGAAGTCCCGGTATAGTAAAGTCACCTGTGCTCCGGTGTCCAAAAGAGCTTTAGTATAGACTCCTTCCACTTGAATGGGCACAGTAGGAGACGGGCCCACCAGTTCCTTTGGGTATGGCTGGACTGGGGTCACCTCTTTTTTTGGCTTTCGACCCTTGCCCTGCTCCTTTTGGACTTTAATTTTTCCTGAGCCTGGCATGCATTGACTTTCTCCCTCTCAATGGGGGCACAAACCCGCTGAGGGATGTTATTGTTCCTTTTAGGTGGATGTTCCTTCTTTGGGGTGCTGTACTTCCACTGAGGGGTCTTGCCCCCTCCCTCTGGGGTACATCTTGGTGGGGGTGTACTATACCTCCTCCTAGGAGTTTTGTCTCCTCCATTCTTGGCCTTTTTTTTTAGTTTGGAGCGCACTGAAGATGATGGGCACCCGGTTGACTCCTTCACCGGGGCCCTTTGGAGTTTCCCGCCGGCTTGCAATTATCTGTTCTCTTCTTCTTTGGGCTGGAGCATACGTTAGCAAAGTGGCCACTCCCTCCGCAGTTATAGCAAATCACCTCTTCTCGGTCCTGTAGGGAGGCCGGTGCTGAGGTGTTCGGGAACAACTCCTTTCTTGGGCTTGGTTTCTCTCGTCTTCTCTGATCTTTCTCCATCAAAGAGGTCAGCATCTCCAACACTTGGGCCATTTGCGATTTCAGAGTGTCAACCTCCGCATCTCTTTCTGGGCTCTTGACCGAATGGACCAACACTGGTACAGGTGTGACATTCGCCTTGGCCACCTGCTGATCTTCCTGCAGCGCCTCTTCGTCCCTAATAATTTTTATTAGATCAGAGTAGGTTAGTGACATTCCTCCTCCTGAGGTTTTCAGGTGCAGCCAGACCGGGTCTGAGCGCCGCGCTCCCCTCATGATCTGCTTCATGCGTGCTTCATCTGCATCTTTGGGCAGCATTCCCTTCTTCAGTACAATCTTGCATAACTGCCTGTTCAGCCTTCTAACATATTCTGACAGTTTCTCATTCGGCTGCTGGAGAGTGTGTTCAATTTGATAAATCATCTCTGACACCTTCTCCAGCTGACCAAACTCTTCCTGCAGCATGGCCAGGCAATCTTGAGCTGTACAGTTTTCATTTCCAAACCGGAAGCTCTTCACCGCTTCTGCCGCGGCACCTTTCAGACTTTCTAAGACTCGCTGTCTCTTCTGTGCCTCAGGCACCTCCCATGCTTCTACTGCCTGCAATGCCTGTTCCACCCAAGTGTCAAAATCTTCCTCCCCCGCAGGGACGGGGAGCTTCCCTGAGAAGGTGCTAAGCTTCCGGTAACCGGCCTCCACATGCACCGTACTGCTTTTCTGGCACTTAATTACAAGGTCTCCTAGAGCATTCAACAATTCAGGCCCTATAGCGGCCAGCGGTGATCCCGGGCTTAATAGTTCCTTAAGCTTTTCTGCTTTAGGGGATAGTGGTGGAGATAATTGTGGGAGTGATGGCTTTGGTGTCTGAAACCATTCTTCCTTCACTGGCAGCGTATGTATCAAGTGATAGATCTGATTATCTATGGCTTGTATACTCTGACTTTTAAAATGCTCTGGGATTTTGTTTTTCCATTCTACCAGTGCGTATGTAAACGAGATCACTGGATCTGGCCTAAAATCCATCACCCATGCTTTGTGGCTCGGAGACAGTAACAATACGAGCTGTTTTATCTCCTCTTCCTTCCATCTTTCCCCCGGGAGTACAATGACTACCGCCGCGGTTGGATCGGCGCCAATCGCTGCGCACCACTGTGACATTGCCAGCGGGTCCATGCTGGTACTTCTGACCGGCTTGATTGCAGCGTGCAACGTACAAGGATCCCGGACTCGAGCCCCCACGTGTAGCGCTACCCCCAGTTAAGAGAGCCGCTGATATTGATTTGGGCCCTGCAGTGCACCGCTGTCAACCCCCGGCAATCGGCTCTAACCTCCCGTGGCACAGCTGGTGATAGAGAGATAGGACCGCGTGATCGCAACTGTTGGTGACGCAGTCCTATAACAAACATACACAGAATATACTTTAAAACTCCTATTAAAGTAAGTGGAACTGACACCAAATGTACTTTACCCAGATATTTTACTGAGGCTAATGGGCAAGTAATAAACAACAGTATAACAAGTTGCAGATCCCTGCAATAAACAGTAATAAAGATAAACAGAGTAATCAGAATAATAAAGTATTGCTATGCAACTCTAGCGCTGCCCTTTTACAGCTACTTCCCCTCATGGGTAGACTAACACCCAGCAATGTCTACCTATGCAGTCAGGCCTGACTGATCTAAATGGAAGTTCAGTGAAACAATATTCGCTAGCAATCTCTCGGTGGTGCACTTGAAGAACAACTTTGTAATCCCAACGAATAGTAAAGATAAAGTATCTGTCTTTAAACAGCTCTCACCACCTGGACAAGTCCAAGTCCCTTTCCTCCATCGATTCGTCTAGGAACAGGAATCCACCGACATCCAAGTCTTCAATCCTTCTGGTGTACTGCAGCAAGGAGGATTAGATGTCTCTAAGGCTCTGCTAGGCTGGCAGAGGGCTCTTTGGAAAGGAGCACACGGCCCGGGCTTCAGGCCTTGTGCACACAGCAGTTCAGCACAGACATCCTCTTGCTAGGAGAGGGGGGTCCAAAGAGGCCGACCAAAACTCCGCCTCCCCTTTATAAAGTCTGCCCCAGCAGTCTCTGTTCTGGAGCAATGCACCCTGGGTGCTGCAAGATGTACTGGGAGATGTAGTCTCTCTCTCCTCTGCTTTCACTTCCATAATGTCTCTTTACTTCCTCCCGACTCACCTCTCACCTGGAACTTCTTGTCTCTCTGCATTAAAGGGGAACACCCCGCTACACTACTACTGATATATATATTATGTTTTTTTGCACATGACACTTTAGATGATTATCACTTGTTATTTGGTTATTTATCACTTTAGTTGAACACCACTTTGCTTATAGACATTTTAGGTAAGGTACCCTAATTTATTTCACATATATTTACACCTTGTTCCAAATTATTATGCCAATGATATTTTTCTCATTTACCTAAATAATTGATGTAAACAACAGTCAGCATAATTCTCATGTTATCAACTATTAAGAGTACAATTCAAATTTTATTGAACAAACCTCCTAATGATAAAAAAAAAAAAATTAAAATAAAAAACTTACAATGCACTATTCCAAATTATTACGCACAGTAAGTTTCAAAACAGTTTATAGGTCGTAGAGAACAGAAAATTCTCATTTGTTGTGTTTGCAGCATATTTACTGAAATCAAAAGCTATTTCAATCAAACTTTGAACAACGTTTTAACTTTTTAACCATTTTAACAGGTCACGTTACATTTTAATATAGGACCCCTTATTTGATAGCAGCTTCACAAGTCTTGCATCCATTAAACTTGTGAGTTTTTGGACAGTTTCTGCTTGAATTTGTTTGCAAGATGTCAGAATAGCCTCCCAGAGCTGCTGTTTGGATGTAAACTGCCTCCCATCCTCATAGATCTTTTCTTTGAGGATTCTCCAAAGGTTCTCAATAGGATTGAGGTCAGGGGAGGATGGAGGCCACACCATGACTTTCTCACGTTTTATCCCCATAGCAGCCATTGATGCAGAGGTATTCTTTGCAGCATGAGATGGTGCATTGTCATGCATGAAGATGATTTTATTACGGGAGGCATAGTTCTTCCTTCTGTACCAGGGAAGGAAGTGGTCAGTCAGGAACTCCACATACTTTGAAGAGGTCATCTTTACACCTTCGGTGACCCTAAAGGGGCCGACCAGCTCTCTTCCCATGATTCCGGCCCAAAACATGACTCCACCACCGCCTTGCTGATGTCGCAGCCTTGTTGGAATAGGGTGGCCGTCCTCCAACCATCCACTACTACATCCATCTGGACCATCCAGGGTTGCATGGCACTCATCGGTGAACAGGACTGTTTGAAAATTAGTCTTCATGTATTTTTCTGCCCAATGCCGTTGTTTTTGCTTGTGAGCATTGGTTAGTGGTGGGCGAATGGAAGGTTTATGCACAGTTGCAAGACTCTGGAGGACTCTAAACCTTGATGTTCGTGGGACTTCAGAGGCACCAGCAGCTTCAAATATCTGTTTGCTGCTATGTAGTGGTGTTTTAGCAGCTGCTCTCTTGATCCGATGCATGAATCTGGCAGAAATCTTCCTCAATGTACCTTTATCTACACGAAATCCGTCTGTGCTCTGAATCAGCCACAAATCTCTTATTAGTGCGATGATCACGCTTAAGTTTTGGTGAAATATCTAATGTTTTCATACCTCGTCCAAGGCATTGAACTATTTCCATCTTTTCGGCAGCAGAGAGATCCTTTTTCTTCCCCATATTGCTTGCAAATTGTGCTCTGCTTAATAATGTGGAACACCCTCCTTTAGTAGTTTTTCCTTTAATTGGGCTCACCTGGAAATCTAAATATCACAGGTGTCCGAGATTGTTTTCAGTGATCAAAAGAGCCCTGAGACACAATTCCATCCATGAGTTAACCACTTAAGCCCCGGACCATTATGCAGCTTAAAGACCAGAGGTGTTTTCAGAATTTGGCACTGCGCTGCTTTAACTGGAAAGTGTGCAGACATGCAATGTTGTACCCAAACAAAATTTGCGTCCTTTTCTTCCCACAAATAGAGCTTTCTTTTAATGGTATTTGATTGTCTCTGCGATTTTTTTTTTTTTGCAATATAAACGGAAAAAGACTAAAAATTTTGAAAAAAAATGATATTTTCTACTTTTTGTTATAAGAAAAATCGAATAAACTCAATTTTAGTCATACATTTAGGCCAAAATGTATTCAGCCACATGTCTTTAGTAAAAAAAATGTCAATAAGCGTATATTTATTGGTTTGCGCAAAAGTTATAGCGTCTACAAACTAGGGTACATTTTCTGGAATTTACACAGCTTTTAGTTTATGACTGCCTATCTCATTTCTTGAGGTGCTAAAATGGCAGGGCAGTACAAAACACCCCCAAATGACCCCATTTTGGAAAGTAGACACCCCAAGGAAATTGCTGAGAGGCATGTTGAGCCCATTAAATATTTTTTTTTTGTCCCAAGTGATTGAATAATGACTAAAAAAATAATAAAAAATTACAAAAAGTTGTCACTAAATGATATATTGCTCACACATGCCATGGTTATATGTGGAATTGCACCCCAAAATACATTTTGCTGCTTCTCCTGAGTACGGGGATACCACATGTGTGGGACTTTTTAGGAGCCTAGCCGCGTACGGGCCCCCAAAAACCAAGCACCGCCTTCAGGATTTCTAAGGGCGCAAATTTTTGATTTCACTCCTCACTACCTATCACAGTTTTGAAGGCCATAAAATGCCAAAATAGCACAAACCCCCCCCCCCAAATGACCCCATTTTGGAAAGTAGACACCCCAAGCTATTTTCTGAGAGGCATGTTGAGTCCATGGAATATTTTATATTTTGACACAAGATGCGGGAATATGACAAACTTTTTTTTTTTGCACAAAGTTGTCACTAAATGATATATTGCTCACACATGCCGTGGGCATATGTGAAATTACACCCCAAAATACATTCTGCTGCTTCTCCCGAGTACTTGGATACCACATGTGTGGGACTTTTTGGGAGCCTAGCCGCGTACGGGACCCCAAAAACCAAGCACCGCCTTCAGGATTTCTAAGGCATGGTGAGTATTTTACAGCTCTCATTGTTTTTTTTTTTTCAATTTTCAAAACTTTGTGACAAAAAGCGAGATCTGCAAAATACTCAACATACCTCTCAGCAAATAGCTTGGGGTGTCTACTTTCCAAAATGGGGTCATTTGGGGTTTTTTTGTGCCATCTGGGCATTCCATGGCCTCCTAAACTGTGTTAGGCAGTGAGTAGTGAAATCAAAAATTTAGACCCTTAGAAATCATGAAGGCGGTGCTTGGATTTCAGGGTCCTGTATGCGGCTAGGCTCCCAAAATGTCTCACACATGTGGTATCCCCGTACTCAGGAGAAGCAACATAATGTATTTTGGGGTGCAATTCCACATATAACCATGGCATGTTTGAGCAATATATCATTTAGTGACAACTTTTTGTAAATTTTTTTTTTTTGGTCATTATTCAATCACTTGGGACAAAAAAAAAAAAAATATTCAATGGGCTCAACATGCCTCTCAGCAAATAGCTTGGGGTGTCTACTTTCCAAAATGGGGTCATTTGGGAGGGGGGGGGGTTGAACTGTCGTGGCATTTTATGCACAACATTAGGAAGCTTATGTCACACATCATCCACTCTTCTAACCATTTGAAGACAAAGCCCTTTCTGACACTTTTTGTTTACATGAAAACATATTTTTTTTTTGCAAGAAAATTACGTTGAACCCCCAAACATTATACATTTTTTTTAAAGCAAAGGCCCTACAGATTAAAATAGTGGGTGCTGCATTTTTTTTTCCACACAGTATTTGCGCAGCGATTTTTCAAACGCATTTTTTGGGGAAAAAACACACTTTTTTTTATTTTTAATGCACTAAAACACACTATATTGCCCAAATGTTTGATGAAATAAAAAAGATGATCTTAGGCCGAGTACATGGATACCAAACACGACATGCTTTAAAATTGCGCACAAACGCGCAGTGGCGACAAACTACATACATTTTTAAAAGCCTTTAAAAGCCTTTACAGGTTATCACATTAGATTTACAGAGGAGGTCTAAGGCTAAAATTACTGCCCTCGATCTGACCTTTGCGGTGATACCTCACATGCATGGTGCAATTGCTGTTTACATATGACGCTAGACCGACGCTTGCGTTCGCCTTTGCGCAAGAGCAGGGGGGGAAAGGGGTGCTTTTTTTTTTATTATTTATTTTGCTTTTTTATTTTATTTTTAAACTGTTCCTTCCATATTTTTTTTTTACCATTTTTATTGTTATCTCAGGGAATGTAAATATCCCCTATGATTGCAATAGGTAGTGACAGGTACTCTTTTTTTGAAAAAAATTGGGGGTTTAGACCCTAGATCTTTCCTCTGCCCTCAAAGCATATGACCACACCAAGATCGGTGTGATAAAATGCTTTCCCAATTTCCCAATGGCGCTGTTTATATCCGGGGGCGGGGGGACATTCCCTCCCACTGCTTGTAAAAGCAGTCTAGAGGCTAATTATCTGCTAGGATTGCTTTTACATGAAAGCCAGCCGCTGGCTGAAAATAATGATACCAAAATGATACCTAAACCCGCAGGCATCATTCTGGTATAAACATTCAAATCCAGCAACATACCAGTACGTTGCTGGTCCTTGTTGGACATGTATTTTAATCTTTTTTTTCATGCAGCCTGTTGGCTGAACGAAAAAAAGAGATTGATCGGTGGGTATGCCCACCATTAGAATACCTACCTTTATCCACCCACTTCTAATGATGGGCATACATGCACCATTTATATATGCCGAAGCATGGGGGCATCCTCCCGCAAAAAAGTTATGCCGCGTACACACGGTCGGACATTTCCACGGGCAAGCTTCCGTCGGAATTTCGACCGTATGTACGCGGCATAAAAGGTTATGCTGCGTACACACGGTCAGACTTTTCCATGGGCAAGCCTCCATTGGAATTTCGACCGTATGTACGCGGCATTAGGAGCAAAATCGCTCCTCCGCCCCTGCTGCCCCCATGCTTCGGCATATATGCTCTTTTTTTTAACTGTGGTGGTGAAATCACCTCCTACAGCACTGGAGTCACGGCTTAATGTATCGTGGGAGCAAATGCTGTTGCTGTCAAGATAAATAGATCCGCGCTGCAACTGAATGGCGTACCTGCTAAGCAAATGATGGTAAACATTAAAACAAAGTAACATTACAGTATAACAGTAAGACCTTACCATATCATACCTGCAAAGCAAATACCAAAAAAAAACTAGTAAAAAATAAAACATTTTTTTAACGCAACCTGTGCCTAAAATATATATATGCCGAAGCATGGGGGCATCCTCCCGCAAAAAAGTTATGCCGCGTACACACGGTCGGACTTTTCCACGGGCAAGCCTCTGTCGGAATTTCGACCGTATGTACGCGGCATTAGGAGCAAAATCGCTCCTCCGCCCCTATGCTTCGGCATATATGCTCTTTTTTTTTACTGTGGTGGTGAAATCACCTTCTACAGCACTGGAGTCACGGCTTTATGTATCGTGGGAGCAAACGCTGTTGCTGTCAAGATAAATAATTCCACGCTGCAGCTGAATGGCGCACCTGAAAACAAAAAATTACATACCTGAAAAGCAAGCATGATAAAACATTGCAGAATAGAATACAGTAAAAAAGAGCAGAACAATAGAGAGAAAATAGAGAGAGAGAGAGAGAACAATAAAATAAAATAAAAAAACTATTTTTGTTTTTTTATTTTATATTAGTTTGTGTTTTTACGTATTTTTATTTTTTTTAACACTTTTTTTTGTAACTTTAACAACTGTAATGGTTCGGGTCTCTCAAAATGTGATGGCATCTTGGGAGACCCTGTGTAAGTGTGTCCTAGTCTGTGAAATGCTGTACCCTACGCTAAAACTTCACTTTTGAGTGGAAGCGTTCAAAACATTTACCAATGCAAAGACCAGGATTGTCAGGACAGCGTGGACAAAAATAACGGGTGTCACGCCTAAATCCGCGCTTGCTACAGACACAACATCTTTTTTGGGGGGCTCATTGGGTAGGGGTACTCTCGAGGACATACGGATAATGCCTCTCATGCAGCCGGCTTACTGCATTTGGTTGGGGATGGTGAGGTGCAGAACCGCCTGGATACAGGAGTTCTGTGACTATCTCATCCTGGAATTTTAGGAGAGATAACGTCCCGCCTGAAGCTCTGTATAGCACATGAGCGTCCAGCAAAGCCAATTGGAATAAGGATAGAGACCTTTTTTTGTACCAGAGTCTCGCCTTATGGTCAATTAGATACGGCACCAACAACTGGTCGTTGAGGTCCACCCCTCCCATATTTTGGTTATATTCGTGGACACAGAGGGGTTTCTCCACAACACCAGTCGCCGTACAAATTTGGACTGTCGTGTCTGCATGAAGGGAGGTAAGAAGGAAAACATTCTTAATATCCCTCCACTTCATAGCGAGCAAGTTATTACACTTCAAGCAGGCTCTCTCCCCCAGCCTAAGACGGGAATCTACAAGCCTCTGGGGAAAGCCCCGGCGATTAGGTCGCACGGTGCCACATGCTCCAATCTGATGATCAAACAAGTGACTAAACAGTGGCACACTCGTGTAATAATTGTCCACATACAAGTGGTACCCCTTTACGAATAAGGGTGACACCAAGTTCCACACTATCTTGCCAGCGCTCCCTATGTAATCTGGGCAGTTGACCGGCTCAACCTGACTATCTTTTCCCTCATAAACCGTAAAGCTCCATACATAGCCTGTTGCCCTGTCACAGAACTTATAGAGCTCAGCCCCGTATCTGGCACGCTTGCTGGGAAGGTACTGCTTGAAAGACAAGCGGACAGAAAATTTAATCAGGGACTCATCAACACAGACAACTTGATCGGGAATAAACAAGGCTGCAAAACGTTCGTTGAAGTGGTTTATGAGGGGCCGAATTTTGTAGAGCCGGTCGTATTCAGTATCTCCATGTGGATGACAAAGTTCATTGTCGTTGAAATGCATGAACCGCAAGATCTGCTCGTATCGTTTCCTGGGCATGGAGGCAGAGAACACGGGCATGTGGTCAATTGGGTGCGTGGACCAAAAAGCACTCAATGACGGGAATTTATGTGTGCCCATGTTGAGGGAAAGGCCCAGAAAGGTCTTAAATTCGGAAACCGTAATTGGTTTCCAATCTTTGGCAATGGAAGGCAACTGGGGATTAGCGGCGATGAATTGACCAGCATATAAATTACTCTGGTCCACAATAGATCTATAGAGATCTTCCGTGAAAAACAGCGAATAAAAATCAATTGGCATAAAATCAGCTGTTTCCACCTGAATACCGGGTTGGGCAGTGAATGGGGGAAGTACGGGTTCTGCAGAAGTGGTGGGGACCCAATCAGGATAGGCGAATTCTGCAGGAAGGGCACTATGGGCACGACGGGCCTGCCTTTGTCTTCTTCTTGGTGGCAGCGGGACACTACTTGTGCTTGCCACCTCGCCAGCTTGAACTGCACTTATGGGACTCGCCACGTCACCACGTGATACTGCAGTGCTGGATGTACGCCCAGGCTGTACTAGGCCGCTGGTGCTTGCCAATTCATCAGACGGTATGGCGGCGCTAGTACTACTCTGCTCCATGATACGAGTGCCCTGCGGTTCTTGCTCCTCAACAACCTCAGAGGATCGGGATCGGGTACGCCTGACCTTAGCAGGGACCTCATCTTCTTCGTCAGAGCTATCTGACATGGAGCCAGTGACTTCACTGTCTTCTACGGGAAGATATTCTGAGCCTGAATCTGACAGATGCGTGACCTCCTCTTCACTATCTGTCATGCTCAGAATCTCGTAGGCCTCTTTACTAGGCTTGTGCAATTCGTTTCGTAACGAATTGAAATTCGTCCGAATTTAGCAACTTTCGGACATTCGGAAGCATTCGAATTTCCGAACAAAGCAATTACGAATAAGACCGAATCCGAAATAAATTATACCGCAAATAGCGAATGCCCGAATGTCTTCGGCATAATTCGTTATGAAAAAGTTACGAATGTACGAATCCATACGAAGCACAATAACACTCACTCTGCTCTGCTCTCTGCTTCTCCCACACCGTGCTGAACTCCCTCTCAAAATGGTGTACAGGGGCGGAGGTTATAGCCGCATGTAAAAAACGAAAGTAAAATACGAGATTTCGAATCCATTCGAAGCACAATAACACTCTGCTCTGCTCTCTGCTTCTCCCTCACCGTGCTGAACCCTCTCAAAATGGTGTACAGGGGCAGAGGCTATAGCCGCATGTAAAAAACGAAAGTAAAATACGAGATTTCGAATCGTTACAAATAACCGCAATGTATTTAGAAAAGTACAAATCCATTCGAAGCACATTAGGCATAATAGGCAGCGTCGTTGTGAGAGAGACACGGAAAATTACGAATCAACGAACCCAAAAAAAGTTACGAAAGTAGGAGTTGTGTCCAGAATCAACGAAAAACAACGTACTCTACCGAAAGTACGAACCCAAAAAAAGTTACGAAAGTAGGAGTTGTGTCCAGAATCAACGAAAAACAACGTACTCTACCGAAAGTACGAATTATAAAGCAACAAAAAATTCAACGAAAAATGTCGCTTGCAAAAATACGAATGAGTCCGAACACGAAAAATCCCGTCTAGCAAAATTACGAATGATTACGAATCAACAGGACCGGAAAGAAACGAACCGAAACGGAACGAATTTTTCCGTTGTGCACAAGTCTACTCTTTACTAGTGTACCTTCGATTTGCCATTTTGGGCTCTAAATTTAGGGGTACACTAGTAAGATTCACAGGTAAAAAAAAGCACCTGACTGTCAGCAAATGTATCAAACGATTAAAAAAAAACTGTTAGCGATTGTAGGGATCAGAACTGTCTCTGCGAATGCTGCAGTTATGTGTGTTGTGTTTGGTAAGTTACAGTGATCGATCGATACTGCACTTGGGTGGGCTGGGCTGGGCTGGGTGGAGGGGCTAAACGCAGGTGCTAGCAGTTATCTGGGCTGATCCCGCTAACACTGCATTTTTGGGAACCCTAAACCGCTGGGGACGCTAGTATAGATCTGATCAGATCAGATATTGATCTGTTCAGATACTATACCACTAAGGGAGGTGTATGCTTTGTGCGTGGGTGTTAGCGTTACTGGCACTAACCTAACACTGCCTGGGGTGACGCAGACACTCTCTGGCCCTAAAACCTAATTGATATCAGCCGCCGGGCGATCAGGGGGTTAAACCTTTATTGGGTTATATACGGCGGGTGCCCTGATGCTATAAAAAGCAAACTAACCAACCAGCGTCACCCGTAAAACTTGTATGGTGATCACTGGTGAAAGGGTTAACTAGGGGCAATCAGGGGTTTAAAACCTTTATTAGGTTATATATGGGGGTACCTGACGCTATATAAAAACCTGACGGGTAACCTAAATAACTAACTGGCTAACCAGTGTCACCAGTGACACTTTTATATGGTGATCACTGGTGAAAGGGTTAACTCTAGGGGCAATCAGGGGGTTAAAATAATATATGGGGGTACATGACGCTATAAAAACCTGCGGCGAACCTAAAAATAAATAACTGGCTATCTAGGGCACCACCGGCACTAAATACAGCGATCGGAAATACGATCGCTTAGTGACGCTGGCGTTAGAGGGTGAAAGGGTTACCTGGGGGGCGATCAAGGGGTTAAACCTTTATTAGGGAGGGTTAGGGGGCTACCCTGGACCTAAAGGGGCCTAAACCTAACTGCCCTGCAACTTTTTACTGTCACAAATGACACTGATTGCAGTGATCAGTAAAAAAATGACCACTGCAAACGGTGCACTGTGACTGGGGGTACTGGGGGGTGATCTGGGGGTGACTTGGGGGTGTAAGTGTGCCTACATGTACTGGTGTCAGTGTAGTGTTGGTGCACTTACTGTGAGATGTCTTCTCTCCTCGCGCCGGATCGAAAAGACCGCCGCATGGAGAGATGACATCACTTCCTCTGCCTGTGTTTACATTACACAGGCAGAGGAAGATTCTCATTCGCCGGGAGCGATCGCGAGGGGGTGGCCGGAAACGAATGGCCGTCCCCTCATCACGGATCGCTCCCGGAATGATAACCACCGCTCACTGTATAGAAGGGGGGTCCGATGGGACCCCCCAACTATACGAAGGCAGGCACGTACAGGTACGTGATTGTGCCTGTCCGTGCCATTCTGCCGACGTATATATACAGTGAGCGGTCGTTAAGTGGTTAAACTGAAAATAAAAATATTTAATCTTTGTGACACTGAAATTGAATTTGCATAATTATTTGGAACATGGTGTAAACACATGTTTTTTGTATCACCTTTTGAACAGCGCCAATTCCCCTTTTCTTGAGTTACTATATTTTTGTATTTCACCTAGGTGTAATTCTTTATAGGTAGGCAGCAGTTCATTCATTTATATTCTAAGCGCAGATTTTTTTGATCTAAAGTCGCACCCCTTTGTCGGCAATAGAACTGGTCAAATGGGTGCAGTGCCAATTTTGTGGTGCCGCACCGATTTGAAAAATAAATTCCTGCGCTATTTTTGCTGATCTTGCATGCGACTTGCATTGCATGAAATTGCACAGATGTCAGCCAAGTCGCACCTGAAGTTGCACTGACATGCGGCTTTGAAATCGTGGGAGTCGGAGTTGGTGTGACCGAAGACCGAAAGACTTGTTGCTGCCGCAGAACCTGCCAGCTACATGGTTTGCTGAGGAGGAAAATACTTTAGAGATAAGGAACTGTGCCCTGGGGCTTGGTTAAAACTCAACTCCAGCAACACCCCACCCTAGAGGAATTCACTACATGTCTTTTTTTGGGATAGTTTTGTGTACACCATTTTTCATATGTCTTTTGGCTGGTCATGTAAGCTGTGCTGAGCTGAGTATTAAATATTTACATTTTAATTTGGCTTGAAATGTTTATTTGTAAAACAAAACATTTATATAAATCTTAAAAAAATAAAATGTGCCCCAAAATAATTATAGTTTTACTATAAGCATGTCCCAAATAATGGAAGTATAACCAATTCAGGGCCAAGGCATGTAGCAAAGTCATCCACAGTCTTCCAAAGTCTTTCCAGAGAGCATGACTGACTTATATTAAGAATTCACAGGGAAAGATACCTTTGTCAGCCCTAATGCTGACACTGGGCAAACTCCCAGGGGTTCTCAAATGTGCCTTTTGTCCTGAAAGGGCCAAAGGTCACAAAAAGCCCCCTAAAGCATTTACTGAAGCACCATAATCTACCTATTGCATTTGCAAATGCTAAACTCCTTTCCCATATAGAACATGGCTGATGCATTGTATGCCTGTTCAGCATCATATACAGATACTACCCTATCTGATCTCACCCGTATACTTCTCCACTATAGCAGTCAAAAGTCAATATTCCACTGTCACACCTTGAAAGCTGTTCTCTACATCCAAACATATGCCTATAAAAGAAGACCTGTCACTTCTTTACAATAATTAAAGAAACTATGAGCTCTACTGAGAAGAAGTTGGAATCTTCACTCCTGCTACTTGTGTCCTTCTAATTTCTGTTATATGTAACTAGAGATGGGTGTGAACACCCCCCTGTTCGGTTCTGACCTGAAAAGCGAACGCCATTAAAGTCTATAGGACCTGGACTGGAAGGGGACCCTACGCCATTTTATTTTCACTTTTTGATTGTTTTCAATTGATTGATTGCCGGTGTTTCATCAGATTAGTCGACCCATCAGAATGTGTAACGTAAGTGACGTTTCGTCGCCGCCATTTTGCTACACCTCACATTCGCCCACAGTAAGGATACACTGAGAAGGTGGCAAGCGGACATCTTGTTATACCCACCGGAGTTTTGCATTGTACACTTATTTTTAACAGTAAAGTGAGTTTATATAGTGAAATACAGTACTTAGAACTTCCTCTGACTGTTTAGATGTTGAATTTTAAAAGCAGCGCCAAGCCTGCTAATCTCACAGGTTTGCTAACCGGACAGAAGATTGCTGCTTTTAAAATTCAACATCTAAACATTCACACGGAGTTCTAAGTACCGTATGTCACTATATAAACTCTGTTAAAAAAATGTGTAAAATGTAAAACTCTGGTGGGTGTAACAAGATGTCCACGTGGACCCTTCTCAGTGTATCCTTTCTGTGGAGGAGTGCAGGGTGTAGCAAGATGGCAGCGACGAAAAGTCACTTTGGTTACACATTCTGACGGGTCGCCTAATCCGAGGAAACACCGGCAATGTTTTTTTTTTTTTATTCAGCTGTCACCAGGGAAGCCCATTGATGGCTGATAACTCATCAGTTGTTAAGGACACCACGGCCAGCTTCCCGGGCTGCTCCTTAACAACCAGCTATTCACTGCGCCCTGATTGGGCAAAGCTTTGCCCATTCAGGGCTTAGAATGCACTGTAGTGCATTGCAGGGCTTCAGCAGGGCGAATAACCACTGAACGCTCTGCAAATTTGGGTGTTCCTCGAATGGACAAACAGACGATGTTCGGGCCGAATTTTTGCTCGGCCTGAATAGTTTGCCCAACTCTATATGAAACCTGTGGTCTATTCTGAAAACTGCTGATAGGAGGAGGACTTGATAAGCATTATTAAAGTGTGCAGAAAGAACTGTTCTTGTACTTTATAGCAAAAGCAAAACATAATGTATATCTGTTTCTGGTACAATAGTTTTTATTGAGAAAAACAATGCCAGAAGAATACAGGCTGGAAGAAAAGGAAGGCAAAGTGGTCCAGCACAGGGGAACAAAACATCAATTTTCAAATTAATACAAACAAAATATTTTTCAAAATGTAAAGGCAAACAGTAAAAGCATCCAGTGATAGAGTCGCAAGTGGAAATAAGTACCTGGACTCGGAGGTCCAAGACATGGTAAGACTAACAGACAAATCAAAATGGACAAAAAATAAAATAGAAAACCAAACAAAAAATCAAAACAAAAAAAGGGGGGGGGCGGGGTAGAGAGGGATAGGGTGGGGAAGGGTGAAGTGGGGAGAGCAAAGGTGAGAGGGAGGAAAGAAGGGAATATTTGTATAATAAATGTAGAATTGGGCCAGAAGGGAGGAGGAGAAACAGACAAGATAAGAATGGAAAAGGAAGAGGTGTAGACTTAGATAAGAAAAGAGCTCGGGGCCTGCGGGTTGGGTGGTATATTGGAACGGTCCAGAATACCCGAGCTGGCGGGGGGCAGAGCAGGGAGAGCATAAGACCACCATGGATTTCACACTTTGACGAACTTAGCATGGTAGTCATGAAGTACACTGGTCATCTTTTCATGTAACATGAGGGTGGTCAAAAGGCTCTTCACCTCAACCTCACCTCACCTCAACCTCATACCAACCGAAGACTTCCGCCAAGCTCTAGCGCGTTTTGCAGCAATGAAGAGGTAGGTGGCCAACTTTTGTTGGTACGAGGAGAGGCCAGGGAGGGGGCAATGGAGTAAAGCATGGCGGGCATGTTTGTGGAAAAGTACATATAAAAGGGTTGACAGGAGGCCATAGACCCTAGACCAGAAACCCACCAGTCGTGGGAAGGACCACCAAATGTATATCTCATCTCCCCGTTGGCCACATCTCCAGAAGCATCGATCATTGTATGATGGATTCGCATGAGCTATGTGGGCCGGAACCCAATACCAGCAGAGGAGGACCATGTAGGCTGCTTCCATGGTAATCATATTAAAAGACCATTTGGCAATGAATGACCAGGCCTTGCTCCAATCCTCTAATTCTATAGAGGTCGTCAAGTCTCGCTCCCATCTGGAAATGTACGGGCGGGGAGAGCGGGAATAGCCCCCCCCACCCCAGTCAAAGAGGAATAAATAGAGGAGATAGTGCCCCAGATTCCAGATGAATTAAAGCAGATACGTTCAAAAGTCGTTGTTTGGAATGGGAAGGAGGAGTTACAATGGAGAGTTGAAATTCAGTGTCGAAGTTGTAAAAAGTGAAACCATGCATCATAGGTCTCACGAATAGAAGCCCAAGATGGGAAGGCGCGGGATCCTAAAAAGTGACGTAGCTGTGAATAGCTGTGAGTGGGCCACCAGACAAAAGCCAGGGTTTGGTCTGGCCCCGGAGGAAAGAGGGGGTTATTCAGGAGAGGAAGGAGCGGGAGAAAGGGGGACATTAAATCTCCTGAATAGCGGACCGAGTCCCAGAGACGCAAGCTATGGGTCATGAGAGGCCCAAGAGAAGGGGGCGTGAAATTGAGGGAAGCCATAGAAGAGCCGAGTCTGGGATAGGAGCGCAGTTGGGGATTTCTAGAAGTACCCATATAGGAATGTCCGAAGACGCGTGTAACATTGTAAGCTGTGAGAGCTGTGCAGCTAGGTAGTACTTTGAGATGTTGGGGACACCCAGTCTGCCTCTTAGTCTATGGGTAAAGAGAGTAGTGCGGGCCACTCTGGGGGGTTTGTGGCCCCAAATGAAAGCTAAGATTTTATTCTGGAGTGAGCGTAAGAAGAAGGTGGCCACTCGGACTGGCAAGGTGCGAAAGAAATAGAGAATCTTAGGGAGCACAGTCATTTTAACCGTGTTGATCCGACTGATCCACGACAGCGACGGGAATTGCCAGGAGTCCATAAAGGGGGTGATAGTACAAATTAGGGGATAATAATTAGCGGTAAAGAGAGAAGAGTAAGAAGATGTCAAGTGGACTCCCAGGTATTCTAGAGAGGGTCCAGCCCAGCGGTATGGGAAGGTATGGCTGCTGAGCCCCTGGGACCTCACGATTTATGATGTTCACAAAGCTTGTTGGGAGTCATTGCCTATACATTTTTTGAATTGCCTATCCGTACCGTCCCAGGAACTAAGTTGTTTCCACTCTAGCCCTTATAGTGCCCAACACGGGCCCTCTCCTTCTTTGATATTGCGCGCTACCCCCTGTGATCTGTGGATGTGCATGTGGCAGGGGCCGGGTGTCACCATTTGGGGTGTGGCCGTCTGAGTTGGCTGGAGTGCGGAGAGAGAAGGTGTATATCACCATAGTGGACAGTACTTTCCCTTTTTGAAGAAGCCCGAATCAGGGGCGAAACATGTCGGGACCTCATACCATCTAAACTGTCCATCTGAATTGTATTGTTTGTAACATCACCTTCTATTTCAGTTTTTATTGTCCTTTATTTTTGTTTTGGTGTCAAAATAAAAATATTTTACTATAATTCACTTGATACAATTGTCATTTATGCACCGCTATAAAATCCCATCCTGCTTGCTCTTGTCCATTCGGTATGGGAAGAACGATTGGAGGTGAGAGACTATGGAATCCGGGAGAGAGACATTCACAGCGGTTGTTTTCTGGGGGTTAATCTGCAAGCCAAAGATGACTGTAAAGCGGGACCTGTATATCTGTTTCATACTTATATGCTGCCATATTAGAAGGACAGAGAACATCTTATATGTTCCTATAGGAATACTGTAGGTCTTTAGACACATTTGGGTTTATTTACTAAAACTGAAGAGTACAAAATTTTGTGCAGCTCTGCATAGAAACCAATCAGCTGCCAGATTTTATTGCCAAAGAACAGCCTGAAGTTAGAAGATGCACTCTCCAGTTTTAGTAAATCAAACCCATTGATCAGTATGGCTCAATATATTTTCTTAAGGTCACTTACACTGTTCCCCCTACCAAAATTCCAAGCTTCAGAATCTTTCAGTAATCAGAAAGATGAAAGATGATATGGTATACTGCATTGTGCTTCATTATGAAACTGAATGCTTCGCTGAAATGGAAATTGTAATCAATATGCTTAATTGAATCATATTGTCTCAGTACATTATCATATTTTGTATTTGTTAAGCCTTTAGGCATCTCTTTAATGATCATATTGCTTATATCAGTCATTAAAAATTTATGTCACATTCTCAAAAAAATTTATTGACACTGTGTTGTGACTACATTTGTAAATCACAATGCTAAACATCTTCTCATAATATCTATGGAATTTATTCTCATTAACTCCAAAAGTGATGTTCATATGTTTATTCATAATTTTCATTTCCATGCATTTAACCTTGCACTAAGGTAAGAAAGTTATTGGACGGAATGCAAAATATGGGGCTAAACCTCATCTCTCTAAACATGAAGGTCGGTGCATATTGCTTTATCTCTGACTATGTAGGTCAATCATTTTGTTCTAGAGGCACATATTTTATTTTTCTTATGAATGAAAAGGAATAGGAAATTACTGTTAATGTAAAACACTTTTAATCTGGTAGATTCAGCAAAGTGTCAGATTTAGCAGCACGAATATATTTTCCCTCTTGCTCTTATCAAGGGCATTTTAAAAACAGTAATTTATAATTCATAGGTTAGATCTGCTATGAATTCTGCAGGCTTGTGATATCAAAGATACAAGAAGATGAATTATGCCATGTTATTTCACTGCACTCGTCAAAACATCAGCTGGCCCACCTAGAAGAAAATGTTATGCCTGGGAAAAAAGTTATTTTTTTAAAAAACACTGAATGTTTTATAATAAATATCAATGTACCTGAGGATAAAAATATACTTATGTAAAATTGGGTCAGTTCATCTTTTTCAAACCAACATAAAAAACATGGAGACACTGCTTAACATTAATTGTGTGACCATTTAGGAATTTTAAAAAGAATACTATAACCCGTACAAGATTAACCATTTCACTGTAAGATTTCTTTTATGTAAGTATAGATGTTTTTTCTGATTTTGGTGAAGTATTGCAGGGGGTAGAGGGTTTTTAGGGGGTCAATGACCTGATGTCCGTAAAAGCTCAATGTCATCAACTGAAGTAAATTCCATATTCTGGCATATAGAACCCACTAGGTGAGCCAGGTCAAAAATGATGTATCATTAAATCCCCTAGTGCATTGTTAATGGAATAATTCATTTGTGTAGGTGAAATCTAAAGGTTATCAGATCTTGAGTTGTCAGCACTGGAATCTCAGTGTTGTGTCATTCAGTTCAGAACTGCATTATTTTGACTCTGTTAACTCCAGTGCCAAATAAGGTTGTTGCAAGAGAAATCCAGTTGAAGCCAAACGTGCTTTGGCGCTCTAGCCTTTGCGCAGGAGGAAATATGCATAATCCACATGCAAGTACGTGCGCTCACAGGCGCAGAACAGCCTATTTAAACTGAACAATCACATGAACACATTGCTGAGTGGTCTTTCAGCTTGTTTCTGTTTACCTGTGCCCTGATAAATTTCCTGCCTACCTGTGTTTGACCCGGCTTGACCTCAACCCTCCTCTGGATTCCTTTCTGCCTACCTGTGACCATGGCTAGGGCTTTGACTCTGCTCCTGTCTCATGCTCTTGTACTGCGCTGCCCGACTGTGTACCGACTCTGGCCTGTATCCTGATCCTGCTCTAGTCTCACGTTCCTGTACCTGCATTGCCCGGCTGTTGATGACCCCTTGGCTTGTGTTCTGGCTATGCACCTGCCTGTTGATCAAGCATCATGGAGTCCCAGTTCCGGGTACCTGTCTGGTGATCCAAAGCCATCGGTTTCCTGTCAAGTCTCAGCTGGTGTCACCTTCTATACTGGCCATCATGCCACTCTGTGTCCAAAAGGTGCAAAAGAAGCCCCCTCTACAGATCGATCTTCACCAAGTACGTGACTGTTGTAATGGAGCAGATTGGGGTTAAATCAGCATTAGGGGTTATGTTTATAGGTTAGGTAAGTTTAGTATTAGGGTCAGAAGTTACAGAGCTTAGATTAATTATTATGGTTAGGGTTTAGCTGATTAAAGAGTAACTCTACTTTTGTTGAGAAAAAACATTCCCCTCTGGATGATCTATGTACAGTGCAGGGATTTTAACAAACTTTGTTCCAGATTCCTACCTTTTGTTATTCTGAAGAAATCCCGGTGTGATTGTCTGTGACCATATCGTAAGCAAATCTAATGGGGGGGGTTTCATAATTATCCACCAGCTGCTGCACCTGCAGGGCTCTAATTAAGAAAATTGCAGGGTCTGCATGCCCTTAGACATGATTTCCTATTGGGAGTATCTCACCAAAAATGACACGGGGGGGTAAGCGTTTTTTTTTGGACAATTTGTCAGCCCTGAATGGGACACTTGCCACCTCACCTGCCACCAGATGCTGAATGTCACTTGCCACGTCACCTGCCAAGTTTCCTGCCACCAGATGTGGATTGTCACTTGCCACGTCACCTGCCACGTCACCTGCCACTAAATGTGGAATGTCACTTGCCACGTCACCTGCCATGTTGCCTGCCACCAGATGTGGATTGTCACTTGCCATGTCACCTGCCATGTCACCTGACCTGCCATACCTGCCACCAGATGTGGATTGTCACTTCCCATGTCACCTGCCACATCACCTGACCTGCCATGTCAGCAGATGCGGAATGTCACTTGCCTCGTTGCCTGCCACAAGATGTGGAATGTCATTTGCCATGTCACCTGCCACGCTGCCTGCCACCAGATGTAGAATATCACTTGCCACATCACCTGCCAAGTTGCCTGCCACCGGATGTGGAATGTCACTTGCACCATCACCTGCCATGTTGCCTGCCACAAGATGTAGAATGTCACTTGCCACATCACCTGCCACAAGGCACGGAATGTTACCTGCCACATTGCCTGTCACCAGATGCGGAATGTCACTTGCCACGTCACCTTCCATGCTGCCTGCCACAAGATGCGGAATGTCACTTGTCACTGTATTTGTGGCAGCACTGGTGAATTTAGCACGAAGAGGTGCGGAGTGAAGACAGGAGAGCTCCCCGTCGTACCTCCGACATTGAGGCTGACAGGATGGAAGAGCAGCAATGCGGGGGCAGAGAGAGATGATGTCATCTCTCTGTTCCCCGCTGAACCTCCGATATTGAGGCAGACAGGGTGGAAGAGCAGCGATGCAGGGACGGAGAGAGATGATCTAATTTCTGCTTGCCCATCCGCTTATCTCTTCCACCCGGTGCTCATATGCCGGCCACCCGGCTGTCTCATGCCGGCCGCTGGGCTCTCTCATGCCGCCCACCCGCACCTGTGGCCCGGCTGCAGAAAGGCCACGGCCCGGTAGTGGCCCATGGCCCGGGGGTTGACGACCACTGGTGTACAGAACACCTCCAGGTAGCCATATTGCATTGCATTTTACAGAAAATTACAGTGCTGCAGATTGAAAAGGAAAGATAATTTTTAATAACAGTTAATTACAATATGACTTGAGTTGCAGTTGTATACGCTATATTATTATTATTTTTTATTAGATATTTTTTTCCCATGAAAGTGGTTACCCTTTAAATATTTTACCCTGCGGCTTTCATTAAATAATGCCTGATGATTCTACCATTAAGAGCCTTGCTCAGGAAATTCTTGCTATAGCAGGACAACCCTCTGGGGTTTATTTACTAAAGGCAAATCCACTTTGCACTACAAGTGCACTTGGAAGTGCAGTTTCTGTAGATCTGAGGGGGACATGCAAGGAAAATAAAAAACAGCATTTTAGCTTGCACATGATTGGATGATAAAATCAGCAGAGCTTCCCCTCATTTTAGAGCTTCCCCTCAGATCTATACCGATCTACAGCGACTGCACTTTCAAGTGCACTTGTAGTGCAAAGTGGATTTGCCTTTAGTAAATCAACCCCTCTGTCTCTCAGTTTTGCCTCTGCATTGTCAGGGTGGCATACGTTTCTGAGGAAGACTACAATTCACAGTTTCAACACACATTATGAAGATATGGCCCACTACTCTGACCATCGGGAACCTACCTCAACAATCCCCTGCAGCCAGGGCTGCTGTTAGAAATCACAGGGCCCTGTAAAACCTACCTGACAGGGCCCCCCAGAAAATATCAAAACAATATTATCAAAAAATATATATATTATTAGCGGACACAAACATAACAGAACTAACAAAATTCCTGCTAAATCTAAAAGATACAACTGCATTGAGTTATTAAATAGAGTCATGTGTGTAAATGAGGTCTTGGGACTCAGTCACATGGGTGATGTGGCCTGTACAGTGTGATTCAGTGTTTTTTTTATGTGGCTGGAGCTGTGTGCAGGTAGCCTGTGTTACGCTATGGGGACACAGCAGCTGTACAAACACAGCCACAAGCATTAATTTGACAGGCAAGTGAATGCAGATGTATGGCCCCAAATAGAGAATGTGCATTAAGGGCCACTCACCCGCACGTGTTGCTGCGTTCAGGCATACCACAGGAGATGATTAGAGACTGCAGATATACTATAGGAGATGATCAGAGACTGCAGATATACTACAGGAGATGGTCAGAGACTGCAGACATGCTACAGGAGATGGTCAGAGACTGCAGACATACTACAGGAGATGGTCAGAGACTGCAGACCTACTACAGGAGATGATCAGAGACTGCAGACATACTACAGGAGATAGTCAGACACTGCAGACATACTACAGGAGATGATCAGAGACTGCAGATATACTACAGGAGATGGTCAGAGACTTCAGACATGCTACATGAGATGACCAGAGACTGCAGATATACTACAGGAGATGATCAGAGACTGCAGACATACTACAGGAGATGGTCAGAGACTGCAGACTACAGGAGATGATTAGAGACTGCAGACATACTACAGGAGATGATCAGAAACTGCAGACATACTACAGGAGATGATCAGAGACTGCAGACATGATACAAGAGATGATCAAGGATAGCAGACATACTACAGGAGATGGTCAGAGACTGCACACATACTACAGGAGATGACAAGGGACTGCAGACATACTACAGGATATGGTCAGAGACTGCAAACATACTACAGAAGATGATCAGAGACTGCAGATATACTAAAGGAGATAGTCAGAGACTGCAGACATGATACAAGAGATGATCTGAGACTGCAGATATACTACAGGAGATTATCAGAGACTGCAGACATGCTACAGGAGACAGTCAGAGACTGCAGACATACTACAGGAGATGATCAGTGAAAGCATATATACTACATGAGATGGTCAGAGACTGCAGGCATACTACAGGAGATGGTCAGAGACTGCAGACATGCTACATGAGATGGTCAGAGACTGCAGATATACTACAGGAGAGGGTCAGAGACTGCAGACATGCTACAGGAGACAGTCAGAGACTGCAGACATACTACAGGAGATGATCAGTGACAGCATATATACTACATGAGATGGTCAGAGACTGCAGGCATACTACAGGAGATGGTCAGAGACTGCAGACATGCTACATGAGATGGTCAGAGACTGCAGATATACTACAGGAGAGGGTCAGAGACTGCAGGCATGCTACAGGAGATGATCAGAGACTGCATATATACTACAGGAGATGATCAGAGACTGCAGGCATACTACAGGAGATGATCAGAGACTGCAGACATACTACAGGAGATGATCAGAGACTGTGGACATAGTACAAGCAGTCCTAGCAGTGACCAGTGTTTTTCCAGTGTGGAAAAACATTGATCACTGTGCTATGTGTAAACAGGGGTTTACAAGATATAAAAAAGTGCCAAAAAAAAAACAAAAACACTTTACTGACAGTCAATTGCTTAAGCACAGGAGGACAATAAATGGTTAATAGGTCTGTGAAGCTCATATCCTCGCCTGTCTAATTCCAGTAAAGATAACATAAGGACTCTGGCACAAATGGCTCTAAAGAAACAGCTGAAGTTTATTACTAACAGCATGTCACTTACTCATATCTAATGCTGGCTGCAGCATCTTCGTTATCAGTGTGTTCACCGTCCTGTGTGCAGTTTAAATAAAAACAAATGTAGCGGGGTCATCTTTAGGGCTCCGGGACTACAGTACCCATAGCCCCATTCGGCCTCAGGGCGGAGGTTCCGCCGCAGAGACTCATGGGAGAGGTTACTTAAGAGAGGGGCGGGGAGGAGCTCGCTCTCTTGGGACAACGCGCGTCAAGCATCAAGTCATCCTGCGCAGATCTGCTGTGGGGTAAGGCCTAAAGCCTAAGGCCTTACCCGAAGTCCGAAGAGCCTTTCACCATCCTGCGGAACCTGGGTGGATCCTGGATCGTCAGTGTAGGACTCCAGTTGGATCGGGGACCCGATCGGTTGCAGACGCTGTGTGCGACGGACACACGCAGTGGAAGACCCAGGCTGGGATCGCGCCTGGAAGCGGTGAGCGGGCACCTGCCCATATCCATAGACTGAGTTATATTCAGGCCTATAGACTGCCTAGGCCCACTGTTCGCTCACCAGTGTTCTATGGGGGTCTGGTAGTTGGGACAGAGTTGAAGTGCCTACCCCCCCCCCTGTTTGCATACTGTTGTTACAAGTTACCACCCTTGTTGGATTACAATTGGTTCATTTCTTCAAGTGCACCAACGGAAGCTGGCCGGTGAAGAAAATATTACTCCCGCAGGGAAAGGGGACTATTTCATACACTGTCAGGCCTGACATAGGTGGGGAAAGTTATTAAGTTTGTGTTGCTGTGTCTTAAGGCGCGCACGCCATAATAGCTCTGCTTGGTGGATACTGTGCGGCGCCATTTTATAGTGCTGCCTCTGTAGCATTGGTTGGTACAGGGTTTCTGCAGACCCATGTAAGTGTTGCATGTCATTTTTTATGCCACCATTTTATAGTAAAGCTATTACTTATTCATATTCCTGCCTCAGAGTGTTGTTTGTCTATTTAGGAACTGTTAAGTATCATACACCTGAGAGTGATAGGAAGCTATCCCTAGACTAACTGTGCCAGAGTGGGTCGAGTCAGATTGCCGGGGGTTGGCGGTGCTGTATACAGGGCCCGAGAAAACAAACCAGCGGCTCTCTTAACTGGGGGTAGCGCTACACGTGGGGGCTCTCGAGTCCGGGATCCTGTTGCAGCAAATAGCAGCCAAGAGACACCAGCATGGACCCACTAGAAGTAGTAAAGTGGTGCGCAGCAGTAAAAACAGATCCGCATGAAGTAGTGATCATAGAACTGTCAGGGATCTGGCAAGAAGATGCAGTGAAACAGTTAGTGATGTCGCTGTCCCCGCAACAAAAAGCATATATAGCGGATGTCAGAACAGAACCTCCCTTGACATATGTACTGTTAAAATGGAAAGATGGAATCCCAGAAGACTTCAAGAAGCCGAGCATAGAAACGGCGGATAAGCAAATCTTTAAGTTAATACGCGCTCCACCCGACTTAAAAGATGTCGAGAAAGAGATGAACCCTGGGTCGCCACAAGGCGCTCTCAGCACAGAATTATGCACGGTTCTAGGGGAAATCATAGCGCAATGCAAGAAAGATCCTGCAGATTACCAAATGTCGGGATACCGGAAACTCAGGAGGTTTTCAGGAAGGAAGCCTGTACCCTCAGGTGAAGAGGGGTTTGAGGAATGGTTAGACGGCGCTACTCAAGCCTTAGAGGAGTGGGATGTTCCAGACCACAGAAAGAAGCAGAGGATTGCTGAGAGCTTAAAAGGGCCTGCCTTAGAGGCCATACGCAACCTTAAGATGAGCAAGAAAGACTGTGTTGCGCAGGACTATCTGGACATTCTGCAGAATGTGTTTGGAGGAACAGAAAAGATCACTGAGCTTACCTACCAACTAGAGCACTGCTACCAGAAGGCAGGGGAGAAGCTATCAGAGTTTATGATGCGCCTAGATAAAATACTGCACAAGAAGATCTTAAAGAAGGGGATTGACCCGAAGAAGGTGGATGAGGCCCGGGTCCAGCAGGTCATGAGAGGATCTCAACCCCTGGATCCCATCGCACTGGCGCTACGTACAAGACAGGACGGGAAGAGCCTGGAGTACCCTGACTTGATCCGAGTAGTCAGAGAAGAAGAAGCTATGCTGGAGGAGAAGAAAAGGAGCCAACCAGTTGAGCTGGTGCAGCCCCCTCCAGTGATGGTCAGGGCCGCCACGACCTTAGAAAGAGATGCAGAGGTGGATACCATAAAGTCACAGATGTCCCAAGTGTTGGGAATGTTGACCTCCCTGATGGAAAAGGAGTCAAGGGTACCTGAGAGGAACAGCCCAAGGAAGGAGTTGTTTCCAAATACTTCAGCACCCGCATCCCTGGAAGATAGGGGGGATATGATCTGTTTCAACTGTGGAGGAGTTGGTCACGCAGCCAGAGTGTGTTCCAGTCCCAAAAAGAGGAAGATGAACAACCGCAAGCCGCCGGAAAACTTCAGCGGGCCCCGGTGAAGGAGTCAACCGGGTGCCCATCATTCTTACGGAACTCCATACTGAATAAGAAGCACATGAGAGAAGGGGCCAGGACCCCACATAAGAAACCAAGGGTTCCTCAGAAGGAACGCACTCCAAAGAAGCATAGTAATGTCCCTCAGCGGGTAGCTACACCCAGACAGAGGAGGGAGATCAGTACATACCAGGCCCAGGAGAGACTTAGGTCTAGGGACAAACGAAAGAAGGAAAGTCAGAAAGGGAAATGCAAAAATCTGAAGAAGGAGACCCCTTCAAAGCAGTACCCGAGAAGCTGGTGGGCCCCTCTCCAATCGTATCCATTCAAGTGGAGGGAGTCTACACAAGAGCCCTGTTGGATACTGGAGCACAGGTGACCCTGTTGTACCGAGACTTTTACGACAGACACCTGAGTCATTTGCCCATCCGAAAGCTTGAAGACTTGGAGATATGGGGAATCGGAACGGAAAAGTTTCCTTATGACGGATATCTGCCCATCAAATTGACTTTTGACCCATCCATAGCAGGGAAGGGGGAAGTGTTTGACACCTTGGCTGTGGTGTGCCCCTGACCGCCTGGAGCCAACAGGAGCTCCTTGATAATAGGGACCAACACGGATCTGGTCAGGAGACTTTTGGTCCCACTAACAAAAAGGGAGAACCCCACAGTCACTGAGATCCACCCAATGTTGAAGACCGCCTACCAACGGTTGATCTTAGAACAAAAGGCCCCGGAAGAGGGGGTAGGGAAGGTCTGGAGACTGGGAAGGAAAGGGATAGTACTGCAACCCGGTGAAGTAACCTGTTTGAAGGCCACAGTGAAAATCACTTGGGAGCAGCCGGGCCCCTTTGTAATGTTGGAACCCGATCCAAGGGAAGAACCCTCGGGCCTGGAAGTAATCCCGGAAGTGGTCCCGGTGAGGGTTCTGAAGAAGGCCCATTGCAGGGTGCCAGTAAGTGTCAGAAATACCACGGAGGGTCCAATGGAAATCCCAGCCAGACTGTTGCTGGGTCGAGTGAGCTCAGCCACGCCAGTTGCCTCCTCAGATGTAGAGAAGACAGATGGAGAAGGTACTGTGTGGGGAAAGCTCTCTATGGAGAATCCAAACCTGCCCAGGGCTTGGAGAGAGAGAGCCCGGAACCAGTTGACTCGGTGGAGGAGGATTTTCTCCCATGATGAGTTTGATGTGGGGTGTGCTAGGAGTGCCACCCATCGAATCCGCCTCCATGAAGACAAGCCCTTCAGGGAAAGGGTGAGGCGGGTTCCATTGGCAGACCTCAAGGATTTAAGGGAACAGCTTGCCGAGCTCAAGCGAACAGGGGTAATCCAAGAATCCAGAAGTCCGTATGCTTCCCCCATAGTGGTGGTACGAAAGAAGAACAGGTCGCTAAGGTTGTGTATCGACTATAGGACCCTCAACAGGAGAACCACTCCGGATCAGTATACCACTCCAAGGATAGAAGACGCTTTGCAGAGCTTGTCCGGAGCCAAATGGTTCAGTGTTATGGACCTGAAGAGCAGGTATTATCAGATCCCGATGCACCCAGAGGACAAAGAGAAGACGGCTTTCATAACCCCAGTGGGATTCTTTGAATTCAATCGGATGCCTCAAGGTCTGTCTGGAGCCCCAGCCACATTCCAAAGACTTATGGAGAAGACTGTAGGAGACATGAACCTCATCGAGGTCCTTGTATACTTGGATGACATCATAGTCTTCGGAAGAACTTTGGAGGAACATGAAGAGAGGCTGGAGAAGGTCTTGAAGAGACTGAGTGAGGAAGGACTCAAGCTCTCCCCTGAAAAATGTCAATTTTACCAATCCTCAGTCAACTATCTGGGACACATAGTGTCTGAAGATGGGGTGTCTACGGACCCTGAAAAACTGGAGG
The DNA here is from genome assembly GCA_029206835.1 of Rana muscosa. NCBI lineage: Eukaryota > Metazoa > Chordata > Amphibia > Anura > Ranidae > Rana > Rana muscosa. Next base: position 1,013,364,808 of record CM055116.1, read on the forward strand.
CTGTCACCTCCTGGCCAAGACCCACCACCCTAACAGAACTTAGGTCCTTCTTAGGGTTCTGTTCTTATTACAGAAGGTTCGTGGAGGGGTTTGCTTGAATAGCAAGACCCCTGAATGAGTTGCTGAAGACGGAGGGGGAAGAGGATGACTCAGGCCCAAGGAGGCCGGGAGAGTCAGTCAAGGACCAGTGGAACGAGAGATGTGAAGATGCCTTCCAGATGCTGAAAAAGAGCTTGACCACTGCTCCTGTCCTGGCCTATGCGTACCCGAAGAAGCCTTACAAACTCCATGTGGATGCCAGCCATGATGGACTGGGAGGAGTGCTCTATCAGGAGCATGAAGGACAGCAGAGACATGTTGCATATGTGAGCAGAAGCCTGACCCCCTCCGAAAAGAACTATCCCACCCATAAGCTGGAGTTCCTGGCTCTCAAGTGGGCTGTAGTCGACAAACTTAGAGATTACTTGTATGGGGCAGACTTCACGGTCAAGACGGATAACAATCCTCTCACCTACCTGTTCACGACAGCCAAGCTGGACGCCACCGGGCATAGATGGTTGGCGGCACTGTCTGCTTTCAATTTCAGTTTGAAATACAGACCTGGGGTGGGAAACCGAGATGCGGACGCCCTGTCCAGAAGGTCTCATGTCCCTACATACAGTGTCGAAGGCTGGACCCAAGTAGCACCTGACGGGGTACGGGCCCTCTGCCAAGGGGCTGAACTCCAGGCCAGGGGAGGTTCAAGAGCGGAAGAGATAGGGGTCACTATCGTAGGAGTCCCCAAACAGTACTGCGAAATAGCCCAACTGGGAGAAGACAACTTACCCAGACTAACAAAGAAGGAGTTAAGATCCGACCAATTGGAAGACCCTGTGGGGAGGTTGGTCCTAGAAGCATTGGAGAATCAGGATCCAAATGTACTCTTACGTCATCCCTCAAAGGAAGCTCGCCTACTTAAGAAAGAGTGGGACAGACTGCTGGTGCGTCAGGGGGTGGTCTACCGAAGGGGCCCCTCTGATGACCAAGAAGACAAGTGGCAGTTGTTCCTGCCGGAGAAACACAGAGAAACTGTCATGATTGCTCTGCACAACAACCATGGACACCTAGGAGTGGAAAGGACTTTCCAACTTGTTAGAGACCGTTTCTATTGGCCTTGCATGAGGACTGAGGTTGAAGAATACTGCCATTCCTGTGCACGGTGCATACAGAGAAAGACACTACCTCATCAAGCGGCCCCAATGGGCCATTTACAAAGTGAAGGTCCGCTTGACCTGGTATGTATTGATTTCCTCTGCCTCGAACCCGACCTGAGTGGACAGGGAAATGTTCTGGTGATAACCGACCATTTCAGCCGATATGCACAAGCCTTTCTACCAAAGACCAGAAGGCCTCCACTGTGGCCAAAACACTCGTGGAGAAATACTTTATCCATTACGGATTGCCAAAAAGGCTTCATTCAGACCAGGGCAGGGACTTTGAGAGTAAACTCATACGGAAGCTCCTGGATGCCTTGGGGATCAAGAAAACAAGGACTACCCCTTATCACCCACAAGGTGATGCTCAACCAGAGAGGTTCAACCGCACCCTGCTCAACATGCTGGGAACTTTGAGTAGCAAAGGGAAGCAACATTGGAGTAATCATATAGCGGCCCTTGTGCATGCTTACAACAGCACTGTCAGCGACGCTACAGGGTATTCACCTTACAGACTCATGTTCGGGAGGGAAGCTAGATTGCCAGTGGATCTGGCCTTCGGCACTTCCATAGACCATTGTTCTGCTGTTTCCCACAAGGGATATGTGGATAGACTTAGGCGCAATCTGAAGATGGCCTATGAGCAAGCCCAGGCAGCCTCGGATCAACGGGGGGCTCGCAATAAGAGAAATTTTGACCTAAAGGTTAGGATCCAAGACTTACACCCAGGAGACAGAGTGTTGTTGCAGAACCTGGGAGTCCCTGGAAAACATAAACTGGCGGATAGATGGAGACCCGAACCTTATGTCATTTGCAAAAAACTACCGGGCCTACCCGTTTACAGACTTAAACCTGAAGGAAAGTTGGGGCCATTGAAGACTTGGCATCGGAACCACCTACTTCCTCTGGCTGAAGCGGTTCGGTTACCTCCTAGTATGGATTCCCCTGAACACATGTCTATTCTAGACACCACTAGACCCAACACTCGGTCTCAGACCCCTAGAGAGGGGGATACAGAGGATTCGGAAATAAGTGAAGATGAGGGAGAGGAAATTGGCTGGCTTTGGCCTTCCCAGGAACCAACGACTTCTGCTATTGATCTTCCGCCTGACGAAGACACCGAGTATCACACACTGAATGCAGAAGCAACAGAGTTTATCCCTTCCTGTCCTTGGATGGATGCTTGGGAAAGTGCCAGTGAACCATCTGAAAAGGAAGATCCAAGAGAAGCCATGTACCTTCCTGCTCCGGAACTAGATGTTCCAGAGGAAGGGGGAAGCCCTGAGTTCGAAAAAGAAGAAGAGTCTGCTCCAACAGAAAGCCCAAGAGGACAGAGGAAGCGGAGGGCAATAAAACCTCCCAGGAGACTAACTTACCCACAGATGGGTGAAAGTGCGCAAGACACTGTAGTCACTGCTAGAAGGAGTATGGAAGACCATGACCCTCCCGCTGTTCATTTAGTGGGAGGCAGCCCCAACTCACTCTCTGGCATAGTTAGACAGGATACTAATATTAGTGTGTCCTCTGGGCAGGGGAGTTCACTACTTCGTTTTTGGTGGGAATTTCCTCTGCCGACATCATATGAAGGATTGATGGATGTTATGAGATCTGTAGTTGGAGATTATGTTATCTTTGGGGACCAAAGAGTTCAAGTGGGGGGAGTGTGTAGCGGGGTCTTCTTTAGGGCTCCGGGACTACAGCACCCAGAGCCCCATTCGGCCTCAGGGCGGAGGTTCCACCGCAGAGACTCATGGGAGAGGTTACTTAAGAGAGGGGCGGGGAGGAGCTCGCTCTCTTGGGACAACGCGCGTCAAGCATTAAGTCATCCTGCGCGGATCTGCTGTGGGGTAAGGCCTAAAGCCTAAGGCCTTACCCGAAGTCCGAAGAGCCTTTCACCGTCCTGTGGAACCTGGGTGGATCCTGGATCGTCAGTGTAGGACTCCAGTTGGATCGGGGACCCGATCGGTTGCAGACGCTGTGTGCGACGGACACACACGGTGGAAGACCCAGGCTGGGATCGCGCCTGGAAGAGGTGAGTGGGCACCTGCCCATATCCATAGACTGAGTTATATTCAGGCCTATAGACTGCCTAGGCCCACTGTTCGCTCACCAGTGTTCTATGGGGGTCCAGTAGTTGGGACAGAGTTGAAGTGCCTACCCCCCCCCTGTTTGCATACTGTTGTTACAAGTTACCACCCTTGTTGGATTACAATTGGTTCATTTCTTCAAGTGCACCAACGAAAGCTGGCCGGTGAAGCAAATATTACTCCCGCAGGGAAAGGGGACTATTTCATACACTGTCAGGCCTGACATAGGTGGGGAAAGTTATTAAGTTTGTGTTGCTGTGTCTTAAGGCGCGCACGCCATAATAGCTCTGCGTGGTGGATACTGTGCGGCGCCATTTTATAGTTCTGCCTCTGTAGCATTGGTTGGTACAGGGTTTCTGCAGACCCATGTAAGTGTTGCATGTCATGTTTTATGCCACCATTTTATAGTAAAGCTATTACTTATTCATATTCCTGCCTCAGAGTGTTGTTTGTCTATTTAGGAACTGTTAAGTATCATACACCTGAGAGTGATAGGAAGCTATCCCTAGACTAACTGTGCCAGAGTGGGTCGAGTCAGATTGCCGGGGGTTGGCGGTGCTGTATACAGGGCCAGAGAAAACAAACCAGCGGCTCTCTTAACTGGGGGTAGCGCTACACAAAGATAAGAAGAAGTGTGAGTAGACAGAGGGGAAGTCATCCCTCGATCAGTGTGTTCAGTGCCTAATCTGCACTCAGGATGGGAGAACACACTGATGATGATGACTTCTGCAGCCGTCATTACATGTGACATGTTAGTGATGATGATCAGCTGTTTCTTTAGTGCTAGTTGTGTAGAGTCCTGTGTGGGCACTGAGTGATCTGTTGGATGTAAATGTGATCATACCTTCTCCATACTCAGGTATGTCAGATCCTCTCCACCCAGCCCTGCTTCAGCCACTAGCTTCTTCTGATCAAATGTGGCGGGCTGGATAAGGAGAGGGTTACAGAGGAAAGCCTCCTGCTCCTGCCAATGGCTCAAAGCCAGTGAGACCAGAAAGTGATAGGAAAGGAGTGCTGCAGATGGGCACAACACTAGATTGAATGAGAGCTTAAGTAAGTAACTTTGGTAAAAACTAAATAATAATCATGCCTGTAAATGTAGATTATACTTACCTTTTCTGCTTTCCCAGGGACGTGCAGTCAGGGGAGGCAGATGACTGCCATGCACATAAAAAAAAAAAAGATCGAGCTTCAAGGGTCATAGCTCAGAGACCTGGGGTCATGGAGCCGAAGTTCTACCCCACCACTGGTCAAAATTTGGGGCTCCTAGGAATTATGGTTCTGGAGATACGGGCTCTTTGTGCAGCCTGTCAGAAGCTACATACAGGCCAGTTAAAATACAAGCTGGCACACTCTGTTTGCAGCAGACTGAGAGGATGAGCTGACAGTGCCTCTCCCTTCTTGTCACAGGCACTGAGCTCAATGGACAGCTTGGAGCCTTAAACCAATTTTTAAGTACCATTGGCCCCAGATGTGCAATTAAAATGCTGCAGTGGAGGCGCGCCTCTCACTGCAGTGTCATAGAAGGGGCCACAATCCCACGTTTTTCTCACACAGTTAGGAGGGAGAATGAGAATCTGCTGTTGCTGAAAAGGTACTATTTTAATCAAGCTAAATCATATATTATTATGCTATATGTTATGAGATAATAATTTATTATTTATCTATTTACTGTGAAATTACTGGTTTGAAGTTATAACTTCAAACTTCAGTCATATGTCCGTTAAGCCACCTGCTTGAGTACAGATTTTGAAAATATAGTAAATTACCTTCAAAACAATATATAATAATTATGGTAATAAACCCTTTGCCACCCAGGCCAATTCTGACACTTCTCTCCTACATGTAAAAATCATAATTTTTTTGCTAGAACATTAGAGATGTCTTGAACTATTCGCCGGCGAATAGTTCCTGGCAAACATAGCTTGTTCGCGTTCGCCGCGGAGGGCGAACATATGCGATGTTCGGTCCGCCCCCTATTTGTCATCATTGGGCAAACTTTGACCCTGTACCTCACAGTCAGCAGACACATTCCAGCCAATCAGCAGAATACCCTCCCTCCCAGACCCTCCCACCTCCTGGACAGCATCCATTTTAGATTCATTCGGAAGCTGCAGTCTTAGTGAGAGGAGGGACAGTGTAGCTGCTGCTGATTTAATAGGGAAATCTATAGGTAGGCCAGTTTATTCAGTGTCCACTCCAGTCCTGAAAGACTCATCTGATCTCTGCTGTCAGGACAGCGTCCTGACAGCACCCCAAAAAGCCCTTTTTAGGGCTAGTACATAAGTCTGCTTTTTTTTTTCCTGGACAGCATCCATTTTAGATTCATTCGGAAGCTGCAGTCTTAAGCCCCGTACACACGATCCGAATATCGTACGAAAAATGTTGTCCGAGGAAGAATCGTACGATAATCGGATCGTTAGTATAGAGCTTCGAGAGCCGATTATGACAGTTCATCCGATATTATTTTATCGGACATGCACGAAAATTTTCCTTGCACGATAACAAATCGTACGATTTTCGTTTAGTCAGTACAGTTGTCGTCTGAAAATACAATACAAATACATTACAACACATGACATCACTTCTGATTTTTTTTTTCTGTCATACGAGAATTTTCGTGACTTTAATAACCTTTTTAATTTTACTTGCGACTATTAAGCGAAAAAAGTCGTACGATCTGTCGTACGATATTCGGATCGTGTGTACGGGGCATTAGTGAGAGGAGGGACAGTGTAGCTGCTGCTGATTTAATAGGGAAATCTATAGCTAGGCCAGTTTATTCAGTGTCCACTCCAGTCCTGAAAGACTCATCTGATCTCTGCTGTAAGGACAGCGTCCTGACAGCACCCCAAAAAGCCCTTTTTAGGGCTAATACATCAGTCTGCTTTTTTTTTTTTCCTGGACAGCATCCATTTTAGATTCATTCGGAAGCTGCAGTCTTAGTGAGAGGAGGGACAGTGTAGCTGCTGCTGATTTAATAGGGAAATCTATAGCTAGGCCAGTTTATTCAGTGTCCACTCCAGTCCTGAAAGACTCATCTGATCTCTGCTGTAAGGACAGCGTCCTGACAGCACCCCAAAAAGCCCTTTTTAGGGCTAGTACATAAGTCTGCTTTTTTTTTTTTTTTCCTGGACAGCATCCATTTTAGATTCATTCGGAAGCTGCAGTCTTAGTGAGAGGAGGGACAGTGTAGCCGCTGCTGATTTAATAGGGAAATCTATAGCTAGGCCAGTTTATTCAGTGTCCACTCCAGTCCTGAAAGACTCATCTGATCTCTGCTGTAAGGACAGCGTCCTGACAGCACCCCAAAAAGCCCTTTTTAGGGCTAGTACATCAGTCTGCTTTTTTTTTTTCCTGGCACAGTAGCTTACATAAAAAAAAAAACAACAGTTTTGACTGCAGTATAATAGCAGTCAGTTGCCTGCCAGCATGTGTGTCAGGCCTACAGCGTCTACTCTGCCAACTTCTGCCAGTGCACAGTGCCACTCATAGCTGGTGTCACAGTAGCTTGCACGCATAGTACAACTAAACTAATCTAAAAAAAAAATGACAGGCAGAGGCAGGCCACCCCGCAGGGGCCGTCGTGGTCGTGGTGCTGTGATTCCCTTTGGCCCTAGAATAATGCCCAGTGTTCAGAGGCCACGTACCCTGAACTCGAAAAGTTCTGACGACATAGTTGACTGGCTAACACAGGACACCCAATCTAATACAGCTTCCGCTTGGAACCTTGACACACCATCCTCCTCCAGCTCAGCTTCGGGCACCTCTCAAGTTACCAATCGCCCACCTACTGCCACCACCAACACTAGCACCACAGCTGCTTCACTTGATCTGTCAGAGGAGTTATTTACACATGAGTTGGAAGAAATGAGTGATGCACAACCATTATTGCCAGAGGATGTAGATAAAAGGGATATGTCTCAGTCAGGCAGCATTACACACATGGACGTACGGTGTGATGATGATGATGTTGTACCCGCTGCTGCTTCTTTTGCTGAGTTGTCAGATACAAGTGAAGCGGTTGATGATGACGATGTGGATGTCACGTGGGTGCCCGCTCGAAGAGAAGAAGAACAGGGGGAAAGTTCAGATGGGGAGACACAGAGAGGAGGAGGAGACGAGTTGGAAGCAGGGGTAGGTTGTCGCAAGGAGCTAGTGGCACAGTCAGACAGCATGTAGCGGCACCCGGGGTCAGCCAGACAGCACGCCAATCAATGCATGCTGTTGCCACCACCAGAATGCCGCCATTGCAAAGCTCAGCAGTGTGGCATTTTTTTTGTGTGTCTGCCTCTGATAACAGCGATGCCATTTGCAACCTGTGCCAAAAGAAACTGAGTCGTGGGAAATCCAACACCCACCTAGGTACAACTGCTTTGAGAAGACACATGATCGCACATCACAAACGCCTATGGGATCAACACATGATGACGAGTACAAGCAGCACACAAGCTCAAAGCCACCATCCTCCTCCTGGTCCAGCATCTTCAGCCACGTCAACCACTGCTGTCCTCCTTGCCCCCTCTCAACCATCCGCCACTCCGTCTCTCGCCTTGAGCAGTTCCTGCTCATCTGCCCACAGTCAGGTGTCTGTCAAGGACATGTTTGAGCGTAAGAAGCCAATGTCACAGAGTCACCCCCTTGCCCGGCGTCTGACAGCTGGCTTGTCGGAACTCTTAGCCCGCCATCTTTTACCATACAAGCTGGTGGAGTCTGAGGCCTTCAAAAAATTTGTAGCTATTGGGACACCGCAGTGGAAAGTACCCGGCCGAAATTTATTTTCACAAAAGGCAATCCCCAACCTGTACTCTATTGTGCAAAAGGAAGTCATGGCATGTCTGGCACACAGTGTTGGGGCAAGGGTCCATCTGACCACTGATAAGCACGGTCAGGGCAGGTATATCACCTACACTGCGCATTGGGTAAACCTGCTGACGGCTGCCAAGCATGTAATGCGTGGCTCTGCAGAGGAGTTGGTGGTGACACCGCCACGACTTGCAGGCAGGCCTGCTGCCACCTCCTCTACTCCTCCTACTCCATCCTCTTCGATAACCTTCTTGGCTGAGTCCTCTTCTGCTGCTGCGTCTTGCTCCACATCAACTGCACCCTCCCAGCTCCCCTGGGGCTATTCCACATCCCGGATACGACAGTGTCACGCCGTCTTGGGGTTGACTTGCCTGAAAGCAGAGAGTCACACCGGACCAGCACTCCTGTCCGCCCTGAACGCACAGGTGGATCAGTGGCTGACTCCGCAACAACTGGAGATCGGCAAAGTGGTGTGTGACAATGGAAGCAATTTGTTGGCATTGAATTTGGGCAAGTAGACACATGTGCCGTGCATGGCACATGTGTTGAATCTGATTGTACAACGCTTTGTGCATAAGTACCCAGACTTACAGGACGTCCTAAAGCAGGCCAGGAAGGTGTGTGGCCATTTCAGGCATTCCTACACGGCCATGGCACACTTTTCAGATATCCAACGGCGAAACAACATGCCAGTGAGGCACTTGATTTGCGACAGCCCGACACGTTGTAATTCAACACTCCTAATGTTCGACCGCCTGCTCCAACAAGAAAAAGCCGTCAACGAGTATTTGTATGACTGGGGTGCATCACTTGCTGGACCTGCGGAGTCTGAGGAAGAGGAGTCAGAGGAGGAATGTGACTTTGAGGAGGAGGAGGAAGACCAACCACAGCAGGCATCCCAGGGTGCTCGTTGTCACTTATCTGGTACCCGTGGTGTTGTACGTGGCTGGGGGGAAGAACAGACCTTCAGTGAGATCAGTGAGGTCGAGGAACGGGACATGAGTAGCTCGGCATCCAACCTTGTGCAAATGGGGTCTTTCATGCTGTCGTGCCTGTTGAGGGACCCTCATATAAAAAGGCTGAAGGAGAACGACCTATACAGGGTGGCCACACTACTAGACCCCCGGTATAAGCAGAAAGTGCCAGAAATGTTACTGAATTACCGGAAGTCCGAAAGGATGCAGCAGTTCCAAAATAAATTAAAAAGTATGCTTTACACAGTGTATAAGGGTGATGTCACAGCACAACAGGAATCTAACAGGGGAAGAGGTGAAAGTAATCCTCCTCCTACCATGACCACGCCGGCAAGGACAGGACGCTTTACAGACGTGTTGTTGATGGAGGACATGCAGAGCTTTTTAAGTCCTACTCATCGCCACAGCCCTTTGGGGTCCACCCTCAGAGAACGACTCGACCGACAGGTAGCAGACTACCTCGCCTTAACGGCAGATATCAACACTCTGAGGAGTGATGAACCCCTTGACTACTGGGTGTGCAGGCTTGACCTGTGGCCTGAGCTATCCCAATTTGCGATAGAACTTCTGGCCTGCCCCGCTTCAAGTGTCCTTTCAGAAAGGACCTTCAGTGCAGCAGGAGGTATTGTCACTGAGAAGAGAAGTCGCCTAGGTCAAAAAAGGCTAGCTTACCTCACCTTTATTAAGATGAATGAGGCATGGATCCCTAAGGGACTGACAGTGGGCGATACATTTGACTAAAAAAGGCCTGATGAGATGAGCTGCCTTGGGCTAAAAATGGTCCACACGCTGCTGTATTTTATCTCTGCATGCCGAATGACTTGCGTGACTTATCCGCCACCAACTAGGGTTCAAGACGCAATGTTTTAGGGCACTTTCTGCCTGGAAAACATAAATTTTTCTGGCCGCTGCTACTGCAACGGCTGCAACAATACCAAATTTTTCAGGCATGTGTACATGCCTAATTTTTCTGGCCTCTGGTGCTGCACTGTGGCTGCAAAAACAAAACAAAAAAAAAAGCATATACATGTGTCAATTCCCCTTCGTGATCGTTACCTTGTTGTGGTGAAGGGGCTTGCATATCAAAATGAAGCAACCACCTCTATGAGTGTGTTGGCAATGGCAATGTTGGCACACCCCAGATGATAAGGTCGTTGCTTCATTGTGAACAGACCAAAAGCGATCGGCTGGATAATTTTGCATAGAAAAAACATGAATTTTCTTTGTGATCATCTAAGGTGATCATTAAAGCCTTGCGGCTGTGCAAATGAACTATTTGCGGTGCGTTAAACGGGGAGTTTGGTCTGTCAGAGTTTGGTCTGTCACTGTGAAGCGGGCATTACCCTTACACTACCTGATCGATACAACATCATACCTGATGTTTTAAAGCACGTTATTCCAAACAATTTAGGAATGTTAGGTGATTTATGCCCTTTATGGATTAAAACCCGACTCTGCGTCAACTACGTAATTTTCCATGGGAGTTTTGCCATGGATCCCCCTCCGGCATGCCACAGTCCAGGTGTTAGTCCCCTTGAAACAACTTTTCCATCACTATTGTGGCCAGAAAGAGTCCCTGTGGATTTTAAAATTTGCCTGCCTATTGAAGCCTATGGCGGTTCGCCCGGTTCACCCGTTCGCGAACATTTGCGGAAATTTGCGTTCGCCATTCGCGAACGGAAAATTTTATGTTCGTGACATCACTATAGAACATTACTCAGAACCCCAAAACATTATATATATTGTTTAACCACTTGCCTAGAGGGCACTTTCACCCCCTTCCTGCCCAAGCTATTTTTCAGCTTTCAGCGCTGTCACACTTTGAATGACAATTGTGCGGTCGTGCGACGCTGTACCCAAACAAAATTTGCGTCCTTTTTTTCCCACAAATAGAGCTTTGTTTTGGTAGTATTTGATCACCTCTGCGATTTTTATTTTTTGGGCTATAAACAAAAGAAGAGTGACAAGTTTGAAAAAAAACACTATTTTTTACTTTTTGCAATAATAAATATCCATTTTTTTCCTCAGTTTAGGCCAATATCTATTCTTCTACATATTTTTGGTAAAAAAATCGCAATAAGCGTATATTGATTGGTTTGCACAAAAGTTATAGCGTCTACAAAATAGGGGCTTTTACACTGGAGAAACAGCAGCCGCTGTTTAGGGACGGTTTGCAGGCGCTAATTTTAGCACAATAGCGCCTGCAAACCGCCCCAGTGTGAAAGGGGCCTTAGTGATTCTTACTGTGGGGGTAGGGCACTGACTGGGGGAGGTGACCGATGGTTGTCTCTATGTACAAGGGACACACCATCGGTCGCCTCTCTCTGACAGGACGTGGATCTGTGTGTTTACACACACAGATCCACGGTCCTGCTCGGTTACTGGGCAATCGCGGGTGCCCGGCGGCCATCGCGGCCAAGTGACAAGCGGTTAAGCAGACACCTTAGGGAATAAAAAGGTGGTCGTTGCAACTTTTTGTGTTACATGTGTAGCGGCCTCACCCCCTCTGTTTGGTCTAGGGGTATGTTGTAGTTGAGGGTGAGATGCGCTACGGCCCATGTCCTCCCCATTGCAGCGGGTGAGGTGAAGGCCAGTACCAGTTATTCTTCTCGGGCCTGTGTGTTTCTATTCACAACCAAGTCTTGCTGTGCTGACACTCCCCTTCACTCCCATTAACCAGAGTTCCACACACCGATAAGGATCCAACACTTGTTTTATTGTAACACACAATAAACAGTTCTTAGTCAGCCAACTGGTTGAGATCCATAAACAGTTCAATACGGTGGGGTGAGCAGGTCAAGGCACTGTCCTAATGATAAAACTAAACCACTGTGGTTTCACCAGCGGTTGCTATAGCCATTGGCTAGAGAGAGGAACTTGAAACTTGTGAGTCTCTACCAGCGACTCTGAAGAACATGAATTGGAGTACCTTCGCTGCATTGTGGCCCCTATCAGGGGGAAGATGTCCCTCCAAGGGAGTTACCAGAGGCCCATCCGTCACCGGGTTGATGCTGCTCCGGACTCTTCAGACGGGTAACCTCTCCGGCCTCCTCACCTCAGACATGGGCCCCATCCACCTCAGGGTCCCTCGGACTCATCCGCCCTTGCGGAGCCCAGTCGAAGTCACTGGGCCCCAGGCCTCCGGTGTAGTACCTCACCTCAGGCTCAAGGTGCCTGGGATGGACGCCAACTCCGCTCCGACCAGGCCTAGGGCGCCTGGGACGGAACTCCGGATCGCCCGCACCCAGGCCTAAGGTGCCTGGGCACGTGCTTGAGAAAAAGACCTCGTGGCGAGGGCGTCTCTCCCCTTTATCTCCTCCCGCGACGCCACAGCAGGTTCTCCGCCCCCGCTGTACCACCGCCGGAACGGGACAAAAAGGACAGCACTGCGGCAGTGATTCTACCTCGACCTGTGGGAACACCGCCACCCCAGGCCAAGGAGAATAGTACACCTCCAAAGTCCTCCACGACTGAAAGTGGTCTAAATCCTCTATGATTTACACACACCTGGGTCATACTACCACCCAGGTGTATCCCCCTAAATTTAGACCCCCGCTACACATGGTATTTGTGCAGAAATTTTTCAAACGCGTTTTTTTTGGAAAGAAACTTTTTCATGAATAAAAAACAAAAACACTAAAGTTAGCCAGATTTCTTTGTATACTATGAAAGATGATGTTACGGCGAGTAAATAGATACCTAACATGTCACGCTTTAAAATTACCCACACTTGTGGAATGGTGCCAAACTTCAGTACTTAAAAATTTCCATGGGCGACACTTTAAATTTTTTTACAGGTTACATGTTTAGAGTTACAGAGGAGGTCTAGTGCTAGAATTATTGCTCTCGCTCTAACGTTTGCGGTGTATGTAACATGTGTGTGACTGGCTCTGATACTAGCCAGTGCCTCACCAGCCATTGACCTCACCGCACGTCCCTGTGCTATCGGCACCACCAAATACAACTCTAGAACTTTTTCTCTCCCATGTCATTACAAGAGAGAATAATGAATTGTCGGATATTTTATTTCAAATTTTTTCTTTTTACTTAAAAGAAAAAAAGTGTGGTCTTTCTCCCACCTCTCCCATACTCATTGCAGTGGGTGAATCAGCTTGCTTCCTTTGAATTGACTTTGTTATAGTGTGTCCATGCTTCATCAACAATTACAACACCAAAATTGTTTTCTGCATTGGTTTCAAACAGAGAAGAATTGTCCTGTGTAATGATCTGTGTGATCAGCATTTGCTCAGGTGACAGGAGGTTTGAGATCAAGCAGGCAGTAACCTTTGACTTTGCCAGATGTGCTTTTCAAATGCTTTTTTTAATTTTGTCAAACATCTTACTAATCTGCCTGACTGTTGGCCTTGTATTATACGTGCACATTTTCATGCTTTGCTATATATGTTATCAACAATAATGCCATATCATGTGCTGCTGTTGCCATCAATAGGCCCTATAACATGTGTTGATGCACCATAAAACAGACAAATCATGTCAACACACCTCATAAATGTGAACTAATGCCATTTAATACAATTGCTAACCTGTTTACATGTGCTGACGTCTTTTAAAAAGCATACTTTAAAAGATTAATGTGTAAATCAGTGGCGGTGCATCCATAGTGGGCGCAGGAGCGCCGCCCCCTCTCTCCCCTGCACCGTCACTTAAGTCAACAATACATACATTCATGCATTGCATCTGAATAACAGCAGTTGGTTAGTTTTTGGAAGTTTCTATCAGAGCCAGCGGCCGGCACCCTGGCGAGCACCGGCCATCTGAATAACAGCAGTTGGTTAGTTTTTGGAAGTTTCTATCAGAGCCAGCAGGTCTGATAGGCTTCCCAATTACAGCCTGTGGGCTGTAATCGGCTTCCAAATAGTTAACCAGGGGACGCACGGGCTGTGCGTTCCCTGGTTAACACTGACACGCGTCTCAGCCAATCAGGTTCACCGGGTCTGGTTACCGGTAACCTGATTGGCTGAAGCGACATCGAGGGTGGGAGAAGACATCGAGGACGGAAGAAGACATGAGGGAGCGGAGGGAGCATGGAGTAGGACGGCGCTGACCCGAGGAAGGTAAGTGCCGGGCTGGGGACAAACTGGCTGCATTTGGGGACAAACTGACTGCATTTGGGGACAAACCGGCTGCTGTATTTGGGGGGAAACTGGCTGCATTTGGGGACAAACTGGCTGCATTTGAGGGGAAACTGGCTGCATTTGAGGGGGCAACTGGTGGCGTTTGGGCACAGTGGCTGCGTTTAATGGGCACAGTGGCAGCAATTGATGTTTCTTTATTTTTTTTCAGTTTGTTTGCGCCCCCCCAAAAATTTGGAGCACCAGCCGCCACTGGTGTAATGGCCCTTTAACCATTTTGTTACACATGTTACATATCATCATGCATGCCAGAGTGAAAGCAGTACTTCTAGGCATATTTTTCATGGTTAATAAATCAATAAATACTATCTTACGCTCAGCTGTCAGAAAACAATGTGAACTGCTGCAATTCAAATGTCCCGAATACTAGGCCAACAAAAAATGAGAAAAAAATTTGGAGCAGTAAGTAATAGGCAGTAAATGAAAAAACAGTCTGGCCGCTGGTGTCACCCGACTCGCCGACACGTAATGACATCACACGCAGACTCTTTTCATTCACTGCCTATTACTTACTGCCTCAATGTAAGTTTAACTCTATCTTTTAACCACTTCAAGACCGAGCCTATTTCTGACACTTGTTGTTTACAAGTTAAAATCTGTATTTTTTGATAGAAAATTACTTAGAACCCCCAAACATTATATAAAAAATTTTAAGCAAAGACCCTAGATAATAACATGGTGGTCATTGCAATATTTTATGCCACACAGTATTTGTGCAGCGGTCTTTCAAGCGCATTTATTTTGGAAAAAATACACTTCACTGAATTTAAAGAAAACGAAACAGTAAAGTTAGCCAGAAGGCTGCAGGAGGGGGGTGGGTGGGACGTTCCTTCCTGCTGCTTGTGAAAACGGCGGAGCGGCTCATTAGCCACATCGGTTATTATCACTTGAAAGCCAGCTGCCAGCTCTAAAAAAACATACCCATCACCCTAACCACTTCAACAAAATGACGTACAGGTACATGATTTTGCGTGAAGTGGTTAATAAAGTTTTTCTAAACTGTATCATGCTATGAGGCTTCTCCCTATTTATACCTTATATATGCTTGTGTGGAGAGCGGCTCTTTGAATTCTAAGTGAGTTTTTTTCCAATCCATCATTGATAGTCCCATATCGTAAGTCCCTTGCCAAAAAAATAGTAAATTTGGGAGATGGAGTTTGTGTACGCTTGATCTTTGTAATTTGAGATCCACTTCATCCGGTAAGAGGCCTCCCTTTCAATATGCAGAGCACTTTTAGCATGGAGCACTTTGAAGTGGAAATTTCCTTAAGCACTGACCACTTTGTCACAATTTATTTCATATGGACTTTTCTTTGAAAAGATGTATTTTTTGATGGACTTTAATATTTATTTTGTTTGACATCACACATTAATTCATCAGATGTTTGGTACTGGTTCATTTTCACTTGCACTTTCCATATATGTTTCATAAGTTTTTTATTTATTTATAGGTGTTCACATGTATTTATTTGAATTTGCTGGTTTTGTACTGTTATATGTATATTTTCAGTATTGATGTATGTACAATTTGTTGTTTTTGAGTTTTAAAGGAACAGCGCACCAATTTTTTTATGGTTAAAATTAAACTGATGACTTCTAGGGGCTTTTAAAGCGTCACCTATGAAAAATTGAGGATACCAAAAGTTGTCGCCATTTCATGGGTGCATGCAATTTTAAGGCTTAACATGTTAGGTATCAATTTACTTGACTCAACCTCATCTTTTATATTTGGCAAAAAAATAGGTAATGTATTGTGGTTGTATGCCTTAAAATTCACTTTAGTGTATTTTTTTGTGAAATTTTGCACTTGATTAAACCTTGCGGTAATATTGTGTGTCATAAAAAATTGGAACTACCACTATTTTATTTTACAGGGTGTCTGCTTTCAGAAAATATATAAAAAAGGCAAAAAGGGCTCTGGCAGTGGAAGGGTTAAAGTGCCCATGAGCTCACACTATGGGCATTAAAATATTGACATATCCTTAAAGTGGTTGTAAACCCTTTATCTTTTTTTTTTTTTTTTTTACTAACCTGCAAGACAAAGCTATAATGAGCTAGTATGACTAGCATACTAGCTCATTATGTACCACTTACCTTCGATTGGGGCCCCCGAAGTCGTCCGTGTCCCTCCTCTAGCCGCATCCATCGCTGCGGCGATAGCCGGAATGTTACTTCCGGGTATCGCCGCTGCAGCCAATCACAGTGCCGCTCCGGCGCTGTGATTGGCCGGAGCGGCGAAGACGTGACTCCGCGCATGCGCGCGTGAGCTGTCGAATTCGGCTACGTCGTCGAATGTTGCGACCTAGCCGAATTTGTGAATGGGGTGACGTCAGCGTCGCCGCATTTACATACAAATATCTCCTTAACCGTGTAGGTTAAGGAGATATTTCATGCACCTACAGGTAAGCCTTAATCTAGGCTTACCTGTAGGTCTTTGTTTAAAAAGTGGGTTTACAACCACTTTAACATACAGTAAAAGCAATCACTGACTTTTCTAATGCTTGCACTTGGAAGTTATGCATTCTGAAAGATTCTAAAATATCACAACAGAGTTTCCAAAGTTTGGTTATAGTCAGTTTCTAACAGCTAGTTGTTTACATTAGAGGGCTGCCAAGATTCTGGTACAATGAAAGAAAACTCAGATTTCAGTTCTTCTTTTGTTAACTTTGAAAATAAATGTCTTTACAATACCTATAAATCACTTCCGCTATCACCATTTCCGTCAGCCTTGAAAGATAAGGAAGGTGCCCCCCATCCCTACAGTACCATTGCGCCCAGGGCAGCCACCCTTCCTGCCCACCCCCTGCCCCGGCCCTGCCTATAGTTACAGATGTGAATGAGAGCTTGTTTTTATTGCTTGTTTAGAATATGTATATACTTTAATATTCATAGTCTGGCACAGGTTCCCTTTAACCAGTTCATCTTTCACACCTGTAAAACCCTTATGGATCAGAGAAATGTTTACATTTTAGGTATGTAGCTATTGGTTAAGTAATAACATTGTCATTACTTATAA
Organism: Rana muscosa; assembly: GCA_029206835.1. Classification (NCBI taxonomy): domain Eukaryota; kingdom Metazoa; phylum Chordata; class Amphibia; order Anura; family Ranidae; genus Rana; species Rana muscosa. The sequence continues at coordinate 1,013,382,037 of CM055116.1, forward strand.
CAAAGTAGAACACAATTGTATTTTCTCAGTATAAACAAGGCTTTCTCTCTATTGTCTTAAAAAAACAAATATATTTTATTTTCTATGAAATCTATAGACAAGTTTGTATATATATATATATATATATAGTTTGACCAGTATTAGTTTTAGAAAAAAAGTGTTCCTGTGGATAAGAAGTGCACATTTTATTCTATAATTGGTGTGTAATGATGACACCAAAATGTTGTCTCTATTACAAAGCACAGAGAACTTATTTACAAGTGAAATAGCATTTTTTTCAACTGTGCACTTTAAAAAAATCCAATAATTTGTGGAACAAACAAAATTAAATATGAATGGTAAATAATATAGAAATAAAAAGTAGCAAAATAGGGGATGAAGAATTTAATTAGGGCTGATTAGAGTTAACTGAATATTAGGAATATTATTATTATTATTATATTATTATTATTATATTAGAACACTCACCAGATCCTTTTGACTTTGTGCCTCTCAGCTACAAAGTCTCAATAGGCTTGTGGATATTACCCTCCTGGGCTTCTACATGGATCAAGCAGCTTCTCTACTCCAGTTTATATCACAGTATATTCACTCCTCATTACTCATGCAAGGGGAACATAAGAGGGGTCCACATAGTGTAATACCGTTTATTAAAAGGATGCAATTAAAAACAATACGTTTGCACTCACATGTACAGATAATTAAAATCACTTTAAAGCCAGGAAGCACTGCTGCAACGTGCAGTGCACTGGCCTTATAAAACGTCACTGGATAGCCCCTCCAACGCGTTTCGCCTGCTAATCAGGCGTCTTCAGAAGAGGAGCTGCTTGATCCCCGTGGAGACCTGGGAAGGTAATATCCACAAGCCTATCAAGACTTTGTAACTGAGTATGGTGTCACATACCATTCACTGCAGGTCATATTGGTAAATTTTGTACACTACACCATTTTTGGAGTTTTTGACAGGACTCTAGGACAGTGCTGTGATTAAAGTAGGAATTGCAATATAAGGACCATTCTTTCAGGTTCTAGTTGAACAGCAGCAGTCTAAACATATACATATTAAAAACAACTTAAAGTTAAAGCGCTGTGGGAATAACATACATTTTTTTGATCAGTGCTTTACATCAACACCTGGTGAAGTATAAAATGCAAATTACAGAGACTATAGGAAATGCCAATATAATTTTTCCATAGGGTAAGTATAACAAATGCAGAGTTATAAGTATGCAAATAGTAAGAAAAACACAGGCAAACCAACTAAACATATTGAAAGAAAGATATGGTGTGAAGTTAACGGTGTTATTGCTTATTTAACCATTATCCCTCTTAATCCGCTGTTATAAGAAAATCGAAGAGCCAAACTATCCAAAAAAGACAGAAGCTGGTCTAATGAATGGCTTTTGTCGAAGGGAGATGCTGGAAAACCAGCATCTGATCAGCACTTGCAGCCAATGATTGCAAGTGCTGATAAGTATATTCTGGTGGGGGAGAGTCCCCCTGTCTGAATACAAAGACACAGCATGGAAATCGCCACACCAAAACCTCTTGTGTTGGTACGCCGATTTGTCAGTTTCTTTTTTCAGCCTGCTGGGTTGAATGAGAAAAAATAACTAGCAGTGTGTACCAGGCTTAAGTCTGGATTATACAGAAAAGGTTAGTAGAAGGGTATATGACATGCAGAGATCAAGAAAGTAAACAAAAAAAGCAATGGAAGATAGGAAGAACATGGGCGAAGAGCAAGCAGCGAAAGCAGATTCCACCTTGGGGAAGAGATTCCATCAAATATTATAATGCAGACCTAGAATTTTCGGACATGGCTCGTACATATTTATCTGTTTTGTGAAGTTCTGCCAAGGTCTCCAAGTTAACCCAAACTTCTCCTTTAAATTATGTAGGCTGGAAGAAAAATCTTCCATATAAAGAATTTTAGTTAATTTGGTATACCACTAGAATTTAGATGGTGGGGAGGTCTTTTACCACAGTAGGAGGCAGGGCTTTTTTGAGCTGGAACAAGGTGGAACTTTGTGCCATCAACCTTGGCTGCCTTGTACTCTGCTGCCCTGAGTCCTAACTCCGCAACTACCACATTTTTTTTTTTATAAAAAAAAAAATTGAACATAGTAATTATAAACCTAGGTAGACAGGTACTAGGCTACAGTGGTATGATAGAAACTTGCTATGGAGTGCATATGTCTTTCTGCCCTTATGCTGAGTTGTTAATTATGTGGCAATATTCTCCTTTAGCCAATAGGGGGAGAGCCAATTTACCTCAAGCCTGCAAACTTTAATGTGTAATGACTAGATGTAGTTCCAGGCGGTGGCCATCAAATAGAATGACTGTCTTTCTAAACTAAAAATCCCGACAGCCTGTATCCAACATGAAGAGCTTGGAGGGAAATATATGCACTTGGCGCTGTAGGGATCAGAGTTTCCAGACCTGTTGTAACAAGCCATTCAAGAGAGAGAGAGAGAACCTGGGAGAAGGTCTGAGATCACAGGGGTCAGAACTGCTACGGTGCACATAGTGTAGCTTCTGCTGTGAGACCAGTGCATCTGCCAGACCAGCTGAACTGTCAAAACTCTGCCACATTGGAATCAGTGCAAGAGCAGCCTCTCCACCATGAAACTGAACAGCCTCAATGAGGAGTTAGTGAGCAGGCCACTGGCCCATCTGCACTCTTCTTAACAGACAGGCCATCGAAGACAGGATACTGTCAGCATTCCCCTCACATTCTCATGCAGCCAGTTGTTGTTATGGCCAAGTTAAAGTTTCCCACAAATTCCAGGGTGCAGTCATACTACAGTTGCACCACACGCCTGTTCAAGCTGCATATTCCACTGTCTGCAGGATTTAAAGAGTGTCAATTAAAGGACCCTAACATTTCCTGGCAGAAGGTCGAACTTAGAGACTGCCCCATTACTACAGCTAACCGTTCCCTCCTTTTTTTCCCCCTTTTTTCACTCTTTTACATCATTTATGCTATTTATCACTGATTGTGGTCACCCAAACAGTCTAGGCCTTGCATCACCATCATTAGGACCTACAGACAGTATAACTCTGGTATTCTTAAATAATATCTGTACACTATATGTCTGACATTCTGGGTGGTATTGCTACTGTTTTTTCTGACTAGGGTTAAATAAGCCATTTATACCCCACTCTCTTTTTCTTCTGTTAACTATTTAGAGAGTTGTATTGTGTAGCCATAATCATAGGTGGTTTCCCTTTGCTCATAATCCATTTTTTGCCAAATAAAAATATAAAAGTTTATACTTGTTTGGGTTTTTGTGTTCCATCCAAGTCTTATTACTGAGCGTTAAGGAATTTTTTATGTTGCTTGTACTTTCTTCCATTAACCTGCTGTATCCGAAGATCTGAGGCCTGGTAAGGTCGTGGCAGAGGATAGAGGACCCATCTTAACCAACTGCTCTTTCGGGGGTAGCGGTACATCTATTGTGATAACAAAGTGATTGTAAACCCTCACCTAAAACAACCCATTAATTTTAAAATAGAAATGAAAGACAAATCATTTGTGTATAGATATCGTATGGTCAGTTTTAAATAGGAAAGCAGGGGGGCTGGCAGGAACACCAGGGATTTCACACCAAGGAAGCAATACAAACAGAACAGGATATTTTTTCATACAAGCACATGGTACAGCAGGCACATATTAGGAATATGAAATGATCGGTTTACATACCCTTTAATATTAAAGGACACGTATTATATAGAGTTAAATATTTCAAAATCATATGAATGCTATGACAACAGGTAATTTTATTATAAAATTCAACAAGTAATATATTTAACAACATGTAGGTTTAATTTCAAGTTGATTTTTAAATAGGATGTATTATGTTTACAGGTAATTGTAATATGCAGTTTCTATGATGTGATAAATTTGTTTTCCTAAATGATTTTTATAAATACATCAAACTGAATGTTGTAATAAGATCAAGGCCATGCAGCACTTCATATGTATGTGCAATAATAAAGCTAAATAGTAAAGTGTTTTTATTAGGTAAAGAAAAAACTATAAAGCAAATACTGGGTCATCATAGTGTGTATTTTACATTTAGATGAAATTTTAAATAATACGTCCTGGGATCAGTTTCTGAATAGCAAATATGTTCTGAATGTCCTATATACTTTCCTCTCCCTCGGTTTGGGTGTTAGTGTGCCATCCTGTGAGGACTAGGACTGGACTAGCACTAGAACTAGAACTAGGGCTGCATGGCTTCCTAAATGACAGTGTATGGGGTGAGAAAACAGCAGGGAGACATGGGGCCTAAAGAATATGGTTGGAACATTAAGAATGTATATGAACATGGAAGGAGAGCTGGACTGTGTGAAGGTGGAGAGAATGTATTCAGTAGTAAATTGGAGGGATTCAAGGGGGAAAAGAGGAGTAAGGAGTAAGGAAAGGGCAGAATGACATTATCAAAGTGATGCTTTTCTTTCAAATCCTTGAAGATTAGTTATTGTGCTGTGGGCAGGATTATGATTAATTGTATACTCAAATGGGGACATGATGGCATCCCAAAAACATCAGATTATGAGCAGCAAGAAGGATTTCTTCAGGTGGCATAGTGCAACAGCTGGTTGAAAAGCCAAAACCCTAGGTATGTAGGTACATAGGTTTATGCTGTTTACACACGATCGGACATTCCGAATTTCCGACAACAAAACCGTGGATTTTTTTCCGACAGATGTTGGCTCAAACTTGACTTGCATACACACGGTCACAAAAATGTTGCTCGGAAATTCCAAACATCAAGAACGCGGTGACGTACAACACTACAACGAGCCGAGAAAAATTAAGCCCAATGATTCCGAGCATGCGTCAAATTGATTCTGAGCATGTGTAAGATTTTTGTGCGTCAGAATTGGATACACACGGTCAGAATTTCCGACAAGAACTTTTGTTGTCGGAAAAATTGAGAACCAGCTCTCAATCATTTGTTGTTGGAAATTACCGACAGCAAATTTCCGATGGAGCCTACACACGGTCGGAATATCCGACCAAAAGCTCACATCGAACATTTTTTGTTGGAAATTCCAATCGTGTGCACGCAGCATTAGAGTTCTAAAAGTATAGGTTCATTTTTTAACCTGTTATGTTTATGTCTGGTAGGACACACCTGTGTGAACAGGAGGATACAAAGGGTGTATTTACAATAGGTTCCTCACACTGGCTGTGGATGGTGATAGCTATTTTGAAATGCTTGTAATGATGTGACTGATAATAAAATCTCATCTTTAGTTAAAGAAAAAAAAAAGGTTGGGTTGCCTGGAGTTTAGCAATAAGCAAGTTAGTGGAATTAACCACTTCAATACAGGGCTTTTTGTACCTATTCAATACCGGGCCTATTCTAGCACTTCTCTCCTACATGTACAAATCATCATTCTTTTGCTAGAAAATTACTCAGAACCCCCAAACATTATATATGTTTTTTTAGCAGACACCCTAGGAAATAAAATGACGGTCATTGCAACTTTTTTTTCTTGCACGATATTTGCGCAATCATTTTTCAAACGCCCTTTTTAAAAAAAAAAATGGTTTCATGAATTAAAAAATAACAAAACAGTAAAGTCAGCCCAATTTTTTGGGAAAATATGAAAGATGATGTTACGCCGAGTAAATAGATACCTAACATGTGACGCTTTAAAATTGCGCACACTCATGGAATGGCGCCAAACTTCGGTACTTAAAAATCTCCATAGGCGACTCTTTAATTTTTTTTACAGGTTACCAGGTTAGAATTACAGAGGAGGTCTAGTGCTAGAATTGTTGCACGCGCTCTAACGCACGCGGCGATACCTCACATGTGTGGTTTGAACGGAGTTTACATATGTGGGCGACTTACGTGTGCATTCGCTTCTGATCACGAGCTACCGGGGACAGGGGCGTTTTAATTTATTTATTTATTTTTTTATTTTTTTACAATTATTTTACTTTCTTTTTTTTTGATCACTTTTATTCCTATTACAAGGAATGTAAACAACCCTTGTAATAGGAATGTGTGTGACAGGTCCTCTTTATTGAGAGATGCGGGGTCAATAAGACCCCACATCTCTCCTCCAGGCTGGAAAGCATGAGATCAGTGATCGTTCTTATGGTGCACAGAATCGCCGGCACTTTAAAAGGATATCTGAATGATGCCTCTAGCTGCAGGCATCATTCAGATATCCCCCTACAAAGCCCTACAAAGCCGAGGATGGGAGATCCCACCTGTGGACGTCATTTGACTATGGCTGGGTAGGGAAGTGGTTAATCTCTGAACTGTTTAGACCAAGTGCTAATAGACAAATTGATAGAGCATAATATTTGTCAATTTAAAATAAAACAGTTTTTTTTTTTACATTATTGTTAAAACTGTGCTTGCTGTCTGTAACATTCCTTATGTTACAAAGACTCTTGAAATCAGAATTCCTTAAACCGTATCTAAAGCCCATATTTTGTGTCATTTTTTTTCTATTCTTACGATAAAATTACTTTAGAAAAATTCTTCCCTTTTTATTAAATAATGAAAAACATTTATAATTGTTACATTGTTATTTACTTTTATGTTATTACCATTGTTAAGACCTCACCATGCAATCTGTTCCCACCCATGAATTTCTGTAACTAACAAAAAAACGAATTGCTCTTCCTTGCAACCATAACAGTATTCAGTTTGTAGATATGATTTTCTACCAGGGCTGGGTTTAACCTATCCGATCTGGGGGTGCAATAAAAAAAAAAGTCAGTGGGAAAAATGTCAACACTATGTATGAGTCATTGACAGTTTGTCATACTGTGTGACAAAAATACAGGGAACCAGTATTCCCTCTTTACTCGGTGTGCAACAACCCGGAAGTAACATCTGACTGGTAGAGCAGAGATGGTGCAGGAGCTAGTATGGATTAAGCTGTCATTAGGTTGGGATGATTAAACAGAACCTGTGCTCCCTTATATCAGGTTTCTCTATCAGAGTCCCACTTTACATTCGGAATCCTCATCAGGGTCTCCCCTTACATCAAGTGTCCCTCCCTGTCAGAATTCCCCATTACAACAATTATCTTCAACAGAGTGCCACCTTACATCAACTGCACCCATCAGAGTGCCCCCTCACATCAAATGTCCCCATCAGATTTCTCTCCTTAAATCATTTGTCCCCATCAGACTGGCTCATCATGGATCAGTGGATTCACTCTCAGAGACCGGGAAGCGGAACTAAAATTTAGGGGGCACGGCCCACCACAGCACACACCTAGATCCGGGCCCCAGGAGCATAGAGATGAAGGCACTAACTTTTTCTAAACTCTTCTGTCTTGACATACAAATATGCAGTCTACAAAAGCAAAAATTAACTGTAAAAAAGTCAAACTTTCACTATATGTTTAAATTGTGTGTATTATCAAAAAAGCAAATAATCATATAACTTCACTGTATGTACAGATTCTTCAAGTATATGTAAGTATCAAGTATATGTAAGGATTGACCATAAGTTCTCAATGGGATTAAGGTCTGAGGAATTTCCTGGCCATGGACCCAAAATTTTGATGTTTTATTCCCCAAGCCACTTAGTTATCACTTTTGCCTTATGGTAAGGTGCTCCGTCATGCTGGAAAAGGCATTGTGCGTCACCAAACTGTTCTTGGAGGATGTTTTTGTACCATTCTTTATTCATGGCGTGTTCTTAGGTAAAATTGTGAGTGAGCACACCCCCCTGGCTGAGAAGCACCCCCCCACATGAATGGTCTCAGGATGCTTTACTGTTTACACAAGACTGTAGCGTTTACCTTTTCCCTGTACCTTTTGCAGAACATCAGTCTGTCCCTGATGTTTTTCCTGGAGAGAAGTGGCTTCTTTGCTGTCCTTCTTGATACCATGCTATACTCCAAAAGTATTCTCCTGACTATGCATGCAGATGCACTCTCACTGATGCCATTCCTGAGCAAGCTCTGCACTGGTGGTGCCCCGATCTCGTAGCCTCCAGGACAGGAGGCTTTCCAGTGGACAATCAAACAAGAATCAGCTCTGTGGGAGGGAGGGGTTTGCCTGAGAAATGTATGTTCTCTTCCTGTATTGTTGCTTCTGTTAAGACAGTGATCCGACTTCTGAGGCGACTTCCATTGAAATCAATGGGTACAAGTTGCCTACAAGTCGTCTAGAAGTCGGATTGAAGTAGTACAGGAACCTTTTCTGAAGTCGGAGCGACTGCAGTAGTGTGCATTAAGACGGCTCTATTCACTTACATTGATTTTCTCATGCAACGCGACTTGAGGCGACTAGGGGCGACTTTAAGTCGGATCCAAAGTCTTCCCTGTGTGAATGGGCTCTTACAGTAACAGCTGCTAGAAAATAATGATAAAACATTAATATAACAACATATATGTAATTTAGTTTTCTCTGCAAATGAATTGTTGCAGTTTATTCTCAGTAGGTTAAAGAGGACCTAGCATCACATATATTTTTCATTAGAAGTGTGGGCACGTGTGTGTTAAGCCCCATACACACGGTTGGACTTCCATCTGACTTTTCCGTGGTTTTTTGTCCGAACGGAGTTGGTCGGGAACACCCATAGCATACACACACTCTGACTTTTCTGGAAACTTTCCCAAAACTTTTTGCAACATCACGTGGTTTTTCTGCTCTTTTCTGCTCTTTACCGCCACCCTTTGGTCAACTTCTGCTATTGTTGGTTGATTTTAACATTAGTTGTTTTGTCCATCAGACAAAAGTCCGAAGGTTTTCTGTACACACGGTCAGACTTTGCTCCATCGGACTTTTGTTGGGCAAAAGTTTGTCCGTTTGCAGACAGAACTTTTGTCCGATGAAAACAAGAAAAAAGCAAAAAAAGTTTGTCCGATGGAGCGTACACACGGTCGGATTGTTGGTCCAACTTGCTCAAAATGAAGTTTGTTGGCCAAAAGCCTGAGCGTGTGTACGAGGCTTACAGTAAGTGTAAAGCTGGATATACATAGATTGAAATTCACCCAGTTCAGCAGGAACAGGACACATTTTGATTCATCTATGGCCATTCCTGTTCATGAGAAATCAATCTAGTGATTGACGTTCATGAATGGTACTGCTAAAAAATTTCCATTCGATCAGTGCTTGCAGACAAATGGCTGCAGTGCTGATCGGTGTATTCTGATGGAGGGGGAGTCCCATCATCAGAATACAATGACATAGCAAAGAGGATTTCTCCATCCATGTCGAACGTGTGAATGGGGGAATTGGGTCAGTTTTTTTCATTCAACACACTGACTAAATGAGAAAAACGAACGCATGGCGAGCTTTACACTTGTTCACACTGGACCGCACTTGAGCTGGTGGTTGTGGGAATCACAGCTGTTCCCGCACCCACAAGCAAATCACACTGCTCTGTAGAGACATGCTGGGGGTGCCATTTCTTTTTTAATGGCACCCACAGGCATCTCAACCCGCAGTGCTTTTGCAGGTGTGAGAACCGCAGGGAAATCGCAAGGTGAAAAAGCATAACGGTGCCTGGTGAAAGCGCCTTTTTTTGTGGGACATACAGGCATGGCAGCCCAATTATTTGCAAATGTGCACAGGTGTGAACCAGGAGTTACAGTGGTGTCTGTGCAGTTCTTGGCTGACCTCCAAAATGTCTGCCAGAAACAAGCCACTTGCTGCAGCCTCACTCCTTGCTACCAAATTACAATGTGAAGTCTGTGTGATCACAAATTGAAGAATAGCATCCTCCTGCCTGAAGCATGCTAAATATATCATCTTAACCTAGGCAAAGTCGCTTAACTAGAGCTTAAAACTTTGAAAAGGCTAAAACAACCATACAGTACGTATCTGGATTGTGGAGAGTATTTAGCAATGTACAGTAGATTACAAAGGTTTTTTTTTTCTAATTTTTCCTCAGGTGATAGAAACATCATAACTATGGTATTAGAAAGGCACACACAAAAGATTAAAGCAGCCCATAGATGAGTCAGTTTTTTTTCATTCAACCAGTGGGTTGAACGAAAAGGAAAACTGAATCGATTCCCCCATCACAATGAATTCCTGATGAGCTATTGTATCTTGACAGTGGGGAGACTTCCCCACCATCAAAATGCAATGATCAGCATTGCAGTCTATAGTATAGCTTACAATGCTGATGAAGCAGGGAAAACCCTGCACAGAAGTAGGTTGACTTCTACACAGCCACATTACCCATACATGGATCGAAATTCATCTGGTACCTGCTGAACTGGACACATTTTGATCCAGTTATGACCGGCTTTAGACAGATAGACAAGAGAATGTGTAAAATCCATATTTGGAAGCCCTATGGAGAATTATGGAAAAGCTTTAGCCTGTATAAATAAAATAGAAGGCTACTGAATATACTGCAAGAATGCACTCTCCTGGTGTACAGACAACCACTAAAACCAAATACATTATTTTAAACTCTCTTGTGACTTCATAGAATGTGCACATCTCCCCTATTGCTGAAAAGGTATGACATTTGCTTGTATACCTATAGACAAAACAGATCAGATGTGTAATTTTTAAGTAAACTCCGCGACAAAAAAATATATTAGATAATAAGTATAAAAACACCCAGGTCAAATAAATTGACCTCAAAACTAAACTAAAGCTGCTCCCCTGAGAAGTGAATAACTCCCAGTGATGTGTAGAAAAAATATATAGGGGGTGCTAATAAGTGCAAGTGAAAAACCAATAGTGATGAATTAGTTGTGCATGTACCAATACCTCAATTTATATAAATGCAATATTGAATACTTTATATAAGTGTCCCAATATATTATATAAACAAAAGTTCAACAGAAAAAATGTCCAAAGTTTGCTGCTGAAAAAGAAATCCTCAAGTTTTCATGTGACTCCAATACTCAGTGCTGACAACTCAGTGCTGACAACCAAAAACTTGAAGTGATGTGGATTGTGCTCCTTCACCAAGGAAAAACATACACCCAAAGTGCTGTAGTAAATCCTGCTTACCAGAAGTAGTTGACCACTTTAACTAAAAAGTAGGTCAAAATCGCTTGTACAGGGTAGTGCCTGTTCACATGGATTGGACCTGGAAAAAATCCTTCCTCCTCATAATGCCATGACCGGAAAATGAAGATGGAAACATTCCATAGTGTAAAACCATTTTTTAATTCGTAAAAAAAACATAAAAAGAGCCAAATGGCTACTCACATTCACAAGTGCCTATTCCCGGCACTGGGGCTGCAGGCTCTCAGAGGAATTGAAAGGGGAAAGTCCGCTACGATCAGTCCACTTCCATGGACGGCGTGCGTTCCACCTCCCTCCTTCCGCTAGCCACACAGGCCGGATGTGGGCGTAAAAACACGTGACCAGATACCGCCTCGACGTACGTTTCGTAGGATACTACGTCATCAGGAAGCGCTTCCATCTTAATTTTCCGGTCATGGCATTATGAGGAGGAAGGATTTTTTCCAGGTCCAATCCATGTGAACAGACACTACCCTGTACAAGCGATTTTGACCTACTTTTTAGTTTAAGTGGTCAACTACTTCTGGTAAGCAGGATTTACTACAGCACTTTGAGTGTATGTTTTTCCTTGGTGAAGGAGCACAATCCACATCACTTCAAGTTTTTGGTTGTCAGCACTGAGTTGTCAGCACTGAGTATTGGAGTCACATGAAAACTTGAGGATTTCTTTTTCAGCAGCAAACTTTGGACATTTTTTCTGTTGAACTTTTGTTTATATAATATATTGGGACACTTATATACAGTATTCAATATTGCATTTATATAAATTGAGGTATTGGTACATGCACAACTAATTCATCACTATTGGTTTTTCACTTGCACTTATTAGCGCCCCCTATATATTTTTTCTACACAAAACAGATCAGATACCTAGTACATGTAGCGCTAACCCCAGTTAAGAGAGCCGCTGGTTTTGTTTTGGGCCCTGTAGTGCACCGCTGTCAACCCCTGGCAATCGGCTCTACCCTCCCGTGGCACAGCTAGTAAGAGGAGATAGGACCGCGTGACCGCAACTCTAGGTGACGCAGTCCTATGGCAAACACACACAGTGATATACTTTAAAACTTCTATTAAAGTAAGTGAAACTGACACCAATGTACTTGACCCAGATATTTTACTGAGGCTAATGGGCAAGTAATAAACAACAGTATAACAAGTTGCAGATCCCTGCAATAAACAGTAATAAAGATAAACAGAGTAATCAGAATAATAAAGTATTGCTATGCAACTGTAGCGCTGCCCTTTTTCAGCTACTTCCCCTCATGGGTAGACTAACACCCAGCAATGTCTACCTATGCAGTCAGGCCTGACTGATCTAAATGGAAGCTCAGTGAAACAATATTCGCTAGCAATCTTTCGGTGGTGCACTTGAAGAACAACTTTGTAATCCCAACGAATAGTAAAGATAAAGTATCTGTCTTTAAACAGCTCTCACCACCCGGACAAGTCCAAGTCCGTTTCCTCCGCCGATTCGTCTAGGAACAGGAATCCACCGACATCCAAGTCTTCAATCCTTCTGGTGTACTGCAGCAAGGAGGAGAAGATGTCTCTAAGGCTCTGCTAGGCTGGCAGAGGGGCTCTTTGGAAAAGAGCACAAGGCCCAGGCTTCAGGCCTTGTGCATACAGCAGTTCAGCACAGAGATCCTCTTGCTAGGAGAGGGGGTGTCCAAAAGAGGCAGAACAAACTCCACCTCCCCTTTATAAAGTCTGCCCCAGCAGTCTCTGTTCCGGAGCAATGCACCCTGGGTGCTGCAAGATTTACTGGGAGATGTAGTCTCTCTGTATTAAAGGGGAATACCCCGCTACATACACATTACTAAAAAAAAGTCTAACTTAAGGACCCTATGGGGTTGATTTACTAAATGCAAATAGGCTGTTCCCTTTGCAAGGGAAGTTGCACATTCAAAGGGAAGTTTCCCTTGAGCAGTGATGGCGAACCTTGGCACCCCAGATGTTTTGGAACTACATTTCCCATGATGCTCAACTATACTGCAGAGGGCATGAGCATCATGGGAAATGTAGTTCCAAAACATCTGGGGTGCCAAGGTTCGCCATCACTGCCCTAGAGCTTAGTCAGTGTTATGAGCTTTCACTTTGCAAGAAAAATAAAAAAACTGCATATTTGCTTGCACATGATTGGATGAAGGAAGTCAGCAGCGCTCCACCTCATTCGCTATGCTCTGGGGAAAAAATCATTGCATCATGTAGTTTTGCTGCAAAGTAAACTGGTTATTTGCCTTTAGTAAATCAACCCCATGTGAGATAAAGTATAAGATTTTGCTAGTGGATGAACTTGTACAGGTTTGAGATCAGTCAAGGGAATAAATATGTTCCCGTTTCAACACCTTAAAGCAGCTCTGCCCAAAGCATTGTAGACCTAACTGTAAAGAAGTGATGGGGAGCTTTAAAATGCAACCAGACTTAAAAGAGTAGAAATCCAAGCTGATTCAGAAATAAAAAAAAAACTACAGTGAGGTCTGAATAATGACACACATTTCACTTTATATGTGTCAATATGAATGTTATTCACAAAATCCTGATATAGATCTGGGACTGAAGATCTTCAACTTAGCAACCGCACATAAAATAACACTGATATAACATTATTAGGCCTGTATAAAAAACTCATCATCTTGAATATCGTCTTAATATCTATACAGAAAATTCCGATAAACAACCTAGCTAACACAAGGCACTGTATATATATATCCAACCTTACTTACCACCACCTCTAGTATTGGTGAAATGCTTGGTATAGCATAAATCCAGTAAAAGCTGATCTTTAGAATGCTTTGTAGCGATACCTCCAACTAAGAAGGCCGCAAATTTAGTTTAGGCCCTGATGGCAGCTCCGCCAACCCCCGGCAATAGGCTCTACCCCCTACTGGCACAGCTAGTATTGACAGTCAATTGTATATCTTATACTTTATGAATAACTGAGCATTGAGGCAATACTAACTTTAAATAAGTATAAGGTTTTACTTAAGCTCTTGGTAAGAAAGATATAACAGTAATCACAGTTTACAGAATAATCAATGGTAATGCAGAGCCCTGCAACGCTAACACACTAAAGAGCTGACATGCAACAAGTGCGCCACACGGGCGACCGTTAGTTAGGTGCCCTATGGCGCAGTAACCCAAAACACATTAGAAACCCCACCAGGCCTGGTTTCTGAGATCTATAACTTAGTTCTTTTTCTTCACCGGCAGATCTTTAACGGTGGTGCACATTAATAGGGTACAAACTTTGTAATCCAATGGGGTAGGTAAAGATGGAGTAGAACTTGACTATGCGAACGGTAGATTTAGTTCTAACAAGGGGAACCTTCAATAAGAACACTAAGAACAACTCATAGGCCACGGCAGTCTATAGGCCTAGATGCAGTAACAGTATATCGGTTGGGCATATGCCCTCTCACCCGCCCGGACTACGGTCCCAGTCCGGGAACTTCCACCTGTTGTGTCCACACACACACACACTCCGTCTCTTCAGCGATCGGGTCCCCGATCCAACAAGGCTGTAATCGAGCAAAGTCAGATGCCACCCAGGCTCGCAGAGGGGTGGAAGGCTCTTTGGTGCTGCGCAAGGCCTCAGGCTTCAGGCCCTGCACTCCGACACGTCCGCACAGGAGGATCAGTCTCTGAAGTCTCGTGTCCCAAAGAGGCCGAGCCCAGCCTCGCCTCCTCCTTTTATAACCCCTCCCATGAGTCTCTGCGGCGGAACATTGCCGAATGGGGCTCTGGGTAATGTAGTCTCTCTGCATTAAAGGGGAACACCCCGCTACACACTCCCCCCACTTGAACTCTTTGGTCCCCAAAGATAAACCTCAACAAAGATTATGTACAACTCTAGACAATTCTACAAACAATGTTGGCATAGGGAATTCCCACCAAAACTGAGGAATAGAATTCCCTTGCCCACAGGTCACATTATCATAGGTGGCCTGCCTAGCTGTGCCAGAGAGTGAGCTGGGGTTGCCCTCCACTAAAAGGACAGTGGAGGGATCCGGATTTTCAGCATTCCTCCTAGGGGTAACTACAGAATCCTCTGAGCTATTCCCCATTTGTGGGTAGGTCAGCTTCTTAGGAGGCCGGATGACTCTCCGAGCCCTTTGCTCTCTTGGGACTTCTGGCTCTGGTGCCACAGGCTCCTCTTCCTCTGAGTAACCATCATGGGCATCTTCCCAGTAATCCGCTGAAGGACTAGAGGGGATGAACTCTGTGGCTTCTGGGTTCAGTGTTTCATCTGTGGTGTCCTCAGTGGTTGGAAGGTCTATGGTAGAAGTTCCTGGAGTTGGGGAAGGCCACAGCCAATTTAGTTCTCCATCCTCATTTTCACTAAGTTGAGAGGCCTCTCCATCTTCATCTCGGGAAGCCTGCGACCGAGTGTTTGGCCTAGGAGTATCCAGGATAGAGGCCGGTTCAGGTGAATCTCCCACGGGAGGTATTCTAACTGCCTCAGCAAGAGGGAGCAGGTGGTTTCGATGCCACGTCTTCAGAGGGCCCACCTTTCCTTCCGGCTTCAACTTGTAGACAGGCAGGCCCGGCAACTTCCTACAGATGACATAAGGTTCAGATCTCCATCTATCTGCAAGTTTGTGCTCCCCAGGGACCCCCAGATTGCGTAACAGTACTCGGTCCCCGGGCTGTAGGTCTTGCACCCGGACCTTCAAGTCAAAGTTTCTTTTGTTTCGAGCTCCCCTTTGATCTGAGGCCGCTTGAGCTTGTTCATAGGCTACTTTCAGGCTGTGTCTGAGCCTGTCCACATATCCTTTGTGGGATGTGGCTGAGGGATGGTCCAGAGAGGTGCCAAAGGCCAAGTCCACAGGTAGTCTTGCTTCTCTCCCAAACATGAGTCGATATGGGGAGTAGCCTGTAGCATCACTGATGGTGCAGTTGTAAGCATGTACTAGGGCTGCTATGTGTTTGCTCCAATGTTGCTTTTTCTCACTTTCCAGAGTCCCCAACATGTTGAGCAAGGTTTGGTTAAACCTCTCCGGCTGAACATCCCCTTGTGGGTGGTAAGGTGTAGTTCGAGTCTTCTTGATTCCCAACGAATCTAGGAGTTTCCGGATCAGTTTACTCTCAAAGTACCTTCCTTGATCTGAATGAAGCCGCTGTGGCAGCCCATAATGGACAAAGTACTTCTCCATAAGTACCTTGGCTATGGTGGAGGCCTTCTGATCTTTGGTTGGGAAAGCTTGGGCATACCGGGTGAAATGGTCGGTTATCACCAAAACATTTCCCAGCCCACTCAGGTCGGGTTCAAGGCAGAGAAAGTCAATGCACACCAGATCCATTGGGCCTTGACTTTGTAGATGACAAATTGGGGCAGCTTGATGGGGTAAAGTCTTCCTCTGGATGCATCGTGCACATGAGTGGCAGTACTCTTCTACCTCTGCCCTCATGCAGGGCCAATAGAACCGACTTCTAACAAGTTGAAAGGTCCTTTCAGCCCCTAGATGGCCATGATTGTCATGCAGGGCAATCAGAACAGTCTCTCGATGTTTCTCTGGGAGGAACAGTTGCCACTTATCTTCTAAGTCATCAGAGGGGCCCCTTCGGTAGACCACTCCCTGATGTACCTGCAACCTGTCCCATTCTTTTCTCAACAGGCGAGCTTCCTTTGAGGGATGACACAGGAGTCTGTTTGGATCCTGATTCTCCAGGGCCTCCAGGACCAATCTCCCCATGGGGTCTTCCAATTGGTCACACCTCAACTCCTTCTTGGACAGTCTCGGCAGGTTGTCCTCTTCCAATTGAGCTACTCCACAGTAGTGTTTGGGGACTCCCACCATTGTAACTCCTATTTCTTCTGCTCTGGAGCCTCCTCTGGTCTGGAATTCAGCTCCTTGACAAAGAGCCCGCACCCCGTCCGGTGACACTTGGGTCCAATCTTCTACATCACTGGTGGGGGCATGAGATCTCCTGGACAGAGCGTCTGCGTCTCTATTCCCAGCCCCCGGCCTATACTTTAGGCTGAAATTGAATCCAGACAGTGCGGCCAGCCACCTGTGTCCAGTGGCGTCCAGCTTGGCCGTGGTGAAAAGGTAGGTAAGGGGGTTGTTGTCGGTCTTCACAGTGAACTCTGCCCCATACAGGTAGTCTTTGAGCTTATCTACTACCGCCCACTTGAGGGCCAGAAACTCCAGCTTGTGAGTGGGGTAGTTCTTCTCAGAGGGGGTCAGGCTCCTGCTCACATAGGCAACAGGCCGTTGTTGCCCTTCGTGTTCTTGATAAAGTACTCCTCCCAGACCGTCATGACTAGCATCTACGTGTAGTTCATAGGGCTTGGTTGGGTCTGCGTAGGCCAAGATGGGGGCAGTGGTTAGGCTCTCCTTTAATACCTGGAAGGCCTCTTCACACTTCTGGTTCCACTGATTTATGACTGACTCTCCCGGCTTCCTGGGCCCTGAGTCATCCTCTTTCCCCTCAGTCTTGAGCAGTTCATTCAATGGTCTAGCAATTCGGGCGAATCCTTCCACAAACCTCCTATAGTAGGAGCAGAAACCCAAGAAGGATCGGAGTTCTGTTACTGTGGTGGGTCGTGGCCAGGAGTAGTGATGAGCCGAACACCCCCGGGTTCGGTTCGCACCAGAACCCGCGAACGGACTGAAAGTTCGTACGAACATTAGAACCCTATTAAATACAATGGATGCGAATGTTCGAATTCTAAAGTGCTAATTATAACGACTATTATGCATGTTATTGTCCTAAAAAGGGTTTGGGAACCCGGGTTCTGCACCAGGGGACATGTATCAATGCAAAAAGAAGTTTTAAAAACGGTCGTTTTTCGGGAGCAGTCATTTTAATGATGCATAAAGTAAAAAAAAAAAGTCAAATATTCCTTTAAATATCGTACCTGGGGGGTGTCTAAAGTATGCCTGTGAAGTGCCACGTGTTTCCCGTGTTTAGAACTGTCCCTGCACAAAATGACACTTCTAAAGGAAAAAAAAGCCATTTAAAACTGCTTGCGGCTTTAATGTAATGTCTGGTCCCGGTAATATGGATGAAAATCTTTAAGAAAAATGGCATAGCTACCCCAGCCAATTACCAGCCCCTTTGGGTCTTGTATGGATATTAAGGGGAACCCCGCACATAAAATAAAAAAGGCCCTATATACTCTGAACAGCCGTATACAGGCGGTGCATACAAGACAGGGACTGTAGGTTTGTTCTTATGTAGAATCTGTTTGTAATTTTGAACAGGTACATTGTTTAAGTGTAGCTCCAGCCCAAAAATCTATTTTTAAACTTTTTGGAAAACATAGGTAAGGGTTATCACCCCTGTAACATTTGTTTTGCTGTCTGTGCCCCTGTTCAGAACATTTCACCTCACTTTCCGTCCCAATGACAACTGTTTTTGAAATGTGGTGTTTTTCTTGAAACAAGGATTGGTGATAAAGCATCAGTACAGAGGAGACACCTTTCTCCCATATTAATTCTTACAGGAGAGAATTTTCCTTCCTAGGGGTAGATTTCCTCTCACTTCCTGTTGTCTTCTTGCGTTTGCAAGTAGGAGTCGTTTGTAAGTTGGATGTTTGAAAGTAGGGACCTGCCGTATATACTCTGCAGAAATAGGCCCCTTAGTTGTTGGTGTTGGCACAACACTGTAAGCACTCACAGTTACTCTTGGTTGGTGCTGGAACGCCCTGCTGTCAACTATTATATCAGGAATTGTAATTACATATAATTGTTGAACAGTGGTAGTAAAAATTGGGCCTTTGATGGTGGTGCTGGTGCCACAACACTGTAAGCCCTGACAGTTACTCTTGGTGGGTGCAGCAATGGGCCCTGCTGTGAATTATTAGATCAAGAATTGTAATTACATGCCCCTGTTGAACAGGGGCTGAAAAATTGGGCCTTAGGCAGTGGTGGCACAACACTGCAACCCCTCACAGATACTGTACTTAGAGCACAACAATGAGCCCTGTTGCAAAGTATTGCTTCAAAAATTGTAATTACACGCCCCTGTTAAACAGGGGCTGAAAAATTGGGCGTTAGGCACTGGTGGCGGCACCCATAAACAAAAATGATCTTCCAAGCTATCATCATCAATCGTATCATTGAGGACTCGGAGGAGGAGGATAGCCAGTCAACATAACAGCACAGGCACTCAGCATCAGCATCAGTCTTGAAGGGATGTGACATGTTAAAATCAATTAGTCTGTTATATCAGCATCAGGTGTGTGGTAGCTGGTGGTGATCCAAGACTGGTTCATCTTGATGAAAGTCAGTCGATCAACCGAGTCGGTGGACAGGCGCACCCTGTGATCCGTGACAAATCCTCCAGCAGCACTGAATGTGCGTTCCGAAAGAACGCTGGATGCAGGACAGGCCAGTAGCTCAATTGCATACTGTGCAAGCTCTGGCCAGTGATCCATCCTCAAGACCCAGTAAGCCAGAGGATTTTCGGTGGGGAAGGTGTCCAAGTCTGACCTTGCCCCTAGATATTCCTGCACCATGTTTATCAGACGCTGGCGATGGTTGCTGGAACCGATCATACTTTGGGGCTGCGGACTAAAGAATTGTCTGAACGCATCGGTCAGACGGCCACCTTCCCCACCGCTCCTTCTTTGACTGGTCGAAGCCTCAGCAACTCGTTGTCCAGGACCAGGAGTTTGTAACCTCCCAGTCTCTGGGAACGCGTTGCACAGACCTTTCTGCAAGGCCTCCCGGAGTTGTCTCATCCTCTGCTCCCTCTGCGACGGTAACATAAGGTCCGCAACCTTACCCTTGTACCGTGGATCAAGGAGAGTGGCCAGCCAGTAATGGTCCCTCTCCTTGATCCGAAGAATACGAGGATCCTTCCGCAGACTTTGCAGGATCAGGGAGGCCATGCAGCATAGGTTAGCTGAGGCATTCGGTCCAGAGTCCTCTGGGTCACTAAGGACGACATGATCCGCAGCCACCTCCTCCCAGCCACGTACAAGTCCACGGGTTTCTTGGGACTGTAAATCATCCCTAAAAGACTGCTGCTGTTGATGCTGCTGAGTGCCAGGCTCCACCTCCATGCTGACACAATCCTCCTCCTCCTCCTCCTCGTCCTCTTCCTGTGCGATGGGTGGGACAGAAGGAACACTGTCTGGGTAAAGGGGGCCTTGAGAGGCAAGGAAGTCCTCCTCTTCCTGCCTCTGTTCTGCCTCAAGTGCCCTGTCCATTATTCCACGCAGCGTGTGCTCCAACAGGTGGACAAGAGGTACAGTGTCACTGATGCATGCACTGTCACTGCTCACCATCCTCGTGGCCTCCTCAAATGGTGCCAGGACAGTGCATGCATCCCTGATCATGCCCCACTGGCGTGGAGAAAAAAAACCAAGCTCCCCTGACCCTGTCCTGGTGCCGTAGTCGCACAGGTACTCATTGATGGCCCTCTGCTGCGTGTGCAGCTGCTGCAGCATGGCCAACGTTGAGTTCCACCTGGTGGGCATGTCACATATAAGGCGGTTCTTGGGCAGGTTCAACTCCTTTTGCAGCTCAGCCAGGCGAGCACTGGCATTATAAGATCTGCGGAAATGCACACAGACTTTCCTGGCCTGCCTCAGGACATCCTGTAAGCCCGGGTACCTGCCCAAGAACCGCTGCACCACCAAGTTAAGGACGTGAGCCACACAGGGCACATGGGTCAGTTGTCCCTGTCGGAGGGCGGAGAGGAGGTTGGTGCCATTGTCGCAAACCACCATTCCTGGCTTAAGCTGGCGTGGTGTCAACCACCTCTCGGCCTGGCCCTGCAGAGCAGACAGGACCTCTGCCCCAGTGTGGCTTCGGTCCCCCAAACACACCAGCGCAAGCACGGCATGGCATCTTTTTGCCTGCGTACTTGCGTAGCCCCTTGAACGCCTACGGAGCACCGCTGGTTCAGAGGACAAAGCACAGGAAGAGGCCATGGAGGAAGAAGAAGAGGAGGGGGTGGAGGAGAGAGGTGTGTCACAACCAGTAGTAGCATTTTGGAGGCGTGGCGGTGGAACAACCTCCAACACTACTGCACCTTGTCCTGCATCCTTCCCAGCTGCCAAAAGAGTGACCCAATGGGCCGTGAAAGAAAGGTAACGTCCCTGTCCATGTCTGCTGGACCATGAGTCAGCGGTAATATGCACCTTACCGCTGACCGCCCTGTCCAGCGAGGCCAAGACATTGCCTTCCACATGTCGGTAGAGAGCCGGAATAGCCTTCCGTGAGAAAAAGTGGCGTTTGGGAACCTGCCACTGAGGAACCGCACATTGCACAAACTCACGGAAGGGGGCCGAGTCTACCAACTGAAAAGGCAGCAGTTGAAGCGCTAGCAATTTAGCCAAGCTAGCATTCAACCGCTGGCCATGTGGATGGCTGGGAGTGAACTTCTTTCGACGGTCCAGCAGCTGGGGCAGGGAAATTTGCCTGCTAGAATCGGACGTCGGTGTACTGCTAGCAGAGTGGCCGCAAGTACTTGGCTGTGACACACCTAATTCTACACCTTCATTCCTCTTAGTGCATGTTTCAGAGAGGACTGAAGTTATAGTGGGGTTGGAGATCCCAGCTGATGCGGTGCAAGGAGAGGTCCGCTTTGTTCTTTGGTGTGGGTCTTTGAGGTAGGCTTGCCAACGAGCTGCATGGCAGGTCAACATATGTCTGGTCAGGCATGTGGTACCCAAGCGGCTGATGTTTTGGCCACGCGATATACGCTTGAGACATATGTTGCAAACAGCAGCTGTGCGATCTGATGCACTAGCCTCAAAAAAGGCCCACACCAAAGAACTTTTTGAATGACGGGCAGAGGCAGCGCCCTGCACAGGTGGAGCTCTGCGGTGTGATTCCGTCGGTGTACTGCCCTTACGCTGGCCACCAAAGGGCATCCTGCCTCGTTGGAGATGTGCCTCCTCCTCATCCTCCTCCTCCTCCTCTCTCCTATTAGGCACCCACGTGGAGTCAGTGACCTCATCATCCCCTCCCTCCTCATCACTGGAGCCAATCTGGCAGTATGCTGCAGCTGCTGGAACATGACTGCCAGATTGGTGTCCTTCTTGAGCATCCCCTCTGTCTGCTCTCACGCTACTGCCTTCCTCTAGCTGGGTTTCATCATCAGACCCTTTGAAACGCTAGGCATCCTCCTGGAGCATGTACCCAACACTGTGCTCAAACAGTTCGGGGGACTCCTCAGGAGGAGGACATGGTGGGTCTAGGGAAGGAGTGACTGATGATGAGTCTGACATTGATACCAGGGAAGAGGACGCTTTGGCAGCTGCTTTGCCAGTACCCTGAGCCTGGGTGAGAGAGGATGAGGAGGAGGAGGAGGGCTTGGTCATCCACTCTACCAAGTCTTCGGCATGATGTGGCTCAACATGTCCAGCTGCCGAATAGAAGGACAAGCGTGTCCCATGGCCATGTGCTGATGACAATGCACCGCGTCCACGACCAGCACTGTTGCCCCCAGACACAGAGCCTGCTTGCCCTCTTTTATTGCCTCCTGACTGTCTGCCTCTCCTTGTTTGCCTTCCAGACATTCTAATGGATGGCCTGCAGGGAGATGGGAAAAAAGCAATAAGGGCTACCTTCAGGTGTCCTTCTCTGTCCCTTTACTTAAGGATTTCTAAATATGGTTGAGGATGATTGCTTTCGCACAGAATAGCACAATGACAATTTCCCTGACTGTCCAAAAAACAAGGATTTCAAAGATGGTTGATGAGGAATGCTTTAGCACAGTATAGCACAATGAGAATTTCCCTCACTGTCCTTCCCTGTCCCTACAAACAAGGTTTAGCATAGTAAAACACACTGACACTCTCCCTACCTATAGTTTTCTGTCCCTATAATTTTTTTTTTTTTAAAGATGGTTGATGAGGAATGCTTTAGCACAGTATAGCACAATGAGAATTTCCCTCACTGTCCTTCCCTGTCCCTACAAACAAGGTTTAGCACAGTAAAACACACTGACACTCTCCCTACCTATAGTTTTCTGTCCCTATAAAAAATGTTTTTTTAAAGATGGTTGATGAGGAATGCTTTAGCACAGTATAGCACAATGAGAATTTCCCTCACTGTCCTTCCCTGTCCCTACAAACAAGGTTTAGCATAGTAAAACACACTGACACTCTCCCTACCTATAGTTTTCTGTCCCTATAATTTTTTTTTTTTTAAAGATGGTTGATGAGGAATGCTTTAGCACAGTATAGCACAATGAGAATTTCCCTCACTGTCCTTCCCTGTCCCTACAAACAAGGTTTAGCATAGTAAAACACACTGACACTCTCCCTACCTATAGTTTTCTGTCCCTATAATTTTTTTTTTTTTAAAGATGGTTGATGAGGAATGCTTTAGCACAGTATAGCACAATGAGAATTTCCCTCACTGTCCTTCCCTGTCCCTACAAACAAGGTTTAGCACAGTAAAACACACTGACACTCTCCCTACCTATAGTTTTCTGTCCCTATAAAAAATGTTTTTTTAAAGATGGTTGATGAGGAATGCTTTAGCACAGTATAGCACAATGAGAATTTCCCTTACTGTCCTTCCCTGTCCCTACAAACAAGGTTTAGCACAGTAAAACACACTGACACTCTCCCTACCTATAGTTTTCTGTCCCCATAAAAATTTTTTTTTTAAAGATGGTTGATGAGGAATGCTTTAGCACAGTATAGCACAATGAGAATTTCCCTCACTGTCCTTCCCTGTCCCTACAAACAAGGTTTAGCACAGTAAAACACACTGACACTCTCCCTACCTATAGTTTTCTGTCCCTATAAAATTTTTTTTTTTAAAGATGGTTGATGAGGAATGCTTTAGCACAGTATAGCACGATGAGAATTTCCCTCACTGTCCTTCCCTGTCCCTACAAACAAGGTTTAGCACAGTAAAACACACTGACACTCTCCCTACCTATAGTTTTCTGTCCCTATATTTTTTTTTTTTTTTAAAGATGGTTGATGAGGAATGCTTTAGCACAGTATAGCACAATGAGAATTTCCCTCACTGTCCTTCCCTGTCCCTACAAACAAGGTTTAGCACAGTAAAACACACTGACACTCTCCCTACCTATAGTTTTCTGTCCCTATAAAAAATTTTTTTTAAAGATGGTTGATGAGGAATGCTTTAGCACAGTATAGCACAATGAGAATTTCCCTCACTGTCCTTCCCTGACCCTACAAACAAGGTTTAGCACAGTAAAACACACTGACACTCTCCCTACCTATAGTTTTCTGTCCCTATAATTTTTTTTTTTTTAAAGATGGTTGATGAGGAATGCTTTAGCACAGTATAGCACAATGAGAATTTCCCTCACTGTCCTTCCCTGTCCCTACAAACAAGGTTTAGCACAGTAAAACACACTGACACTCTCCCTACCTATAGTTTTCTGTCCCTATAAAAAATGTTTTTTTAAAGATGGTTGATGAGGAATGCTTTAGCACAGTATAGCACAATGAGAATTTCCCTTACTGTCCTTCCCTGTCCCTACAAACAAGGTTTAGCACAGTAAAACACACTGACACTCTCCCTACCTATAGTTTTCTGTCCCCATAAAAATCTTTTTTTTTTAAAGATAGTTGATGAGGAATGCTTTAGCACAGTATAGCACAATGAGAATTTCCCTCACTGTCCTTCCCTGTCCCTACAAACAAGGTTTAGCACGGTAAAACACACTGACACTCTCCCTACCTATAGTTTTCTGTCCCTATAAAATTTTTTTTTTTTAAAGATGGTTGATGAGGAATGCTTTAGCACAGTATAGCACAATGAGAATTTCCCTCACTGTCCTTCCCTGTCCCTACAAACAAGGTTTAGCACAGTAAAACACACTGACACTCTCCCTACCTATAGTTTTCTGTCCCTATAATTTTTTTTTTTTTAAAGATGGTTGATGAGGAATGCTTTAGCACATTATAGCACAATGAGAATTTCCCTCACTGTCCTTCCCTGTCCCTACAAACAAGGTTTAGCACAGTAAAACACACTGACACTCTCCCTACCTATAGTTTTCTGTCCCTATAAATTTTTTTTTTTTAAAGATGGTTGATGAGGAATGCTTTAGCACAGTATAGCACAATGAGAATTTCCCTCACTGTCCTTCCCTGTCCCTACAAACAAGGTTTAGCACAGTAAAACACACTGACACTCTCCCTACCTATAGTTTTCTGTCCCTATAAAAAATTTTTTTTTTAAAGATGGTTGATGAGGAATGCTTTAGCACAGTATAGCACAATGAGAATTTCCCTCACTAACCTTCCCTGTCCCTACAAACAAGGTTTAGCACAGTAAAAAACACTGACACTCTCCCTACCTATAGTTTTCTGTCCCTATAATTTTTTTTTTTTTTAAAGATGGTTGATGAGGAATGCTTTAGCACAGTATAGCACAATGAGAATTTCCCTCACTGTCCTTCCCTGTCCCTACAAACAAGGTTTAGCACAGTAAAACACACTGACACTCTCCCTACCTATAGTTTTCTGTCCCTATAAAAAATGTTTTTTTAAAGATGGTTGATGAGGAATGCTTTAGCACAGTATAGCACAATGAGAATTTCCCTCACTGTCCTTCCCTGTCCCTACAAACAAGGTTTAGCATAGTAAAACACACTGACACTCTCCCTACCTATAGTTTTCTGTCCCTATAAAAAATTTTTTTTTTAAAGATGGTTGATGAGGAATGCTTTAGCACAGTATAGCACAATGAGAATTTCCCTCACTGTCCTTCCCTGTCCCTACAAACAAGGTTTAGCACAGTAAAACACACTGACACTCTCCCTACCTATAGTTTTCTGTCCCTATAAAAATTTTTTTTTTAAAGATGGTTGATGAGGAATGCTTTAGCACAGTATAGCACAATGAGAATTTCCCTCACTGTCCTTCCCTGTCCCTACAAACAAGGTTTAGCACAGTAAAACAGACTGACACTCTCCCTACCTATCCTTCTCTTTCCCTAAACTAAAGGAATCCAGGTTAAGCAAGAAAAAAAAAATGTCACTGTCCCTGCCTATGCTTCTCTTTCCCTGCTCCGGAACACACTACACTAGGCCGCCGTGCTGGCGGCCTTTTATAGTGTGGGGCGTGTACTAAACACCCTCAGCAATAATTGGCCACAGGCATCCTGCCTGTGGCCAATCATTGCTCTCCTCGCTGCCGGCGCTGTGATTGGCCAAGCATGCGGGGTCACAGTGCATGCTTGGCCAATCACAGCGCCTGGATGACACTGCGATGGCGTAGTGCATTGTGGGCCGTTCGCGTCACTCGAATTTGGCGCGAACGGCCCAAATCGTTCGATCTTCGTCGAACGATCGAACAGCCGATGTTCGAGTCGAATGTATGTTCGACTCGAACACGAAGCTCATCCCTAGCCAGGAGGTAACTGCCTCCAATTTCTCGGGGTCTGTGGCCACCCCTTCTTCAGACACTATGTGCCCCAGATAGTTCACAGAAGACTGGTAGAACTGACACTTTTCAGGCGAAAGTTTGAGTCCCTCCTCACTGAGTCTCCTCAATACTTTTTCCAGCCTCTCCTCATGTTCCTCCAGGGTTCTTCCAAAGACTAGGACATCGTCCAAGTACACAAGGACTTCAATAAGGTTCATGTCTCCTACAGTCTTCTCCATAAGACGCTGGAAAGTAGCTGGGGCTCCAGACAGACCTTGAGGCATCCGGTCAAATTCAAAGAACCCTACTGGGGTTATGAAAGCTGTCTTCTCCTTGTCTTCTGGGTGCATGGGGATCTGATAGTACCCGCTCTTGAGATCCATAACACTGAACCACTTGGCTCCAGACAAACTCTGTAGGGCATCCTCTATCCTTGGAGTAGTATACTGGTCGGGTATGGTTCTCCGGTTGAGAGTCCTGTAATCGATACAGAGCCTCAATGACCCATTCTTCTTCCTGACCACCACTATCGGGGATGCATAGGGGCTTCTAGATTCCCGTATCACTCCAGTCCTTTTGAGTTCTGAGAGTTGTTCCCTTAGATCCTCCAGATCTGCTAGGGGGACCCGCCTGACTCTCTTTCTGAAGGGCTTATCTTCCTGGAGGCGGATCCGATGGGTGGCACTCCTTGCACACCCCACATCAAACTCATCTTTAGAGAAGATCTTCTCCCATCTGTTCAGCTGGGCCTTGGCTCTCTCTTTCCAAGCCCTGGGCAGATTCGGGTTTTCCATGGATATCTTCTCCCAAGCATCTCCTCCTTCGCCCACCTCTGACAGGTTGACAGGGGCAGCAGGGCTCACCTGGCCTAGCAGCATCCTGGCTGGGACCTCCATGGGGCCATCCGTATTGTTCCTAACACTCACTGGGACTCTACAATGGGCCTTCTTTAGGGCCTTCAGCGGAATCACTTCTGGTATCACTTCCAGACCGTGGGACCCTTCTCTTGGATCAGATTCCAACATGACAAAGGGTCCAGGCTGCTCCCAAGTAAGCTTCACAGTGGCTCTGAGACAGGTTACTTCACCGGGCTGCAGCACTATCCCTCCTCTTCCAAGTCTCCACACCTTCCCTATCCCCTCTCCTGGGGTCTTCTGCTCTAAGACCAGCCTGTGGTAAGCTGTCTTCAGCATGGGGTGGATCTTGGTGACCGCTGCCCCTTTCTCTTTCACTAGAGGGGTCAGAAGTCTTCGGACCAGGTCCGTGTTTGTCCCTATTATCAGGGAGCTCTTGTTGGCTCCTGGTGGCCGAGGGCACACAACTGCCAGGGTGTCAAACACTTCGGTTTTTCCAGCCACAGATGGGTCAAAGGTCATCCTGACAGGCAGCTAGCCATCATAGGGGAAGTTCTGGGTTCCTATCCCACATATCTCTAGTCCCTCTATTTTCCGGATGGGTAGGTGACTCAAGTACTTATCGTAAAAGTCTCTGTATAGCAGGGTTACTTGCGTCCCAGTATCCAAGATTGCTCTGGTGTAGACTCCCTCCACTTGAATGGACACTATAGGAGATGGGCCTACCAGCTTCTCCGGGTAAGGCCCGGCAGGGGTCGCTTCCTTCAGACTTTTTTTCTTTGAACCTCCTCTCGTCCAATCCCCTTTGGACTTCAGTCTTTCTTGAGCCTGGTATGCATTGACTCCCCCCACCTTACTGGGTGTAGGGACCCGCTGAGGGATACTATTGTTTTTCTTAGGTGTGCACCCCCTCTGGGGAGTGCTGTGCCTCTTCTGAGGGGTCTTACCCCCTTTCTCTGGGGTGTATCTCTGTTTAGGAATGGTGTGTTTCCCCCGAGGCATTTTATCTCCTGTTATTTTCTGCTTTGCTTTCAGTTTGGAGCTCACTGAAGGTGATGGGCACCCGGTTGACTCCTTCACCGGGGCCCTCTGAAGTTTCCCGCCGGCTTGCGGTTGTCTATTTTCTTCTTTTTGGGACTGGAGCATGTAGCCGCAATATGTCCAATTCCTCCACAGTTAAAGCAGACGATGTCTCCCCATTCTTGTAAAGATGCGGGTGCTGAGGCAACTGGGAATAATTCCTTCCTTGGTTCTTCTCTCTTGGGACCCTCTGTGTCTTTTTCCATCAGAGAGGTCAACATCTCTAACACCTTGGACATTTGAGCTTTCAGGGTGTCTATCTCTGAATCTCTTTCAGGGGTCATTACTGGATTGACTAGCACCTGTGCGGGTACAACACTTGTCCTAATCAACTGCTGGTCCTGTTGCAGTGCCTCCTCATCTCTGATGATTTTTATCAAGTCAGCATAAGTCAGCAACGTTCCTCCTCCTTAAGGTTTTCAGGTGCAACCAGACTGGATCCGAGCACAGCGCTCCCTTTAAGACTTGCTTCATTCTTGCCGCATCTGTGTCTTGGGGCCTCATCCCCTTCTTCAACACAATCTTGCACAACAGCCTGTTCAGTCTTCTAACATATTCGGAAAGTTTCTCCTCCGGTTGTTGGAAAGTGTGTTCAAACTGGTAGACATCTCAGTCACCTTTTCCAATTGACCAAACTCTTCTTGCAGCATGGCTAGACAGTCTTGAGCCGTGCAATCTGCGTTCCCAAACCGAAAGCTTTTCACTGCTTCTGCTGCTGCGCCTTTAAGGCTTTCCATCACTCGTTGCCTCTTCTGCGCTTCAGGCACCTCCCATGCCTCTACTGCCTGCAATGCCTGCTCCACCCAGGTGTCAAAGTCTTCTTCCCCTGCGGGGACAGGGAGCTTCCCTGAGAATGTCTTTAGTCTCCGGTAGCTAGTCTCCACATGCACCGTGTTTGCCTTCTGACACTTGGTTAGCAGATCCCCTATCGCACCTATCAGTTCTGGTGATATAACAGTGGCAGGTGCAGGCACCACCGGGGGCGTCGCCCTGTCCCTTTCTCCCGGTGGGGTACGGGCCGCAGCCTGCGGTGATCCCGTTGGTGATGGTTCCTTTCTTTCAGTTACTGCGTGCGCCAACCTATAAGTTCTGTTGTCTGGCGTCTGCACACACTTTCGCTTACAGGCCTCTGGCATCCCGTTCCAGTACTCCACTAATGCATACTGATATGAGGTGTCTGGGTCTGACTTTATCTCCGTCACCCACGGTGTGTGATTTGGGGACACTGACTTCATCAATTCCTCTACCGTTTCAGTCGACCATGTCTCCCCAGGGAGGCTGATGACTATCGACTGATTTGGCTCTGCGTTAGAGGCTTTGCACCATTCTTCTACCGCTCGTGGATCCATGGGGTCCATACCGGCACCTCTGGCGTTCACTTGCTGCATCAGGATCCCGGACGAGCCCCCACGTGTAGCGATACCTCCAACTAAGAAGGCCGCAAATTTAGTTTAGGCCCTGATGGCAGCTCCGCCAACCCCCGGCAATAGGCTCTACCCCCTACTGGCACAACTACTATTGACAGTCAATTGTATATCTTATACTTTATGAATAACTGAGCATTGAGGCAATACTAACTTTAAATAAGTATAAGGTTTTACTTAAGCTCTTGGTAAGAAAGATATAACAGTAATCACAGTTTACAGAATAATCAATGGAAATGCAGAGCCCTGCAACGCTAACACACTAAAGAGCTGACATGCAACAAGTGCGCCACACGGGCGACCGTTAGTTAAGTGCCCTATGGCGCAGTAACCCAAAACACATTAGAAACCCCACCAGGCCTGGTTTCTGAGATCTATAACTTAGTTCTTTTTCTTCACCGGCAGATCTTTAACGGTGGTGCACATTAATAGGGTACAAACTTTGTAATCCAATGGGGTAGGTAAATATGGAGTAGAACTTGACTATGCGAACGGTAGATTTAGTTCTAACAAGGGGAACCTTCAATAAGAGCACTAAGAACAACTCATAGGCCACGGCAGTCTATAGGCCTAGATGCAGTAACAGTATATCGGTTGGGCATATGCCCTCTCACCCGCCCGGACTACGGTCCCAGTCCGGGAACTTCCACCTGTTGTGTCCACACACACACACACTCCGTCTCTTCAGCGATCGGGTCCCCGATCCAACAAGGCTGTAATCGAGCAAAGTCAGATGCCACCCAGGCTCGCAGAGGGGTGGAAGGCTCTTTGGTGCTGCGCAAGGCCTCAGGCTTCAGGCCCTGCACTCCGACACGTCCGCACAGGAGGATCAGTCTCTGAAGTCTCGTGTCCCAAAGAGGCTGAGCCCAGCCTCGCCTCCTTCTTTTATAACCCCTCCCATGAGTCTCTGCGGCGGAACATTGCCGAATGGGGCTCTGGGTAATGTAGTCTCTCTGCATTAAAGGGGAACACCCCGCTACAGCTTTTTTTTATGATTTTAACACAATTAAGGACCATTTTAATTAGCTATCATGGTTGACGAGGTGGTGAATGATCTTTGAGAATAGTAAATTACTTCTAATAACAGGTCCTGGTTACATCTGTATGTTTTCCAATTAGGGATTTTGAATATTTCACTATTGCTTATTACTCACCTGGGAAGTGTTTATGACAAATACTGTACCTGCTAATTAATCTGCTTGCACTGCTTTTAACAATTACCTTTATAATACAGATGTTTGTTCTTAAAAAACAAACAAAAAAACAGGAATGTGTTATTGTTACCAAGTAATGTTTGACCGACATCACAAAACTGGTATATTTGAAATAAACTTTAGGATCTACTGTATTAAACATTCACTAAATCAGCAAAACTGTGTTTACTGCAACAGTTAAAGAAACATGTATAAAATAGATATTCCCTAAGAAAAAACAGATTTACTAGTCTGGATCACAAATCATGTTTTTAGTTTTGGGAGATGGTAACCGTGCTTGTACTCTAAAGGGGAATTGCAGCTTATACTGAAATTCCCCTTGTGATGCTGACACCCCTATAGTAAATAACAACTTATCTCAACTAACTGATTACACTTCTTGTTGGAGGAATCCAACCATTTAGATACAATATACTGGATCCTTGTGAGCATATGGGTCATATAAATGTAGCAGACTCACCAGTTGATTGTACCAGCTGAAGGTCTACTAAAAACCTTGACGTTAAAATCATGTGTGGTGGTAGAAGTAGGTTATTAGTATACAGAGGTAATCAAAGCAGCATTTCCAATTAAACAGAAGAAAATATAAGATTAGGCAACAGCTCATAACTTTTATTAAAATAGAACTACCATGTGTTTGAAAGCATTTAATATATTTTATTTATTTATTTTTTATTTAGAAAACATATTTAGTTCATTTTAAATTTTAGTCATCTTTTAAGATAAAAATAATTATTCCACTGAAATTGCAATAGTTCAACAAGGAGACATCAGTCTTTTAAATCTAGGGTCTTATTTCATGTAAATTGAACAAGCCAGTAATTAATAAGAATAATGGTTATACCAAGTCAAACAACAAAGAGGGTATTGTATATGGGGAAAATAAGAAACACAATCTCTTATTCTTGAAGAAAGCGCTGAAAGTACCTTAAGGCTAGAGATTCCTTGCATTGATTAGATTGTGGGAAGGTATGGCACCATGAATTTTAGCAGAGGTCATATGTAACTTTATGATAAAACTGATTAGAAAAACTTTCCTTTATAAAAGAACGTATTGCTTGATGTAAAGCATCAACCTGACATCCTTATCTCAGTGTATAGCTTGAAAGTGCAGTATATGTAATATGAACAGACAATTTTTCTACAAAGACTTTGTTAAACATTGCTATCAGTAAGAAAAATGATAATAGTTAAGCTAATGAACCTTCTTCCAGGCAAAGGAAGGAAGAAGTATGCTATAAAGCCACAAAATCCCAGCTTTTTGAGAATGGTGATTGATATCAGCTTGAATCTTCAAAATTGATGCTTGCTCTTGTCTGGGATTGTGGTGGTTATAGAAATCTGGACTAGGCTAGAATGAAATTATGCATTCTGAAAAAAATTAATGAGCTCGGCAAACAGATAAAAACAGAACAGAAAATAAAATATTATCTCATCAACATTAGTAGAGACGTTTTATGTCAAACAACATATTTGTGAAAAGAAAAGGAAAGCACTTTACAGCTGAATGTGCCTTCATAGGAAATTAGACCTGGCATAATATTTTTCATGTTATATAACAAGTAATGTAAAATGTACTGGTATTTATTATGTCTCACAAAGATCATAGTTCTCCCCCTGACGGTGTATTTGGCTTTTTCTTCTAGAGGGACAGGGACATCTTGTTCAGGAATCATCCAGGGTCTGACATGAGACACTAGCAGGCTACCAGAGAAACCCAGAAGCAGTGCTTCGAATTAGGAGACAATCATAGGCTTGTGATACTGGTGCAGCCTAGCACTTTTAATTGTGAGTGTATTGGTTTAGGTTCTTTTTAATAAAGTGCCGTACAGTATTACACCACAATTAGCTTATTTGTACCTACTAAAAAATAAGGAGTCATAAAATTCTGGGAAGTGAGCTCTGTCTTAAGCACTTTTGGGACAGAAGAGGTAAAGGCAGTGAAGAGGGATTGTAGAAATAAATAAATATTGCATTTTAATTGCTGTCACTGATTTCAAAGGGATCTTTGCACACTTTAAAAATATTTTCACATTATCAATTCATGTATTGTAATTTATATGTAGGCGGGGAAATAGTGCTGGGTATTTCATCTAGATAATACAAGTCATTAGCCACCAGTGTTAAAGTGGACCTGAACTCAGAAAGTGAGGATTTTACCTAATTGGGAGCATATAGGATGGTAATTGTGTCTGAACATGACCCTGAAAGATAAAGATTTTGCCTTGAATTGGGACTGTATGCCGAAATACTGCTATGAATAATGACCAAGAAACAAATGATGTGGGGTAAATATGTCCGCAGGCCTTTATTACCGGAATTTAAATATCAATCATATTTTATTACCATATATATAACCATAGGTAGATATAAATACAAACACATATCAGTTATTTATTCAAACAAACCAATACATTCATCAACCCAGCCACTACGACTCGGGTTGGAATTAACGCCTTATTAACTAACACCCCTTGTATAACAGGAAAAACCAAGAAGGAGTACCATGTAATAATTCAGGCCGCGATAAGGGAGGGGGGAGGGGAGTTCACAAGTAGGGTCTTCTGGAAATCTGGTCACAGAGGAATAGCTGGAACCCACCTAAATAGCCTTTTCCCCTTCTGGAACATTCCTAATTTACATGTGACATTCCCTGTGACCTATCATTGGTTCCTGGCTACCTGACCCTTAACCCATCACCTTCCAGGGGGCGGGGGGAAAGGTTCACTGCCCCAAAGGATTGCTCATATTACCTAACAGGTGTGCAAACAGGGGGGCCTATAAACTCTCTTCTACAACATTCCCAAGGGGTCGGGGGAGCTTAAAACAGCTCCCATCCTTTCCATGGGACTGTATGCCGAAATACTGCTATGAATAATGACCAAGAAACAAATGATGTGGGGTAAATTTGCCCGCAGGCCTTTATTAATGGTATTTAAATATCAATCATATTTTATTACCATATATATAACCATAGGTAGATATAAATACAAACACATATCAGTTATTTATTCAAACAAACCAATACATTCATCAACCCAGCCACTACGACTCAGGTTGGAATTAACGCCTTATTAACTAACACCCCACTAGCCGGACTTGTTTTTTCCTTTTTTTTTTATAAAACAAGACCGGCCCAACCACCTCGCCTCGCGGCCAACTCCAACATAGTTTGCAGGTCATTATTAAATATGTCGAGCCCAATATCAGAGAGATGGACACCATCTGCTCTAAACAGGCCTGTTGTTCCGCCCTCCAAGTCTAAGTGGCATGGTGGGCATGAACTTCGCTATAGTTCTATTGATCCTCTTTCTCACTTTTTCGAAAGGGGAATTCAACCATACCAACCTTGGCGAGATTTCTGAGAAAATCAAAATTACTCCAGGGAAGGATAACTTAAACTGAAACAAATCATACTTAATCTGAAAAATTAAATCGAGGGTCTTAACCCGCCCTATATCTTTCCAGCCAAGGTGGAGAATTATTATATCCGGTATTGGCAAGGACTGAAACATGCAACTCAAATCATCAAACAAATTCTGCCATAGCATACCCCTCCTGCCATGTCAACTAATAGTTAC
This sequence comes from Rana muscosa, assembly GCA_029206835.1. Lineage (NCBI taxonomy): Eukaryota > Metazoa > Chordata > Amphibia > Anura > Ranidae > Rana > Rana muscosa. The sequence continues at coordinate 1,013,416,497 of CM055116.1, forward strand.
CAAAGAGGGGTCAAAATTCAAGCTTCCGAAATATATTCGTCGCAAAGCTCTCCTTTCGGTCCAGAAAATGAAAGAATGCCCCACGATCCAGACAGATAACTCCTGACCTGAAAATTAAAGTAAACAATGAGGACAAATATACAACTTATAAGCATCCGACTGCCATCTACCAATGCGTTTAATGTGACTGATGTCTAAACCTATCCTGGCCGCCTCTGTGGCAGCCCCTATACGGAAGGAGTGGGATGAGAGAGATAATTTGTCCAAGTTAAAAAAAAAAACAAGCATTTATGAAAAACTGCGTTAAATTGATAGGTGGACAAGGGGGAGCCTGTACTGTGAATAAAAAATATATCCCCACCAGGAACTCTAACCTGTAAAAACTTGCTAACAAGGCTAACAGGGCAAATAGGTGAAATTCGGAAATGAATGCAACCGTACCCAGGTACCCTTACCAAGTTGGTCCGTCTTTGATCTCGGGATAAATAAAGGTTGGATTCTTCTAGAAAAACTTGTGACAAACGAAGACCAGACTCTGATTTTTTATTTGGAGAAATTAATTCAGAGATCCTAAATGCTCCGAAAAACAATAGCGAAAAAAAACGCTCTAAAAAGATCAGCTTTATAGTGCGAAAAGCAGAACAAATCAACCGCAGAACAGAGCTTGGTAAGGATAGCTGGGGTAATAGCCGATCTGGTATCTGGGGGTTTAGCACCTCTCCTATAACCCTTTATGGCCTGGCGTACCGAAAAGAAAGCAGAGCAAGGAGGTTGGTTGTTCAACGTGCTAAAAAAGGAAATACCTGCTAAAGTTTTACTAACCTGAGACCATGACAGGGCCTTAGCCATCAACCCGTTCAAAAATGACAAGACTAACTGTTCGGAAAAAGCAGAATGCTGCTCATTCATAAAATCTAAATGTGACAACCACAGCAACCAAGCTGAAGAGTATTCTGCCAAAGTAGCAGGGGCGATGGACTTCCCAATATTTGACTGGACCAGATCTAAATCAAATCCCATAGGTGCGCAGGACACTGGATACCGACCTTGTCTGCAGCTGGGAAAAGCAACTTGAATCTCTTCATCTGCAAACGTGAGAGAGAGTCTGCAATGTCATTTAACTTACCAGGCAAATAGCGGGCATTGATCCAAACATTCAGGCTTAAGCATTTAAAAACAAGATACCGGATTAGCGAAATAACAGGGGGTCATTTAGACGACAAGCAGTTTATCGCAAAAAGGACCCCCTTATTATCAGTACTGAACATAATTCTCCTATTTACAAAATACTCACCCCATATCTCCAAAGCAACCACAATAGGGTTCCAGAATTACGATGTTTTTCAGATGGCCTTTTTTTCACCAACTCGGATGCCACAGTGAAGCGCACCAATGGGTTCTCCACAACGCTGAAAAATCCACAGAGCCCGCTGCGTCAGTGAACAGGGAGAAATCCCAGTCAGCCACAAATTCAGCTTGAAAAATTGCTCTACCGTTAAAGTTTTCCAGGAATTCCCTAATCACTGAGGGGATCCTGATATGAGAGGTGGGAGCTTTAAAACCAGAAATAGCTAAATAAAGCTGCCTGGAGAATATCCGACCTACGGGAAGGACCCTGGATGCAAATGCCAGCAGACCTAGTAATTTTTAAACTTATTTCAGAATGGCTTTCTTCCTCCTAATCATTGTATAAAGAATCCCTTTTAATTGAATAATTTTGTCAGCCAGCAGTTCGAATTCCATAGCTGTGGTGTCAATATTGATCCCCAAGAGGACCAACCGCCTTGTGGGGGGCACTGTCTTCTCAAGGGCCCAAGGAATATTAAAAGATGCACAGATTTGCAGAAAATAATTCAGGACATTCGAACAATCCGCAACAGAACTACCCAAGAAAAGGAAATCATCCAAGTAATGCAATAAAAAGGATGACCCGGAGTGCACTTTTACTACCCATCCAAGGAATGTGGCAAACGCCTCAAAATAGGTGCAGGAGAGCGAGCAGCCCATTGGGAGGCATCGATCAAAGAAAAAATATCCGTCAAACACAAAACCTAAGGAGTTAAAAGATAGAGGATTAATGGGTAATAGATGGAAAGCCGATTGGATATCAGGTTTTGCAAGGAGAGTACCCTGCCCCAACAAGCAAAGTTTGACCAGAGCATCCTCGAATGTAGAATAATGCACAGATGCCATGTCCTCACTAATCTGATCGTTAAGAGAATCCCCTTTTGGAGCAGACAGATGATGGATTAACCGGAAAGACCCTTTCTCTTTTTTCGGAACCACCCCCAGAGGGGAAATTCTGAAATTGAGAAATGGGGGTTGAAGAAAAGGGCCAGAGATCCTACCTTCCCGAAGGTCCTTAACAATTTTTTCCCTAACAACTTTTGGAAATTCCAATGCTGATTTCAAATTTTCCCTAACCACGCAACATTGACCTTCAAAAGTGGGAAGTGGAAACCCCTCATTAAACCCCTCAAATAGCAGAAGGGCCTTCTGTCTGTCTGTGTAACACTGGAGCCACTGAATAATTTTTCCCAACCTCACCGGGGATGGGGCCTTTAGAAAAAGAGGTCCCTATGCTGGGGCTGGTTGGCAACCACCATTTTTTTTAAGAATTTTGCAACAGGATGTGCTCCCCCGCAAAATGCTCATTCATGCCTGTATCTGCAGGAACCTGGGAATTTGCATTGGGTGTCATTGAATGAAAAACATATCCCTTTTTTATTGGAAATACCAGGTGCTGACATGGGGGGGTTGTGGTTTTGGATTAAAAGCTCTTTGCAGGAGAAAAAGATTAAGCCACAATCCAATATCTTTTGTACCCCATGACAAACTGGGATGCACAGACATCTTCTGACCGAAAGATTCATTGTACGTGAACCAGGAAACCCCCCCAAGATTTTTGTAGGCCTCTAATACAATTTCGAAATGTTGCAACAAACCCACACTTTTTTTAGGGCATGACTCACATATAATACTAGAGTATATTAGAAAGGCCTGCAGCCAATTATTGAAATTCTTGAACACGGACCTACGCCTGTCCTCCTCACCTTTTTCCTCCTTTTTATCACCCTTGAAAAAAATTCCCAATGGGGACAGGGTACATGGGAGAGCCTCCCTAGCGCATGTCTCTGGGACATTGGTAGGGGAATCTAATACATCCCCTGCTAATGATGAGGGAATATCCGCAGGGGAAACACTGCTACCCCCAGGATAAGAGCCTCTAGGGACCTTGGGGCTAGCCCACACTGTGGCTGCAGAATTAACAACTGTCTGATTATGTGTGTTAGATTTCATACCTTCTATTAAGGAAGACGGTGAAGCAATTAGAGAAGTTAATATTTGCAACTTTGCTAAATTGTCAGTACCTGGATTATGTGCAGATGACAGTTGAGAGCACACAACAGGAATCTGCTGTGCCTCCATAGGTGAAGGAAAGCCATCCCTGGATCCTGAACTTCTGTCATGCTGTCTGGAGCCTCAGCTAGGACTAGCCAGCAGGATGGATTCTTCGGATTGGGTGGGTGCCGCAGATGCCCCGGACGTTGGTACCTGTAGGAGAGACAAATCAGAGACAGAGGACCGGCCACTGGGGGGCGCCATGGAAGAACCGCCATGTATCCCACGGAGTCCGCCATAGGACGTTCCCCACTGGCCGCCTCTATTAGTATGCGGCAGTCTTTTGGCACTAGGAGGAGGACAGTTGTCTGAAGGGGACAGTCTGCGCCTGTGAGACCTCCTCCAGTTCTGTGGCATACCTTCCGCCTCAGTGTCAGTAATGGGGACAGTGCGGGCCACCTCCTCCTCCCGCCCGCCCGCCAATGGCTGAGATGCCTAAATTAGAGGACAAGTCCATATTAACCCCCAATGCATGGGGAGCGTCGTCACTCAGAGGGCGGGGAACACCTGAGGGGAAAGATGGCGGGGCGGAGACAGAGGCGGAGGAATAGGCTGAGGTAGGGATGGAGGCAGGGACGGAGGCAGGGACGGAGGCGGAGGCGTAGCTGACGGAAGAGTCGGAGATAGAAGCCACTGCTTGTTCTTCCGTGGACATGTGTAGAGGCTCCTGGGACAAGGAAAGGCAAGGCTGCATCCAGGCTTCACCGTCCTCAGCTCCAGCCCTCTCCAAAAGGCGCCGAACCAGGCTCTTCATAGCGCAACAGAACACAGGAGTTCACAGGTAGGGTCTTCTGGAAATCTGGTCACAGAGGAATAGCTGGAACCCACCTAAATAGCCTTTTCCCCTTCTGGAACATTCCTAATTTACATGTGACATTCCATGTGACCTATCATTGGTTCCTGGCTACCTGACCCTTAACGTATCACCTTCCAGGGGGCGGGGGGGAAAGGTCCACTGCCCCAAAGGAATGCTCATATTACCTAACAGGTGTGAAAACAGGGGGGCCTAGAAACTCCCTTCTGCAACATTCCCAAGGGGTCGGGGGAGCTTAAAACAGCTCCCCTCCCTTCCATTCTTCAAAAAAATTTAATGCATTTGCTTCATTGGGTACTCCTGTGGCAATTCACTAAAATACATTTAAAATGTATTTTAGGTTTAATGTCCAACAAAGGTGGGAATTGCATACAGAAATGACATACATGCATTGGAAAGGACAAACATACAGAAATACTCTTTAACCACTTGCCGACCAGCCGCCTCAGATATACTGCGGCAGGGCGGCTTATGGTGCAAATAGGTGAATTCCACTCGTGCTCCCCTCTTGGTTTTTATTTTTAATTTTTTAAGTAATATTCTGCTTCAGGAGTGCTGGAGAAGAAAATTGGATCATACTTCAAGTCAGCCCCTGGAATTTGGACAGTTATTGAATTTTAGATACCAGAATCTTTAGGATCACTACAATGTTTCTGGCTCCCACCGCTCTCCATTTAGAAGTGAAGATTCCTCAGTTGTGCTCTGGGCTCATTTTTATGGACATGGTTACTGTATAACTCTGCAATAGTGATTACTGCACCAATGTATCTATGCTTTGATAGCAAATATGAGTATAGGGACTATTATAGTCCCAAAGAGACCTAATACCTACCCTATATTCCAAGACTTTCAATGTGAGTTTTCCCTCTTTTTACATCTCTCTGTGAAGCCAATTTTTTCATTATCTGTAATAATGCCTGTGTAATGCCTGTGTAATGCCAAGTAACCTAAATTGCTATCTGCTTTAACCACTTAAGGACCGGACCAATACGGACCATAATGACCAGAGGTGATTTCACAATTTGGCACTGGCCTGCTTTAACTGGAAATTGTGCGGACATGCAATGTTGTACCCAAACGAAATTTGCGTCATTTTCTTCCCACAAATAGAGCTTTCTTTTAATGGTATTTGATTGCCTTTTATTTTTTGCGATATAAACGGAAAAATACTGAAAATTTGGAAAAAAAAAACATATTTTCTACTTTTTGTTATAAGAAAAATCGAATAAACTCAATTTTAGTCATACATTTAGGCCAAAATTTATTCAGCCACATGTCTTTAGTAAAAAAAATGTCAATAAGCATATATTTATTGGTTTGCGCAAAAGTTATAGCGTCTACAAACTAGGGTACATTTTCTGGAATTTACACAGCTTTTAATTTATGACTGCCTCTACCTCTAAATTCTTGAGGTGCTAAAATTGCAGGGCAGTACAACCCCCCCCCCCCAAATGACCCCATTTTGGAAAGTAGACACCCCAAGGAAATTGCTGAGAGGCATGTTGAGCCCATTGAATATTTTTTTTTTGTCCCAAGTGATTAAATAATGACCAAAAAAAATAAAAATTACACAAAGTTGTCACTAAATGATATATTGCTCACACATGCCATGGTTATATGTGAAATTTCACCCCAAAATACATTTTTCTGCTTCTCCCGAGTACGGGGATACCACATGTGTGGGACTTTTTGGGAGCCTAGCCGCGTACGGGACCCCGAAAACCAATCACTGCCTTCAGGATTTCTAATGCCGCATACACACGGCCGTTTTTAATGTCATTTAAAAAAACAAAGTTTTTCTCGACATGATTTTTCGTGTTTCCTCTCAAGCCTGCCTTGCCTACACACTATCATGAAAAAAAATGCTCAAGCAAAGCGCGGTGACGTACAACACGTATGACAGCACTATAAAGGGGAGGTTCTATTCTGATGGCGCCACCCTTTGGGCTGCTTTTGCTGATCCTCGTATTAGTAAAGTTTGGTGAGAGCCGATTTGCGCTTTTCAGCCTCATGCTCTTCAGTCCGTTACAGCGTGACGAATGTGCTATCTCCATTATGAACGTTAGTTTTACCAGAAGGAGCGCTCCTGTCTCATACTTGATTCTGAGCATGCGCATTTTTTTTCCCCTCGTAAAAGCATACACACTACCGTTTTTCACGACGTTAAAAAAAACGACGTGAAAAACTAAGTGAAAAAATAGAGCAGGTTCTAATTTTTTTTAGGCCATTTTTCACGTCGTTAAAAATGCTCTGGAGCCTACACACAATCGTTTTTAATGACCAATTTAAAAAATGGCATTTTTCACGCCATGAAAAACGGTCGTGTGTACGCGGCATAAGGGTGTAAATTTTTGATTTCACTCCTCACTGCCTATCACAGTTTCGAAGGCCATAAAATGCCAAAATAGCACAAAACCCTCCCAAATGACCCCATTTTGAAAAGTAGACACCCCAAGCTATTTACTGAAAGGCATGTTGAGTCCATGGAATATTTTATATTTTGCCACAAGTTGCGGGAATATAACAAACTATTTTGTTTTTGCACAAAGTTGTCACTAAATGATATATTGCTCACACATGCCATGGTTATATGAGGAATTACACCCCAAAATAAATTTTGCTGCTTCTCCTGAGTACGGGGATACCACATGTGTGGGACTTTTTGGGAGCCTAGCCGCGTACAGGACCCCGAAAACCAAGCACCGCCTTCAGGATTTCTAAGGGCGTAAATTTTTGATTTCACTCCTCACTACCCATCACAGTTTTGAAGGCCATAAAATGCCAAGATAGCACAAACCCCCCGCAAATGACCGCATTTTGGAAAGTAGACACCCCAAGCTATTTGCTGAGAGGCATGGTGAGTATTTTACAGCTCTCATTTGTTTTTGAAAATTTTTCAAAACTTTGTGACAAAAAGCGAGATCTGCAAAATACTCACCATACCTCTCAGAAAATAGCTTGGGGTGTCTACTTTTCCAAAATGGGGTCATTGGGGGGGGGGGGGTTGTGCCATCTGGGCATTCCATGGCCTCCGAAACTGTGATAGGCAGTATGGAGTGAAATCAAAAATTTACACCCTTAGAAAGCCTGAAGGCGGTGCTTGGTTTTCGGGGTCCTGTACGCGGCTAGGCTCCCAAAAAGTCCCACACATGTGGTATCCCCGCACTCAGGAGAAGCAACAGAATGTATTTTGAAGTGCAATTCCACATATAACCATGGCATGTTTGAGCAATATATCATTTAGTGACAACTTTTTGTACATTTTTTTTTTTGCCATTATTCAATCACTTGGGACAAAAAAAAAAATATTCAATGGGCTCAAGATGCCTTCCAGCAAATAGCTTGGGGTGTCTACTTTCTAAAATGGGGTCATTTGGGGGGGTTTTGAACTGTCCTGGCATTTTATGCACAACATTAGGAAGCTTATGTCACACATCATCCACTCTTCTAACCACTTGAAGACAAAGCCCTTTCTGACACTTTTTGTTTACATGAAAACATTTTTTTTTTTGCAAGAAAAATTAAGTTGAACCCCCAAACATTATATATTTTTTTAAAGCACAGGCCCTACAGATTAAAATAGTGTGTGTTGCATTTTTTTTTCCACACAGTATTTGCGCAGTGATTTTTCAAACGCATTTTTTGGGGAAAAAATACACTTTTTTTATTTTAATGCACTAAAACACACTATATTGCCCAAATGCTTGATAAAATAAAAAAGAGGATCTTAGGCCAAGTACATGGATACCAAACACGACATGCTTTAAAATTTCACACAAATGCGCAGCGGCGACAAACTACATACATTTTTAAAAGCCTTTAAAAGCCTTTACAGGTTACCACATTAGATTTACAGAGCAGGTCTACTGCTAAAATGACTGCCCTCGATCTGACCTTTGCGGTGATACCTCACATGCATGGTGCTGTTTACATATGACACTAGACCGACACTTGCGTTCACCTTTGCGCAAGAGCAGGGGGGGGACAGGGGTGCTATTTTTTTTTATTATTATTTATTTTTCTTTTTTTATTTTATTTTTAAACTGTTCCTTCCATTTTTTTTTTTACTATTGTTATTGTTATCTCAGGAAATGTAAATATCCCGTATGATAGCAATAGGTAGTGACAGGTACTCTTTTTTTAAAAAAAATTGGGGGGTTAGTCCCTAGATCTTTCCTCTGCCCTCAAAGCATCTGACCAAACCAAGATCGGTGTGATAAAATGCTTTCCCAATTTCCCAATGGCGCTGTTTATATCCGGGGGGGGGACATTCCCTCCCACTGCTTGTAAAAGTAGTCTAGAGGCTAATTAGCCGCTATAATTGCTTTTACATGAAAGCCGACTGCTGGCTGAAAATAATGATACCAAGATGATACCTAAACCCACAGGCATCATTCTGGTATAACCATTCAAAGTCCAGCAACATACCAGTACGTTGCTGGTCCTTGTTGAACATGTATTGTAATATTTTTTTTCATGCAGCCTGTTGGCTGAATGAAAAAAAGAAATTGATCGGTGGGTATGCCCACCATTAGAATACCTCCCTTCATCCACCCACTTCTAATGATTGGGATATATGCATCATTTATATATGCCAAAGCATGGGGGCATCCTCCCGCAAAAAGCCTCCGTCGGAATTTCGACCGTATGTACGCGGCATAAAGGGTTATGCCGCATACATACGGTCAGACTTTTCCACGGGCAAGCCTCGGTCAGAGTTTTGACCGTATGTACGCGGCATTAGGAGCAAAATCGCTCCGCTGCCCCCATGCTTCGGCATATATGCTCTTTTTTTTTTTCTGTGGTGGTGAAATCACCTTCTACAGCGTTGGAGTCACGGCTTTATGTATCGTGGGAGCAAACGCTGTTGCTTTTAAGATAAATAAATACGCGCTGCAACTGAATGGCGTACCTGCTAAGCAAATGATGGTTAACATTAAAACAAAGTAACATTACAGTATAACAGTAAGACCTTACCATACCATACCTGCAAAGCAAATACCAAAAAAAACCTAGTAAAAAATAAAACATATTTTTAACGCAACCTGTGCCTAAAATATATATATGCCGAAGCATGGGGGCATCCTCCCACAAAAAAGTTATGCCGCGTACACACGGTCGGACTTTTCCACGGGCAAGCCTCCGTCGGAATTTCGACCGTATGTACTTGGCATTAGGAGCAAAATCGCTCCTCCGCCCCTGCTGCCCCCATGCTTCGGCATATATGCTCTTTTTTTTTACTGTGGTGGTGAAATCACCTCCTACAGCGTTAGAGTCACGGCTTTATGTATCGTGGGAGCAAACGCTGTTGCTGTCAAGATTAATAAATCCGCATTGCAACTGATACTGCAGTGCTGGATGTACACCCAGGCTGTACTAGGCCGCTGGTGCTTGCCAGTTCACCAGAAGGAATAGCGGCACTAGTACTACTCTGCTCCATGATACGAGAGACCTGCGGTTCTTGCTCCTCAACAACCTCAGAAGATCGGGATCGGGTGCGCCTGACCTTAGCAGGGACCTCATCATCTTTGTCGCCCGGGCTATCTGACATGGAGCCGCTGTCTTCTACGGGAAGGTATTCTGAGTCTGAATCTGACAGATCCGTGACCTCCTCTTCACTATCTGTCATGCTCAGAATCTCGTAGGCCTCTTTACTAGTGTACCTTCGATTTGCCATTTTGGGCTCTAAATTTAGGGGTACACTAGTAAGATTCACAGGAAAAAAAGTACCTGACTGTCGTCAGCAAATATATCAAAAGCTACAAAAAAAACTGTTAGTGATCGCAGGGATCAGGCCTGACTCTGCGAACGCTGCAGTTATGTGTGTTGTGTTTGGTAAATTACAGTGATCGATCGATACTGCACTTGGGTGGGCTGGGCTGGGCGGAGGGGCTAAACGCAGGTGCTAGCAGGTATCTGGGCTGATCCCGCTAACACTGCGTTTTTGGGAACCCTAAACCGCTGGGGACGCTAGTATAGATCTGATCAGATCAGATATTGATCTGTTCAGATACTATACCACTAAGGTATGCTTTGCGCGTGGGTGTTAGCGTTACTGGCACTAACCTAACGCTGCCTGGGGTGACGCAGACCCTCTCTGGCGCTAAAACCTAATTGATATCACCCGCCGGGTGATCAGGGGGTTAAACCTTTATTGGGTTATATATGGCGGGTGCCCTGATGCTATAAAAAGCAAACTAACCAACCAGCGTCACCCGTAACACTTATACGGTGATCACTGGTAAAAGGGTTAACTAGGGGCAATCAGGGGGTTAAAACCTTTATTAGGTAATATATGGGGGTACCTGGCGCTATATAAAAACCTGACGGGTAACCTAAATAACTAAATAACTAACTGGCTAACCAGTGTCACCAGTGACACTTATACAGTGATCACTGGTGAAAGGGTTAACTCTAGAGGCGATAAAGGGGTTAAACCTTTATTATATAATATATGGGGGTACCTGATGCTATAAAAACCTGCAGCGAACCTAAAAAAAATAACCTAGGGGCACCACCAACACTAATACAGAGATCGGAAAAATTATCGCTTAGTGACGCTGGCGATAGGGGATGAAAGGGTTACCTGGGGGCAATCAAGGGGTTAAAATTTTATTAGGGGGGTTAGGGGGCTACCCTGGACCTAAAGGGGCCTAAACCTAACTGCCCTGCAACTTTTTACTGTCACAGATGACACTAAATGCAGCGATCAGTAAATAAATGATCACTGCAATCAATGACACTGTGACTGGGGGCTGGGGGGTGACCTGGGGGGTGGGATCTGGGGGTGACTGGGGGGTGAAATGTGTGCCTATGTGTACCTACGTGTCGGTGGGCTGTTGGTGCACTAACCTGTGCCTTCTCTCCTCGGCGCTGCAGACGTAAAGACCGCCACGAGGAGAGATGACATCACTTCCTCTGCCTGTGTTTACATTTACACAGCAGAGGAAGCATATCATTCACTGGGAGCGATCGCGAGGGGGTGGCCAGAAACAAATGGCCGCTCCCTCATCACGGATCGCTCCCGAACGGATAACCACCACTCACTGTACCGGAGGGGGGTCCGATCGGACCCCCCACCCATACAAAGGCAGTCACGTACAGGTACGTGATTGTGCCTGTCCGTGCCATTCTGCCCACGTATATATACAGTGAGCGGTCGTTAAGTGGTTAAATAACTTCAGTTTCAGTGGTATTTAATGTTACCCTATTTTGCTGACTTGGCATGCTATGGCATCACAAGGCTTATATAAATCTTAAACAACATGATTTATATGTTTGTCTGATATCATTAGGGCTAAACTATATTCATGCTATTTGTACCTTCAATGATCAAACTTATGGGTAGTTTTGGAATTAGCCTATATCTACCATCTGAAACTATATACTTTGTAGAAACTCTAATCCATTTATCTGATTTGACTATGAACATTTATTTTTTATTTTAGAGAGGTCTCATGATGAATGAATTTTGTTACATTTATTTTTCTTATTTTGTCAGTTAGGTTTTATATTTTGGTGATATGTCAGTGCTTTACAAAGAAAACATGTACAGTAACTCTCACTGTTTATATAAAATGATAAGGCACAATAGACAGGCAATAGAAAAGCAAGTAAATATAAAATAAAAGATGTACCAGTATTTTTGCATGCAGTGAATGAAATTTCAGGTAGACTCAATAATTATTTTTTTTATGCAGTACCTACAAAAACAGCATTAAATATTAACTAAATTCTTCTGTATTTCCCATTTCAGTGCATCAAAGGAAGCCCAAACAATATTTTTGTATAGATTAATCAACTGTGAATAAATTTATCAAGCCAATATGTTTCTTATTTTTGAAACATACCTCAGATAATCGAATGGCCATATAATTAATAGCCTCATTTGTTTTCAGTACAATGTAACAGCAAAATGTTCATTGTCTTCTTAGCTTTTGTGCTGCCACAGAAGCTGGCATATTATTGGTTTTATTTTTGCCTTAGTATCTTCCTCTATTCCTACCCTCTGTTTTGCTTCTAGTTAGTACAGTTCTTAACTATAACAATACCTGCCTCACCCTACTGTAGAGCTAGTTCACTTTACCCCTGCAGAAGCAGGGCTCAGGAAAGTCGTTTTCTTCTTACAGTCACTCATGTTCAAGTAAAAATGCTGTTTCTTTTCCATTTTCCATGCAAATAATTGGGCATTCTTTGCAAAGTGAAATTTATCTGCATTCACTAAACGTTGGGGCAAATTCCCTTGTAAAATACAACTTTCCTTGCAAAATGAACAGCTTATTTGCCTGTAGTATAGCATCCCCATTGTCTCAGTTAATAAAAATTTTGTTAATCCACTAACAGTAACGACAGCAAATAAAGGTGAAAAGATTTAAACTCCTACTGTCTTATTCACAACAAACCACATCCTTTCTGAAAGTGTCAAGTGTTCAAGGGAAAACAGTTTGAATAATGTAAAAGAGTTTCTTAGGAACTGTTCCATTTGCTTCAGATATCATACTGCTAGAAAGCACTTTGCTAGAGACTGCAAGGCTATGGTTAAGTGCTCAGAATGCAACAGTGATATGCGTGTGTTAGCCTTAAACTGAGGCCTCTTCACACTGAACTCTAGAAGATCTTACATCCTTGTCAGATCACGGCAGGAAGAACCATGAGCAGTCACCTCCATGATCATATCAAAATATAGTGAACTATGTCACAAAGGACTTTCAGAGAAAACCAGTGTAAAAATATTTTTGAATAAAGTGTATGAGGTGAACCAAAGAAAGGTGGTAGAATGTATGTTGATCTAGATCAGTAATCTCCAAACTGTGGCCTGGGGGGCCTTTGCTTGCCTTTATCTGGCCCTTGGGGCAGTGTTCCCCTCAGTGATACAAGACACTATTCTTCCCACTGATACCAATGATCGGGCATCATTCTTCCTACAGGCACCAATGATGGGACACTATTCCTCCCACTGACCCCATTAATGGGGTACTATTCCTCCCGCTGACCCCGATTGGGCATTATTCCTCCCACTGACACCAACGTCCGGCCCCCCTAAAGTCTCAAGGACCATAAACTGGCCCTTTTTTTAGAAAGTTTGGAGACCCCTGTTTTAGATCAAAACAGCCATTGACCATCTCAGTACCAGAATGTTTAACTCCCTTCAATACCTGGCCATTTTTCAGCTTTCAGTGCTGTGATACTTTGGCTAAAAAATACTCCATAAAAATAAATAAAGACAGATAGAGCTTTCTTTTAGTGGTATTTAATAGCCACTGTTTTTTAAACTGTATGAAGAAAAAAAGACAAAAGCATAATAAAAAAAAATAAAAACAGTTTCCCTTACTTTCTGTTTTAAAACAAAGCAAATACACATGCCAGGACAGTATGAAAATCCCCAAAATGACACCTTTTTGCAAAGTGTACAAGAAGGCAGGTGTGTTTTTTTTACACAGCGGGGGCTGATCAGTGAGTACTGTGGAATCAATTTCTGCCGGTATCTGCTGATCATTCAGTACAAAGACAGAATTGAAGTTGGCCTATGTAAACAAGGCAGATTGCCATTCTGTCTGTAGGGAAGGCATCAATCCTGTGTTCCTGCAAAGCAGGGATATGGATCCATGCCTTCCCCTAGTAAATGCACCTCCCACACTGTACAAGAACATTGGCACACAGTTAACCCTTTGATCACCCCTGATGTTAACCACTTCCCAGCCAGTGTCATTAGTACAGTGATAGTGCATATTTTTAGTATTGATCACTGTATAAGGCTCTGTTTCCACTATTACGATAAATAAATACAAAAATTCCATAAATATATCCCATAGTAGACGCTATAACTTTTGCGCAAACCAATAAATATACGCTTATTGGGATTTTTTTTTACCAAAGATCTGCAGCAGAATACATATTGGCCTAAAGTGATGAAAACATTTGATTTTAAAAAAATAAATAAAAAATATTGGATATGTTTTATAGCAGATAGTAAAAATAAAATAAAAAATTTCCCAAAATTGCTGGTCTTTTTTTGCTTTTAGCGCAAAAAAAAACAAAACACAGAGGTGATCAAATACCACCAAAAGAAAGCTCTATTTGTGGGAAAACGGGACACACATTTTGGAGTACGGTGTCGCATGACTGCGCAATTTTCAGTTAAATTAACTCAGTGCCGTATTGCAAAAAATGGCCTGGTCATGAAAGGGATAAAGTGGTTAAAAAATTCTGTTTAGTGGAAAGCAGAAATTTTAGTAATACTTAAAGTAAAACAATAAAAATTCAAAGTTCATTTCAATTATACGCCTGGGGGATGCCCTGGTCCTGTCTGTGAAGTGGTGCATCTGTGTGATTTGTACAAACTACTGCAACAAAACTGCCATTTTTACAGAAAAAGAGTGTTTGTATCTTTGGCAAAATTAGAGCTCCCAACAGTTTTTTTTTGTTTGTAAATAAAGCAGCCAAAGATTCTATACATCTATACCAAGCCCTTAACTTATGCATTCTTTATTTATATTTTTTTTTTACATTTTAACATCCAAGAAGGTTTACAAGCTCAAGGAACGCAGAGTAATACAATCCATACCACCCTACATTAGGTGTAGTAAGGACCAAACACAAACCACAGGTAGATATGGGTCATATGGCTCGTAGGTTAAAAGTTTCAAAATCAAAGTTATGGTCTTTCCATCAATGACAACAGTAGGACAGGCCACCTATATTAGTAAAAAAACATGCAGGTAAATAAGACTCTTATCTTAGATGAGGGTCTCATATAGATGTTATTGCGGGATCCTCGCACAAAAAAACAGCATGAGGCTCCTCCACTAATTTATACCAGGCTTCAGGTCTGGTATGAATTTTAAGGTGGACCTCACGCAAAAAAAAAAAAAAGAAAAATGTTGTAAGGTCCCCCCACATTATATACCAGATTTTAGGGGAAACCCCACACAGCACCCCACAGATTTTAGTTCTATACCAAATTTATGGGGAAACCTCACCTCACATGTTTAACAAGGACCCCAGGAAGCACCCTATATACAATAAGGGGGCCCAATATACCATCCCCATGTGATTAAATAAGGGGTACATAGTACCCATACTTAATCACAAAAATATAAAGTATAAATTGAATTATATATTATACATGTATAAATTAAAAAAGAGAGTTTTTAACAAGTCCTTGGAGCCTTGGCACAGAGCGGGCACATATTTGCGTGCAATAGCGCCGACAATGCTGTTCCGAAAGCGCGCATCTTGCGCACTCCCAGCACAGTGACTGGAAGCTCAAGGAAAGTTTTCCGATCATGTGACAGCTGTGACAGCCAATTATGGCGGTAACATGGCCATAAGCCCTGCCCCCCCAGCATAGCTAACCAATTAAAGGCAGCCGGCATCAAATGGTTAATAAAAAATAAAAAAAATGTCCAATGATGTTCATCCAGTGCCAATCACGTCATCCAGAAATGTAGATCCACATCAGTCATGATGCCTGACATCCACCAACCACTAAAAGAAAAAAACACAGACGTGTGTCTAGTCCTGTCACCTCATTATCGCCAAATGACTGGTCAAGCAGATGACAGCTGATATACATATACAAGGGGGTGGGGTATTTCAGATGATGTCATGGCCATATTGGGACATGATCATATATGGTTAATGATATCAAGGGGATTCCCATGATGTCATTGACCATATATAGACATGTAAGTAAAGGGGGCCAGTGACAACACTGGTTGTTAAGGATTTAAGGACCTTCCACTGAATGGGTAAAAGCTCAGGTGTTCAGATGAATACTACTTTGACTACTTACAGCAGCAGGACTGAACCTTCAACAGGTAACTGAGAAAGGCAAAGGATGTGAGCGCTGACCAGTGTGTTCTGCCGGGTGGGGGGTGGTATCTGTCCCCCTGTCAGAACACATTAGCACAGCAGGGGAGATCGATGTACTAACATCGCTTGTGTTAGTACAGCAAACTGTTATTTTTTATGTATAATGTGTACCCTGCATTAGTATTGACTTGTCAAGGAGCTCCTTAAACCAACTAGAGAGATCTGTTTGTTATAAATTATTAAAATACCTGACAGGCTCTCTTTAAAGTGACCTTGTCATTACAATATCCAGCTTAAACTAAACCCAGCCTGTGAAAAAAGCTGATGTATACTTAGCTTTCCAGTGTCCTGTGTCTTAAAACTTGGTGAATCTTTAACCACTGCAGGTATCCAATGTTTCCAAGTGTGTCGTATACGCTCTTCTATGCTGTGCACCATTATTGTCATTGTTGTTATTAATATTGGGATCAGAAAAACATTCATCAAAAATGTTTATAACAGTATGTAATCTCCTGATCTATGAAAGACCTGTACTCTGCTGATATAAACATATCATTTCAGTTAGGAATCCATCTTGCAAGGGAACCATGAACTGCTTTGTCAGTATCTTGTTAGAAACATTATTATAATTATTATTTGCCACAACTTTCTCTTACTATATTATAGGTTCAATTTCCATTATACTCACACCAAAAGGTCTGTAACTACACCAATTCATCTAGAAATAATCAGCCTCATTAAGCATGCTAAGATCCATATCCAGGTACCTTCAGGTATACTAGGTAATAACAGAAGCACCTGGTCCATCACCTGGGTAGTGGCCTGGATGCTTCTAATGGCATATCTTGCATCAATAGTCAGATGTAACTAAGCAGTCAGCTTTAAGTAAAACTTTATATTATGTATTGTTGGACCTAGCCTAAGATTTGATGTACTAGTATCACTAATGGGCCTCATTGATCAACGTGTCTAAAACAGAGATTGTGCATGTTACCCACAGTAAAAATTATATTATTTTTTTCAGTCTCCCATAATGAACTGAAAAACCCCTGCAGATATATAGACGGGCTGCTATAAACAAAGCAAAAGAGTCTTTTATTTTAGACACATGGATGGGTGACGGCTTGGAAGCTGCATGTGGCTTCCATCTATAGTTGATGCTCACTGTAGGTTTTAAGCTTTGAAGCACATATCAATTTTAATACTTATCTTTATATAGAGGCAAGCAATGTATCTATGATACCAAGTTTCTCTAGTTTCTTTAATTTTGTAAAAGTGATTACTATTATTATCAAACTTTTTTAATTTCTTTTTTATTTTATTTGGTGTGATTAACTGTTAATGTGTTTATTTAACTGTACCTTTTGAGCCCAAATCATTGGGAGCCTTTTCAAGGCAAATAACTATACTAGGTACTGTAATGCATAATTTTAACATAAAGCACAAGAAAACACCCAAAAAAAGCTCACAGCCCTATGTGTCTCAAATTAACTACGGAGTAAGGAATCCACAGAAATACATGCCGTTGTCATAAAAAAAGATAAATAGAAATGAAAAATGCACGCTTTTCATCCAGGAGGTTTGCTTTCCAATTTCTAATTTCATTTTTTAATAAAAGTGGATATCTTCAAAAGAACACATTTCATCTAAGTATATATTAATCACAGCTGTCTCACCTTGCTTGAATAATTCATGTTTAACAAATAAAAATAATTCTGCTTGACTGAATTTAACTTGAAAATATGTTGCTTGCTTGTTATGGTTGTTTAACTATATTTTTACCTTTTAATTTGCTATTGGGCATGTCAAAATTATACAGTATATTTATTTAATTTCATACTTTCAGATGTTGGGTCAGTGTAGCTTAGATGTTTACAACTCTTGGTTATGAATATCAATCTTAAATACTTTTTAGGCTGCAGATGTTACAAGCAAATTTCATTGTAAAGCTACGAGGGTTCTTCAAAAAGTTTCTGCACTTTTTTAAACTCTATTAAATATAAAAAGTTGCAGAAACGTTTTGAAGACCCCTCACATTTTAGTCCAGAATTAAGTGGAAAAAGATGATTGTAAACATTTCCTAAATTGTGGTTATGACCCATCTTTTTATTGTTACTTTCTCATCTTTACTCAAATACACTTTAATAAAACCAACAATCCAATGCCCAATTTGGACTCCTCAGCCTTCTCTACCAACTGCCCTGTCCTACTGCTCTTTCTCATAACAAGCATCTTCGCTGAGAACCACTTCTGTATTAATAAAGAAAAAAGCTGCGCCAAGAACGTTAATGAGCAATCCTCAAAAGTCAATGATGATATATAGGCTATGAATGCAGTCCAAAGGAGTGAGCTATAGGTGCCAATATAATATCAGAAGGCAGGAATCAAATATGCTTTAGAAACATCCAAGAACCGTACAGTATAGTAACACCACTGTGCTTGACAACCAGAGTGACCACCACCGTAGAAAAAATGGCTGCTTACCAGAAGCAAGCAAAGGAGTGCAGTCGGCTATAACCTAGCCTTTAGCTTGAATGTAGTGGGTGGATGGAACTCAAACCCAATCAGCAGAGGTGGGGGACTTGAGTCACATGACTTGACTTAAAGTGGTTGTAAACCCACTTTATAAACAAACACCTACAGGTAAGCCTAGATTAAGGCTTACCTGTAGGTGCATGAAATATCTCCTTAACCTACACGGTTAAGGAGATATTTGCATTTAAATGTGGCAAAGCTGACGTCACGCGCATGCGCATGGGGTTAGCCCCATTCACAAATTCGGCTAGGTCGCAACATTCGACGACGTAGCCGAATTCGACGGATCACGCCCGCACATGCGCGGAGTCACGTCTTCGCCGCTCTGGCCAATCACAGCGCCGGAGCGGCGCTGTGATTGGCTGCAGCGGCGATACCCGGAAGTAACATTCCGGCTATCGCCACAGCGATGGATGCGGCTAGAGGAGGGACACGGACGACTTCGGGGGCCCCCGATCTAAGGTAAGTGGTACATAATGAGCTAGTATGCTAGTCATACTAGCTCATTATAGCTTTGTCTTGCAGGTTAGATAAAAAAAAAAAAAATTATCGACAGGGTTTACAACCACTTTAAGTCAGACTTAAGTCACCTGTTTGGGGACTTGCTTGACAGAATTCAATAAATTACTCGACTTGACTTTGACTTGTCACGAATGACTTGCGACTTGACTTTGACTTGGGCTATATGACTTGCAATGACTTGGCACCACTAACACTAACCGCAAGCCGCCGTCTGCCTACCTGATCAGCGTGTCATGTAGACAGACGGCGGCCATTGCAGTGTTCAAAAGCCGCGCCTCCTCGTCTGTGATAGGCGGAACACTCAATTACACAGCAGGCAGTGCTCAGCCTATCAGGGATATCCTCTTATCCTCGTCTGTGTTATGAGGATGAGCGGATGTCCATGATAGGCGGAACACTGAATGCTGGGAAATTGAGTGTTCCGCCTATCACAGATGAGGAGGGGGTGCGGCTTTTGAATACTGGAATGGCCGCCGGGATGCCGCTGATCAGGTACACGGCTGACAGGCACAGTGAAGCATGGGCACAGTGAAGCATGGGCACAGTGAGGCATGGGCACAGTGAGGCATGGGCACATAACCATTTTTATACAGTATGGGGTAGATCAGTATTTTGACTTGATTTGTGACTTGACCAAAATAAATGACTTGACTTGACTTGCTTGACTTCTAGCAGGGACTCAACTTGACTTGCTTGCTTTTCGTCACAGTAACTTGGGACTTGCTTGAGACTTGAAGGTTAAGACTTGAGACTTGCTTGTGACTTGCACATGTGTGACTTACTCCCATGTCTGCCAATCAGAACACCCAGGACGCTCCTCCAGTATGCAATATGGCGTTTTTGTGTGATGGCTCCGTATTCATCTGTATCAAAACAAGAGGAGAGGACCATAGGGTGATAATGTCTCTGGACTCTTCTACACCACTACCACCACTGAACAGGCATTCATGAGGGTTCTTCAAAAAGTTTCTGCACTTTTTTAAACTCTATTAAATATAAAAAGTTGCAGAAACGTTTTGAAGACCCCTCACATTTTAGTCCAGAATTAAGTGGGAAAAGATGATTGTAAACATTTCCTAGATTGTGGTTATGACCCATCTTTTTATTGTTATTTTCTCATATTTACTCAAATACACTTTAATAAAACCAACAATCCAAGGCCCCATTTGGACTCCTCATCCTTCTCTACCAACTGCCCTGTCCTACTGCTCTCTTTCTCATAACAAGCATCTTCGCTGAGAACCAATTCTGTATTAACTTCTGTATTAACTGCCTTTTATATCATCTTTGTGTGGGCACCAGGGTGCATAATCAGCAGTCTGAGTCAGGTACAGGCTAAAGACAGTTGTAAACCACAGAGATTCTGGATAAAGTCAGAAAAAAGAGCAATTCAAAAGTGAGTCAGGAGCACCAAGTACTGAGTACTGCAGTACTGAGGTTTATATATCCACATTTAGCTTCTTTAAGTAATTTTTAATATTTAGCAGTGTTACATACCAGTAAAAATCACTTCAGCCTAAGATTTATAAATAACAGCAGGTGCTCACCCCACCCCCATCAATTGCAAAGAGTGAAATGCTGTTTGGTGTATTCTGTTTTAATTTAAATCAAGGGACCAGTGGAGGACAGTCCAAAAATTCACATCACTCATATACATTTCCACTTTGGCTTAAATAGGATGCTTATGTGTTTAAACACATGCTTAATTTTTACTTCTGGTCCCCGTTTTAAGACCTCTACTTACTGTATCAATGTGTTGGATTTCTGAATGACAGTACTCAGCAGTGAAGCCGCAAGGTCAGCACATCACACAGAATATGCATTAAATACCAAATACAATTCTAAAGGGAATTTTAGAGTTGGGTGGAGTTAAATGTCTGTAATAAAAAAAATTTTCCTGCAAGACACAGAAACACATTTTGCATTTAGGGTACTATAAAATGTATATATAGTGTGATACTAAGCCAGTTCACTCAGGTAGGAGTGAAAAATGTTTGGCTTGGAGGAGCAAGGAGTATAAACCTGGGCCTGTTTAGGGGCCAATAAGTGTATGGAGTTGATGGGAAGAAATGGGTAAGCTTTGGCAACATTGGTAGGTGCTGAAGCTTTGCCTATCAAAATGACCTGAAATTCATCCATAACAGGAAGGTTCAGGAGCTTGTTGCAGGAAGATGGATGAACCTCTAGGTGGCTGCACTTAATACCTGCAGCAATCACTTACTGGCATCGGTAGCTGCAGTCACTGTGGATTAATTAATTTTCAAAGCACTGACCTGATTATCTCTCAGTAGCTTGGCTCATCCTGTTTTCTCTCTCAGAGCACCTGTATTAAAATTAGAGATTTGAAGGCTGGAAGACTACTGTGTCACTTCTGGGAGGGGATAGAATGGATAAAACAACTTCACTATTTTAATTAATAATCCTACTTCTCATTACATGTGTGAGGGGGTTAGCTCGGCAGCGGGTGTGTGTGACCCCCGAGATGGGCTCCCCACACAAAAACAGGCCCAGCAAACGGAGGTTGTGGTTTTCAAAATCAAAAAGGTGCGGTTTATTTTCTATTTACAGTGACAAAACACAGCAAAGCAAAAGAAACATAAACAAAATAAATCCTGGTCAACTTGACCTCTGACTAAACATACAGGTTTCCTAACTAACAACTGGGATCAGCCTATTGCTGTCCTAGTCCCTAAGTCCCTGGTTTTAAATGTCCAAGCAAATAGCCACACAGGCTTTGTCTCACCGCACAGGGGTTCACTCTCCCTAGACAGTCCACACAGGTCTGGGTCCAGGCATGAGCTAACATCTAATGAAGCTGGGAGTTCTTATAGAGGCCTAAATGAGCTGACAAGCTTCAGCTGGTCTCATCAACTCCCTGTCTGCACGACGCCCCACACTCTCCCTAGAGGTATGAGTCATCCATGAGCCCACTAGCCTCAGCTGGGCTTATACAACTCTCCACCTAGTTGTATAAGTCGGCGTAAAGCCTGAATCTGGGTGAAATATATCTACCCCCCTGGATGCAACCAGGTGACTTTACCTTCCTGCTTTCACACATGTAACAACAAAAATATGTGAAACAGTAAAAATTAAAACCAGAAATTCCAATGTCAAACTGCTGCTTCAATAAAATGCCCCAATATGAAAACTATGTGAATGCGATTATAAAACCTCCAAACATACAATGCAGCACTATGGGGCTGATTTACCAAACGTTTGCGCCATGAGTATTGGCGCATCTGCGTGCGCAATGGCTGTTTTGGTATTTACAAAACATTAGCGCCTGTAGCGCAGCCCTATTTCCCATTTACTATAGTGTTCTCTGCGCCCGGGAGGAGGCGCTCAGTGCGCTACTATGGACCTGGCACACAGCATGTTAAAATCTAAATATAAAGAAGCTGGAAGTGAGAATATAATGGGGTTGACATGGGGTGATGTGCGGAAGTGTAGTGACACCTGCTCAAATAACAAACATGGCCAAAATAGAGAGGGAAAGTAAGTTTTTCAAAACCAGCCCGCTGCGCCGGCAAGTACGATTCGAGCTGCGGGACGTTTTTTGGAGCTCAGCGCGGGAATTTCAATGGTTTAAATGCGCCAGGACACTGCGCCGTCAAAATCTTAGTAAATGTCAAGTCACCTAAGTCAATTTGCATAAGTTGAACCGGCGCAGCCCTGAACTTCCCAGTGCGCCTGCAAAATGACATTTCTAAAGGAAAAAAAACCCATTTAAAAGCACCGCGGCTGTAATGAATTGTCGGCTCCCGGCAATATAGAGAAAAGTCTTTGAAAGTCTTTGCTAACCAAAAAGAAAAAGCGTGGGGGTCCCCCCAAATTCCATAACCAGGCCCTTCAGGTCTGGAATGGATATTAAGGGGAACCCCGCTGCAAATTAAAAAAAAAATGACGTGGGGTTCCCCCCAAATATCCAAACCACTAGTATAGATCTGATCAGATCAGATATTGACCTGTTCAGATACTATACCACTAAGGGAGGTGTATGCTTTGCGTGTGGGTGTTAGCATTACTGGCACTAACCTAACGCTGCCTGGGGCGACGCAGACCCTCTCTGGCGCTAAAACCTAATTGATATCACCCGCCGGGCGATCAGGGGGTTAAACCTTTATTGGGTTATATATGGCGGGTGCCCTGATGCTATAAAAAGCAAACTAACCAACCAGCGTCACCCATAACACTTATACGGTGATCACTGGTGAAAGGGTTAACTAGGGGCAATCAGGGGGTTAAAACCTTTATTAGGTAATATATGGGGGTACCTGGCACTATATAAAAACCTTACGGGTAACCAAAATAACGAAATAACTAACTGGCTAACCAGTGTCACCATTGACACTTATACAGTGATCACTGGTGAAAGGGTTAACTCTAGGGGTGATAAAGGGGTTAAACCTTTATTATATAATATATGGGGGTACCTGATACTATAAAAACCTGTGGCGAACCTAAAAAAAATAACCTAGGGGCACCACCAACACTAATACAGCAATCGGAAAAATGATCGCTTAGTGACGCTGGTGATAGGGGATGAAAGGGTTACCTGGGGGGGAATCAAGGGGTTAAACCTTTATTAGGGGGGTTAGGGGGCTACCCTGGACCTAAAGGGGCCTAAACCTAACTGCCCTGCAACTTTTTACTGTCACAGATGACACTAAATGCAGCGATCAGTAAATAAATGATCACTGCAATCAGTGATACTGTCACTGGGGGCTGGGGGGTGACCTGGGGGGTGATCTGGGGGTGACTGGGGGGTGAAATGTGTGCCTATGTGTACCTACGTGTCGGTGGGCTGTTGGTGCACTAACCTGTGTCTTCTCTTCTCGGCGCTGCGGACGAAAAGACCGCCACGAGGAGAGATGACATCACTTCCTCTGCCTGTGTTTACATTTACACAGCAGAGGAAGCATATCAATCGCTGGGAGCGATCGCGAGGGGGTGTCCAGAAACGAATGGCCGCTCCCTCATCACGGATCGCTCCCAAACGGATAACCACTGCTCACTGTACCGGAGGGGGGTCCGATCGGACCCCCCACCCATACGAAGGCAGTCACGTACAGGTACGTGATTGTGCCTGTCCGTGCCATTCTGCCGACGTATATATACAGTGAGCGGTCCTTAAGTGGTTAAATAACTTCAGTTTAGTGGTATTTCATTTTAACCTATTTTGCTGACTTGGCATGCTATGGCATCACAAGGCTTATATAAATCTTAAACCCCATGATTTATACGTTTGTCTGATATCATTAGGGCTAAACTATATTCATGCTATTTGTACCTTCAATGATCAAACTTATGGGTAGTTTTGGAATTAGCTTATATCTACCATCTGAAACTATATACTTTGTAGAAACTCTAATCCATTTATCTGATTTGACTATGAACATTTTTTATTTATTTTTTATTTTAGAGAGGTCTCATGATGAATGAATTTTGTTACATTTATTTTTCTTATTTTGTCAGTTAGGTTTTATATTTTGGTGATATGTCAGTGCTTTACAAAGAAAACATGTACAGTAACTCTCACTGTTTATATAAAATGATAAGGCACAATAGACAGGCAATAGAAAATCAAGTAAATATAAAATAGAAGATGTACCAGCAATTTTGCATGTGGTGAATGAAATTTCAGGTAGACTCAATAATTATTTTTTTTATGCAGTACCTACAAAAACAGCATTAAATATTAACTAAATTCTTCTGTATTTCCCATTTCAGTGCATCAGAGGAAGCCCAAACAATATTTTTGTATAGATTAAAAAACTGTGAATAAATGTATCAAGCCAATATGTTTCTTATTTTTGAAACATACCTCAGATAATCGAATGGCCATAAAATTAATAGCCTCATTTGTTTTCAGTACAATGTAACAGCAAAATGTTCATTGTCTTCTTAGCTTTTGTGCTGCCACAGAAGCTGGCATATTATTGGTTTTATTTTTGCCTTAGTATCTTCCTCTATTCCTACCCTCTGTTTTGCTTCTAGTTAGTACAGTTCTTAACTATAACAATACCTGCCTCACCCTACTGTAGGGTTAGTTCACTTTACCCCTGCAGAAGCACGGCTCAGGAAAGCACTTTGCTAGAGACTGCGAGGCTATGGTTAAGTGCACAGAATGCAACAGTGATATGCGTGTGTTAGCCTTAAACTGAGGCCTCTTCACAATGAGCTCTAGAAGATCTTACATCCTTGTCAGATCACGGCAGGAAGAACCATGAGCAGTCACCTCCATGATCATATCAAAATATAGTGAACTATGTCACAAAGGACTTTAAGAGAAAACCAGTGTAAAAATATTTTTGAATTAAGTGTATGAGGTCAACCAAAGAAAGATGGTAGATTATATGATGATCTAGATCAGTGGTCTCCAAACTGCGGCCCGGTGGCCCTTTGCTTGCCTTTATCTGGCCCTTGGGGCAGTGTTCCCCTCAGTGATACAAGACACTATTCTTCCCACTGATACCAATAATGGGGCATCATTCTTCCTACATGCACCAATGATGGAACACTATTCCTCCCACTGACCCCATTAATGGAGTACTATTCCTCCCGCTGACCCCGATTGGGCATTATTGGGCACTGACACCAACGTCCGGCCCCCCTAAAGTCTCAAGGACCATAAACTGGCCCTTTTTTTAGAAAGTTTGGAGACCCCTGTTTTAGATCAAAACAGCCATTGACCATCTCAGTACCAGAATGTTTAACTCCCTTCAATACCTGGTCGTTTTTCAGCTTTCAGTGCTGTGATACTTTGGCTAAAAAATACTAGAGGTCGACCGATATGGGTTTTTCTCTGGCCGATGCCGATGCCGATATTTTGAAATTGGGGCGGCCGATGGCCGATATATGATGCCGATTTTTGTGGCCGATATTTTAGGCCGATTAAAAAAAAAAAAACCCTCACCCACTCTATTCCTTCCTGCTTACTCCTGTCACTCTAGCACACACTTGATGTCCTCAGTACAGATGGCACTGGTTTGGAACTGGCAGGTGGCACTGGTTTGGAACTGACAGATGGCACTGGCAGGTGGCACTATTGGAACTGACAGATGGCACTGGTTTGGAACTGACAGATGGCACTGGCATGTGGCACTGGCTGGCGGTACTGGTTTGGAACTGACAGATGGCTCTATTGGCACTGGCAGGTGGCACTGGTTTGGAACTGACAGATGGCACTGGTTTGGAACTGACAGATGGCACTGGCAGGTGGTACTGGTTCGGAACTGACAGATGGCACCGATTGGCAGCAGGGGGCACTGGTTTGGAACGGACAGATGGCACTAGTTTGGGACAGATGGCACTGATTGGCAGTGGCACTTGCAATTGGAACTGGGTGGCACTGGCGTGTGACACTGGTTGGCACTGGCTGGTGGCACTGACAGATGGCACTGATTGGCGGTGGCACTGACAGATGGCACCGATTGGCACTGGCTGGTGGCACTGATTGGTACTGGCTGGGGGCACTGACAGATGGCACTGGCTGTGGCACTGATAGATGGCACCGATTGGCGGTGGCACTGATTTGGGTGGCACTGACAGATGGCCCTGATTGACACTGGCTGGTGGCACTGACAGATGGCACCGATTGGCGGTGACACTGATTGACACTGGCTGGTGGCACTGATTGGCACTGGCTGGTGGCACTGACAGATGGCACTGGCTGGGGGCACTGACAGATGGCACTGGCTTGGGCACTGACAGATGGCACTGGCTTGGGCACTGACAGATGGCACTGGCTGGGGGCACTGACAGATGGCACTGGCTGGGGGCACTGACAGATGGCACTGGCTGGGGGCACTGATTTGGGTGGCACTGATTGGCACTGGCTGGTGGCACTAACAGATGGCACCGATTGGCGGTGGCACTGATTGGCACTGGCTGGGGGCACTGACAGATGGCACTGGCTGGGGGCACTGACAGATGGCACTGGCTGGGGGCACTGACAGATGGCACTGACTGCGGGCACTGGCTGGGGCACTGGCTTGGGGCACTGACAGATGGCACTGGCTGGGGGCACTGACAGATGGCACTGGCTGGGGGCACTGACAGATGGCACTGGCTGGGGGCACTGACAGATGGCACTGGCTGGGGGCACTGATTTGGGTGGCACTGATTGGCACTGGCTGGTGGCACTAACAGATGGCACCGATTGGCGGTGGCACTGATTGGCACTGGCTGGGGGCACTGACAGATGGCACTGGCTGGGGGCACTGACAGATGGCACTGACTGCGGGCACTGGCTGGGGCACTGGCTGGGGGCACTGACAGATGGCACTGGCTGGGGGCACTGACAGATGGCACTGGCTGGGGGCACTGACAGATGGCACTGGCTGGGGGCACTGACAGATGGCACTGGCTGGGGGCACTGACAGATGGCACTGGCTGGGGGCACTGACAGATGGCACTGGCTTGGGCACTGACAGATGGCACTGGCTTGGGGCACTGGCAGGTTTCACACTAAGCCGAGTGTAATGTGTGAAACTGACAGAGAGGAGAGAGAGAGAGAGAGAGCTGTTAGAATTGAGCTCGATGTGGGGGTGGGCGGGCCAGCAGCTAAATTACACCAGCCAATGATTGGGCTGCTTTAGACGTAGTGGCCCGCCCAGATACCATCCCATTGGCTGGTGTAATATCTGCTGGGTCCCGCCCACCCCCGACATCAAGCTGACACATCCTCTCTCTCTCCTCTTACTTTCAGTTTCACACACACACACACACAGCACGGCGCTTGATGCTGCTGAGTGTGGAGAAGTGTGGAGGAGGGAGGAGGAGGGGGGAGGAAGTGCAGCCAGTGAATAATATCGGCCAGTTTTGATATTAATCGGCCAAAGCCGATTTATCAAAAATGCCTAAATATCGGCCGATATATCGGCCAGCCGATATATCGGTCGACCTCTAAAAAATACTCCATAAAAATAAATAAAGACAGATAGAGCTTTCTTTTAGTGGTATTTAATAGCCACTCTTTTTTAAACTGTATGAAGAAAAAAGACAAAAACATAATAAAAAAAATAAAAACAGTTTCCCTTACTTTCTGTTTTAAAACAAAGCAAATACACATGCCAGGACAGTATGAAAACCCCCAAAATGACACCTTTTTGCAAAGTGTACAAGAAGGCAGGTGTGTTTTTTTTACACAGCAGGGGCTGATCAGTGAGTACTGTGGAATCAATTTCTGCCGGTATCTGTTGATCATTCAGTACAAAGGCAGATTTGAAGTTGGCCTATGTAAACAAGGCAGATTGCCATTCTGTCTGTAGGGAAGGTATGAATCCTGTGTTCCTGCAAAGCAGGGATATGGATCCATGCCTTCCCCTAGTAAATGCACCTCCCACACTGTACAAGAACATTGGCACACAGTTAACCCTTTGATCACCCCTGATATTAACCACTTCCCAGCCAGTGTCATTAGTACAGTGATAGTGCATATTTTTAGTATTGATCACTGTATAAGGCTCTGTTTCCACTATTACGATCCGAAACTCGAGCGATTTTGCCGCAATTTTTTTGTCATGATTTTGATGTGACTGTAAACAATGCCTGTGTTTTCTTGAGGTCTATAGACCTCAAGTCGCATCAAAGTGGGACCAAAGTAGTGCAGGGACTACTTTGAAGTCGCTGAGACTTGAAATCGCACAGATATGAACGGTACTCATTGGAAATCATGGGGAACGACTTGTCTTTGAAGTCCCAAGTCGCATGACAAGTCGCACTAGTGGAAACCGAGCCTTAGTGTCAATGGTTCCCAAAAAGTGTCAAAAGTTAGTGTATGATTTGTCCGCTGCAATATCGCAGTCCCACTAAAAGTTACTGATTGCCGCCATTACTAGTAAAAATAAATAAATACAAAAATTCCATTAATATATCCCATAGTAGACACTATAACTTTTGCGCAAACCAATAAATATACGCTTATTGGGATTTTTTTTACCAAAGATCTGTAGCAGAATACATATTGGCCTAAAGTGATGAAAACATTTGATTTAAAAAAATAAAAAATATTGGATATGTTTTATAGCAGATAGTAAAAATAAAATAAAAAATTTCCCAAAATTGCTGGTCTTTTTTTGCTTTTAGCGCAAAAAATAAAAAACACAGAGGTGATCAAATACCACCAAAAGAAAGCTCTATTTGTGGGAAAACGGGACACACATTTTGGAGTACGGTGTCGCATGACTGCGCAATTTTCAGTTAAATTAACTCAGTGCCGTATTGCAAAAAATGGCCTGGTCATGAAAGGGATAAAGTGGTTAAAAAATTCTGTTTAGTGGAAAGCAGAAATTTTAGTAATACTTAAAGTAAAACAATAAAAATTCAAAGTTTATTTCAATTATACGCCTGGGGGATGCCCTGGTCCTGTCTGTGAAGTGGTGCATTTGTGTGATGTGTACAAACTACTGCAACAAAACTGCCATTTTTACAGAAAAAGAGTGTTTGTATCTTTGGCAAAATTAGAGCTCCCAACAGTTTTTTTTTGTTTGTAAATAAAGCAGCCAAAGATTCTATACATCTATACCAGGCCCTTAACTTATGCATTCTTTATTTATATATTTTTTTTTACATTTTAACATCCAAGAAGGTTTACAAGCTCAAGAAACGCAGAGTAATACAATCCATACCACCCTACATTAGGTGTAGTAAGGACCAAACACAAACCACAGGTAGATATGGGTCATATGGCTCGTAGGTTAAAAGTTTCAGAATCAAAGTTATGGTCTTTCCATCAATGACAACAGTAGGACAGGCCACCTATATTAGTAAAAAAACATGCAGGTATATAAGACTCTTATCTTAGATGAGGGTCTCATATAGATGTTATTGCAGGATCCTTGCACAAAAAACAGCATGAGGCTCCTCCACTAATTTATACCAGGCTTCAGGTCTGGTATGAATTTTAAGGTGGACCTCACGCAAAAAAAAAAAAAAAAAAAAATTGTTGTAAGGTCCCCCCACATTATATACCAGATTTTAGGGGAAACCCCACACAGCACCCCACAGATTTTAGTTCTATACCAAATTTATGGGGGAACCTCACCTCACATGTTTAACAAGGACCCCAGGAAGCACCCTATATACAATAAGGGGGCCCAATATACCATCCCCATGTGATTAAATAAGGGGTACATAGTACCCATACTTAATCACAAAAATATAAAGTATAAATTAAATTATATATTATACATGTATAAATTAAAAAATATAGTTTTTAACAAGTCCTTGGAGCCTTGGCACAGAGCGGGCACATATTTGCGTGCAATAGCACCGACAATGCTGTTCCGAGAGTGCGCATCTTGCGCACTCCCAGCACAGTGACTGGAAGCTCAAGGAAAGTTTTCCGATCATGTGACAGCTGTGACAGCCAATTATGGCGCCAACATGGCCATAAGCCCTGCCCCCCCAGCAGCTGGTTAATAAAAAATAAAAAAAATGTCCCATGATGTTCATCCAGTGCCAATCACGTCATCCAGAAATGTAGATCCACATCAGTCATGATGCCTGACATCCACCAACCACTAAAAGAAAAAAACACAGACGTGTGTCTAGTCCTGTCACCTCATTATCGCCAAATGACTGGTCAAGCAGATGACAGCTGATATACATATACAAGGGGGTGGGGTATTTCAGATGATGTCATGGCCATATTGGGACATGATCATATATGGTTAATGATATCAAGGGGATTCCCATGATGTCATTGACCATATATAGACATGTAAGTAAAGGGGGCCAGTGACAACACTGGTTGTTAAGGATTTAAGGACCTTCCACTGAATGGGTAAAAGCTCAGGTGTTCAGATGAATACTACTTTGACTACTTACAGCAGCAGGACTGAACCTTCAACAGGTAACTGAGAAAGGCAAAGGATGTGAGCGCTGACCAGTGTGTTCTGCCGGGTGGGGGGTGGTATCTGTCCCCCTGTCAGAACACATTAGCACAGCAGGGGAGATCGATGTACTAACATCGCTTGTGTTAGTACAGCAAACTGTTATTTTTTATGTATAATGTGTACCCTGCATTAGTATTGACTTGTCAAGGAGCTCCTTAAACCAACTAGAGAGATCTGTTTGTTATAAATTATTAAAATATCTGACAGGCTCTCTTTAAAGTGACCTTGTCATTACAATATCCAGCTTAAACTAAACCCAGCCTGTGAAAAAAGCTGATGTATACTTAGCTTTCCAGTGTCCTGTGTCTTAAAACTTGGTGAATCTTTAACCACTGCAGGTATCCAATGTTTCCAAGTGTGTCGTATACGCTCTTCTATGCTGTGCACCATTATTGTCATTGTTGTTATTAATATTGGGATCAGAAAAACATTCATCAAAAATGTTTATAACAGTATGTAATCTCCTGATCTATGAAAGACCTGTACTCTGCTGATATAAACATATCATTTCAGTTAGGAATCCATCTTGCAAGGGCACCATGAACTGCTTTGTCAGTACCTTGTTAGAAACATTATTATAATTATTATTTGCCACAACTTTCTCTTACTATTGTGAGGGGGTTAACTCAGTAGCGGGTGTGTGTGACCCCCTGGTTGGGCTCCCCACACAAAAACAGGGCCAGCAGACGGAGGTTGTGGTTTTCAAAATCAAAAGGTGCGGTTTATTTCTCTATGTACAGTGACAAAAACACAGCAAAGCCAAAAAGAAACATAAACCAAATAAATCCTGGTCAGTTTGACCTCTGACTAAACATGCAGGTTTCCTAAACTAACAACTGGGATCAGCCTGGTGCTGTCCTAGTCCCTAGATCCCTGGTTTAGTAAAAGTCCAAACAAATAGCCACACAGGCTTTGCCTCACCGCACAGGGGTTCACTCTCCCTAGACAGTCCACACAGGTCTGGGTCCAGGCATGAGCTAACATCTAATGAAGCTGGGAGTTCTTATAGAGGCCTAAACGAGCTGACAAGCTTCAGCTGGTCTCATCAACTCCCTGCCTCACGACGCCCAGCACTCTCCCTAGAGGTATGAGTCATTCATGAGCCCACTAGCCTCAGCTGGGCTTCATCAACTCCCTAGTTGTATAAGTCGGCATAAAGCCTGAATCTGGGAGAAATATATCTACCCCCCTGGATGCAACCAGGTGACTTTACCTTCCTGCTGTCACATACCCCCCCCTCTTGTTTTAACCTTGGGGTTGGAACACCAGCAATCAGGCATTCATGTACTCGAGACAAAGCATCCACATTCCCTATTTGAACGCCAGGGCGATGCTTTACTGTGAAGTTGAATTCCTGTAGGGCCAGGAACCACCTATTCACTCTTCTATTTGTCTCCTTGTTTTGAGCCATCCACTTTAACGGAGCGTGATCCGTAACCATGTCAAAGTGCCTACCTAGCAGATAGTACCGAAGGGAATCTAGAGCCCACTTCACCGCTAAACACTCCTTTTCAACCGTGGCGTAATTTACCTCATGGGACTTCAACTTCCTGCTGAGGTAAATGACTGGGTGCTCTTCCCCGTTCCAGACCTGGGACAATACTGCTCCTAACCCCACATCTGACGCATCACTTTGTACGACAAAGTCTTTAGAGAAGTCGGGTGAGTACAACACTGGCTGGCTACATAAGGCTTGTTTCAAGAATTGGAATGCTGCCTCCACCTCGGGGGTCCATTTAATCATGACCGACCCTTTCCCTTTCATCAGGTTGGTTAGGGGCACAGCCTTAGAAGCAAAGTGGGGAATGAAGCGCCGATAATAACCCGCGATTCCCAGAAAGGCTCGTACCTGCTTCTTGCTGTTGGGACGTGGCCAACTCTGGATGGCCTCGACTTTGTTGAGTTGGGGTTTTATTACTCCCCTGCCAATGGTGTACCCAAGATATTTGGCCTCCTCCTGCCCAATGGTACACTTCTTGGGGTTAGCTGTAAACCCCGCTTCCCGGATAGAGTCTAGGACTGCTTGCACTTTTGGCAGATGTGAGGCCCAATCTGTGCTATGGACAATTACGTCATCCAGGTAAGCCGCAGCATACTTCCGATGGGGCCTCAATATCTGGTCCATTTTCCGCTGGAATGTGGCCGGCGCATTCTGTAACCCGAACGGCATTCTCTTATATTGGAACGCCCCGTCTGGGGTTACAAATGCGGTTTTCTCTTTGGCCGACTTGGCCAGGGGAATTTGCCAATACCCTTTTGTGAGGTCAAGAGTCGTCATGTATCGGGCTGTTCCCAGCCGGTCGATCAACTCATCTATACGTGGCATGGGGTAGGTGTCAAATTTTGTAACTTTGTTCAACTGACGAAAATCGTTACAAAATCGCCAGCTCCCATCCGGTTTAGGCACCAACACAATGGGACTAGACCAATCACTTTGGGACTCCTCTATCACCCCTAAGTTCAGCATTTTCTGTACTTCCTCCCGTATTGCCTCCCGTCGGGCCTCTGGGATCCGATAGGGTTTTAACTTCACCCTTTCACCGGGCGGGGTAATAATATCATGCTCTACCCCAGATGTTTGTCCCGGCAGCTCAGAGAACACCTCCTTGTTGCGAAGCACAAACTCCTTAACCTCCTGTTGTTGGGGTTGTGACAAGGTGGCTGCTATTCCAACCTCCGGAATCACGCAACCAGTTTGAGCTGGTGACCAAGTTTCTGCGACTAGGGACTCTCTATCCCTCCAGGCTTTCAACAGATTAACGTGATATATCTGTTCGGGCTTTCGCCTTCCTGGTTGTCTGACCTTGTAATTCACTTCGCTCACTTTTTCCATTATCTCGTAGGGGCCTTGCCATTTGGCAAGGAATTTACTTTCAACCGTAGGGACAAGTACCAATATCCTATCCCCCGGGGAAAAGGTACGGGTCTTTGCTCCACGGTTGTACACTCTCTGCTGTGCCAACTGCGCTTGGGCCAAATGTTCCTTCACGATGGGCATTACCTGTGCAATTCGATCTTGCATCAGGGCGACATGCTCAATCACACTCCTGTGGGGAGAACTCTCACTTTCCCAAGTTTCCTTGGCAATATCCAACAGCCCTCTTGGGTGTCTCCCATACAGTAACTCAAAGGGGGAGAATCCCGTAGAGGATTGGGGCACCTCCCTAATAGCAAACATCAAATAAGGAAGTAGACAGTCCCAATCCTTTCCATCTCTATCCACCACTTTCTTCAACATTTGTTTTAGGGTTTTGTTGAATCTTTCAACCAGCCCATCGGTTTGGGGGTGATACACAGATGTACGCAATTGCGTCACTTTGAGCAATTTACACAGCTCTTTCATAACCCGGGACATAAAGGGTGTACCTTGGTCCGTAAGCAGTTCTTTACAAATACCCACCCGGCTAAAAACAAGAGATAGCTCTTTGGCTATGGTTTTGGCCGAGGTATTTCTGAGAGGGATCGCTTCTGGATAACGGGTGGCATAGTCCATTATAACCAATATGTACTGGTGCCCCCTAGCGGACTTGATTATAGGACCTACCAAATCCATTGCGATTCTCTCAAACGGGACCTCAATGATGGGTAGAGGGACCAGCGGGCTACGGAAATGTGGCATTGGGGCCGACCTCTGACACACAGGGCAGGAGGAACAATAATTTTCTATGTCCTTCATCACCCCAGGCCAATAGAATCTCTGTAATACCCTCTCTCGGGTTTTCTCTGTCCCCAGATGACCTCCAAGAATGTGCCCATGGGCCAACTCCAACACCAACTTCCTGTAAGGTTTGGGCACCACAAGCTGCTCAACGGTTTCTTCTGCCCTTTTTGCCACCCGATACAGTAGGTCCTTCTCTACGCTGAAGTATGGGTAAGTGCAGGTATTATCTGGGTTCACTAACTCGCCATCTATTTCCACTACGTTTTCCCGTGCCTTTATTAGGGCGGGGTCTTTTAACTTTTCTGTGGCAAAATTTTCCCTGTGAACCTCCAGATCAGAAAACTCCACAGACGGTAGGTTTTCGTCTGAGGAGGTGGGCTCCTCTCCAGTTTCTTGAGTCTCCCCTGCCAATACTGACAAGGGAAATTCTGGAGAGTCCTCACCACTCTCAGAGGAGTTCTGGCTATCACATTCCTGGTACATAGGGGCACCAGTGGGGGGCTCAGGATCATCCCACAGTTCCCAGAACTTCGGAAAATCCCTTCCCACAATGGCATCATGCGGTAATTGAGATACTAACCCCACTGGATGAGAGAGGGTACCTTTGGGGGTCTCGAAACACACTGTAGTCACTGGATACTCTCGGGTGTCCCCATGCACACAAATAACAGCTACCTTGCTATTCCCAGAGACCTCTGTTTTAACTAATTCAGCCTTTATCAGGGTCACAAGGCTACCTGAATCCAGTAATACCACAACATTTCTACCATTAATACACATTTTGCATAAATGTTTCTCAGTTCCCCGAATGGCAGTGCATGCGACTGTCGCACACAGCGACTGACGTCTGTCCGTCAGAAAGTCACATTGCATGGGTTCCTCCACAACCGGGCAATTTGCTGCAATATGTCCCGCTTGCCGGCAGCGGTAGCAAACAATCCTTTTGGCTGCCTCTTGAGCCCCTGACTTCCCAGGCTGTTCTCGCCAAACTTTGGGTAGAGCTCCCACCCTCTCACTCTCTCCACCCTCACCCCTTGGAATCCTCTTATCCGCCCCTGGGGATGGTCTGATCTTAGGGTGGAAAGTCCGAGAGTCTCTGGAAGAGGCCGTCAGGTTCTCTGTAGCCAAGTATTTCTCTACACGATCCACAAGACCACCGGCCGTCTCTGGGTCTCCATGGCTTACCCACTTTTGGATGGCAGTAGGAAGAGCTCTCAAAAACCGATCCATTACAACACGTTCCACAATCTCTGGTGCGGACAAAGTCTCTGGCTGTAGCCACTTCCTGCTCAGGTGAATGAGATCATACATTTGAGACCTGGGGGGTTTTCCAAGCTGGAAAGTCCAGTTATGCACACGCTGAGCCCGGACAGCCAGGGTGACACCCAGCCTTGCCAATATTTCAGCTTTTAGCATCACATAGTCTTTTGCTTGGTCAGGCTCTAGGTCATAGTAAGCCTTCTGCGATTCACCAGTTAACAGAGGAGCCACCAGTCCAGCCCACTGCTCCTCAGGCCACTTTTCTCTTTCAGCAGTCCTTTCAAATGTGGTCAAAAATACCTCTGGATCATCCTCTCCAGTCATTTTTGTCAATAAACGACTCACCCCAAAGGACGCGGTATTAGTGGGACGGCTTTCCTCACTAGTCTGCGGACGTTGCTGCATTACTGCTTCCATTTGTTGTAGTCTCTGCTCTTGCTTCTGTAACAGGTCTATGAAGCGGGCCTCAGATTGCTGCTGGGCTTGTTGATGAGCTTGCTGCTGGGCTGCAAGGCTCCTTTGCAAACCTGCATTTGTCTGCTGTTGATTGGCATTTGCTAGAGCCAGCTGTTTCAGTATCTCCTCCATGCTGGCTTAAAAAAAACTGCCACTGGTTCTCCACCAACTGTGAGGGGGTTAACTCAGTAGCGGGTGTGTGTGACCCCCTGGTTGGGCTCCCCACACAAAAACAGGGCCAGCAGACGGAGGTTGTGGTTTTCAAAATCAAAAGGTGCGGTTTATTTCTCTATGTACAGTGACAAAAACACAGCAAAGCCAAAAAGAAACATAAACCAAATAAATCCTGGTCAGTTTGACCTCTGACTAAACATGCAGGTTTCCTAAACTAACAACTGGGATCAGCCTGGTGCTGTCCTAGTCCCTAGATCCCTGGTTTAGTAAAAGTCCAAACAAATAGCCACACAGGCTTTGCCTCACCGCACAGGGGTTCACTCTCCCTAGACAGTCCACACAGGTCTGGGTCCAGGCATGAGCTAACATCTAATGAAGCTGGGAGTTCTTATAGAGGCCTAAACAAGCTGACAAGCTTCAGCTGGTCTCATCAACTCCCTGCCTCACGACGCCCAGCACTCTCCCTAGAGGTATGAGTCATTCA
Source organism: Rana muscosa (assembly GCA_029206835.1). Lineage (NCBI taxonomy): Eukaryota > Metazoa > Chordata > Amphibia > Anura > Ranidae > Rana > Rana muscosa. The sequence goes on from CM055116.1 coordinate 1,013,453,519, forward strand.
TGAGCCCACTAGCCTCAGCTGGGCTTCATCAACTCCCTAGTTGTATAAGTCGGCATAAAGCCTGAATCTGGGAGAAATATATCTACCCCCCTGGATGCAACCAGGTGACTTTACCTTCCTGCTGTCACACTATATTATAGGTTAAATTTCCATTATACTCACACCAAAAGGTCTGTAACTACACCAATTCATCTAGAAATAATCAGCCTCATTAAGCATGCTAAGATCCATATCCAGGTACCTTCAGGTATACTAGGTAATAACAGAAGCACCTGGTCCATCACCTGGGTAGTGGCCTGGATGCTTCTAATGGCATATCTTGCATTAATAGTCAGATGTAACTAAGCAGTCAGCTTTAAGTAAAACTTTATATTATGTATTGTTGGACCTAGCCTAAGATTTGGTGTACTAGTATCACTAATGGGCCTCATTGATCAACGTGTCTAAAACAGAGATTGTGCATGTTACCCACAGTAAAAATTATATTCTTTTTTTCAGTCTCCCATAATGAACTGAAAAACCCCTGCAGATATATAGACGGGCTGCTATAAACAAAGCAAAAGAGTCTTTTATTTTAGACACATGGATGGGTGACGGCTTGGAAGCTGCATGTGGCTTCCATCTATAGTTGATGCTCACTGTAGGTTTTAAGCTTTGAAGCACATATCAATTTTAATACTTATCTTTATATAGAGGCAAGCAATGTATCTATGATACCAAGTTTCTCTAGTTTCTTTAATTTTGTAAAAGTGATTACTATTATTATCAAACTTTTTTAATTTCTTTTTTATTTTATTTGGTGTGATTAACTGTTAATGTGTTTATTTAACTGTACCTTTTGAGCCAAAATCATTGGGAGCCTTTTCAAGGCAAATAACTATACTAGGTACTGTAATGCATAATTTTAACATAAAGCACAAGAAAACACCCAAAAAAAGCTCACAGCCCCATGTGTCTCAAATTAACTACGGAGTAAGGAATCCACAGAAATACATGCCGTTGTCATAAAAAAAGATAAATAGAAATGAAAAATGCACGCTTTTCATCCAGGAGGTTTGCTTTCCAATGTCTAATTTTTTAGAATGGGGTTAGCCCCATTCACAAATTCGGCTAGGTCGCAACATTCGACGGCGTAGCCGAATTCGACGGATCACGCCCGCACATGCGCGGAGTCACGTCTTTGCCGCTCTGGCCAATCACAGCGCCGGAGCGGCGCTGTGATTGGCTGCAGCGGCGATACCCGGAAGTAACATTCCGGCTATCGCCACAGCGATATATGCGGCTAGAGGAGGGACACGGACGACTTCGGGGCCCCCGATCTAAGGTAAGTGGTACATAATGAGCTAGTATGCTAGTCATACTAGCTCATTATAGCTTTGTCTTGCAGGTTAGATAAAAAAAAAAAAAATTATCGACAGGGTTTACAACCACTTTAAGTCAGACTTAAGTCACCTGTTTGGGGACTTGCTTGACAGAATTCAATAAATTACTCGACTTGACTTTGACTTGTCACGAATGACTTGCGACTTGACTTTGACTTGGGCTATATGAATTGCAATGACTTGGCACCACTAACACTAACCGCAAGCCGCCGTCTGCCTACCTGATCAGCGTGTCATGTAGACAGACGGCGGCCATTGCAGTGTTCAAAAGCCGCGCCTCCTCGTCTGTGATAGGCGGAACACTCAATTTCACAGCAGGCAGTGTTCAGCCTATCACGAATATCCTCTTATCCTCGTCTGTGTTATGAGGATGAGCGGATGTCCGTGATAGGCAGAACACTGAATGCTGGGAAATTGAGTGTTCCGCCTATCACAGACGAGGAGGGGGTGCGGCTTTTGAATACTGGAATGGCCGCCGGGATGCCGCCGATCAGGTACACGGCTGACAGGCACAGTGAAGCATGGGCACAGTGAAGCATGGGCACAGTGAGGCATGGGCACAGTGAGGCATGGGCACATAACCAATATTATTTATTGTAATCCCTCCTATTATTTTTATACAGTATGGGGTAGATCAGTATTTTGACTTGATTTGTGACTTGACCAAAATAAATGACTTGACTTGACTTGCTTGACTTCTAGCAGGGACTCAACTTGACTTGCTTGCTTTTCGTCACAGTAACTTGGGACTTGCTTGAGACTTGAAGGTTAAGACTTGAGACTTGCTTGTGACTTGCACATGTGTGACTTACTCCCATGTCTGCCAATCAGAACACCCAGGACGCTCCTCCAGTATGCAATATGGCATTTTTGTATGATGGCTCCGTATTCATCTGTATCAAAACAAGAGGAGAGGACCATAGGGTGATAATGTCTCTGGACTCTTCTACACCACTACCACCACTGAACAGGCATTCATGAGGGTTCTTCAAAAAGTTTCTGCACTTTTTTAAACTCTATTAAATATAAAAAGTTGCAGAAACGTTTTGAAGACCCCTCACATTTTAGTCCAGAATTAAGTGGGAAAAGATGATTGTAAACATTTCCTAGATTGTGGTTATGACCCATCTTTTTATTGTTATTTTCTCATATTTACTCAAATACACTTTAATAAAACCAACAATCCAAGGCCCCAATTTGGACTCCTCATCCTTCTCTACCAACTGCCCTGTCCTACTGCTCTCTTTCTCATAACAAGCATCTTCGCTGAGAACCAATTCTGTATTAACTTCTGTATTAACTGCCTTTTAGATCATCTTTGTGTGGGCACCAGGGTGCATAATCAGCAGTCTGAGTCAGGTACAGGCTAAAGACAGTTGTAAACCACAGAGATTCTGGATAAAGTCAGAAAAAAGAGCAATTCAAAAGTGAGTCAGGAGCACCAAGTACTGAGTACTGCAGTACTGAGGTTTATATATCCAGATTTAGCTTCTTTAAGTAATTTTTTATATTTAGCAGTGTTACATACCAGTAAAAATCACTTCAGCCTCAGATTTATAAATAACAGCAGGTGCTCACCCCACCCCCATCAATTGCAAAGAGTGAAATGCTGTTTGGTGTATTCTGTTTTAATTTATATCAAGGGACCAGTGGAGGACAGTCCAAAAATTCACATCACTCATATACATTTCCACTTTGGCTTAAATAGGATGCTTATGTGTTTAAACACATGCTTAATTTTTACTTCTGGTCCCCGTTTTAAGACCTCTACTTACTGTATCAATGTGTTGGATTTCTGAATGACAGTACTCAGCAGTGAAGCCGCAAGGTCAGCGCATCACACAGAATATGCATTAAATACCAAATACAATTCTAAAGGGAATTTTAGAGTTGGGTGGAGTTAAATGTCTGTAATAATTTTTTTTTTCCTGCAAGACACAGAAACACATTTTGCATTTAGGGTACTATAAAATGTATATATAGTGTGATACTAAGCCAGTTCTCTCAGGTAGGAGTGAAAAATGTTTGGCTTGGAGGAGCAAGGAGTATAAACCTGGGCCTGTTTAGGGGCCAATAAGTGTGTGGAGTTGATGGGAAGAAATGGGTAAGCTTTGGCAACATTGGTAGGTGCTGAAGCTTTGCCTATCAAAATGACCTGAAATTCATCCATAACAGGAAGGTTCAGGAGCTTGTTGCAGGAAGATGGATGAACCTCTAGGTGGCTGCACTTAATACCTGCAGCAATCGCTTACTGGCATCTGTAGCTGCAGTCACTGTGGATTAATTAATTTTCAAAGCACTGACCTGATTATCTCTCAGTAGCTCGGCTCATCCTGTTTTCTCTCTCAGAGCACCTGTATTAAAATTAGAGATTTGAAGGCTGGAAGACTACTGTGTCACTTCTGGGAGGGGATAGAATGGATAAAACAACTTCACTATTTTAATTAATAATCCTACTTCTCATTACATGTAACAACAAAAATATGTGAAATAGTAAAAATTAAAACCAGAAATTCCAATGTCAAACTGCTGCTTCAATAAAATGCCCCAATATGAAAACTATGTGAATGCGATTATAAAACCTCCAAACATACAATGCAGCACTATGGGGCTGATTTACCAAACGTTTGCGCCATGAGTATTGGCGCATCTGCGTGCGCAATGGCTGTTTTGGTATTTACAAAACATTAGCGCCTGTAGCGCAGCCCTATTTCCCATTTACTATAGTGTTCTCTGCGCCCGGGAGGAGGCGCTCAGTGCGCTACTATGGACCTGGCGCACAGCATGTTAAAATCTAAATATAAAGAAGCTGGAAGTGAGAATATAATGGGGGTGACATGGGGTGATGTGAGGAAGTGTAGTGACACCTGCTCAAATAACAAACATGGCCAAAATAGAGAGGGAAAGTAAGTTTTTCAAAACCAGCCCGCTGTGCCGGCAAGTACGATTCGAGCTGCGGGAGGTTTTTTGGAGCTCAGCGCGGGAATTTCAATGGTTTAAATGCGCCGGGACACTGCGCCGGCAAAATCTTAGTAAATGTCAAGTCACCTAAGTCAATTTGCATAAGTTGAACCGGCGCAGCCCTGAACTTCCCAGTGCGCCTGCAAAATGACATTTCTAAAGGAAAAAAAAACTATTTAAAAGCACCGCGGCTGTAATGAATTGTCGGCTCCCGGCAATATAGAGAAAAGTCTTTGAAAGTCTTTGCTAACCAAAAAAAAAAAGGGTGGGGGTCCCCCCAAATTCCATAACCAGGCCCTTCAGGTCTGGAATGGATATTAAGGGGAACCCCGCTGCAAATTTAAAAAAAAAATTACGTGGGTTTCCCCCCAAATATCCAAACCAGGCCCTTCAGATCTGGCATGTATTTTAAGGGGAACTCCACCCCAAATTTTCTAAAAAAATGGCGTGGAGTCCCCTAAGAATCCACACCAGACCCTTATCCGAGCACATAACCTGGCCGGCCGCAGGGGAAAAGGGGGGGACGAGAGCGGCCCCCCCTCCCTCTTGAACCGTACCAGGCCACATGCCCTCAACATGGGGAGGATGTCCCCATGTTGATGGGGACAAGGGCCTCATCCCCACAACCCTTGCCCGGTGGTTGTGGGGGTCTGCAGGCGGGGGGCTTATCGGAATCTGGAAGACCCCTTTAACAAAGGGGACCCCCAGATCCCGGCCCCCCCTGTGTGAAATGGTAATGGGGTACAAATGTACCCCTTCCATTTGACAAGGAAAGTGTAAAAAATGTAAAAAATTACAAGAGCCGGTTTTTGACAATTCCTTTATTAATGTCTTCTCTTTTCTTCCATCTTCTTCCTTCTTCTTCCTTCTTCTTCTTCCATCTTCTTCTTTTCTCCATTCAGGTTTCTTCCTCCATCTTCATCTTCCTCTTCATCTTTATCTTCATCTTCATCTTCCTTCTTCCTTCGGTGTTCTCGTCCAGCATCTTGCTCCGGCGTCTTCCCTTCTTCTTTCTTCTCCGGCCGCTCCGTTTGAATTGGAGGTTCCCGCTGTGCGACGCTTCAGTTCTCCACTTGGTCCGCTTACACCCGGTGGCTCCGCCCCCCTCTGTCACCACGGGGAAAGTCCCCGTGAAATCCATGTGCGTCAGAGGGGGGCGGGGTCACGGGTGTAAGCGGACCCAGAGGCAAACTGAAGCGTCGCACAGCGGGAACCTCCAATTCAAACGGAGCGGCCGGAGAAGAAAGAAGGGAAGACGCCGGAGCAAGATGCTGGACGAGAACACCGAAGGAAGAAGGAAGAGGAAGATAAAGATGAAGAGGAAGATGAAGATGGAGGAAGAAACCCGAATGGAGAAAAGAAGAAGATGGAAGAAAAGAAAATACATTAATAAAGGAATTGTCAAAAACCGGCTCTTGTCATTTTTTACATTTTTGACACTTTCCTTGTGAAATGGTAGGGGTACATTTGTACCCCATTACCATTTCACACAGGGGGGGGCGGGATCTGGGGGTCCCCTTTGTTAAAGGGGTCTTCCAGATTCCGATAAGCCCCCCGCCCGCAGACCCCCACAACCACCGGGCAAGGGTTGTGGGGATGAGGCCCTTGTCGCCATCAACATGGGGACATCCTCCCCATGTTGAGGGCATGTGGCCTGGTACGGTTCAGGAGGGAGGGGGGGCGCTCTCTCGTCCCCCCTCTTCTCCTGCGGCCAGCCAGGTTATGTGCTCGGATAAAGGGTCTGGTGTGGATTTTTAGGGGGATTCCACGCCATTTTTTTAAAAAATTTGGGGTAGAGTTCCCCTTAAAATCCATGCCAGATCTGAAGGGCCTGGTTTGGATATTTGGGGGGAACCCCACGTCATTTTTTTAAAAAATTTGCAGCGGGGTTCCCCTAATATCCATTCCAGACCTGAAGGGCCTGGTTATAGAATTTGGGGGAACCCCCACGCATTTTTTTTTTTTTTGCTTAGCAAAGACTTTCAATGACTTTTATCTGTATTGACAGGAACCAGCAATTCATTACAGCCGCAAGGACTTTTAAATGACTATTATTTTACTTTAGAAATGTCATTTTGCTCTCCAACTGTTATAAACATGGAAAACATGTGCTACTTTACAGGCATACTATAGACACCCCCCGGGGATGATATTTAGGGCCAGTTCACACCGGATGCAGTGCAGTGCGTTTTTTTGATGCCTGAAAAACGCAAAGAAAGTTGATCACATTAATACCAATGGCATAGTTCACACCACTGCAGTCCGTTCCAGTGCATTTCAGAAAGCCAAAAAATAATTGGTCATGCTGCATTTTTTAGGTACAAAACTGTACTGGACCCCAGTAAAACACATCAAAAACGCAACGGAACGTACCAAAAATGCACTGGAATGCACCGCAACGCACCTAAATGCACCAAAGACGCACTGCAACACACTTGTCCTAAGTGAAAAGAGGCGGAAAAAAACACTGGACTGCATCAAAAACGCCTCAAAAATGCACTGGAATGTGTCAAAAACGCGCATGCAGAAAAGCACCTGGAACGCACCCAGACTGCGTTTCTATAGTGTGAACTAGGGCCAGTTCACACCATAGAAACACAATCCGGATGCGTTCCAGGTGCTTTTCTGCATGCACTTTTTTCATGCGTTCCGGTGCATTTTTGGTAAGTTTTTGATGCAGTCCAGTGCTTTGTTTTCACCCCTCTTTTTTATTAACCATAGATAAGGACAAGTGTGTTCCAGTGCGTTTTTGGGGCATTTAGGTGTGTTCCTGTGCATTCCAGTGCGTTTATGATGCGTTTTGATGCGTTCCAGTACAGTCCAGTGCAGGTAAAATGCAGCATGTTCTACTTTTTTAGTGGAACTGGAACGCACTGGAACAAACACTACCATTTAGAACCATATAACCAACTTTCCATGCATTTTGGATGCATAAAAAATGCAATGGACTGTATGTGGTGTGAAATGGCCCTTAAGCAATTTGGCATATTTAAAGGCACTTCTCCTTGTTTTGTTTTTGGTGTTTTCCAAATTGGTGACATTGATATATGTCCCTTAGGGTGGGACCTGGTCCCCCATTTTAAGGCCAATAACTAGAACAGTGTTTCTCAACTCCAGTCCTCAAGGCGCACCAACAGGTCATGTTTTTGGGATTTCCTGCAGATAAAACAGCTGTGATAATTACTAAGGCAGTGAAACTGCTCAAATCACCTGTGAAAATCAATGGAAATCCCAAAAACATGACCTGTTTGTGCGCCTTGAGGACTGGAGTTGAGAAACACTGAACTAGAAGATAAGCCAGCCAAGTGGGGACTAGCAAAATTAACAAGTCAGTTCCCATAGACTGCAATCGTATTTGTTGGTGGGGGGGGAGGGGTGATTGTCCCATCTCTAACTTTGTAGCATGCTGGATGATGTGCTTAATTTTGGACGGGGGGAGGGGGGGGTTATTTTTTGCTAGCTGCATTGGTGTTGTTCTGCACATGCCCAGCCAGTTATTTTTTTTGGCGTGCTTTTTGTGTGTGAACAGCGCCTGGATATTTCTGGGCATGCTCACTCAGAGAGTGTTTTTATGGGTTAGAAATTGAAGGACATCTTAACAGGTGTGCCCACTTTGAATTTCAGTCTCTACATTGGGAGAACTTGCATTCTGGGTGTTTCATGGACTGTGCATGTGTTTTCAATTGCCTCATTAGCACACAAACATATGTTATATAAAGCTCACAGAGCATTCAGTCGATTGCCTTAAGAAGAGGCAAGTGTGTGTGGGGCAAAATGTACATGTTGGTGTCCTTATCGCGTTTGTAACACATGTATTTTATTTGTTATGTCTTTGCAAAACAAGTGATTGGTTAACTTATGTGGATTGTATATTTTTGGTGTGGGGGAGATATGTTCCCCTGAAATAATTCTGATGTTGTTAATGTGTGTTGTTTGTTCACTTTGATTTAATTGTCTGCTGCATTTTTTTGGCCAAAAATTGCTCAAGATGTTGAGTCTGTAACTGTTTCAAATTGACCATGTTTTTTATTTTGCCTTCCCTTTTGTTTTGTTGAACAATAAAATTAGATGGAAAGTTTTGATGTTTGTTTTGTGTTTTCTTTGCAACAAATGTGACAGCTGATTGGCATGTCAAAACAAAACAGGTGTGATTTGTCTACCCTGGTGCCTTCATGGTAGTATATGCATGGATTGTGTGCTGCCATGGAGCGTCACCAGGAAATTAAATACAGAGCGGTAAGTATACAATTTTCCTTTTTTACTGCAGTGGTTCTCTGCCTCAGTCCTAAAATACCCCCAACAGGACATGTTTTGTGAATTTATCTTATCGAGAATTGCTGTCCAAAAATCAAAACCATTGACTGTGATTTAAAGCACATGTGCAAGATGAAGGAAAACCTGCAAACATGGCCTGTTGGGGGTACTTGAGAAGCACTGATTTAGAGCACTGCACTTAAAAATAGCTCAAGGCCATACAATTCTAATTGTGGGCATTTGAGGGAAACAAAGTAAGTGTTAGAACCCCTGCGTGTGTTTTTTTTTTTTTTGTAGTTTGGCCTTTGTCTCCTTTTCTTAACATTGGCTTCACTTCCTGTCACACAGCTAAACAGGAAGTGAAGGTAAAACCCTACCAATGGCTTTTCTTGGGGACACACAGATCAATCTAACTAGTGTCCCCATTAAGCAAATTGCACTCTAGCACTTTGTTGTGTACACCCCAAATCATTGGGTAGTTTGGGGTTTAGTAAAGACAAATCCACTCTGCAGTAAAAGTGTAGCTGCTGAAAATCTGAGGGAAAGTACTGGTGATTGGATGTTACAATCATGTAAAAGCAAAGATGTTTTTTTTTTTTTTTTGGCTTGCATGTCCCCCTTAGATATACAGCAAGTGCACTTGTAGTGCAAAGTAGATTTGCCTTTAGTAAATAAACCCCACAGTCCAAACTACCTAATAATAATTTGTGGTGTACCCCGTAATATGCTCGAGTGCAATGTGCATAATGGGGAAAGTATTTAGACTGACCTGTGTGTCCCTAAGGAAAGACATTGTTAGGGATTTTCCCTCACTTCCTGTGTGGCTATGTGACAGGAAGTGAATTATTTGGAAGGATAAAGTGGCCAAATTATTTAGTTTAACTTTTCAAAGACTCATTCCTAAGTTGAATTTTGATGCATGTCAATGGCCCATTTTGACCCTCTTTAATCACTTGAGATCAGCGCTATAACTGATCGACGGCCACAGCATGGTCCTCAATTGCCGGAATCCGTCAATAAACGTCCTCCCCTTTGCGCGCGCTGTGGTCACAGAGTCACTGTGACTCGGGTGATGACAGATCCGAGTAAGGGGCCGATCCCTGCCCTTTACCATGTGATCAGCTGTCAGCAAATGACAGCTGATCACGTGATGTAAACAAAAGCTGGGTAATGGTTTTTGTTTTCTCCTTGTGCTGACAGCGTGAGCATAAAAAAAAGGCAATCACCGGCTTATGTGCAAGGGACATGGGGCCCGAAGAGGAAGAGGCAATTCTGCATCATCTGTGACAATTAGTAGCCCCTGCCAGTGCCACCTATCAATGCCCACCACTGGTGCCAATCAGTGGCACCTAGCAGTGCTGCCAGTGCCTATCAGTGCCCATCACTGCCAACTATCATTGCCACCTAGCAGTGCCACTTCTCACTGCCCAGCAGTGCTAAATAGCAATGCCACCTCTCAGTGCCCACCCTTGCCACCTTATCGGTGCCCATCAGTGCAGTCTCATCAGTGTACATAAATGAAGAAGAAAAATTACCTTTTTTAAAAATATTAACCAGTTTCCTACCGCCCACCGTCAAATGACATCCTTGGCTTTGGACGGTGACATCTGAATGATGCCTGCAGTTGCAGGCATCATTCAGATATCATTATTTTCAGCCGGCGATTCTGTACACAATAAAAACGAACATAGTGGCAGTTCCGCCGCTTGATCGTTCTTATAGGCGGGGGGAGGGGACGTCCCCACCCTCTCTTGCCGCCATCCGGTGCTTCTCCGGGCTCTCCCGTGCCATCTGGGGCTCGGAGAACGATTTGGAGATGACTGGTGACCAGATGGTCATCAGTCATCTCTATGACCGTCGGAGGCGCGGGCACGACGTTATGACATCATGCCGTGTTCCCGTATGTTAACCAAGCCGTGATCTTGGCTGTCAGCATGAGATTGGTGATTTTTTTGGAACAATATCATGCTTTCCAGCCTGGAGGAGAGATGCAGGGTCTTATTGACCCTGCATCTCTCCATAAAGAGGACCTGTCACACACATTCCTATTACAAGGGATGTTTACATTCCTTGTAATAGGAATAAAAGAGATCCCAAAAAATTTAAAAAGAGTAAGAAATACAAAAAAGTCAAAAAACAAAAACAAAAATAAGAAAAAACGCCCATGTCCCCGGTAGCTCGCGCTCAGAAGCGAACACACACGTAAGTCCCGCCCACATATGTAAACGCCGTTCAAACCACACATGTGAGTTATTGCTGCGTGCGTTAGAACGAGTGCAGCAATTCTAGCACTAGACCCCCTCTGTAATGGCAAAATGGTAACGTGTAAAAAAAATTTAAGCATCGCCTAGGGAGATTTTTAATTACTGAAGTTTGGTGTCATGCCATGTGTGTGCGCAATTTTAAAGCGTGACGTGTTAGGTATCTATTTACTCAGCATAACAACATCTTTCACATTATACCAAAAAATTGGCCGTAACTTTACTGTTTTGTAATATTTTTAGCAAACAAAAGGCGTTTGAAAATTTATTGCGCAAATACCGAGCGAGATAAAAATTAGCAATGACCGCCATCTTATTCCCTAGGGTGTCTGCTCCAAAAAAATATATAATGTTTGGTGTTTTGAAGTAATTTTATAGCCATAAATTTATGATTTTTACATGAAGGAGAGAAGTGCCAGAATAGGCCCAGTGCTGAAATGGGTAAAATATCCATTTTTTTTTTTAAAACTCAGTCTTTTGTATTTATAGAAAAAAAAAAAACACAAAGGTGATCAAATAGCACCAAAAGCAAGATCTATTTGTGTGCCAACAAATAAAACATTTTCATTGGGTTACAGTGTTGTATGAGCGCGCAATTGTCATTAAAAGTGCATCAGCGCTGAAATGTGAAACTTGGTCTGGGCAGTGCGCAAGTGGTTAATATAAGGCTACATGCACACGGACGTTTTTCAAGCCGCTTGTTTGAGCGTTTTTTGCAGCTTAAAAACATCTCTCCATGTTAGCCTATGGCCTCATGGCCACCATGGCGTTTTGGAGCTGTAAATGGCATAGGCGTTTTTAGGCCCCATGTAGACGGGACGCTGGTGCAAAGTGTTCTGAACTAAGGTTGAAAGTGGCGTTTAGAAAGGCGCACTTTGTGACGTTTGCATGCTGTGTTTTACCACATTTGCATGTATATGATAAGGAGCCGCCCTAAGCTCCAAAAACAGTATTATTTACGATTTTAGCTATTTAGTGAGACCAGAGTGATATGAGCAGCTGAGAGCAGCAGTGTATTTGTATTTAGGCTGGGTTCACACTAGTGCGACACGACATCTGTCCTACTTTGGATCCGACTTTGCCCTGCGACAAGAAGCCGACATATGTCCGACTTTCAATGAACGGGGATCCGACTTGGATCCTCGCCAATAGCAGGCACTGTGTTTGGTATGAATCTTGAGGAGGAACCCCAGGCCAAATTTTAAATAAAAAACCGGCATGGGTTCCCCCTCCAGGAGCATACCAGGCCCTTGGGTCTGGTCTGGATTTGAAGAGGAACCCCTACGCCGAAAAAACGGCATGGGGGTCTCCCCCAAAATCCAAACCAGACCCTTATCCGAGCACACAACCTGGCAGGCCGCAGGGGAAGAGGGGGGGACGAGAGAGCGCCCCCCCCTCCCTCCTGAACCGTACCAGGCCGCATGCCCTCAACATGGGGGGTTTGGTGCTCTGGGGCAGGGGGGCGACCTGCGGCCCCCCCACCCCAGAGCACCCTGCCCCCATGTTGATGAGGACAAGGTCCTCTTCCCGACAACTCTGGCCATTGGTTGTCGGGGTCTGCGGGCGGGGGGCTTATCGGAATCCGGGAGCCCCCTTTAATAAAGGGGCCCCCGGATCCCGGCCCCCCACCCTATGTGAATGAGTATGGGGTACATTGTACCCCTACCCATTCACCTGGTGGGAAAAAATTGCAATAAAAAAAACACACAGCTCTTTAAAGTATTTTTTTGCACAGCTCGGGGGTCTTCTTCCGACTTCGGGGGTCTCCGGTGTCATCGCCGCGCTCTCCGGTTTTCTTCTGCCGGGCAACCGCTAACTTCTTTAGCTCTTTTGCTAGCGGAGGCCCGGTCTTCTCCATCGCCTTCTCCCCTCTTCTTCTCTCCAGGTCTTCCTTTCTTCTGCTGGGCCTCCGCTAACTTCTTTTAGCTCTTTTGCTAGCGGAGGCCCAATCTTCTCCGTCGCCTTCTTCTTCTCCCGCTATCCGGTTCTTCTCCCGGTTCTTCTCCCGCTTCTTTCTTCTGCCGGCCCCTCCACTAACTTCTTTTGCTCTTTTGCTAGTGGAGGGGCTGGTCTTCTCCGTCGTCGCCGTCGGCGTCTTCTTCTCTCTTCTCCTCCTCGATGTTGACTCGTCGCTTCCTCTCGCAGTAATGCTACATTTTCGGTCCGCAGATAATATAGGCTTCTCATGACGTCACAGTCACATGTTCCCATGACGTCACACTCACATGCTCCGGGGCCATGTGACGTCATGAGAAGCCTGTATTAATCTCTGCGGACCGAAAATTTAGCATTACTGCGAGAGGAAGCGACGAGTCAACATCGAGGAGGAGAAGAGAGAAGAAGACGGGCGACGACGGAGAAGACCGGCCCCTCCACTAGCAAAAGAGCTAAAGAAGTTAGTGGAGGGGCCGGCAGAAGAAAGAAGCGGGAGAAGAACCGGGAGAAGAACCGGATAGCGGGAGAAGAAGAAGGTGACGGAGAAGACCGGGCCTCCACTAGCAAAAGAGCTAAAAGAAGTTAGCAGAGGCCCGGCAGAAGAAAGGAAGAACCGGAGAGGAGAAGAGGGGAGAAGGCGACGGAGAAGACCGGGCCTCCACTAGCAAAAGAGCTAAAGAAGTTAGCGGTGGCCCGGCAGAAGAAAACCAGAGAGCGGCGGCGACGACACCGGAGACCCCCGAAGTCGGAAGAAGACCCCCGGAGCTGTGCAATAAAATACTTTAAAAAGCTGTGTGATTTTCTTATTGCAATTTTTTTCCAGGTGAATGGGTAGGGGTACGATGTACCCCATACTCATTCACATAGGGTGGGGGGCCGGCATCTGGGGGCCCCCTTTTTAAAGGGGGCGCCCTGATTCCAAAAAGCCCCCGCCCGCATACCCCAACAACCAACGGCCAGGGTTGTTGGGAAGAGGCCCTTGTCCCCATCAACATGGGGGCAGGGTGCTTTGGGGTGGGGGGGCCGCAGGTCGCCCCCCTGCCCCGAAGCACCAAACCCCCCATGTTGAGGGCATGCGGCCTGGTACGATTCAGGAGGGAGGGGGGGCCGCTCTCGTCCCCCCCTTTTCCCCTGCGGCCTGCCAGGTTGCGTGCTCGGAAAAGGGTCTGGTTTGGATTTTGGGGGGACCCCCACGCCGTTTTTCGGCTTGAGGGGTTCACCTTAAAATCCAGACCAGACCTAAGGGTCTGGTTTGGATTTTGGGGGCACCCCCGCACCGTTTTTCAGCTTAGGGGGTTCACCTTAGAATCCAGACCAGACCTAAGGGCCTGGTATGCTCCTGAAGGGGAACCCATGCCGGTTTTTTCATAAAAATTTGGCCTGGAGTTCCCCTTCATGATTCATACCAAAACATGGAACAGCGAGGCTGCCGAGGACCAGCGCGATGACATCGCGCTGGACACATTCTCGGCCGGCTAGTCGCCTCTAGGACACGACTTGAGCGGCTGCTGCATGCTCAGGTCGTGTCCAGATCGCCTCGCAAAGTCGCGCTGTCCCTGTGTCAGCCGCCACACGAGTCACCCGCAAGTCGGATCCGACTTCCCGGGCGACCTCTATTCAAATCAATGGGCTCCCATAGGGAACCATTCATTTTCAATAGAGCGCCGCTGACATTTCTATTTACTATAACAGTGCGCCGCTGCTTCCTGCGCCCAGTGAAGGAGTTATCAGGCGCACCAATTAAGGTTAGAAGCAGCGCAGCGCACTGTTATTAGTAAATCAGCCCCTATGTGTTACAAATTATATACGTATAAACATGATTAAATCATAAGTCACAAAATAAATACTGTGTAAAAAACTCTGTGTAAACACCACATGACACAGTTTAACGAATAAATGTATCAAATAGTATAATCCATAAATCTATAAAGAGTCCACAAAGAATCCACAAAAAACAAAAACAATGTGATCTCTGTGATCAAATCCTCAATCTGATGCTCAGTGCCTTCATCACCCTCCTACACCAATGACTTTTACACTGGTCTCTGTTCTGTAGACTTCATTCCATAAGGCAACGGATCTCTCCTCTTTTCCCTCTGTATAATCACCAGTAGGGATGAGCTCGGTGTTCGAGTCGAACATACGTTCGACTCGAACATCGGCTGTTCGATCGTTCGACGAAGATCGAACTATTTGGGCCGTTCGCGCCAAATTCAAGTGACGCGAACGGCCCACAATACACTGCGCCATCGCAGTGCAATCCCGGCGCTGTGATTGGCCAAGCATGCACTGTGACCCCGCATGCTTCTCCAATCACAGCGCCGGCAGCTAGGAGAGCCATAATTGGCCACAGGCAGGTTGCCTGTGGCCAATTATAGCTCAGGGGGTTTAGCACACGCCCCACACTATAAAAGGCAGCCAGCGTGGCGGCCTTGTGTAGTGTGTTCCGGCGCAGGGAAAGAGAAGGATAGGCAGGGACAGTTTCATTGTGCTAATCTTTGTGCTATTCCTGTGTGTAGGGAGAGAGAAGGATAGGCAGGGAGAGTGTCAGTGTCATATTATTTGCTAAACCTTGTGTGCAGGGAGAGAGAAGGATAGGCAGGGGACAGTGTCAGTGTCATATTCTTTGCTAAACCTTGTGTGCAGGGAGAGAGAAGGATAGGCAGGGAGAGTGTCAGTGTCATATTCTTTGCTAAACCTTGTGTGCAGGGAGAGAGAAGGATAGGCAGGGGACAGTGTCATTGTTGCTAAGCCTCCTGCACAGTATACACCTGAAGCTAGCCCCTATTGCTGTGTTTTCCTGGTGTGTTACACTAACAGGCATTTGCAGCACTTACAGCGGGTGGAGTGTGCTTCCTGATAAATATACACCTGAAGCTAGCCCGTATTGCTGTGTTTTCCTGGTGTGTTACACTAACAGGCATTTGCAGCACTTACAGCGGGCAGAGTGTGCCTCCTGCACATTATACACCTGAAGCTAGCCCGTATTGCTGTGTTTTTCTGGTGTGTTACACTAACAGGCATTTGCAGCACTTACAGCGGGCGGAGTGTGCTTCCTGCTAAATATACACCTAAGCTAGCCCGTATTGCTGTGTTTTCCTGGTGTGTTACACTAACAGCCATTTTCAGCACTTACAGCGGGCGGAGTGTGCCTCCTGCACATTATACACCTGAAGCTAGCCCGTATTGCTGTTTTTTCCTGTTGTGTAACACAGGCAGTCATCTGCAGCACTTACAGCGGGCGTTGTGTGCTTCCTGCAAAATATTCACCTGAAGTTACCCCTTATTGTTGGTTTTCCCATCTCCCTGCAGGCCATTGCTATGTCTGGAAGGCCAACAAAGAGAGGCAGACAGTCACGAGCCAATAAAAGAGGGCAAGCAGGCTCTGTGTCTGGGGGCAACAGTGCTGGTTGTGGACGTGGTGCATTGTCATCAGCACATGGCCATGGGACACGCTTGTTTGAGCACAGTGTTGGGTACATGCTCCAGGAGGATGCCCAGCGTTTCGAAGGGTCTGATGATGATACCCAGCTAAAGGAAGGCAGTAGCGTGAGAGCAGAGAGAGGGGATGCTCAAGAAGGACACCAATCTGGCAGTCATGTTCCAGCAGCTGCAGCATACTGCCAGATTGGCTCCAGTGATGAGGAGGGAGGGGATGATGAGGTCACTGACTCCACGTGGGTGCCTAATAGGAGAGAGGAGGAGGAGGAGGATGAGGAGGAGGCACATCTCCAACGAGGCAGGATGCCCTCGAGGGGGCAGCGTAAGGGCAGCACACCGACTGAATCACACCGCAGAGCTCCGCCTGTGCAGGGCGCTGCCTCTGCCCGTTATTCAAAAAGTTCTTTGGTGTGGGCCTTTTTTGAGTCGAGTGCATCAGATCGCACAGCTGCTGTTTGCAACATATGTCTCAAGCGTATATCGCGTGGCCAAAACATCAGCCGCTTGGGCACCACATGCTTGACCAGACATATGTTGACCTGCCATGCAGCTCTATACCTTCAGTCCTCTCTGAAACCTGCACTGAGAGGAATGAAGGTGTAGAATTAGGTGTGTCACAGCCAAGTACTTGCGGGCACTCTGCTAGCAGTACACCGACGTCTGATTCTAGCAGGCAAATTTCCCTGCCCCAGCTGCTGGACCGTCGAAAGAAGTTCACTCCCAGCCATCCACATGCCCAGCGGTTGAATGCTAGCTTGGCTAAATTGCTAGCGCTTCAACTGCTGCCTTTTCAGTTGGTAGACTCGGCCCCCTTCCGTGAGTTTGTGCAATGTGCGGTTCCTCAGTGGCAGGTTCCCAAACGCCACTTTTTCTCACGGAAGGTGATTCCGGCTCTCTACCGACATGTGGAAGGCAATGTCTTGGCCTCGCTGGACAGGGCGGTCAGCGGTAAGGTGCATATTACCGCTGACTCATGGTCCAGCAGGCATAGACAGGGACGTTACATTTCTTTCACGGCCCATTGGGTCACTCTTTTGGCAGCTGGGAAGGATGCAGGACAAGGTGCAGTAGTGTCGGAGGTTGTTCAGCCGCCACGCCTCCAAAATGCTACTACTGGTTGTGACACACCTCTCTCCTCCACCCCCTCCTCTTCTTCTTCCTCCATGTCCTCTTCCTGTGCTTTGTCCTCGGAACCAGCGGTGCTCCGTAGGCGTTCAAGGGGCTACGCAAGTATGCAGGCAAAAAGATGCCATGCCGTGCTTGCGCTGGTGTGTTTGGGGGACAGGAGCCCCACTGGGGCAGAGGTTCTGTCTGCTCTGCAGGGGCAGGCCGAGAGGTGGTTGACGCCACGCCAGCTTAAGCCAGGAATGGTGGTTTGCGACAATGGCACCAACCTCCTCTCCACCCTCCGACAGGGACAACTGACCCATGTGCCCTGTGTGGCTCACGTCCTTAACCTGGTGGTGCAGTGGTTCTTGGGCAGGTATCCGGGCTTACAGGATGTCCTGAGGCAGGCCAGAAAAGTCTGTGTGCATTTCCGCAGATCTTATAATGCCAGTGCTTTCCTGGCTGAGCTGCAAAAGGAGTTGAACCTGCCCAAGAACCGCCTTATATGTGACATGCCCACCAGGTGGAACTCAACGTTGGCCATGCTGCAGCAGCTGCACACGCAGCAGAGGGCCATCAATGAGTACCTGTGCGACTACAGCACCAGGACAGGGTCAGGGGAGCTCAGGTTTTTTTCACCACGCCAGTGGGGCATGATCAGGGATGCATGCACTGTCCTGGCACCATTTGAGGAGGCCACGAGGATGGTGAGCAGTGACAGTGCATGCATCAGTGACACTGTACCTCTTGTCCACCTGTTGGAACATACGCTGCATGGAATAATGGACAGGGCACTTGAGGCAGAACAGAGGCAGGAAGAGGAGGACTTCCTTGCCTCTCAAGGCCCCCTTTACCCAGACAGTGTTCCTTCTGTCCCACCCATCGCACAGGAAGAGTAGGAGGAGGAGGAGGAGGAGGATTGTGTCAGCATGGAGGTGGGGCCTGGCACTCAGCATCATCAGCAGCAGTCTTTTAGGGATGATTTACAGTCCCAAGAAACCCGTGGACTTGTACGTGGCTGGGAGGAGGTGGCTGCGGATCATGTCGTCCTTAGTGACCCAGAGGACTCCGGATCGAATGCCTCAGCTAACCTACGCTGCATGGCCTCCCTGATCCTGCAAAGTCTGCGGAAGGATCCTCGTATTCTTCGGATCAAGGAGAGGGACCATTACTGGCTTGCCACTCTCCTTGATCCACGGTACAAGGGTAAGGTTGCGGACCTTATCTTACCGTCGCAGAGGGAGCAGAGGATGAGACAACTCCGGGAGGCCTTGCAGAAAGGTCTGTGCAACGCGTTCCCAGAGACTGGGAGGTTACAAACTCCTGGTCCTGGACAACGAGTTGCTGAGGCTTCGGTCAGTCAAAGACAGAGCGGTGGGGAAGGTGGCCGTCTGACCGATGCATTCAGACAATTCTTTAGTCCGCAGCCCCAAGGTATGATCGGTTCCAGCAACCATCGCCAGCGTCTGATATACATGGTGCAGGAATACCTAGGGGCAAGGTCAGACTTGGACACCTTCCCCACCGAAAATCCTTTGGCTTACTGGGTCTTGAGGATGGATCACTGGCCAGAGCTTGCACAGTATGCAATTGAGCTACTGGCCTGTCCTGCATCCAGCGTTCTTTCAGAACGCACATTCAGTGCTGCTGGAGGATTTGTCACGGATCACAGGGTGCGCCTGTCCACCGACTCGGTTGATCGACTGACCTTCATAAAGATGAACCAGTCTTGGATCACCACCAGCTACCAAACACCTGAAGCTGATATAACAGACTAATTTATTTTCAAATGTCACATCCCTTCAAGACTGATGCTGATGCTGAGTGACTGTCCTGTTATGTTGACTGACTATCCTCCTCCTCCTCAATGATCCGATTGATGATGATAGCTTGGAAGAACATTTTTGTTTCTGGGTGCCGCCACCAGTGCCTAAGGCCCAATTTTTCAGCCCCTGTTTAACAGGGGCATGTAATTACAATTTTTTATGCAATGCTTTGCAGCAGGGCTCATTCCTGCACTCCAACAAGAGTATCTGGGAGAGGTTGCAGTGTCGTGGCACCAGCACCAGTGCCTAAGGCCCAATTTTTCAGCCCCTGTTTAACAGGGGCATGTAATTACAATTTTTTATGCAATGCTTTGCAGCAGGGCTCATTCCTGCACTCCAACTAGAGTATCTGGGAGAGGTTGCAGTGTCGTGGGACCAGCACCAGTGCCTAAGGCCCAATTTTTGAGCCCCTGTTTAACAGGGGCGTGTAATTAAAATTTTTGACGCAATACTTTGCAACAGGGCTCATTGCTGCGTTCCAAGTACAGTATCTGTGAGGGGTTGCAGTGTTGTGGCACCAGTGCCTAAGGCCCAATTTTTCTGCCCCTGTTTAACAGGGGCATGTAATTACAATTCTTGATCTAATAATTCACAGCAGGGCCCATTCCTGCGCCCACCAAGAGTAACTGTGAGGCCTTACAGTGTTGTGTCAACACCACCACCACCACCACCAAAGGCCCAATTTTTCAGCCCCTGTTCAACAGGGGCATGCAATTACAATTCTTGATCTAATAATTCACAGCAGGGCCCATTCATGCGCCCACCAAGAGTAACTGTGAGGGCTTACAGTGTTGTGGCAACACCAACATGTAAGGGGCAAATTTCAGCAGATTATATATGGCAGGCCCCTACTTTCAAACATCCAACTTACAAACGACTCCTACTTGCAAACGGAAGGAGACAACAGGAAGTGAGAGGAAATCTACCCCTAGGAAGGGAAATTCTCTCCTGTAAGAGTTAATATGGAAAAAAGGTGTCTCCTCTCTACTGATGCTTTATCAACAATCATTGTTTCAATAAAAAACCCACTTTTCAAAAACATTTGTCATTGGGACGGAAAGTGAAATGTTCTGAACAGGGGCACAGACAGCAAAACAAATGTTACAGGGGTGATAACCCTTCCTTATGTTTTCCAAAAAGCTTAAAAATAGATTTTTTGGCTGGAGCTACACTTAAACAATGTACCTGTTCAAAATTACAAACAGATTCAACATAAGAACAAACCTACAGTCCCTGTCTTGTATGCACCGCCTGTATACGGCTGTTCAGAGTATATAGGGCCTTTTTTATTTTGTGTGTGGGGTTCCCCTTAATAGCCATACAAGACCCAAAGAGCCTGGTAATGGGCTGGGGTGGGGGGGGGGGCGGTGATGGGGTAGCTATGCCATTTTTCTCAAAGATTTTCATCCATATTACCGGGACCAGACATTACATTAAAGCTGCAAGCAGTTTTAACCACTTAAGCCCCGGACCATTTTGTAGCTAAAGGACCAGAGGTGTTTTCAGAATTTTGCACTGCGCTGCTTTAACTGTAAATTGTGCGGACATATTCAAGAAGCTGTGCAGGAGGGTGTGTGCCACTACTGGCTGGAGAATGCGGGTGTTGCTTCTCCCCTGGTCACCTGGGATGCCTTTAAGGCCTGGACCAGGGGGGAGTACATGGCGCGTATCTCCATTGCTCGTAGGACGGCTGCACGCTCTCTGGAGGAGCTGGAGGAGATGGCAAAAAGGACCGAAGCCGCATACGTGGCTAATCCCGATCAGGTGACATACGGGGCTTGGCAGTTCGCTCTGCATCGGTTGTCCCTGTGTAGGGTGGAGGGGACGCAGAAATCCCTCCTTTCTACGGCGCAAAAGATCTTTGAATACGGTAATAAAAGTGGGCGGTTAATGGCGTGGTTGGCTAAAGGCCAGTCTGCCATTACTCACATAGGTGGGGTCCGGGAATCAGGGGGGGTTCTGCTACAATCTCCTAGTGAGATAAATGGTGGATTTGCACAATATTACCAACACCTGTACTCTACCAGGGTGGATTACTCCTCTCTGGAACTCTCTGAGTTTCTAGATGGGATACCTCTTCCCACACTTGGAGATGAGGCCTGTACCGCTTTGGAAGCTGACATCACCCTGCAGGAAGTGCAGATTGCTCTATCTCAACTCCAGACGGGTAAGACTCCTGGGACGGACGGCCTGCCAACGGAATTCTACTCCCAGCATCAGGACCTGTTGGGCCCGCGACTGGTGGAGTTGTTTACCCAATCATTTGAGCTAGAGGCTCTCCCTGCATCCATGTCTGAGGCGGTGGGGGTGTTGATCCCCAAACCGGGCAAGGATCCGGAGGAATGCTCCTCGTATAGGCCAATTTTGCTCCTGAACGTGGATGCCAAAATTCTGGCAAAGGTTCTGGCGAACAGGTTGTCTCCAGTTCTGGAAGAGGTGATACACCCGGACCAGACTGGATTTATGCCTGGAAAGGGGACGGACATTAACTTACGACGTCTATTTCTCAACATGTCAATTCCCCATGACAATAGTGGTAGGAGGGTCATCGCCTCGCTGGACGCCGAGAAGGCGTTCGACTCGGTCGAGTGGGTCTTTCTGTGGGAGGTCCTGCGCCAGTTTGGCTTTGGGCCCAGGTTCCTCCGGTGGTTGCTGATGCTCTACCGGGCACCCTCGGCCCGAATCCGAACCAATGACAGGTTGTCTGTGCCGCTCTCGCTGCAGAGGGGCACGAGGCAGGGGTGTCCCTTATCTCCGGCCCTGTTCGCACTTGCACTGGAGCCCCTAGCCGTCTCTATTAGAACCTGCGACAGGGTTCGGGGGTTGATGGTGGGATCCCTGGAAGAGAAGCTCTCTCTTTACGCGGACGACGCTCTTTTGTACTTGCAAGATGCGGACGAGTCGCTGACGGCAGCTTTAGAGATTTTTGACGTTTTTGGTAGATTCTCGGGGATACGTATCAATTGGTCAAAATCTATTATTTTCCCCCTCGATCCGCGGGTCCACGATTCGGCAGGGAGACACCCTTGCTCTGGGTGGATCAATTTGGGTATTTGGGTATCCAGGTGCGGAGGGAGCTGTCGAGCTACAGGGAGTTCAACTTGTCCCCTGTCCTGTCCCTGCTTCGATCCAGGTGTGACTCGTGGGCCTCCTTGCCTCTGAACCTCATGGGGCGTATAAATCTTTTGAAGATGTTGTTTCTCCCCAAGTTTTTGTACGCCTTCCGTAACAGCCCCACCTGGATACCTAATTCCTTCTTTGCGGAGGTAGATAGATGCGTGGGTTCCTTTATCTGGGGGGGCACAACCCCTAGACTGGCTAAATCAACGTTAATGCTCCCCGTCCGTAACGGGGGCCTTGCGATGCCGAATTATCGAACGTATTTCTGGGCAGCGGTGCTAGTCACAGTCCGGTGGTGGTTTGTCCTCTCAAAGAGCAATGCTGCGGTGTGCCTGGAGGCGGCGGTTGTGGGTTCGCTTCGGGAATTGGGTAACTTAGTTTACAGGGGGCACAGGGCATATGCTGCTCTTCCGCAACCGACTCGTACGACCCTGAGGGCCTGGACGGTGGCCAGACGGGGGCTTTTGGGCCCGTGAGACTGGTCCCCTCTTTGTCCGCTGTGGGGGAATCCCAACTTGCCGCACCTTAGAACGGTTCCTGACCCTCGGATCTAGGCCGAGCACGGCATAAAGACTCTTGGCGATATATTTTCGGCGGGAGCTCTGTTGTCTTTTACAGCCCTCCGGGATAAATATAAATTACCCGGATGGATGTATTTTCGATACCTGCAGGTCCGGCATGCTATCCGGGCCCAATTCCCGTCTCCTCCCAGACTGGCTATGGACTCGCTCGAGGAGCTGCTGGCCCAGGAGCGACTCCTGAAGCCCCTGTCTGCTGTATATTTGGGATTGCTGAGGTCTGGTTCGGTGGGAATGGACAGACTTTGGGACCAGGGAAAAGACCCTTCACTATGCAGTAACTACCGTCCCATCTCCTTATTGAACATTGACCTGAAACTTTACTCCAAAATTTTAGCCACTCGTATAGCCCCCCTGCTACCTGACTTGATTCACAGTGATCAGGTTGGATTTATACCGGGACGCGAAGCCAGGGACAACACAACAAAAACTCTTCATCTTATTGCATACGCGAAATCGCACAACATTCCGACCTGCTTACTGGCTTGTGACGCTGAAAAAGCGTTCAATAGAGTCAGCTGGCCTTTTTTACACGCGTCATTACAACAAATAGGCATAGGACCACAGATGATTTCCAAAATCATGTCCCTATATTCGCGTCCATCAGCGAAGGTATCAGCTAACGGGGAATCATCGGAAACGTTTAGCATTACTAATGGCACGCGACAGGGTTGCCCCCTCTCGCCATTATTATTTGCCATCACTGTGGAACATCTGGCGCAAGCCATCCGCAAAAACAAGAACATACATGGGATCCCTACCCCCTCCGCCACACGCAAATTGTCGCTCTATGCCGACGATTTACTATTGTATGTCACACAACCCCCGAAACAGCATCCCGGCCATCTTGACTGAACTTGACAGATGTGGGACACATAGTAACTTTAAATTAAACATCACTAAAACGGAAGCCCTGAATATATCTCTAACCTCCCCGGAGATTCAATTTCTCAAGCTGCGATTTCCCTTTAGATGGCAAGCAAAATCAGTTAAATACCTAGACACCAAGATCCCTACAGACGCACAAGACATTTACTCCCTGAACTACAGCCCGCTCCTAACTACGATCAGACGCTCTTTAGAATCCTGGCATAACCTCAAACTGACATGGTGGGGGAAAATGAACGTAATAAAAATGGACATCCTACCTAAAACACTATTTATTTCAGACGCTGCCGATTCTCCTTCCTAAAGCGTTCTTTCTCTCCCTCCGTACCTTAGTGAGCAAATTCATATGGCAACACCACCCGCCCAGGCATAAACATAAAGTACTGTGCGCCCCCAAAAACAGGGGAGGCATAGGCCTCCCTGAATTCCAAACATATCACAACTCCACACTCTTCTCTAGACTCCTTGAATGGTTTCCAAGACCCCTGCTTAAACCATCAATTATCGTAGAACAAGACATGGCGCAAATCGACCTAAGAGCCCTACTGTGGGGGTATAATACAAAATTTTGCTCGCTTCCAGGGTTATCCCCACTGACATACGCAGCTCTGACCCTATGGTATGATAAAGCCAGTAAACTTGCACTTACCACAGACCCAGGCCCTCTCTCCCCCTTATTTGATAGTGCAGCCCTTCTCACCTCCCTGGCCAGGGAGAACTTAGGAACATACCACCGAGAGCAATGGCCCACAGCCAATCAATTCGTCCACCCCTCTACAGGTCACTACCGACCCACATCGGATCCCCCGAATAACACTAAAGTGGACTGGTTGTCTACACTCTCACTGAACCACCTCAGCAGATCTCTACACCTCTCAGGTCAGGTTCATAGACAACTCACTAATTTCGAATCAATGTGTAGTCTCTCTCCGACCCCCAGACATACTCTGTCCCTCATATA
This sequence comes from Rana muscosa, assembly GCA_029206835.1. Classification (NCBI taxonomy): domain Eukaryota; kingdom Metazoa; phylum Chordata; class Amphibia; order Anura; family Ranidae; genus Rana; species Rana muscosa. The sequence goes on from CM055116.1 coordinate 1,013,478,233, forward strand.
TAAAGACATACAATCTCATCAATGTGAAACCCTCCCTGCATACACCCACAAATGGGCCCGTGACCTGGGAGTAGAAATATCCCCTGCCCAGTGGAACACGTCTTTTATTCATACGCACCAAGCATCCAGATCAGGATTCACACAGGAGAAGAACTTTAAGTTACTTTCAAGGTGGTACAGAGTCCCGTCCTCAGTGCACAGAATGTTCCCCGCTACCACGGACACCTGCTGGAGATGTCTCGGAGGACAGGGATCGTACATACACATTTGGTGGGACTGCATCAAGGTACGCCCCTTCTGGGACAACGTATTTAAGACTTACAATGATATGTACCAAACCACTCTAACCCCCTCCCCCATGATTGCTCTCCTATCTATCGTCCCAGGGTCCATCAAATCACAAAAACAATGCCTCTTAAGGTTTATTCTCTCAGCAGCGAGACATAATATATCTGTATATTGGAAGAAGGACTCCACCCCCCCCCCCTATTGGGGTGGGCGAATATCCTTAATGATACCATGCTAATGGAAGAAATGCAAGCAAAAATGGATGATAGATATGATCAATTCAACACTTTGTGGTCAATATGGCCACACCACTCCACTTGGGTTGGATTCCTAAACAATGTATAGTATTGCAGTGTACACTAGACAATGACTAAGAGTGCAAGATATACCAAAACCTGTCCGTCCAGAACGGTCGTAAACTGAGCTACCCCCCCCCCCTCCCTTCGGGTCGCCATTTTGCTTTTGACTAATATCTTTCACCAACGTAGTCAATACTTACCAGGAAGGTTTGAAATATTGCAGTAAACAAACCTTGGGCGGTGTCTGCTGAGAGATGACACTGCGCAGGGACAGTCCAGCTCGCTACTCGACATACCTTGCCCATAGATAACCGGGTGAATTAGCACAGCACTAAGTTGTATATGCACCCTCATGGGAGCGACCTATAATCTGTTCTTAGCTATGATCCTACTACCCCTTACCCTTTCCTACCTCCCCAATGTTTTCCCCCCATCCCCCCAATCATATGCTTTACTGTTTATGTTATGTAAACTTTGTTATAAAGACGAAATTTATTGGATTTATATATGTATATATTGCTAATAAATATATATTCAACCCAAAATTTCGCACAAACGCGCATTAGCGACAAACTACATACATTTTTAAAAGCCTTTACAGGTTACCACGTTAGATTTACAGAGGAGGTTGTCAGGGTCACCTGTGGCCAGGTGACAGATGCACACCGTAGGGGGACAGGAGTGCACCGCGAGGTAGTGAACCCTATGGCTGGCTTCTGCGGATAGGGAACTGGGTGGTTGTGGAAAGCGGGACCAGAGGAGCACAACCGGGATCCAAACAGAAGCTAGAGCCAAGATTCCCCAGGGCGCGGAGTCTAAGACCCAGCTGGTCTTCTCCAGGGCCTCTAGTGGTGAGGATGTTAGCTGCAGGCTGGGACCAGGTCGCGGCCCCTGGAGTTTCCTAGCTCACGCCCCGTAGGATAAGGGGAAAAGAGGGGAAGCAGCAGCACACGAAGAGAGAACCGAATACCAAGCTGAAGGTCAGGGGCCACAAGCAGACAAGGATAACGAAGAACGAGCCGAAGGTCAAGGGTCACGAGCAGACAGGGATAGTCGGGGACAAGCCAATAACGTAACAGAGAGACAGACGTAGCACACGGCAGGCAGGAACCCAAACACACAATGCCTAACACACACGTTGATCAGCAAAGCAGGCTTGCAGTGCACAGGTTAATATAGTGTTCAGTGATAGGGCCTGGGGTGGAGTCAGGCTCGGAGGAGATTATAAAGGAAGCCAGGTGAAGGAGGTCTGGTCTCTAGATGAACACATGAGGAGGAAGGTAAGATGGCAGACAGACATTAATGCATATCCATGACAGTACCCTCCCTCTTACAAGGCCTCCCCCTTCCCCGCCTGGGCCCAGGTTTAGAGGGAAACTTCAGATGAAACTCCTTTAACAGACGAGGTGCAAAGACCTCAGATGCAGTGATCCAAGACCTCTCCTCAGGACCAAACCCTTTCCAATGAACGAGGTACTGAAGAACGCCTTTACAGAGTCGGGAGACCAGAATTTGACTGATCTCGTACTCCTGATTATCCTCAGAGACAGGCGCCACGGTAGGGAGAGGACGAGAGAATTTATTGAGGACTAAAGGCTTTAGAAGAGCAACATGAAAGGAGTTAGTGATTTTAAGGCTCTTAGGAATCTGGAGTTTGAAACAAACCGGATTCAGTTTAGCAGTTACCGTGTATGGACCGATGAATCGTGGAGCAAACTTCAGAGAAGGAACTCGGAGCTTGATGTTCCTGGTAGAGAGCCAGACTTTGTCCCCTGGCTGAAGAGAAGGCGGTCGGCAAAGCCTTTGAATTTTTCAGCAGCTGCCCGGAGGGAATCATGAACGTGACCCCAAACGGAATTGAGAGACTCCTGAACCGAAGCCAAAGCTGGAATGTCTGGAGAACAGATCATGGGAAGAGGAAGTTGAGGGTGTTTTCCATAAACTGTGAAAAAGGGTGTCTTCTGCGAACTGGTATTCACATGATTGTTATGGGAGAATTCTGCCCACGTGAGTAGAGAGGACCAATCGTCATGGTGAGAAGACACAAAGGTGCGAAGAAAGACCTCTAACTCCTGATTAACCCTCTCAGTCTGTCCATTGGATTGGGGATGGTAAGAAGAAAAATCCAAGACAATATTGAGGGATTTGCAAAAGGCTCTCCAAAAATGAGACGTGAATTGGACTCCCCTGTCGGAAACAATATGAGAAGGGACCCCATGTAGGCGGAGAATTTCCCGAATGAAAATGGGAACCAAGGCAGGGGCAGAAGGAAGACCAGGAAGAGGAACAAAATGAGCCATCTTGGAGAATCGATCGATTACCACCCAAATGACTGTATTATTCTCAGACAGTGGGAGATCGGTGATAAAATCCATGGCAATATGGGCCCAGGGTTCCTTAGGAATGGGCAAGGGCATGAGGAGACCAGCAGGAGCTTGTGTGGAGGATTTGGACTGAGCACAGACATGACAAGCTTTAACGTAGTCTTTGACGTCTGAGCGGAGATTAGGCCACCAGTAGTGACGACTGATGAGTAGGAAGGATCGGAGGAATCCAGAATGCCCTGCCACCTTGGAATCATGTCCCCAACAAAGGATCTCAGCTCTTAGCTCAGTGGGGACAAAGGTCTTACCAGGCGGAATTTTAGACTTCAGGGTGGTAGAGTGGGCAACAATGCATGAGGTGGGAATGATCGGCTCAGGTTCAGGGGCGGACTCCTCGTCCAAAGTGTCAAATGACCTAGAGAGCGCATCAGCCCGACCGTTGCAGGAACCAGGTTTGTAGGTAATCGTGAAATTAAAACGGGCAAAGAAGAGACTCCACCTGGCCTGTCTAGGATTCAGACGTTTAGCATTCTGTAGATACTGTAAATTATTGTGATCGGTAAAGATCGTTATGGAGTGAGGGGAACCCTCCAAGAGATGACGCCACTCCTCTAATGCCAATTTAATTGCGAGAAGTTCCCGATCACCGATGGCATAATTCCTCTCTGCCTGAGAATTTTTTTTGGAGAAGAACGCACATGGTTGGCGTCTCTTCTCAAAGATTTGAAGAAGCACAGCTCCCACCCCCATTGAGGAAGCGTCCACTTCAATAAAAAATGCATTCCCAGGATTTGGTCTCCTCAAGAGGGGGCCAGAAACAAAGGCCTGTTTCAGGTTGTGAAATGCAGAGACAGCTTCGGGAGGCCAGTCTCTGGCATTCACACCCTTCTTGGTCAAAGCGATAATAGGCGCGGCAATGGAAGAGTAATTCCTTATGAACTGCCTATAATAATTAGTGAAGCCAAGAAAGCGCTGTGTGGCCTTGAGGCTAGCAGGAAGAGGCCAGTTGGTGATAGCCAAGACCTTCCCAGGGTCCATACGAAGACCCGAACATGAGACGAAGCACCCCAAAAACAGGACCTCAGAACATTCAAAGGAACATTTCTCTAGCTTGGCATAGAGATTGTTCTCTCTGAGACGTTGAAGTACAGTGCGGACATGATTTCTGTGGACGAGCAGATTTTCAGAAAAGATCAGAATGTCATCCAGATAGATGACAACAAACTGGTACAGCAGATCTCTGAAGATTTCATTGACAAAGTTTTGAAACACGGCTGGAGCATTACACAGACCAAAAGGCATCACCAGATATTCGTAATGCCCGTCTCTAGTGTTGAATGCAGTCTTCCATTCGTCACCCTCCCGTATTCGAATGAGATTGTACGCGCCTCTGAGATCCAACTTGGTGAAAATGGAGGCCCCCTTCAACCTATCGAATAGCTCAGATATTAAGGGTAAGGGGTATCGATTTTTAATAGTAACCGCATTTAAACCCCGATAATCGATGCAGGGTCTTAAGGTACCATCCTTTTTGGCAACAAAAAAGAACCCTGCCCCTGCAGGCGATGAGGATTTCCGGATGAAACCTCTCTCCAGATTCTCTGCGACATACTCCGACATGGCCTGGGTCTCTGGGATGGACAGAGGGTAGGTACGACCCCTGGGTAGAGTTGCTCCGGGGACAAGATCAATAGCACAGTCAAAAGACCTGTGGGGAGGAAGCACCTCAGCTGATTTCTTACAGAACACATCCCGGTAATCGCTGTATGCAGCGGGAAGATCAGAAGAAACAGAAGTGGCAGCAACCGGAAGACTCTCCTTGGGGGTCACCTTGAGAAGACACGACGAGAAACATGAGGAACCCCAGGCCAGGATCTGCCCAGAGACCCAGTCCACATGTGGAGAGTGGAGCTGTAGCCAAGGGAGGCCCAATACAACTGGGGTAGAGGCCTTGGGTAGAATAAGAAAGGATATCCACTCCTGGTGGAGAATCCCTACCGACATCCTAATGGGTAGCGTCTGGAAGCGAATAGGGCCCCCTGGGAGAACAGTGCCATCAATTGCCGAGACTACCAATGGGGTAGTGAGAGGTGAAAGGGTAAGCTTCATAGAAGAAGCAGTTCTCCAATCCATAAAATTGCCGGCAGCCCCGGAATCCAGGTATGCAAGGGTTGACTGAGGAGAAGTGCCTACATGAAGGAACACCGGCAAGAGCAGGCGAGAAGGTGATGTTTCTGGGTCCAATACTCCACCTTCCAAATGTATTAGACCCGAGCGTTTCCCGGACGAAGCGAGCAGGAGTCACGAAAATTACCCTTGCCCCCACAATAGAGGCACAAGCCCAGAGTTCTGCGCCTAGCACGTTCTTCGGGGGTTTGTCTGGTCCGGCCCAGCTGCATAGGTTCTTCAGCAGGTAGAGGATGCTCCACGGAATGAAGGGAGGGGAGCTCAGACTGGCTAGGACCCAGAGAGTGCTGGCGTTTTTTTTCTAAGGACCTCTCTTGAAAACGAATGTCGATCTGGTTGCATAATGAAATTACATCGTCCAGACCGACGGGAATGGCTCTTCCCGCTAATTCGTCTTTCACTCGGTCAGAGAGGCCATGTAAAAAGGTAGCGACCAGGGCCTCATTATTCCAGCTCAATTCAGCTGTGTGGATACGAAACTGAAGAGCATATTGCCCCACTGAACTAGATTCTTGGCGAAGACGTAAGACAGCACTAGCCGCTGAAGAAGCCCGAGCCGGCTCTTCGAAGATGTTACGAAAGAGCTTCAAGAAATCGGACAGACTGGAAACCACCGGATCGTTCCTCTCCCACAGGGGGGCAGCCCAGGCCAAAGCTTCACCGGAGAGGAGGGAAATGATATAGGCTACCTTAGCTCGGTCAGACAGGAAGCTTTGAGGCTGAAGCTCAAAATGAATTGTGCATTGGCTGAGAAACCCCCTGCAGGCCTTGGAGTCCCCAGAGAAACGGGACGGAGCTGGCAATCTTAGTGAGTGTGAGGCTGCGACTGGTGCGATAGGTACAGCTGCTGGTTGTACTTGGGGTTGCGGATTCGGGGTTCCCAAGGAGGCCTGAAGCTGCTCGAATCGAGAAGCCAGATCCTGGAGGAATCGCATCACCTGAGTCTGATTTGATTCCTGGGTCTCAAGTCTGCGAACTATGCCCTGCAATGGATCATCCGCGGGAAGCGGGATGTCAGCCGGGTTCATGGCTGATCAAACTGTCAGGGTCACCTGTGGCCAGGTGACAGATGCACACCGTAGGGGGACAGGAGTGCACCGCGAGGTAGTGAACCCTATGGCTGGCTTCTGCGGATAGGGAACTGGGTGGTTGTGGAAAGCGGGACCAGAGGAGCACAACCGGGATCCAAACGGAAGCTAGAGCCAAGATTCCCCAGGGCGCGGAGTCTAAGACCCAGCTGGTCTTCTCCAGGGCCTCTAGTGGTGAGGATGTTAGCTGCAGGCTGGGACCAGGTCGCGGCCCCTGGAGTTTCCTAGCTCACGCCCCGTAGGATAAGGGGAAAAGAGGGGAAGCAGCAGCACACGAAGAGAGAACCGAATACCAAGCTGAAGGTCAGGGGCCACAAGCAGACAAGGATAACGAAGAACGAGCCGAAGGTCAAGGGTCACGAGCAGACAGGGATAGTCGGGGACAAGCCAATAACGTAACAGAGAGACAGACGTAGCACACGGCAGGCAGGAACCCAAACACACAATGCCTAACAAACACGTTGATCAGCAAAGCAGGCTTGCAGTGCACAGGTTAATATAGTGTTCAGTGATAGGGCCTGGGGTGGAGTCAGGCTGGGAGGAGATTATAAAGGAAGCCAGGTGAAGGAGGTCTGGTCTCTAGATGAACACATGAGGAGGAAGGTAAGATGGCAGACAGACATTAATGCATATCCATGACGGAGGTCTACTGCTAAAATGACTGCCCTCGATCTGACCTTTGCAGTGATACCTCACATGCATGGTGCAATTGCTGTTTACATATGACGCCAAACCGATGCTTGCGTTCGCCATTGCGCAAGAGCAGGGCAGGACAGGGGTGCTTTTTTTTTTATTATTATTATTAAGTTTGCTTTTTTATTTTACTTTTAAACTGTTCCTTCCATATTTATTTATTTTTTATCATTTTTATTGTTATCTCAGGGAATGTAAATATCCCCTATGATAGCAATAGGTAGTGACAGGTACTCTTTTTTTGAAAAAAACTGGGGTCTATTAGACCCTAGATCTTTCCTCTGCCCTCAAAGCATCTGACCACACCAAGATCGGTGTGATAAAATGCTTTCCCAATTTCCCAATGGCGCTTTTTATATCCGGAGGGGGGACATTCCCTCCCACTGCTTGTAAAAGCAGTCCAGAGGCTAATTAGCCGCTAGGATTGCTTTTACATGAAAGCCGGCCGCTGGCTGAAAAGAATGATACCAAGGTGATACCTAAACCCGCAGGCATCAATCTGGTATAACCATTCAAAGTCCAGCAACATACCAGTACGTTGCTGGTCCTTGTTGGACATGTATTGTAATCTTTTTTTTCATGCAGCCTGTTGGCTGAACAAAAAAAAGAGATTGATCGGTGGGTATGCCCACCATTAGAATACCGCCATTCATCCACCCACTTCTAATGATGGGCATACATGCACCATTTATATATGCCGAAGCATTGGGGCATCCTCCCGCAAAAATTATGCCGCACACACATGGTCGGACTTTTCCACGGGCAAGCCTCCGTCGGAATTTCGACCATATGTATGCGGCATTAGGAGCAAAATCGCTCCTCCGCTCCTCCGCCCCTGCTGCCCCAATGCTTCGGCATATATGCTTTTTTTTTTAACTGTGGTGGTGAAATCACCTCCTACAGCACTGGAGTCGCAGGGATCAGGCCTGTCTCTGCGAACGCTGCAGTTATGTGTGTTGTGTTTTGTAAGTGACATTGATCGATCGATACTGCACTTGGGTGGCCTGGGCTGGACGGAGGGGCAAAACGCAGGTGCTAGCAGGTATCTGGGCTGATCCCGCTAACACTGCGTTTTTGGGAACCCTAAACTGCTGGGGACACTAGTATAGATCTGATCAGATCAGATATTGATCTGTTCAGATACTATACCACTAAGGGAGGTGTATGCTTCAGGCGTGGGTGTTAGCATTACTGGCACTAACCTGACGCTGCCTGGGGTGTGACGCAGGGTTAACTAGGGGCAATTAGGGGGTTAAAACCTTTATTAGATAATATATGGGGGTACCTGACGCTATAAAAACCTGCGGCGAACCTAAAAAAAATAACTGGCTATCTATCGGCACCAGCATAAGTAATACAGCGATCAGAAAAATGATTGCTTAGTGACACTGGCAAAAGGGGGTGAAAGAGTTACCTTGGGGGGGGGGCGATCAAGGGGTTAAACCTTTATTAGGTAATATATGGGGTACCTGACGCTATAAAAACCTGCGGCGAACCTAAAAAAAAAACTGGCTACCTATCGGCATCACCGACAATAAGACAGCGATCAGAAAAACGATCGCTTAGCGACAGTGGGGATAGGGGGTGAAAGGGTTACCTGGGGGGCGATCAAGGGGGTTAAACCTTTATTAGGTAATATATGGGGGTAGCTGACGCCAGGGGCGTACCTAGAGCATTTGGCACCCGGGGTGGATCCAATATCTGGCACCCCCACACGTTAAAATGTAAAAACACCCCTCTGTGTCCTCTGCATACCCCTGCATCCTTCAATATCTCTTTGTTACTACTGTGTAGCCCCTCTACACAACTGCACCTCTGGACCCCTTTACATTACACAGCATCCTGCACCTCTGCGTCACTTTACATTACACAGCCCCCTGCACCTCTGGACCCCTTTACATTACACAGCCCCCTGCACCTCTGGACCCCTTTACATTACACAGCCCCCTGCACCTCTTTACATTACAAAGCCCCCTGCACCTCTGCACCCCTTTACATTACACAGCCCCCTGCACCTCTGGACCCCATTACATTACACAGCACCCTGCACCTCTGCACCCCTTTACATTACACAGCCCCCTGCACCTCTGCACCCCTTTACATTACACAGCCCCCTGCACCTCTGGACCCCTTTACATTACACAGCACCCTGCACCCCTTTACATTACACAGCCCCCTGCACCCCTTTACATTACACAGCACCCTGCACCTCTGGACCCCTTTACATTACACAGCACTCTGCACCCCTTTACATTACACAGCACCCTGCACCCCTTTACATTACACAGCACCCTGCACCTCTGGACCCCTTTACATTACACAGCCCCCTGCACCTCTGGATGCCTTGACATTACACAGCCCCCCGCACTTCTGGACCCCTTGACAGTACACAGCACTCTGGACCCCTTTACACAGCACCGCACCTCTGGACCATTTTACATTACACAGCACCTCACAGCTCTGGACCCCCTGCATGTTATACAGACCTCCCTCAGTGCAAACCTCCCCCCCTCAGTGCAGACCCCCCTGTGCAAACCCCCTCAGTGCAAACCTCCCCAGTGCAACCCCCCCTCAGTGCAAACTTCCCCCCTTAATGCAGACCGCCGTGCAAACCTCCCCCCCTCAGTGCAGACCCCCCCAGTGCAACCCCCTCCCCCTCAGTGCAAACCCCCCTTAATGCAGACACCCCCTCAGTGCAAACCTCCCCCCATGCAAACCCCCCCCTCAATGCAAACCCCCCTTAATGCAGACCCCCGTGCAAACCCCACCACAGTGCAAACCTCCCCCCTTAATGCAGACCCCCGTGCAAATCCCCCTTAGTGCAAACCTCCCCAGTGCAACTCCCCCTCAATGCAGACACCCCCCCTCAGTGCAAACCTCCCCCCCTTAATGCAGACCCTCGTGCAAACCCCCCCTCAGTGCAAACCTCCCCCCTCAGTGCAGACCCCCCAGTGCAACCCCCCTTCCCCTCAGTGCAAACCTCCCCCCCATGCAAACCCCCCCTCAATGCAAACCCCCCCTCAATGCAGACACCCCCCCTCAGTGCAAACCTCCCCCCTTAATGCAGACCCCCGTGCAAACCCCCCCACAGTGCAAACCTCCCCCTTAATGCAGACCCCCTTGCAAACCCCCCAAAGTGCAAACCTCCCCAGTGCAACCCCCCCTCAATGCAGACACCCCCCCCCAGTGCAAACCTCCCCCCATTAATGCAGACCCTCGTGCAAACCCCCCCTCAGTGCAAACCTCCCCCCCCTCAGTGCAGACCCCCCAGTGCAACCCCCCCCCCTCAGTGCAAACCCCCTTTAATGCAGACACCCCCCCTCATGCAAACCCCCCCTCAATGCAGACCCCCGTGCAAACCCCCCCTCCCATTCAGTACCTTAGATCAGCGTGAGGCAGCACATGCACAGAAGGTCCCCTCCCCCTCTGTACACATAAACAGAAAGGAGGGGGAGGCGACTTCACACGGCTGTGCCTGTGTTCTGTGAGAAGTGCCGAACATCGGGATAGCTCAGCCGCGGCCGTGAGGAGGGGATGGATGGTGCAGCAATGTCACCCCCCCTCCCTTCGTATCGTGATATATCTGCCTGTGCCTGCCTGGAGTCTCACTGCAGGCAGCTCTTACTTGACGGAGCGGCGCCGGCGCTATCACCGCTTAAGTCACGGGGGGGGCGCTGGCCTGACACCCCCCAGTGTGTGGCACCCCGGTGCGGCCCGCCCCCTCCGCCCCCCACTTAGTACGCCTCTGGCTGACGCTATAAAAACCTGCGGCGAACCTAAAAAAAATAACTGGCTACCTATCGGCATCACCGACAATAAGACATCGATCAGAAAAATGATCGCTTAGCGACAGTGGTGATAGGGGGTGAAAGGGTTACCTGGGGGGCGATCAAGGGGGTTAAACCTTTATTAGGTAATATATGGGGGTAGCTGACGCTATAAAAGCCTGCGGCGAACCTAAAAAAAATAACTGGCTACCTATCGGCATCACCGACAAAAAGACAGCGATCAGAAAAACGATCGCTTAGCAACAGTGGTGATAGGGGGTGAAAGGGTTACCTGGGGGGCGATAAAGGGGGTTAAACCTTTATTAGGTAATATATGGGGGTACCCGACGCTATAAAAACCTGCGGCGAACCTAAAACAAAAAATAACTGGCTACCGATCGGCATCACCGACACTAAAACAGCGATCAGAAAAACGATCGCTTAGTGACAGCGGTGCTAGGGGGTGAAAGGGTTATCTGGGGGGTGATCAGGGGGTTAAACCTTAATTAGGGGGGTTAGGGGGCTACACTGGACCTAAACTAACTGTAGTGACACTTTTACAGTCACAAATGTCACTGATTGCAGTGATCAGTAAATAAATGGTCACTGCAATCAGTGACACTGTGACTGGGGGCTGGGGGTGATCTGGGGGGTGATCTGGTGGGGCCTGGGGGGGCGATTTATGTTCCTATGTGTCCTGGTGTCAGTGTACTGTTTGTGCACTAACCTGTGTGTCTTCTCTTGTACGGCGCTCGGTATATGTGAGCGCCGCATGAGAGATGACATCACTTCCTCTGCCTGTGTAAACATTACACAGCAGAGGAAGCTTTCTAATTTGCCGGGGGCGATCGCGGGGGGTGGCCGGAATCGAACGGCCGTCCCCTCATCCCGGATCGCTCCCCAACGGATAACGACCGCTCACTGTATAGAAGGGGGGTCCGATTGGACCCCCCAACTATAAAAAGGCAATCACGTACACTGTACATGATTGTGCCTGTCGGTGCCATTCTGCCGACGTATATATACAGTGAGCGGTCGTTAAGTGGTTAAATGGCTTTTCTTTCCTTTAGAAATGTCATTTTGTGCAGGGACAGTTCTAAACACGGGAAACACGTGGCACTTCACAGGCATACTTTACCCCCCAGGTACGATATTTAAAGGAATATTTTACTTTTTTTTTTCACTTTATGCATCATTAAAATGACTGCTCCCGAAAAACGTATGTTTTTAAAACCTAGTTTTGCATTGATACATGTCCCCTGGTGCAGAACCCGGGTTCCCAAACCCTTTTTAGGACAATAACATGCATATTAGTCGTTATAATTAGCACTTTAGATTTCGAACGTTCGCATCCATTGTATTTAATAGGGTTCTAGCGTTCGTGCAAACTTTCGGTCCGTTCGCGGGTTCTGGTGCGAACCGAACCCGGGGGTGTTCGGCTCATCCCTAATCACCAGTGTAGCAACAATAGCAGATATCAGTTAAGCCCTGTACACACGATCGGTTTTACTGATGAAAACAGTCCGATGGACTTTTTTCATCGGACAAACCGATCGTGTATGGGACCCATCGGTCTTTTTTCCATTGGTTTTAAAAAATAGAGCATGTTTTAAATTTTTCCGATGGATCAAAAACCGATAGCAAATTCCTATCGTCTATGGGCAAGTCCATCGGATAAAAAGCCCATGCATGCTCAGAATCAAGTCGACGCATGCTCAGAAGCATTAAACTTCATTTTTCTCGGCTCATCGGAGTGTTTTACGCCACCGCGTTTGGAACGGTCGGTTTTTTGACTGATGGTGTGTAAGCAACACTGATGGAAGTCAGCTTCATCGGATTTCCGATGGACAAAACCATCGGATTAGAATCCATAGGATATCCGATCGTGTGTACGAGGCTTTAGTCCTCAAAAAGTTGTATGAACATTCTCCTGTTGGCAGATTAAACCACCAATTCAATAATTTTTTTCACAAAAGAAGAAATATAATGAAAAGTTAAGATGCAGTGGTACTTGAAAGGAGATTGATTCCCCAAATTCTTGGTACACTTTCTGCAGCAAGTCAACACAGTCAAGAATGGAAAAGGGGAGAGATCCATTGTCTCATAGAGTGAAATCTGCAGGAGTGAAAAGTCACTGGTGTCAAGAGCATTGTGCTGATCTTTAACCATGTTGGCTTAACTCCAGTGTAAAAATGCATATAAAAGCAAAGGAGAAGCCCTTCAAAAAATACAAGGCTGAGGGATCATCAATAGCATTCCAACTTTACAAAGAATGCAACGAAAAATGTAAGGGTGCAATCAGGGTGGCTAAGATAGAACACGAAAAGCGGAGGAGAGTAAAAAAAAATCCCAAGAAATTCTTTAAGTACATAAATAGTAAGAAAGGGAGGTCGGATAATAATGGTCCCATAAAGAATGATGAAGGGAATCTGGTTACTAAGGATGGAGAGATGGCAAAGGTATTGAATTTATTCTTCTCTTCAGTCTTCACGAGGTAAACGGGGGGCTTCAGTAAAAAAAACTGCAATGTTTATCCTCATGACACTTCACAGGAAGCACCCTCATGGCTAACAGAGGATAGAATTAGAAATAGACTTTAAAAACGTAACATTAATAAGTTACCGGGACCGGATGGCTTGCACCCGAGGGTCCTTAACCCCTTCAGATCTGCGCTATAGCCAATGACGGCTACAACACAGACCTACTTTGCCGGAAGGGCGTCAATAGACATACTCCCTTGCTCGAGTGGCCTGCGCACCCCCTGCAGGGCACGCGCGGCCACGCTATGTGATTAGCAACTCTATGAGACTCGGCTGATCGCAGATCGGAGTAAGGGGTCGATCCAAACCCCTTACCATGTGATCAGCTGTCAGCCAATGACAGCTGATCATGTGATGTAAACAGAACTGGTAATTGGCTATTTTTTCTCCTCACGCTGACAGGGTGAGGATAAAAAAAAGCCGATAACCGCCAGCTCATCTGTGCCCACCTGTGCCACCTGCCAGTGCCACCTACCAGTGCACAAGAGTGTCGCCTACCAGTGCCCACCAGCCCACCAGTAAAATAATGCATTTGGGTGTCAAAAATATGAATTCAATCTACTCACTAGGGGGAGAACCTCTGGGGGAATCTAGGATGGAAAAGGGGTCCTAGTGGATGACAGGCTCAGCAATGGCATTCAAGCTGCTGCAAGCAAAGCAAACTCAATAATGGAATGGCATGCATTAAAAAGGGGATTACCTCCAGAGATAAAACGATAATTCTCCCACTCTACAACACTCTGGTCCGGCCGCACCTGGAGTATGCTGTCCAGTTCTGGGCACCAGTCCTTAGAAAGGATGTGTTGGAACTGGAGAGAGTCCACAGAAGGGCAACAAAACTAATAAAGGGAATGGAGGACCTTAGTTATGAGGAAAGGTTACGAGCACTGAACTTATTCTCTCTGGAGAGGAGAAACTTGAGAGGGGATATGATTTCAATGTAAAAATACTGTACTGGTGACCCCACAATATGGATAAAACTTTTTTGCAAAAGGGAATTTAATAAGACACGCGGCCACTCACTAAAATTAGAAGCAAAGCGGTTTAACCTTAAACTGCGTAGAGGGTTCTTTACTTTAAGAGCGGTTAGGCTCTTAACAGGCTGTGGTTTCAGCGGGGAGCATTGATAATTTAAAAAAACTATTAGATTAGCACCTGAACGACCACAACATACAGGGGTATACAAGGTAATACTGACATAAAATCACACACATAGGTTGGACTTGATAGACTTGTGTGTTTTTTCAACCTCGCCTACTATGTAACTATGTAACCACTTCAATACTGGAAACTTTCACCCCCTTCCTGCCCAGGCCAGTTTTCATATTTCAGCGCTGTCACACTTTGAATGCCAATTACTCAAGCAACATTGTACCCAAATTCGATTTTTAGCATTTTTTGAAGCAGATAGATCTTTCTTTTGGTGGTATTAAATAACCACTGTGTTTTTATATGTTTTGCTATATTAATTAGAAAATGCAGAATAAAAAAAAAAAAAAACACTTGTTTCTTAATTTTCAGTTATAAGATTTTGCAAATAAATAATCTTTCTGCATAAATTTAGGAAAAAAAATTATTGTGCTACATTTCCTTGGTAAAAATAACCCAAATCAGTGTATTATTTAGACTGTGTGAAAGTTATAGAGCAGGGGTCTCAAACTCAATTTAATTGTGGAGCATTGTGGTTGCCTTCAAAGGGCCGTTTGTATCTGTAAGACTGGATGTCTAGAGCATCCCACTCCCCCTTATATCAGATGTCAAAGCTCAACTCACCCCCCTTACCTTGTGTTGCTTCCGGGAAGAGCTGGGGGTGGAGATGGTGAATTTCTGTCTACAGGGTGATGAAGGCACTGAGCACCAGATTGAGGATTTGATCACAGATATTACAGTGGATTTTTTTGTGTGGAAGTTTTGTTTGTGGACTTTTTAAAGATTTATGTAATATACAATTTATTGGTTACATTGGTCACGTGGTGTTTGCACAGAGTTTTTTTAAAACAGCATTTATTGTGTGACTTATGATTTATTCATGTTTAAACTTATGTATACAATTTGTAAAACATAATGCTGCACTGTGTGTTTGGGGGCTTTATATTCACATACACATAGATTTCAACTTCACTAGTTTAGTAGAGAAATTTGAGGCTGAATTGTTCCACAATGCATGCAGCTATAAAGGTCTGTGATGGTTTTAAAGCCCATATACTGTTTGTTAAGAATATTTAAATACTTAAACGTCCAAAGTCTTGTCACTGATGTACTTTAACCACTTCAATACAGGGCACTTTCACCCCCTTCCTGCCCAAGCCATTTTTCAGCTTTCAGCACTGTCACACTTTGAATGACAATTGCGCGGTCATGCAACACTGTACCCAAATTAAATTTTTATCATTTTTTCCCCACAAATAGAGCTTTCTTTTGGTGGTATTTGATCACCTCTGCAGTTTTGATTTTTTGCGCTATAAACAAAAGAAGAAGGACAAGTTTGAAAAAAAAACACAATATTTTTGACTTTTTGCTATAATAAATATCCATTTTTTTTAAACAAATTTTTTCCTCAGTTTAGGCCGATATGTATTCTTCTACATATTTTTGTTAAAAAAAAAATAGCAATAAGCGTATATTGATTGGTTTGCACAATAGTTATAGCAGCTACCTAATAGGGGATAGATTTAAACCATTTTTATTATTATTATTTTTTTACTAGTAATGGCGGCGATCAGCGATTTTTATTGTGACTGCGATATTGCGGCGGACACATCGGACACTTTTGACACATCTTTGGGACCATTCACATTTATACAGTGATCGCTGCTATAAAAATGCATTGATTGCTGTATAAATATGACTGTCAAGGAAGGGGTTAACACTAGGGGCGATCAAGGTGTTAAATGTTTTTCCTGGGAGTGATTCTTACTGTGGGGGGAGGGGACTGACTGGGGGAGGTGACCGATGGTTGTCCCTATGTACAAGGGACACACCATCGATCTCTTCTCCCTGACAGGACTGGGATCTCTGTGTTTACACACAGAGATCCACGGTCCTGCTCAGTTACTGGGCAATCGCGGATGCCCGGCGGCCATCGCGGCTGCCGGGCACGCGCATCGGGTCCCCAGTGACACGGCGGGCCCCTAGTGGCTTGGAAAGGCGATCACGTCATATGATGTCCGCCCAGAACAAGAGAGTCTTCCTCCCGCCGTCATATGACGGCGGGCGGTAGACAACTGGTAAAACTCTTTCAAACACACAGATGTATTTTGAACTCTAATGCAGCCAGCTCAGGAAAATAACATACAATGTCAGCTCTATACCCATTAACACGGAGAACTCTTGAAGCTGTTTCTAACTGGAATGCAACGTTCTCATTTAATTTGTTAGCCTGCACTAGAAAATTACATTACAATTTCATTGGCTACTATGTGCCCCACAAAAGTAATTATTTTATTCAATTTGATATTTAAGTCCAAAGACTTCTATAAAACACTTTTTTCACAAACAAAGTGGAAGTTTCATAGCAGATTACTTTGTCTCAGGCTTTTCATTTAGACTTCATCCATTCAGTTTACATTTTCTATTTAACTACTTATGATGTATACTTCAATGATTTATAAATTAATAAAAAAAAACAGCATATTTTATAACTAGAGTAGTGGTGGCCAGACCATAAGGGGTATAGGGGTGCAGGGCTCATAGATTTCTATGTTTTTTTTTGGAAGCAAATGATTAAAGCCTAAGGCTCTAATTGGCTTCAAAAAGGTTGGGCTCAGGACGCAGAGCACTGCACCCTGAACCCACCCACTTGTGACATTAGCGAATCAATATTCACTATTGTCTTCTAGCTTCTCCTCCTGGCAAATCAGGACAGAAGGCGGATATTAAGACCGGATTAGCCCGGAGCAGTGCGAACATGACATTGTTTGCCACCCACAAAAAAAATTGGAGCAAGAGCCGCCACTGAACTAGAGTGTTCTTTTATAGTAACATCACAAACTTATAATCTATAATATGCCATTATGTGGTTTATGTTGTACAGTACATTTATAGGAAACAGGTACTTTTTCTGATGGAGCAACTACTGGTTTATTAACCTTTTCTTTTAAAGAATTAAAAATTTGCTGATTAAAATTATCTCAATTTAACTAATTAATAGGTGTGAAACTAATCTACCTGTATTTCTGAAAGGTCAGAAATGTATGGCATTCCTCTAGAATACGTAAAGGAAATGAATGAAAACTGTGACATGAAATAAGAGTTAATAAGCATGCGGTCCTAGGTAATTCTATGTAAAGCGTACAGTAAATAGATTGCACAATCCTCCGGGACATAATACAAATTCTCAGGTTATGTATCTGTGATTGAATTGCTCCTGGCAATTTTCTGGGAAGAAGAGAACATTTTAAATTACTTATCAGTTATAAGTAAGTGACTAACCTACAAGGTAAACTTACAGCAAACAGAACATTTTAATAAAAAATGCTGCATTAAAAAAATATATAAACTGCATCAAAACCTATTTTTTTACAGCTGTATGCAACACCAGGGGCTCCCCACATCAAAATACACCAGTTTGTTTACACTTTAAGGAGGAATATGCCTGTGTGCATGAACTCTAAAGTGCAGGTCAGGCAAAGTGAAGCAAACAACCACACAAAATAAAAATACATTTAGTCCATCTCTTCAAAACATGTGCATTTCTTCATGTTTGAGACCTTTACAGACCCCACCTGTACAGACAATACAGTACCTGTTGATCTACCAGAAATACATTCAAATCCTGTTGTGGGTTGACAGCATGTAGTATTTTTGTGAATTTAGTTGGTCAGTCCTGCCCATTTCAGTTTTGCTCAAAAACACCTTATTTTTTCTCACTATTTGATTCTTCTTAATCTCTGGAAACATAATCCTATTGTATTTCCCCAGGAATAGGGATGAGCTCGGTGTTCGAGTCGAACATACGTTCGACTCGAACATCGGCTGTTCGATCGTTCAGCGAACATCGAACGATTTGGGCCGTTCGCGCCAAATTCGAGTGACGCGAACGGCCCACAATACACTGCGCCATCGAAGTGCAATCCCGGCGCTGTGATTGGCCAAGCATGCACTGTGACCCCGCATGCTTGGCCAATCACAGCGCCGGCAGCTAGGAGAGCCATAATTGGCCACAGGCAGGTTGCCTGTGGCCAATTATATCTCAGGGGGTTTAGCACACGCCCCACACTATAAAAGGCCGCCAGCGCGGCGGCCTTGTGTAGTGTGTTCCGGCGCAGGGAAAGAGAAGGATAGGCAGGGACAGTGTTGATATTCTTTGTGCTATTCTTGTGTGCAGGGAGAGAGAAGGATAGGCAGGGAGAGTGTCAGTGTCATATTCTTTGCTAAACCTTGTGTGCAGGGAGAGAGAAGGATAGGCAGGGGACAGTGTCAGTGTCATATTCTTTGCTAAACCTTGTGTGCAGGGAGAGAGAAGGATAGGCAGGGAGAGTGTCAGTGTCATATTCTTTAATAAACCTTGTGTGCAGGGAGAGAGAAGGATAGGCAGGGGACAGTGTCAGTGTCATATTCTTTACTAAACCTTGTGTGCAGGGAGAGAGAAGGATAGGCAGGGAGAGTGTCAGTGTCATATTCTTTGATAAACCTTGTGTGCAGGGAGAGAGAAGGATAGGCAGGGGACAGTGTCAGTGTCATATTCTTTACTAAACCTTGTGTGCAGGGAGAGAGAAGGATAGGCAGGGAGAGTGTCAGTGTCATATCCTTTGATAAACCTTGTGTGCAGGGAGAGAGAAGGATAGGCAGGGGACAGTGTCAGTGTCATTGTTGCTAAGCCTCCTGCACAGTATACACCTGAAGCTAGCCCTTATTGCTGTGTTTTCCTGGTGTGTTACACTAACAGGCATTTGCAGCACTTACAGCGGGCGGAGTGTGCCTCCTGCACATTATACACCTGAAGCTAGCCCGTATTGCTGTGTTTTCCTGGTGTGTTACACCAACAGGCATTTGCAGCACTTACAGCAGGCGTAGTGTGATTCCTGCAAAATATACTCCTGAAGCTAGCCCGTATTGCTGTGTTTTCCTGGTGTGTTACACCAACAGGCATTTGCAGCACTTACAGCAGGCGGAGTGTGCCTCCTGCACATTATACACCTGAAGCTAGCCCGTATTGCTGTGTTTTCCTGGTGTGTTACACCAACAGGCATTTGCAGCACTTACAGCAGGCGTAGTGTGATTCCTGCAAAATATACTCCTGAAGCTAGGCCTTATTGCTGTGTTTTCCTAGTGTGTTACACCAACAGGCATTTGCAACACTTACAGCAGGCGTAGTGTGATTCCTGCAAAATATACTCCTGAAGCTAGGCCTTATTGCTGTGTTTTCCTAGTGTGTTACATCAACAGGCATTTGCAGCACTTACAGCGGGCGGAGTGTGCCTCCTGCACATTATACACCTGAAGCTAGCACGTATTTCTGTGTTTTCCTGGTGTGTTACACCAACAGGCATTTGCAGCACTTACAGCAGGCGTAGTGTGATTCCTGCAAAATATACTCCTGAAGCTAGGCCTTATTGCTGTGTTTTCCTAGTGTGTTACACCAACAGGCATTTGCAGCACTTACAGCAGGCGTAGTGTGATTCCTGCAAAATATACTCCTGAAGCTAGGCCTTATTGCTGTGTTTTCCTAGTGTGTTACACCAACAGGCATTTGCAGCACTTACAGCAGGCGTAGTGTGATTCCTGCAAAATATACTCCTGAAGCTAGGCCTTATTGCTGGTTTTCCCATCTCCCTGCAGGCCATTAGAATGTCTGGAAGGCAAACAAGGAGAGGCAGACAGTCAGGAGCCAATAAAAGAGGGCAAGCAGGCTCTGTGTCTAGAGACAACAGTGCTGGTCGTGGACGCGGTGCATCGCCATCAGCACGTGGCCATGGGACACGCTTGTCCTTCTTTTCGGCAGCTGGACGTGTTGAGCCGCATCATGCCGAAGACTTGGTAGAGTGGATGACCAAGCCCTCCTCATCCTACTCATCCTCTCTCACCCAGGCTCAGGGTACTGGCAAAGCAGCTGCCAAAGCTTCCTCTTCCCTGGTATCAATGTCATCATCAGTCACTCCTTCCCTAGACCCACCATGTCCTCCTGAGGAGTCCCCCGAGCTGTTTGAGCACAGTGTTGGGTACATGGTCCAGGAGGATGCCCAGCGTTTCGAAGGGTCCGATGATGATACCCAGCTAGAGGAAGGCAGTAGCGTGAGAGCAGAGAGAGGGGATGCTCAAGAAGGACACCAATCTGGCAGTCATGTTCCAGCAGCTGCAGCATACTGCCAGATTGGCTCCAGTGATGAGGAGGGAGGGGATGATGAGGTCACTGACTCCACGTGGGTGCCTAATAGGAGAGAGGAGGAGGAGGAGGAGGATGAGGAGGAGGCACATCTCTAACGAGGCAGGATGCCCTCGGGGGGCCAGCGTAAGGGCAGAACACCGACGGAATCACACCGCAGAGCTCCGCCTGTGCAGGGCGCTGCCTCTGCCCGTTATTCAAAAAGTTCTTTGGTGTGGGCCTTTTTTGAGTCCAGTGCATCAGATCGCACAGCTGCTGTTTGCAACATATGTCTCAAGCGTATATCGCGTGGCCAAAACATCACCCGCTTGGGCACCACATGCTTGACCAGACATATGTTGACCTGCCATGCAGCTCATTGGCAAGCCTACCTTAAAGACCCACACCAAAGAACAAAGCGGACCTCTCCTTGCACCGCATCAGCTGGGATCTCCAACCCCACTATACCTTCAGTCCTCTCTGAAACCTACACTGAGAGGAATGAAGGTGTAGAATTAGGTGTGTCACAGCCAAGTACTTGCGGGCACTCTGCTAGCAGTACACCGACGTCCGATTCTAGCAGGCAAATTTCCCTGCCCCAGCTGCTGGACCGTCGAAAGAAGTTCACTCCCAGCCATCCACATGCCCAGCGGTTGAATGCTAGCTTGGCTAAATTGCTAGCGCTTCAACTGCTGCCTTTTCAGTTGGTAGACTCGGCCCCCTTCCGTGAGTTTGTGCAATGTGCGGTTCCTCAGTGGCATGTTCCCAAACGCCACTTTCTCTCACGGAAGGCGATTCCGGCTCTCTACCGGCATGTGGAAGGCAATGTCTTGGCCTCGCTGGACAGGGCGGTCAGCGGTAAGGTGCATATTACCGCTGACTCATGGTCCAGCAGGCATGGACAGGGACGTTACCTTTCTTTCACGGCCCATTGGTTCACTTTTGGCAGCTGGGAAGGATGCAGGACAAGGTGCAGTAGTGTTGGAGGTTGTTCCGCCGCCACGCCTCCAAAATGCTACTACTGGTTGTGACACACCTCTCTCCTCCACCCCCTCCTCTTCTTCTTCCTCCATGGCCTCTTCCTGTGCTTTGTCCTCGGAACCAGCGGTGCTCCATAGGCGTTCAAGGGGCTACGCAAGTACGCAGGCAAAAAGATGCCATGCCGTGCTTGCGCTGGTGTGTTTGGGGGACAGGAGCCACAGTGGGGCAGAGGTTCTGTCTGCTCTGCAGGGGCAGGCCGAGAGGTGGTTGACGCCACGCCAGCTTAAGCCAGGAATGGTGGTTTGCGACAATGGCACCAACCTCCTCTCCGCCCTCCGACAGGGACAACTGACCCATGTGCCCTGTGTGGCTCACGTCCTTAACCTGGTGGTGCAGCGGTTCTTGGGCAGGTACCTGGGCTTACAGGATGTCCTGAGGCAGGCCAGGAAAGTCTGTGTGCATTTCCGCAGATCTTATAATGCCAGTGCTCGCCTGGCTGAGCTGCAAAAGGAGTTGAACCTGCCCAAGAACCACCTTATATGTGACATGCCCACCAGGTGGAACTCAACGTTGGCCATGCTGCAGCGGCTGCACACGCAGCAGAGGGCCATCAATGAGTACCTGTGCGACTACGGCACCAGGACAGGGTCAGGGGAGCTCGGGTTTTTTTCACCACGCCAGTGGGGCATGATCAGGGATGCATGCACTGTCCTGGCACCATTTGAGGAGGCTACGAGGATGGTGAGCAGTGACAGTGCATGCATCAGTGACACTGTACCTCTTGTCCACCTGTTGGAACATACGCTGCGTGGAATAATGGACAGGGCACTTGAGGCAGAACAGAGGCAGGAAGAGGAGGACTTCCTTGCCTCTCAAGGCCCCCTTTACCCAGACAGTGTTCCTTCTGTCCCACCCATCGCACAGGAAGAGGAGGAGGAGGAGGAGGAGGAGGAGGAGGATTGTGTCAGCATGGAGGTGGAGCCTGGCACTCAGCATCATCAGTAGCAGTCTTTTAGGGATGATTTACAGTCCCAAGAAACCCGTGGACTTGTACGTGGCTGGGAGGAGGTGGCTGCGGATCATGTCGTCCTTAGTGATCCAGAGGACTCCGGACCGAATACCTCAGCTAACCTACGCTGCATGGCCTCCCTGATCCTGCAAAGTCTGCGGAAGGATCCTCGTATTCTTCGGATCAAGGAGAGGGACCATTACTGGCTGGCCACTCTCCTTGATCCACGGTACAAGGGTAAGGTTGCGGACCTTATCTTACCGTCGCAGAGGGAGCAGAGGATGAGACAACTCCGGGAGGCCTTGCAGAAAGGTCTGTGCAACGCGTTCCCAGAGACTGGGAGGTTACAAACTCCTGGTCCTGGACAACGAGTTGCTGAGGCTTCGGTCAGTCAAAGAAGGAGCGGTGGGGAAGGTGGCCGTCTGACCGATGCGTTCAGACAATTCTTTAGTCCGCAGCCCCAAGGTATGATCGGTTCCAGCAACCATCGCCAGCGTCTGATATACATGGTGCAGGAATACCTAGGGGCAAGGTCAGACTTGGACACCTTCCCCACCGAAAATCCTCTGGCTTACTGGGTCTTGAGGATGGATCACTGGCCAGAGCTTGCACAGTATACAATTGAGCTACTGGCCTGTCCTGCATCCAGCATTCTTTCAGAACGCACATTCAGTGCTGCTGGAGGATTTGTCACGGATCACAGGGTGCGCCTGTCCACCGACTCGGTTGATCGACTGACCTTCATAAAGATGAACCAGTCTTGGATCACCACCAGCTACCAAACACCTGAAGCTGATATAACAGACTAATTTATTTTCAAATGTCACATCCCTTCAAGACTGATGCTGATGCTGAGTGACTGTCCTGTTATGTTGACTGACTATCCTCCTCCTCCTCAATGATCCGATTGATGATGATAGCTTGGAAGAACATTTTTGTTTCTGGGTGCCGCCACCAGTGGCTAAGGCCCAATTTTTCAGCCCCTGTTTAACAGGGGCGTGTTATTACAATTTTTTATGCAATGCTTTGCAGCAGGGCTCATTCCTGCACTCCAACTAGAGTATCTGGGAGAGGTTGCAGTGCTGTGGCACCAGCACCAGTGGCTAAGGCCCAATTGTTCAGCCCCTGTTTAACAGGGGCGTGTTATTACAATTTTTTATGCAATGCTTTGCAGCAGGGCTCATTCCTGCACTCCAACTAGAGTATCTGGGAGAGGTTGCAGTATCGTGGCACCAGCACCAGTGCCTAAGGCCCAATTTTTCAGCCCCTGTTTAACAGGGGCGTGTAATTACAATTTTTGATGCAATACTTTGCAACAGGGCTCATTGCTGTGCTCCAAGTACAGTATCTGTGAGGGGTTGCAGTGTTGTGGCACCAGTGCCTAAGGCCCAATTTTTCTGCCCCTGTTTAACAGGGGCATGTAATTACAATTCTTGATCTAATAATTCACAGCAGGGCCCATTCCTGCGCCCACCAAGAGTAACTGTGAGGCCTTACAGTGTTGTGTCAACACCACCACCACCACCACCAAAGGCCCAATTTTTCAGCCCCTGTTCAACAGGGGCATGCATTTACAAATCTTGATCTAATAATTCACAGCAGGGCCCATTCATGCGCCCACCAAGAGTAACTGTGAGGGCTCACAGTGTTGTGGCAACACCAACATGTAAGGGGCAAATTTCAGCAGAGTATATACGGCAGGCCCCTACTTTCAAACATCCAACTTACAATCGACTCCTCCTTGCAAACGGAAGGATACAACAGAAAGTGAGAGGAAATCTACCCCTAGGAAGGCAAATTCTCTCCTGTAAGAGTTATTATGGGTAGCTATGCCATTTTTCTTAAAGATTTTCATCCATATTACCGGGACCAGACATTACATTAAAGCCGCAAGCAGTTTTAAATGGCTTTTTTTCCTTTAGAAATGTAATTTTGTGCAGGGACAGTTCTAAACACGGGAAACATGTGGAACTTCACAGGCATACTTTAGACACCCCCCAGGTACGATATTTAAAGGAATATTTGACTTTTTTTTATGCATCATTAAAATGACTGCTCCCGAAAAACGGCCGTTTTTAAAACTTATTTTTGCATTCATACATGTCCCCTGGTGCAGAACCCGTGTTCCCAAACCCTTTTTAGGACAATAACATGCATAATAGTCGTTATAATTAGCACTTTAGATTTCGAACGTTCGCATCCATTGTATTTAATAGGGTTCTAACGTTTGTGCGAACTTTCGGTCCGTTCACGGGTTCTGGTGCGAACCGAACCCGGGGGTGTTCGGCTCATCACTACCCAGGAAGTGAAAGATGGTGCAGAGATCATTAAATCTGTTAATGCTGCAGTCCTAACACACTGTGTATCTCAGAATATTTTCAGTTATAGGCAAAAAAAAACAAAACAAAATGAATCATGGACCTTGCACATTTCCTGCAATGTTATATATATTTTCCAAAGCCAAGGGATATTTGTTGTACCTGTCAATAGATGTGTATTCATACACTCTTACTAGAAGGCCAGCATTAGAAGGCCAGTATGGTGGCCTGAATTTATGGGAGGAGACCAGGGCTGCTTAAATACCCCCCTCACCTGTGTTTCTTGTCGGTTCTAGTGCGCGATACTACACGTCACTAGGCCGACTCTCCCCAGCTCATCCTGTGTTCATGAGTCTGTGCGTTTGATTACATGTGTGTTGCGGTTTCTCAGTTTGTGGTCTTCGTCGGCGGTTCTTGCTCGCTGTTGCAGGTAGGATTCAAACCTTTTTTCGTTTCATACGCAGTTACAATTCATTATGTTTCCTATCCCGCATCCCTTTCGTACTTAGCTGACTCCAAGTTGTTGTGAGACGTGTCCCGACATCATTCAGCACAGGCAAAGTGAATTCGTAGGTTCCCTCTGCCTTATTTGTCACCCCATCCACAAACATACGATTAGTTCATAGATCCAAGCCTCCGAGCCGCTGTCGGACATTGTTCGATATCACTTGACACAGGCTTCGCTGGTTATAGGTCACTGTCTATGGGGTTGCCACCTTATCCATTGGAGATTAGCATGTATTGATTGCATGGGTTCTGTGGGTGATTGAGGTGGTAATTAGACCCACCTGGTGCCTTGTCTGCACTTTGTTTAGCCTCAGAGGCTGGGTGGTTGGTATGTGTTCAGGGTGGCACCCTAACACTCTCTACGATGGTACAATTTGAATCCCGGTCGCTTCAGCAACATAGTGTTTCATATCCTCGGCATGATTCCAGTTGTCACACACTACATAAGCTTCCTGCAGCTCGGTCTCTCTCGTGAGGCTCCTGCCACAAGCAACCAGTCTTTACTCAGACCATTCATACGGTCGCACTTACTCATACACGCACGATACTCCAGCTTCATAACTCTGACCTGAGTCGGCACGATTTGTCCTTCTTTTCGCCTCCCTGATGAGGCTACTTTCGTTGCAATCACATCTCCAGTGACACACGATCCGACCACTTATTGTCTCCAGTGGCACACAATTCGGCCACTCACAAAGTTGGTGAGGTTAAAAAAAAGTCGATCAAGTCCAACCTGTGTGTGTGCTTTTATGTCAGTATTATATTGTATATCCCTGCATGTTGTGGTCATTCAGGTGCCTATCTAATAGTTTTTTGAATTTATTGATTTTCCCCGCTGAAACCACTGCTTGTGGAAGAGAATTTCACATCCTTACCTCTCTTACAGTAAAGAACCCTCTACGCAGTTTAAGGTTACACTGCTTCTCTTCTAGTTTTAGTGAATGGACGCGTGTCTTTTAAAGCTTACTTTTCGATGAAAAGTTTTATCCCTATTGTGGATCATATCCCCTCTCAAGCGTCTCTTCTCCAGAGAGAATAGGTTCAGTGCTTGTAATCTTTCTTCATAACTAATATCCTCCAGACCCTTTATTAGCTTTGTTGCCCTCACGTTTTCTTGTCTGTCGTTTCTCCCTTAGGTCAGTCGTGTTCAGGTTGTTGGATCCTTCAGTAGGTTGGACATGCTTTCTACAAAAAAAGAAAACAGAACAAAAAAAAAAGATGAACATAATTTTTTTTTTTTTCATAGTGAATACATTTAAAATAATAATAATAAAAATATATAGATACAGTGGGCCAAAAAAGTATTTAGTCAGCCACCAATTGTGCAAGTTCTCCCACTTAAAAAGATGAGAGAGGCCTGTAATTGTCATAGGTAAACCTCAACTATGAGAGACAAAATGTGGAAACAAATCAATCACATTGTCTGATTAGGAAAGAATTTATTTGCAAATTATGCTGGAAAATAAGTATTTGGACACCTACAAACAAGCAAGATTTCTGGCTCTCACATACCTGTATCTTCTTCTTTAAGAGGCTCCTCTGTCCTCCACTCATTACCTGTATTAATGGCACTTGTTTGAACTTGTTATCAGTATAAAAAGACACCTGTCCACAACCTCAAACACTTCAAACTCCACTATGGTGAAGACCAAAGAGCTGTCGAAGGACACCAGAAACAAAATTGTAGACCTGTACCAGGCTGGGAAGACTGAATCTGCAATAGGCAAGCAGTTTGGTGTGAAGAAATCAACTGTGAGAGCAATAATTAGAAAATGGAAGACATTCAAGACCACTGATAATCTCCCTTGATCACAAGAACGGTGAGCAAAAATCCCAGAACCACACGGGGGACCCAGTGAATGACCTGCAGAGAGCTGGGACCAACTTAACAAAGGCTACCATCAGTAACACACTACACCGCCAGGGACTCAGATCCTGCAGTGCCAGACGTGTCCCCCTGCTTAAGCCAGTACAAGTCCGGGACCGTCTGAGGTTTTCTAGAGAGCATTTGGATGATCCAGAAGAGGATTGAGAGAATGTCATATGGTCAGATGAAACCAAAGTTGAACTATTTGGTAGAAACACAACTCGTCGTGTTTGGAGGCGAGAGAATGCTGAGTTTCTGTCAGATTTGCACGTTCCTGATCAACAAGTCCGATGGAGCAGAGGAAGGTCCCCCGTACGGATCCAACTCGCGGCCCCTGGTAGTGCAAACAGGTGGCACGGGAGTACGGAAGGGTAAGAGAGCCTGGTAAGTAGTTGCTGGAAGACGGCTCTGGATCCGGATACAGAAGCGGGGATGAGCCACACAAGCTGCAGGCAGGCAGGCAGGTAGGTATACCGAGGAGAGCAGCTGGGTAGGTGCTGAGAAGAATAGTCAAATGACAGACAAGGTTGGCAACGGTCAGGCAACGTGGTACAGAGGGGCAGGCAGGTTCAGGGTCAAGACAGGCCGAGGTCAGATGCTGGCGGAGGGCAGGAGAAGTCCAAGTAACAAGCCGGGTGGTCAGGAGATCAGGTTTCAGGCAATCAGCAGGAGCAGGACACACAGGGGACTATAGATCAGACAGCACTGGTCTGAAGTGTTCCAGGGGTTTAAATGGGCTGTTTGGCGCGCATCGGCCTGCGCGTCATGCGCGCACATGCACCCACGCGCACAGGCACACCATCGTGCACAGGCGCGCGCGCCCGTAGTCCGGGACGTGAACCAGCACGCACAGGAACATGCACACCATCAGCGCGCATCGGCACGCGTGAGCGCGCACCAAAGCGACGACCAACACGTCCGGCAAGGTGAGTTCTCTGACAGTGCCCCCCCTTAAGGGCAGCCTCCGGATGTCCAATTGAGTGATTTTCGCGGCATGAGATTTTTTGAAAGCTTGCATAAGTTCTTCCGCATGTATACTGCTTCCGGGCTCCCAGGAATTATCTTCTGGTCCATAACCCCTCCATTTTATTAAATATTGGATCTGGTTGTGTCTCTTCCTACGGTCCAGGATTGCCTCCACCTCAAATTCCTCCTCATTGTCAATCATAACGGGCTCCGGTGGGCCGGTGTTACGGCCAGCGAAGGGATTAGGGACAACCGGTTTTAACAGTGTCACGTGAAAAACTGGATGGACCTTCAGGGTGTTAGGTAAGTCGAGCTCATATGCCACATTGTTGATCTTCCTCTTTACCGAGAATGGTCCCATGAATTTAGGACCCAGCTTCCTTGACGGGCAGGCCATTTTTAAGTTGATTGTGAATAACCACACCTGGTTGCCAGGCTCCAGGGTGAGTTCCCCCCTCCTTTTCCTATCAAACATCTTTTTGTTGTAATCCTGGGTCTTGGACATGGTTTCCTGTAGAAGTTTGTTGTTGGAGATGAAAGAGTCCATTGTTTCAGACACCGCAGGGATGGTACATTCGGGTATGGTGCCAGGTAAAAAGGATGGATGGAAACCGTAGTTGGCAAAGAACGGGGTTTGCTTAATGGCAGAGTGCAGGGAATTATTGTACGCAAATTTAGCAATGGGTAATAGAGAGACCCAATCATCCTGAGAAAAGGAAGAGAAGCACCGGAGGTATTGTTCTAAAGTTTGGTTAGTTCTCTCCGTTTGACCATTCGTCTGAGGGTGATAAGCAGAAGAAAATGTCAACTCGATCTCCAGAGAACCACAAAGAGCCTTCCAAAATCTGGAGGTGAACTGGACACCTCGGTCCAAAACAATACTTGCTGGAACTCCATGGAGCCTCACTACCTCCTTAATAAAGACCTTCGCAGTCTCCATGGCCAAAGGTGTGCCTTTCATAGGCAAAAAGTGAGCCATTTTGGATAGCCTGTCGACGACAACAAAAACCGAGGAGAATCCTTCGGACAGAGGGCGTTCCACGATGAAGTCCATTGATACCATCTTCCAGGGTCTTTCAGGGACAGGTAAGGGTTTTAATAGTCCCCAGGCCTTCATCCGGCTATTCTTGTTTCGGGAGAAAGTGTTGCATGAGTCCACGTAGCTCTTGCAGTCGCTACCCAGCTGCGGCCACCAGAACGTGCGCTTGAGTCGTTCGGCCGTCTTCAGGGTACCAAAATGTCCGGCCAACTTATGGTCGTGGCAAAGTTCCAGGACTGTTACCCGTAGATTCTCCGGGACCATGATTTTGCCCTTGTGCCTGATCAGACCATCTTGTGCCCTGACACAGTTCTCCGGGAGAGGGGTCAAGTCAGCAGACGCCTGCTTAATTCGGGACATGAGGTTCTCTTGGAGCAGTAGGAAGTTCCCAGCAGGGAGAATAGTGTCAATGGGTAAGTTCTCTTCAGAGATGCTGAACATACGGGACAGTGCGTCCGGTTTGATGTTTTTCGAACCGGGTCTGTAAGTGATGTGGAACAGAAATCTTGAGAAAAAAAGTGCCCACCTTGCCTGCCTTGGTTTCAACCTCTTAGCTGTTCTCAGGTACTCCAAATTCTTGTGGTCCGTGTAGACCAAAATAGGGTGTGCAGCCCCCTCAAGCAGATAGCGCCACTCTTCCAACGCGGCCTTGATAGCCAGGAGTTCCCGATCTCCCACATCGTAGTTTCGTTCTGCAGTGGAAATCTTGCGAGAGAAGAAGGCCACTGGAAAGAGTAGGGCTTTGGCCCCCTGTCGCTAGGATAGCACAGCCCCCACTGCGATTTCCGAAGCGTCCACCTCAAGGACAAAGGGTAATGCAGGGTCAGGGTGTTTCAGGATGGAAGCAGAGACAAATAATTCCTTCAGCTTTTCATATGCAGATTGAGCTCTAGGGGACCAAGAGAATCGAGTTCCTTGTTTGGTCAATTCGGTAAGGGGAGCGACTATTGCAGAAAAACTCCTGATGAACTTCCGGTAAAGTTAGAAAATCCGAAGAAGCGCTGGACCCCTTTTTTATCTGTGGGAGCAGGTCAATCCAGGATAGCAGACACCTTCTGAGGGTCCATTTTGATGCCCTCAACAGAAATGATTAACCAGAGAAACTGGATGCTTTGACGTTCGAACTCACACTTCTCCGGTTTGGCGTAAAGTCCATGTTGTGAGAGCCGAACAAGAACATTTCGGACATGCCTGCGATGGTCGTCTACTGAAGAGGAGAAGATTAAGATGTCATCCAAGTATACTATGACATATAAGTCCAGGTAATAGCATTACACAGTCCAAACGGCATAACTAGGTACTCATAGTGCCCGAATCGAGTACGGAAGGCCGTTTTCCATTCGTCACCTTCTCGAATGCGGATCAGATTGTAAGCCCCTCGGAGGTCAAGTTTGGTGAAGATGACCGCAGTTCCCAGCCTCTGGAAGAGTTCCGGCACGAGAGGTAACGGGTAATGGTTCTTTATGGTGATTTTGTTCAACTCCCGATAATCAATACAGGAACGTAGGGACTCGGGAGTGGTCCTTTTTTTCAACAAAAAAGATGCCAGCACCGGCAGGCGAGGTGGAAGGGTGGATGAACCCCTTTTTCAGGTTGTCGTCAATGTAGACCTTCAGAGTGCCCAATTCCTGTTCGGTTAACGGGAAGAATCTCCCGAAAGGTACTTTAGTCCCAGGTAAAAGTTCTATAGGGCAGTCATACGGTCTGTGAGGAGGAAGGGTTTCTGCCCCCTTCTTACTGAACACATCCAGGAAGTCGTGATAGGGTTCAGGGGTGGTTTTTTGAAGATTAGGGTCTATATTCAGACAGAGCAGATGAGGAGGGTTAGTTGAGGCTTGTTGCAAGCAGTGTTGCTGGCAATAGTTTGAGAGGAATTTGACCCTCCCCGTAGTCCAGTCAATACTGGGGTTATGGGCTTGCAACCAAGGCATCCCTAAAATGATAGGGAACAATGGAGAAGAGATGGCATCCAGACTTAGGAGCTCCTGGTGGTGGGTTGCCATGGAGGCCAACAAGAGAACAGTTTCCTGGGTAACAGAACCGGATTTGATAATGGAACCATCAGCGAGGTGCACTGCAATTCCCCGGGATTTCGGTTGAAGAGGAATGTGGTGGTTGGCATCTGGATAAATCTGTTTTTGGCTGAGATCGTAAAGGTAACATAGGTTTGAGCGCAGTCCTCCTCAGTAAGGTTAGGTAGGTCATCTTTCCATTTCAGATATGCACGCATTAGTCCAGCAGCATAGGCTAAGGATACACAGAAGTAAATAGAAGATAATGGTTTCCCCATCACTATTGAGGTAAGTAGTCTCTTCACAGGGCTAGATCCCAACACTACAGGCAGTGGGAACTATGCTGTCACCGCATGTTGCAGCTAAAGGAAGCAGAAAAACATCCAATTAGGTAAGGAATATTTAGACCTCAGATCATTAAACTGCATTCATTTCCCTTCTACCATGATGTGCTTCAGAGTAGTGATACCTCTCGCAGCCCAAAGTTGTGGATCAGGAACAGAGTTAAGATGGGTAAGGGAAGGATTACCCATACGGGAAAAGGTCATTCTTTAAAGCTGGAGTGCCTATTTACTCACCATGCTTAGGTGCAGGTCCTTTTAACTCCTTTCCCTGGCTATGCCCAGGCAAGATACCTCTTACACCTGATGAGGAAATGGTAGGGAAAGTGTCCTGTAGTCAGGTGAGAGGTCCACCACTGTCAGAACCAGTGTGTAGGTCAGAGCCCAAAAGCAAACACTTTTTCCAAAAGACCCAGCTACCTCTTCACAATTGCTACCAGAGTACCCTAATTCTGATGGGATGCCCACCAATATTTTCCAGTCTGGAATTCCTTTAACTGTTCATCGTTTTACCAGAGCCACTCTGAACCTCACTGAGAGGGGATGTTCTCTCTGAGGATAAATGCAAGTATCTGTTTGTATTCTGTACTGTTTCATTCAATAAGTGGTTCTCAGTTAGCCTGTTGTTATAGAATCCAAAATAAATTATGCAGCCACATGTTACCATGACTGAGCCGCAGAAACATTGCTGTGGTGAGTTTGAGTTTGTGCAGCATTCCTAATCTGTTTTGTATTTTTCTGACGTGTATGCATGCCCATTTTGACCCTGTTTTGCATTATTATTTTAAATTTGCATGTGTTTTTAACCGCTTCCGGACCAGCTGACGCAGTTTTACTGCGACAGGTTGGCTCCCCTGGGCAAAACAATGTTACCTTACGTCGCTTCCCCTTTTTGACACTTGGGGGCGCGCATGCTGCTGGAGCTTATGCCAGTGCCCGGCGGGCGTGATGACCGCCGGGCACCCGTGATTGGTCATAACAGAGCGAGAAAAGTGATCTGTGTGTGTGTAAACACACAGATCATGGTGCCCTCAGAGGAACAGGAGACTGATCGTGTGTTCATACAATGTATGAACACCGATCTCTCTCTCCTCCTAGTAAGTCCCATCCCCCACAGTTAGAACACACCTAGGGAACACAGTTAACCCCTTGATTGCCCCCTAGTGTTAACCCCCTACCCTGCCAGTGACATTTATACAGTAATCAGTGCATTTTTATAGCACTAATTGCTGTATAATTGACACTGGTCCCAAAAATGTGTCAAAAGTGTCCCATCAGTCCACCGCAATATTGCAGTCCTGATTTTTTCAAAATTGTCGCTTTTCTTTTGTTTATAGCGCAAAAAATTAAAAACACAGAGGTAATCAAATACCACCAAAAGAAATCTCTATTTCTGGGAAAAAAAGGACGTCAATTTTGTTTGGGTACAGTGTCGCACGACCGCGCATTTGTCAGTTAAAGTGACGCAGTGCAGAATCGCAAAAAATGGCCTGGTCATTGAGCAGCCAAATCTTCCGGGGGTTAAGTGGTTAATGAATGGTAAATTAAAGTGGTTGTTGGCCCACAATGTAAAATTTATAGTATCCTCTCTGTTTATTAATGTAATCTGCCCTGTGTCTGTGCCTTATAAAAAAAATGCAGCTATTGACCTGGAAACCTTGGATAGACTGGTATGTAATTAACAAAACTAGATAACAAACCCCAGCCTAGGCCAATAGTGTACTAAAATACAAGAGACTCGCATATACTACACAATGTTAGCGTCACATCCAATTTCTCTATTACATTCTTTGTTAAAAGTTAAGTTTACTCTCTCTTTCAAGAGTCACACCTAAAAGTGAACAATTACAACAAGATAATCTTGACTAATAATGCTATACCATTCTGAATGATATGAGCAAAGCCTTGTGACCCCGTCACCCAAGATGCAGTGTGTTCCCCTTGGGGCAGCTGGAGGGCGGAGAGTCACAATGATAAACAATATAATACAATACCTCAGACTATAATATAATATATATATACTATTGTAGTTAGGAGATTGAATTGTCTTATTCAAAGCAATAAACCCACGTCATATTATTGCATGTTACTATATTATCATACGCACTTTGAAAAATATGCAAGTGTAACTGTATGATTTGGAATATATTGTTCACTTCAATGACATTGCCTTTTTACTTTCTCTGTTATCACCATAACGTTTTCAATAAAAAACTATTGAAATTAAAAAAAATGCAGCTATATACCTTATTTCAAATGATCTGCTGCCTCTCTCCTTTCTCAGCCTGACAGCTGCAGCAGACGGGGCCAAGGATCACCCGCTGAGGTCAGTCAGAAGGGGAGAAGGAGAGAAGGAGATAGGTGGCCGGTCATGTGAGCGCCGATCGGCGCTCTGAAATCAGGTATTTAGCTGCATTTTTTTTATAAGGCACAGACACAGGAGCAGATTACATTAATAAACAGAGAGGATACTGTAAAAAATGTTACTGTAATTTCAGCAGCAGGAGGGGTGTGGTCGGGCATTGACACCGAGCTGACAGACAAGTAGGGGAGGGGTGAGAGGACAGAGGAGAGCATAGAGGAGGACAGGAGAGCTGTGGATGATGGAATCACGTAAACTGACCACTGTGTCAGGGCTCAGCAGCCATGATTAGCCATGGTCAGTTTACAGGGGGGGCAGAACCAGGCAGGATGAACCAGGTGATTCTGGTGTTACAGGGGGCCAAATTACACAGCATAAGCACTGTGCTGTGTAACATGCTCTAAAAGAACAGGATCCCTTTCTTTTTTTTTCTTTTTTTAGGTTAACAAACACTTTATAGTTACTCCCTGTCTCATCATTTGGCTGATTACCAATCCTGTAACAATCTAACATGCTGCATGGATATGAGCTTGTGATCTGACCTCTAGGCATTCATTTGTGACAATAGTTGCATATATAAACTTTTATCACCCAGATTTGCATGTTAGAAGTGAACAAGTGTCTGTCAAAGTCTGTCAAGATACCAATATTATCACCATATCTAACAGAACCTATATGAATAACACTTTTATATCTAGTAGTGCTTTTATATTGTACAAAAACCTATCCATAGGTGATGATTCATTATAGAGGCTTACAAAATTATCTGCAATCATTAACAAAGGTTCAGCTTTCCTGTGTTGACCCAAAAAATATAGCATCAAGGTCAGGTCAGCAAATGTAAAGCAGTCAAAAAGTTTGATAACAGTTTTCTGTCACTATGGCCATGTTATAAAAAAAGTAGGGGTGGAAGTCTCTTTCTGGAGTGCCATTTATATTGATCACATGCTGATCAGCAAGGGAAGTTTAATGATCGCTACTGGGCACAGCAAAGGGAGCACACATTGGGCATATGGACCTTAAAAGGAAATAATGACCACCAAAGATATGGGGAACTCACTACTGATCACCAACATTAAAGGGGCACTCACCATCAACCACCACCATAAGGGCCCCTTAACTCCTAACCACTAAAATCTGCTGGCTGTTTTGTGCATTACATAGTCATGACCCCTGCACTTTGACTCCTGCATTGTATAAACTATGTCTCCAACTAAACAATTTTGGGTGTGTTTTTTTATCCTGACATTATGGGGCCTCAAGAAAGGCAATAGGCAGTCAGAACATTGAGTATTTTTTTCAAAATGTTTGGTCCTTTTTCCTTTGTACTGTATAGTAAAAAATAAAAACCCAGTGGTTATTCAATATCACAGAGGTAAACTGTTCCAAGCAAATTATATAACATTTATTTGGATCCAGTATTACACAACCAAGTAATTGTCAGTCAAACTATCGCAGTACTGAAAACTCTAAAATGGCTTGGTAATCAAGGGGTATATATATTCTGGTAATCAGTTAAAGTAATATTGAAGTGTATCGTAATTACCTAAATCAACAAGTGCAAACCTGAGAGCTGGCATCTTATATTCTTTGTCAATGTAAGTACTCCAAGTGCCAAGAATGCCAAAGTGCTCAGATGCACAATTATCTCTTGGGTTGAATGCTTGCAAATCTGGATTGGGTAAGCATGCACCACTCTTGGTTTTCTTTGTCCATTTGTCATGTCACAAAGCACAAATAATAATAATAATAATAATAATAAAATAATAACAATATTCTCAGTTTACAGAATTGATTATTTAGGCCTGAAAACCAAGTAATACATTTATAAGACCCTTTTCACACTGGGACGGGAGGTGCGGTGGCGGTAAAGCGCCGGTATTTTTTGCGGCGCTATACCGTCGGAATTGCGGCGGTATTCGGCTGCTAGCGGTGCGGTTTTACCCCCCTCAAGCGGTCGAAAAAGGGTTAATATTACCGGCAATGCGCCTCTTCAAAGCTGTTTAGGGTCGGTTTGCAGACGCTATTTTTAGCGCAATTGAATGTTATATTTTTCAATGAAAATTAGGATGACTTTAGCTATGTAAGAATTATGCAAGTATAATATAAAAAGGTGTGGTGTACAAATCTACTGTAGTTGTAAAACTGAAGGGGCCTGCTTTCCTGATTTTGCTTGAAGTTATTTTATTTTGGCAAGTTAATGGTATTTTGGGACTGTGGCTCTATAAATTACCAACAGTATTACACATTTTAACACACTTTTCATATCATGAATGAAAATCTGAAGGACTGTCCAAAGAAATAGTTATATATTTTGAAAACAGTATTCTTTTCAGCATTGCAAGCATCATATTTATGGATTAAAAAAATATATATTTTTTTGCTTGCAAAATGAGAACCATGATGAACATTGCAAGGACACCGCTCAATAAATATAGCATATATAGAATATATGCAGTACATTGTAAGGGGGACAGGCTCAACTGGTACTGGCAGTGGTAAATCATTCATGAGAACGAGAAACCAAAGAATAGTCCAAACAGATTTTCCTGCACTTTTATTTAGCAAGGAATCATGCAAACACAGTTTCAATGCAGAAGGGCTTTTTATAACAAGTCAATAGCATAAACAAGCTTGGAAGCCCTGGGTATGAGAAACC
Organism: Rana muscosa; assembly: GCA_029206835.1. Lineage (NCBI taxonomy): Eukaryota > Metazoa > Chordata > Amphibia > Anura > Ranidae > Rana > Rana muscosa. Next base: position 1,013,514,783 of record CM055116.1, read on the forward strand.
AATCAAACTCAGGTAAGTTCATGATTAACAGGGAGCCGTCTAATGGGTTACCCAAAATAAACAGGAAGCACAAGTGTAATTTTGTGTTCTCCCAGCACTCACTCTTTTCATACAAAAGCAGCTCCCACAGCAAAGAGAGCAAGAGAGAGAGAGCCCTGAGCATCAGTTAGCTAATTTATATTAAGGTCTCTTTACAGTTGGGGAAATACAAGATTAGAAGCTGGGCATTATAAGGATTAACAAGAGTTCCTTAAAATCTCAGGTAGATAAGGGCAAAGTCAAGGATTATGGCAAAGATTATGGGAGGTGATCTATCTTTTGGGGTATTCACACCACATACTGTATAAGAATTCCGGGGGTGAGTCAACCCACCAAGCCACGTTTACAATTTAGTAAATCACTTTAGGGTGGACTGAGTCATTAAGAAATACTGTTCAATTATTTATAATTTATTATTGTAACACAAATGTTACAAAGCTTTACATGCGAAAAAAATATTTGCACATTCTAAACAACTGATACATAATTACTTTTGAGGTAATTTAAAGGAAAAAATCACAACAAATGTAACACCATACATATGATTACTGTACAAGTTATTTTGCCTATAACAGCCAAAAGCCTTTGCTAGTTCATGTGATATGTAAAATTAAATGATATATAGTATTATTTTAAATATTTTAGTGAGACAAAAGAGTGATTTGGGATCAGCCCTACGTTATTTTACAACCTATAAATTCACTCAGCTAGATTTTTAAGACAAAAGTGCTGAAGTGCTGAAAATGCAAGTTCACACATATGCAAAATTGTACAAAGAAAAAACAATAATCAAAAGGCTAAAACATGCTAAAATGGATGTGTCCTGAAATGACAATTTACAATTAAAATGAGAAACTATAAATTATATGACATAGATACAAGAGAGATGCATATCATTTAACAATAATAGCCCCCCAGTCAATTAGTAATAATTACAATTAGTGAAAGTTAAAGACTAAAACAGGAAATGAATGCAGCAATACATCTGAAACCAAGTTAAGCGCTGGAGAGACTGAAAAAAAGTGTTAGTTAAAAATAAAAAAAGAAAGAAATAAACAAGGAGAGAATTTATCTGAGAAGTGAAGTATTTTGACTAATGGAGGTATTGTCCATGTCGCCATCATTAGCATTCCCCAGAAACCAGTAATTTAAAAAAGAAAATGAATAAATCTGCCACTTCTCAGGACTAGTAATCTGAATTAAATGAAATATTTTGGGGTTTAGATGCCTGAATAAAAGGCAGTTGCCTGGAAGGAGAACTAGAAACTGTCAATGGGTCTAGAAAAAGCACTGTTGAACAGAATAACTCACAACCCACATATTACTGAAATAAAGTTGCAAAAGCAGTAAGTAACTGTATTGTCCTTCTAACAAATTAATTCACACCAACATCGGCCCAACAGATTAGGCATCAAAGAGTAATTTCTATAAAATGTTGTTTTATGCTGTGGCATCATGCATGCTATGTCATGCTAATGGTGCAGTTATAAAAAAATAAACTGAAAGGGCTATAACTTGATGAGTATAGATTATACCTATTAGAATGGGGGAAGATTAACTAATAATTTGCAGTTTGTCTTCCTCTGAGTATGGAAGTCTTTGTGGTGGCTCCAGTTATATCACATACATAACTTACTACTATATGGGAGTCAGTCTAAACTTACATGCAAAAAAGTAAATCCACCTCTTACAGAGACCCCCACATCATGATAATGGTCCACTAAAATGCCACAGAATTAAAGTTATACGATATGACTGTCATGCCTTCTTCTGCCTTATCAAAGATGCCATGGTGCCATATTACACCCCTACTACTTGTAATCCAATAAATGTATATAGTAATTTTGTAATCACACAGTCATAAGATGAAATTCTGGAGTTTTTATTCCTTTTCTGTCAGTATTTTAAAACGTATAAGGTTCATATTTGTCAACAGAATATTTGGGAATACTTCAAATCAGAAATACTACAAATACTGCAAAAAAAAAAAAAAAAAACCCTTTAGTTTGCCATGATGACTAATTGGGTGACCAAAGTATTAGCCATTGTAAAATGAGGGCTGGGTGGGAGCACTGTTGTTCTGGGAGGACATCAGCGGCTTGATATATCACCAGCTGAGTGCGCCGGACACAGCCAATGACTGATCACTGCACCGACCCGCTGTCAGTGTCATGTGATCCCTGTGAACAATCACAGCAGATCACAGATCACAGCAGATCACATGACAGTTGTAAACCATGGATGGCTTCCTTTCATGCTTTTTCATGATTGGTCACAGGGAGCACATGGTACAGACAGGTCAATCACAGCCCATCTGTGCCATGTGATTTGTTTTTACCAATCACAGCTAATCACAGCAAAAGACACTGAATTAACTACTTTCATTCAGTAAAAATGGTTGCTTATACCAATAAAATTCATTGGTATATGCTATCATAATGTGTAGAATTTTTTTTTTAATCCTGATCATTTCCCTAGAGTAGTACAGTGTTACTATGGCAACACTGTATTGCTCTGGTCACAGTGTGTTAGAAAATAAAAATTATAAAAAAATAAAAAAGTAATAAAAAAATATATAAATTAAAAAATTAAAAAAATTAATAAGATGTTTACTTTTTTCACATACTGTCACTAGTCAGTGTCCCTGATCACCACCACACCAGTTATATGTGTAGCAGGGTCTCTAAATTTAGGTGGGATACACCTGGGTGGTAGTATGATCCAGGTGTGTAAATTGTGAGAGGAATTGGACCATTTGTATTCGTGGAGGATTGGGTGGTGTATTATTCTCCTTGGCCTGTGGGAGGCGGGGTACCCGCAGGCTCAAGGTAGATTTGCTACCACGGTGCTGTCCTTTTTGTCCCTTCCCGGAGATGGTAGGGCAAGGGCGGGGAACCTGCCGTGACGTCAATGGAGGGGATAAGAGGGGGAGACGCCCTTGCCACGAGGTCTTGGTCTTCGGGATCTTCTTCATCACGCGCCCAGGCACCTTAGGCCTGGATGCGGCGGTCCGGAGTTTTCGGCCAGGCGCCCTAGGCCTGGCCGGAGCAGAGTTGGCGTCCATCCCAGGCACCTTCAGCCTGGGGTGAGGTACTAAATCAGAGGCCTGGGGCCCGGTGACTTCGACTGGGTCCCGCGAGGGTGGAGAAGTCCGAGGGTCCCTGAGGTGGATGGGACCCATGTCTGAGGTGAGGAGGCTAGAGAGGTCACCCGTCCGGAAAGTCCGGAGCAGCATCAACCCGGTGACGGATGGGCCTCCGGTAACTCCCTTGGAGGGACATCTTCCCCTGACAGGGGCCACAGCGCAGCGAAGGTACTCCTATCTACTTTCTCTTGAGTTGCTGGTAGAGACTCACAAGTTCTAAGTTCTCTCTTAGCCGATGGCTATAGTAACCGCTGGTGAAACCACAGTGGTTTAGCTGACAATCAGGATAGTGCCTCGACCTGCTCATCCCACCGTATTGAACTGTTATTGGGTCTCAACCAGTTGGCTGCTAAAGCACTGTTTATTGTGAGTGTGACAATAAAGCAAGAGTTGGACCTCTATCGGTGTGTGGTACTCTGGTTAATGGGAGCAAAGGGAAGTGTCAGCACAGCAAGACTTGGTCCTTAACTGAAACACACAGGCCCGAGGGAAATATCTGGTACTGGCCTTCACCTCACCCACTGCCATGGGGAGGACATGGGCCGTAGCGCATCTCACCCTCACATGCGAAATACCCCTAGACAAGTCAAAGGGGGTGAGGCCGCTACATATGATTACACTATACTGCACTGGTGACAGTAGCAGAAAAAAAATAGATTTTTTTTATTTTTTTACATTTCTTAATTTTCCAAATAACTGTGACCAAAAAAATGACAACTTCAAAAAACCATGCTTTTTACTAAATACATTGGGCTGTCTATTTTCCAAAAAAGGGGTCATTTGGGGATATTTGTTCTGTCCTGACAATTTCAGGATTCAATAAATGAGATAGGGTGTCAATACATTAGGATTGATAAATTTTCATAAATACAGTACACAGTAGTACCTTGGATTACAAGCATAATTCGTTCCAGAAGCATGGTTGTAATCCAAAGCACTCGTATATCAAAGCGAGTTTCCCCATAAGAAATAATGGTAACTCAGATTATTTGTTCCACAACCACTGCTGGTGTATGCAGTACTGTATGTGGCCAGAGGTGCGGGGGCACTGGTGGTGCTCGGAGACTCTCAGAGACACTCAGGAACTGTTGACACTTCTGGGTGCTCCGACGGCCGTTACGCCCGCCCCACCCAGCTGGGAGTGTCTCAGAGTGTCTCCGAGCGTCTCCAAGTTCTCCAGCGCCCCCGGACCTCTGGCCACATACGGTATAACATACACCAGAGGCTTGAGTCCTGCTTGTCTTGTGAGACAGCGCTCACAAATAAAGTCAGGATTTAAAAAAAAATATAGCTCGTCATGCGAAATCCTCATATACCGCGTTACTCACAAACCGAGGTATCACTGTATACCATAGTTTGTGGACTCTATAACTTTCCTACAGACTAAAAAAATATACACTTATTTTGGTTATTTTTACCAAAGAAATAGAGCAGAATATATTTTGACCTAAATTTATGAAGAAAGATCATCTATTTGCAAATTTTATAACAGAAACTAAGACATTTTCCACCGTTGCTTGTTTATTTAGCAAAAAATAAAAAACCCAGTGGTGATTAAGTACCACCAAAAGAAAGCACTATTTTTGTGAAAAAAATGATAAAAACTTCTTATGGGTACAGTGTTGGATGACTGTTATTCAAAGTGTGACAGCGCTAAAAGCTTAAAATTGGCTTGGGCAGAAAGGGGGTAAAAGTGCCCGGTACTGAAGTGGTTAAAATGTACAAAAACAAAACAAACTCTGCTTAGTTTGCCATGAATGCTAATCAGGTGACCAAAGGATTAGCCATTGGGCACTTGCTCTCTGCTGAAGATGAAAGTCAGCCAACGTTTGGTCCTGTCTGACAAATGTTGTGACTTTTGTTCATGAGAACAGCTATCAAGGGATCTTGAAGCAGAAGTTTCTTCACTGAAATGTTACACATTTTTAATTATATTTTATTATTTTTGGTGGTGGGGTGTAAAAGGTAGTGTGGGGGTCCTATTTAACTATAGGTGCCCATATCAAATGCCAAGATTGTACTTTCACTTATAACCTTGCAACAGAAAAAAGGTAGTTAACTGATAGACAGCAGGCCAAATTCCTATAGACTTCCTAAACAGCACTCACCTTTCAAGCACAGATTCCTGGACATATCCTCAATTAAGACATATTTCCTATATACACTTTATTATTGTACAGGTTTTTTTTCCTTTTTCTAAAGCAAATTTTAGTATAGTCTGATTCCAGTAGATTTAATCATTAGTCGATACCACTGAGAAATGGAAAGATAGTTGCAGTCATTACCAGACTCGAGGTGAATAATGAATTGCTTCGAACTTGTCAGATGTAATAGTCTTGGTGCTTTTTCAGTGAACAAATAATCCATCCACTTATTTGAGATTCTGAGAACTGCTTTTGGTGGTTTGCAAGGATTTTTTTTATCAGCGTGTCACTCTCTGCTGCCTTCAAGAGCATTTGTTTTTCAGGTATTTTCTGTTCAAAAGTTCTGTGAACAAGAACTATCCTAAGTCCCTTACAGAAACTTTGGTTTTAGTTAAAGGGGTTGTAAAGGTTTGTTTTTTATTTTCTAAATAGGTTCCTTTAAGCTAGTGCATTGTTGGTTCACTTACCTATTCCTTAGATTTCCCTTCTAAACATTTGTTTTCTTTGTTTTCTTTGTCTGAATTTCTCACTTCCTGTTCCTCCTCAGTAAGCTGTTCAGTAAGCTGTTCTGGCTGACTCCACACCACTCGGATGATGGTGTGAAGTTTAGTGAGGAGAAACAGGAAGTGAGAAATTCAGACAAAGAAAAAAAACATTTAGAAGGTAAATCAAAGGAAAAGGTAAGTGGACCAACAATGCACTAGCTTAAAGGAACCTATTTAGAAAATAAAAAATGAATCTTTACAACCCCTTTAAGAGGATAACTGATTTTCGTCCTGTTTTATTGAGTGAAGGCAGTCAAAATAAAGGATTTTGATATCTGTATGTTTCCTGTGTCCCTCACTAATAACAATTGGCTTGCAGTAGTCAGACAATGCATGGACACCTTACAAGCCAAGTAATGAGCACTGACATGGGACAGAAATTATAATAAGGGAATGGTGTCATATAACCATTTTCATTTAATAAAAAAATACTTTTTTAAATTAAAATCAATCTGTCTGTCAGCTGCAGGACTTTTAAAACTTTAACTTGACAGACAGAATGACTGTAATGCCTTGTACACGCGATCGGATTTCCGATGGAATAAAATCCGATGGACTTGTTTCATCGGAAATTCCGATCGTGTGTGGGCCCCATCTGACTTTTTTCCATCGGAGTAAAAAAATAGAACATGTTTTAAATTTTTCCGATGGAAAAAAATCTGATGGGAAATTCTGATCGTCTGTGTGGAATTCCACCGGAGAAAAATCCACGCATGCTCCGAATCAAGTCGACGCATGCTTGGAAGCATTGAATTTAATTTTTCTCGGCTCATCGTAGTGTTTTACGTCACCGCATTTTGGACGGTCGGAATTTAGTCTGACAGTGTGTATGCAAGACTGATGGAAGTCAGCTTCATCGGAATTCCAACTGATTTTATTCCATCGGAAATCCGATCGTGTGTACAAGGCATAACTCTTGCAACCAGCCATGATTTCAATATCTGAATACAAAAACAACCATATTTTCTGCATAATCAGCTCAGTTATTGGGTAATAATACACAGCCTTGGAGCTGGAGGGTTAAAGGAGTAGAGGAGGGTGGGAGTAACAGTCTAGGATACACAGGGGGGGTCAGAGGAGAGACGATCCCAGTCCAGGACACAGGCCTGAGTTTTGAGTCCCTCTGAGCCCAATCCCGGCGGCCTACGGAACTGTGCATGTGTTGAAGCCGACCTGCAGCCACGTTTTTCATGGGCAGCAGTTGCCATCCGTGGACATTTTCAGACAGGGTAAAAATTGGCTGATTGTTACAAACTGTCTCTAATTTTACAGGCAGTTGACAACCTTGACGGGTAGAGGATCCATGTAGAATTTACCCCCTGGAATCTATCTGCCTTTAGCTTAAGCATGCCAGCAGTAGGGTGTACTTAGCTGAGAAAGCTTCTCCTTCCCCCCTCCAGAGGGATAAAAAAATGCCCATGAAGATCCTGGGATGTAAGACCTCATTTTGGCCTAGAACAGAAACTATAAAACAACTGAAGAAAAGTACAAAAAAAGAAAATAAAAAAGTAAATATAATATACACTCATATCTATTTATTTTGGCTAGCAGCATAAAGATTAAAAATAGTTTATGTTGAATGTAAAGTTCCACTTTAACAATATCAGTATACACACAAAAAAGTATCTTATATGTGTTTCATAAATCAGTCCTTCAAATATATCCTACATTTTTTGGAGAAAAAAACAACCCCCTGTAGGATGTCCCTCTTCTTATAGCCTTTCTCAAAATCATTTTTGATTTGAAGTGTCAGCCTTCGTTATGCCCCTGGTGCAATTTCAGTTGAAAAGCTGCAGTGTCTGCATCCCTATGCATACATCTCACAACAGGCTCCTGGAAAAAGCAGTGAATCAATCACACAATCAGGAAATAAAACTTCAGGAAAAGCTCAGTATACTGGCAGTGCACAGAATGGTCCCAGACTACCATATTAACAGAAAGCAACATTGGGATTTTATAGCAATTTTTGAAAATAACAACATTTGTGGATTAAAATGAAAATATGATTTTATTAACTATACATTTCAACTGACAATTGTGTGATACAAATATATTGTTATATTTGTTCATCTTTTGGTGGTGGTTGGTAGGCTTTACTGCAACATAGAATATTACTATGTGTGTGGAATGTTCTATGTTGCAGTAATATGAGCCCATGCCAAGGCCAGGAGGTGTGTCCATGATGGCCAGAGCTCACAGGAAGGTGCTTCTAAACTGCCAGTAAAATACTGAGTTCTTTTGCAGCGCTTTTCGGGGGCTTTTCAGGTGCTTTTAACCACTTCCCTAGCCGTCCAGTGTCAAATGACATCCGCAGAAGGGATGTCCCATCCTGGACGGGCGTCATAAGACGTCCTGGGCTTCCCGCGCGTGCCCGGCAGCCGCGATGTCCGTCGGGCACCCGCGATTGCCAGTAATAGAGCCAGGGACTTGGATCTGTGTGTGTAAACACACAGATCCACGTCCTGTCAGGTGAGAGGAGACCGATGGTGTATTTCCAGTACAGAGGAACACCAATTGGTTTCCCCCCCTCTTGTAAGTCCCCTCCCCCTACAGTTAGAATCACTCCCTAGGTAACACATTTAACCCCTTGATCGCCCCTAGTGTTAACCCCTTCCTTGTCAGTGACATTTACACAGTAATCAGTGCATTTTTATAGCACTGATCGCTGTATAAATGTAAATGGTCCCAAAAAAGTGTCAAAGGTGTATGTAAGATATGTCCGTCGCAATATCACAGTCACGATAAAAATCGCAGATCGCCGCCATTAATAGTAAAAAAAAAAATGCCATGAATCTATCCTCTATTTTGTAGATGATATAACTTTTGTGCAAACCAATCAATATACTGTACACTTATTGCAATTTTTCTTCTTTTGTTAATAGCGCAAAAAATAAGAACCGCAGAGGTGATCAAATACCACCAAAAGAAAGCTCTATTATATATTATATATATGGATTTTTTTTTTAAATTTGAGTACTGTGTTGCATGACCGCGCAATTGTCATTCAAAGTGCGACAGCGCTAAAAAGTAAAAATTGGCCTGGACAGGAAGGGGGTGAAAATGCCCTGTATTGAAGTGGTTAAAGAGCTTTTCAGGTGCTTTTGAAGAGCTTTTGAGGGCTTTTCAGGTGCTTTCCAGGTGCTTTTGAGGCGCTTTTGAGGCGCTTTTGAGGCACTTTCTATTAATTTCAATGGAGAGGGCCACTCACAGTGCCGGAGCCGCGATAACCAGAAGACTAGCGGTGCATACTAGCTCATTATGCCTTTTGCCTTAAGCCCTGTACACACGATCAGTTTGACTGATGAAAACCGTCCGATGGATTGTTTTCATCAGACAAACCGATCGTGTATGGGACCCATCAGTCTTTTTTCCATCGGTTTTAAAAAATAGAACATGTTTTAAAATTATCTGATGGATAAAAAACCGATGGCAATTTCCGATCGTCTGTGGGGAAATCCATCAGATAAAAAACCCAAGCATGCTCAGAATCAAGTCGACACATGCTCAGTAGCATTGAATTTCATTTTTCTCAGCTCATCGGAGTGTTTTACGTCACCACGTTTGGAACGGTCGGTTTTTTGACTGATGGTGTGTAGGCAAGACTGATGGAAAACAGTTTCATCGGATTTCTGATGGACAAATCCATCAGACGAAAATCCATAGGATATCTGATCGTGTGTACAGGGCTTTACAGGTTTTAAAAAAAAAAATCTGCGGGTTTACTACCGCTTTTAAGGCACTTTTTTTAGCGCTTCAAATCTGCTCCAAAGATGCTGCTTGCAGGAGTTTTTTCACTGCCTCGCCAGCCGTCTTTAGCACAGGGCAAACGGGGCACCTGCCCTGGGCCCAATCTTTGTAGGGGGCCCTGTGCTACCCGTGAATTTGGGGCCCCGATGACGGCTTTGCAGAGTGCAAAGAGGACACGGGAGGCTGAATTCCCGTGCTAGCCAGCAGAGAGGGGGCGGGGCCGGGAGCTCCACTAACGCTTTGAACCCGCCCCACGCAGCCTGTATGCTCAGAACAGTGATTGGAGTGGGCGCATCAGTGGAGCTCCAAGCCCCGCCCCCTCTCTACTGGCTGGGGAATACAGAGGTCTGGGGGCGGGGCCGGGAGCTTCACTGACGCGCCCACACCGATCACTGTTCTGAGCATACAGGCTGCGTGGGGCGGGGTCAAAGCGTTAGTGGAGCTCCCGGCCCCACCCCCTTTCTGCTGGCTAGCACGGGAATACAGCCTCCCGTGTCCACTGTGCACTCTGCAAAGCCATCATCGGGGGCCCCAAATTCACGGGTAGCGCGGGGCCCCCAACAAAGCATCAGTGGAGCTCCCGGCCCCGCCCCCTGTATAATGGCTGGGGAATACAGAGGTTTAACCCTGCCCCATGCAGCCTGTATGCTCAGGGTGGAGCAGAGAGTGTAAGAACCGCCCACGGAGCTCTAAAAGTATGTAGTGAGCTGGCTGGTCAGGTATATCTTTACACCTATAAAATGCCTGACTGCTTAAACCCTTAGCTGTGTTATTCAACTGTAAAGCTGTGCATTGCTAAAAGTTCTCTGGCTGTCTCCATAGTCTTTAACTGTCTCCTGCAGTATGTCCGTAGTCTTTAACTGTCTCCTGTAGCATGTCCGTAGTCTTTAACTGTCTCCTGCAGTATGTCCGCAGTCTCTGGTAATCTCGTGCAGTATGTCCGCAGTCTCTGGTAATCTCGTGCAGTATGTCCGCAGTCTGGTAATCCCATGCAGTATTTCCACAGTCTCTGGTAATCTCGTGCAGTATGTCCGCAGTCTCTGGTAATCTTGTGCAGTATGTCTGCAGTCTCTGGTAATCTTGTGCAGTATGACCGCAGTCTCTGATAATCTCATGCAGTATTTCCGCAGTCTCTGGTAATCTTGTGCAGTATGTCCGCAGTCTCTGGTAATCTCGTGCAGTATGTCCGCAGTCTCTGGTAATCTCGTGCAGTATGTCCGCAGTCTCCGGTAATCTCGTGCAGTATTTCCGCAGTCTCTGGTAATCTCGTGCAGTATGTCCGCAGTCTCTGGTAATCTTGTGCATTATGTCTGCAGTCTCTGGTAATCTCCTGCAGTATGTCCGTAGTCTTTAACTGTCTCCTGCATTATGTCCGTAGTCTTTAACTGTCTCCTGCAGTATGTCCGTAGTCTTTAACTGTCCGCAGTCTCTGGTTGTCTCCTGCAGTATGTCCGCAGTCTTTGGTTGTCTCCTGCAGTATGTCGGCAGTCTCTGAACCTCTCCTGTAGTATGTGTATTAATGTGCCGCTTTACTTGCTTAATTATTTGGGATTGCTCCACTGCTCAGTGAGTGGTAATGATGTGCATTAACCTGTAGCAACCAATCAGCGAACAGTAGTGATCTGCTTTAATCTCTAGCAACCAAAAAGTAAGTGGTAATGATGTGCTGTAACCCCTAGCAACCAATCAGTGAGTGCTAATAATGTGCAGTAACCTCTATCTACCAATCGGCAAGCATAAATTATGTGTTGTAACCTTTAGCAACCAGCCGGTGAGCCGTAAGGATAGGCTTTAACCTCTGGCAAACAATTGCAATCGCTGCGTGATCTGCTGCAGTAAACTGATTTTGAGTCTACCTGCTATTTTTTGTATGTCTCAGAATGGAGGGGGGGGGGAGCAAGAAAATGTTTGCCCAGGGCCCAATCAAAGTTAAAGACGGCCCTGCCCGCTAGTGCACTCGTTGTTTCATTGGCTGTGATTAACAGCAGTGGGAGCCAATGGCTCCCGCCTCAGGCATTGAGAGGGGAGAGTCCCTGGAGAACTGATGATCTTGTACACATCTCTGGATAAATGGGGACCTCAGGTAAGTATTAGGGGGGACTGGGAGTAATGCTGATGTTTAGGCAATCAAAGCCTGTGCTGAGAAAGCAGGGGGCAGGGTTGAGTCCCATTGTCTGTGTCAATGGACACAGCAGCAGAGTTAGGGAATGAGCATGCACAAGTGCCCCCATGAGAAGCGGCTTACTGTGGGGGCACTGGACAAAGAGTAGGGGCCAGGCGCACCAGCGAGGGAACCAAGATGAGGAGGTTCATGGCTTTTCTGTGCAATTCGATTGCACAGAGCAGGTAAGTATAGACAGGTTGTTTGTTTTTTGTTTTTTAAAGTTACCTTTACTTTAGCTTTAACTACTATATAGACTTTCAAACTTTACCTTATTCATGGTCTTGCTGCTGTCAGTTTATTTTTGACAGTAGCAGAAATTGGGAATGAAGTCATGTTTACTTTTATGTTCACTTTAATGTAAACATGTCATAAAAAATAACCAGGGTTACCTTTGTTAATATCTTTATGAAAACACAAATCTGCAATGTCAGAGAAATGTCAGAAGTGTCAGGCTTTGATTCCAGAACAACCAGAAATCTGACCTCACAAGGATGGAAGTGCTTCTATGCCTAGCATGGTCATCTTGAAATAGGAAAACAGGGGGACTGGAAAATACAAAGACAACAGGATACTTTTTAACACAAGTACATGGTACAACAAGCACATATCAGGAATGTGAAATGTTGGGATAACATATTCTTAAAGGAATGATAATGGATTACGTTTTGCAGATCTCCTAAAGGCATCACAGGGGAAATTATTATTATTCTTAAGGATTTCTATAGTGCCAACATTTTGCACAGCGCTTTACAATGTGGGGGCAGACAGTACAGTTACAATACAATTCAATACAGAAGGAATCATAGAGTTTACAATATAAAAGGGAAATGAGTAGAGTGTATCTTTTAAATTGTCAGTAACCAAAATACACAGTAGCTATGGTTCACGGATGTGTGATGCGAGAATATATGAAAAATCACATGCAGTCTCGCAACGCATAAAAAACCTGCATAGTTTTTGCAGGCATGTGGCAATGTCCTTAATTCTTAAAGACACCCCAACGCACCTTGCTACCACGCACTCTAAGAACCATGTGTTTTTGGTGTGGCTAGAATAAAAAATGGGTTATGCACTTTTTTTATGCAATTTTCAAGCATAGGGCAGCCCATTGAAATGAATGGGCTGCCCTAAAGTAAACGTGATACATGAAATTGTGCATGCACCATTGCACCTGCATATGTGTGATTAGAGCCTTATTTCCCGAGATAATGGCATCCTGTGCAATTTAGTGATCTGCCTGTGTGAGGAATGTCTCCCTGTGTTGACTAGTTTACGTGTATATGTGCATACACTTCAATCATTGAAGGCATATTTACATAGACACAGCTAAATATGGGAGTTCTTACACAAAATTGGCAATTCCACCCGCAATACACATTTATTGATAGGGTTACATAATATATACAAATTACACACTAAAGAGTATTTACAACACAATGTACACTATAAGCCCCTGGCTTATATATATATATATATATATATATGTAGCAGGGTCTTTAAATTTAGGTGGGGTACACCTGGGTGGAAGTTCAGGTGTGTAGGTATGGGAGTAATGACTATTTGTATTCGTGGAGGATTGGGCAGTGTAATAATCTCCTTGGCCAGTGGGTGGTGAGTTCCCGCATGCTCAGGGTAGATTCGCTGCCACAGTGCTGTCCTTTTTTGTCCCTTCTCGGAGATGGTACGGCGAGGGCGGGGAACCTGCCGTGGCGTCATGAGGGGGGATAAAAGGGGGAGACGCCCGGGTCACGAGGTCTTGCTCTGCTGGAGGTTCTTCAGGACGCGCCCAGGCACCTTAGGCCTGGGTGCGGGCGGTTCCGGATTCCGGCTCAGGTGCCCTAGGCCTGACCGGAATGGAGTTGGAGTCCATCCCAGGCACCTTCAGCCTGGGGTGAGGTACTAAACCAGGAGGCCTGGGGCCCAGTGACTTCGACTGGGTCCCGCGAGGGTGGAGAAGTCCGAGGGTCCCTGAAGTGGATGGGGCCCATGTCTGAGGTGAGGAGGCCGGGGAGGTTACCCATTCGGAGAGTCTGGAGCAGCATCAACCCAGTGACGGATGGGCCTCTGGTAACTCCCTTGGAGAGACATCTTCCCCTGATAGGGGCCGCAACGCATCGAAGGTACTCCTATCTATGTTCTCTTGAGTCACTGGTAGAGACTCTCAAGCTCTAAGTCCTTTCAAACTATGGCTATAGTAACCGCTGGCGAGATCGCAGTGGTTTAGCTGAGAATTAGGATAGTGCCTCGGCCTGCTCATCCCCTGTATCCAAATGTTAACAAGTTGCAACCAGTTGGCTACTGAAGCACTGTTTATTGTGAGACATGCAATAAAACAAGAGTTGGACTGTGATCGGTGTGTGGAACTCTGGTTAATGGGAGCAAAGTGAAGTGTTGGCACAACAGGACTTAATCCTTTACAGAAGCACATAGGCCAGAGGAAATGTCTGGTACTGGCCTTCACCTCACCCACAGTTATGGGGAGAACATGGGCCGTAGCGTATCTCACCCCTAGACAAAAAAGATGGGGTGAGGCCGCTACATATGTATATATATATATATATATATATATATATATATATATATATATAGTGCATGTCGCAGTCACGATAAAAATCGCAGATCGCTGCCATTACTAATAAAAATTAAAATTATAAAAAAAATGGCATAAATCTTATCCCCTATTTTGTTAAAGCTATAACTTTTATGCAAACCAATCAATATACGCTTATTGCAATTTTACCAAAAATATGTAGAAGAATACATATCGGCCTAAACTGAGGGAAAAATATTTTTTTAATATATTTTTGGGGGATATTTATTATTAGCAAAAAGTAAAAAATATTGCTTTTTTTCAAAATTGGCGCTCTATTTTTGTTTATAGCGAAAAAATTAAAAACCGCTGAGGTGATCAAATACCACCAAAAGAAAGCTCTATTTGTGGGAAAAAAGGGACGTCAATTTTGTTTGGGTACAATGTCGCACGACCGTGCAATTGTCAGTTAAAACGACGCAGTGCCGAATCGCAAAAAAGTGCTCTGGTCAGGAAGGGGGTAAATTCTTCCGGGGCTGAAGTGGTTAAAGACATGACTTGGGCAAGCTATTTATGTTGACTTCCCTAACTCCCAAAACATAAAGGGAAAATGATTGGTGTTGCCCATAGCTACAAGATTTCAGCTGACCTAATTTCAGGGAAAAATCTTTTCAAAATTTCTATGATACACACAACTTTTTTTATTCCAGTTTTGTAAATAAGGACCATTGAGATAAATTTACTAAAGAAAATTCACTTTAGAAGGCGAACAGTCTGGATGTCTTTAGTAAATCAATGTCACTAAAATATTAAAACATTAAAAACATTCAAACCAAATAAAAAAATTATTCCTGATGTATATTACTAAATTAGGCTATATTAGGTACTGAAATAATTTATTATTGTTTATTTGAACTATTAAGTCCCAGAGCTCAAACTCTGAACCGGTTGCCCCACAACTTGACAATATTTATAGGGGAAGTAAGACATATCTAATTTTAAGTGCCTATTTCCTTTGTCCAATTAGTACACATTAGGATAATAAACTCCACTGTTTGCAGTGCCCTTCTCAATTCACTGCCTGCTGTCTGTCAAATTTATTGACAGCCATTCAACACATGTAAGCCACATGTTCAGATACGTGTCACTAACAGCAGCTCTCATGCTACTTAGGGGACATGTTTTCTTTACCTATTGTGAGATACACATACCAGCAGTAAAAAAATGTTTACACAGGTTGCTCCATTTAGAGAATGCTTAAGGTTAAGGTGTAGGTCTAATTTAACAAGTTTAGTCTGTTAATTTAATTAAGACTTTCATATCACTATACACTAATACATAAATTGGGGAGATAAATGTAAAAGTAATTGTTGCTATTTAGACCTAATGCAGCACAATAGGGTATATATTAATGTAATAAAAACTAGACTCCTATCCATTAAAAAAGACAGTCAATTATTTATAAATGGATTTTTGACATGTCCTGTTTGGAATTTTGCTCCATCTTGTGTTCTGATTGTCTGTGCATTGTTTTTATCTTGTCTATGCATCGCAGAAAGATGGTTTCAACGGAAACAAATATAACACTATATTTATCCCAATTTCTATACCTGCATACAAACACGTTGGATACAGAAATGTCTTCAATAAGGGTAACTTTTCATTCATGTTAACTAAGGCTGGCCAAAGACAGAGCGATTTTCTTTCCTGCAACCACGGGTTACAGGAAAGAAAATCACTCATTTCCCCCATCAACGCAATCAGTGTTGATGGGAGAATCCCTCCTGCGGAGCCATTGTGTTCTCCCTGCGGGGAGGCAGGGGAAACCGCTCTCGCTGGGGTGGAAACAGTGTGATTTTTGCTAGCGCTTATAACAGCCACTAGCAATAATTAAAATTGATAGGCTGGTTGTACCCAAGTTGACCCAAGTTGATTGATTAATCAACTTGCGTACATTCAGTCTGCCCATAGGTTTGAGTTTTGGCTGGTTCCTGCTGAACCAGCTGAGATTCCAACGGTCCATGGCCGGCTTAACAAAAGTGTAGTGCTACCCCCTGGGGGAGCCACTAGAGGAATGGGTCCCTCTGGTCATTTCAGTGATTATCTGCTTTGGCTGAACCCGACCTCACCAACATACCTATAGCTTGAAATGAGCTTTATTGTAAGGATAACATGGTAATGCAAACACAGTAATGTGGTGAAGACACAGGTGCAATAGTAAGAAAGTGCATCCTGTCGATCAGGTAACCCGCACCATCCCCCCTCCCCTGTTTGGTCGGGCGGGTCTGGAGCACTTACCCCATCTATGGCAGGTAGAGCTTCACCCAAGCAACAGGCGGTGGGAATCACAGTGCCTTCCCCTTCCCCTGCTCTACTACGTGGGCATCACTGCGGCTTCCGTCTCCTCTCTCCTCCTCCCTCATCCTCGGCCGCAAATCGGAACACTTCTGCTGTCGGCCAATCTGGAAATAGTTCTCAGACCTGCTTCCTGATTGGCCGTGAGGAGAATCAGTGTGAAAATAACGAATATTCATTCGCTATTGTCACACAACTGAGTGGGCTCAGTTCGCAGTGCTTTGCACCCCGAGCCCACCCTTTTTTGAAGCCTATTAGAGCCTCTGGCTCTAATCACGTGCTTCAAAAAAAAACCCCATTGGAACTCATGCATCCGGCATCCTGCATGGGGGCCGGATGCATGGATGGGGGGCAGCACCCGTGTGCCCCTAAAGGTCGGGCCGCTCCTGTTTCACAGTCCTTCTGGATAGAGTAAATTTGAATTTGAAACCTGATCTGCTTTACGTATCAAAACTGGTATGAACCTTCACAGGAAATTCACAGGAAATTGTTTTATTTTTAATTTGTGAGAACCACAAAAATAGTAAGGAAAAAAATATATCATTGCTTGGATGTCCACCTATGTCTTTTACAGTACCTGGAATTGACAAATACACTTAGATGATCTATTCCACTACTGGTATTTTTCAGTAGCCCTAGAAAGGTTCTCCAAGCATCAAAAAGTTCAGTGAATAGATGGATAGGAGACACCATTACCCTTGTTTATAAACGAGAGTGAAAGCAGCTCCCATCTTCAGGGAAGGTGCATTTCACCTGGTCCTTGGCATCGTCATGGAATGAAAGAGCAGGGTCACCAGTAGAATAGATATGTCGAGCTGCTACATGGTCAGAGGATCTTTGTCAGCATGACCTAGCATTCAGTAGAAAAGTTCTACAAAGTGTTGTCATGCCCTCATTTCTTTTCCTACTTATTCTCCCATGTTGCTGCTCTGGAAGATGATTAAGGAAATCCCCTGTTAGTCTTACCAGGAACAGTCATTGTAGGAATCTTCCAGGACAACATTCATAGTACCCAACCTAGGTCTAGGGTTTGTTTCTTTTTATTTACACTTGTGCACTAGTGGAGGTATCTACTTTTAAATTAAACTGAGGGTTGAGGGGGGTGTTAGCCATTTTAATCTGTCTGGTCTTATCCGTAGACAGAGCAGATATAGTATAAAAGGTAAGTTTATTACAAAAATATGTTATAAAAACAGATAAGTATTTTTGTAATAAACGTACCTTTCATACTATATCTGGTCTGTCTATTAAAATCCTGAAGGGTACAACCGTGCTGCTTGGCACCAGGTTCTATTTTTTGCTGCTTTTTTGGATTAGAAAGACTGTTTCATACACATTTACCAATCCTCCTTCTTTTATTTTATTGGTCTTATCCATAGAAAACACAAGCATTGTTGCTGTCCTGGATATCGCTAGAAATTCTGTTCGAGTAATGGGGAATTTCCTATAAAATACTAAACTTTTTAGCTTTAAATGCTGCTATACTACATCTGAGCAGTTTAATTTATGCAGTATGGTGCATACTCTACTTCCGATGGTACATGGTGGCATATAAAGTTATTACTTGAAATGACTCAGAAGCATAAGTGAAGTGTCACGACATGAAGCATTATTAGGGCTTGTCATGCTGTTTATTTTTAAGGAGTTAATTACGAAAAGCCACATTCATTTAACTGAGTCCAAAGAGCCTGTTCTGAATCAACTGGGGGTTTATATGTCAAGATCTGAAAAAAAACGTTTCAGTAGTTTTACAAACACATGTCTAAGCTATAAATCAAGTATTCCTGTCTTTAATTACTTACAAATCATAAACCTGTCTGTTTTCCTTACATGCAAATGACCTCTGCAGTAAATTAAAGCATTTACTGTGGTTTCTGTATCTTAGATGCACAGTTTCTTATAAAGGAAATATAAAGTTTTCTTAAAGTAATTATCCAGGTAAACTGCTAAATACACAGTCAAAATACATATATGGGAGCTCTTACTTACCAAACGATTTGCATTGTGGTTATACAGTCCTGAGATTTCCACAGCTTGCCACACAGCACAGCCCAGCCCAGCCCAGTCCTACCTGGCAGGGGAGGAGACGTTTTTCTGTACCAGTTTTAGTTTTATTTACAGGTCCCATGTAAAACTTCTGGCTCCCCTGCTTCCTGGGTATTGAGTTGCCAAGCTTGGGCTATACAGGCTTTCTGGATGTTCAAACACCTTCTCTCTCTGTAGATGTGAGTGGTCCACTCACTTTTCTTTAGTAGTAGTAGACACTGAGACGCATGGAATAATGTTTCATTATTTTCTGTTCATGTGTATTTTACCTCCAATACCTTATGAATATTGTCATGTAAAGAATAGATGTGTGGGACAGAGTTTCATCCCTGCCTAAACGGGTCTGTACAACCTCTACTGTGCATACACAGAATCTCTCCATCATGCTGTGATGTCAGAAGTATGCCAGCAAGATCCTGTGCATGCACAGTAGTGGCAGTAAAGAGCAGTCACTACTGCTTATGTGCAGAAGTTTGCTGCTATTGATTGCAGCCTTGCAAGTGCAGGAGTGAAACTTCACCCCGCACATACTCTCTTTACGTGACAATGCGCATGTGTGGGGTATGGCTATACAGTACTGAGCATACAAGTGGATATTGTATCACAGCACAATAATGGTGTGCAACTTACTGGCTGTGGGTAGTGGCACCAAAAGTTTTGCTCTTAACATTCTGCCAACTCTCCTCCTCTCTTTACCTGTACCCTGCCCCACATGATGATCTCAGACCCACACCCTCACCATTTTTCCACCAATTACCCTACCATTACCATTATACCCCACTTGCATTAGAACCACATTCCTCTTTGCTATGTCCATTACACCTGTACAGTCCCCCCCCCCCACATCCTAACCACTGTGCTGAAAAACCCCCTTCCTCCGACTGCCACCACTGCACCTGAATATCATCATTCCTCTACAGCTCTCACCACTGCACCAGCACTAACACAGCCATAATATCACTACCATGCTTGCACAACTTTACCACGATGCCTACATGCCCCCACCACTGATTTCCTCACCTGCACACCCAGGCTTTAATCACAGCTCCTGCACCCCCTGTTTCTGCCTCTGCTCTCACCAGTACACCTTTTGCTACACACTTTTCCTCCCCACTTACCCCTATGCATATACACCCCCCTTTCCCAGTTTTAGCACCACACCTGCCATCTTTCACCACTGTGCCTATGCTTCACACCTCCCACATAACGCCTGACCTCCTTACCCTTATGCTCTAACCTCGCTACACACTTTGTGCTTGTACAAAACCCATCCCAACCCACCCATTTTCAATAACTTAACTGTGACTCCCTTAAGCCACTTTAAGTAATGGATTTCCATGCCCCCCTTGAATCACCATAACATCTTCCTCTTTAGCACCTGACCAACATCATCCCTCCCACCACTCCTCCATCCCCCACCTGTCACTACTTTGCATGGACCCCTATCCTCCTCTCACTCTTAGAGCACACCAGCCAACACCTAAGTTCCCTGCTGTCTCCACAGCAGCTGCCACCTTCCCAACACAGTCTGCTTACTTTTGCTAGTAATTTATACGTATAAGGTATAGATATAATGGTCAGGTAATTCAATTCTCCAATATTTACCAAAAAAATTAAAAAATATGAGTTTTGGGTATTCTGTCAAATTGACCAGTTTAACAAGATTTCCTCTTACTTAGGCACCATAAAGATGGCCGTGGGTGATGTCAGACGCAGCCATCTTTTAGCTTGGAAACAACTTTACATGCTTGTCAAACCGGCACTCGTTTATGAGTGCAATTTTTGTAAGTACGATTTTACTATTTTATTTGGATAATAAACCAGTTTATACGGAGAGCACTAGTCTGTCCCCTTCCTCTCTTTTACTATTATATGCTGTGTAGATCAACAGCTGTATCGATCCACGATCATCACCCCAGGAGTGGGTATAAGACTCAGTGACCTGTTTCAGGTCGAATGTATGAGGTGAGAGGCTAGAGTATCTGTGGTGGAGGGACCTCAATCACCGCTACATTGTCTTGTCTGCCAGTTCACCTGGGGAAGCTGTTTACAATTTATCCATGTGCATGGAGTGACAACCTTGGATGACTTTATTTGATTTATCAAGTGACATCTTTGGATGATTACATGGACTATTTTTTTTTTTTTATTATAGTAATTATGGATTATCATTATTAATTTGTATTGCGCTGCACTATTTCTGTTATTTCTGTTCATGTGAGGTATTATTTTGAATTGACCTTAAGTGTTAGCCTGTGATTCTTGGTGCTATTAGTGTGTTTTATCAGTCTGAGCTGAATACTGTTTATTTTTAAATTGTTATGTGGGCTACACACCTTGGCATTAATAACAGTGGTTTATAAAGTGATGCAGGGATCCCACACCGATCTGTGTACTCCAAATACATATTGATAGCCAGATGTCATCATAGTGACATTATTTTTATTATTCTGGGTGATGGGACACTGTCTGTGATATACTGTGTCATTCACTTGAGTCACTGTAGTTACTATTTATTTGTTTTGATACAATAAATATATGCTTTTAGCCACTCATTACAAGCCCATTTTTTTCCTTTTTATTAACCACTTGGCTACCCCTTCTGGGAGATTTACTCCCAATTAGGATGTGACCGCCCTCCTATTTTATAGCATAGAATACCCTTTAATTGTCAATTAAAAAAAGGATTTTAATACAGAAGACAGATATCATGTCCCTTCTTCATTAAAGTATTCTTACCTGGCTGTTTGCACTGTACACTGAGCTGCTCAAACATAGCTTAGTGCACACATTTGGCATCTGCTGGAATTGCACGCATGAACAGGAGTGATATCACCTTGGCCATTGCAATCAAAAGGGCCGAAGAGTAAAACTCATAAGAAGATTGGCCAAAGATGTCAGTGGCGGGCAGGGAGATCCTGAACACCACACCGCTTGAGTGGAGGTAGTGAAATAAAGTTTTACTTTAAAGTGGTTGTAAAGTCAGAAGGTTCTTTATCTTAATGGATTCTATCCATTAAGATACAAAGCCTTCTGTGTGCAGCAGCCCCCCTCAGCTCCCATAATGCTTACCTGAGCCCCCTCTCCATCCAGGGATGTCCACCCGTGCCTCGCCCTCCTGATTGGCTGAGCCACTGGCTCCCGCTGCTGTAAATCAAAGTCAGTTAGCCAATCAGAAGAGAGGGGGCGGGGCTGATCCACGGCTCTGTGTCTGAATCGATACAGGGAGCTGCAGCTCGGCTCGGATGCCCCCATAGTAAGCCGCTTGCTGTGGGGCACTCGACAGGAGGGAGGGGACAGGAGCACAGAAGAGGGACCCAAGAAGAGGAAGATCTGGGCTGCTTTGTGCAAAACCACTGCACAGAGCAGTTAAATATAACATTTTTGTTATTTTTTATAGAAAAAATACAAGACTTTACAATCACTTTAAGTAAAACAGAATCATTCTGTGATAGGTTGCCACAATCCTTCAAATGTATCTACAACCAACCTGGAGAAGATTGTTTATTTTTCTTTTTCACGACAAAAGTAAAAATAGTAGGATTTTTAAAACAGCTTACCTGTAAAATCCTTTTCTTGGAGTACATCACGGGACACAGAGCAGCATAGTCATTACTATGTGGGTTATATAGAATTACCTTCAGGTGCTGGCACTGGCAACTTCCAAAACAGGAAGTACCCTCCCCTATATAAGCCCCTCCCATCCGGGAGTACCTCAGTTTTGTAGCAAAGCAATACGTGTCCCCAAAAGAGGGGTGGGAGCTCTGTGTCCCGTGATGTACTCCAAGAAAAGGATTTTACAGGTAAGCTGTTTTAAAAATCCTACTTTCTTGTTCATACATCATGGGACACAGAGCAGCATAGTCATTACTATGTGGGACGTCCCAAAGCAATGCCACATGAGGGGGGGGATACACCATACATAAGCTGGGCGCCATCAGGCATGAGGATCTTTTGCGGCCTGCAACACACTGCGCCCAAAGGCGACATCCTCCTGACTTCTAACGTCCACCTGGTAGAACCTAGTAAACGTGTGTACTGAAGACCATGTTGCGGCCTTACAAATTTGCGCCAGGGAGGCCTGGTGATGCACTGCCCATGAAGTTCCAACTGCTCTCGTGGAGTGCGCCCTAACTTTGAACGGAGGCGGTCTACTTCTCAAGCCATAGGCTTGTATTATGACCTGTCGAATCCACTTGGCTAAAGTAGATTTTGATGCTGCCTGACCCTTTCTGGGGCCTTCCGGCAGAACAAACAAAGAATCCGTTCTACGAATCTGAGCAGTGGCTTTTAGATAAGCTTTAACTGCTCTTACTACATCCAAAGAATGCAATAACTTTTCCTCTACCGAGCTTGGTTTGGGGAAAAAAGAAGGAAGAACCACATCCTGGTTCAAGTGAAAACCTCGATACCACCTTAGGAAGAAAGGCTGGGTGAGCACGTAATACTACTCTGTCCTTATGGATAACCAGATATGGCTCTTTACAGGACATGGCGGCTAATTCCGACACTCTTCTAGCCGAGCATATGGCTACTAAAAATATCAATTTCCTGGTGAGTAGAACCAAGGAAATGTGCCGCAAAGGTTCAAATGGCTGCTTCTGCAGAACCGACAGAACCAAATTTAGATCCCATGGGCATATGGGAGCCTTAATCGGTGGAATAATACGAGTCACACCTTGCATAAAGGATTTGACAAGTGAATGCATAGCCAGGGGCCTTTGAAATAGTATTGACAAGGCCGAAACCTGGCCCTTGATAGTACTTAAGGCAAACTTCCTGTCTACAGCTCACTGCAGGAAGTCCAGAATTCTGCCTATAACGTACTTACGTGGATGCCATTTTCTGGCCTCGCACCAAGTGATGTACGCCTTCCAAACTCTATAGTAGATCTGCCTGGATACAGGCTTCCTGGCATTGATTATAGTTGATACCACAGAGTTAGAGAGACCTCTCTTCTTTAGGATGTGGGATTCAATAGCCAGGCCGTTAAACTTAGAGTTAGTAAGGAAGGGTGGTATATCGGTCCTTGCGAAAGCAGGTCCGGACGACGTGGAAGGGTCCAAGGACTCCCCACAGACATTTTGATGATCTCCGCGGGGCCACGCTGGAGCCACCAGGATCACCGGCTTCTTTTCCAACCTGACTCTGCGAAGGAGTCGAGGCAACAATTGTAGCGGAGGGATCGCATATATCAGTCTGAACTGATCCCAAGGGAACACCAGAGCATCCGAGCCGCAAGCGAGGGGATCCCTTGTCCGGGAGACAAATCTGTCCACCTTTGCGTTGAATCTGGATGCTAGCAGATCTACATCCGGTGTTCCCCACCGCTGACATATTGCTCGGAAGACCTCGGGATGAAGGGACCATTCCCCTGGGCATAACTGTTGGCGACTCAGAAAGTCCGCCTTCCAATTCTCCACCCCTGGAATGAAGACAGCTGATATACATGGGACATGCTTTTCTGCCCATTCCAGGATGTGACTTACTTCCCTCTGGGCTGCACGACTCCTGGTGCCTCCCTGATGATTGATATATGCCACTGCTGTGGCATTGTCTGATTGAATTCTGACAGGGGACCCTTGGAGTCTGGATGTCCAGGCTACTAGGGCGTACCGGGCTGCTCGTATCTCTAAGAGATTGATGGGCAGGGTTTTTACTACATTTGACCATCTGCCCTGGAGAGACCATTGCTCCAGTACTGCCCCCCAGCCTATAAGGCTGGCATCTGTAGTGACCACCTTCCAAGATATCGGGCTGAAGGGTTTTCCCTTCTGGAGATTCTGGGGGATCAACCACCAGCAGAGACTCTTCCGAACGGAAGGGGACAAAGCCATCGGGAAGTCTAGAGCCTGAACTTTTCCGTTCCAGGCTGACAATATGGCCCTTTGTAAATTCCTTGAGTGGAATTGGGCGTATGGCACAGCTTCGAATGATGCTACCATCTTTCCTAGCAGCCTCATGCACAGGCGTATGGACGGCTGTCTTTTTGCACAAAGCAGACGGACCAAGCCCCTCAAAGAGGATACCTTGTCTAGAGGTAAGAAAATCTTCCTCTGGTCTGAATCCAGCCGTAGCCCTAGATATACCAGGTTTTTCACTGGCTGTAGGGCTGACTTGTCCAGGTTAATGACCCAACCGTGAGATTCTAGATACTTGATTGTATCGACAATTACCACTTCTAGCTTGGCAACTGAGTGGTCCATCAACAACAGGTCGTCTAGGTATGCCATTATCGTTACACCCCGTGTTCTTAGATCGGCCAACAGTGGGGCCAGAATTTTTGTGAACACTCGTGGTGCTGTGGCCAGACCGAATGGTAAGGCTCTGAACTGAAAATGGCGCCCTTCTACTGCAAAGCGTAGGAATTTTTGATGACCTGGAAAGATGGGAACATGCAAGTAAGCATCCTTGATGTCGATCGAGGCTAACCATTCCTCCCCTTGTAGGGCAGCGGTGACCGATCGGATCGACTCCATCCGGAAAGACCGGACGTTTAGAAATTTGTTTAGACTCTTTAGGTCCAATATGGGTCTTATGTCCCCGTTTGGCTTCGGGACTGTGAAAAGGTTTGAGTAGAAACCCAACCCCCACTCTTCCATAGGAACCTCCATAATTACTCCTTGGAGCAATAGTTGTTCTAACGCCAATAGGAGAGACCCTCTTTTCAGAGGGTCTCTTGGCATGCCTGACCACATAAAATGGGACGGAGGAGACTCTTTTAACTCCAACTTGTATCCCAGAGTTACTGCGGAGAGCACCCATCTGTCTTTGATCGTCTCCCGCCAGGTCTCTGCGAACAACTGAAGTCTTCCCCCCACCCGTTTGAGTGGGGGCAGCCCTTCATAGGCTAGACTTGGAGGCTGGTTTAGTACCTCTTCGGATCCAGGGCTTTTTATTACCCTGTGGCTGTCCCTGATTTTTACCTCCTGAGTTTGACCGAGGAGGCCGTCGGAACTGCTTAGTAGCAGACGTCGCAGGGATAGGAGAGGTAGTCCTCTTAAAAGATGGACCCCTAGACCTCTTCTTACTCGGTAAGAGAGTACTTTTACCACTGGAAATCTTCTGGATATACTTATCCAGGTCTTCGCCAAAAAGGCGTTCCCCATGAAATGGGAAGCTAACTAAGAGCTTCTTACAGGGAGCTTCAGCAGACCAGTTTTTGAGCCACAGAAGCCTACGCATATGTACCAAAGACAGCGTGAGGCGGGAGGCCTGATGGATAGAATCCTTGATGACGTCAACCGCAAAGCATAATGCTCTAGGCAGATCAGCCAGAGCCTGGGCCTGCTGGTCTGGCAAATCCCTCAGGACCATTTTCATTTGATCCTTTAAAGCTTGGCAGACCCCAATAGCTGCCACTGCTGGCTGTGTAACAGCCCCTGCTGTGGAAAAAGCAGATTTTAATAAAGATTCTAATTTTTTATCCACTGGATCTTTGAACATTTGAACATTATCTACTGGACATGTCAGTGATTTGTTCACAGAAGAGATGGCTGCATCCACCGTAGGAACATTCCATCTCTGGGTGAACTTTTCCTCCATGGGATAGATCACCGGAAACCTTTTAGGCGGAACAAACAGTTTATCAGGATGTTCCCAGTCCTGGTATATAAGTCCTTCCAATAATGGATGTATTGGAAAGGAGCAATTAACCTGGGGAGCTTTTAGCGACCCCAATAAGGAGACAGCAGTAGTTGATGGTTCAACAAGAGGCATTTTAAATGCAGATCGAACCATGTCAGTTAGGGTCTGGACCCACAATCTTTCAGTCTGTGATGCTGAAAATGGTTCTTCTACTGTCGATTCCTCAAAAACAGAGCTAACCTCCTCCTGATCCCCTTCAGGTAGGTCGGTCCCTTCCTGGGACTGTTGCTCTGCCAACAGGCACTCTAATGGAGGCGATGGAGATCTGGCGTGCTTTCTTTCCTGTAGAGAAGAAGCGATCAATGCAGCCAATCTCTGCTCCAATCCCTCCAGAGTTGAGGAAAAAACCTCCTCTGTTATATATGCAGGAGCAGGTGGACTGAGGACAGCCGCAGTACCTGGCACTCCCGGGGGTTCCTTATGGGTATTAACCTCTGATTTCTCAGGGGAGGAGGGTGCAGATGACTGCTCCAGATCCTCAGAGCCCGATGGAGACCCCCTACACTTCCTGAGAGGTATATCTCAGAGTTTTTTAGGCGGCATATTCCTTAGTTCAAAGCTGAGGTATTCCAGCCGCAATACACCCCTTACTGAAATAGTGTAATGCAATTTGCTGCTATGTACATCAGTGGGTGTCTACTAATGCGTCTTTCTGGGGATGCCTGTATCAACCGCCCGCTGTAAGCCCCTATACCATGCTACCAGCTCCTTTTCATGCTCTGTGTCCATAGCAAGCAGCGTGGACTGAGTCCTTTTATCTTGCTGGGACGCCCGCACATGCGCAGAAGCGCTGGGCGCACAGAGCGCGTCATCCGCCAGGCTCCGCCCCCTTTTTTGAAGCTAAACCTTATAAAAGGAAAGCATGTGTGCGCGCGCGCGTGCAAGTGTGCGCTCTTGGCGCCATGTAGGGAGAGGAGCCAGGGTCCCTGTTTCACCAGGACTCGGGGATGGAAGGAAACTACTTGGCAGCATGACAGAGGAATTCAGCTTCCCTGATAGAGAGCTCACTCATCTGCCTGGACTTTCACCATGGAAGGAATAGTCCCAAGAAAAAAGACGTTCCACAGCGGCCTCTAGTGGACAAACACAGGTACCGCACTTTTGTCTTTTTTTTTTTTTTTTTAAACCTCCTTTATGAAAAACATTTCCAGGTTTACAGTTTTTTTAAAACTTCCCTTATGAAAAAACATTTCTAGGATTTCTTAGGCATATACAGCTATTAGCGGGAATACCCTTTAGGTAACAGGCAGAAAGACATATTAGGCTTGGGGGTCCCCTCAATAGAACCAAGTTCCTGAGGGGCCCCCACTTACCTTTTCCCCGCCGCAGGACTTTGTTTGGTCCACAGAAGCCCAAACTTCACCTCTCACGGCAGGCATTGTACTAGACCTTCAGGGACCGGGTTCCCAAGGATTCCACTCCCCTGGACCTGTATAGCACCCTGCACAGATAGCCTCTTGGTTTTGGGTATGACCAGAGCTCTGGATCCCAGGGTCCAGCCCTCCTAAGAGAGGCATTACAGGCAAAACCCTGCTCTTCTCTGCAAGGCCCGGGTACCGACCGTTTAGCTATGAAGCTTTTTTGGTCGGATCCGGAATAGCTTGCTAAGGCCCAGAGAACCTGTACACAAGCCCAGATGAATACATGTTAACCTTGGCCAACACCTTAGACACTGGCAAAAAACTGAGGTACTCCCGGATGGGAGGGGCTTATATAGGGGAGGGTACTTCCTGTTTTGGAAGTTGCCAGTGCCAGCACCTGAAGGTAATTCTATATAACCCACATAGTAATGACTATGCTGCTCTGTGTCCCGTGATGTATGAACAAGAAATACTTTAATTATAGTTCACATTTTCATTTTTAATATTAACTTTTATTGATAGTTAACATTTTAAAACATTCTACTGCAGATATAATCTGACAAACTGGTAAGGGTTTTTTTTTTATTTATTTTTTATATTATCTAATTAAAATAAAGTATCTTTTAGGTCTTGCCAGTTTGAAGGGGCCCCATGTAGACTGCCAAATTAGTTCAGTAAGATTTATTAGGTTTGCTTTCCAAAGAAAACAAGACACAAAAGTATTGTGACAAATTGGCCATAGAGTAAGTGGTTTAGAAAGTTTATTTAAGCTTTTCTCGGATTTCTAGAAACAAATCACAACTGTTTAGCAGGACTTTATAAAATGATTTGCCAGCTGCTATTGTTGATTTATAAGGAGAACAGGACTATCACCTATAGGATATAATTAAAATGCCTTCTGTGCTGTGGTGCTTTGGACATTAATTGAATTTTCACTTAAACACAGGAGTATATTTCACCATCAGGTAGCACATGGAATTTTACTTAGGGTTTAATAACATAAAAAGTAAACAGTGGATGAATTGCGGTTTTCTGGTGCAGAAATATTTCTTAAAAATATAGCAATTGAAATGCCACAGTAATTACACTTATTAAAACAAAACACTCAACTGTAAAATTAATCTTCAAATGACATTTTCAGAAGTACATTTTTTAAATTTTAAATCTTAATTGACATAAAAAAAATATTTTTTTTATAACATTTATAGATGACTAGACTCTTATGCCTCTATTTATAAATGTTTTTACACAAGATTCAAACACATTTTACCTAAGATTCAAACTTTTTTTCTAATTGGTTTAATTGGGGAATAAAATGCAAATCCTGGATGAAAGTTATTATTCTTGTGTGAAAACATTTAAAAATGAACCCCTAACTATGAAAGTGAAACCTAAATAGATTTAGATTTAGATATTTTTATGCATTTTTTTAAGATAATGTACGCAATTTAAAGATAACTTACTATATGGAGGTTTGGAGAGTAGTGATGATAGATGACCACTTCCGGGCAGCATATACACCCATTAGGGCTGCAGCACCTGGGAGATCCTGAGCCCATGTTAAGTGGGAGTTAGGGCAGCTTTGCTGATGTTCTCGAGTCACTAGTGCCCCAATCTAAAAGAGCCTAAGAGTAAAAATGAGAGTCCTTTCTATGAATAACTTCTTCCCAGGTTCTCCACTTACTTGATCTTGCAAATACATGCAGATCCAGCCTTATAGATGCAGTTCCAAATACTTAAGTATTCAATAGGAGGAGGTGGGTTGTAGATTCCAGGTGCACATATTACATCCACAGGAGAAACTAAGTCACAAAATAAGAAATTCTAGTGTTACCCTGTTCCAGTTTTCTGATTCTGGTAGAAATCACTTTAGTCCCAAATGGTCTCCAGGCACACCGCCTGCAAAGAGGAACACCCCCTGTAGGCCCAAGCTTAAGCCCTGGGTTCTTTCCACACTACAGCCTCTACCTTTCAAAGGTCAAGACTAAAGGACCCTCCCAGACTGCAATACAGATTGTCCTAGGGCACTATGTTCTGCAATAGGTATTACAACAATGCAAAACAAACACTACTCAACCGGGCTTGTAGGGAACACATCCCTATACTATCATGAAACAAAATGCCTCCGAAACTCAGATGGAAGCAGCCATTTTCCTGACTTATGAACTATTTACTGGTTTCTTGAAAGTTAAAGTGGCTCTGCCTCTTTCCTTAAAAAAATTAATTACACTGCACCTGACAATACTGGTCAAATATGAAAAAAGTCATACAGTATATACAATGAGCAAAAGTACCTCATAATAGAATGTTTTAAGCAGCTGTCATAAACAAGCCTTTCATTTATGGCACGTGTATTGCAGCATAGTAGGTGTGATATTATTATCTACTTTGTATTATTTTGTCTCAAGAGAAGATCACAGCTGCAAGCTATGTGTTATAAGATGTCATTAAGCTCACAGTAGAAATACTTGCTAAATTAAATTGGAATGAAGTAATGGTTATGCTGTAATCAAATTGCAACTATAACTTTGTTCATATATATTAGAGTACCATTCCTATCAGAGTAGAATGACACTCATAGGAGCACTATTAAATTGATGGGTAGCTGTCCTTTAAAAACATACCACTGTGATATCTGTTTAAGTTAAAATTATATAGGCCAATATTAAATGGATCAGATTTTAGACACAGGTCATAAATGGGTTTGGTTTGAAGGAAAAGGTTGTACATTATGTGCTTGCAATTGATTATCCCTCCAACATGCATCTGCCAAGTTACTTAAAATGCATTGAGATGCTTGCCATTTTCTTACTCCAAGACGATGTCAGTGTATGACGAAACGTGTGTTGGGAGGTTGGACGTACTGACGCTATTGCGCTATCCTCGTTTGTGGACGGGTGTTTGCCTGTTTGCCGGCCGGCTTTTCTCTTTTGTATCCTGTGATGTTTTATAACGTGTAAGTGCAATCTTTTTTAATAAACCACAACTTGTAATGGTTTTACACATGTGAGCTCCTTTTTTCTTTTGGGTGATTCACTGATCTGTCCGAGTCTTAAAACATTCGGGAACATCCACCTGTTGGCTTGCTGTAGTCCACTCACCCGGAACAGCTGATGTGTTGCTGATATCTCCTGGATACAGGACCTTGGCTGGGTTATAGCCGCAGGCTTGTTATAGCTTGCTTCTGGTAAGCTCATATTTTGTGCGGTGGAGGTACACTATTCAGTTTTTGGTGGATATCGGATCACGGATATCGGATCACGTTGATTATTATCTGGTGATTTGGGGACTGTTATCTCTCCACTCAACTTATCACTTACGGACTGTTTTCACACATATTGTTTATTATATTCAACTTACCACCTATGTGTAACGCTTCAGGCAATGTTACTATAAAGTTTGGTGTGAATAACAGCTTCAGAGGTATATATGATACACTTAACAGTTAACTATAAGTAGGCAGAAATCAGATAGGGAGGCTCAGATAATTTGGGAATACTAGTGGTTTTATTTAGTTTGGTAGTACACAGTCATATCATGGGGTTCCAGAGGAAACGTAGGTGAAGTAGCAGTACACAGGATAATAGTTTATAGTATACGGAGGAATACTTGCTGTGAGTGGACTGGGGCTCTGTCCGACCCAAAAAGCTGGAAGTTGGAGGGGCTCTATCCGGCCCAATAGTGAGATGGAAGTCGGGGCTCTATGCTTTGCTGTGAGTCATCGGACTGTGACGGAGTTGGTTGAGATCTCGGAGCCCCGGTGGAGAGATAAGACTATTACAGGAGACTCGGTGGAGAGATAAGGACATTACACTATGGACTGGTTAGTCACCATGAATATCATTCACCAATCAGTTTCGGTCTCTATCAGTTATTAGTCACTATATTATTCACATGTACTGGTTTAATTTATCACATGTCACTTTTTCCCAATCTACTTGTTGGGATCCTCTAGAGCGCAGCTTTATTTTTTGTATATTGCCATTTTCTTTATTGGCTGTTTTTGGTATACACACATAAGTGGGCCTCATCTCCTATCCAGGATAAGTCTTGATTGGTTATGTGTTTTCATACCCATAATGATTTTCAGTCAATTTATTATTTATACCCCTCTTGTCTTTCCTGCCCCCCCCCCATATTTTTAAATGCACACAAGTAGAGTCTTTGCTTTTATTGCGGCTTATATTCATGAGCGTACTTGCCAGTGACCTCATAAACAAATGACTGATACATCCTCTCATCTACTGACCACCAGGTTCCAGTGTTTTCAGTGAAATCATAATGCCTGCTTGCCCCTTTTCTCATTAAAGCACATCTAAACCCAAGTGCAAACATTTTATATATTGCAGGTAATCATTCCTTAGATGTGTTAATTACATTGTTTTTTTATTTTTCAGGCCTTTATTTTCACCTGGTAATCCTGCCAATAACTCACTTTTTGTATTAAGGTACAAATCACTGTACTGTATCTATGAAGAAGCAGCCCTGCCATCCCAGGAAAGGACTCCAATATACAGCCTTCTCCTCTTCTCCATAACATAGAGAGGAGATGTCCTGTAGTACAGGAAGATCTGGGAACAATGTAACTGATAAGATTGCAGCACAGGTAGAGATTACAGGAAGCTATCTGCTGAAAAGTGCTCTGGAAAAATCTAAACATATTCTTTGCACTTATTGAACAATTATAACTAAACACTTTAACCACTTCAATACAGGAAACTTTCACCCCCTTCCTGCCCAAGCCATTTTTCAGCTTTCAGCGCTGTCACATTTTGAATGACAATTGCGCGGTCATGCAACACGGTACTCAAATTACATTTTTATAATTTTTTCCCCACAAATACAGCTTTCTTTTGGTGGTATTTGATCACCTCTGCGGTTTTTATTTTTTGCGCTATAAACAAAAGAAGAGGGACAAGTTTGAAAAAAACACAATATGTTTTACTTTTTGCTATAATAAATATCAATTTTTTTTTTAAACAAATTTTTTCCTCAGTTTAGGCCGATATGTATTTTTCTACATATTTTTGGTAAAAAAAAATCGCAATAAGCGTTTATTGATTGGTTTGCGCAAAAGTTATAGCAGCTACAAAATGGGGAATAGGGGATAGATTTATAGCATTTTTATTATTATTTTTTTTTTACTAGTAATGGCAGCGATCAGGGATTTTTATCATGACTGCGATATTGCGGCGGACACATTGGACACTTTTGACACATTTTTGGGACCATTCACATTTATACAGCGATCACTGCTATAAAAATGAATTGATTGCTGTATAAATATGACTGGCAGGGAAGGGGTTAACACTAGGGGCGGTCAAGGGGTTAAATGTGTTCCCTGGGAGTGATTCTTACTGTGGGGGGAGGGGACTGACTGGGGGAGGGGACCGATGGTTGTCCCTATGTACAAAGCACAAACCATCGGTCTCCTCTCCCTGACAGGACGTGGATCTCTGTGTTTACACACAGAGATCCACGGTCCTGCTCAGTTATTGGGCAATCGCGGGTGCCTGGCGGCCATCGCGGCCTCCGGGCACGCGCATCGGGTCCCCAGTGACGCGGTGGGCGCACGCGCTCGCCCCCTAGTGGCTTAGGAAGGCGATCACGTCATATGACGTCCGCCCAGAACAAGAGAGTCTTCCGCCCGCCGTCATATGATGGCGGGCGGTGGACAACTGGTTACGAGTTTAGTTACCAGACCAAAACCATATCTTAAACAGTATTTTTTTTTTGTATAATCAGTTTTTATTGAGTATTTTACAAAAGGTACACAACAGCGGTCTTTGGCTGCACAAAGATATAGAGGTATTATTGTGAAATCAGTTAGTAGTAATCATACCAGTACATAAAGAGAGAAATAAACATAAGATTTCCCGTAACAACCATATGTGTTATGAATTGCAACATCTTGTATCAAAACTGGGACCATAAGATCCACAAGGATTGCACAGTTAGAGATATTTGAAAATAAGCAAAGCATCTCAATCTCTGTTTATTAAATTGCTTCTGGAAAACAATAGGTACTATTTGTAGTCAGAGTGAGTACTGTAGACCAGCGTTTTTCAACTCCAGTCTTCAAGTACTCCCCAACAGGTCATGTTTTCAGGTTTACCATTATTTTGCACAGGTAATTTGATCAGTTTCACTGCCTTCGTAACCACAGCCGTTTCATCTGAGGGAAATCCTGAAAACATGACCTGTTGAGGGTACTTGAGGACTGGAGTTGAGAAACATTGCTGTAGACAACAAACTGCTAGCCATGAGAAAAAAAAAAAAAAAAACTCCAAATCTTAACCAGTATTTGACAGCACATCAAAAGGGATTGAGAGGGAGACAGAGAGCGAGAGAGGGAGAATGATTTAGGCTGGGTTCACACTGGTGCAATGTTAGACATTGCATGTAATTCGCACCGCACTGCTGTGCAGATTAAATGTGATGTCTGTGATATGCAAATTCAGCAATATGGCTGAATTTGCATCACATTTGCACAAAAATGGTGCAGGACTCTTTTTTTGGTCCGCACTGGAATCGGATCGCATGGGTGTTCACTCCTATGCTATCCAATATCTGCACCATTTGGCAGTTCACACTGCAATCTGCGAACTGATTATTGTGTGTCATTAACTTTGCATTGACACCCGCAGCAGTTCGCAGATGTCAGTGGGAACCGCCGGCAGGTGACATGCGATGTGGGAACCCGCACTGTAATCGCGCTGGTTCCCGCTTCGCATATATGTAAACCGGGAATAAGTGTAATTTTTAAGTTGTTTCAATGAAATGTTCGATTTATGTAATATTGTAAAATGTTTTTGCCAACAATTTACACAACTTTCATCCAAGATTCATTGTTCTAATTGGTATACATTGAATAAACTGTGAGAATCCCGAGTGAATGTTGTGTAACTTATGTGATCTTCTATTTATCTATATTCCACTAGTGATTTTAATAAGAAAACTCTAACTACGATTATATTAGTATGACTTTGCGAAATTCAAACTTTTGCATGACCTTTTAAACCAAAGGAACCTCTTTCCATTAAGAACAGCAGGCTTGTGAATCAACAATATCATGCTTGCTGAAGATTTTCAAACATTGTACAAGTGAGATATTGGTTATGTGTCTTCATGCTGTTTTTAATAAGATGCAATAAAGGGTGAGTTTTAATATTATAACACCTGCTGTTTGTCATTTTGCTAGTGTGATTAATATGTCGGTAGCTTAGGACATAACCTGCTTCATCTTGAGCCTTGCACTGACCTAATGAAAAGCTAGTAAGAGGAAATTTACCTTGCCTTTATAAAAATAGTTCAACATCTGTTTATTCCTTTCCGAGGCTGGGGCAGGTTTTGTAATGGAAAAGCATGTTCCATAGTTACAATTGTTATTAAAATATTGGCAGCCAATATAAGAATGCTGACCAAATTAAAATTGGAATCAGAATAGATTGGCAACATTTCACAATTTTGTGGTCACTCAACCCTGAAGGTTTGATATGCCACCTAATACTTACAAACCTCATTCAACAAGAAACCAAATGAATTGTTCATTAAATATATTTTATATGTCTTCTTGGCATGTGATCAAAGATGCCATAATTTCTATGGGTTTTTTCCTGCTTGAAGAATATAACTCTGTTATTTAAGGCCAAATAATTTCAAAATATGACTTATGTACTGAAATAAATTCTACTACATTTTTGATACATAAATCGATTCAGGTTACTGTTTGCTTTAATGTTAATGGAGCTGCTATCCATATACTCCCACTATGAGATTGCAAGAAACTAAAACAGTCAAGATGGTTGTTAAATGGAACAACTCATACTAACAAGTTGCATCTCAAAATGGTCTTCTGTGGTTTAAAAACATAACATGTCATAGTGACCTGATTTAAAACAAATGACAAGAGCAGGAATAAATCGCTATGGTATGCTTGCATCATGGGACCTTTTGAGCATGCGGATGTACAGCAAATGTCATCCTACTTTTGGGCCTTCTATTTGATAAGTGCACTTAGTAAACAAGTAACTGATTGTCTCAATAATAAAATGTGCATGTACCAACTAAAGCTGTAGATCTAAAAATCTGTAATTGTACGCTCTGCTGTCCTAGGAAAAAAGGCAGTGTATAAATGGATATTTTTTATTTGTATCTCTGTAATAAGAACCAGTGTATAGAATCTTGTCTGCCTGTTGGTATGTAAGCATCATACGAGTCTTAAAGGCTTTTTACAATGAAGTTTTTTCTTTTTTTTCTCTAACACAATAATTTAAAGCAGGGTTTCGGGCATAATTATTATTTTTTTATTTTTTGCAAGCTAATATGAATCACATTGAATAGTCCCTAAAACATATTAACTACTTCAATACAGGGCTTTTCTTACCCCCTCAATACTGGGCCTATTCTGGCACTTCTCTCCTACATGTACAAATCATCATTCTTTTGCTAGAAAAGTACTCAGAACCCCCAAACATTATATATGTTTTTCTATCAGACACCCTAGGGAATAAAATGACGGTCATTGCAGCTTTTTTTCTTGCACGGTATTTGCGCAATAATTTTTCAAATGCCTTTTTTTGGAAGAAAAAAGGTTTTATTATTTAAAAAATAACAAAACAGTAAAGTTAGCCCAATTTTTCTGTAAAATATGAAAGATGATGTTACGCCGAGTAAATAGATACCCAACATGTCACATTTTAAAATTGCGCACACTCATAGAATGGCGGCAAACTTCGGTATTTAAAAATCTCCATAGGCGACGCTTTAATTTTTTTTACAGGTTACCAGGTTAGAGTTACAGAGGAGGTCTAGTGCTAGAATTGTTGCTCTCGCTCTAACGCACGCGGCGATACCTCATATATGTGGTTTGAACGGCGGTTACATATGTGGGCGGGACTTACATGTCCGTTCGCTTCTGATCGCGAGCTACCGGGGACAGGGGCGTTTTAATATATTTTTTTTTTTTATAATTTTTTTTTTTATTTTACTTATTTTTTTTTTTTTTTTACACTTATTTTACTTTTTTTTTTTGATCACTTTTATTCCTATTACAAGGAATGTAAACATCCCTTGTAATAGGAATGTGTGTGACAGGTTCTCTTTATTGAGAGATGCGGGGTCAATAAGACCCCACATCTCTCCTCCAGGCTGGAAAGCATGAGATCAGTGAAACATTTTTCACTGATCTCATACTTACAGCCACAATGGCGGCTTTGTTTACATTTGAGGACCCGGGCGTGATGTCATCACATCGTGCCCGGGCCTCCGACGATCATAGAGATGACTGGTGACCATCTGGTCACCAGTCATCTCTATGCTCAACACGTGACCCACCAACGGCGCCGGAAGATTCGCTCCGGGTCTCAGATCACACGGGAGAGCCCGGAGAAGCACCGGATGGCGGCGGGAGGGGGGGATGTCCTCTCCCGCCGCCTATAAGAACGATCAAGCGGTGGAACCGCCGCTATGATCATTCTTATGGTGCGCAGAATCGCCGGCTGTACAAAAGGATATCTGAATGATGCCTCTAGCTGCAGGCATCATTCAGATATCCCCCCTCAAAGCCGAGGACGTCATATGACGTCCACTCAGGATGGGAGATCCCATCTGTTGACGTCATTTGACGGTGGGCGGTAGGGAAGTAGTTAATAGCTCCCCAATCGTTCCAGAGATCATTGCAAACA
Source organism: Rana muscosa (assembly GCA_029206835.1). Taxonomy (NCBI): domain Eukaryota; kingdom Metazoa; phylum Chordata; class Amphibia; order Anura; family Ranidae; genus Rana; species Rana muscosa. The sequence continues at coordinate 1,013,552,192 of CM055116.1, forward strand.
CTTGCCTTATATCCTCCAGCTCATGTTGTGGCCGTTTCCATCATATGTGTGGGCATGTGAAGCCCAGTTCCTTTTTCTTCCTGGTTTTCAGGGAGAGGTGCATGCTGGGCGATTTTTAGGCACAGTAATGCCCAGAGACTCCTGGGAAATTAGTGTCATCATTTCCCAGGAGGCAATGGGGTCTTAGGACAAGAAGTTGAACCACCTAGGACTAGGAACTAGGCAGATTACGAAATCTGCCTAGTAACAGCCAGATGGAAGTGAGTACAATTTTTTTTTTACATTAAAGGCAAGCTGTTATAGAAAGTTCATTTTTAGGGTGGAACTCGGCTTCAATGATAGCAGTATGTAATTAATAAAAAAAAATTCTACATGGCATATGTTTTTAAATGTATATGCAGCAGTTAGATCTTGACTACTAGTAATTTCAACATATATAAACTGTGCCTATATACTGTATGTGTGACTCCACATATCACAGGTACATAGTAACCTTTGCAATGCTAGAATTTGGCCGTATTTGAATATCCTTTTGTAAATGATATCAAATGCATTAAAGAAGTAATGTGTTGCATACATTTCTGAAAGAAGAAGCCATTACGGTGGCAATGGTTTAAAACAGGGGTTTCCAAACTTTCTAAACAAAGGGCAGGTTTACTGTCCTTTAGACTTTAGGGGGGGGGCAGAGTAGCCATTGGAAGTAGAAAATGCCCCACTGGCAGTGGGAGTAAAAAAAATGACAGTGCCTGTAGTCAGTAGAGCGAGCAGTGCCCCATAATTAGTATTCGTGGGAGGAATAGTACCTAATTGTTTATATTAGTGTGAGAAATGGTGCCCCATTGCTGGTGTCAGTGTGAGAAATAGTGTCCGATCATTGGTGTCAGTGTAAGGAAAAATGCCCCATTGTAGGTGTCAGTGAGAGACCACTGGTTTAAACAGGCAGAAAGTGAGGTGAAATCTTCATAAAGGACAGCAAAAAAAGAAGACAGTGCTTCTAGCTTTCCACAACTTAAAAAAACAACATTTCTTTATGTGTTACTTGATTAAGAGTTGGTAACACTGACCCAGAGGGCCGCAAGCCACACACTACAGTTGATCCCTAGCCTGGACCTGGTCACTTGCCCAACTTGGAGCAGATATAATAATGTGACACTGCACTCTGCTTTTAGAGTTTATTCCTTCCTGGTGTAACTGTTGTCACTGAGACAGGAACTGAGCCAAAAACTTTCTAACAGAGTCCCAAATACCATTAAAAACATCACAGGGGTTGTAATCCTAAACCTCTCCAAAAAAATAAAAAAATTGAAAGTTGTGTCTGGGCATACACTTTAAAACAACTCTGGCACATTAGCAGGAAAAAACACCTGTGAGGAATTAAATAATATACTCACCTTCCCTCTGGCTTCTGGGGTTCATGGTGATGTCACCCCCCTGCCAATGAGATTCCAGTGAATAGTGACCACTCTAAGGTCTTGTTCACACTTGATTAAATTTCTAATGCTCAACAAATGCTCCTATAGCATTTGTATGGCTTTAGTATGGGCGTCAGACAGGCGTCAATGAGCCTTAGTATGGGCATTAGAAAGGCGTTTTACAAACATTAGCTAGGAGTTGAAAATGCTCCTCAAATGCCCTATGGGCAGTTTTGAAGCATTTGACAAGCGTTAAAACTGCTCCATAAATGCCTTTTTCGCCACAGTAAATGAACGAGTCTTAACGCCCCGCAACTGCTCCGCAACTGCTTGCCAGAGCATTTGCAAGGCGTTACCATAGACTTGAATAGGAGGCATTGAAAGGCTTTAATCGCCTCCTGACTCGACATGAGGCTTCAATTTTGAAGAAACGCGATGCTAACGCTTAGTGTGAACAGCGCTATGTGCTGTCTATTGTATCTTGTGCATAGGCCTTTTTAACTCCTCTCAAACGCCTGCTCTTAATGCCAGTGTGAACATTTTCTCGACAGGAGTACTTTATATTCTCAACAATTTGCTCAGGTACCTCAGGTGAAAGCTGGGGGAAAAGTACCCACACCATGCACATGGCTTTTTCTCTTCCTTTCCAAGGGGAAAGGGAGCAACAGGGGAGCAAATTAAATAAGCAGCTGTGAGGGCCAACATTGCATTATATTTAACAAGTAAATAATGATAAGTAATGGTCATGTCTGTCTATTTAATAAGGGTGAATCAGGCTATATTATAGATTGGAGGTAACAAATTCTTCCATACTTAATTTTCAGTTGTAAAGGCAATGTGTTGTTTTGTCTTAGATCACACATGATAGAAAAGTTTGCTGCTGTTATGCATATAAGTTAAGCATAAAGCTGCAAATTCTGATAATAGCTCTAAATGAGTTAGGAAGCACAAGTCTTCACATTTGATGTACTAAAATGCAATGATCATGTAGCAATTTAAAATTACATCAGATGCTTACAGAAACATAAAAACGTTATCTTCCAACTTCCAAACAAGTAACTCTGTTACAAAATAACATTGCTTGTAAAACTTTTTCCCTTTTTCCTGGTGCAAAAAAGCCTAATTTGTTTGGAGTGATGGAGATAATAAAGGAAGGGTGTAATATTACTTGTATTAGCATAGTTTTATAAATGTGAGCCTGCAAAAACAGTCTCTTTAGCTGTATACTCTAAGCTACTTTGTGGCTGATGATAAATATATTTAACTTTTTTAACTTTGTTAATGTAGATGTAATAACATTGTAGTTGATAGTTTTGGAAGGTCCCAGTATATGATGTGGAAAGACCTAGTCCAGGGGTCCTCAAACTTTTTAAACAGGGGCCAGTTCACTGCTCCTCAGACTTTTGGGGTGCCGGATCAATGCAGCCTTGCCAGTGCCCATCAGCGCACACACTCACCAGTGCCCAGCAATGCAGTCTCACCAGTGCCCAGCAACCCAGCCTCACCAGTGCCCAGACACGCAGCCTCACCAGTGTCCAGCAATGCAGCCTGACAAGTGCCCAGCAGCACAGCCAGCCTCTCCAGTGTCCAGCAATGCAGCTTGACTGGTGCCCAGCAATGCAGCCTCATCAGTGCCCAGCAAAAACAGCCAGCCTCTCCAGTGCCCAGCAATGCAGCCTGACCAGTGCCCAGCAATGCAGTCTGACCAGTGCCCAGCCAGCCTCACTAGTGTCCAGCAACGCAGCCTGACCAGTGGCCAGCAATGCAGCCTGACCAGTGCCCAGCAGCACAGCCAGCCTCTCCAGTGCCCATAAATGCAGCCACACCAGTGCCCAGCAATGCAGTCTGATCTGTGCCCAGCAGCACAGCCAGCCTCTCCAGTGCCCAGCAATGCAGCCTGACCAGTGCCCAGCAATGTAGCCTGATCAGTGCCCAGCAATGCAGGCTCACAAGTACCCAGCAGAACAGCCAGCTACTCCAGTGCCCAGCAATGCAGCCTGATCAGTGCCCAATAATGCTGCCTGATCAGTGCCCATCTTTGCAGCCTGACCTGTGCCCAGCAATGCAGCCTGACCTGTGCCCAGCAATGCATCCTGACCAGTGCTCAGCAATGCAGCCTTATCAGTGCCCAATCTATGCAGCCTTTCCAGTGCCCATTTATGCAGCCTGACCTGTGCCCATCTATGCAGCCTGACATGTGCACAGTAATGCAGTCTTACCAGTGCCAAGAAATGCAGCCTTACCAGTGCCAGCAATGCAGCCTTACCAGTGCCAGGAATGCAGCCTGATCAGTGCCCATCTATGCAGCCTGATCAGTGCCCAGCAATGCAGGCTGATCAGTGCCCATCTATGCAGCCTGATCAGTGCCCAACAATGCAGCCTGACCAGTGCCCAGGAATGCAGTCTGACCAGTGCCCAGCAATGCAGCCTGACCTGTGCCCAGCAGTGCAGCCTGACCCTTTCTCAGCAATGCAGCCTGATCAGTGCCCAGCAATGCAGCCTGACCAGTGCCCATCTATGCAGCCTGACCTGTGCCCGATAAACAGCCTGACCTGTGTACAGTCTGACCAGTGCCCAGCAATGCAGCCTGACCAGTGCCCAGCAATGCAGCCATACCAGTGCCCATATATGCAGCCTGCCTGTGCCCATCTATGCAGCCTGAACTGTATCCAGTAATGCAGCCTTACCAGTGCCCAGCAATAAAACCTTACCAGTGCCCAGTAATACAGCCTGACCTTTGCCCAGTAATGCAGCATGACCTGTACCCAGTAATGCAGCCTGACATGTGCCCACTAATGCAGAATGACCTGAGCCCAGTAATGCAGCCAGCCTCTCCAGTACATGGAGATTAGAGAGAGGAGAGCCAGGGGACTTACTGCTATCAACAGGCAGCTGTGAGGAGGATCCTTGTGAAGCTTTCCCGCACTGGAGCATGCTCCCTGTGTTTATGCCCTCACCCTGGCAAGTGCCCGAGATTGGTCCTGTTTCCCCCTATGGAGCAGGGTCCATGGGGAATGCATCTCACCAGGTGGACCGCGCATTGTGGGGGCTCCAGTGTCTGAATGGACAGGCCGGGTAAAAGACTTTGGCGGGAAGTATGCGGCCCACGGCACGTAGTTTAAGGACCCCTGCCCTAGTCCATATTGGGGATGCCCAAACTGTTTATATTATATAGTGACCCTTCAGTAGGTCTCTGATTTTACTGCCTACTGCATCAGGAAAAAACAAATTGCAGCGTACTACTTCTTTCAGGTGGCATAATCGCATGTCCAACAGTTAAAGTGGAAGTAAAGGAAAAACCCAACTACAGCTAAATCTACTGCCACTCACATTCTAAGCCTAATCTATCTAACCCTGTAAAGAAAAGGTCACTATACATATCTATTCTTAAGCTGCTCCGGTCCAGTCTGCAGCGGCACCCTGCAGGAGAAAGTGGACAATGGCTGGGAAATGCCTGGGAAGTGACATCACTTATAGAAATGCTGTAGTCGGCTGCCTCTTCTACACACTGAGGCTGCTGCTGATAGCTCAGCCTGGGACCGGTCTGGAGCAGCTGCAAAATAGGTAAGTATAATGATCTTTTCTTTACAGCATTAAATAGATTGGGCTTAGAATGGGAGTAGGTTTAGTGTTAGTTAGCTCTTGCCTTTACTTCCACTTTAAAGTACAATTTTGGCTCCAGCCCTTGCAGAAAGGTAAAAGCATTTTAAGGGTTTCCCAGGTATTTTGCTACCTTTTTAGCTCACAGGGACAAAGACATTGCATTTCTGGAAAGATCAATAGGTATTTTCTCACTTGCGAAAAATGTTCTTAGTCTGAAAAGAGAACATTAATGCAGCCACCACATCTAAGGACTAGTATGTTGCAATATATTACACTTTTATTTTGGAGTTTAGATGTGCCCTTAGCCACACCTGTATCAAACATCTGGATTCAAATATGCTTGGGACAAACATAGAGCTATATTCAGACAAAATTGTTAACAAAAAAAACAAAAACAAATCAAAACCTCATCTCCCCCTTAAGTCTCCTTCCTTTTGATTGCCTGACGTCAACACTATTGATTAAAAAACTGGGCAATCATCACATCATAAATAGGTGATGGGACCAGTGTTGCCAACCCCCCGAAGTGAAATTAACTGGCAGAACAAACTATAAACATATAGCTAGTGCTATTAACAATGTGTTTAAGTTAAACAAAAGTAAAAAAACATATTTCTCCATTTACATGGTACAGGAGGGGGTCAGAGGCTGTGTGGACATGGTACAGGGGGTCAGAGGCTGTGCGGACATCATACAGGGGTCAGAGGCTGTGCGGACATGGTACAGGGGTCAGAGGCTGTGCGGACATGGTACAGGGGTCAGAAGCTGTGCGGACACAGTACATGGGTCAGAGGCTGTGTGAACATGGTACAAGGGATCAGAGGCTGTGCCGACACAGTACAGGGGGTCAGAGGCTGTGCGGACATGGTACAGGGGTCAGAGGCTGTGCAGACACAATACAGGGGTCAGAGGCTGTGCAGACATGGTACAGGGGGTTAGAGGCTGTGCAGACATGGTACAGGGGTCAGAGGCTGTGCAGACATGGTACAGGGGTCAGAGGCTGTGCGGACAAGGTACAGGGGGTCAGAGGCTGTGCGTACATGGTACAGGGGGTCAGAGGCTGTGTGGACATGGTACAGGGGGTCAGGGGCTGTGCGTACATGGTACAGGGGTCAGAGGCTGTGCGGACATGGTACAGGAGGGGGTCTGTCTCTGTGGATGGCTCTGCTCCTGCTCTGTATATCTGTCCTCCCTCCTCCCCCTCCATACTTGGCTCAGTATAGGGGAGGCTGATCAGCACAATACACGTCTGACTGACTTGGATGGATGGTCACTGTCAGTGCTTTGTTCCAGAATCCAGGCAAAGGCAAACATCGACCTCCCCAAGACCCCCGCTGGGGCAAGGCGCTGCCGAGAATGAGAGCCTGCCATTCAAAAATAGATTACTGCGAATGCGCCCGCCCGGCAGGCTTCGGAACATTCTCCCAAATTCTCCCGAGCCCGGCAGGCTTCGGAACGGTGCATGCGCAGATGCGCTGTCGGCCCGCAGCCATCTTTTTTATGGGCAGCGCTGCCCATAACGGACATTTACAGGCAACCCGAAAATTGGCTGAAATTTACGGGCTGCCCATAAATTAACAGGCAGTTGGCAACACTGGATGGGACTGTTGTGTTTTAGCATGAGATCCCTCTCCCCATGTCAACATTGCTGACAACTGTCTCTCTAGGAGCTGTATATAAAATTGCAGAATATTTCATCCTGTAAACTGGACATACATTTGTTCTGTGCAAATGCCTGTGACATCCTATGCTACTAAGCTATTTTCTCTACAGGTGGGTTGTTTTTCATTTATAAGAATAGCATGAATCAAGAAAATACCACATTATGGCCACTTGATTGAACTGAAGATCACAGGAAATAAATACTTATTCACTGTGACCGTCAACTGCATCTAGTAGGCATAATGTGCCATTTTCAGTTTCTTCCTAATGTAACATTGGATTTTGTTGGCATTTGCATAGAACAAATGTATAGTGCATGTAGTCTGTTAGAATGAATCGCTCTGCAAATAGTTTTTATAAATATACCCTTAAGTGTTACGTTTTAGTTTTAGTACAGCTTCTAATTGGCTGCTGTACATAACATACTGTAATATATTATACCTAGTAATTAAAATGATAATAAGTGTAAATAAAATTCTCTACATGCTTAGTTTTTCAGTCTAAACCAATTTGATGGAATTTTAATCAATATCCTTTGTGCTTCTTCAAAGTCTCTCCTGCAGGAAATCATCGAGCTTTGTGTTTTAATGTTCTATTTCTCTTAAATGTGAAAACCAAAGCAAACAATTTCTTTAAATGGTTTTGTGCTACAGACACATATTTTTCACACCTTTATCAAAAAACTATGCAGGTAAGGGGTGTCTGTAGATAAAATCAAACTGTGCAGCTCTGACTCAAGTTTAATAATACCCTTGCTATAAGTGTAGGCTATTTGCATACCTCATGAAGGACATTGCTAAGTGAGACCTAGTTGTTACTGCTCACCTCCTCCATCACAGGAGTGAACTCTCAAATGCTGAGCTAAGAGCTACTGCATCAGGAGAGAAAGTACATGTGAGGGAGTTTAAATCAGAGAAAAATGTCACTCCTGTGATGGTGGAGGTAAGCAGTAATTACTAGGCCTCACTTAGAAACTTCCTAACAACATCCTGGGAGTGCACCAATTAGGCTTCATGAGGTATGTAAATGGCCTACACCCATAGCAAGGGGGGCGTAACCTGCAGCTCATCAGGTAGGACAAGTGGCACGCTCTTCGCTGAAGATCTTTATAATTATTCTGATACTCTGCTGCTCCTGAGCCCGCTTTTTTGACCTATCCATATCTGTCTGAGATCACGGCGACTGCTCCTCTTCTCTTGGATCGATATCTCCCACGGCAGGGTAAAGAACTTCAGGCAGCAACAGACCATGGGGGGCAGGATGGCGGCCGGCCGCAACGATCGGCCAGAGATGCAGCGATCCCTCAGCCAGGGGAGCCTGATGTTCCTACATCTATCAAACAAAACAAACAAAAAATAATGGTGCGCTGTTCCTTTAGCAAAATAATGTGACCTAATGCTACAATGTCAGGTGAAGTAATTGAAATTAACCATACAGTGGGGCAAAAAAGTATTTAGTCAGCCACCAATTGTGCAAGTTCTCCCACTTAAAAAGATGAGAGAGGCCTGTAATTGTCATCATAGGTATACCTCAACTATGAGAGACAAAATGTGGAAACAAATCCAGACAATCACATTGTCTGATTTGGAAATATTTTTTTTTTTGCAAATTATGGTGGAAAATAAGTATTTGGTCACCTACAAACAAGCAAGATTTCTTGCTCTCACAGACCTGTATCTTCTTCTTTAGGAGGCTCTTATGTCCTCCACTCATTACCTGTATTATTGGCACCTGTTTAAACTTGTTATCAGTATAAAAAGACACCTGTCCACAACCTCAGTCACACTCCAAACTCCACTATGGTGAAGACCAAAGAGCTGTCGAAGGACACCAGAAACAAAATTGTAGACCTGCACCAGGCTGGGAAGACTGAATCTGCAATAGGCAAGCAGCTTGGTGTGAAGAAATCAACTGTGGTAGCAATAATTAGAAAATGGAAGACATACAAGACCACTGATAATCTCCCTCGATCTGGGGCTCCACGCAAGATCTCACCCCGTGGGGTCAAAATGATCACAAGAACGGTGAGCAAAAATCCCAGAACCACACGGGGGGACCTAGTGAATGACCTGCAGAGAGCTGGGACCAACGTAACAAAGGCTACCATCAGTAACACATTACGCCGCCAGGGACTCAGATCCTGCAGTGCCAGACGTGTCCCCCTGCTTAAGCCAGTACAAGTCCGGGCCCGTCTGAGGTTTGCTAGAGAGCATTTGGATGATCCAGAAGAGGATTGGGAAAATGTCATATGGTCAGATGAAACCAAAGTAGAACTGTTTGGTAGAAACACAACTCGTCGTGTTTGGAGGAGAGAGAATGCTGAGTTGCACCCAAAGAACACCATACCTACTGTGAAGCATGGGAGTGGCAACATCATGCTTTGGGGCTGTTTCTCTGCAAAGGGAACATACATGAAAGAATGAATGGGGCCATGTATTGTGAGGTTTTGAGTGCAAACCTCCTCCCATCAGCAAGGGCATTAAAGATGAAACGTGGCTGGGTCTTTCAGCATGACAATGATCCCAAACACACCGCCCGGGTAATGAAGGAGTGGCTCCGTAAGAAGCATTTCAAGGTCCTGGAGTGGCCTAGCCAGTCTCCAGATCTTAACCCCATAGAAAACCTTTGGAGGGAGTTGAAAGTCCGTGTTGCCCAGCGAGAGCCCCAAAACATCACTGCTCTAGAGGAGATCTGCATGGAGAAATGGGCCAACATACCAGCAACAGTGTGTGACAACCTTGTGAAGACTTACAGAAAACATTTGACCTCTGTCATTACCAAAAAAGGATATATAACAAAGTATTGCGTAGGGATGAGCCGAACACCCCCCGGTTCGGTTCGCACCAGAACCTGCGAACGGACCGAAAGTTTGCGCGAACGTTAGAACACTATTAAATACAATACGAAATGTAAAGTGCTAATAATAACGGCTAATATGCATGTTATTGTCCTAAAAAGGGTTTGGGGACCCGGGTTCTGCCCCAGGGGACATGTATCAATGCAAAAATAAGTTTTAAAAACGGACGTTTTTTATGGAGCAGTCATTTTAATGATGCATAAAGTGAAAAAAAAAAAGAAGTGGAATATTCCTTTAAATATCGTACCTGGGGGGTGTCTAAAGTATGCCTGTGAAGTGGCATGTGTTTCCCGTGTTTAGAACTGTCCCTGCACAAAATGACATTTGTAAAGGAAAAAAAGCCATTTAAAACTGCTTGCGGCTTTAATGTCATGTCTTGTCCTGGCAATATAGATGAAAATCTTTGAGAAAAATGGCATGGCTACCCCATCACCCCCCCCCATCCCAGCCCATTACCAACCCCTTTGGGTCTTGTATGGATATTAAGGGGAACCCCGCACCCAAAATAAAACCCTAAAACCCTATATACTCTGGACAGCAGTATACAGGCGGTGCAAACAAGACAGGGACTGTAGGTTTGTTCTTAAGTAGAATCTGTTTGTAATTTGAAACAGGTAAATTTTTAAGTGTAGCTGCAGCCAAAAAATCTATTTTTAATGTTTTTGGAGAACATAGGGAAGGGTTATCACCCCTGTAACATTTGTTTTGCTGTCTGTGCACCTCTTCAGAACATTTCACCTCACTTTCCGTCCCAACGACAAATGTTTTTGGAAAAGTGGGTTTTTTATTGAAGCAAGGATTAGTGATAAAGCATCAGTAGAGAGGAGACACCTTGTTCCCATATTAACTCTTACAGGAGAGAATTTCCCTTCCTAGGGGTATATTTCCTCTCACATCCTGTTGTCTCCTTCCGTTTGCAAGTAGGAGCCGTTTGTAAGTTGGATGTTTGAAAGTAGGGGCCTGCCGTATACACTCTGCAGAAATTTGCTCCTTAGGTGTTGGTGTTGCCACAACACTGTGAGCCCTCACAGTTACTCTTGGTGGGCGCTGGAACGCCCTGCTGTGAACTATTATATCAGGAATTGTAATTACATGCCATTGTTGAACAGTGGTAGGAAAAATTGGGCCTTTGGTGGTGGTGCTGGTGCTACAACACTGTAAGCCCTCACAGTTACTCTTGGTGAACGCATGAATGGGCCCTGCTGTGAATTATTAGATCAAGAATTGTAATTGCATGCCCCTGTTGAAGAGGGGCAGAAAAATGTTGCCTTTGGTGGTGGTGGTGGTGGTGGTGTTGCCACAACACTGTAAGCCCTCACAGTTACTCTTGGTGTACGCAGGAATGGGCCCTGCTGTGAATTATTAGATCAAGAATTGTAATTGCATGCCCCTGTTGAACAGGGGCAGAAAAATTGGGCCTTTGGTGGTGGTGGTGGTGGACGGTGTTGCCACAACACTGTAAGCCCTCACAGTTACTCTTGGTGGGCACAGGAATGGGCCCTGCTGTGAATTATTAGATCAAGAATTGTAATTACACGCCCCTGTTAAACAGGGGCTGAAAAATTGGGCCTTAGGCACTGGTGCTGGTGCCACAACACTGCAACCCCTCACAGATGCTGTACTTGGAGCACAGCAAGGAGCCCTGTTGCAAAGTATTGCATCAAAAATTGTAATTACACGCCCCTGGTAAACAGGGGCTGAAAAATTGGGCCTTAGGCACTGGTGCTGGTGCCACAACACTGCAACCCCTCACAGATACTGTACTTGGAGCACATCAATGAGCCCTGTTGCAAAGTACTGCATTAAAAATTGTAATTACACGCCCCTGTTAAACTGGGGCTGAAAAATTGGGCCTTAGGCACTGGTGCTGGTGCCACGACACTGCAACCTCTCCCAGATACTCTAGTTGGAGTGCAGGAATAAGCCCTGTTGCAAAGTATTGCATACAAAATTGTAATTACATGCCCCTGTTAAACAGGGGCTGAAAAACTGGGCCTTAGCCACTGGTGGCAGCACCCAGAAACAAAAATGTTCTTCCAAGCTATCATCAGGATCATTGAGGAGGAAGAGGATAGTCAGTCAACATAACAGGACAGTCACTCAGCATCAGCATAGACAGTCTTGAAGGGATGTGACATTTCAAAATAAATTATTCTGTTACATCAGCTTCAGGTGCCTGGTAGCTGGTGGTGATCCAAGACTGATTCATCTTTATGAAGGTCAGTCGATCAACCGAGTCGGTGGACAGGTGCACCCTGTGATCGGTGACAAAGCCTCCGGCAGCACTGAATGTGCGTTCCGAAAGAATGCTGGATGCAGGACAGGCCAGTAGCTCAATTGCATACCGTGCAAGCTCTGGCCAGTGATCCATCCTCAAGACCCAGTAAGCCAGAGGATTTTCGGTGGGAAAGGTGTCCAAGTCTGACCTTGCCCCTAGGTATTCCTGCACCATGTATATCAGACGCTGGCGATGGTTGCTGGATCATACCTTGGGGCTGCGGACTTAAAAATTGTCTGAACGCATCGGTCAGACGGCCACCTTCTCCACTGCTCCTTCTGCTACTGACCGAAGCCTCAGCAACTCGTTGTCCAGGACCAGGAGTTTGTAACCTCCCAGTCTCTGGGAACGCGTTGCACAGATCTTTCTGCAAGGCCTCCCGGAGATGTCTCATCCTCTGCTCCCTCTGCGACGGCAAGATAAGGTCTGCAACCTTACCCTTGTACCGTGGATCAAGGAGAGTGGCCAGCCAGTAATGGTCCCCCTCCTTGATCCGAAGAATACGAGGATCCTTCCGCAGACTTTGCAGGATCAGGGAGGCCATGTAGCGTAGGTTAGCTGAGGCATTCGGTCCGGAGTCCTCTGGGTCACTAAGGACGACATGATCCGCAGCCACCTCCTCCCAGCCACGTACAAGTCCACGGGTTTCTTGGGACTGTAAATCATCCCTAAAAGACTGCTGCTGTTGATGCTGAGTGCCAGGCTCCACCTCCATGCTGACACAATCCTCCTCCTCCTCCTCCTCGTCCTCTTCCTGTGTGATGGGTGGGACAGAAGGAACACTGTCTGGGTAAAGGGGGCCTTGAGAAGCAAGGAAGTCCTCCTCTTCCTGCCTCTGTTCTGCCTCAAGTGCCCTGTCCATTATTCCACGCAGCGTATGCTCCAACAGGTGGACAAGAGGTACAGTGTCACTGATGCATGCACTGTCACTGCTCACCAACCTCGTGGCCTCCTCAAATGGTGCCAGGACAGTGCATGCATCCCTGATCATGCCCCACTGGCGTAGTGAAAAAAAAACGAGCTCCCCTGACCCTGTCCTGGTGCCGTAGTCGCACAGGTACTCATTGATGTCCCTCTGCTGCGTGTGCAGCCGCTGCAGCATGGCCAACGCTGAGTTCCACCTGGTGGGCATGTCACATATAAGGTGGTTCTTGGGCAGATTCAACTCCTTTTGCAGATCAGCCAGCCGAGCACTGGCATTATATGATCTGCGGAAATGCACACAGACTTTCCTGGCCTGCCTCAGGACATCCTGTAAGCCCGGGTACCTGCCCAAGAACCGCTGCACCACCAGGTTAAGGACGTGAGCCACACAGGGCACATGGGTCAGTTGTCCCTGTCGGAGGGCGGAGAGGAGGTTGGTGCCATTGTCGCAAACCACCATTCCTGGCTTAAGCTGGTGTGGTGTCAACCACCTCTCGGCCTGCCCCTGCAGAACTGACAGAACCTCTGCCCCAGTGTGGCTCCTGTCCCCTAAACACACCAGCGCAAGCACGGCATGGCATCTTTTTGCCTGCGTACTTGCGTAGCCCCTTAAACGCCTACGGAGCACCGCTGGTTCCGAGGACAAAGCACAGGAAGAGGCCATGGAGGAAGAAGAAGAGGAGGGGTGGAGGAGAGAGGTGTGTCACAACCAGTAGTAGCATTTTGGAGGCGTGGCGGCGGAACAACCTCCATCACTACTGCTCCTTGTCCTGCATCCTTCCCAGCTGCCAAAAGAGTGACCCAATGGGCCGTGAAAGAAAGGTAACGTCCCTGTCCATGCCTGCTGGACCATGAGTCAGCGGTAATATGCACCTTACCACTGACCGCCCTGTCCAGCGAGGCATGGACATTGCCTTCCACATGCCGGTAGAGAGCCGGAATCGCCTTCCGTGGGAAAAAGTGGCGTTTGGGAACCTGCCACTGAGGAACCGCACATTGCACAAACTCACGGAAGGGGGCCGAGTCTACCAACTGAAAAGGCAGCAGTTGAAGTGCTAGAAATTTAGCCAAGCTAGCATTCAACCGCTGGGCATGCGAATGGCTGGGAGTGAACTTCTTTCGACGGTCCAGCAGCTGGGGCAGGGAAATTTGCCAGCTACAATCAGACGTCGGTGTACTGCTAGCAGAGTGCCCGCAACTACTTGGCTGTGACACACCTAATTCTACACCTTCATTCCTCTCAGAGAGGACTGAAGGTATAGTGGGGTTGGAGATCCCAGCTGATGAGGAGCAAGGAGAGGTCCGCTTTGTTCTTTGGTGTGGGTCTTTAAGGTACGCTTGCCAACGAGCTGCATGGCAGGTCAACATATGTCTGGTCAAGCATGTGGTGCCCAAGCGGCTGATGTTTTGGCCACGCGAGATACGCTTGAGACATATGTTGCAAATAGCAGCGGTGCGATCTGATGCACTCGACTCAAAAAAGGCCCACACCAAAGAACTTTTGGAATAACGCGCAGAGGCAGCGCCCTGCACAGGCGGAGCTCTGCGGTGTGATTCAGTCGGTGTGCTGCCCTTACGCTGACCCCCGGAGGGCATCCTGCCTCGTTGGAGATGTGCCTCCTCCTCCTCCTCCTCTCTCCTATCAGGCACCCACGTGGAGTCAGTGACCTCATCATCCTCTCCCTCTTGATCACTGGAGCAAACCTGGCAGTATGCTGCAGCTGCTGGAACATGACTGCCAGATTGCTGTCCTTCTTGAGCATCCCCTCTCTCTGCGCTCACGCTACTGCCTTCCTCTAGCTGGGTATCATCATCAGACCCTTCACAACGCTGGACATCCTCCTGGAGCATGTACCCAACACTGTGCTCAAACAGTTCGGGGGACTCCTCAGGAGGACATGGTGGGTCTAGGGAAGGAGTGACTGATGATGACATTGATACGAGGGAAGAGGACGCATTGGCAGCTGCTTTGCCAGTACCCTGAGCCTGGGTGAGAGAGGATGAGGAGGATGAGAAGGGCTTAGTCATCCACTCTACCAAGTCTTCGGCATGATGCGGCTCAACACGTCCAGCTGCTGAAATTAAGGACAAGCGTGTCCCATGGCCACGTGCTGATGACAATGCACCGTGTCCACGACCAGCACTGTTGCCCCCAGACACAGAGCCTGCTTGCCCTCTTTTATTGGCTCGTGACTGTCTGCCTCTCCTTGTTGGCCTTCCAGACATTCTAATGGCCTGAAGGGAGATGGGAAAACCAGCAATACGGGGTAGCTTCAGGTGTATACTGTGCAGGAGGCACCTACACCCACTGTAACTACTTGCAGATGCCTGTCTGTGTTACACAACAGAACAAAACCACGAGCAATAAGGGGTAGCGTATACTGTGCAGGAGGCACCTACACCCACTGTAACTGCTTGCAGATGCCTGTCTGTGTTACACAACAGAACAACACCACGAGCAATAAGGGGTAGCTTCAGGTGTATACTGTGCAGGAGGCACCTACGCCTACTGTAACTGCTTGCAGATGCGTGTCTGTGTTACACAACAGAACAACACCACTAGCAATAAGGGGTAGCGTATACTGTGCAGGAGGCACCTACACCCACTGTAACTGTTTGCAGATGCCTGTCTGTGTTACACAAAAGAACAACACCACGAGCAATAAGGGGTAGCGTATACTGTGCAGGAGGCACCTACACCCACTGTAACTGTTTGCAGATGCCTGTCTGTGTTACACAACAGAACAACACCACGAGCAATAAGGGGTAGCGTATACTGTGCAGGAGGGACCTACACCCACTGTAACTGCTTGCAGATGCCTGTCTGTGTTACACAACAGAACAACACCACGAGCAATAAGGGGTAGCTTCAGGTGTATTCTGTGCAGGAGGTTTAGCAAAGAATAACACTGACACTGTCCCTGCCTAGCCTTCTCTCTCCCTGCACGCCAACACACTGTAAATGCACACGGTTTATCAAAGAATATCACTGACACTGTCCCTGCCTATCCTTCTCTCTCCCTGCACGCCAACACATTGTAAATGCACAAGGTTTATCAAAGAATATCACTGACACTGTCCCTGTCTATCCTTCTCTCTCCCTGCACGCCAACACACTGTAAATGCACAAGGTTTATCAAAGAATATCACTGACACTGTCCCTGCCTATCCTTCTCTCTCCCTGCACGCCAACACACTGTAAATGCACAAGGTTTATCTAACAATATCACTGAAACTGTCCCTGCCTATCCTTCTCTCTCCCTGCACACCAACACACTACACAAGGCCGCCGCGCTGGCGGCCTTTTATAGTGTGGGGCGTGTACTAAACCCCCCTGAGCTATAATTGGCCACAGGCATCCTGCCTGTGGCCAATTATAGCTCTCCTCGCTGCCGGCGCTGTGATTGGCCAAGCATACGGGGTCACAGTGCATGCTTGGCCAATCACAGCGCCGGCAAAGCACTGCAATGACGCAGTGTATTGTGGGTCGTTCGCGTCACACGAATTTGGCGCGAACGGCCCACAAAGTTCTGGTTTCGCCGAACAGGCGAACAGCCGATGTTCGAGTCGAACATGCGTTTGACTCGAGCACCGAGCTCATCCCTAGTATTGAGATGAACTTTTGATATTGACCAAATACTTATTTTCCACCATAATTTGCAAAAAAAAATCTTTACAAATCAGACAATGTGATTGTCTGGATTTGTTTCCACATTTTGTCTCTCATAGTTGAGGTATACCTATGATGACAATTACAGGCCTCTCTCATCTTTTTAAGTGGGAGAACTTGCACAATTGGTGGCTGACTAAATACTTTTTTGCCCCACTGTATATTTTGACTTAGGTAACAAATTAAATTGCAAATAAATATACCTATACCCGTCATTGCTGTTCTCTAATACAGGCATCTGCAGGAGATAGTGGCACAGTGTACACCTGTATATACCCGTCATTGCTGTTCTCTAATACAGGCATCTGCAGGAGTTAGTGGCACAGTATACACCTGTATATACCCGTCATTGCTGTTCTCTAATACAGGCATCTGCAGGAGTTAGTGGCACAGTGTACACCTGTGTATACCAGTCATTGCTGTTCTATAATACAGGCATCTGCAGGAGTTAGTGGCACAGTGTACACCTGTATATACCCGTCATTGCTGTTTTCTAATACAGGCATCTGCAGGAGTTAGTGGCACAGTATACACCTGTATATACCCGTCATTGCTGTTCTCTAATACAGGCATCTGCAGGAGTTAGTGGCACAGTGTACACCTGTATATACCCGTCATTGCTGTTCTATAATACAGGCATCTGCAGGAGTTAGTGGCACAGTATACACCTGTATATACCCATCATTGCTGTTCTCTAATACAGGCATCTGCAGGAGTTAGTAGCACAGTGTACACCTGTATATACTCGTCATTGCTGTTCTCTAATACAGGCATCTGCAGGAGTTAGTGGCACAGTGTACACCTGTATATACCCGTCATTGCTGTTCTCTAATACAGGCATCTGCAGGAGTTAGTGGCACAGTATACACCTGTATATACCCATCATTGCTGTTCTCTAATACAGGCATCTGCAGGAGTTAGTGGCACAGTGTACACCTGTATATACCCGTCATTGCTGTTCTATAATACAGGCATCTGCAGGAGTTAGTGGCACAGTATACACCTGTATATACCCGTCATTGCTGTTCTCTAATACAGGCATCTGCAGGAGTTAGTGGCACAGTATACACCTGTATATACCCGTCATTGCTGTTCTATAATACAGGCATCTGCAGGAGTTAGTGGCACAGTGTACACCTGTATATACCCGTCATTGCTGTTCTATAATACAGGCATCTGCAGGAGTTAGTGGCACAGTATACACCTGTATATACCCATCATTGCTGTTCTCTAATACAGGCATCTGCAGGAGTTAGTGGCACAGTGTACACCTGTATATACTCGTCATTGCTGTTCTCTAATACAGGCATCTGCAGGAGTTAGTGGCACAGTATACACCTGTATATACCCATCATTGCTGTTCTCTAATACAGGCATCTGCAGGAGTTAGTGGCACAGTATACACCTGTATATACCCGTCATTGCTGTTCTCTAATACAGGCATCTGCAGGAGTTAGTGGCACAGTGTACACCTGTATATACCCGTCATTGCTGTTCTCTAATACAGGCATCTGCAGGAGTTAGTGGCACAGTATACACCTGTATATACCCATCATTGCTGTTCTCTAATACAGGCATCTGCAGGAGTTAGTGGCACAGTGTACACCTGTATATACCCGTCATTGCTGTTCTATAATACAGGCATCTGCAGGAGTTAGTGGCACAGTATACACCTGTATATACCCGTCATTGCTGTTCTCTAATACAGGCATCTGCAGGAGTTAGTGGCACAGTGTACACCTGTATATACCCATCATTGCTGTTCTCTAATACAGGCATCTGCAGGAGTTAGTGGCACAGTATACACCTGTATATACCCGTCATTGCTGTTCTCTAATACAGGCATCTGCAGGAGTTAGTGGCACAGTGTACACCTGTATATACCCGTCATTGCTGTTCTATGATACAGGCATCTGCAGGACTTAGTGGCACAGTATACACCTGTATATACCCATCATTGCTGTTCTCTAATACAGGCATCTGCAGGAGTTAGTGGCACAGTGTACACCTGTATATACCCGTCATTGCTGTTCTATAATACAGACATCTGCAGGAGTTAGTGGCACAGTATACACCTGTATATACCCATCATTGCTGTTCTCTAATACAGGCATCTGCAGGAGTTAGTGGCACAGTGTACACCTGTATATACCCATCATTGCTGTTCTCTAATACAGGCATCTGCAGGAGTTAGTGGCACAGTATACACCTGTATATACCCGTCATTGCTGTTCTCTAATACAGGCATCTGCAGGAGTTAGTGGCACAGTGTACACCTGTATATACCCGTCATTGCTGTTCTATGATACAGGCATCTGCAGGACTTAGTGGCACAGTATACACCTGTATATACTCATCATTGCTGTTCTCTAATACAGGCATCTGCAGGAGTTAGTGGCACAGTGTACACCTGTATATACCCGTTATTGCTGTTCTATAATACAGACATCTGCAGGAGTTAGTGGCACAGTATACACCTGTATATACCCGTCATTGCTGTTCTCTAATACAGGCATCTGCAGGAGTTAGTGGCACAGTATACACCTGTATATACCCGTCATTGCTGTTCTCTAATACAGGCATCTGCAGGAGTTAGTGGCACAGTATACACCTGTATATACCCGTCATTGTTGTTCTCTAATACAGGCATCTGCAGGAGTTAGTGGCACAGTATACACCTGTATATACCCGTCATTGCTGTTCTCTAATAAAGGCATCTGCTGGAGTTAGTGGGTGTTGTGTGCCTCTAGCACAATATACACTACCCAATTGCTGGTTTTCCCATCTCCCTGCAGGCTATTACTATGTCTGGAAGGCCAACAAAGAGAGGCAGACAGTCACAAGCCAATAAAAGAGGGCAAGCAGGCTCTGTGTCTGGGGGCAACAGTGCTGGTCATGGACGCGGTGCATTGTCATCAGCACGTGGCCATGGGACACGCTTATCCTTATTTTCAGCAGCTGGACGTGTTGAGCCGCATCATGCCGAAGACTTGGCAGAGTGGATGACCAAGCCCTCCTCATCCTCCTCATCCTCTCTCACCCAGGCTCAGGGTACTGGCAAAGCAGTTGCCAAAGCGTCCTCTTCCCTCGTATCAAGGTCATCATCAGTCACTCCTTCCCTAGACCCACCATGTCCTCCTGAGGAGTCCCCCGAACTGTTTGAGCACAGTGTTGGGTACATGCTCCAGGGGGATGCCCAGCGTTTCGAAGGGTCTGATGATGATACCCAGCTAGAGGAAGGCAGTAGCGTGGGCGCAGAGAGAGGGGATGCTCAAGAAGGACAGCAATCTGGCAGTCATGTTCCAGCAGCTGCAGCATACTGCCAGATTGGCTCCAGTGATGAGGAGGGAGGGGATGATGAGGTCACTGACTCCACGTGGGTGCCTGATAGGAGAGAGGAGGAGGAGGATGAGGAGGAGGCACATCTCCAACGAGGCAGGATGCCCTTCGGGGACCAGCATAAGGGCAGCACACCGACTGAATCACACCGCAGAGCTACGCCTGTGCAGGGCGCTGCCTCTGCCCGTTATTCCAAAAGTTCTTTGGTGTGGGCCTTTTTTGAGTTGAGTGCATCAGATCGCACCGCTGCTATTTGCAACATATGTCTCAAGCGTATCTCGCGTGGCCAAAACATCAGCCGCTTGGGCACCACATGCTTGACCAGACATATGTTGACCTGCCATGCAGCTCGTTGGCAAGCGTACCTTAAAGACCCACACCAAAGAACAAAGTGGACCTCTCCTTGCTCCTCATCAGCTGGGATCTCCAACCCCACTATACCTTCAGTCCTCTCTGAGAGGAATGAAGGTGAAGAATTAGGTGTGTCACAGCCAAGTACTTGCGGGCACTCTGCTAGCAGTACACCGACGTCCGATTGTAGCAGGCAAATTTCCCTGCCCCAGCTGCTGGACCGTCGAAAGAAGTTCACTCCCAGCCATCCACATGCCCAGCGGTTGAATGCTAGCTTGGCTAAATTGCTAGCAATTCAACTGCTGCCTTTTCAGTTGGTAGACTCGGCCCCCTTCCGTGAGTTTACGCAATGTGCAGTTTCTCAGTGGCAGGTTCCCAAACGCCACTTTTTCTCACGGAAGGCGATACCGGCTCTCTACCGGCATGTGGAAGGCAATGTCCATGCCTCGCTGGACAGGGCGGTCAGCGGTAAGGTGCATATTACCGCTGACTCATGGTCCAGCAGGCATGGACAGGGACGTTACCTTTCTTTCACGGCCCATTGGGTCACTCTTTTGGCAGCTGGGAAGGATGCAGGACAAGGTGTAGTAGTGTTGGAGGTTGTTCCGCCGCCATGCCTCCAAAATGCTACTACTGGTTGTGACACACCTCTCTCCTCCACCCCCTCCTCTTCTTCTTCCTCCATGGCCTCTTCCTATGCTTTGTCTCCGGAGCCAGCGGTGCTCCATAGGCGTTCAAGGGGCTACGCAAGTACGCAGGCAAAAAGATGCCAAGCCGTGCTTGCGCTGGTGTGTTTGGGGGACAGGAGCCACACTGGGGCAGAGGTTCTGTCTGCTCTGCAGGGGCAGGCCGAGAGGTGGTTGACGCCACGCCAGCTTAAGCCAGGAATGGTGGTTTGCGACAATGGCACCAACCTCCTCTCCGCCCTCCGACAGGGACAACTGACCCATGTGCCCTGTGTGGCTCATGTCCTTAACCTGGTGGTGCAGCGGTTCTTGGGCAGGTACCCGGGCTTACAGGATGTCCTGAGGCAGGCCAGGAAAGTCTGTGTGCATTTCCGCAGATCATATAATGCCAGTGCTCGGCTGGCTGAGCTGCAAAAGGAGTTGAACCTGCCCAAGAACCGCCTTATATGTGACATGCCCACCAGGTAGATCTCAACGTTGGCCATGCTGCAGCGGCTGCACACGCAGCAGAGGGCCATCAATGAGTACCTGTGCGACTACAGCCCCAGGACAGGGTCAGGGGAGCTCTGTTTTTTTTCACCACTCCAGTGGGGCATGATCAGGGATGCATGCACTGTCCTGGTGCCATTTGAGGAGGCCACGAGAATGGTGAGCAGTAATAGTGCATGCATCAGTGACACTGTACCTCTTGTCCACCTGTTGGAGCATACGCTGCGTGGAATAATGGACAGGGCACTTGAGGCAGAACAGAGGCAGGAAGAGGGGGACTTCCTTGCCTCTCAAGGCCCCCTTTACCCAGACAGTGTTCCTTGTGTCCCACCCATCACACAGGAAGAGGACGAGGAGGAGGAGGAGGATGATTGTGTCAGCATGGAGGTGGAGCATGGCACTCAGCATCAACAGCAGCAGTCTTTTAGGGATGATTTACAGTCCCAACAAACCCGTGGACTTGTACGTGGCTGGGAGGAGGTGGCTGCGGATCATGTCGTCCTTAGTGACCCAGAGGACTCCGGACAGAATGCCTCAGCTAACCTACGCTGCATGGCCTCCCTGATCCTGCAAAGTCTGCGGAAGGATCCTCGTATTCTTCGGATCAAGGAGAGGGACCATTACTGGCTGGCCACTCTCCTTGATCCACGGTACAAGGGTAAGGTTGCGGACTTTATCTTGCCATCGCAGAGGGAGCAGAGGATGAGACAACTCCGGGAGGCCTTGCAGAAAGGTCTGTGCAACGCGTTCCCAGAGACTGGGAGGTTACAAACTCCTGGTCCTGGACAACGAGTTGCTGAGTCAGTAGCAGAAGGAGCGGTGGAGAAGGTGGCCGTCTGACCGATGCGTTCAGACAATTTTTTAGTCCGCAGCCCCAAGGTATGATCGGTTCCAGCAACCATCGCCAGCGTCTGATATACATGGTGCAGGAATATCTAGGGGCAAGGTCAGACTTGGACACCTTTCCCACCGAAAATCCTCTGGCTTACTGGGTCTTGAGGATGGATCACTGGCCAGAGCTTGCACAGTATGCAATTGAGCTACTGGCCTGTCCTGCATCCAGCGTTTTTTCGGGATGCACATTCAGTGCTGCTGGAGGCTTTGTCAAGGATCACAGGGTGCGCCTGTCCACCGACTCGGTTGATCGACTGACCTTCATAAAGATGAACCAGTCCAACCAGAGCTTGGAAGAACTTTTTTGTTTCTGGGTGCCGCCACCAGTGGCTAAGGCCCAATTTTTCAGCCCCTGTTTAACAGGGGCATGTAATTACAATTTTTGATGCAATGCTTTGCAGCAGGGCTCATTCCTGCACTCCAACTAGAGTATCTGAGAGAGTTTGCAGTGTCGTGGCACCAGCACCAGTGCCTAAGGCCCAATTTTTCAGCCCCTGTTTAACAGGGGCGTGTAATTACAATTTTTGATGCAATACTTTGCAACAGGGCTCATTGCTGTGCTCCAAGTACAGTATCTGTAAAGGGGTTGCAGTGTTGTGGCACCAGTGCCTAAGGCCTAGGCTTGTGCAATTCGTTTCGTAACGAATTGAAATTCGTCCGAATTTAGCAACTTTCGGACATTCGGAAGCATTCGAATTTCCGAACAAAGCAATTACGAATAAGACCGAATCCGAAATAAATTATACCGCAAATAGCGAATGCCCGAATGTCTTCGGCATAATTCGTTATGAAAAAGTTACAAATGTACGAATCCATATGAAGCACAATAACACTCACTCTGCTCTGCTCTCTGCTTCTCCCACACCGTGCTGAACTCCCTCTCAAAATGGTGTACAGGGGCGGAGGTTATAGCCGCATGTAAAAAACGAAAGTAAAATACGAGATTTCGAATCCATTCGAAGCACAATAACACTCTGCTCTGCTCTCTGCTTCTCCCTCACCGTGCTGAACCCTCTCAAAATGGTGTACAGGGGCGGAGCCTATAGCCGCATGTTAAAAACGAAAGTAAAATACGAGATTTCGAATCGTTACAAATAACCGCAATGTATTTAGAAAAGTACAAATCCATTCGAAGCACATTAGGCATAATAGGCAGCGTCGTTGTGAGAGAGACACGGAAAATTACGAATCAACGAACCCAAAAAAAGTTACGAAAGTAGGAGTTGTGTCCAGAATCAACGAAAAACAACGTACTCTACCGAAAGTACGAACCCAAAAAAAGTTACGAAAGTAGGAGTTGTGTCCAGAATCAACGAAAAAACAACGTACTCTACCGAAAGTACGAATTATAAAGCAACAAAAAATTCAACGAAAAATGTCGCTTGCAAAAATACGAATGAGTCCGAACACGAAAAATCCCGTCTAGCAAAATTACGAATGATTACGAATCAACAGGACCGGAAAGAAACGAACCGAAACGGAACGAATTTTTCCGTTGTGCACAAGTCTACTAAGGCCCAATTTTTCTGCCCCTGTTCAACAGGGGCATGTAATTACAATTCTTGATCTAATAATTCACAGTAGGGCCCATTCCTGCGCCCACCAAGAGTAACTGTGAGGGCTTACAGTGTTGTGGCAACACCATCACCACCAAAGGCCCAATTTTTCTGCCCCTCTTCAACAGGGGCATGCAATTACAATTCTTGATCTAATAATTTACAGCAGGGCCCATTCATGCGCCCACCAAGAGTAACTGTGAGGGCTGACAGTGTTGTAGCACCAGCACCACCACCAAAGGCCCATTTTTTCCTACCACTGTTCAAAAATGGCATGTAATTACAATTCCTGATATAATAGTTCACAGCAGGGCGTTCCAGTGGCCACCAAGAGTAACTGTGAGGGCTTACAGTGTTGTGGCAACAACGACACCTAAGGGGCAAATTTCTGCAGAGTATATACGGCAGGCCCCTACTTTCAAACATCCAACTTACAAACGACTCCTACTTGCAAACGGAAGGAGACAACAGGAAGTGAGAGGAAATCTACCCCTAGGAAGGGAAATTCTCTCCTGTAAGAGTTAATATGGGAAAAAGGTGTCTCCTCTCTACTGATGCTTTATCACCAATCCTTGTTTCAATAAAAACCCCACTTTTCCAAAAACATTTGTCATTGGGACGGAAAGTGAGGTGAAATCTTCTGAACAGGTGCACAGACAGCAAAACAAATGTTACAGGGGTGATAACCCTTCCCTATGTTTTCCAAAAAGCTTAAAAATATATTTTTTGGCTGGCGCTACACTTAAACAGTGTACCTGTTCAAAATTACAGATTCTACTTAAGAACAAACCTACAGTTCCTGTCTTGTTTGCACCGCCTGTATACTGCTGTTCAGAGTATATAGGGCCTTTTTTTATTTTGGGTGCGGGATTCCCCTTAATATCCATACAAGACCCAAAGGGGCTGGTAATGGGCTGGGGTAGTGGGGGGGTGATGGGGTAGCCATGCCATTTTTCTCAAAGATTTTCATCCATATTGCCAGGACAAGACATGACATTAAAGCCGCAAGCAGTTTTAAATGGCTTTTTTTCCTTTAGAAATGTAATTTTGTGCAGGGACAGTTCTAAACACGGGAAACACGTGGAACTTCACAGGCATACTTTAGACACCCCCCAGGTACGATATTTAAAGGAATATTTCACTTTATTTTTTTCACTTTATGCATCATTAAAATGAATGCTCCCAAAAAAAACGGCCGTTTTTAAAACTTTTTTTTGCATTGATATGTGTCCCCTGGGGCAGAACCCGGGTCCCCAAACCCTTTTTAGGACAATGACTTGCATATTAGCCGTTATAATTATCACTTTTGATTTAAAACGTTCGCATCCATTGTATTTGATAGGGTTCTAAAGTTCGCGCAAACTTTGGGTCCGTTCGCAAGTTCTGGTGCGAACCGAACCGGGGGGTGTTTGGCTCATCCCTTCTCCATAGGGAACACATTTAACCCCTTGATCACCCCCTAGTGTTAACCCCTTCCCTGCCAGTCATATTTATACAGTAATCAATGCATTTTTATAGCACGGATCACTGTATAAATGTGAATGGTCCCAAAAATGTGTCAAAAGTGTCCGATTTGTCTGCCACAATATCGCAGTCTTGATAAAATTCGCAGATCGCCGCAATTACTAGTAAAAAAAACAAAATGCTATAAATCTAGCCCCTATTTTGTAGCCGCTAAAACTTTTGCACAAACCAATTAATATACGCTTATTGTGATTTTTTTTTACCAAAAATATGTACAAGAATACATATCGGCCTAAACTGAGGAAAAAATTTGTTTTAAAAAAAAATTGGATATTTATTATAGCAAAAAGTAAAAAATATTGTGTTTTTTCAAACGTGTCCCTCTTCTTTTGTTTATAGCGCAAGAAATAAAAACCGCAGAGGTGATCAAATACCACCAAATGATACAAATTTCATATGTGTACAGTGTAGCATGACCGCGCAATTGTCATTCAAAGTGTGACAGCGCTGAAAGCTGAAAAATGGCTTGGGCAGGAAGGGGGTGAAAGTGCCCTGTATTGAGGTGGTTAATAAAAAAGTGAAAAATCAGGCGCATGCGCGGAGCCCGGAAGATGGCTGCTTGAGCCAGGAGCTCCTCACCACCCCAGCCCAGCAGCGCCTGTAAGTCAGGATAAAACGGTCTATGAGTGGAGCGACCGATACCCGAGGCACCCTCAGACACCCGTGCCCCCCCCACCTACTCAGTGCCTTATAAGAATTACTTTAAAGCCGCATATAATCATTTTAAAATCCGGCCAAAAATCCAAGATGGCGGCCGCAGTACAGCATATTGCCAGTGGAGCTGAGGTGATTTCAGGAGATGGGAGCCTGTCAGTACAAGCGACCCTACAATATCCCCCACTGGTACATGAAATCTCCCAGCTGAACTTGTCCTCTTCTACATTACCCACAGAATCTCTGAGGGAAATTACTATGAGAACTATGCCATACCCCCCATGAGGCCTATTACTGTGAGTCAGGATGGCTCTTTTCCTGTCAGTTCAGTGGCTGCTGCCACTGCATTTTCTGTGACTGACTTATATCAGGCTCTGGCTGAACTCCTTGATAGGGGGCTCTCGCAAACGGCTGCTAAAATTACAGGAGAATTAAAAGCTGATTTTCAGAATTTGGTGACCAGAATTGAAAATATTGAAAATAAGCTTGACCAAACAGTGTCCGCCACGAACTAAAATTCAGAACATATTCAATTTGTGCAAGACCAATTGGATGTGGCTTTGAATAGGATCGACGATTTAGAAAACAGGTCCAGGAGATATAATGTCCGTATCAGAGGTCTTCCAGAAACCATAACTGACATCCCAGCTGCAGTACAAAATGTGATTCAAACCCTGATCCCGGATATTCCACAACACCGCCTAGAAATAGATAGAGCCCATAGGGCCTTGGGACCTCTCAGAAAGGATGGATTACCGAGAGACATAATAGCTAAACCACACTTTTATGCAGTGAAGGAAGACGTTTTGAGGAAGGCACGTAACATGTCTAATGTTCAGTGTCTGGGACATCCAGTCTAAATATACGTGGACCTTTCTCCTTCTACTATGCACCACAGACGATCTCTGAAACCTCTTATCCTAGCCCTAATACAAAAAGATATAAAATATAAGTGGGCATTTCCATTTGCAGTGAAATTCACAGATAAAGGGAAGAATTACTATTTTTCCACTTTTCCTGATGGTGAAAGACTATTATTGAACCTCAAGATAATTTCTCAAGAAGCTGACATGGACACTTCTCGTAGCGTTCCGAATTCTTCAAAGAGACCGAATCCTACCAGCCCTCAATCACCGCTGTGGACCAGGTCAAGGTCCAAGAAGGCTAAGGAAAATTGTCCCACTTGATAGGGTCCCAGCTGATATACCTTATCTCTTATACCTTGAACCTTCAGGGTGACTGGATGGATCTATACTAGGAGACTAGAATGACTGTCAAATTTATTATCATCAATTATTCGGTTGCTGTTATTACATTTTTCATTCTCTTTTTATCTCCTGAGAGGATCTACATCCTATGGGGTACTTTCCCTACTTTTGAATGACAGGGCCCTCACTCCTCGGTCTCCTTTGGGAGGGAGGACTGAGGGAGCCTCATGACAGACCTGGTTCCGGTGGGTCTGGACAACAAAATTTAATGTATTTTTTCAAGTTACTGCATTGCAGACTGTTTTTGAAAATCTCAACTTTTTGCTTTGTTGTTTTTCAGGGGCGCTCTGGCTGGGGTGAGCCCCATGTGCTTCCACCTTTCCCTCGAGACTCCTAGAGGGCTTTGGGGGAAGGGTAGCCTTTTCCCCTTGGGCATGGGCCTTACCTGTTCTACCTTGGTAGTGGTTCTGGGGGGGCGTCTTCCCTCCCCAAGAACGTTTTTCTTTTTTATGTTTTTTGTGTTTTTTGTGTTTTTTTTCAATTTTTTATTTAAGATACTTTCATTTTATTTTTTCTACTTTTTGAGATCTTTTCTTTCCTTTCCTGTTTCTGGTCTCTATATCATGTGCCTAACCTTTCCTTGTTTTACAGCTTCCAATGGTCAAGCGTACAACAAGGTCTCCCGGCAGCCAGATGTCCGGCTGGACTACCTGCAGGACCTGGAGAACAGAAATTGTTGAGGGGTGAGTGAAGTAGATGATGGACACAGCACCTTACCTGACTTCCATGGCTAATCCTATGCAGAGCTCACTTAAAATAGCCACACATAATGTTCAGGGCCTGAACTCCCCCATTAAGAGGCGAAAAATGTTTGATTTTTATAAATCTCTAAGTATTGACATTCTCATGATTCAAGAAACCCATTTTCCCAGGCAGTATAATCCCATATACATACACCCCCAATTCCCCCAATTCTTTTTGGCCAGTGACGAAAATAAAACAAAAGAAGCTGCTATTTTTGTCTCCAAATCCTGTCACTTTGACTACGTATCTGAATTTAAAGATCCGCAGGGTAGATTTCTCTTAGTGAAGGGCACAATAGAGGGTCATTTATACTCCCTGATCACATACTATTCCCCCAACTCCGGGCAAGATACGTTTTTCCGTCTCATCTTAGACACCCTATCTCCCTTGTTGGAAGGCACAGTCGTTTGGGGGGGAGGTAGATTCCAATGCGGCTTTCGACCAGGGGTTGGATAAATCCAAACCCCCCTCTGCCCAACTCACCAGACCAACTAGGATAAGTCTGAAAATAGCCAAGCTTCTTCATGAAAGAGGATTAGCGGATGTCTGGCGAGAATCTAACCCTTCACTAAGAGACTTTACCTATTATTCCCACCTACACAACACCTATGCCAGGATTGACCATATCCTGGTTCCTTCTTATATACTCCCGGCGGTAATTAAATCCCAAATCAAAGACACGGTCCTGTCTGACCACTCCATGGTGATCATGTCCATTCGCACTAGGGCCGGTATGGCAAAGAGGGGTCATTGGAGATTGAATGAGTCCATTCTCTCTAACCCGACCACAACAGCAGAAATTGATAACGCTCTTCTAGAATACTTCCGCCTGAATAACGTAGAGGGTACTTCCCCTGAAACCCTGTGGGCTGCCCACAAGGCCTTTATTAGAGGCAAAATTATTCAAATTTCCTACACGAATCAAAAAGGAACGTGAAGCGGACATTGAGTGATTGGAGAGATCATACAGGACCCTGAGAACACAACACAAAAATAATCCATCCCCAACCTTACTGGCTGAAATTGATAAGACGAGATTGGAACTCAATTTAGTCCTTACAATGAAAGCAGAAAGATCTCTCCGCTGGAGTAGTAATAAGTTTTACACTCAGTCAGAAAAAATAGGTCGGATGTTAGCAGCCAAACTGTCCCCTAGAACAAGGAATTATTCCATGCCCAAGATCCGCATTGCAGGACAGGAACCCACGGCTAACCCAGAAAATATTCTTGAGGCATTTCAGACGTTTTACTCTAAACTTTATAGCGCTCCTTCACAGCTTCCTAAGGACTCGATGTCCACATTCCTGGATGGCCTATCTATTCCATCCTTGGATGCGGAACATAGAGACATTATTGAAACTCCATTTTCGGTTGAGGAGGTGGCGGCGGTTATTAAGGATCTCAGAACAGGGTCTGCACCGGGACCTGATGGTTTGTCGGTTCCCTACTATAAGACATTCACAGACACCCTTATTCAACATTTGACAAAATTTTTTAATTCCAAAACTCAAGGCTCCCAATTGGGCACGCAACTCAACACCGCTTACATTACAGTTATACCAAAACCAGATAAAAACCCAGAAGAAGTTTTTAGTTACCGCCCTATCTCGCTCATAAATAATGATCTAAAAATACTTACTAAAATTCTTGCTAACCGCCTCTCCTCTTTCATTATTAAATATATCAACAATGACCAGGTAGGGTTTATACTGGGCAGACAAGGCCCAGATCAAGTGAGAAGGGCGATTGATATTGTCTCCATTTTACAGTCCAACTGGGATGGAGGTCAGAAACAACAGGGTTTTCTCTTGGCACTTGATCTGGAAAAGGCCTTCGATTCTGTGTCATGCAGTATCTCCTCTCCCTGCTAGAGAGATGGGGTTTCGGTCCACGTTTTATGGGTGTCATCAGAGCTCTTTATTCCCAACCCAAAGCTCAAATCCGTTTGCAGGGATATTATTCCTCCCCGATAGATATTGCCAGAGGTACGAGACAGGGATGCCCACTGTCCCCTATTATTTTTGCAATAGCGATTGAAACCCTGGCCATAGCCATTCGACAAAATCCCAATATAAAGGGGGTATCATGTGGGGATCAGACACACAAATGCGGACTATTCGCGGACAATTTACTTATTTTCCTTACTTCTCCCATTACATCCCTCCCGAGCCTGTAAAAAGTTATTTCAGAATTCTCAAAATTTTCTGGGCTTCAGGTTAATTTTACCAAATCACAGGCATTAAATATATCCCTTCCGTCCTCCACAGTTTCTCTCCTCCAACAGTCTTTTAAGTTTGAATGGAAACCTTCCTCTATCAAATATCTAGGAATTTCCCTAACTGCACGAACAGAATCCCTCTATGCAAACAATTATCCACCCCTATTCCATAAACTTAGATTAGATCTGAATAATTGGGCCAAAAATGAACTCTCCTGGTTGGGCAGGATTAACTCAATAAAAATGACCTTACTCCCTAGAATTCTGTACCTATTTCGCTCCCTCCTCATACCAATCAGAAAGGATCAGATACAACCTTTGCAAAGTAAGATTCTCAAATTTGTATGGGGCAAATCTGGTTACAGAATCCCCCAGAACACTCTTTATCTACAATGGAAAAAGGGGGGGGATAGGATTGCCTCATCTATATAATTACTTTTTAGCAGACAGACTAGCCCAATTATCTGTAGTTTATTCAAATAAAGAAAAACCGGACTGGGTCCTATTAGAGGGACAGGCTGCCCCCCAATTCTCCTTGGACTACCTGCTTTGGTGCCCCCAAAAATGGAGACCACCCATTTTATCCCCTACCCTCTCTCAATCCTTTGCCCTTTGGGACAGACTCCGTTCTCTTCCTGCACTAGTTTCTGAAGTACAACCGCTGGCACACATATTTAATAACCCAAACTTTCCCCCTGGAATGGATAACACAGCTTTCAGTTGGTGGACGAACAAAGGGCTATATCGGATAGGACATTACTTTACAACTCAAGGCCCTATTACCATGGCCCACTGTCTAAGTAAATTAGATATCCCGGATTCTGAAAAACTTAGATTTAGTCAGATTTCACATTTGGAGGGAGAAACCTCTTCCTCCCAA
This sequence comes from Rana muscosa, assembly GCA_029206835.1. Taxonomy (NCBI): domain Eukaryota; kingdom Metazoa; phylum Chordata; class Amphibia; order Anura; family Ranidae; genus Rana; species Rana muscosa. The sequence goes on from CM055116.1 coordinate 1,013,583,201, forward strand.
ATTTACAGATTATGAGCTCTGGTGTAGATTGGCCATGGGACAAAGGGGAGGTATTTCTGTCATCTATTCGTCGCTTACCAACTGAGAAATCCTCGTACATGACAGCATGGGAGGAAGACCTCCAGCTTAACTGGGATCTGGGCACCTGGCAAAAGGTTTGCTCTGATTCATTCCAGGGTATTTTGAACACTTCCCTTATAGAAGCAAACTTAAAAGTTCTTATGAGGTGGTATATGGGCTTGCGACCATCTACCCTGCATTGGATCCCAATTGCTTTAGAGGCTGCCAACTCTTGGGTTCGATGGTGCATATCTGGTGGGAATGTCCTATGATCAGGTCAGTTTGGAAGAGGATATTTAACCTCATATTCAAGTTCACTAAGTGTTCGATTCCCAGGTCCGCTTCTATCGCTCTCCTCAATGCCCGTATTCCTAGCATCTCCAAACCCACTCGGCAGCTGATCCGCTTTATGCTACTCGGGGCAAAACTTACCATTGCTAGGGCTTGGAGACAACCCAGGGTTTCCATGCTGGCAATACAAAATACGATCTCTTGGATTATGACGCAAAAGAAGTTGGCTTGTTTTTTATCAAATACGATTCCTAAATTTGAAGCTGTGTGGGAACCTTGGGCTGTTCACTGTGGTATTTCCCTGGTGGTCAGGGTCAACTCTGATCACCCCACTTCCTGAATCTCACGTTAGGCACGTGATTTCTTCCCTCTTCTTATCTCTCTCTTCCTTTTTCTCTTTCTCCTTTTCATTTTTATGTCTTATTATTTATTATTATCCTTTTTACCTTCGGTTGATAGATGTGACTTAAGGGTTTGGCATAATTAATTATTATGAAATTGTTTAGACAACTATTTGGATCAAATTCACTATGCGCTTCAGAGGTTGAGTCTATTTGTTCTCTACATTAGAACTTCTCATGACCTGGTGGTAGGTTTCCATGAGGGGGAGGGCTGGGGGGGGGCCTGGCTGGGGCACAGGATGATCCCATTTGGGGTGCCTGGGATGGGTAGGACTTTCCAGACCATCTGACTCTCTGGTTCAATTTTTAATACCGTTTTTCGCTCTATTTACCAGGGGTTATCTTATAACTTTAGTTCCTTGACCCATAGTTGTCCTATGAAACACCTTTGGAGGATTTGTTGCTGAGTCTATGGTTTGTGCTGAAAAAATGTCCTTTTCTTTTTTTTCTTTTTGTCTCTTTTCTTTTTTGTTTTACATGATTTTACCCTTTGTCATGCTGTACTTATGTGATATCTACACTTGATATGAAAAATTAAAATCTATTAAACGAAAAAAGTGAAAAATCTCACTGAAAAATTGTCCATATGTAAAGTTCACATATATCAATGCAAGTTCATAAATGTCAGATATTCCACTGCTACAGACACCCGTGCTCCAAAATCAAAATGATAATAGGCAAAGGTGGGGTGAAATGGCGCTACCTACTGGTTACCAAATATAATATGTGTATACGTGTAAGCTGACACTAGTTAGTATAATGATACAAATCCTAATTGCCCTAATGAAAATCCGCATAGGGATGTGATAATTAATGTTGAAAACTAACATACGTGTATAAATGTGATATATACAGCGATACATATAAATGGTGTATACCAATAATAAAAATTGTGCATAAATCCCAAAAAATCTATAAAATGAAATATTGTGTGCCGTATCTCAATCCACTGTGCATAAATCAAATTTATCCAAAAAGTTCAATATATATTTGCAGCAAAAAATGAAAAAAAAAAGGAATGAAAAAAACAAAAAAACTGAATATATATATATATATATATATATATGATATATAAAAATATACACTAAAAATTATATGTGAAGTAAAAAATGTTATATTGTAAAAAAAAAAAAAATATGTAAAATATATATATATATATATATATATGTGTAGCGGGGTCTCCTTTAAGGCTCCGGGACTACAGTACCCAGAGCCCCATTCGGCCTCAGGGCGGAGGTTCCGCCGCAGAGACTCATGGGAGAGGTTACTAAAGAGAGGGGCGGGGAGAAGCTCGCTCTCTTGGGACAACGCGCTTCAAGCAACAAGTCATCCTGCGCGGATCTGCTGTGGGGTAAGGCCTGAAGCCTAAGGCCTTACCCGAAGTCCGAAGAGCCTTTCACCATCCTGCGGAGCCTGGGTGGATCCTGGATCGTCAGTGTAGGACTCCAGTTGAATCGGGGACCCGATCGGTTGCAGACGCTGTGTGCGACGGACACACGCGGTGGAAGACCCAGGCTGGGATCGCGCCTGGAGCGGTGAGCGGGCACCTGCCCATATCCATAGACTGAGTTATATTCAGGCCTATAGACTGCCTAGGCCCACTGTTTCGCTCACCAGTGTTCTTTGGGGGTCCGGTAGTTGGGACAGAGTTGAAGTGCCTACCCCCCCCGTTTGCATACTGTTGCTACGAGTTACCACCTTTTTGGATTACAATTGGTTCATTTCTTCAAGTGCACCAACGAAAGCTGGCCGGTGGAGAAAATCTTACTCCCTTAGGGAAAGGGGACTATTTCATACACTGTCAGGCCTGACATAGGTGGGGAAAGTTATAAAGTTTGTGTTGCTGTGTCTTAGGGCGCGCACGCCATAATAGACTCCGCGTGGTGCTCCGCGTGGCGCCATTTTATAGTGCTGCCTCTGTAGCATTGGTTGGTACAGGGTTTCTGCAGACCCATGTAAGTGTTGCATGTCATGTTTTTATGCCACCATTTTATAGTAAAGCTATTACTTATTCATATTCCTGCCTCAGAGTGTTGTTTGTCTATTTAGGAATTGTTAAGTTTCATACTCCTGAGAGTGATAGGAAGCTATCCCTAGACTAACTGTGCCAGAGTGGGTCGAGTCAGATTGCCGGGGGTTGGCGGTGCTGTATACAGGGCCCGAGAAAACAAACCAGCGGCTCTCTTAACTGGGGGTAGCGCTACACGTGGGGGCTCTCGAGTCCGGGATCCTGTTGCAGCAAATAGCAGCCAAGAGACACCAGCATGGATCCACTAGAAGTAGTAAAGTGGTGCGCAGCAGTAAAAACAGATCCGCATGAAGTAGTGATCATAGAACTGTCAGGGATCTGGCAAGAAGATGCAGTGAAACAGTTAGTGATGTTGCTGTCCCCGCAACAAAAAGCATATATAGTGGATGTCAGAACAGAACCTCCCTTGACATATGTACTGTTAAAATGGAAAGATGGAATCCCAGAAGACTTCAAGAAGCCGAGCATAGAAATGGCGGATAAACAAATCTTTAAGTTAATACGCGCTCCACCCGACTTAAAAGATGTCAAGAAAGAGATGAACCCAGGGTCGCCACAAGGCGCTCTCTGCACAGAATTATGCGTGGTTCTAGGGGAAATCATAGCGCAAGGCAAGAAAGATCCTGCAGATTACCAAATGTCGGGATACCGGAAACTCAGGATGTTTTCAGGAAGGAAGCCTGTACCCTCAGGTGAAGAGGGGTTTGAGGAATGGTTAGACGGCGCTACTCAAGCCTTAGAGGAGTGGGAAGTCCCAGACCACAGAAAGAAGCAGAGGATTGCTGAGAGCTTAAAGGGGCCTGCCTTAGAGGCCATACGCAACCTTAAGATGAGCAAGAAAGACTGTGTTGCACAGGACTATCTGGACATTCTGCAGAATGTGTTTGGAGGAACAGAAAAGATCACTGAGCTTACCTACCAACTAGAGCACTGCTACCAGAAGGCAGGGGAGAAGCTATCAGAGTTTATGATGCGCCTAGATAAAATACTGCACAAGATGATCTTAAAGAAGGGGATTGACCCGAAGAAGGTGGATGAGGCCCGGGTCCAGCAGGTCATGAGAGGATCTCAACCCCTGGATCCCATTGCACTGGCGCTACGTACAAGACAGGACGGGAAGAGCCTAGAGTACCCTGACTTGATCCGAGTAGTCAGAGAAGAAGAAGCTATGCTGGAGGAGAAGAAAAGGAGCCAACCAGTTGAGCTGGTGCAGCCCCCTCCAGTGATGGTCAGGGCCGCCACGACCTTAGAAAGAGACGCAGAGGTGGATACCTTAAAGTCACAGATATCCCAAGTGTTGGGAATGTTGACCTCCCTGATGGAAAAGGAGTCAAGGGTACCTGAGAGGAACAGCCCAAGGAAGGAGTTGTTTCCAAATACTTCAGCACCCGCATCCCTGGAAGATAGGGGGGATATGATCTGTTTCAACTGTGGAGGAGTTGGTCACGCGGCCAGAGTGTGTTCCAGTCCCAAAAAGAGGAAGATGAACAACCGCAAGCCGCCGGAAAACTTCAGCAGGCCCCGGTGAAGGAGTCAACCGGGTGCCCATCATTCTTACGGAACTCCATACTGAATAAGAAGCACATGAGAGAAGGGGCCAGGACCCCACATAAGAAACCAAGGGTTCCTCAGAAGGAACTCACTCCAAAGAAGCATAGTAATGTCCCTCAGCGGGTAGCTACACCCAGACAGAGGAGGGAGATCAGTACATACCAGGCCCAGGAGAGACTTAGGTCTAGGGACAAACGGAAGAAGGAAAGTCAGAAAGGGAAATGCAAAAATCAGAAGAAGGAGGCCCCTTCAAATCAGTACCCAGAGAAGCTGGTGGGCCCCTCTCCAATCGTATTCATTCAAGTGGAGGGAGTCTACACAAGAGCCCTGTTGGATACTGGAGCACAGGTGACCCTGTTGTACCGAGACTTCTACGACAGACACCTGAGTCACTTGCCCATCCGAAAGCTTGAAGACTTGGAGATATGGGGAATCGGAACGGAAAAGTTTCCTTATGACGGATATCTGCCCATCAAATTGACTTTTGACCCATCCATAGCAGGGAAGGGGGAAGTGTTTGACACCTTGGCTGTGGTGTGCCCCGACCGCCTGGGGCCAACAGGAGCTCCTTGATAATAGGGACCAACACGGATCTGGTCAGGAGACTTTTGGTCCCACTAACAAAAAGGGAGAACCCCACAGTCACTGAGATCCACCCAATGTTGAAGACCGCCTACCAACGGTTGATCTTAGAACAAAAGGCCCCGGAAGAGGGGGTAGGGAAGGTCTGGAGACTGGGAAGGAAAGGGATAGTACTGCAACCCGGTGAAGTAACCTGTTTGAAGGCCACAGTGAAACTCACTTGGGAGCAGCCGGGCCCCTTTGTGATGTTGGAACCCGATCCAAGGAAAGAACCCTTGGGCCTGGAAGTAATCCCGGAAGTGGTCCCGGTGAGGGTCCTGAAGAAGGCCCATTGCAGGGTGCCAGTGAGTGTCAGAAATACCACGGATGGTCCAATGGAAATCCCAGCCAGACTGTTGCTGGGTCGAGTGAGCTCAGCCACACCAGTTGCCTCCTCAGATGTAGAGAAGACAGATGGAGAAGGTACTGTGTGGGAAAAGCTCTCTATGGAGAATCCAAACCTGCCCAGGGCTTGGAGAGAGAGAGCCCGGAACCAGTTGACTCGGTGGAAGAGGATCTTCTCCCATGATGAGTTTGATGTGGGGTGTGCTAGGAGTGCCACCCATCGAATCCGCCTCCATGAAGACAAGCCCTTCAGGGAAAGGGTGAGGCGGGTTCCATTGGCAGACCTCGAGGATTTAAGGGAACAGCTTGCCGAGCTCAAGCGAACAGGGGTAATCCAAGAATCCAGAAGTCCGTATACTTCCCCCATAATGGTGGTACGAAAGAAGAACGGGTCGCTAAGGTTGTGTATCGACTATAGGACCCTCAACAGGAGAACCACTCCGGATCAGTATACCACTCCAAGGATAGAAGACGCTTTGCAGAGCTTGTCCGGAGCCAAATGGTTCAGTGTTATGGACCTGAAGAGCGGGTATTATCAGATCCCGATGCACCCAGAGGACAAAGAGAAGACGGCTTTCATAACCCCAGTGGGATTCTTTGAATTCAACCGGATGCCTCAAGGTCTGTCTGGAGCCCCAGCCACATTCCAAAGACTTATGGAGAAGACTGTGGGAGACATGAACCTCATCGAGGTCCTTGTATACTTGGATGACATCATAGTCTTCGGAAGAACTTTGGAGGAACATGAAGAGAGGCTGGAGAAGGTCTTGAAGAGACTGAGTGAGGAAGGACTCAAGCTCTCCCCTGAAAAATGTCAATTTTACCAATCCTCAGTCAACTATCTGGGACACATAGTGTCTGAAGATGGGGTGTCTACGGACCCTGAAAAACTGGAGGCTGTCACCTCCTGGCCAAGACCCACCACCGTAACAGAACTTAGGTCCTTCTTGGGGTTCTGTTCTTATTACAGAAGGTTCGTGGAGGGGTTTGCTCGAATAGCAAGACCCCTGAATGAATTGCTGAAGACAGAGGGGGAAGAGGATGACTCAGGCCCCAGGAGGCCGGGAGAGTCAGTCAAGGACCAGTGGAACGAGAAATGTGAAGATGCCTTCCAGATGCTGAAAAAGAGCTTGACCACTGCTCCTGTCCTGGCCTATGCGGACTCGAAGAAGCCTTACAAACTCCATGTGGATGCCAGCCATGATGGACTGGGAGGAGTGCTCTATCAGGAGCATGAACGACAGCAGAGACCTGTTGCATATGTAAGCAGAAGCCTGACCCCCTCCGAAAAGAACTATCCCACCCATAAGCTGGAGTTCCTGGCTCTCAAGTGGGCCGTAGTCGACAAACTTAGAGATTACTTGTATGGGGCAGACTTCACGGTCAAGACGGATAACAATCCTCTCACCTACCTGTTCACCACAGCCAAGCTGGACGCCACCGGACATAGATGGTTGGCGGCGCTGTCTGCTTTCAATTTCAGTTTGAAATACAGACCTGGGGTGGGAAACCGAGATGCGGACGCCCTGTCCAGAAGGTCTCATGTCCCTACATACAGTGTCGAAGACTGGACCCAAGTAGCACCTGACGGGGTAAGGGCCCTCTGCCAAGGGGCTGAACTCCAGGCCAGGGGAGGCTCAAGAGCGGAAGAGATAGGGGTCACTATCGTAGGAGTCCCCAAGCAGTACTGCGAAGTAGCCCAACTGGGAGAAGACAACTTACCCAGACTAACAAAGAAGGAGTTAAGATCCGACCAATTGGAAGACCCTGTGGGGAGGTTGGTCCTAGAAGCATTGGAGAATCAGGATCCAAATGTACTCCTACGTCATCCCTTTAAAGGAAGCTTGCCTACTTAAGAAAGAGTGGGACAGACTGCTGGTGCGTCAGGGGGTGGTCTACCGAAGGGGCCCCTCTGATGACCAAGAAGACAAGTGGCAGTTGTTCCTGCCGGAGAAACACAGAGAAACTGTCATGATTGCTCTGAACGACAACCATGGACACCTAGGAGTGGAAAGGACTTTCCAACTTGTTAGAGACCGTTTCTATTGGCCTTGCATGAAGGCTGAAGTTGAAGAATACTGCCATTCCTGTGCACGGTGCATACAGAGAAAGACACTACCCCATCAAGCGGCCCCAATGGGCCATTTACAAAGTGAAGGTCCGCTTGACCTGGTATGTATTGATTTCCTCTGCCTCGAACCCGACCTGAGCGGACAGGGAAATGTTCTGGTGGTAACCGACCATTTCACCCGATATGCACAAGCCTTTCCTACCAAAGACCAGAAGGCCTCCACTGTGGCCAAAACACTCGTGGAGAAATACTTTATCCATTACGGATTGCCAAAAAGGCTTCATTCAGACCAGGGCAGGGACTTTGAGAGTAAACTCATACGGAAGCTCCTGGATGCCTTGGGAATCAAGAAAACCAGGACTACCCCTTATCACCCACAAGGTGATGCTCAACCGGAGAGGTTCAACCGAACCCTGCTCAACATGCTGGGAACTATGAGTAGCGAAAGGAAGCAACATTGGAGTAATCATATAGCGGCCCTTGTGCATGCTTACAACAGCACTGTCAGCGACGCTACAGGGTATCCCCCTTACAGACTCATGTTCGGGAGGGAAGCTAGATTGCCAGTGGATCTGGCCTTCGGCACTTCCATAGACCATTGTTCTACTGCTTCCCACAAGGGATATGTGGATAGACTTAGGCGCAATCTGAAGATAGCCTATGAGCAAGCCCAGGCAGCCTCGGATCAACGGGGGGCTCGCAATAAGAGAAATTTTGACCTAAAGGTTAGGATTCAAGACTTGCAACCAGGAGACAGAGTGTTGTTGCGGAACCTGGGAGTCCCTGGAAAACATAAACTTGCGGATAGATGGAGACCCGAACCTTATGTCGTTTGCAAAAAACTACTGGGCCTACCCATTTACAGACTTAAACCTGAAGGAAAGTTGGGGCCATTGAAGACTTGGCATCGGAACCACCTACTTACTCTGGCTGAAGCGGTTCGGTTACCTCCTAGTATGGATTCCCCTGAACCCATGTCTATTCTAGACACCACTAGACCCAACACTCGGTCTCAGACCCCTCGAAAGGGGGATACAGAGGATTCGGAAACAAGTGAAGATGAGGGAGAGGAAATTGGCTGGCTTTGGCCTTCCCAGGAACCAACGACTTCTGCTATTGATCTTCCGCCTGACGAAGACACCGAGGATCACACACTGAATGCAGAAGCAACAGAGTTTATCCCTTCCTGTCCTTGGTTGGATGCTTGGGAAAGTGCCAGTGAACCATCTGAAAAGGAAGATCCAAGAGAAGCCATGTACCTTCCTGCTCCGGAACCGGATGTTCCCGAGGAAGGGGGAAGTCCTGAGTTAGCAAAAGAAGAAGAGTCTGCTCCAACAGAAAGCCCAAGAGGACAGAGGAAGTGGAGGGCAATAAAACCTCCCAGGAGACTAACTTACCCACAGATGGGTGAAAGTGCGGAAGACACTGTAGTCACTGCTAGAAGGAGTATGGAAGACCATGACCCTCCCACTGTTCATTTGGTGGGAGGCAGCCCCAGCTCACTCTCTGGCACAGTTAGACAGGATACTAATATTAGTGTGTCCTGTGGGCAGTAGAGTTCACTACCTCGTTTTTGGTGGGAATTTCCTCTGCCGACATCATATGAAGGATTGATGGATGTTATGAGATCTGTAGTTGGAGATTATGTTATCTTTGGGGACCAAAGAGTTCAAGTGGGGGGAGTGTGTAGCGGGGTCTCCTTTAAGGCTCCGGGACTACAGTACCCAGAGCCCCGTTCGGCCTCAGGGCGGAGGTTCCGCCGCAGAGACTCATGGGAGAGGTTACTTAAGAGAGGGGCGGGGAGAAGCTCGCTCTCTTGGGACAACGTGCTTCAAGCAACAAGTCATCCTGCGCGGATCTGCTGTGGGGTTAGGCCTGAAGCCTAAGGCCTTACCCGAAGTCCGAAGAGCCTTTCACCGTCCTGCGGAGCCTGGGTGGATCCTGGATCGTCAGTGTAGGACTCCAGTTGGATCGGGGACCCGATTGGTTGCAGACGCTGTGTGCAACGGACACACGCGGTGGAAGACCCAGGCTGGGATCGCGCCTGGAGCGGTGGGCGGGCACCTGCCCATATCCATAGACTGAGTTATATTCAGGCCTATAGATTGCCTAGGACCACTGTTTCGCTCACCAGTGTTCTTTGGGGGTCCGGTAGTTGGGACAGAGTTGAAGTGCCTACCCCCCCCTGTTTGCATACTGTTGCTACGAGTTACCACCTTTTTGGATTACAATTGGTTCATTTCTTCAAGTGCACCAACGAAAGCTGGCCGGTGAAGAAAATCTTACTCCCTTAGGGAAAGGGGACTATTTCATACACTGTCAGGCCTGACATAGGTGGGGAAAGTTATAAAGTTTGTGTTGCTGTGTCTTAGGGCGCGCACGCCATAATAGCTCCGCGTGGTGGATACTGTGCGGCGCCATTTTATAGTGCTGCCTCTGTAGCATTGGTTGGCACAGGGTTTCTGCAGATCCATGTAAGTGTTGCATGTCATGTTTTTATGCCACCATTTTATAGTAAAGCTATTACTTATTCATATTCCTGCCTCAGAGTGTTGTTTGTCTATTTAGGAACTGTTAAGTATCATACACCTGAGAGTGATAGGAAGCTATCCCTAGACTAACTGTGCCAGAGTGGGTCGAGTCAGATTGCCGGGGGTTGGCGGCGCTGTATACAGGGCCCGAGAAAACAAACCAGCGGCTCTCTTAACTGGGGGTAGCGCTACATATATATATATATATATATATATATAAGAAAATATAGTTTATAAAAAGATCATCAAAACCAGCAGGAAATCCAAGGTGACTAGTGAAGACTGCATTGAAATTGGGTGACTGTTGTGCTCCCCCTCTTGGGTCCCCACTCACCAGCTACCATCACCCCTGCAGGGGTAAATGGCATGTAGTACAAGAAACTTGAATCCTGGTGTGTCTTACAACTTGATTGCCTGCAGCCTTCCCACTGAGATATCCTATGATATGCCTGGTACCGGGTAACAGCTGAGATGTGGATCCACCGCAATAAAGCCTTGCTTCCAGCTCTTCAACGATTCACAATCTTTTGTAAGAGTATTAAAATTTTCAGGAAACCTCCTCTGCTGCCTTTTCCATTGCTGGGAAGCAGAGGAGGTTTCCTGAAAATTTTAATACTCTAACTTTGTGGACATTGACAGATCTTCCCATACATCGGGGGCACTATGCTTATTATTATCTCCATGTTTTTCTGCCTTCTGGCCAACTACTGCTTTGCCCCAGAGGAGCCGTGACCGCCCATAGGGTGAGCGCTGACCTGCCTCCCGCGCCCCCCCAAAATCCTCCAGCACTAGCCGCCACTGCCCTTGGGGTGGATGTAATCACATTATCCTTGTCTCACAGTACACTGAACGACACTCATACATCATTACATACTGTATGTGTAGTAAAGCAATAAGGACACCACCCACTGCTACCGCTGCACAAGAAGAGAAATGACCAATGGAGATTGATTTATTAAACCTGGAGAATGTAAAGTCTGGTGCAGCTCTGCATAGAAACCAATCAGCTTCCACGTTTTTCTTGTCAAAGCATAATTAAACAATCTGATGTTAGAAGCTGATTGGCTACCATGCACAGCTGCACCAGATTTTGCACTCTCCAGTTTTAGTAAATCAACACCTCGATGCCATGGAACTGGCCAGGAGACAGGTTTTATTTTTAGTGGGTGTGGCGGTATGGCAGGGGGGTTGTGAGAGCAGTGATGAGTCTAAAAAAAGTGGCAATGGGCTTTAAACATAGGTTTGCCAGACTGGAGAAACCACTTTAGCAATTAATCACATCTAACTTTGTGATTATATTCATAACATATGGAAGGCAACTGTGTACTCTTTATATATATACACCCATATATGATGTCATACATACAGTATAATGTGTTTTTATATATAGTCACAGGGCATGTAAATAATATAGGTTATTTACCAGAATGAGAGTGTCTCAGCATTAGGTTACTTTTTAGAACAGATCCAACAATGAAAGTGATAGCTGTTTTTGCATTTGAAATACAGGATACAAGCTTTTCCTTTAGTTTACATTGAGTTTAATGAAGCTCCCTACATAGGAGGATTAATACCCATACATATATCATGAGCCACATGAAATCAGCTTTAACACTTCAACACACAGGACTATTAGAGCTCTTTTCAAACCTTTATATTAATATTAACACATTATTTTCACTTTACAGAATGAGGTCATGGGCAATGTGTTCTGCAGCTTAGGTGTTACATTTGGAATTTTTAATACATTTTCTGATAAAAAGGAAACTCATACATTTGTGGAAAATGATTATTTCAGTTATAGCTTGTGTTTGCTGTACTATTTTCCCAGCTGTTTCTGTACTTATGTCACTTTTCATATCTGTAAAAACATTTTCTTTCCTTCACTTACAATAATGCTAAGCTTACATATCTTCTTCGTGACTTCATGTTCCATAATAACAAGAAGATTTTTGACTGTATTTAAACTGAGTCTTTCATAAAAAAAAAAAAACACTTTTATACTTTAAATTAACGTGGCCATTCATTTCCAAAACAATTTCCATACAATCAACAATGGGAAAAACATTTTGCACTTCATATTCAAAGTATAACTGCATTTTTGTAATGTGTAACTTACGCAAAGTTTTGAAAGCCCCCTCCCCCCACATCCTGGACATTGTCTTCCAGTGTTATATTTCCCTGTCCCTGATTCCATTGTACCATGCCAAGGAGTCTGCACATGTGCTTGTCAGAATCTTCTCGACCGCACCTGAGCATGTCCATCTTGACCTGACTTTAGTAGTATTGAGAGTTCACACTTTGCACTTTAGCAGAGTACTATCTCTCTATTTGATCAAATAAAGTTCACTTTGCACATGCATGGACTCAGCAGAAAAATGAATGGCTACCTAGCAAAGAAGAGGATACATTGTATTTTGACTGAAGGGGATGAGAAGTACATACATTTTGTTTTAAAAACATACATAAACCCCAAAACATTAATTTAAAGTGACATTAAAGGTTCATTGTAAAAAACAAAACAAAAAAACAAACAAACAAAAAAACATGTCATACTTACCTGCTCTGTGCAGTGGTATTGCACAAAGCAGCCGCGATCCTTCTAATTTTGGATATTCCGCCAGTGCTCCTGGCACCTCCTCTTCAGCCAGTGCCTCCAATAGCAAGTCACTTGCTCTGGGGGCACTGGTAGGTGCTCGCTTCCATGCCCCGCTCTATGCGTCCATAAGACACACAGAGCCGCAGCTCAGCCCCGCCCCCACTCTCTCTCCATTGGCTCACTGGCTGTGATGGGCAGTAACAGGAGCCAATAGCTGCTGTTGCTGTCTCAGCCAATGAGGAATAAGAGACCAGGGAGAAGCTCAGCTCACATGCACATCACTGAATCGAGAGAGAGTTTAGGTGAGTATGCAGGGGGGGGGGGGGTCTGGCAATAGAGATACAAAGATAAATGCTATTAATCTCCTTGTGTGTCCCAGTGTCCCCTTCACTGCATGACCCAGTAGTGCCTGATGTGGGGATTTTGTGAGGTTTATTTGGGTGAGAGAGTAAATAGACATGTAGATATGTATCCAAAATTGTTTTGCTTTTGGGCATGTCCGCCAGGTGTAAAAAGCTGTACCCTCCTGGTCACAACCTCTAAAACAGTTGGGGGAAGACCCTGGGACACACAATACCACACTCATTGGAACCATATACCACTGCAAAACACTTTTTAATTCGTTTTTATTAGTGAAGTATTGATATATATCTTTGAAGTTTACTGTGTCAGCTTGTGCCACTCTTCTAACTCAAATGCCTCCCCTATACTGTATCTCATTCCAGTTTTTCCATATAAACAGCCTGGTTGGCACAGAGGTAAGTATGGTATAAATCATAGACCTTTGACCCAAGTGTTTATTGAAGCTCCTGCATAGGTGTTCCATAGATGTGGAATAGGCTATATCAGATGTGGGTATTAAAAAAGCTAGGAGTGGGCTATCTGAGTATAACAATAACATTTTGTGTGGTAACTGGTACTTTTCCTGCATTGGTCATTGCCTTGACAAATCACTTTGTCTATCACACAGGTCTGCAACGCATAGTAGTCCTTTGTTGGTCCACCATGTAAATTTTTGGAGAGTGAAAGCAGTTTCTGAGCCATGAGGCTAAGGGGGGGTGGTGGATCTAAACGTATGAATGGCTGACAGCTTGTCTCATAAGTTTAACAAAATGACAGGGTTGGAGAAAAGACATTTTAATTCATGTGTTTCTGGCCAACTCTGCACTGCTTGCAGAAAACATATGTAGGGAGGGATCTGCTTCCCTCTACTGTTAACTGCTAATATCACCACTTCTGGTTCAGTTGGAGGTCCACAATAGAAACAGCAAGGGAGGGACTAAAGCGTAGAGTACAGTTTCTGTGTGTGAGAAGCTGCATTTCATGCTGGTTGGACAACAGTTAGAAGATCATCACAGATAATCTTGCTTTCAAGTCTTCAACACAGGTGGACACCACATCACAATCATCCTCAGGGGCCCCTGCAACTGAACTTTGCTACCCCATTGATCTGGAGATATCTCTAATAATGTCTATATTGTATATGCCTGGGTATATGTGCATAATTCCACCAGGACATTGCAGATAATATCGGTTTGTACATTGGATGTATGTACTATTATTAATCTCTTCTTATATAAAGATTGTACTATTTCTATACTGGTGTGCAGCTAAATACTTACGATTAATAATGTATGCTGTCGTTGTAGTTCCTCTGCTCCCAATTACTTTGATTAGTGTACTGGTTAATTTCCTGGAAAGGGAATTCCAATCTGTTCACAGAGGCCCTGTCCTGGGTGGAGGCACTACCAACTTTATTGGTAAAGCCACTCTTCCACTTAGCGAAGGTCATTGTTCCCTTATTTACCTACATGCTTAGTGCAATATCCTGTTTGGGGAAGGTCATTTCTCATAACTCCTCTCCCACAAAAAACAGGGTTACTAAGAAAACCTTTATATCAGACTTGTCTTCGGGAACTTATAGTTAGAGCCCCTCCATACCAACACTGTTCTAGGTGATGCTTTACCCTACTATTATGCTATTTTCCACAGAAATGTTTTTCTAAAGTAATGTTGCAGGCTGAAGGCAGCGGGATGTAGGAGCCCCCCACAGTCATATAGGCTATTGTCATAAATTGTAATGACCCACTAAACTCCATGCTTCCTCGATGTATTGCAACATATTTTCACTTTTCAACATTTGATTTGTTTTATACATTCTCATTTATCCAGTCCACCATATGCATTTAGGACAACCTGTCCTCATCATAGCTAACAAAATATATGGCTTTACTTTTGATTGTTTGCTTCTTGAAAGCTTTATTTCATAGAGAGGAATAGATGGATCTTGGTTATAGAAAGAAATATTGTTTTGTGCCCTCTTGTCAAGGATAACCTGTCCTTTTTCGCAGATGAAAGAGAAACCATATTCCGTCACATGATAAAGCCAGACCAATGGTTTATTTAGTCATTGCCCTCACCATATAATACTGATTTAATTGTCACATGTTAAAACAATTATCTCTACTGGACCCTAGGCAAACATTAACCAAGACCTCAATGAAATTGATTTGTGATGGGAGTTACCTTCTGTAATAAGAAGACTCAATGTGCTTTACATATTTACAAAAGAGCTTTTTGGATCTTTTAATCCCACCTCACCATAACCTGCCTGGTTATATTTTCTCATTAGTCCCCATTAGGGATGAGCTTCGTGTTCGAGTCGAACATACGTTCGACTCGAACATCGGCTGTTCGATCGTTCGACGAAGATCGAACGATTTGGGCCGTTCGCGCCAAATTCGAGTGACGCGAACGGCCCACAATGCACTACGCCATCGCAGTGTCATCCAGGCGCTGTGATTGGCCAAGCATGCACTGTGACCCCGCATGCTTGGCCAATCACAGCGCCGGCAGCGAGGAGAGCAATGATTGGCCACAGGCAGGATGCCTGTGGCCAATTATTGCTGAGGGTGTTTAGTACACGCCCCACACTATAAAAGGCCGCCAGCACGGCGGCCTAGTGTAGTGTGTTCCGGAGCAGGGAAAGAGAAGCATAGGCAGGGACAGTGACATTTATTTTTTTCTTGCTTAACCTGGATTCCTTTAGTTTAGGGAAAGAGAAGGATAGGTAGGGAGAGTGTCAGTGTGTTTTACTGTGCGAATCCTTGTTTCTAGGGACAGGGAAGGACAGTGAGGGAATTCTCCTTGTGCTATAGTGTGCTTTAAAAAAAAAATTTTCTAGGGACAGAAAACTATAGGTAGGGAGAGTGTCAGTGTGTTTTACTGTGCGAATCCTTGTTTCTAGGGACAGGGAAGGACAGTGAGGGAATTCTCCTTGTGCTATAGTGTGCTTTAAAAAAACATTTTTTCTAGGGACAGAAAACTATAGGTAGGGAGAGTGTCAGTGTGTTTTACTGTGCGAATCCTTGTTTCTAGGGACAGGGAAGGACAGTGAGGGAATTCTCCTTGTGCTATAGTGTGCTTTAAAAAAACATTTTTTCTAGGGACAGAAAACTATAGGTAGGAAGAGTGTCAGTTTCTTTCACTGTGATAATCCTTGTTTCTAGGGACAAAGAAGGAAAGTGAGAGAAATTCTCCTTGTGCTATAGTGTGCTTTAAAAAAACATTTTTTCTAGGGACAGAAAACTATAGGTAGGGAGAGTGTCAGTGTGTTTTACTGTGCGAATCCTTGTTTCTAGGGACAGGGAAGGACAGTGAGGGAATTCTCCTTGTGCTATAGTGTGCTTTTAAAAAATTTTTTTCTAGGGACAGAAAACTATAGGAAGGAAGAGTGTCAGTTTCTTTCACTGTGATAATCCTTGTTTCTAGGGACAAAGAAGGAAAGTGAGGGAAATTCTCCTTGTGCTATAGTGTGCTTTAAAAAAACATTTTTTCTAGGGACAGAAAACTATAGGTAGGAAGAGTGTCAGTTTCTTTCACTGTGATAATCCTTGTTTCTAGGGACAAAGAAGGAAAGTGAGGGAAATTCTCCTTGTGCTATAGTGTGCTTTAAAAAAACATTTTTTCTAGGGACAGAAAACTATAGGTAGGGAGAGTGTCAGTGTGTTTTACTGTGTGAATCCTTGTTTCTAGGGACAGGGAAGGACAGTGAGGGAATTCTCCTTGTGCTATAGTGTGCTTTAAAAAAACATTTTTTCTAGGGACAGAAAACTATAGGTAGGGAGAGTGTCAGTGTGTTTTACTGTGCGAATCCTTGTTTCTAGGGACAGGGAAGGACAGTGAGGGAATTCTCCTTGTGCTATAGTGTGCTTTAAAAAAAAAAATTTCTAGGGACAGAAAACTATAGGAAGGAAGAGTGTCAGTTTCTTTCACTGTGATAATCCTTGTTTCTAGGGACAAAGAAGGAAAGTGAGGGAAATTCTCCTTGTGCTATAGTGTGCTTTAAAAAAACATTTTTTCTAGGGACAGAAAACTATAGGTAGGAAGAGTGTCAGTTTCTTTCACTGTGATAATCCTTGTTTCTAGGGACAAAGAAGGAAAGTGAGGGAAATTCTCCTTGTGCTATAGTGTGCTTTAAAAAAACATTTTTTCTAGGGACAGAAAACTATAGGTAGGGAGAGTGTCAGTGTGTTTTACTGTGTGAATCCTTGTTTCTAGGGACAGGGAAGGACAGTGAGGGAATTCTCCTTGTGCTATAGTGTGCTTTAAAAAAACATTTTTTCTAGGGACAGAAAACTATAGGTAGGGAGAGTGTCAGTGTGTTTTACTGTGCGAATCCTTGTTTCTAGGGACAGGGAAGGACAGTGAGGGAATTCTCCTTGTGCTATAGTGTGCTTTAAAAAAACATTTTTTCTAGGGACAGAAAACTATAGGTAGGAAGAGTGTCAGTTTCTTTCACTGTGATAATCCTTGTTTCTAGGGACAAAGAAGGAAAGTGAGTGAAATTCTCCTTGTGCTATAGTGTGCTTTAAAAAACCATTTTTTCTAGGGACAGAAAACTATAGGTAGGGAGAGTGTCAGTGTCTTTTACTATGCGAATCCTTGTTTCTAGGGACAGGGAAGGACAGTGAGGGAATTCTCCTTGTGCTATAGTGTGCTTTAAAAAAACATTTTTTCTAGGGACAGAAAACTATAGGAAGGAAGAGTGTCAGTTTCTTTCACTGTGATAATCCTTGTTTCTAGGGACAAAGAAGGAAAGTGAGGGAATTTCTCCTTGTGCTATAGTGTGCTTTAAAAAAACATTTTTTCTAGGGACAGAAAACTATAGGTAGGGAGAGTGTCAGTGTGTTTTACTGTGCGAATCCTTGTTTCTAGGGACAGGGAAGGACAGTGAGGGAATTCTCCTTGTGCTATAGTGTGCTTTAAAAAAACACTTTTTCTAGGGACAGAAAACTATAGGTAGGGAGAGTGTCAGTGTGTTTTACTGTGCGAATCCTTGTTTCTAGGGACAGGGAAGGACAGTGAGGGAATTCTCCTTGTGCTATAGTGTGCTTTAAAAAAACATTTTTTCTAGGGACAGAAAACTATAGGTAGGAAGAGTGTCAGTTTCTTTCACTGTGATAATCCTTGTTTCTAGGGACAAAGAAGGAAAGTGAGGGAAATTCTCCTTGTGCTATAGTGTGCTTTAAAAAAACATTTTTTCTAGGGACAGAAAACTATAGGTAGGGAGAGTGTCAGTGTGTTTTACTGTGCGAATCCTTGTTTCTAGGGACAGGGAAGGACAGTGAGGGAATTCTCCTTGTGCTATAGTGTGCTTTAAAAAAACATTTTTTCTAGGGACAGAAAACTATAGGAAGGAAGAGTGTTAGTTTCTTTCACTGTGATAATCCTTGTTTCTAGGGACAAAGAAGGAAAGTGAGTGAAATTCTCCTTGTGCTATAGTGTGCTTTAAAAAAACATTTTTTCTAGGGACAGAAAACTATAGGTAGGGAGAGTGTCAGTGTGTTTTACTGTGCGAATCCTTGTTTCTAGGGACAGGGAAGGACAGTGAGGGAATTCTCCTTGTGCTATAGTGTGCTTTAAAAAAACATTTTTTCTAGGGACAGAAAACTATAGGTAGGGAGAGTGTCAGTGTGTTTTACTGTGCGAATCCTTGTTTCTAGGGACAGGGAAGGACAGTGAGGGAATTCTCCTTGTGCTATAGTGTGCTTTAAAAAAACATTTTTTCTAGGGACAGAAAATTATAGGTAGGAAGAGTGTCAGTTTCTTTCACTGTGATAATCCTTGTTTCTAGGGACAAAGAAGGAAAGTGAGGGAAATTCTCCTTGTGCTATAGTGTGCTTTAAAAAAACATTTTTTCTAGGGACAGAAAACTATAGGTAGGGAGAGTGTCAGTGTGTTTTACTGTGCGAATCCTTGTTTCTAGGGACAGGGAAGGACAGTGAGGGAATTCTCCTTGTGCTATAGTGTGCTTTAAAAAAACATTTTTTCTAGGGACAGAAAACTATAGGAAGGAAGAGTGTTAGTTTCTTTCACTGTGATAATCCTTGTTTCTAGGGACAAAGAAGGAAAGTGAGTGAAATTCTCCTTGTGCTATAGTGTGCTTTAAAAAAACATTTTTTCTAGGGACAGAAAACTATAGGTAGGGAGAGTGTCAGTGTCTTTTACTGTGCGAATCCTTGTTTCTAGGGACAGGGAAGGACAGTGAGGGAATTCTCCTTGTGCTATAGTGTGCTTTAAAAAAACATTTTTTCTAGGGACAGAAAACTATAGGTAGGGAGAGTGTCAGTGTGTTTTACTGTGCGAATCCTTGTTTCTAGGGACAGGGAAGGACAGTGAGGGAATTCTCCTTGTGCTATAGTGTGCTTTAAAAAAACATTTTTTCTAGGGACAGAAAACTATAGGTAGGAAGAGTGTCAGTTTCTTTCACTGTGATAATCCTTGTTTCTAGGGACAAAGAAGGAAAGTGAGGGAAATTCTCCTTGTGCTATAGTGTGCTTTAAAAAAACATTTTTTCTAGGGACAGAAAACTATAGGTAGGAAGAGTGTCAGTTTCTTTCACTGTGATAATCCTTGTTTCTAGGGACAAAGAAGGAAAGTGAGGGAAATTCTCCTTGTGCTATAGTGTGCTTTAAAAAAACATTTTTTCTAGGGACAGAAAACTATAGGTAGGGAGAGTGTCAGTGTGTTTTACTGTGCGAATCCTTGTTTCTAGGGACAGGGAAGGACAGTGAGGGAATTCTCCTTGTGCTATAGTGTGCTTTAAAAAAACATTTTTTCTAGGGACAGAAAACTATAGGAAGGAAGAGTGTCAGTTTCTTTCACTGTGATAATCCTTGTTTCTAGGGACAAAGAAGGAAAGTGAGTGAAATTCTCCTTGTGCTATAGTGTGCTTTAAAAAAACATTTTTTCTAGGGACAGAAAACTATAGGTAGGGAGAGTGTCAGTGTCTTTTACTGTGCGAATCCTTGTTTCTAGGGACAGGGAAGGACAGTGAGGGAATTCTCCTTGTGCTATAGTGTGCTTTAAAAAAACATTTTTTCTAGGGACAGAAAACTATAGGTAGGGAGAGTGTCAGTGTGTTTTACTGTGCGAATCCTTGTTTCTAGGGACAGGGAAGGACAGTGAGGGAATTCTCCTTGTGCTATAGTGTGCTTTAAAAAAAAAAAATTCTAGGGACAGAAAACTATAGGTAGGGAGAGTGTCAGTGTGTTTTACTGTGCGAATCCTTGTTTCTAGGGACAGGGAAGGACAGTGAGGGAATTCTCCTTGTGCTATAGTGTGCTTTAAAAAAACATTTTTTCTAGGGACAGAAAACTATAGGTAGGGAGAGTGTCAGTGTGTTTTACTGTGCGAATCCTTGTTTCTAGGGACAGGGAAGGACAGTGAGGGAATTCTCCTTGTGCTATAGTGTGCTTTAAAAAAACATTTTTTCTAGGGACAGAAAACTATAGGTAGGAAGAGTGTCAGTTTCTTTCACTATGATAATCCTTGTTTCTAGGGACAAAGAAGGAAAGTGAGGGAAATTCTCCTTGTGCTATAGTGTGCTTTAAAAAAACATTTTTTCTAGGGACAGAAAACTATAGGTAGGAAGAGTGTCAGTTTCTTTCACTGTGATAATCCTTGTTTCTAGGGACAAAGAAGGAAAGTGAGTGAAATTCTCCTTGTGCTATAGTGTGCTTTAAAAAAACATTTTTTCTAGGGACAGAAAACTATAGGTAGGGAGAGTGTCAGTGTCTTTTACTGTGCGAATCCTTGTTTCTAGGGACAGGGAAGGACAGTGAGGGAATTCTCCTTGTGTTATAGTGTGCTTTAAAAAAACATTTTTTCTAGGGACAGAAAACTATAGGTAGGGAGAGTGTCAGTGTGTTTTACTGTGCGAATCCTTGTTTCTAGGGACAGGGAAGGACAGTGAGGGAATTCTCCTTGTGCTATAGTGTGCTTTAAAAAAACATTTTTTCTAGGGACAGAAAACTATAGGTAGGAAGAGTGTCAGTTTCTTTCACTGTGATAATCCTTGTTTCTAGGGACAAAGAAGGAAAGTGAGGGAAATTCTCCTTGTGCTATAGTGTGCTTTAAAAAAACATTTTTTCTAGGGACAGAAAACTATAGGTAGGAAGAGTGTCAGTTTCTTTCACAGTGATAATCCTTGTTTCTAGGGACAAAGAAGGAAAGTGAGTGAAATTCTCCTTGTGCTATAGTGTGCTTTAAAAAAACATTTTTTCTAGGGACAGAAAACTATAGGTAGGGAGAGTGTCAGTGTCTTTTACTGTGCGAATCCTTGTTTCTAGGGACAGGGAAGGACAGTGAGGGAATTCTCCTTGTGCTATAGTGTGCTTTAAAAAAACATTTTTTCTAGGGACAGAAAACTATAGGTAGGGAGAGTGTCAGTGTCTTTTACTGTGCGAATCCTTGTTTCTAGGGACAGGGAAGGACAGTGAGGGAATTCTCCTTGTGCTATAGTGTGCTTTAAAAAAACATTTTTTCTAGGGACAGAAAACTATAGGTAGGGAGAGTGTCAGTGTCTTTTACTGTGCGAATCCTTGTTTCTAGGGACAGGGAAGGACAGTGAGGGAATTCTCCTTGTGCTATAGTGTGCTAAAGCATTCCTCATCAACCATCTTTGAAATCCTTGTTTTTTTGGACAGTCAGGGAAATTGTCGTTGTGCTATTCTGTGCAAAAGCAATCATCCTCAACCATATTTAGAAATCCTTAAGTAAAGGGACAGAGAAGGACATCTGAAGGTAGCCCTTATTGCTTTTTTCCCATCTCCCTGCAGGCCATCTATTAGAATGTCTGGAAGGCAAACAAGGAGAGGCAGACAGTCAGGAGGCAATAAAAGAGGGCAAGCAGGCTCTGTGTCTGGGGGCAACAGTGCTGGTCGTGGACGCGGTGCATTGTCATCAGCACATGGCCATGGGACACGCTTGTCCTTCTTTTCGGCAGCTGGACATGTTGAGCCACATCATGCCGAAGACTTGGTAGAGTGGATGACCAAGCCCTCCTCCTCCTCCTCATCCTCTCTCACCCAGGCTCAGGGTACTGGAAAAGCAGCTGCCAAAGCGTCCTCTTCCCTGGTATCAATGTCAGACTCATCATCAGTCACTCCTTCCCTAGACCCACCATGTCCTCCTCCTGAGGAGTCCCCCGAACTGTTTGAGCACAGTGTTGGGTACATGCTCCAGGAGGATGCCCAGCGTTTCGAAGGGTCTGATGATGAAACCCAGCTAGAGGAAGGCAGTAGCGTGAGAGCAGACAGAGGGGATGCTCAAGAAGGACACCAATCTGGCAGTCATGTTCCAGCAGCTGCAGCATACTGCCAGATTGGCTCCAGTGATGAGGAGGGAGGTGATGATGAGGTCACTGACTCCACGTGGGTGCCAAATAGGAGAGAGGAGGAGGAGGAGGATGAGGAGGAGGCACATCTCCAACGAGGCAGGATGCCCTTTGGTGGCCAGCGTAAGGGCAGTACACCGACGGAATCACACCGCAGAGCTCCGCCTGTGCAGGGCGCTGCCTCTGCCCGTCATTCAAAAAGTTCTTTGGTGTGGGCCTTTTTTGAGGCTAGTGCATCAGATCGCACAGCTGCTGTTTGCAACATATGTCTCAAGCGTATATCGCGTGGCCAAAACATCAGCCGCTTGGGTACCACATGCCTGACCAGACATATGTTGACCTGCCATGCAGCTCGTTGGCAAGCCTACCTCAAAGACCCACACCAAAGAACAAAGCGGACCTCTGCTTGCACGGCATCAGCTGGGATCTCCAACCCCACTATAACTTCAGTCCTCTCTGAAACATGCACTGAGAGGAATGAAGGTGTAGAATTAGGTGTGTCACAGCCAAGTACTTGCGGCCACTCTGCTAGCAGTACACCGACGTCCGATTCTAGCAGGCAAATTTCCCTGCCCCAGCTGCTGGACCGTCGAAAGAAGTTCACTTCCAGCCATCCACATGCCCAGCGGTTGAATGCTAGCTTGGCTAAATTGCTAGCGCTTCAACTGCTGCCTTTTCAGTTGGTAGACTCGGCCCCCTTCCGTGAGTTTGTGCAATGTGCGGTTCCTCAGTGGCAGGTTCCCAAACGCCACTTTTTCTCACGGAAGGCTATTCCGGCTCTCTACCGGCATGTGGAAGGCAATGTCTTGGCCTCGCTGGACAGGGCGGTCAGCGGTAAGGTGCATATTACCGCTGACTCATGGTCCAGCAGGCATGGACAGGGACGTTACCTTTCTTTCACGGCCCATTGGGTCACTCTTTTGGCAGCTGGGAAGGATGCAGGACAAGGTGCAGTAGTGTTGGAGGTTGTTCCACCGCCACGCCTCCAAAATGCTACTACTGGTTGTGACACACCTCTCTCCTCCACCCCCTCCTCTTCTTCTTCCTCCATGGCCTCTTCCTGTGGTTTGTCCTCGGAACCAGCGGTGCTCCGTAGGCGTTCAAGGGGCTACGCAAGTACGCAGGCAAAAAGATGCCATGCCGTGCTTGCGCTGGTGTGTTTGGGGGACAGAAGCCACACTGGGGCAGAGGTCCTGTCTGCTCTGCAGGGCCAGGCCGAGAGGTGGTTGACGCCACGCCAGCTTAAGCCAGGAATGGTGGTTTGCAACAATGGCACCAACCTCCTCTCCGCCCTCCGACAGGGACAACTGACCCATGTGCCCTGTGTGGCTCACGTCCTTAACCTGGTGGTGCAGCGGTTCTTGGGCAGGTACCCGGGCTTACAGGATGTCCTGAGGCAGGCCAGGAAAGTCTGTGTGCATTTCTGCAGATCTTATAATGCCAGTGCTCGCCTGGCTGAGCTGCAAAAGGAGTTGAACCTGCCCAAGAACCGCCTTATATGTGACATGCCCACCAGGTGGAACTCAACGTTGGCCATGCTGCAGCGGCTGCACACGCAGCAGAGGGCCATCAATGAGTACCTGTGCGACTACGGCACCAGGACAGGGTCAGGGGAGCTTGGTTTTTTTTCTCCACGCCAGTGGGGCATGATCAGGGATACATGCACTGTCCTGGCACCATTTGAGGAGGCCACGAGGATGGTGAGCAGTGACAGTGCATGCATCAGTGACACTGTACCTCTTGTCCACCTGTTGGAGCACACGCTGCGTGGAATAATGGACAGGGCACTTGAGGCAGAACAGAGGCAGGAAGAGGAGGACTTCCTTGCCTCTCAAGGCCCCCTTTACCCAGACAGTGTTCCTTCTGTCCCACCCATCGCACAGGAAGAGGAGGAGGAGGAGGAGGATTGTGTCAGCATGGAGGTGGAGCCTGGCACTCAGCATCAACAGCAGCAGTCTTTTAGGGATGATTTACAGTCCCAAGAAACCAGTGGACTTGTACGTGGCTGGGAGGAGGTGGCTGCGGATCATGTCGTCCTTAGTGACCCAGAGGACTCCGGAGCGAATGCCTCAGCAAACCTACGCTGCATGGCCTCCCTGATCCTGCAAAGTCTGCGGAAGGATCCTCGTATTCTTCGGATCAAGGAGAGGGACCATTACTGGCTGGCCACTCTCCTTGATCCACGAAACAAGGGTAAGGTTGCGGACCTTATGTTACCGTCGCAGAGGGAGCAGAGGATGAGACAACTCCGGGAGGCCTTGCAGAAAGGTCTGTGCAACGCGTTCCCAGAGACTGGGAGGTTACAAACTCCTGGTCCTGGACAACGAGTTGCTGAGGCTTCGGCCAGTCAAAGAAGGAGCGGTGGGGAAGGTGGCCGTCTGACCGATGCGTTCAGACAATTCTTTAGTCCGCAGCCCCAAAGTATGATCGGTTCCAGCAACCATCGCCAGCGTCTGATAAACATGGTGCAGGAATATCTAGGGGCAAGGTCAGACTTGGACACTTTCCCCACCGAAAATCCTCTGGTTTACTGGGTCTTGAGGATGGATCACTGGCCAGAGCTTGCACAGTATGCAATTGAGCTACTGGCCTGTCCTGCATCCAGCGTTCTTTCGGAACGCACATTCAGTGCTGCTGGAGGATTTGTCACGGATCACAGGGTGCGCCTGTCCACCGACTCGGTTGATCGACTGACTTTCATCAAGATGAACCAGTCTTGGATCACCACCAGCTACCACACACCTGATGCTGATATAACAGACTAATTGATTTTAACATGTCACATCCCTTCAAGACTGATGCTGATGCTGAGTGCCTGTGCTGTTATGTTGACTGGCTATCCTCCTCCTCCGAGTCCTCAATGATACGATTGATGATGATAGCTTGGAAGATCATTTTTGTTTATGGGTGCCGCCACCAGTGGCTAAGGCCCAATTTTTCAGCCCCTGTTTTACAGGGGCGTGTAATTACAGTTTTTTTAGCAATAATTTGCCATAGGGCTCATTGCTGTGCTCCAAGTACAGTATCTGTGAGGGGTTGGAGTGTTGTGGCACCAGTGCCTAAGGCCCAATTTTTCAGCCCCTGTTTAACAGGGGCGTGTCATTACAATTTTTGAAGCAATACTTTGCAACATGGCTCATTGCTGTGCTCCAAGTACAGTATCTGTGAGGGGTTGTAGTGTTGTGCCACCAGTGCCTAAGGCCCAATTTTTCAGCCCCTGTTCAACAGGGGCATGCAATTACAATTCTTGATCTAATAATTCACAGCAGGGCCCATTGCTGCACCCACCAAGAGTAACTCTGAGGGCTTACAATGTTGTGGCAACGCCACCACCACCACCACCACGAAAGGCCCAATTTTTCAGCCCCTGTTCAAAAGGGGCATGTAATTACAATTCTTGATCTAATAATTCACAGCAGGGCCCATTCCTGCACCCACCAAGAGTAACTCTGAGGGCTTACAGTGTTGTGGCAACACCACCACCACCACCACCACCACGAAAGGCCCAATTTTTCAGCCCCTGTTCAACAGGGGCATGCAATTACAATTCTTGATCTAATAATTCACAGCAGGGCCCATTCCTGCACCCACCAAGAGTAACTCTGAGGGCTTACAGTGTTGTGGCAACACCACCACCACCACCACCACCACCACGAAAGGCCCAATTTTTCAGCCCCTGTTCAACAGGGGCATGCAATTACAATTCTTGATCTAATAATTCACAGCAGGGCCCATTGCTGCACCCACCAAGAGTAACTCTGAGGGCTTACAGTGTTGTGGCAACACCACCACCACCACCACCACCACAAAAGGCCCAATTTTTCAGCCCCTGTTCAACAGGAGCATGCAATTACAATTCTTGATCTAATAATTCACAGCAGGGCCCATTCCTGCACCCACCAAGAGTAACTCTGAGGGCTTACAGTGTTGTGGCAACACCACCACCACCACCACCACCACGAAAGGCCCAATTTTTCAGCCCCTGTTCAACAGGGGCATGCAATTACAATTCTTGATCTAATAATTCACAGCAGGGCCCATTGCTGCACCCACCAAGAGTAACTGTCAGGGCTTACAGTGTTGTGGCACCAGCACCACCATCAAAGGCCCAATTTTTACTACCACTGTTCAACAATTATATGTAATTAAAATTCCTGATATAATAGTTGACAGCAGGGCGTTCCAGCACCAACCAAGAGTAACTGTGAGTGCTTACAGTGTTGTGCCAACACCAACAACTAAGGGGCCTATTTCTGCAGAGTATATACGGCAGGTCCCTACTTTCAAACATCCAACTTACAAACGACTCCTACTTGCAAACGCAAGAAGACAACAGGAAGTGAGAGGAAATCTACCACTAGGAAGGAAAATTCTCTCCTGTAAGAATAAATATGGGAGAAAGGTGTCTCCTCTGTACTGATGCTTTATCAGCAATCCTTGTTTCAAGAAAAACACCACATTTCAAAAACAGTTGTCATTGGGACGGAAAGTGAGGTGAAATGTTCTGAACAGGGGCACAGACAGCAAAACAAATGTTACAGGGGTGATAACCCTTACCTATGTTTTCCAAAAAGTTTAAAAATAGATTTTTGGGCTGGAGCTACACTTCAACAATGTACCTGTTCAAAATTACAAACAGATTCTACATAAGAACAAACCTACAGTCCCTGTCTTGTATGCACCGCCTGTATACGGCTGTTCAGAGTATATAGGGCCTTTTTTATTTTATGTGCGGGGTTCCCCTTAATATCCATACAAGACCCAAAGGGGCTGGTAATGGGCTGGGGTAGGGGGGGGGGGGGAATCATGGGGTAGCTATGCCATTTTTCTTAAAGATTTTCATCCATATTACCGGGACCAGACATTACATTAAAGCCGCAAGCAGTTTTAAATGGCTTTTTTTTCCTTTAGAAGTGTCATTTTGTGCAGGGACAGTTCTAAACACGGGAAACACGTGGCACTTCACAGGCATACTTTAGACACCCCCCAGGTACGATATTTAAAGGAATATTTGACTTTTTTTTTTCACTTTATGCATCATTAAAATGACTGCTCCCGAAAAACGACCGTTTTTAAAACTTCTTTTTGCATTGATACATGTCCCCTGGTGCACAACCCGGGTTCCCAAACCCTTTTTAGGACAATAACATGCATAATAGTTGTTATAATTAGCACTTTAGAATTCGAACGTTCGCATCCATTGTATTTAATAGGGTTCTAATGTTCGTACGAACTTTCGGTCCGTTCGCGGGTTCTGGTGCGAACCGAACCCGGGGGTGTTCGGCTCATCACTAGTCCCCATGCTTGAAACAGTTGCATGCAGTAATTATCTGTATTATTGTATATTAAGCTGTGTCTGTGCTGTAATTCAGTGATTCTGGATGCACAGTTGACCAAAGAAAAATAAATATATGCAATCGGATCCACTTAATTTTCCTAAAAGGAGGAATGAATACTTTGTTTTTGGATTTGTAATGGAAGTGAGAATGTTTTAAGAAGTGTCAATTTGGTTCGTTTTTTTTACATATACCTAGTGCAGACAGTTCGGACGGGAAACACATTAACCTTTCAATTTATCGTTCGTTCGGCAGAAGTTTTCCAAACTTGCCATTCATTATTTCCACAAAAGCGTCACCAACGATTAATGATTTGTGCCCATTAACTTGCCGAAAAACGAACAAAGTGTTTACATGATCGATTTTCGGACCATTTTTCGTATAGTGTATGGCCAGCATTATTGTCAAAGCTTAACTGAACAAGCTGAAGTTGGAAGCTGATTGACTACCATGTACAGCTGCACCAGATTCTAAGTTCTCCAGTTTTTTTTTTTATTGTATTTTTATTGAAAAGGTTCAGAAGAATACATAATGGACAATATATGAATGTCGAGTTAGAAGAACAAGCATATGAAAAAATAAAACAGAGGTACAAACACAGTGTATACAGAAATAACAGAAATAATAAAAATAAAAGAAAAAGTATAATAAAAACAAAAAAATAAAAAAGGAAACAGCACAAGTTGAACAACAAGCAGGGGAGGCTACTTGAGAGATTAATAAGGCTGTGGCCAATAACAATTGGGTGAGATTTGGGTAGGTACCTGGAGATGGGGTCAAGGGGGGGGATAGAAGTAAAGGGAATCCAAGAACAGTTAAATCCACAGATGGAGCAAGGGGTTAAACATTGGCAAGACAAAACAAATAGGAGCAGAATGTAGGATGCCTGTGATGTGTTCAAAGAGGGGAACCATACATAGAGCGGTCCCATAAATCCCATGTCTTGTCAAACCTATCAACAGCATGCTCTATCATGGCTGTCATATGCTCCATTCTGCGTATGTCCTTGATAGTTTGTATAAACTGAGCCTGAGTTGGAGGGGAGGTGGACAACCAACATGAAGGATAGACATGTGCAATTTGTTTAGTTTCTAATTTGTTTTTAACGAATTTTGAAAAATTCGTAATTCCGAAATTTACGAATTTTCAGATTTTTAAATTTACGAATTTTCGGATCTTCGTATTTCCGAAATTTTGAATTTACGAATTTTTCAATTTATGAATTTTCGGATTTCCGGATTTTTCAATTTACGAATTTTCGGGTTTTCGGATTTCCGAAATTTCGAATTTCGGATTTTGTAAATTCGGATTTTCGAAATTCCGAATTTCCGAAATTCGGATTTTCGAATTTTCGAATTTCCGAAATTCGGATTTTCGAATTTTCGAATTTCCGTTAATTTTTTTCGTTTTTTTCGTTTCGTTTTTGTTTTTTGCTTTTTTTTTCGGAAAAGCAAAAAAGATGAATAAAACTTAAAAATAAAATTTTTCGAATTTCTGAAAAAAGCAAAAAAACCAAAAAAGTAGGATTTTTAAAACAGCTTACCTGTAAAATCCTTTTCTTGGAGTACATCACGGGACACAGAGCAGCATAGTCATTACTATGTGGGTTATATAGAATTACCTTCAGGTGCTGGCACTGGCAACTTCCAAAACAGGAAGTACCCTCCCCTATATAAACCCCTCCCATCCGGGAGTACCTCAGTTTTGTAGCAAAGCAATACGTGTCCCCAAAAGAGGGGTGGGAGCTCTGTGTCCCGTGATGTACTCCAAGAAAAGGATTTTACAGGTAAGCTGTTTTAAAAATCCTACTTTCTTGTTCATACATCACAGGACACAGAGCAGCATAGTCATTACTATGTGGGACGTCCCAAAGCAATGCCAAATGAGGGGGGGGATACACCATACATAAGCTGGGCGCAATCAGGCATGAGGATCTTTTGCGGCCTGCAACACACTGCGCCCAAAGGCGACATCCTCCTGACTTCTAACGTCCACCTGGTAGAACCTAGTAAACATGTGTACTGAAGACCATGTTGCGGCCTTACAAATTTGAGCCAGGGAGGCCTGGTGATGCACTGCCCATGAAGTTCCAACTGCTCTCGTGGAGTGCGCCCTAACTTTGAACGGAGGCGGTCTACTTCTCAAGCCATAGGCTTGTATTATGACCTGTCAAATCCACTTGGCTAAAGTAGATTTTGATGCTGCCTGACCCTTTCTGGGGCCTTCCGGCAGAACAAACAAAGAATCCGTTCTACGAATCTGAGCAGTGGCTTTTAGATAAGCTTTAACTGCTCTTACTACATCCAAAGAATGCAATAACTTTTCCTCTACCGAGCTAGGTTTGGGGAAAAAAGAAGGAAGAACCACATCCTGGTTCAAGTGAAACCTCGATACCACCTTAGGAAGAAAGGCTGGGTGAAGGCGTAATACTACTCTGTCCTTATGGATAACCAGATATGGCTCTTTACAGGACATGGCGGCTAATTCCGACACTCTTCTAGCCGAGCATATGGCTACTAAAAATATCAATTTTCTGGTGAGTAGAACCAAGGAAATGTGCCGCAAAGGTTCAAACGGCTGCTTCTGCAGAACCGACAGAACCAAATGTAGATCCCATGGGCACATGGGAGCTTTAATCGGTGGAATAATACGAGTCACCCCTTGCATAAAGGATTTGACAAGTGAATGCATAGCCAGGGGCCTTTGAAATAGTATTGATAAGGCCGAAACCTGGCCCTTGATAGTACTTAAGGCAAACTTCCTGTCTACATCCCACTGCAGGAAGTCCAGAATTCTGCCTATAACGTACTTACGTGGATGCCATTTTCTGGCCTCGCACCAAGTGATGTACGCCTTCCAAACTCTATAGTAGATCTGCCTGGATACAGGCTTCCTGGCATTGATTATAGTTGATACCACAGAGTTAGAGAGACCTCTCTTCTTTAGGATGTGGGATTCAATAGCCAGGCCGTTAAACTTAGAGTTAGTAAGGAAGGGTGGTATATCGGCCCTTGCGAAAGCAGGTCCGGACGACGTGGAAGGGTCCAAGGACTCCCCACAGACACTTTGATGATCTCCGCGTACCAGGCCCTTCGGGGCCACGCTGGAGCCACCAGGATCACCGGCTTCTTCTCCAACCTGACTCTGCGAAGGAGTCGAGGCAACAATTGTAGCGGAGGGAATGCATATATCAGTCTGAACTGATCCCAAGGGAACACCAGAGCATCCGAGCCGCAAGCGAGGGGATCCCTTGTCCGTGAGACAAATCTGTCCACCTTTGCGTTGAATCTGGATGCTAGCAGATCTACATCCGGTGTTCCCCACCGCTGACATATTGCTCGGAAGACCTCGGGATGAAGGGACCATTCCCCTGGGCATAACTGTTGGCGACTCAGAAAGTCCGCCTTCCAATTCTCCACCCCTGGAATGAAGACAGCTGATATACATGGGACATGCTTTTCTGCCCATTCCAGGATGTGACTTACTTCCCTCTGGGCTGCACGACTCCTGGTGCCTCCCTGATGACTGATATATGCCACTGCTGTGGCATTGTCTGATTGAATTCTGACAGGGGACCCTTGGAGTCTGGATGTCCAGGCTACTAGGGCATACCGGGCTGCTCGTATCTCTAAGAGATTGATGGGCAGGGTTTTTACTACATTTGACCATCTGCCCTGGAGAGACCATTGCTCCAGTACTGCCCCCCAGCCTATAAGGCTGGCATCTGTAGTGACCACCTTCCAAGATATCGGACTGAAGGGTTTTCCCTTCTGGAGATTCTGGGGGATCAACCACCAGCAGAGACTCTTCCGAACGGAAGGGGACAAAGCCATCGGGAAGTCTAGAGCCTGAACTTTTCCGTTCCAGGCTGACAATATGGCCCTCTGTAAATTCCTTGAGTGGAATTGTGTGTATGGCACAGCTTCGAATGATGCTACCATCTTTCCTAGCAGCCTCATGCACAGGCGTATGGACGGCTGTCTTTTTGCACAAAGCAGACGGACCAAGCCCCTCAAAGAGGATACCTTGTCTGGAGGTAAGAAAATCTTCCTCTGGTCTGAATCCAGCCGTAGCCCTAGATATACCAGGTTTTTCACTGGCTGTAGGGCTGACTTGTCCAGGTTGATGACCCAACCGTGAGATTCTAGATACTTGATTGTATCGACAATTACCACTTTTAGCTTGGCAACTGAGTGGTCCATCAACAACAGGTCGTCTAGGTATGCCATTATCGTTACACCTCGTGTTCTTAGATCGGCCAACAGTGGGGCCAGAATTTTTGTGAACACTCGTGGTGCTGTGGCCAGACCGAATGGTAAGGCTCTGAACTGAAAATGGCGCCCTTCTACTGCAAAGCGTAGAAATTTTTGATGACCTGGAAAGATGGGAACATGCAAGTAAGCATCTTTGATGTCGATCGAGGCTAACCATTCCTCCCCTTGTAGGGCAGTGGTGACCGATCGGATCGACTCCATCCGGAAAGACCGGACGTTTAGAAATTTGTTTAGACTCTTTAGGTCCAATATGGGTCTTATGTCCCCGTTTAGCTTCGGGACTGTGAAAAGGTTTGAGTAGAAACCCAACCCCCACTCTTCCATAGGAACCTCCATAATTACTCCTTGGAGCAATAGTTGTTCTAACGCCAATAGGAGAGACCCTCTTTTCAGAGGGTCTCTTGGCATGCCTGACCACATAAAATGGGAAGGAGGAGACTCTTTTAACTCCAACTTGTATCCCAGAGTTACTGCGGAGAGCACCCATCTGTCTTTGATCGTCTCCCGCCAGGTCTCTGCGAACAACTGAAGTCTTCCCCCCACCCGTTTGAGTGGGGGCAGCCCTTCATAGGCTTGACTTGGAGGCTGGTTTAGTACCCCTTCGGATCCAGGGTTTCTTATTACCCTGTGACTGTCCCTGATTTTTACCCCCTGAGTTTGACCGAGGAGGCCGTCGGAACTGCTTAGTAGCAGACGTCGCAGGGATAGGAGAGGTAGTCCTCTTAAAAGATGGACCCCTAGACCTCTTCTTACTCGGTAAGAGGGTACTTTTACTACTGGAAATCTTCTGGATATACTTATCCAGGTCCTCGCCAAAAAGGCGTTCCCCATGAAATGGGAAGCTAACTAAGAGCTTCTTACAGGGAGCTTCAGCAGACCAGTTTTTGAGCCACAGAAGCCTACGCATATGTACCAAAGACAGCGTGAGGCGGGAGGCCTGATGGATAGAATCCTTGATGGCGTCAACCACAAAGCATAATGCTCTAGGCAGATCAGCCAGAGCCTGGGCCTGCTGGTCTGACAAATCCCTCAGGACCATTTTCATTTGATCCTTTAAAGCTTGGCAGACCCCAATAGCTGCCACTGCTGGCTGTGTAACAGCCCCTGCTGTGGAAAAAGCAGATTTTAATAAAGATTCCAATTTTTTATCTACTGGATCTTTGAACATTTGAACATTATCTACTGGACATGTCAGTGATTTGTTCACAGAAGAGATGGCTGCATCCACCGTAGGAACATTCCATCTCTGGGTGAACTTTTCCTCCATGGGATAGATCACTGGAAATTTTTTAGGCGGAACAAATAGTTTATCAGGATGTTCCCAGTCCTGGTATATAAGTCCTTCCAATAATGGATGTATTGGAAAGAAGCAATTAACCTGGGGAGCTTTTAGCGACCCCAACGAGGAGACAGCAGTAGTTGATGGTTCAACAAGAGGCATTTTAAATGCAGATCGAACCATGTCAGTTAGGGTCTGGACCCACAATCTTTCAGTCTGTGATGCTGAAAATGGTTCATCTACTGTCGATTCCTCAAAAACAGAGTTAACCTCCTCCTGATCCCCTTCAGGTAGGTCGGTCCCTTCCTGGGACTGTTGCTCTGCCAACAGGCACTCTAATGGAGGTGATGGAGATCTGGCACGCTTTCTTTCCTGTAGAGAAGAAGCGATCAATGCTGCCAATCTCTGCTCCAATCCCTCCAGAGTTGAGGAAAAAACCTCCTCTGTTATATATGCAGGAGCAGGTGGACTGAGGACAGCCGCAGTACCTGGCACTCCCGGGGGTTCCTTATGGGTATTAACCTCTGATTTCTCAGGGGAGGAGGGTGCAGATGACTGCTCCAGATCCTCAGAGCCCGATGGAGACCCCCTACACTTCCTGAGAGGTATATCTCGGAGTTTTTTAGGCGGCATATTCCTTAGTTCAAAGCTGAGGTATTCCAGCCGCAATACACCCCTTACTGAAATAGTCTAATGCAATTTTGCTGCTATGTACATCAGTGGGTGTCTACTAATGCGTCTTTCTGGGGATGCCTGTATCAACCGCCCGCTGTAAGCCCCTATACCATGCTACCAGCTCCTTTTCATGCTCTGTGTCCATAGCAAGCAGCGTGGAACTGAGTCCTTTTATCTTGCTGGGACGCCCGCCCATGCGCAGAAGCGCTGGGCGCACAGAGCGCGTCATCCGCCAGGCTCCGCCCCCTTTTTTGAAGCTAAATTTTATAAAAGAAAGCGTGTGTGCGCGCGCGCGCGTGCACATGTGCGCTCTTGGCGCCATGTAGGGAGAGGAGCCAGGGTCCCTGTCTCACCAGGACTCAGGGATGGAAGGAAACTACTTGGCAGCATGACAGAGGAATGCAGCTTCCCTGATAGAGAGCTCACTCATCTGCCTGGACTTTCACAATGGAAGGAATAGTCCCAAGAAAAAAAGACGTTCCACAGCGGCCTCTAGTGGACAAACACAGGTACCGCACTTTTGTCTTTTTTTTTTTTTTTTTAAAACCTCCTTTATGAAAAACATTTCCAGGTTTACAGTTTTTAAAACTTCCTTTATGAAAAAACATTTCTAGGATTTCTTAGGCATATACAGCTATTAGCGGGAATACCTTTTAGGTAACAGGCAGAAAGACATATTAGGCTTGGGGGTCCCCTCAATAGAACCAAGTTCCTGAGGGGCCCCCACTTAGCTTTTCCCCGCCGCAGGACTTTGTTTGGTCCACAGAAGCCCAAACTTCACCTTTCACGGCAGGCATTGTACTAGACCTTCAGGGACCGGGTTCCCAAGGATTCCACTCCCCTGGACCTGTATAGCACCCTGCACAGATAGCCTCTTGGTTTTGGGTATGACCAGAGCTCTGGATCCCAGGGTCCAGCCCTCCTAAGAGAGGCATTACAGGCAAAACCTTGCTCTTCTCTGCAAGGCCCGGGTACTGACCGTTTAGCTATGAAGCTTTTTTGGTCGGATCCGGAATAGCTTGCTAAGGCCCAGAGAACCTGTACACAAGCCCAGATGAATACATGTTAACCTTGGCCAACACCTTAGACACTGGCAAAAAACTGAGGTACTCCCGGATGGGAGGGGTTTATATAGGGGAGGGTACTTCCTGTTTTGGAAGTTGCCAGTGCCAGCACCTGAAGGTAATTCTATATAACCCACATAGTAATGACTATGCTGCTCTGTGTCCCGTGATGTATGAACAAGAAAAAAAGAATTTCGGAAATTCGGAAATTCAAAAAATTCGGAAAATAGGATTTTTTACTCACCGTAAAATCCTTTTCTCTGAGTCCAAGGACCGACACAGCTTCTCTATTGACAAAGTGGGTATTATCCGTTAATTAGGAGTAACTAGGCAGAAAAACTTGTAAAAAGTGTTGCATCACACCTTCTACAGTACCGCCCAGGGGGCGGACCCCCTCTGGGTATAACCTCTCAGTCTGCATCTCGCAGATCAGTTCGTCAAAAAGCAGTACAAACTTAAAAGGAGGGGTGGGTGCTGTGTCGGTCCATGGACTCAGAGAAAAGGATTTTACGGTGAGTAAAAAAATCCTATTTACTCTTTCGTCCATGGACCGACACAGCTTCTCTATTGACAAAGTGGGACGTCCCAAAGCAGTGTCAGAGAAAAAACGAGGGGTGGTAACAGCATAAAAATAAACTTCACCCAAACACAAAACAGCACTCCTTCAACGGAGGAGCTGCAACTCTAAACAGCCGCTTGCAAAACCTTGCGGCCGAAAGAGGCATCTGAAGATGCACCTACATCAACTTTGTAGAATTTTGTGAAAGTGTGAGCGGACGACCAAGTCGCGCTTTACATAATTGGGAAACAGACGCTTGATGTCGGAAAGCCCAAGAGGCACCTCTTGCCCTGGTCGAATGCGCCGTGACCGGAAAGGGGGGCGCTTGACCCTTTAAGGCGTAAGCCTGGATTACTATCTGTCGGATCCACCTAGAGATGGTGGCCGACGAGACTGCTTGGCCCTTCTTGGGACCATCCACCGAAACAAACAGTGAGTCTGACTTCCGGAACAGGGAAGTAGCAGATAGGTATACTCTCAAAGCTCGGACAACGTCCAAGGAATGCAACGCCGACTCCTTATGATTCGACGGATGAGGACACAAGGATGGAAGTACAATGTCTTCGTTGAGATGAAAAGCCGAAACGACCTTCGGAAGAAAGGAAGGCTGCGACCGCAGCACCACCTTATCCTTGTGGAAAACCAAAATAGGGAGCCTTGCAGGACAAGGCTGCCAGCTCAGAGACTCGTCTAACTGACGTAACAGCCACCAAAAAGACCACCTTCTGAGAAAGTGTCAACAGGGGAATATCTCTAATATTCTCAAACGGTGCCTTCTGAAGCACCGAGAGGACCAGGTTCAAGTCCCTCGGAGGTAGCGGGGGACGGACCGGAGGGGCCACATGTCAAACCCCCTGCACAAATGTACTCACGAGAGAGTGAGTCGCCAGGGGTCGCTGAAAAAAGACAGCCAGGGCAGATATCTGTCCCTTAAATCGTACTTAAGGCAAGCCTTTGGTCCACCCCATGCTGTAAAAACAGTAGGATTCTGAAAACCAAATAAGTACGCGGATGCCATTTCATTTCCTCACACCTGGAGATGTAGGCCTTCCAAGTGCGGTGATAAACCTTCCTAGAGGACAGTTTCCGAGCACTTCTCATAGTAGAGATTACTGAATCTGATAGGCCCCGGTCTCTCAGTATCTGGTTCTCAACAGCCATGCCGTTAAAGTCAGTGACTGTAAAGCAGGATGGAGTATGGGACCTTGCGATAGCAGGTACTTCCGTAGTGGTAGGCGCCAGGGGACGTCTGCTACCAGACGTACTAGATCGGCGTACCAAGGACGCTGAGGCCAATCTGGAGTGATTAGGATCATTGGAATTCCCTCTGCCTCCACTCTGCGGAGCAGAAGAGGAAGAAGCCTTAAGGGAAGGAAGGCATAGATTAGCCGATACTGACCCCACAATGCCACCAACGCGTCCGTTGCGTCTGCCCATGGGTCTCTTGACCGGGCCACAAACCTCAATACCTTCCGATTAAGTCAGGAAGCCAGAAGATCTACGTCTGGTGTGCCCCATCTTTGGCAGAGGAGTTGGAACACCTCCGGGTGTAAGGACCATTCTCCCTGGTCCAGCATCTGGCGGCTCAGGTAGTCCGCCTGCCAGTTTTCCACACCCGGAATGTACCCGGCCGACAGTGCCGGTACGCTCCTCTCTGCCCACTTCAGGATGCAAGCAACCTCCGATGCTGCAGCTGAGCTTCTTGTTCCTCCTTGATGATTGACATATGCCACTGCTGTGGCGTTGTCTGACTGGATCCTGACTGGACGCCCTTGCAGCCTCTGAGACCATTTGAAGAGGCACAGCCTGATCGCCCGGATTTCCAGGACATTGATCGGCAGGAGGGCTCCCTCTGGGGTCCAGCGACCTTGCGCCAACCTGTAAGGCTGGCGTCCGTCGTGATCACTATCCAGTAAACCGGAAGAAATTACTTCCCGGCCATTAGAGCCAGTGCTGTCAGCCAACCTACCAGGGATCTCCTGACTAGGTGGCTCACTCGGATTTGATAATCCAGAGATGAAGGGCATCTGTTCCATCTGGACAGAACTTCCTTCTGTAACACTCGAGTGTGGTATTGAGCATATGGGACCGCCTCGAAGGAGGCTACCATGAGGCCCAACACTCGCATGCCAAAACGGAGTGACGACCAATTCCTGGAAGTCAGCTGCCGTACTGCAGCCCCGAAGGGTCTGCAACTTCTCCACAGGGAGGAATACCTTTGCCTCTGAGGAATCCAGAATCAACCCCAGGTACACTAGGCGTTGAGTGGGCACCATACTGACCTTTGCGTGTTTAGTATCTAACCACAGTCTCGAAGAGTCTGACAGGTAATGGACACGCTTACCTCTAAATTCTGAGCTTGAAGGCGCCTTCAGTAGAAGGTCGTCCAAGTAGCCCATGATAGCGATACCCCGCTGTCTTAGAAGTGCCAGAATCGGAGCAAGCACCTTGGTGAACGTCCTGGGTGCTGAGGCAAGGCCAAACGGGAGGGCCACAAACTGGTAGTGGTTCCTCCCGACAGCAAATCACAGAGACTTCTGGTGTCTGGAGTATATGGGGACATGCAGGTATGCGTCCTTGATGTCCAAGAAGGCCAGAAAGTCCCTCAGATGGAGAGCCGTGACTACAGATCGAACCGACTCCATCTGAAATCTTTGTACCTTCACAAAGCAATTGAGGGCTCTGAGATCCAAGATTGGATGAACTCCATCCTTCTTCGGCACAATGAACAGATTTGAGTAAAAACCCTGACCCCGTTCCAGTTCTGGAACTGGAATAACTACCTTGCGTTCCAGTAGACCCTGGACCGCCCCATACAGGGCCTCCCGACGGGTCGGTAGTAGCTGGAGATTGGAGGTGATGAATCTGTCCGGTGGACAAGAGAGAAATTCTATCTTGTAGCCTGAGGAGATTACTTCGCAAACCCACCTGTCGGAGACTAGAGCTGTCCACTGAGTCGCGAATTTGCGAAGACGTCCCCCCACCCGAGAGCTGGGTGGGGGCGGACCTTCATGCGGACGCAGATTAGTCCGCAGGCTTGTTGGGTCTGCGGGACCAAGGACGCTTTTATCCTTGGGCAGGCGCCTTATCGGTCTGGGGTCTTTTCCCTGTCGCCCTAGGGGGACGGAAAAACCGCTTGCGTGCATTAAAGGAGGGCCTTTGCCCTTGGCATGGCCCCTACCCTTGCTAGTTTGAGGAAGCAAAGTGCTTTTACCTCCTGTGGCATCCTTGATGATGTCATCCATAGAGGCCCCAAAAAGTCTGTCGCCCTTAAAAGGCAGATCCAACAGGGCTTTCTTGGAGGTCTGGTCCGCATATTGCTACTGCATAAACCGAAGCTTTAGACAGCAGGGGAATAGTATCCATGTCTGACTGGCAGACAAACCTAGGGCCCTGGACCAACTGGTCGGCCAATGTTATCTCATCAGGAGGAGCATCTCGCTCCTTAACCCCTGGAGTAGCAATCTTGCCCATTCAGTAAGTGTCTGAGACACTAGGGCCCCCGCCAATGCCGGGCGTACTGCCGAGCCTACCACTGAGTATAGGTAGCAAGCGAGTGCTTCAGCCTTCTTATCCACAGGGTCCTTGAAAACAGGAGCCCCTTCTACAGGAATTGTGGTGGCTCTATTAAGTCTGGACACCGGAGGGTCCACTATAGGGGGAGAGGTCCATCTCTTCAGAAAACTCTCCTCAAAGGGGTACCGTACCGCAAACCTCTTTGGGGCTGTAAAGACCCTCAGTGGGTTCTCTCATTCCTTGTATAAGAGTTTATCAAAAGACACACAAGGGAACACCTTAGCAGTGCGGGCAGGTCTATGAAACCCAAGTGGACCGGAGTCTCTGCTGCTTCTGCAGTATTTTCCAACTTTAGCGTATCCCGCACTGCAGTAATAAGGTCAGATACCAGCCGTCTCGCGTACTGACCTGGACGTGGAGTCATCCTCACTGTCCGGTCATGGTCTGCAGTCTCTGATGCGTCAGAATCTGGGCCCGGAGCCGTAGCTGGACCTGGTTCTGCATCAGAATTATCCCCAGAAGCTTGCAGGGGACAGGGCGTTTACTACCCCCTGTATTCCTGTGTGCTGCTTCCACCCTGGCAGCAAACGCCTCTAGGATTGCCGCCATAGCGTTCATAGACACCTCAGGGGCACCAGCTGCTAAATCTGGTGTTTTAGGGGAGAAGACATCTGGCTCAGATGCCATGCTGACCACACGCTGACACTCACAGGGCTCCAGGCAAGATATTAATAGGCCACCCTCCTGCGCTGCCGAGATGCTGGGTTACCCAGAGGACTCACCACCCTGGACCGGTACTGCTATGCTGCCGTGTGCTGCGCCTGTGATGCTGTCCCACTTCTGCTGTGTCAGTCTGCTTCTTTTATCAGCACTTCCTGTGTGAATTTTCGCGCCAGTGTAATGCACCCTAGAGGCCGGAGGCTCTCGCAAAATGGCTGCCAAAAACGTCTGTATGGAAGATAATGTGGGCTCTAAGAAAATGGCCGCCGAGCCGAAGATAGAGGTCAAGCAGCCATAGCCCACAAAAAGATGGCCGCCGAATGGCAATATATACATACAGGGTGGACAAACATGGCCGCCGATCAGCTGATAGGGATCA
This sequence comes from Rana muscosa, assembly GCA_029206835.1. Lineage (NCBI taxonomy): Eukaryota > Metazoa > Chordata > Amphibia > Anura > Ranidae > Rana > Rana muscosa. The sequence continues at coordinate 1,013,623,181 of CM055116.1, forward strand.
GTGGGTGTGGCCGAACCACAGGAAGATGGCCGCTGGGCAGTCACAAGAGGCCGAACTCGGCATGGACCACCTCAAAATGGCCGCCGACAGCATGGAGGAGGAAGCACACACACACACACAGGTAAGCAGAAATGACATTTCTTTTAAATGTTAGTTACAGCCAGCCCCGCTCCAGTGGAACCCCTTAGGTGACCCCCAGCACCCAGCAACCTTTAGCTAGAAGCCCAGGGAGGAGGGAAAGGCAGGGAGAGAGGGAAGAAAGGGGCCACAACCACTTACTTGATCTCTCCAGGAATGTCCAGCTAAATCACCCAGCCGAGGCAGGGGAGTTTTACTTACCTATCCTGCATGTATTATGCTGGAAGACATTCCAAACAGATCATCGTCCGCGCACGGAAGGTGACTGTTGGCCAGGCATGCTGTGATTGGACCCAAAAGGGACGATCATATGTATGCCCTGGAGCGTGACGCTCACCGGACAGGCTGCTGCGACTCGGCTGTAAGGTCAGCCGAAGCTGAGCGGTCCGATGCAAGCCTTGGAGCGTAAGCTCACCGGCCAGGCTGCTGCGACTTGGCCGTAAGGTCAGCCGAAGCTGAGCAGTCCAATGCAGGCCCTGGAGCATAGGCTCACCGGCCACCCTTGTTTAACGGGCATGTCGTGGAAAACCCAGCGCGTAGCTAGGGTCGGCACACGCTCGATGGCCGAAACTGGGGAGACTACAAGGATCGAGGATCCAGCCTGTCACCCAGTCGACAGTTGATCGAAGATCGCAGGAAACAAAAATGTAGCAAAAAATAAAAATATATATTTTTCCCCCGGACCAATGGGCCCAATGGGAGCCATGTCTTACTCCTTGCTAGACAGAAAAAAACTGATCTGCGAGATGCAGACTGAGAGGTTATACCCAGAGGGGGTCCGCCTAGTCACTCCTAATTAACGGATAATACCCACTTTGTCAATAGAGAAGCTGTGTCGGTCCATGGACGAAAGAGTAATTCAACTTTCCAAATTTCCCATTTTCAAATTTTAGATTTTCGAATTTTGCAATTTCGAATTATCGAATCTCAAATTTTCGAAATTACCAATTTTTTAGTTTTTTTGCTTTTTTCGGAAATTTGGGGAAATTCGGAATTCCAAATTTCCGAAAAAGCAAAAAAAACGAATAAAACTAATTTTTTTTTCGAATTTCCGAAAAAAGGAAAAAAAATCTGCCTCATCAGTGCGCATAAATACCGCCTGCCAGTGCCACCTGCCATTGCTACCTGCCAGTGCCCACAGTGCCACCTATCAATGCCCACAGTGCCAACTATGCCACCTATCAATGCCCACCAGTGATGCCAATCAGTGCCTCATCAGTGCCACCTAGCAATGCTGCCTATCAGTGTAACCTACCAGTGCCCATTATTGCTACCCATCAGTGCCCATCACTGCCACTCATCAGTGACCATCACTGCCACCTATCAGTGCCCATCACTGCCAGCTATCAGTGCCACCTATCAATGCCACCTATTAGTGCCACTTCTCATTGCCCACCAGTCTCACCTATCAATGCCCTTCAGTGCCACCCATCAGTGCCACCTCTCAGTGCCGCCTATCAGTGCCCACCAGTGCCGTCTTATAGGTGCCCATCAGTGCAGCACATCTGTGCCCATCAGTGCAGCCCATCAGTGCCCATCAGTGCAGCCTCATCACCGTACATCAATGAAGGAGAAAAATTACCAGTTTGCAAAATTTTATAACAACTTAAAAAATATATATAATATCTTATTTTTTTAAATCGGTCTTTTTTACATTTTTTTAACAAAAAAAAAATTTGCCTTGGTGATCAAAAAATACCAAAATAAAGCTCTATTTGTGGGGAAAAAAATATAAACATGTAATTTGGGTACAGTGTTGTATGACTGCGCAATTGTCATACAAAGTGAATCAGCGCTGAAAGCTGAAAATTGGTCCGGGCAGGAGGGGGGTTTAAGTGCCCAGTAAGCAAGTGGTTAAATATAAATTATTTTGCCTTATGGTTTTGTAATTAAATGATAACAAGGAAGCCTGTACAGCATGCACTTTTGATTTTATTACCTTTCCCAGCTTAATTTTTTTAATATTAAATTAGGGCTCTATCTATCTATTTATCTATCTGTCTACAAATAGGTAAAAGTGTAAGCCACAGTGTCTACATCGAGGCTCCTCTGCATATTGGGGTCCTAACTCTACAGATTTAAGAGTCTCCAAGTTAAAGGACATATGGAAATCCTCTGTTTTTAATGTGAATTGTTAAACAGGGACAATTTTTTGGTTTTTTTGCAGGCTAGCTGGTAAGCGTGCTGGGAAATTTTGGTTTATTTGTGATGTGCATTACTCTTCTATGTGCACATTACTGCAAAGGCTAGTTATAGATTGGGGTGATTGCTACTTGTTTATACAGTTGGTTGAATTTCATGCGGGGACATGCTGGATGCCTTTGGCTGCCATTGTACTCTTGCTGGGTGTCCTGTGCTTCCCTGTGCCTTTAAGGAGGGGTGGCTCCCTCCAGGCAAACCGGCCCTTTATCTATTCATTGCTATATGTGCTCCAACTTTGAGACTCTTAAACGTAGAGTTATGACCGCAGTAGACAGAGGAGCACTGAAGCTTACACATATACAGTATTTGAAAATGTCTGCAAACGAAACCTGTTTTTAATGTGCATCGTAAGACAGGGAAATTTCACTTTTTTTTTATTTTTTTTTAAGGCTAGCTGGTAATTGTGTTGGAAAATTTTTGTTTGTTTGTTTGTGAGAAGCAAAAAAATGACCTGAACATAATGGAAAACCCACAAAAAGCATATCTAGTAATTAGGGATGAGCTCATGGTTCAGTTTGAACACAAGTTCAGACTGAACTTTGGCTGTTTGGGCATTTGTCTAAAATGCTGGACTTTTTGTTTTTCCAAAGCTGAACATCATATGTAAAAGCAGTATTTTTACCACTACTATATATGACAGCTTTCTTCCTGTCATTGGTGAGGGATGCAAGCATGCACCATGTCCTTAGCAACCAGTGATGTCTCCAGGGCCTGATTAATTTACTTGCCAGTTATGCCTGGAAGAACCTGCCCCTCTGCTTACTTTAAGCAGCAGAATCACAGGCAATGTCATATGGATGTGCCAATTGTTCATAGTGATTGACAATGGATGTTCACTGTGGGACTTTTTTAATACAAGCCAAAAACTGTGTCTTAATTTACTGTTTACTGGGTACTATGTATCCCCTACTTGTTCACATAGGGGGCTTACAGGTTCTGATAAGCCCCTATGCCCAAAGACCCTCATAACCACTGGGTTAGGATTGTGCATCAAATGTGCTTGTTCTCATCAACATGGGGACAAGGTGGCAAGGTACCCACCCCATGTCGAAGGTATGTGGCCAAGTATAGTTTGGTGGGTTGCTCACTCAATCCCACTTTTTTTGGCCTGCTAGGCTGCATGCTCAAATAAGGTTCTGCTATCGATTTTTGGATGGACCTCATCCTTTTTTTCACACATTTTATGTGGGGTTCAACCTTAAAATTCATACCAGGCCTATCAAGTCTGGTGTAAAATTTGGGAGGACCCCCACACCAAGGATTAGGGTATGCTATGTATTTTTAGGGGTAACCCCAAGCTGTTTTTTTGTTGGGGGTCCGCCATTACCATTTATATGAGACCTACATCTAGGATAAGGGTCTGGTATAGATGAAGGGAATCCCAGGCTTCTTTGTTTACAAATAGAAGTGGCTGGGAGTCATTTGCTGGCAGTTTAAATTGTATTTTTTTTTTCTATTTAGATGTCAACTTTACTGTCTTAGGTTCTATACATCATACAGATGCACCACGTCAAAGACAGATTCAGGTCATCCCTCAGCAAAGTTATTTGAAGGAATTTTGCATTTATATTGTTTTGCATTATTAAAATAACTGCTACCTGCCAAATGGAAGTTACAAAAATGTATTTTGCTTTGGTACATGTTCCCCAGAGCAGTGCCCAGCCACCATGCCTTTTTGTTTCACAATCCCTTGCCTATTAGCCTAGAAAATATCCATTACTTTTTTTCCACTCCCGTTGACTTCAATAGGGTTAGATCCAGCATCCATTCATTCATTCATTCTTTCTTTCTTTCTTTCTTTCTTTCTTTCTTTCTTTCTTTCTTTCTTTCTATCTATCTATCTATCTATCTATCTATCTATCTATCTATCTATCTATCTATCTATCTGTGCTTTGCTATAGTGATTAAATTGTTATTAGTTGTTATTTTAACTGTTTTATTGATTTAGTGTAAACAGGGAAAGGGCACTGCTGATTGCTCACTTGCTATTAAAAAAGTTAGGTCACAAGAAAAAAAAAAAAAAAAAAAGAAACAAAAATTTCAATTACATTTACTGCAGCAGCTGAAGGGGAACAAAATCAATGAAAGGAGCATACTTATTAGAGACCTGCAGTTGCCATAAAACTGAAACTAAATCACAGTGACAGTGTCTGAACTTCAAATAAATTGCTTTGTATTCTGAAGGGGAGCCTAGAAAAAAATGGAAATTATATTACAGTTGTAAGAGAAAAAGGATGCAACTTTCTAGAGGTGTTACTACTCTAAACTGAATGAAAGGTCCTAGCAATATGCTGGACCAACATGGGGGAGTTCAAAGGGGACCGCAGATACTGTGCTTTATTTTCTAGGTATGATATATTAGCAGTTTCCCTGGGCAGCAACAGCCATGGGATTGGTTACCTGTATCAGAAGAGGATTGGTCGGCTACAGGAAGCGAAAAGCCCGCGCGGAGAGAGGTTATATAAGGGACCAGTGAGCGGGGCGCCTCAGACCGTTTGAACCGGACCTCAACGGCAGCAGCATGCAGCGCAGTTCTCAGGATCGCGAGTCCCTCTTACGCCGCTTCTTAGAGAAGGCAGAGGGACAGGGCGGTGAGGAGTGGCTGCTTTGTTGCCTGGATGAAGGTCACGGTTCAGCTCTGCCAGTGGAGGCGGCTATCGCATCCCCAGAGTCAGTATTAGGGAAGAGCGGTCCGTGCAAGCAGCCAGGCAGAGCCAAGAAACGGAAGATTTCTGCTTCTCCTCAGGTACCTGACAGGGAGAGAGCCGGCGGGAGCCTGCAGTCTGTGAGGAAAAAAGACGCTACTCCGCTGCCTCAAGTGGTCACAAACTGTGAACATCCAGAAGATGGTGAGAAGTGTTCTGTATCTATGGCTGACATGTCAGCACTTTTTATCTCACTATCTAACATGTTTAAGATGAAAGGGGCACATTCATATGGTGCTTTGTTGGGTCAGGGCGCACAGGTCTCTGGTGCTGAATCATTGGAGGAGGTTGGTACATTAATGGGCAAAGCCCCCAGTGAAAACGAAAAATTTCATCCTAGTATGAAGGTTAATGAGAATAAGAGGGCACAGGTATCTGGTGCAGGCTGCAGTTATATGACTGATTCTAAAGATTTATATGAAGGTGCACATTTATATGGTGCTATGGATGAAGGTGATGCGGACGCTGGTTCTGTATGGTAGGGTTTGAATGCTCAGCAATCTATGAATAATGATGCTACCTTATTGTCGAATATTAGGAGCTTTAACCCTTCACAGTTTGTTAACCCTGCCTTGCCTCTAAGACCTTCTGCTACTTTGGTTGGTGAATCCTCATTTAAAGAACCCCTACCGTGTATATTATCACCTCTGGGCTTTCACTTGTCAAAGTCAGTGAAAGAAAAAATTTGGAGAGGTGACTTCATTGACCTATTATCATTGTTGCCAGCTTCAAAAGAATTTCTGGCTAAAAGTGATAAGCTGTCAGGTGATAGATCTGAGGAGGATAGAAGAAGAGCGATTCCCAAAACTTTCCAAAACTGGCTTCAGGCCTTTTGTATTTTTGCTGCGGTTTTGGGGGAACGCTTTCCAGGCAAGTGCTCGGGTTTATTTCAACATGTGGATATTATTGCTGAAGCCTTCCGCCACTTTGGCGGTTCGGCTTGGTATTCTTATGATGAAAATTTTCGCCAGAAATTGGCGGTTCATCCCTCTCTAAACTGGGGGTCTAAGGACGTCGGATTGTGGTTGAATTTAATGCTACCTCCAAAGCCTCAGTTTGCTCCTAGGTTAGCGTCCAATCAACAGTCCCCTTTTCGCAAAGATTTTTGTTTCGCCTTTAATGAAGGGCAGTGTAAATTCCTTACTAATTGCCGTTATCGGCACGAATGTTCTAATTGTTCTGGTAGCCATGCAGCCAACAGATGTTTTCGCAAGTCTTCTGCAACCTCTTTTCAATCACATGCCAGGGATGCTGGGCCAAAAAGCTCGGACACCAGTGAGCTTACCAAACATGCTCCAGTGGTTAGAGCGATACCCCGATCGCAAGATGGCAACACTGCTCATTGAAGGCTTTCGGGAGGGTTTTTTGGTACCCACTTTCAAAGGTCCTGGCTGTTCTATGGTCAACAATTTGAAATCAGTTGCCTTGAATTATGCAGTGGTGCAGGAAAACATTTCCAAGGAATTGGTGGAAGGTAGAGTAGCGGGCCCTTTCTCATCCCCTCCATTTTCCAACTTCAGGCTTTCTCCTTTGGGAATAGTCCCCAAGAGAGAGGCGGGTTGTTATCGTTTAATTCATCACCTCTCTTATCCTGTAAATTTTTCTTTGAACGATGAAGTGTCGGATGTGGAGGCTCCAGTCTGCTACTCTTCTTTCGATAATGCTTTGGTTATTTTGCAACAACACGGCCGGGGTGCTTTATTATCAAAAGCAGATATCAAGTCTGCTTTTCGATTGCTCCCGGTTCATCCTCAAGGTTTTAACTCTTTAGGTTTTCATTTTCAAGATCAATTTTTCTTTGACAAATGTATGCCGATGGGTTTCTCCTTATCGTGTTTTTATTTTGAATCATTTTCTACCTTTTTGCACTGGGTATTGACTCAGAGGTTTCCTGAAGGCGGTTTTTTTACATTATTTAGATGATTTTTTATTTGTTGGCCCTCCGGGTTCTCCTTCATGTTTAAATTACCTGCAAACATTCTTCTCCATTTGTGATGATTTCGGGGTTCCTCTGGCTGTAGAGAAGACAGTTCTTCCAACTATGTCTCTTGAGTTTCTGGGGATTGTCATTGATTCCTCTGCTATGGAATTCAGGCTTCCTCTTCAAAAGTTAGAAAGGATGAGATCTATGATCTCTGTCTTTCTATCTAAACGTAAAGTTTTTCTCAAAGAGGCTCAGTCGCTGTTGGGGCTATTTGCCTTCGCAGCCAGGGTAATTCCGATGGCCAGGGTATTTTCTCGCAGGTTTTCTTTATCTACCAAAGGTCTTAAGAACCCGTACTCCCACGTTTACATCTCTAAAACCATTAAAGAAGATCTGAAGGTTTGGGATGCCTTCTTGTGTAATTTCAATGGTACGACCATTTGGCAAAAGGAGCTTGTCTCTAGTGTTCAGTTGAATTTCTTCACAGATGCAGCTGGATCTGTTGGTTTTGGGGCATTTCTCGATGGCCACTGGTGCGCAGAGCGGTGGCATCAGGAGTGGCTTCACCAGGATATTCTCCATAACCTTGTGCTTTTGGAATTATTTCCTGTTGTGGTTTCCGTGGTAATTTGGAAAGAGACCTTTGAGAATCGTAGAGTTTTGGTTTACACTGACAACAAAGGTGTTTTCTTTGCGGTTAATTCCCTGTCCTCAAAGTCGGAACCAGTGATTAACCTATTACGTTTTTTAGTATTGCATTGTTTGCGTTATAATATTTGGTTAAAAGCTGCACATATAGCAGGCATAAAGAATAACATCGCCGACGCTTTGTCTCGTCTACAGTTCGAAAGATTTCGGGACTTGGCGCCGGAGGCAGACCTGCATGGAACTCCTTGCCCAGATTTCCTCTGGGGCTTAATCCGGAGCTGATACTTCCGTATTTCAAGAACTCGGTTTCGGAGAAGACTTGGTCGGATTATCTTCTTTCCTGGTACAGATGGTGCTCTTTTTGTCATGATTCAGGTTTGGATTCTTTAGTTGTGACATCATACACCTCTTTATCCTTTTTGTCCGCTCTGATGCAATCAAATTTAAGTCCTGCTTCCATAAGCCGGATTCTAGCAGGAGTATCTTTCTTTCTGAAGTTTGCAGGTTTACCGGCTTTAACCTCATTCTTTCAGGTCAGTCAAGTCTTAAAAGGCCTTCGGAGGTCCTGTCCGTCTTTGGATACCCGGCGTCCCATTTCAATCCCTTTGCTGATTGATTTATTAAGGGTTATAGAGGAAGTCTGTTTTTCAAAATTTGAGCTTCTCCTTTTCCGTGCATCCTTTGTGTTGGCTTTCTTTGGTGCTATGAGGCTGGGTGAATTTACAGCGGCCAATAAAAGATCTTTGGCCTTTCTGCTTTTTCACCACGTTCGTATAGACAATGATTTTCTTCACATTTTTCTGGCTAGATCTAAGTCTCAGCCCGGTGGTAAGGGCCAATGGTTCTCTCTAGCTAGATCCTCGAGTCATGTGATCTGTCCTGTACGGCATGTTGCGAGGTATTTGGCGGTCAGACCTCCCTCTGGGGATTCCTTCTTTGTTCACCAAGACCTGTCTTCCCTTACCAGATATCAATTCTCGTCCGTACTGGCTTCCTCTTTGAAACGCCTAAATCTGTCAGGTTTTTGCTTTTCGTCACATTCCTTTCGAATTGGAGCAGCCACTACGGCCGATGCATTGGGTTTCTCTTCGGAAATGTTAAAAAGAGTTGGTCGCTGGGAGAGTAATAGATATAGAATTTATGTCCGCCCTGATCTACTAATTGTATGATTTTCTCTTTCAGATATTTCCAGAAAAGTTATCTGGATAGTGGGTCATTCCTTCGTTTTCTGGGCTGCTCAACATGCCGGAAACAGGAACTACTCCACCACTTTAGGTCTGGACGCTAAGTCTTATTTAGTCTTATGGTCAGGTGTACGGGGTTTGAGATGGAGGGGCCTAAGGGAACATTTGATTTATTTGTCCAGTATTTGGCCTTTTCCTCAGGTTTTAGTGATTCACGCAGGGGTGAACGACTTAGGTAAAGTTAGGACTTGGGACCTGTTATGCGAAATGAAAAGAGACTTAGGTTCTATTAAGGTGATGTTTCCTTCTTCCATTCTGGCGTTCTCAGAAATGATTCCGAGATTAGTATGGTCTCCTGCCAGTAATCTCTTCTACGTGGACAGGATAAGGAGGCGCCTAAATAGAACAATCCATAGTTTTCTTAGAGCGTCAGGTGGTGTCTCTTATCGCCACTCGGAGTTGGAAGGTTTCATTCCGGGTTTGTTCCGGGAGGATTCAATCCAATTATCCCCTATAGGTTTGGACATTTTTTGTATGGGTTTGCAAAGTTTAATCGAGTCGGCCACGGTGGAGGGGGGGCTTCAACCAGTAGTTTCCCTACTGGCCTCAGCCGGTGGGGTGTAGTTGTCCAGCATGTCTGGATGGACCCCGTTAATCTCGTTTTAATTATTAGCCAAGATGGCTTTCTTATTTAATTTAATTATAGTAATTATCAGGTTACCCCTTGGATACACCGTGGCCATTTAAAATGCCAAAGAATTATTTATTAATAAATTTATTTGCACCTTTTATCGTTGTGTTCTCTCTTTATTGAGTCCCTTTGTACGAGCCCATGAAAGGTCCTAGCAATATGCTGGACCAACATGGGGGAGTTCAAAGGGGACCGCAGATACTGTGCTTTATTTTCTAGGTATGATATATTAGCAGTTTCCCTGGGCAGCAACAGCCATGGGATTGGTTACCTGTATCAGAAGAGGATTGGTCGGCTACAGGAAGCGAAAAGCCCGCGCGGAGAGAGGTTATATAAGGGGCCAGTGAGCGGGGCGCCTCAGACCGTTTGAACCGGACCTCAACGCCCACCCGCCCTCCCTATTGTTAAAGTCATGGTGTATTCAGTGGGGGTGTAGTTGTCCAGCATGTCTGGATGGACCCCGTTAATCTCGTTTTAATTATTAGCCAAGATGGCTTTCTTATTTAATTTAATTATAGTAATTATCAGGTTACCCCTTGGATACACCGTGGCCATTTAAAATGCCAAAGAATTATTTATTAATAAATTTATTTGCACCTTTTATCGTTGTGTTCTCTCTTTATTGAGTCCCTTTGTACGAGCCCATGATCTATACAGTAGATATCAGCATGGGCCACTTATTTGTTACATTATTTTTACTGGTAGCCACTGCTCTAAAAATGAATTGAGCAGTGCTCCGGCTTTAGAAGCAAATACAATCAGATCACCTGGGCTGCTATCCATTTATTGAACATCACACAATTCTTTTTGCATTTTTTTTGCTTTCAGGGTAGATTTGTATTATAGATATTTTCATGTTGTAAGACGTCATATAGAGGAGCATTTTTCTTGAGCAGTAGTATATGTACAGTACAATGTATACACCATCCCTGTAATCAAAGCCCTGACCGCTGTTCTATTTAAAGCAGATGCCTTAAAACTGTGCAACTATACTGATTCTGTATCAGAACTTCGTCTTCTTGCAATATGCAGCAGCTGGAGCCAACTAAGAAGCCATGAAGCTACAAGTGTTAATTGTCTTATGTCATCTCTAGAAGGTGCTGTGACGAATTCTCACTTTTCTCCATGGAAAGGGACTTCTTTATTACTGGCTATGCACATTGAAATGGTTACTACTTGGTCTAGCTACTGATAGCTTGAATTTCCTAAATTTAATAAAGGTACATTTTAATATGCATTTATACTGTATAAAGATATTCTTCAGTAGGATTAATATATACCTTATAAAGGTAACAACATTTTTTTTTTCTAGACTTCACTATTAAAGTATAACTAAAGGCAAAACTTTTTTTTAGTTTTGGATAGAGTGGAGAGGGATTAGAATGCTTAGCAGTTTTTATTGCTGTCTGTGCCCCCATTAAAGAGGAAGTAAACTCTCCCACTCTGATGCTTCTTTTCATTTAGTCCATTATATTAAGTAATTATCAATCTATAGCCACTGTAATCCAGCCAAATCGCATATTACTTACTGTTTAAAGAAACTTTAAAAAAACTTGTTTCCAGGGGTAAGGCCAGTGCCGGCCCAAGACATTGTGCTGCCTGGTACCAAGAATGACATGCTGCCCCCCCCCCCCCCCCAAAAAAAAAAAAAAAATCACGCCCACCAAAATGCCCCCAAATTCATTATTTTATATCATGATAACTAAAGTGGACCTGTCATGGCTCTATACATGTATATAGGAGTATAAAGAGGACCTGTTATGGTTCTATACATGTATGTAGGAGTATAAAGAGGACCTGTCATGGCTCTATACATGCATAGGAGTATAAAGAGGACCTGTCATGCTCTATACATGTATATAGGAGTATATAGAGGACCTGTCATGGCACTATACATGTATGTAGGAGTATAAAGAGGACCTTTTATGGTTCTATACATATATATAGGAGTATATAGAGGACCTGTCATGGCTCTATACATGCATAGGAGTATAAAGAGGACCTGTCATGGCTCTATACATGTATATAGGAGTATATAGAGGACCTGTCATGGCTCTATACATGCATAGGAGTATAAAGAGGACCTGTCATGGCACTATACATGTATGTAGGAGTATAAAGAGGACCTGTCATGGCACTATACATGTATGTAGGAGTATAAAGAGGACCTGTCATGGCACTATACATGTATGTAGGAGTATAAAGAGGATCTGTCATGGCAATATACATGTATGTAGGAGTATAAAGAGGACCTGTCATGGCACTATACATGTATGTAGGAGTATAAAGAGGACCTGTCATGGCACTATACATGTATGTAGGAGTATAAAGAGGACCTGTCATGGCTCTATACATGTATATATGAGTATAAAAGGACCTGTGCGTGGCCGTTGGCCGCGATGTCAGCCGGCCACCCGCGATCGCTCCACAGAGCCAGAACGGGGATCTGACAATGTAAACAGACAGATCCCCATTCTGACAGGGGAGGAGAGACAGATCTGCTGTTCCTAGTGATTAGGAACAGAGATCTCTCTCCTCCTCCAGTCAGTCCCATCCCCCCAGTTAGAAACACCTCCCAGGGAACACATTTAACCCCCTTCCTGACAGTGACATGTACACAGTAATCAGTGCATTTTTATAGCACTGATCACTGTATAAATGTTACTGGTCCCAAAAAAGTGTCAAAAGTGTCCAATCTGTCCACCGCAATGTCACAGTTTCGCTAAAAATCGCAGATCACCGCCATTACTAGTAAAAAATATATAATAATAATAAAAATGCCAGAAATCTATCCTCTATTTGGTAGACGCAATAACTTTTGCGCAAACTAATCAATATACACTTATTGTTGTAAACATTTTTTTTACCAAACATATGTAGAAGAATACATATCGACCTAAACTGATGAAGACATTTTTATTTTTATTTTTTTGGATGTTTATTATAGCAAAAAGTTAAATAAAAAATTATTTTCAAAGTTGTCGCTATTTTTGTTTATAGCACAAAAAATAAAAACCGCAGAAGTGATCAAATACCACCAAAAGAAAGCTCTATTTGCTTAGGTACAACGTCACACGACCGTGCAATTGTCAGTTAAATTGATGCAGTGCCGAATTGCCCAAAAAATTATTGAAGTGCATTATTTCTATTATTACATTGTTATATAAAATAAAATAGTTCAACTCACCATAATGCAGAATCAGTGGGAGCCCTGAGTGTGTCACTTGCCGCGTCACCTGCCACCAGATGCAGATTGTCACTTGTTGCGGATTGTCACTTGCCACGATGCCATCTGCCACAAATTGCGGATGGTCACTTGCCACAATGCCACACATTGCAGATTGTCACTTGCCATACATTGCAGATTGTCACTTGCCACGACATCACCTGCCACACGTAGCGGATTGTCACTTGCCACAACGTCACCTGCCACACGTAGCGGATTGTCACTTGCCATGGCGTCACCTGCCACACGTCTGACAGAGAGGAGGGGGGTCTGGCAGAGAGAAGGGGGGTCTGACAGAGAGGAGGGGGGGTTTGACAGAGAGGAGGAGGGGGGTCTGACAGAGAGGAAGAGGGGGGTGGCGGCTGACAGAGAGGAAGAGGGGGTGGCGGCTGACAGAGAGGAGGAGGGGGGCGGCTGATAGAGAGGAGGGGGGGTGGCTGATAGAGAGGAGGGGGGGGGCGGCTGATAGAGAGGAGGGGGTGCGGCTGATAGAGAGGAGGGGGGCATCTGATAGAGAGGAGGGGGGGCGGCTGATAGAGAGGAGGGGGGGCAGCTGAGAGAGAGGAGGGGGGCGGCTGAGAGAGAGAAGGGGGGCTAATAGAGAGGAGGGGGGCAGCTGAGAGAGAGGAGGGGGGCGGCTGAGAGAGAGGAGGGGGGTGGCTAATAGAGAGGAGGGGGGCTGATAGAGAGGAGGGGGGGCGGCTGATAGAGAGGAGGGGGGCGGCAGATAGAGAGGAGGGGGGGGCGGCTGATAGAGAGGAGGAGGGGGGGCAGCTGATAGAGAGGAGGAGGGGGGGCAGCTGATAGAGAGGAGGGAGTGGCAGCGAGAGAGGAGGGGGCAGCTGATAGAGAGGAGGGGGGCAGCTGATAGAGAGGAGGGGGCGGCTGATAGAGAGGAGGGGGGGCTGATAGAGAGGAGGGGGGGCGGCTGATAGAGAGGAGGGGGGCTAATAGAGAGGCGGGGGGCTGATAGAGAGGAGGGGGGTGGCTGATAGAGAGGGGGGGTAATAGAGAGGAGGGGGGCTGATAGAGAGGAGGGGGGGTAATAGAGAGGAGGGGGGCTGATAGAGAGAAGGGGAGGCGGCTGATAGAGCAGATGAGAGAGACAGACCTCAGGAGGGGGGGCTGATAGAGAGGAGGGGGGGCCGCGGGCGGCTGACAGGACAGATGAGATCTCAGGTCTCCTGTGACACACAGCGCTAGTTAGGACTCCGGGAGCATGCAGGGCTGACGCGATTACCCACAGTCCAGCTCCTCCAGGCGAATCACAAGCCTCATGTCCTCCATCTGTCCCGCCCACATGACCTGCTCGGCCTATCACAGGACACCCGCCGCTGCCCATTGCTGAGCTTGGCTCAAACACAGAGACAGATTTTTAGGCAGCAGTTTGAACATTGATTTGCCGCCCCCCTGAAAGTGCCGCATGGGACCGAGGTGCCATCGGGTCCCATGGTAGGGACGCTCCTGGGTAAGGCAGTGCCATCTTAAGTATTGTTTTCTGAGTCCACAGTAGAGTGTATTTCCACCCTTAGATTGAGCACTTCCTGTACTGTTAACCAAGCCTCCTTCTCAATCCAACGTTTCTATGGCAACCCTGCTTCCCTGCTCATAGCCGACTTGTTTAATTTCATAGTATTTACTTGTGACCATTATCTAGTGTTTGCCTATGCCAGTCTTATCAGCTTCAGCTGATAAGACTGCAGTAATGCAGTCCAATGCCCAGGTTTACACTCCATGTGATATCACATGGTCACATGGGGTGTAGGAGGAAGCTCTGAGTGATTATGCAGTCTTGTGGGATTTCACTGTTGTGCCATAAGAAGTATTGATAATAGACAGACAAGCAAACAGAGTGTGCAGTAAATCAGGGAAGATCTGGGCATGCTCCAGTGATGTAATTCTAAAGAACAAAAAGGATTATAACAATACTAAGCAAGTAAGGATATATCTACAAGCAGTGTTCATTAGTGTTTTTTATGCTGATTTACATGGGATAAAGTTGTGGGGGAGGGTTTACAACCACTTTAAGGAGATTCACTGTCTCTATTTGCCCTGTTAACCATTATTATTGGAAGTGAACGTAAAAGAAGACCCCAAATTTTGGGTTGTCCCCAGAAAGTAATTAGAGGAGACATCTTCCAATGAGGACACTAGTTCTGGTGACCTTGATGTCCACAAGGAATTCCCTTAATCTGCCACTTTACCATACTGCCATAGCTGCCATCAAATTTAGGCATCCCCTTTAATGAAAATGTCAGGCAGACCTGAGGTGAGAGGCAGAAGTTCTGCATGTGAAGGCAATAAGGGCAAGCAGGTTCTGCAGGACAAAGTGATTGCTCGGTCACACTTTCTAGAGGTAGGACATGCCTGTCTTTTTGGTTTCAAAGCGGGCATGCAATACACTCACAGCCCATGAAGTAGGTAGTTGAGTTGCTGACAAAGCCTTCCTCTTCCTCCTCTCATGTGTAGAGCAGCCACTTGCCTGCAACTGCTGCTAATGCACCACCTTGACTTGAGGGAGCAGCCATCTTAACCAATAAAACTTTAGTTTGCAACTTCTGCCTGCAGTGTATTAGACACAGAAAAATGTACCAGCCATTTGGGTAATGCATGCATGAGGTTACACATGACTCCGCACCTTAGAGCACAATGGGAGCAGCACCTCATTGAGAAAAGTTGGTAGCAAAAGGCTCACACTTCTTGTTCCTCACTTTCCACAACTTCCTGTCTACAAACTGATCCTGCTGTATCTGCTGCAACATCTGTGGGCTCTATTGACAGGGAGGGATGTCTCACAAGGTGTTTTAGAGAATTTAGGATATGCCACATCAATCAGGATAGAGTCATGAGACCATGCTGAGGGGGTACAAGATTCTAATACACCTACAGTCCCATCCCCAGCAGCATACTTCCCAAGACAGATGTCTCTCAGCTACAGGAGTGTAAGAAAAAATGTCCTCAAAGGACCCCCATGTCCAGCTTGGTGGAATTCAGTGTGCATTTGGTCATGTGACTAAGCACACTTGGTCCAGTAAGTATGGACAGGAATTTTACATATCCATCATGGCACACTGGGCCAATATTCTGGTGACTGAGAAAGATGCAGGATGTTGCGTATTTTAATCCTCCAACTTCTCAAAACCAGCAGTCTTCCCCTAAGCATCCCATAACATATGCAATATCCCAGTTAAATGCTGCCATGCTGTTTTGCAGCTCAGATAAGTGAGGGACGGAACTTACACTGGGTCAGCTCTTAGGTTGAGAGGTGGTTGACATCATCTTTATCCTGGCAAGGTTTTGTCTAACAAGGGAATTAACCTACTGGCTTCCCTTAGCATGGAAAAAAAATCACACATGTACCTTTCCTGGCGTGTCCTAAGCCTGATGTTGCAGTGGTACATCATGAAGTACCCTGGCTTCCAGAAGGTCCTTCATCAATCCAGAAAAGTTTAGGGTAATTTAGGCAGTCATGCCCAGCCAGTGTTTGTGTGGCAAAAATGCAGCTCCTCCTGCTAACTGCCTCATCTGTGACACCGTCACTCGCTGGAACTCAATGTTGCCTAGGCTGCAGAGGCTGCCTTTTCCTCTTTCCCCATCCTCTTCCTCCTTTGCCTCTTCCACCTCCTCCCCTTCTTCATCATATCTTCCTCTTCAACCTCCTCCTCTTTGACTATTTAAATGATGCATGATGAGGAACTTGTAAATAACAACACCCTTACTTCAGTTCCAGGCTCATTCATATACTCATTTTAATCTCCTTACAGTTCTCATTGGCCTTTTTCTGCAAGCCTTTCTCCAAGGATAAGAGAAGAGGGGCAAGCAACAGAAAAATTAAGCATACGGTCTTACAGCCATAGGCTGCCCACTCTTCCCCACAGGGAAGCCTTGAAACTTAAAGAAGCACTTGTCAACAACCACATCACCATTTCAAGTAACAACTTTCCTATGCAAGATATTTTCATTGGAAAAACTCCCTCACACACAGCACCTGCATGCCAGGTTGTCACTTCAATTGCCCCCATTGTAGCTGGCAAAAAAATGCCCCTGTCTCTAGTTCATGGCCTGGGCTTTCCTTCATTAAATTTTTTCTGTTAGATGTTACTATTTTTATTCATTATTATATTTATATTTGTTATATATTTCTTTTTTTTTAGTGCCTCTCTGTGGCTTATGTCTCTCTCAACATGTGGCCCAGTTCTCATTGCCTTGTTTCTCTACATTTAGACAGGTGTGTGTTTATGTCTGTCTTTTTATGCTGACCCTCTGACTCCCATCATTGGAACCAGTATGTAGTAAGTCAAAAAGTCTTATTAACATCCTTGCTCCAGTTAAAGGATGTGACCAAGTAGCCATTGCTAAAGCCAGCAAGGCAATTAACATTTTAAGAAAAAATAGTTAGCAAAAGCAACCTACACTTTTTCTCTAATAAAAATTATTCTTAAGTAGCCAGTGAATTCACCCCTAGACATGCAATATATACTGTAAGTTTATACTGGTGTGGTTAGACAATGCCACGCTCATTAACTGCCATGTAAGAGTATTGAATTTAGCATTTTCTATACACTAGCACTTGAATTGCAATATTTAGCATCATATTAAAATGACTAATTATCAGTCATTACTTTGTCAGTGCTTAATTAACAAAGTAACCTTTTTAGAAAACTATCATTGACAAACAAATAATAATACCATAGCATAAAATGAAGTGTTTATCTAAGAAAGATAAAGTGAGCAATATTTCACTGTCATGAAATAGGTGTAAACATATAAAAAGTAAAATATACAAGATAACTTTTATAATGTTTGTCGACTAATATTGTACAAGTTGTAAAACACATTTAAAGTAATTAATGGAGAGCCTTAATTGCTCTTTTAGTAGGATTATACATTTCTTAAAGTAAAAAGTCATATGCCTTTTGCATATTTATTATTTCATTACCAGCCTTTAGTATATCAATTGGTATTTAAAGGTAAGCTTCCCACAAACAGCTAAATACATTTAATAGGAGCTGTTTTATCTGCCAAATGATATGCATTTCTGTCTATCCAGTCCTGAGATATGCACAGTTCTGCCAGACAGCACAGGCCGGTCTAGCAGTTCGGGAGACCTGAATATTCTCTGCTGCACATACAGGTCTTGTCCTTCCCCTAGTCTGTGACTGGAGAGTGGAGGAGAAGCAGAGAGTGATGAGCTTTCCCCATGTTCCTTGTGAGCATTGCACATAACTGACTGGCCCCTTGTGCTGTTTCTATTTTACCTTGTTTGAGTTCTGTACTTTTATGTACTTACACTGCTTACATAAAAAAAAAATTACATTCAGGTTGGGTTCATATATTTTCAGTAACATGTGTATTGCTATTCAAAATGGATGAGCCAATCAAACATAACATGTGCAATAGGACATCTCAAATAAGTGAGAATGACCTTAATGCTGTATTAATAAACACATAACTGCATAATTTTAGATCTGCCTGAAGTTCAGCTTTAAAGTAAATCTTTCACGTTCACCATCTGAACAAATAATTAGTCAAGAGAAAATATGTTTGGCTGGTCTGTCAGAGACACATTTTTTTGTGAGGGCAGACATACTGAATTATTCTGTCAAAAGGTCAAACGCTTCTGTTTCACTCATCTCTTACCCACAGAATTCATTTAGAAATTGAGTCCTGAAATTCTCCTAATAACTAGTGAAATTTGCTGCAGCTACGTAATTATGATGATTCATCTTGTTATGTGCTACTGAAAACATCAGAGGCTAGTTGAGAGTGCAAAGGTATAGGTAATTTTTATAAAGTGCTCATCTGTATGCTAACAAAGGAACCAAAACTCAAAAGGAGTTTGATCCCCTTTTTTTTCTCTGGAACAATGGGTGACATGTTTTGATATTATTTTAAGTATGCTTTATTTTTGTTTATAAACTGCTGTTGTACATTTGTCTCCTGAAGAAGTGAACGAAGTCCAAGAAATGAATCGAGCTGTATCATTTTGCAATGGATCATCTGATTGTAAAAGATGTTCCTCTCTGCTAATGCATGACTATATTGTGGTGTTCATTGTTTTATACTTTTGTAATATTTGTGAGCAAGTGATGGCTTTTTTTTATGAACTTATTTAATAATAAAAGATAATATTGTGTTTTAAACAAAAACTGGTGTGCCCCTAAAATCTAACCATTGCAATTTTTTTTATAGATGACTGTATGCTACCAAAGGAGACTCACTTCATCCTGTCCCCCATGCACACCATACCAGGTGGTAATGTGAATCCAAATACTAATCTAAACTAAAGTGAAAAAACTCAAATGTGAGAGATTTCCCTTTATTTTCTGTCCCAGTGCAAGTAAGAGAGAATTGTCTTCGTAGATAATTTTCACAGGAACAGGTGTCCCCACTTTATTTGCCCTCACCTCTTGTTTCTGTTTTATGAGCATCATCACTAAGACAAACAGAAGGTGAATATCTCCAGTGGGAACATGGGAACACAGCAGTAAAGACAACAGTAAAACCTGACAGGGGTTCTAGCCTTACCAGACTCCATCTAAAATGAAAAAAAGAACTTTGGCTAGCCATACACTTAAAGTCCTGAACATGAAAAACAGAGTACTGATGAAAGTCAAGAATATGTACAAAACGTATATGCATATACATATATGTACAATCTTTCATTATTATTGTTCAAATAATAACATTCTTATCATGGATTCTGAAGGTAATTATTCATATGTGATCTCTTACATTAAATATGGCTTATGTTTATAAATTACTGTACATCTCTGGACAAGGAGATACTGTGCAAAACCATATTTTTTTTGTTCCTGAGGATATATTTAGAAGACATTTAGCCTTTCCTTCATTAAATTTGAACATCAGACAAGCAGCTGAATACAAAGGAGCTGTTTTACCTGACAAAGAATTTGTAGTTTTGTCTGTCAAGACCTGAGATTGACACTTTCTTGCCAGACAGCACAATGGGATTGTGTACTTCGGCTCACTTAAGCCCTGTTTCTCATTTTGGGCTTAGCCTTTTTGTCTTGTCTTATATCCTCACCTGATCTGTTTTGGCTTCAACTTCTGATCCTGAATTCTGTCTGCATTTGCTTTGTCTTATAATCCTGATTTTCAGTGTTGGCTTATGGCAATAATTCATTTGCTTGATTGCGCTTAATCAGCTTTTAAAAATTCTGCACTATCATTAGTGTGAAATTTTTGATATAAGAATATATAATCTATTTATAGAATTAAAATAAAACTTTTATTGATATATACAAGTTTGATCCAATTCTTGTTGCTATTTGTAACCCTTTACCCGGTACTCTATGACTGGGTACAGTTGTTTCCTCATATGCTTTAAGGTTACAGCAACAACACCCCTATAGGTCGTGGATCTTATATTGATCATTTGATGTATCTGATCAATAATTAGTGGATAGCTTGCTCCCCTTCCCCCTTTTGTCAGTGTTGGCTTAGACTGTTGTTAATTTTTATGCCTAAGTTCACACAGGTGGCAGTCTCTAACTTACCACCAGTACTGCTACTTCCTGAATGCCTGGTTTGTTCAGCAGAACAGGAACTTTACATGGAACTACCATGCTCTAACCACGAAGCGCTTGGCTTGCAGTTGCGGCATGGTCCATTTGACTTCAATGGGAACGTTTGGCAAGCTACATCGCTTGCCAAACTTTGTCTGCCAAGTTAAAATTGCAATAAGGACGCAGCAATGTGTACTCATCCAAACAGTCACCATGGTTCCTTGGAGGTAGGTGATTGAGGGTTGTTAAAACATGACTGTCTGAATGAGACCTACAGTATATGTGTATCCTGGATATGACTCTGTCTGTTACTCTCTGTGTGCTGTGTTCTGGTATTCTGTTTATGTCCATCTGTCTGAATTTGGCTTGGACTTGCCTACTGATATTTTTCCTGCTGCACAAGTCTAACCATACTTTTAATAGCTCTGGTGAAAACCCCCAAAAGTTGTGGTCTCTGCACAAAATTTGCTGTCAGGTGGTAATGAGAAAAACTGTCTCACCCAACTGGTCTTTCCCCTGTATCTGCTCTTCTGCATGTCTTCTGTTGACATTCCTGTACTTACTCGGTCCTGGATTTCCACTCTTATCTTGTTGTCAAATTTATTTGTTGCAAGAGTCCCTAAAGCCCCTATATATGGCCCCAGCAGCCCCTGACATGACGTGTAAGTACTTACATTTAAAATACATTATGATTTTTAACAAATAAATAACTGCATTCATTTTTTTGCCCGACCTACAACCTAAATTCTAAAATATACTAAATACTATTTAAATAAATACAAACATTGCACAAATTATAACATGTTCTGTAAAGGCCATAATTATATTTCTTGTCTGGGCCCGTCATTTTTTGAGGCAAACTTGCATATCATTTTTAGCAAAATCAGAAATAAAGCTGAATAAAAGAATTGGATGCTGGAACTGTTTTCTTTTAGCACAGTCGTTTACCATAGGTCTTACAAAATGTCGGCATATTATTATTATGTATCATAATTTCCCTATACGATTTTAGTAGAACAGAATCTTGAAGTATATAATAAAGTTTTAATTTCTAGTCCAGTGCACTTATCACCTAGGCAAGGACCCTTAATACTCATAATTTTAGTACGGAATGAAAATATGTGCATCTACAGTATTGCCAAAGTATCAAAGACCCATTTACTGATGCTATGGTTCACTGCTTTAAATAAAAGTAATCTAACAAGGTAATAAGAAAGTTGACAGGATACTTAATTTTAATTTTGCTTGGCTTGTTTTTAACTTTTATCACTTTGTGTTTTTTTTTGGGCTTTACATATAGGTACAATAAATGCTTGAATGTGTAATTGTTAATTTGAAATACTAATAGAAAATAGCCATAACAGTAATAATAAACATTTGCTCACAAACCTGCTTAGTAATGCATTTTCTTACGCTTCAATTTTTCTTTTTGAAGTCAAATACACTTACAGCTCATATTTAATGTAATTTTAATTTTAATTTAGAGCGTTTTATTACTACTTTTAAAACAGTCAGCTGATTAAAGATGTTCTAACCCTAATCTACTGAATTACAAATGAGTATGCACCATCATAGTTAACCTTTTGTGATTTGCAGCCCACCACTAGGGATGAGCTTCGAGTTTGAGTCGAACCCATGTTCGACTCGAACATCGTCTGTTTGGCCGTTTGCCAAATTTCGAACGTCATGGGCCGTTCGTGACAAATTTGAGTGGCGCGTCACGGCCCATAATTCACTGCGGCATCGCAGTGCATTGCTGGCTGATGATTGGCCAAGCATGCACTATGACCCACATGTTTTGGCCAATCACGGAAAAAACGTAGAGCCATAATTGGACAAAGCCAGGGTGACTTTGGCCAATTATGTCTCAGGGGGTTTAGTACAGTGTGTGGCGGCCTTGTGCAGTGTGTTGCGCCATTGGTTAAAGACAGACAGAGAGAGAGAGAGAGACAGTGTCATTTAATTTGAGTTAAATAGAGTAGGCAGGCGAGTCAGTTAGCTGCAGTTACAGTGTGTAGAGGATATATACACTGTATTCAGTTTAACTAGATCCGTTCCTGTTATTATCTTCCTAATATACTGACAGGCAGGCAGGCAGGTGATTGTGCTAGCTGCAGTATTTTCACTTAGTGTACTGTGCTCTTTGCACAGTGTACACCTAAAGCTACCTGAATACAATTGCTGGTGTTCTCATACTAATACAGGCAAGGAGCTGCAGTATTTTGATTTAGTTTCCTTTGCACAGTGTGCGCCTAAAGCTTACCTGAATACAATTGCTGGTGTTCTCATACTAATACAGGCAGGGAGCTGCAGTATTTTGATTTAGTGTCATTTGCACAGTGTGCACCTAAAGCTACCTGAAGACAATTGCTGGTGTTCTTCTGATCCTATTAATACCACAGGCAGGCAGCTGCAGTATTTACAGTTACTGTACTGTATTCTTTGCACAGTGTGCACCTAAAGCTACATGAAGACAATTGCTGGTGTTCTGTTCACATTAATACCACAGGAAGGCAGCTTCAGTATTTACAGTTAGTGTATTGTGGCCTTTGCACAGTGTGCACCTAAAGCTACCTGAAGACAATTGCTGGTGTTCTTCTGATCCTATTAATACCACAGGCAGGCAGCTTCAGTATTTACAGTTAGTGTACTGCGTCCTTTGCACAGTGTGCACCTAAAGCTACCTGAAGACAATTGCTGGTGTTCTTCTGATCATATTAATACCACAGGCAGGCAGCTGCAGAATTTACAGTTAAGCCCCGTACACACGATCGGATAACCTATGGATTTTCGTCCGATGGATTTGTCCATCGGAAATCCGATGAAACTGTTTTTTATCAGTCTTGGCCACACACCATCAGTCAAAAAACCGACCGTTCCAAACGCGATGACGTAAAACACTCCGATGAGCCGAGAAAAATGAAGTTTAATGCTTCTGAGCATGCGTCTACTTGATTCTGAGCATGCGTGGGTTTTTGATCCGATGGACTTGCCCATAGACGATCAGAGTTTTCGATCGGTTTTTTATCCATCGGAAAAATTTAAAACATGTTCTATTTTTTAAAACCGATGGAAAAAAGACCGATGGGTACCATACACGATCGGTTGGTCTGATGAAAACCATCCATCGGACGGTTTTCATCAGTCAAACCGATCATGTGTACGGGGCTTTAGTGTACTGTGTCCTTTGCACAGTGTGCACCTACAGCTACCTGAAGAAAAATGGGCTGGGGGGGGGTACCCATGCCGATTTTCTCAATGATTTTCATCCACATTGCCGGGACCACACATTACATTAAAGCCGCAAGCAATTTTAAATGACTGTTTGTTCTTTAGAAATGTCATTTTGTGCAGGGACAGTTCAAACACGGGAAACACGTGCCACTTCACAGGCATACTTTAGACACCCCCCAGGTACGATATTTAAAGGAATATTTCAGATTTTTTTTCACTTTAAGCATCATTAAAATCACTGCTCCAGAAAAAACGTCAGTTTTTAAAACTTTTTTTTGCATTGATACATGTCCCCTGGGGCAGGACCCGGGTCCCCAAACCCTTTTTAGGACAATAACTTGCATGTTAACCTTTAAAATTAGCACTTTTGATTCTGAACGTTCGAGTCCCATAGAGTTTGACGGGGTTCTAAAGTTTGCGCGAACTTTCGGTCCGTTCGTAGGTTCTGGTGCGAACCAAACCGGGGGGGTGTTCGGCTCATCCCTACCCACCACTGATACATTTGAAGGGAAACAAAAAAAGTTGCTTATGGTCTGGACCCAGTTCCCCAACTGGTTGTTTTGAGAAGTACTTCCCCTTAGCTACTAAAAATAATATGACATACATAGCAGTAGAGGTCTAAATATTATAGCAGAGTACCCATTTACTCACTATGCTCAGATGCAGTCATGGGCCCCTTTAACCGCCTCAATACCGCACTTCGTCATATGGCGTCCTGGACTTTGTGCGGGGATATCTGAATGATGCCTGCAGCTACAGGCATCATTCAGATATCCTTCTTTTCAGCCGGCGATTCTGCGCACCATAAGAATGATCATAGCAGCAGTTCCACCGCTTGATCGTTCTTATAGGCGACGGGAGGGGGCGTCCCGCCGCCATCCGGTGCTTCTCCGGGCTCTCCCATCGGGGGCCCAAACAACGAATCGGCCGGCGCTGGATGGGAAGCATAGAGATGACTGGTGACCAGATGGTCACCAGTCATCTCTATGGCCGTCAGAGGCCCGGGCACGACGTTATGACCTCACACCCGGGGTACCCGAAAGTAAACAAAGCCGTGATTGCGGCTGTCAGCATGAGATCGGTGAATTTTTGTTCCCAATCTCGTGATTTCCAGCCTGGAGGAGAGATGTGGGGTCTTATTGACCCCACATCTCTCCATAAGGAGGACCTGTCACAATGATTCCTATTACAAGGGATGTTTACATTCCTTGTAATAGGAATAAAAGTGATCAAAAAATAAATAATAAAAAAAAGTGTAAAAATAAAAAAAAATAAGTAAAAAAAAGAATTTAAAACGACCCTGTCCCCGGTAGCTCATGCTCAGAAGCGAACACACATGTAAGTCCCGCCCACATACGTAAATTCCGTTCAAACAAACATATGTGAGGTATCGCCGCGTGCGTTAGAGCGTGTGCAATAATTCTAGAACTAGACCTTCTCTGTAACTCTAAACTGGTAACCTGTAAAACAAATTAAAGCGTCGCCCGCGGAGATTTTTAAGTACCGAAGTTTGGCACCATTCCATGAGTGTGTGGAATTTTAAAGCGTGATAAATTAGGTATCTATTTAATCGGCGTAACATCATCTTTCACATTATACAAAAAAATTGGGCTAACTTTACTGTTTTGTTATTTTTTAATAAAAAAAAAATGCGTTTGAAAAAATATTGCGCAAATACCGTGCGAGATAAAAAGCTGCAATGACCGCCACTTTATTCCCTAGGGTGTGTGCTAAAAAATATATATAATGTTTGGGGGTTCTGAGTAATTTTCTAGCAAAAAAATGATGATTTTTACATGAAGGAGAGAAGTGCCAGACTAGGCCTGGTATTGAGGTGGTTAACCTATTTTCCCACAGTATCCTGAGCTCCAAAAAATGCCATGGGAATATAATTTTCATTGTTTCAGAGAGTGTCAGGAACATGCTGGCCAGTGCATTAGTGCACGCCCCATTAACATTGGCACCAAATAGAATATATAAGGAGGGCAGTTGCACTAGGACTTTGCTGTCTGATCTGCAGCTTTCCCCTATATCCTGTTCCTGTGCCTGTCCTTGATCTTATTTGACCCGGCTTCCTGAACATCCTGATTCTCTCCAATCCTGACCCTGGCTTTCCTTGACTCTGATTCTTCTGCATCTACTCGATTCTCTGTTGCCAAACCTCTGCCTAAACTTTGACAATTCTTTGCTTGACGTCTCTGATGTATCTGATCTCCTGTTTATAACCTGGCTTGTCTGTCTCTGCACCAATCTCCTCAGCTTCCTACAGCCTCCACGTACACGCATCCGTAATTCCCCCGGCAGTACACCGGCACCTGCAACATACCTGCATCCACAACGTGCCGGCATCTGCCGCAAACCAGCACCTGCTACTACTGCTGACATCTGTTTCTCCTACTACGGATGGAGAACATCCCAGGCACTTCTACCTCACCATGCTCTCGCATCCACTGTTGCAACCTCGGTGGTCCTTGAACCGTAGCTGTATGAGAGGCCTTCCTTTGCTCGTCAGTTTTCGATCAAAGGTACATGATCGGAATGGCATGGGGTCCCCCCAAAATCTATTCCAGACCCTTATCTGAGCATGCAACCTGGCAGGCCGCAAGAAAAGGGGGGCTCTCTCTCGTCCCCTGAACCGTACCAGGCCACATGCCCTCAACATGGGGAGGGTGCTTTGGGTTCCCTGCCAAAGCCCCTTGTCCCCATGTTGATGGGGACATGGACCTCACCCCCACAACCCTTGCCTGATAGTTGTCTGTGGGTGGGGTACTTATCAGAATATGGAAGCCCCCTTTAACAAGGGTGTTTCATTTTCTAAGACAAAAAATAAACTGTAACATTTTTGCAGACTTTGCTTACGCCCCGAGTCTCAGTGATGTAAAAGATATATATGCTAAATTTCAAGAAGATTGGATAATATTTAGAGGTTGCACACTTTGATCTGTTTTGTAAAAGTAGGCAAAAAATAAAAAAATTCAATGTTAATTACTTTTATTGGGAAAACTAGAAATCACAAACTTAAAATACTATTAAAACTATACACTAAGATTAATTGGTAATATGATAGGCAAAACATGTGTTATAGTAATCAACTTTGAACGATGCAATTCCTTGTTTTGTTTGCTTGGTGATGACTTTTCTGTGATGCTCGACTACCCTCAACAAGAATTGTTTTTGTTGTTCATCCCTGACCGATTCGTTATACTTTTTTATTAGAGCAATTCCTCTTTCTGCGGTATCATTGACAACCTTAAGAGCGTTCATAGGGCTTCTTAAAGAATCACTGCAGTATTATGTCACGTCATGGATCCCAAACAATTCAAAAACGTCTTTGTTTTATTAGTAACGAAATGGCTCAAGTCTTTTCCTTCAAAAACCATGTTTTTACCCTCTAATCATTTCACTTCCTTTTTCTTTGCAGGTTTGGTTTCTAAATTTTTTGTCATATTTTCCTTAACAGCCTGAGTAATACGTTCGTCCAAAAAAGCCAATCCTACGTTTGTTTCTGACAGATACCAAAGGTGTCTCTTAGCACCTGTGAGAGCACATTTTTTGACGTCTGCATCTGGGTAAGTGGTCAGAAGCTGTAGCATATCCAAATCATTCTTTGGAGCCCATCGACTTACAATTGCCTCATGCCAAAAGCGAACTTATATGAGGCTAACAAAATGTGCAACCCGTTTCATTCCTTCCAATTGTCGTTAAGGTTTATTCAACTGTTTAGTGAAGAGGACAATTTTAAGTGCATATATTGCCTTTGCCATCCACCTTGCTTGATGCAGTGCCCCTGGGATCCTGAAACTGAAGTCGTTTTTAGACCAACCTCCTAAGTACAGGAGTGAGAGTTGTAATAACTCTTTGTAGTCTTCGATTTTCTTTGCCATTTTACTTCTATTGATGGCCCGAGCTCGGTAAACGGTAGCTGGAGATATGGAAATTTTTGAAACATCTTGGCCAAGGCTGTTTGCAGTTGCTATAAATTAAGTACTTGCTTGTCGAATAGATAGCTGTTCTCGATCCCAAGTAAACGTGAGTGTCTGATCAAGAGGGTTTAATCTAGGACTTGAACGTAATTTTTTCGTTGCTGGAGGCGAAAACTCAGCCTCATCGTCACTAGGTGCTTGTGATGATGGAGATGAGTCTTCCAGTATAACTGTCTTATTGATTTCAGCGATAGCTTTGTAATGTTTATTCTTATATGAATCTTTTTTTTCTTCTTTTGTACACTTGGTTCAATGTTAGAAATTTCACTAGTTTGTGATAAAAGTGATCAATGAAATTTGGCATATATATCTTTTACATCACTGAGACTAAGGGCGTAAGCAAAGTCAAATGAAAATCACATCTTTGGAAAAATGAAACACCCTAGGGCCCACAGATCCCAGCCCCCCCATGTGAATTTGTATCGGGTACATTGTACCCCTACCCATTCACCAAAAAAGGGTAAAATAAGTAAAAAGTAAAAATGACAGGAGACAGTTTTGGACAATTCCTTTATTACAAAAAAAAGTGTCCCGCAATGTCCATCCATCTTCAATCACAGTGCTGACAGACCGAAAACCCCCCCAAAAAAACTGAAAAACTCTGCCTCGATGGGAGGCGTCCCGCCGACTGCAGTCTTTTTGCGGTGACAGCTCTTATATAGGTGACGTAAATGGGTGACACCGCCCCCGTCTGATGTCACGTGACGTCACATGATGTCAGAAGGGGGCAGGTCACCCGGTTACTTCACCGGGTGGCCCCGCCCTTGGCTATATAAGAGCTGTCACTGCAAAAAGACTACAGTCGGCGGGATGCCTCCCATTGAGGAAGATTTTTTCCGGGGTTTTTTTTCAGTCCGTCTGCGCTGTGATTGAAGGTGGATGGACATCCTGGTCACTTTTTTTATTTTTTAATAAAGGAATTGTCCAAAACTATCTCCTGTCATTTTTACTTTTTTGACACTTTTATGGTGAATGAGTAGGGGTACAATGTACCTGATACACAATCATATGGGGAGCGGGATCTGGGGGCTTCCAGATTCTGATAAGCCCCCTGCCCGCAGACCCCCACAACAACCATACAAGGGTTGGGGGGATGAGGCCCTTGTCCCCATCAACATGGGGACAAGGTGCTTTGGGTTGGACCTCTCTTGTCCCCCCTTTTCCTGTGGCCTGCCAGGTTGTGTGCTCGGATAAGGGCCTGGTATGGATTTTGGGGGGCCCCACATCATTTTTTATGTTTTTTTGGCACAGGGTTCCCCTTAATATTCATGCCAGGCCTTAATGGCCTTAATGGCCTGTTATGGACTGGGGGGGGCACGCCTTTTTTAAATGATTTTTATCTATATTGCCGTGATCCAGCAATACATTACAGCTGCGAGCAGTTTTAATTTTTATTTTCCTTTAGAAATGTAATTTTGCTGTGGTACTGTTATGAACATGGGAAAGATGCACTACTTTACAGGCAGACTAAGGAGACTGCCCAGGCACAATATTTAAAGGAATATTTCATTTTTATTGTTTCACTTTAAGCATTATTAAAATCACTGCTTCTGAAAAAACTGCAGTTTTTAAAACTTTTCTGCGTTGATACATATCACCTGGGGCAGTACCCGGGTCTCCATACACTTTTTATGGCAATAACTTGCATATAAGCCTTTAAAATTAGCACTTTTGGCTTTTCATGTTCCTGTCCCATAGACTTTAATGGTGTTCGCGTGTTCGCACACATTTATTGCATGCTCTGCTGTGAACCGAATTGGGAGGGGGGTGTTCAGCTCATCCCTACCTGCCACATTCTAGGAAAGATAAAATAGTATTAAATAATTTATAGATCTTTTTTTTAGTCATCTCAGCAACCTGTAAGATATAAGGAATGCTATTTTTCTAATAAGAAAATAAAAAATGCTATTTCAAATGTGTTTTTGGTGCTTTCCTTTCTTACTCTGCTTTTCTAAGCATTGGATCCCATATGCCTCATCAGATATAAAGCCCTGACCTAAAATAGACAGCCAAAAAAAATATAATTCTGCCATACAGTGTCAAACTAGGGCACCTAGGGCCCACCAGAGGAAGAGAGAAGACTGGCCCTTAATAGAGAAGTGCACTACAGAAAAATACCAATATGGCTTACCATGAGGGGAGTGGTGAAATAGGCATGGTTTATCAGCAGCATCTTATTCTAGGTTCTATTATTTCTAGCAGAAAATGTGGATCATTTTGGGGGAAAAAAAAAATTCTAACATGAAGGTTTTCATTCTGTTTTTCAGTAGCAGAGTACCTGAACCTGCAGTCCACTATTTATATGTTATGAAAACTGACAGAGACTGCTCAGTTGTTACAAATGACTGTCAGTTACCACTTTCATGTGTGAAAGACTGTAAGAGACTGACCACAGAAAACCAAAGACAGCCAAAGAGAATCAATTTTATTACATATGCTCAGGGCAGTCATCAGAAATTTTGGGGCCCCTTACATAGCTTTAGGCCTGGGCCCCCCGGGACCTAACCACCAACATTCCATATGGCCCGCCTACTGCCCGTCCCACCGAATCTGCCCACTGGTCATTCCACGCCCAGCATCATCCATCCCTCTCCAAAATGTATCCCCATCCACGCCCAGCATCATCCACCCCTCTTCACAATGCATCCTCATCCACGCCCAGCATCATCCATCCCTCTACACAGTTTATCCCCATCCACGCCAAGCATTATCTGTCCCTCTTCACAATGTATGCCCATCCACACCCAGCATCATCCATCCCTCTCCACAATGTATCCCCACCTACACCCAGCATCATCCATCACTCTTCACAATGTATCCTCGTCCACACCCAGCATCATCCATCCCTCTCCACAATGTAACTCTCATCCCCACCCAGAGTCATCCTCATCCATTTTCACAATGCAACTCCATCATACCAGCTTGTCAGCCTCAGTTGTCCCATCCAAGGAGATTAAAAAAGTGAGTCCAAATCTACAGCACAGGGGGCACAGAAGAACACACTAACTCTGTGTGACTTACCCTCCACGCGGTTCTCTCATATTCTGCATGCACCTGAGATGGCTGGGTCCACTTTTGCCACTGACGAAATGACCACACCCACTGCCTGAGTCCCAGCCAAACAGATTGCAAACTAACCTAGCAGCAGCCAGCAGGCCCGGTCTCAGAAGGGAAGGAAGCGGACCGAGTGCTGGCCTAGATCATGGGAGGGGGGGCTGTTGATGTGAAAGGCGGCGGAGGCTCAGGCTTGTATGCTTCTTTCTCCTTCTCTATTGCGGGTGCCGCGCGGGCCATATTTCACATTTTTGCTATGTGTCAGTTCATGAGTCTACAACTTTGTAATTACTTATAATGAAGAATTGATACATAGATTGTTTTTTAGGGGGACAAACGGGGCTTTCTTGTGACCCTAAAGTCCTCTGAGAATTTTTAGTTCTTACTGATTTACAATGAACAGATATACCTAAACCACTTATTTTTAACAGTAAATCCTTAAAGATAACAATGTATATATGTGCTTTATAAAAAAAAAATTCCAGTAAATACTTTAAAATAGAAACATGGAACATGAGATGAAAGTGTTAAATAGTGATTATACAGGTTGAAATGAAAGGGTTAAGTAGTAAAAAAAAGAGCACATCCTGGTTAATTAAGAGTTAATTCCCTGTGCACACAATAAAAACTTTCCTCTGTCAGCTGCATCTCTCTCACTCACAAATCTGTCTGACAGGGAACTCAGGAGATAAGATAGCTACTATGTTACTTGTTTGTTGTTTTAGCTTAAAATGTTACATTTAATTCTCACTGAACTAGTCTGTCATAGTGATCATTCAGTGAGGAAGGCTTCTGACTAGCTCCTAGTCATAGGATCTCATGGGCTGTGCACAGTAGCTGTGCAGATGGACATAAGCAAAGATAAGAAAGTGCAGGGCGTACAAGACACGTCCTGTGTACAGAGGAGGGGATTTGATGGACATTTGTAAGATGACCTAGGTAGGCAACAGGTTAAAGAGAGAGGCTTGGTCACCCAGTCTAGAAATATAAAAAAAATCATCTGGCCTCCCAACAAAATGAAATCTCACTATCCATATGCCCCAGCTCATCACTGTAAGATGGCTGGCTGGCACATTCTTCAAGGTTTGGCTGCTCAAAGACTCACCAAGTAACCTCACCTTAGAGTGCGCAGAAACTTCCTCAAGGCTGGCAATGGAAGAAAGAGGGTAATGCAAATGATGTAACAATTTATGCAAGTCTGGTCTGTCCCTTCTGCTGAATTAAGGAAATAGGTGGGCAATGGGTACAGAGGGCAGGCCAGGCACTGTAATTGACAATCTGATGGTTGTCTCCCATGTATCATTTGTACTACTGTAGTGAAATAATTATTTGAATGTAAAAGTGTAGTGGCCCTCCTACAGGATTCTCAGGTGGGCTGGTTGGACCCTTCTCTCCCACTAAAAATAACTCCAGGCAGACATAAAAGACACAAATACATGTAGCTGAATATTTTTTTTTTACAAATCATTGAATGCATTTTTTAATGCAACCAGTGTAAGTACCTGAATTTGATTTGGTAGGGGCAGCCTATTAGATGTGCTGCTTGCAAATGTTTCAGTTAAGGACCATGCTCATAAGAGGAGAGAGCAGCGTGAGCAAAAAGAGAACCTCATTAGTCAATAATCAGAAGGATGGGGTGGAGAGAGAACATCATTAAATTCTTTCTAAAACAGAGAAAGCAGTGTCATCTGTCAGGTTCTGTTTAGTTTAGCATCTAATCTTAGGACTGAATGGACATAAATACTAAGCCTTTGGCAGGTAAAATGACTCCCATAAATATATATTGTGTATCTCATCTGTGAATTAAGCTGTTTTTTTTTAAATTCACAAAGAAATGAAAAAAAAAATAGATATGCAGATTACAACTAGAGCTAAAGAATTCTGTAACACTTCTTAAGGTGTAAAGTTGTAGTTGACATGTCTTTTAAATATCTAACAGTAATTTGTTATATGTTTGGGATATGATCTTCAGACCATGAAGACAGCACACTCTCAATAAATGGTACTGCAGCTTAGTAGGTACTCTAAGTCATATTATGTTATGGACTCTGTACATCTGCTCATACTCTTTTGCAGTGCCAGATCTATTAATATTCATTGCATTGTTAATGAATGCCATATGCACACTTTTAATATATTTTGTTTTATGTTCATTGAACTGCTCTGTTGTCACATTAGCTTTATCTGTTTGAATAAAGTTGTTTTTTATTTGTTGTTTATACAATTTGCATATAATAGAACATTGAAAAGTTTAGTGGATTAACAGTATGCTCCACATGACTAGTGCAATGGCAAGCATGCTGTTAACATAAGGAAAAATGATTGTCATTTTTTGGCACAGCTATTTGGATATATAATATTTATCCATAATTGGGAGCATCAAAAATCCTCCATTGTATAAGGCGAGATTAAAAAAAAATAGGTTTAACTCTGGAGGACTTTGCATCAATGCAGGGAGACAGCCAGAACAACAGTAACAGAAAATTGCTCCCAAATGTGCCTTTTTGTTAGTTGCAAAATCAGAAGTCATTTATGTATCTGTAGCGCTACCCTGCTATAGTTCTTGATTCTTTTATCTGGCTCATAACCATTTCAATCACTTTCTCTTCAATAAGATTATCTAAAGCCAAATTCTTTTTCCATTTTTCCAGTTTTCGTTTCTTCCATTTGTGTCCAATAAAGAGATTTCCCTTCATTTCCTGCTCTGCAAGCACTAGAGAAAGTAGTAGGACATGTCTCTAAGATGTGGTAAATTCTCTATTAGAAATTTGTCACCGGTGCAATTGTCCCTTTAGAAACATTTACTCTTTATTCTTTTTCTGGTAACAGTGAACACCAGGATAGACAATGGATCTCTATAGTGGGAACATAGACAGCACTCTAAACCATTACAACTTTATCCAAAACAACAACAAAACATTTTTTAGATATTTTTTAAGTCCTCCTCCTTTCCTCTCCTTTTATCTTCATTCCAGCAACACACTGTCAACCTTTCTTTCATATCTATAAAAGCTCTATTCTGCATGGAGTTATATGAGTGATCTACTCTATCTTCTGCATCTATTCCTGTCCTCTCCTTCACTGACTGCAGAAAGTCGCTTTTAAGTCTTTTCCCACTATTAAACTAAATTAACATCTGCCACAATATAGTTCTATTTTCACCCATCAGGACACAGGAAGGGCTAAGTGGAAGTCTAAATATGAAGGAAAACTTGCTACTATAAACACTAGTAGAGAAGGATGAAGACTGCACTCTACCATGCAAAGGGTCCAAAAACTTTTGTAGAAATCCATCATAAAAATTATTTTACAGCTTCAAAAAGACAGGCATAGACATAATGTCTGTGCCTGTCTTTGTGGAGCTGTAATCATGTTTTTATAATTGATTTCTACAATAAAGTTTTTGGAACCTTAGCATGATAGAGTACGGTCATCCATCTTTCTCTACTAGTGTCTCAGCTTTTAAACGTACTGGCACCTCCAGTGGGGAGGTTGCAGGGACAAGTGGACGTGAATAGGGTTGAGCGAACCCGAACTGTAAAGTTCGGGTCCGTACCGAACTTTAGCTTTTTCCCGAACCCGGACTTTGCGCAAAAGTCCGGGTTTGGGTTCGGCAATCTAGTTACGCAGTTAGAAATGCTTCAGGGGCCAGCCAATCACCTTTTGATTAGCTGGTGTGCCCTTAGAAGCCATCATAGCCATGCCTACTAATGGCATGGCTGTGATTGGTCAGTGCAACATGTGACCCAGCTTCTATATAAGCTAGAGGCACACAGCACACACGGCACTCTGCTTCAGAATAGATAGGGAGAGGATCTTGTCTGCTGCTGCTGCTTTTAGGGAGAGATTGAAAAATACATGAGTTAGTCCTGATTCTGGAATCTGAGGGAAAAGATAGAGAGACAGTGTAGTGTAGGGCCAGGTTCCTGTTGGTGCTTTCAGGGAGAGAGATATATTATATAGGAATAAGAGTCCAGATTCAGAGATATAACTCAGCGATCTGCATAGGTTTACCTGTTTGTGTTGCAGTGCAGTCTTTTTACACTGCCATGAGCCCAGTGTCAGAGAAAATCTACCTTTTATCTGCAAGCTCAGTGCACCAGCACTGCATATATTACGTTGAGAGATACACCGTTTCCATACTGTGGGTGTATTCTGCTCTTGGAAAAAGATCCATTTAGGGCAAAAAAAAAAAAGGCACTTTATTGTGCTCTTTTCCAAAAGACCCATTAAGGGCAAAAAAAAAAAAAAAATTCCATTTTATTTTGCTCGTGCAAAAAAAGACCCGTTTAGGGCAAAAAAAGAAATAAAAAAATTTGCACTTTAATGTACGCTTGCAAAAAGACCCATTTAGGGCCACAAAAATATTTTGCAGTGTGTTATACATATGTGGAGGCGTGTGAAATAA
This sequence comes from Rana muscosa, assembly GCA_029206835.1. NCBI lineage: Eukaryota > Metazoa > Chordata > Amphibia > Anura > Ranidae > Rana > Rana muscosa. Next base: position 1,013,658,107 of record CM055116.1, read on the forward strand.
ACCATTTCTATATATTTGTCTTCTATTGTGCTATAGTAAAAAAACAAAAAATTTTTGAATAGCATTTTCTGCAGTTCTGTAGCTGTGCGATTCAGCGGTTATGTACTGTGGGTGTGTTGTGGTCTTCAAAAAAACGCCATTTAGGGCCACAAAAAATATTTTGCAGTGTGTTATACATATGTGGAGGCGTGTGAAATAAACCATTTCTATATATTTGTCTCCTACTGTGCTATACTAAAACAACATTTTTTTTGAATAGCATTTTCTGCAGTTCTGTAGCTGTGCGATTCAGCGGTTACGTACTGTGGGTGTGTTGTGGTCTTCCAAAAAACGCCATTTAGGGCCACAAAAAATATTTTGCAGTGTGTTATACATATGTGGAGGTGTGTGAAATAAACAATTTCCATATAGTTTTCTTCTACTGTGCTATACTAAAAAAAAAATTTTTATTTTTTTGTAGCGCACAGATCCTTTCCCCCTTACCTGCCTTTATGTTGTTGGCTCCTCGCAGGAGGGAGAAAGGCACACCGCACTACCAGCCCATACCCTCCTATGTAAAGAGGTTGAGCGGTGTACTTGACGGGCCGTGTCCACAGCCGGAGTCAAAACTCCTCCAGAGGATGATTCTCACCTCTACTGTAGGTAGAGGCAAGTCCTTTAATTCCCAGTAAAGTCAATGTCCACACCAGCTGAAATTACAACTCTTATTCTCTCATGGCAAAATAAACTCTACTCGGATAGAAAAGGTTAGAGCAAAGAAACAGGACAGCTTAAGGTGTGGAGGAGGTCCAGGCACAAACGTAGCACATTCACTTCACTGCTTAGGTTTTTCAAACAGTTTTAGGTGCACAGTCTCTGCCACAGACCTTGAGGTTGGTCTCTGCCACAGACAGGGTGTACAAGGCCCCTGCCACGGACCTGGAGAACTTTGGTCTCTGCCACAGACCAGGGTGTATAAGGCCCCTGCCACGGGCCGGGTGAATAAGGCCTCTGATACAGTCAAGATGACCTTGAGCTTCTCCTTCTACGAACCTAGCCCATATCAAGGGGAAGACATCTCTCCAGGGAGTCAACAGACCCTTCCTTCACCGTGACTCCTGCATCGGTCCATCAGAATGATCCTCCCTTCCCTGGAACATGGTCCCCTACACGAGGCGGCACCCTAAGACTCCTCGACCCTTAGCGGACTCCAGATGAAGGCTCTGGACTCCAGACTTTACTCCCGCACCTAGGCCTCCATACCCAGGGCAGCAGGAACTCCAGGATAGTACCTCACCCCGGGCTAAAGGTACCCGAGATGGAACAGGAACACATGCACCCAGGCCGAAGGCACCTGGGCGTGGACCCCACTGGACATCAGCCCCCAGGCTAAAGGTCTTCCCCTTTTATATGCTCTCCCGGCATGCACAGCAGGTTCCCCGCCCCGCTGTACTACTGCCAAGAGGGGACACAAAAGGCACAGCACTGTATCGGCGGTTCAACCCTAGCCTACCATGGCAGCTCCACCTGTAGGCCGCAGGGAACTGCACACCAATACTGTCCCCTGAGGACAAAATGGTCCATGAATCCTACAGAATTAGGGTGTTTGAGCCTATTTACCACTCAAACACTTCCCTTAAATTTAGCACCCCACTACATTTTTATTTCAAAGTATTTTATTTTCCCACTAGCTTATCCATTAAATTGAATAATTTATTCCAGAAAGGGCGTATTCTGGGTCATTCCCACCATATGTGTGGCATCGTGCCGTTGAGTTTCTGAGGTTCTTAATGACTTCCCGTACCTCTTCTGCTGAAAAGGGGGCCTCCAGCATATATATATATTTTTTTATGTTATTTTAAGTTATTTCCCTATCCACATTTGTTTGCAGAGCACTTGCCATGCTCTTAACAACATTTTGCTGCCATTTGCAGCCCTCTAGCCCTTTCCATTACTTTTTTAGAGCCTTTTTAGTCCTTAGAAGTCCGGGTCCCCATTGACTTCAATGGAGTTCGGGTTCGGGTTCGGGTTAAAGTTCGGTCCCGAACCCGAACTTTTTTCCGAAGTTCGGCCGAACCCGTCAAACCCGAACATCCAGGTGTCCGCTCAACTCTAGACGTGAACTGACATGGAGTGGTGGTACACCTTTGTTGCTTGCTACTATAAAACTCTTGTCACTGATTGTCAATAAATATTTACTTCCAGATAACCAGCATCTACATTACAATTGTCCTCACCATTCTTGCATAGCAATAAAATCCAAAGATCCCATCCTATTCAATCTTAGGCATGGTTCTTTTCTCATGGCGTGAAAAGGATGGGTGCTAGTCACTTTTTAGTGAGCCCAAAACAAAAACTAGTTAATTGTAAATTGCAATATGAGATGTGAATCACGCTATTACCAAATACCAGGCTAGGTCTCAAACATCAGGCTAGGCTCTGATCTTGTCTTAATCTCTCATATCCGAGAAAATATTTTTCTGTACCATCTAAACACAGGCTATGCTGAGTGCACATTCACAGAGCTTTGGCTTCCTGGCAAATTGAGGTTAAGGTGGTATTTCAATCTTTATGTTCCAAAGCAGGATAGCATGAAAAGGTTCCTGTGTATAGTTTCCACTCAACCAGGCAAACTCACTTTTTTCTGTTTTGTGGGAAACAGTTACAGCTTGTTTCCACTAGACTCTTTAAAATCTCTAGTTTCCTTAGACTCCAGCAGCCATCATCTTCAGGAGAAACTCCAAGGAACGGAGATCCTTACCTTTTCCTACCCCTAGGCCCAAGGGACTGGAAGGAGAAATGTTTCATGGTGACACTCTCACACGTCAGAGGCCCATGAGGGAAATGATAGAATAGGAAGTGTCCAAAATATTTAACGGTTCACCCAGCATGCATCACTATCCCCCCTTCCCCTTCACCAGACCAGTAATTAACCACTTGCTTACTAGGCACTTAAACCCCCTTCCTGCCCAGACCAATTTTCAGCTTTCAGTGCTGTTGCACTTTGAATGACAATTGCGCGGTCATAAACACTGTACCCAAATGAAATTTTTATCATTTTTTCCCCACAAATAGACATTTCTTTTGGTGGTATTTTATCACCTCTGCTGTATTTTTTTTGTTAAAAAAAATTAAAAAGACTGATTTAAAAAAAAAAATATATATATATATATATTTTTATATTTTGTTATAAAATTGAGCAAACAGGTAATTTTTCTCCTTCATTGATGTACGTTGATAAGGCTGCACTGATGGGCACTGGTGGGCTGCAATGTTGGGCACTGATGGGCTGCACTGATGGGCACTGATAAGGCGGCACTGGTGGGCATTGATAGGCGGCACTGGTTGGCACTGATAGGATGGGACTGGTGGGCACTGATAGGCGGCACTGGTGGGCACTGATAGGCGGCACTGGTGGGCACTCATAGGCGGCACTGAGAGGTGGCACTGATGGGTGGCACTGAAGGGCATTTATAGGTGGCACTGGTGGGCACTAATAGGTGGCATTGATAGGTGGCACTGATAGCTGGCAGTGATGGGCACTGATTAGTAGCAGTGATGGGCACTGATGAGTGCCAATAATGGGCACTGATCAGTTACACTGATAGGCAGCATTACTAGCTGGCACTGATGAGGCACTGATTGGCATCACAGGTGGGCATTGATAGGTGGCACTTGTGGGCATTGATAGGTGGCACTGTGGGCACTGATAGGTTGAACCGTGGACATTGATAGGTGGCACTGTGGGCACTGGCACGTGGCAATGGCAGGTGGCACTGGCAGGTGGTATTTGTGCGCACTGATGAGGCAGATGTGCCTCCTTCCTCTTCGGGACCGATGTCCCTTGTAAACAAGCCGGTGATCGGCTTTTTTTTCTCCTCACGCTGTTAGTGTGAGGAGAAAAAAAAACGATTACCGATCCTTTGTTTACATCATGTGATCAGCTGTCATTGGCTGACAGCTGATCACGTGGTAAGGGGCCAGGACCGGCCCCTTACACGGATCTGTTATCACTGAGTCTCAGTGACTCGGTGATCACAGCGCGCGTCTCGTGCGCCCTGAAGGGGGTGCGCGTTACGCGTGCAAAGGGGAGGATGTCTATTGACGGCCTCCCGGATTTTCAGGTCCGCGCTTTAGTCGTCATTTGACTATAGCGCGGGCCTCTAGTGGTTAAAATTTCATAACACAGAATGACAATTCTTTAGCACACCTAGAGAGTGAGTAGCAAAGAAAACACACTCATCCTCTCGTGCTGAGGTACAGACAGGCTGACTGCAGCCAACTGCTTCTCACAGTATCAAAAAAAATACAGTAAGGAATTAAGCAAAAATATTGTATCCCTACACTACATAGATTTACAGTATGTATCCAAGGACCATGTTTAAATAACATAATAACAATGATGGCCTTGGAAAGAATGTTGCATAGATACTTTTTACGTCAGGTTTATTCAGAGCTCTAATCCTTCCTTTACCCTAATGGGAGCTCCTTTTCTGCATTCATAAAAGAAAATCTTTCGAAAAGATAACTTTCCTCTACATTATAGGCAATGTTGTGTTGTTATTTTCCATTAGAATTTTGCTATCCATTGACCCGTTATATATTATATCCTGCCCTGCTAGGTACCTGGCATTACTCCTACGTAATGTTTGTGCTGCATCATATTGCTTTGCATCATACATACACAGTATGTCATACAGTATCTCACAAAAGTGATCACAAGGAATATAGTAAGTAAAGTTGACATTGTCAGGGTATGTATTGTTTAGTACAGTTATTGTACATACAGTATCTCACAAAAGTTAGTACACCCCTCACATTTTTGTAAATATTTTATTATACCTTTTCATATGACAACACTGAAGAAATTACACTTTGCCACAATGCAAAGTAGTGAGTGTACAGCTTGTATAACAGTGTAAATTTGCTGTCCCCCCAAAATAACTCAACACACAGCCATTAATGCCTAAACCACTGGCAACAAAAGTGAGTACTGAGGAAAAAATGATCCGCACTCCCGTCGTTGCTCTTTAAAAAAGCCACAGTGAAAAAACGCAAATGAGAACAGTTGTAACTAAATTGAGTACAGCCGTAAGTGAAAATGTCCAAATCGGGTCCAATGTGTCAATATTTTGTGTGGCCACCATTATTTTCCAGCACTGCCTTAACCCTCTTGGGCATGGAGTTCCCCAGAGCTTTACAGGTTGCCATTGGAGTCCTCTTTTACTCCTCCATGAAGACATCATGGAGCTGGTGGATGTTAGAGACCTTGCGCTCCTCAACCTTCCATTTGAGGATGCCCCACAGAGGTTCAATAGGGTTTAGGTCTGGAGACACTCTTGGCCAGTCCATCACCTTTACCCTCAGCTTCTTTAGCTAGGCAGTGGTCATCTTGGAGGTGTGTTTGTGGTCGTTATCATGTTGGAATACTGCCCTGCGGCCCAGTCTCCAAAGGGAGGGGAATCATGCTCTGCTTCTGTATGTCACAGTACATGTTGGCATTCATGGTTCCCTCAATGAACTGTAGCTCCCTAGTGCCGGCAGCACTCATGCAGCCCCAGACCATGACACTTCCATCACCATGCTTAAATGTAGGCAAGACACTTTTTTCTTTGTACTCCTCACCTGGTTGCCACCACACACGCTTGACATCATCTGAACCAAATATGTTTATCTTGGTCTCATCAGACCACAGAACATGGTTCCAGTAATCCATGTCCTTAGTCTGCTTGTCTTCAGCAAACTGTTTGCAGGCTTTCTTGTGCATCATCTTTAGAAGAGGCTTCCTTCTGGGTCGACAGCCATGCAGACCAATTTGATGCAGTGTGCAGCATATGGTCTGAGCACTGACAGACTGACCTTCGAACTCTTCAACCTCAGCAGCATTGCAGCACTCATATGTCTATTTCCCAAAGAAACCTCTGGATATGACACTGAGCACATGCACGCAACTTCTTTGGTCGACCATGACGAGGCCTGTTCTGAGTGTAACCTGTCCTGTTAAACCGCTGTATGGTCTTGGCCAACATGCTGCAGCTCAGTTTCAGGGTCTTGGCAATCTTCTTATAGCCTAGGCCATCTTTATGTAGAGCAACAATTATTTTTTTCAGATCCTTAGAGAGTTCTTTGCCATGAGGTGCCATGTTGAACTTCCAGTGACCAGTATGAGAGAGTGAGAGCGATAACACCAAATTTAACACACCTGCTCCGCACCTGAGACCTTGTAACACCAACGAGTCACATGGCACCGGGGAGAGAAAATGGCTAATTGGGCCCAATTTGGACATTTTCACTTAGTGATGTACTCACTTTTGTTACCAGCAGTTTAGACTTTAAACTTATTTGGTTCAGATGGTGTCAAGTGTGTGTGGCAGCATTCAGGTGAGGAGTATAAAGACAAGTGTGTCTTGCCTACAGTGAAGCATGGTGGTGGGAGTGTCATGGTCTGGGGCTGCATGAGTGCTGCCGGCACTGGGGAGCTACAATTGAGGGAACCATGAATGCCAACATGTACTGTGACATACTGATGCAGAGCATGATCCCCTCCCTTCAGAGACTGGGCCACAGGGTAATATCCCAACATGATAACGACCACAAACATACCTCCAAGATAACCACTGCCTTGCTAAAGAAGCTGAGGGTAAAGGTGATGGACTGACCAAGCATGTCTCAAGACCTAAACCCTATTGAGCATCTGTGGGGCATCCTCAAATGGAAGGTTGAGGAGCACAAGGTCTCTAACATCCACCAGCTCCATGATGTCTTCATGGAGGAGTGAAAGAGGACTCCGGTGGCAACCTGTAAAGCTCTGGTGAACTCCATACCCAAGAGGGTTAAGGCAGTGCTGTAAAATAATGGTGGCCACGCAAAATATTGACACATTGGACCAGATTTGGACATTTTCACTTACGGGTGTAGTCACTTTTGTACACTTACGGGTGTACACACTACGGGTGTACTCACTTTTGCCAGCGGTTTAGACATTAATGGCTGTATTGAGTTATTTTGAGGGGACAGCAAATTTGAACTGTTATACAAGCTGTACACTCAATACTTTACATTGTAGCAAAGTGTAATTTCTTCAGTGTTGTCACATGAAAATATATAATAAAATATTTACAAAAATGTGAGGGGTGTACTAACTTTTGTGAGATACTGTATGTATAATAACTGTACTAAACAATACATACCCTGACAATGTCAACTTTACTTGCTATATTCCTTACTGGGATGGGTTTGCTAAATGATTAGGACATGTTCTCTTTGAAAAGTGTATGTTTGCTTAGCTTAGTGAATGAGTATTCACTTTAATCATGCCTTATTGTGCAGGCAAAAAATCTGTTTTTATTTTTAATTTGCCTTGCACATGATTGGGTATTTAAAGTTAACACAGCTTCGTCTTTTTTACTAAGTTAAAGCTTAACGCAAAAAACATTTTAAATAGGCATGTAGGTAATTTCTTAATTTTCTATCCTGTGTCCTCACAATTCACATTTTAGCAGCATTCTTTGCTTACCCTTACACAAAGTGAATACTCAGAACCTTCCTCTTCCCCATTTACTGTTCAGGTGGCTAGACACCTGTGCCTGCTCTATATGTAGCCAGTAGGGATGAGCTTTGTGTTCGAGTCGAACATACGTTCGACTCGAACATCGGCTGTTCGATCGTTCAACGAAGAACGAACGATTTGGGCCGTTCGCGCCAAATTCGAGTGACGCGAACGGCCCACAATGCACTACGCCATCGCAGTGTCATCCAGGCGCTGTGATTGGCCAAGCATGCACTGTGACCCAGCATGCTTGGCCAATCACAGCGCCGGCAGCGAGGAGAGCAATGATTGGCCACAGGCAGGATGCCTGTGGCCAATTATTGCTGAGGGGGTTTAGTACACGCCCCACACTATAAAAGGCCGCCAGCGCGGCGGCCTTGTGTAGTGTGTTCCGGAGCAGGGAAAGAGAAGCATAGGCAGGGACAGTGTCATTTTTTTTTCCTTTACTAATCCTGGATTCCTTGTGTTTAGGGACAAATAAGGATAGGTAGGGAGAGTGTCAGTGTGTTATTCTGTGCTAAACCTTGTTTGTAGGGACAGAGAAGGACAGTGAGGGAAAGTGTCAGTGTGCTATTCTGTTCTAAACCAATCTTTCTGAACCATATTTGAAATCCTTGAGTTTAGGGACAGAGAGGTACAGTGAGGGAAAGTGTCAGTGTGCTATTCTGTTCTAAACCAATCTTGCTGAACCATATTTGAAATCCTTGAGTTTAGGGACAGAGAGGTACAGTGAGGGAAAGTGTCAGTGTGCTATTCTGTTCTAAACCAATCTTGCTGAACCATATTTGAAATCCTTGAGTTTAGGGACAGAGAAGGACATTCGTGGAAACTATCAGTGTGCTATTCTGTGCTAAATCTTGTTTGTAGGGACAGAGAAGGACAGTGAGGGAAACTGTCAGTGTGCTATTCTGTTCTAAACCAATCTTGCTGAACCATATTTGAAATCCTTGAGTTTAGGGACAGAGAGGTACAGTGAGGGAAAGTGTCAGTGTGCTATTCTGTTCTAAACCAATCTTGCTGAACCATATTTGAAATCCTTGAGTTTAGGGACAGAGAAGGACACTCGTGGAAACTATCAGTGTGCTATTCTGTGCTAAATCTTGTTTGTAGGGACAGAGAAGGACAGTGAGGGAAACTGTCAGTGTGCTATTCTGTTCTAAACCAATCTTGCTGAACCATATTTCAAATCCTTGAGTTTAGGGACAGAGAAGGACACTCGTGGAAACTATCAGTGTGCTATTCTGTGCTAAATCTTGTTTGTAGGGACAGAGAAGGTGTCAGGGACATACTGGGCTTGAACCTGGGACCTCGTCTGTGTCTGGCATTGACTCTTCCCACTGAGCTATTTGGGATGCTGGACAGCTCCCTGCCTGATCTGCTGGATAACCTATCTAATGGATTAGACTACTCTGCTTGGTGTCTTGATTGATGTTGAACCCTGAACCCCTTGCTCCTCCCATGAACTTCCTATAAAATACGTTCCAGAGATGTTGCCCCTTGCGGTTTGATCTGCTTCTGTTCCTGACTCTGTGCCTGTATCGTGTTCCTGTGTATGACCCGGCTTCCTGACCTCCCTCCTATCTCCAGTCCTGACTCTGGCTTGTTTGACCCTGCTAAGTTACCTGTCTGATCATCTGTTGCCAAGACCCAGCCTGGACTCTGACTACTCTCTGCCTGCCGTTTATGCTGTTTACCCTGATGTGAAAGACCTGGCTTGTCTGACTGCGCTGCTCTGCATACCTACACCTGCTGACCTGCATCCGCGGTCCTGCACACCTGCACCTGCTGACCTGCATCCGCTGCTCTGCATACCTGCACCTGCTGACCTGCATCCGCTGCTCTGCATACCTGCACCTGCTGACCTGCATCCGCTGCTCTGCATACCTGCACCTGCTGACCTGCATCCGCTGCTCCCAGTTCCAGCTGTTCCAGCTTTCGCTTGGCTTTACTACACCCAGCCAAGAGGACCAAGCAGGCACCCTTACCTCACCGCGCTCTTACCACCACTGTCCCCACTCCAGTGGTCTCCAAGCCGGGGTTGTACGGGAGGTCTCCCTCTGCACGTCAGGCTCACACCAAAGGTACATGACAGTATCAAACCGCCATGTCTGAGCCTGCAAGAGGGACCTCGCCTATGGATGATGTCAGTCAGCACCTCGCAGCCCTCAACCGGGTCGTGAAGTCTCTACAAGGCAGTTACGTTCAAGTGGATAGGCAGACGCAAACCCAGACCATCACTGCAGATGCACCTTCAGTCCCAACTTCCTCCTCTGGAACGCCACCACCTCCTGAGCCTAGGGTCCCCGTTCCCGATAAGTTTTCTGGGGATCAAAGCAAATTCCGGGCGTTTCGCAACGCATGTGAACTATACTTTTCCTTACTACCTCTGACTTTTTCATTAGAGGTCACCAAAGTAGGGTTTGTTATCGCTCTACTACAGGGGGAACCTCAGGCTTGGGCCCACCATCTGCTGGAAGTCCGCCATGAAGCTCTGGACTCTCTCTCATCTTTTCTTGATGCCATGGCTCGACTCTATGATGACCCTCAACGGACTTCCACCGCCGAGGCTGCCCTCCACGCGCTCCAGCAAGGCCGCAGAGCGGTCGAGGACTATGTGACTGATTTCAGACGCTGGAGCGTGGATGCCCAGTGGAATGATGCAGCCCTACGGCACCAGTTCCATCTCGGTCTCTCTGAGGGACTGAAAGACGAGTTAGCCCGGGTCGGTGTTCCTGATGCCCTAGAGACTTTAATCACCCTGTCTATTCAGATAGACCGACGACTCCGGGAGCGCAGAACAGAGAGGGCTACCCAGCATCTCCGTCCAGCCTGGATGCTACCCCGGGTATCTCCTGCTGTTGCCAGTTCAGTTCCAGTTAACTCCTTACCTGCCAATCAGACTTCTGTTACCATAAAGCCGAGACAGCTTGGACTGATGAGACCTTCCCTGTCGGCCGAAGAACGACTTCGCCGGCGACAGAATGATCTTTGTTTATATTGTGGAGGAGCCGGCCATTACGTTTCCTCATGTCCTGCTAAGCTGCGCAAGGTCCCAGCTACCCCTTCTCCAAGTGGTCCACCTCCCTCTGCCAACACCACCCACCTGGCCCTACCTATCTCGTTCCAATTGCCAGGAAGGACAATACCAGTCACCGCGATAATTGACTCAGGGGCATGTAATTGTTTCATCGATCTTAACTTTGCAGCACAACAGCACATCCCACTCCAGCCAAAGACTCAGGGACTTTCCATCTTTTTAGCAGACGGGTCCCGTATTAAGTCAGGAGTAGTGACTCAAGAAACCCCTCCTTTGCTTGTAACCACCTCTACAGATCATAAGGAACTATTAAGCCTGAATGCCATTGCATCCCCTCTGTTTCCAGTCATCTTGGGTCTACCCTGGCTTCAGGCCCATAACCCACAGATCGATTGGGGGTCCGGAGTATTAGGTTCCAGTCGCCTTATTGCCAACACCACTGCATGCCTCCATGTTTCAGCACTTCTGGTCCTCTGTTATGCCTGGAGCCGGATTCAGAGGTAGGCGCAGCTGTGCCCAAACAATACCATGTGGATTCCTGGACGTTTTCAGCAAACGGGGAGCTGAGACCCTTCCGCCTCATCGTCCATACGATTGTCCAATCGAGCTTCTCCCTGGGGCTGAAATTCCCTTTGGACCGATCTTCCCCTTATCTGAACGGGAGCTAGAGGTTCTGAAAGAGTATGTTGACGAAAACCTAAAGAGGGGGTTCATCCGTCCTTCCACTTCTCCAGCAGGGGCGGGAATCTTTTTTGTGGAGAAAAAGGACCATTCTCTCCGGCCCTGTGTGGACTACCGGGAATTAAATAAAATTACGGTCAAGAATCGGTACCCTCTGCCCCTGGTACCCGAACTCTTTCAGAGGCTCAGGACCTCTTCTGTGTTTACCAAGCTAGATCTGCGGGGGGCGTACAACCTGGTCCGCATCCGCGCAGGGGATGAATGGAAGACTGCTTTTCGGACCAGGTTCGGCCATTACGAATACCTAGTAATGCCCTTTGGCCTATGTAACGCCCCTGCTACTTTTCAGCATCTAGTCAATGACATTTTTAGGGACTTCCTGGACATTTACGTAATTGTCTATCTAGACGATATTTTGATTTTTTCCACTTCAATTGAGCAGCACCGGGAACATGTCAAGATCGTACTCTGTCGACTCCGTCAACATGGACTGTACGCAAAACCAGAAAAATGCGAATTCGAGCGACAGAGTATTCAGTTCCTCGGCTTGGTAATTTCAACAGAGGGATTCAAGATGGATCCGCAAAAAGTTTCAGCTATTCTGGATTGGCCTGCACCTTCAGACAAGAAGGGGGTGCAGCGCTTCGTTGGCTTCGCCAACTTCTACCGGAGGTTCATCAAGGGATTCTCCGCTATTATTTCCCCGATTACGCAGCTGACCAAGCAGAATGTCCGGTTTTGTTGGAATCCCGAGGCACAGGCTGCCTTCACAAATTTAAAAGGACTGTTCACGTCAGCTCCTATTCTGAGTCACCCTGACCCTGCTCTACCTTATCTACTCGAGGTAGATGCCTCAGAGACAGCGTTAGGAGCCGTTATCTCTCAACGCCAGGGTCTCAAGGACTTGATGCACCCAATAGCCTTCTTCTCTCGTAAGCTTACTCCGGCCGAGAAGAACTATGACGTGGGGGACCGGGAGCTCCTGGCCATCAAGTCCGCCCTTGAAGAATGGAGGTATCTGTTGGAAGGAGCGGCGCATCCCATACTCATTTATACAGACCACAAAAACCTGGAGTATTTGAGAGCTGCCAAGCATCTGAGACCACGCCAGGCACGATGGGCCTTATTCTTCTCTAGGTTTTCATTTCACATAACTTACCGGCCCGGCTCAAAGAACACCAAACCAGACGCCCTTTCTCGCATGTTCGATGATCCGAAAGAAGTGTCAGCTCCTGATACCATCCTATCGGAAGGTAACTTTCTACTCTTGCAAACAAATCTAATGTCCGGCTTGAAACAAGCTTCAGCAAATATGTCAGGGCCTCCTGGGATTACCCTGTTACCCAAGGATGGGTTACTATGGAAAGACAACAAGATCTTTGTACCAGAAGATGTCAGAGTAACAGTATTAAATCTGTGCCATGATCATCCCCTGGCCGGCCACTTCGGAATGCATAAAACCCAGGAACTAATTCAACGCACATTTTGGTGGCCGGATCTTGAAAGGAACTGCAGGGAGTATGTAAATTCATGTGCCACCTGTACCCGTAGTAAGACCGCTAGAAGCAAGGCCTGGGGTCTTCTCAGACCCTTACCAGTTCCTGATCGACCCTGGCAAAGGATTGCTATGGACTTCATAATGGAACTTCCCCCGTCAGAAGGTTGCTCAGCCATTTTTGTAGTGGTCGACCGTCTATCTAAAATGTCCCACTTCGTGCCACTGAAGAGCACGCCATCTGCCATGGAAACTGCCCAGGTCTTCATGAAAGAGATAGTAAGGTTACATGGGGTTCCAACAGACATTGTTTCAGACAGTTCACCTCTCGCTTCTGGAAGGCTTTGTGCAAGGTCCTGAAGATCGAGCTGTCCATGTCCTCTGCCTATCACACTCAGACCAATGGGCAAACCGAGAGGACGAACCAAACACTCGAGCAATATCTCCGATGCTTTACCACCTTTGTTCAAGATGACTGGGTAACACTACTACCCCTGGCGGAGTTTGCCTTTAATAATGCCAGTCACTCGGCTACAGGTCAGTCTCCGTTTTTCTCCAACTATGGGTTCCACCCGACCTTCCTACCTGATCTCATTTCTGATTCAACAGTCCCAGCAGTCCAGAGTACCGTTGATTTCCTGACCCGTAACAACAAAATATTACAGGAAGCCTTGACCAAGGCGCAGGCAACCAATAAAAGGATGTTTGACAGAAAGAGGAGAGGGGAGTTATGCCTTCAACAAGGCGATCAAGTATGGCTGTCTACCACCAACCTTAGGATGACCTGCCCCGCAAGGAAACTGGCACCCAAGTTCATCGGCCCCTTCCCAGTAAAACGGAGATTAAATGAAGTCTCCTATGAACTTTCTTTACCAGATTCATTGAAGGTTCACCCAGTGTTTCACGTGTCACTACTGAAACCTACAGTGCCGGATCCCTTCCCAAACAGGGGATCAGGACCGCCTGAACCTGTAATGGTTGACGGGGATGAGGAGTTTGAGGTGGAGGCCGTCTTGGACTGTAGAAGAAGGGGGAACCAACTTCAATTCCTGATTAAGTGGAAGGGGTATGGTCTGGAGGAGAACTCCTGGGAACCCCAACGGAACATTCATGCCCGAGAGTTAATCCAGGCATTTTTTCGCAGTCACCCCCAGAAAAGAGCTCTCTTGGGCACCCGGAGGTTGCCCTTAAGGGGGGGGGGGCACTGTCAGGGACATACTGGGCTTGAACCTGGGACCTTGTCTGTGTCTGGCATTGACTCTTCCCACTGAGCTATCTGGGATGCTCCAAGTACAGTATCTGTGAGGGGTTGCAGTGTTGAGCCACCAGTGCCTAAGGCCCAATTTTTCAGCCCCTGTTCAACAGGGGCATGCAATTATAATTATTGATCTAATAATTCACAGCAGGGCCCATTGCTGCGCCCACCAAGAGTAACTGTCAGGCCTTACAGTGTTGTGGCACCAGCACCACCATCAAAGGCCCAATTTTTACTACCACTGTTCAACAATTATATGTTATTACAATTCCTGATATAATAGTTGACAGCAGGGCGTTCCAGCACCCACCAAGAGTAACTGTGAGTGCTTACAGTGTTGTGCCAACACCAACACCTAAGGGGCCAATTTCTGCAGAGTATATACGGCAGGTCCCTACTTTCAAACATCCAACTTACAAACGACTACTACTTGCAAACGTAAGAAGACAACAGGAAGTGAGAGGAAATCTACCCCGTGGAAGGAAAATTCTCTCCTGTAAGAATTAATATGGGAGAAGGGTGTCTCCTCTCTACTGATGCTTTATCACCAATCCTTGTTTCAATAAAAACACCACATTTCAAAAACAGTTGTCATTGGGACGCAAAGTGAGGTGAAATGTTCTGAACAGGGGCACAGACAGCAAAACAAATGTTACAGGGGTGATAACCCTTCCCTATGTTTTCCAAAAAGCTTAAAAATAGGTATTTGGGCTGGAGCTACACTTAAACAATGTAGCTGTTCAAAATTACAAACAGATTCTACATAAGAACAAACCTACAGTCCCTGTCTTGTATGCACCGCCTGTATACGGCTGTTCAGAGTATATAGGGCCTTTTTTATTTTGTGTGCGGGGTTCCCCTTAATATCCATACAAGACCCAAAGGGGCTGGTAATGGGCTGGGGTAGGGGGGGGGGGTTGATGGGGTAGCTATGCCATTTTTCTTAAAGATTTTCATCCATATTACCGGGACCAGACATTACATTAAAGCCGCAAGCAGTTTTAAATGGCTTTTTTTTCCTTTAGAAATGTTATTTTGTGCAGGGACAGTTCTAAACACGGGAAACACGTGGGACTTCAGAGACATACTTTAGACACCCCCCAGGTACAATATTTAAAGGAATATTTGACTTTTTTTTTTCACTTTATGCATCATTAAAATGACTGCTCCCGGAAAACGTCCGTTTTTAAAACTTCTTTTTGCATTGATACATGTCCCCTGGTGCAGAACCCGGGTTCCCAAACTCTGTTTAGGACAATAACATGGATAATAGTCGTTATAATTAGCACTTTAGAATCCGAACGTTCGCATCCATTGTATTTAATAGGGTTCTAATGTTCGTGCGAACTTTCGGTCCGTTCGCGGGTTCTGGTGCGAACCGAACCCGGGGGTGTTCGGCTCATCACTAGTAGCCAGGTGACCTGTCCCCTAAAGGAACACATGAAGCTTTAACCAAGATTGGAACAATGAGAGCGTTAATAAAAATTCAGCCACTAGTTCTTGCCTGTAGTCTTCATCCTAGTCTCTGACTACATTTCCTAAGAATCATGGGAGATGTCATTTTTGTGAGACGTACCAATCTCAGGAGTGGGGAATAATAAAAGGTACCTTTTTCAGGCAACTGGATATTAGTATAAGGATTTGGGAACCATTAGTATTGTCACGCAACTTTAATATTGTTTTTCTCTGAAATGATTTAAGTGATTTATTTCATGTTTGGTGATTGGCTAGAGCATTTATTTTTCTACTTCCTCTTCTTCCTATTATTAAATATGTAGCGCCCCCCTCACTCTGCTCTTGTCTTCAGCTTGTCTTTCTCTTGTCTAGAGGTACCTTAAAGGGGAGGGAGCGGGGACACCACGCCTGGCCTCCACCACATGTGTCAGTGTGGTATAAGCAACGTTCTTGTTTTACCTTCGGGTCAGTGCTGTGCACCTGGATCCTCCATCACAGAGTTACCTTGAACAATGTCTGTCAGGAAATGAGCCCCACACCATTAAAGTCCAACACTCCTTTATTCTCATGCGAATGAACACACTCAGTTGAACTCCCTTGAAGAATAGAACAGGAAAGGAGGTGTGGATGCGAATAGGCCCAGACACAATGCGTTCTCCACTTTCCTTCCTGAAAGTGGGCTGTGGTCTCCGAGCGAGGGGAGATTTCCCTCCAGGCGGTCTCCGACGAGAGGCTCACCCGTCACCGGCAATATGCTGCACCGGGTCTTCAAGTGAGGAGCTCCCCCCGGTCAACCGCCGGATCCACTTCGAACAGAAACTCCCCACAGGCCTCACATCGCCCGAATGGCTTCAGTTGGCACACCAGTCCCGAACAGCCGGGACAAATCACACCCAGGGCCTCAACGTCCATGCACGAATACAGGGCGAATCGACCCCTTGGCTTTAGCCGAATCCCCGTATCTGTTACCGGAGCAGCAGCAGTCAATGTCGTGGTGGAAGGGTGAACTGGAATCCACAAGGTATGTCCGAACATGGCAACCTGTTGCTGATCCATTGCACACTGCAAAGTTTTTGCGCCAACGTCCCACGTGTAGTCCTTCACACGTATTGGACTCCTCCCCTTTGCTCCAGTTCGCGGGCTTTTCTTCTTTTTCCTTTTGAGTCACGCCCACGAACTAAGCGATGGGGGTGTGCCTGGTGGTGCAGTGCAAATAGAAACCCCCACGTGTACTACTTCACACGGCTGAGCTTCCCCCTTTTTCCACTCTTCTTCGCGGGCCTTTCCCTTCATTGGGTCATGTCCACGACTTCGAGCAGGTATGCACTTTGGCCAATGAAGGCCTGCCCATTCGCGTAACTCCTCCATCAGACACGTTCAATTCCGTGGTGCACAAACACTATACCGGACCCGAGCCCCCACGTGTAGTGCCCCCCTCACTCCGCTCTTGTCTTCAGCTCGTCTTTCTCTTGTCTAGGGGTACCTTAAAGGGGAGGGAGCGGGGACACCATGCCTGGCCTCCACCACATGTGTCAGTGCGGTATAAGCAACGTTCTTGTTTTACCTTCGGGTCAGTGCTGTGCACCTGGATCCTACATCACAGAGTTACCTTGAACAATGTCTGTCAGGAAATGAGCCCCACACCATTAAAGTCCAACACTCCTTTATTCTCATGCGAATGAACACAATCAGTTGAACTCCCTTGAAGAATAGAACAGGAAAGGAGGTGTGGATGCGAATAGGCCCAGACACAATGCGTTCTCCACTGTCCTTCCTGAAAGTGGGCTGTGGTCTCCGAGCGAGGGGAGATTTCCCTCCAGGTGGTCTCCGACGAGAGGCTCACCCGTCACTGGCAATATGCTGCACCTGGTCTTCAAGTGAGGAACTCCCCCCCCGGTCCATTGCGCCTTCCGGATTCGGGTACCCACTCCCGGGGTTCCCTAGGATCTCCTTCCCTCGCGGAACTCAGTGTTGGGCACTGAGCTCCAGACCTCCATCTGAGTACCTCACCCCAGACTAAAGGTGCCTGAGATGGAACACAACCTCCGACTGTCCTCTAGGCCTAGGCCGCCTAGAAGACCGACACGAACCACCGCCCACAGGCTGAAGGTGCCTGGGACTCTGACCCCGTGACAAAGATGGCCGGCCCCTTTATACCCTCTTCCAGCAAGCACGGCGGGTTACCCCGCCCCACCATACTGCTGCTGAGAGAGGACAAAAAGGAGGCCCGGCACACAGCAATGATTCAACTCCAACCCAGAGCGACAGCGCCACCCACTGGGCCGCAGGGAATTACACATCACTGATGTCTCTGCCAAGTTCAAATTACACCCGGGAAAGTACATATCCGCTACAAATACATATACAGTAATTAAAAAAAAAACTATTATTATAATTATTTCAGTTAAAAAAAAAAAACATTGTTTATCCTGGAGATCAGGTTTCAGTGAACACTTTGGTAAGTGAACAACCTCTGCTTTAGTAAAATAACCCCATTGCATTCCACCCTTAATTCATGCTATGCTGGGAAATACACATTCTTGCTAATTACAATAACAATAAACCATTCTGAATTACCCATTTAAGCAGCAAACACACATTTGCTATCTAAAATAAAGATAAAACCGTTTTTTAATGGATATATCTGGGAAACAAATGAAAGGGCTATAAACACTGTTGCTATGCTAAAATAATAATATTCACTCAATTTACCCTAAAGTGAATCGGTGCTTTGTCTGTGCATGGCAAGACAACAAGCTCATTTACTTCACTCTTTTTCCAAGTCATATGCCAAATTGTTAATATCAAGGAGTCACCCTACATTTTCTACTAGCTTTATCCTCTTAATAAAAAAAAAAAAATTTTACATTGCTGTTTGTGTACCCAGTGGGAAGATTCTCCCTTTCATTTTGTTCATTTTGACCATTATCATTTTGACAGACAGTGATGGGAAGTCTTAAATTTTACAGTTGTCACCGGAACAGGGGGGAGGTGAGGGAGTATCTTCCTAAGAGAACAACTGTTCCAGTTACGACTGGCTAAGTTGGAATTTCCTCTCACTTTGCAGAGATTGCCACCTACTCTCTGTTATGTCTCTGCGACAGGAAAGGAAAAACGGATAGTGTTTTTAACATCCCGTTCTCTTTTCAAAGCTAAAAAAAATCTTACATTTTAGGCAAACCTGTTGCTTTGCCCTGCGTGGCCAAAGTTCAGTTTAAAACAGGTTCTCCAATGATGGCTTCCAGCCAGACTAAGCATGGCCTTGGGCTGTATATATGAGAGTTTGTGTCCATTTAAATGGCAAATTTTATGTCTGACTATATCATCCACCTAAAAAATACATTATGGTACCATATGCTGATTCAAGGTTGTGCTTGCTTATTATTCATGCATCAGCTTTATTTTTTGTGTCAGCTGAATGGAAATCTTTAATGTTTTAGTAGTGTGAGGTTCTCGTGGTTGTGTAAGATGTTTTCTCATTTTAGAAAGTATCGACACATCATTAAAATGTACAAGAGAAAGATATTCTCTTTTATGACCAAAGAAGAAAAATGCTGACAATAAAAAGAATTGTTTTCACTTTCAATAATTCTATAATGTATGCTGTTTCAAAGTTTCTGTCTTAAGTTGCCACTATCATTCAGATTTTTGTTTAAGTGAGATGATTAAAACTTCCCAAACTAGTTTGTATTCATTAGTCAAATAAAAGGCTTTGTTAGACTTTAAATATTCACTTTTAAAAAATACAAAGGACAAGGTCAATACAATTAGGTGATTACATAGATTTTTTCCTATTTTGTGGCGTTTAAATGCAAACTGCAACTACCATGTCATGGTAAATTTAAGTGAAGTGCATTATATCAAATGAATGTAACTTTTAATAACCATAATCAGTTTCTTACAGGTCATATTAACATAGGAGGATGTACAACTAGGTAACTAACAGCTAAGAAACAAATACCTTATATAGTTATATGTTTCATAAAATCATTCAAATCTACATTAGGTGAAGCCTTATTCACACAGGTCCATAAACCATTAATGATTCAATTATTTATGTGGCTAGAGTTGCCAAGTGCTGCATGCAGGCAGCCTGTGTAAGTGTATGGGGACACAGTGGCTACACAGGCACAGCTGCTTATGCCAATTTGATAGGAGTGCAGGTGAGCAGCCCCAAACTCAGACAGTGTTAATTCAGTGCGACTTAACTGCACTCACACTCCTGTGAATCTAGGATGAGTGATAGTGTTTGTACAGCCACTTTATACCCATACACTTACTTTGGCTGTTTGTATACAGCACCTGGTGGCTACAGTTGCATAATCACATGGCCTTTCCACAGCATACAGGCCTAAGCACCTGTATGAATGAGGCATAAGAAAGATTGAATAGAAATTGCGTTTTTGCAGAAAGCAAACAATTGGATATATAATTTAATTTATTTGTTTGTAGAGATGGGATGAACACCCCCGGTTCGCAAAATTTCCTACCCGAACCACGAACGGTATAAAAGTCAATGGCACCTGAACTTGAAAAATCAAAAGTGCCTATTTTGAAGACTTATATGCAAGTTATTGGCCATAATTGGGTGTTCATTTTAACAAATGTCAGCTGGTCAACAGAGTAGTGGATAGACTACTCTTTTATCTGTCATAAAACCTCAGGCAGCACTGAATGCCCATTCGGAAAACACATTAGATGCAGGGCAGCCCAGCAGCTCAATTGCACACTGAGCAAGTTCTAGCCAGTGGTCTATTCCAATGACCCAAAAACCGAGTGGATCATCTACTGGAAAGCTTTCTGTGTCTGTTTTCACCCCTAGATAATCTTCCACTATATGATGCAGACACTGCTGATGGGATCTTGAAGCTGACAGCCCTGGGAGTCAAGGACAATTTTTTTTTTAAATGCATCACTGAGGCGGCCCCCTTCTCCACCGCTCCTTCTTTGACTAACAGAAGCCTCAAAACTAGCTTTTCCATGTGACTGTAACCTACTAAAAAGGTGTTACATAAACTCCTCTTTAAGGGGTAACGGTGGTCAAGGAGGGTTGCCAACCAATAGTGATCCTTCTCCTTGATGCCACAAATTCTCGGGTCCTTTTGCAGGCTTTGGAGAAAAAGGAAGACCATGCACCGCAAGTTTACGGAGGCATGACAAGCAGAGTCCTCAGGGTCACGGAGGATTACATTATATGGAACTGCCTCCTTCCAGCCACGTACTACTCCCAAAGTTTCTGGGGACTGAAAGCCATCTCTTAAGGTTTGACCTATGTCTTCACCTGCTTCTGTGCCTCCAAAACTACCAGAATCCTCCTCCTCCTCTTCCTGCCTCTCCTCTTGTGTGTTCCTTAGCGTCGCAAGAATGGTATCTGCATAAAGTGGGCCTTGAGAGGAAAGGAAGTCTTTCTCCTGCTGCTCTGCCTCGAGTGCCCTGTCCATAATGCCATGCAGAGTATGCTCCAGCAGGAACACAAGAGGGATTGTGTAACTGATGTATGCATTGCCACGGCTCACCATCCTTGTCGCCTCCTCAAATGGAGACAGTACAGTGCATGCATCCTTTATCAGTAGCCATTGGAGTGGGGAAAAAAAGCCAATCTGCCCTAAGCCTGCCTTTGTGCCATACTCACACAGGTACTCATTGACAGCCCTCTGCTGCATTTGCAGGCACTGCAGCATTGTCAAAGTTGAGTTCCACCTGGTGGGCGTGTCATAAATCAGGCGGTTTATGGGGAGTGGCATTTCCCACTGAATCCCACTGAATTCCCACTGAATTTCAGCCAACCAAACATTGGTTGTGTATGATATCCGGAAAGTCGCGTCAGTGACCTCATCATCATCATTCCCTCCATCCTCATCATCACTGGAGCCAACTTGTCAATACGCTGCGGCTGGGGGAACATGACTGCCAATTTGTTGTTTATCAGTTTTCTCCCCTCTCTGTAGGCTCATGTTACTCCCTTTCTCTACCTCAGAACCAACATCAGAATCAAGTAATGTCTGTGCATCCTCAAAGAAGCAAGTGGCTGACGATGTGTTCAAATAATTCAGCTGACTCCTCCATGCATGATGCTGGGGCTATGGTAGGAGTAGCTGTGGACAGCAAAATAAGCCACTCTGGCAGCTGCGGTGAACTGCGCACTAGTATCAGCTTGGGTCATAGAGTATGAGGGGTGTTGTAATATAATTTCTGAGTTTTGTACATATTCTGTTGCATTCCCAATGGTCAGATAAGCTGAGGCTTGTCGTGCCCGGAGGAAAGGATGCCCCCCCTCAGGAATGTAATCTGTTAGGCCAGGCTCCCCAATGTCTAAGATCCTGTTGATTAGTAGCTCTACAGACAAAGGGAAGTGCAGCTGTCAACACAAGTGCAATGATTAAAGGCACCAGCAAGCTGTTGGAGATTATGTGGGCAACATCGCCCCCAGAGGCCAGGTATGGCAATAAGTGACTGTTTTGTAAAAAGGGTTTGTAACACAGAGCTCAGGCCCCTCTCTGGACTTGAAGACCTTTCTGAAGCCACATGTCTATAGGCCTTATAGAAGCCTGATGCTTGGACCTAGCCATGCGGCCTAGGCCTGCATTCTCTGTTACATCTGAGCCCAGCCAGTGAGGGTTACCGAGAGGAGTGTTAAGTATCTTTCATTATTATTATTATTGTTGATATAGACTGTATCTGATATCTGTTGTTAGGTTATTGTGAATGCATAATCGATCACATGGTACCATGAGCTCATTAATTAGTAATTGTTTGCAAACAATGAAAAAAATTAAACAATAGTCAGACATTAATGGAGTAAAGAGTTACAAATGAAGTTACAAATGCTGTGATGAAGTACAGATGTTGTTTTTTTTGTTTTTCCCATTAACTAATTCTCTTCCAGATCGAAATGAGCACTTACTCTTCTCATGAGAAAAGTCCATGGATGTCTTTAATTAAAAGTTGAGTGTTTGTCATTGTTTGATGATGGTTGTCTTGCCATGTTGTTGAGTGTTGATGGCCAGATTTTACATTTTTACATTTTTATTGATTTTCATTTAAAAAAAAATTGACATTTTCTTTTTTCTTTAAGTTTTCATTTTTTTTTCTCATTCATTTTCTTTAATTTTGTCTTTGTCATTTTTTTTTTTAGGAATTCTTTTTTTTATTATTATTATTAATTATTTTAAATTTTGTCATTTTTTTAATTATTTTTTCTTTTCCATTTTTTTTTATTATTTTCATTGTTTTTTACTATTGTTTCTTCTTTTTTATTTTTGGTTTCGTTCAGGTGGAAAAATTGTTAGGTTTAGTCCACCTGAAAAGGGGGTCATTGGCAACTGACTAGGTGGTCATTGACTATGTCCTCAATTAGCAGCTGACTACATTTTGTCTAGGACAAGAGTTGGTAGGAAGCCACTTTAGCTGCAGAAGTTTTTTTTTTTTTTCGTTTTGTTTTTCTTTTGATTCAGGTGGAAAAAGTTCCAAAGGTTTAGGATTTATCCACCTAAAAGGTGGAGTAGTGTATAGATCTGAAAGTACAGATAATGCATTGTCTTTTTAAATGCTTAAAATGTAGAATTTTTGAGAAGCAACGTTCATGTTAATTTTTTTTGTATTTTAGATTTTTGCTTGTACCATGGGGATCCATTTTAGAGTGGGTTCATCCTGAAGGAATCATGGTTGTTTTGATAATTTGTTCAGAAGTCAGGAATACTAAATTCCTGTGTTATTAAATATTATGGATAAGAATTTGATTCTGCTCTTGTTCTTAACTTCCAGAATCTTGGTGGAGCAAGATTGGAGAGGATTCTGGAACAGAGATGAAAGATGTTCATCTGGTTGGCAGTTCGTCTGTGCCATACCACACCGAAAATTTGTTCTGATAAACGTTCAGGAGAGAAAAGATTCAGATTAATACTTGAAATATAAGGTTTCTTTTTCTTATCGACAATTTTTGCGCTGATCTGAAAGACTTTGCCCAGCAACGAGACTTGTGAAACATTTTGCCAAAGTCTCGCCTGTCATTTGTGAATGCAAACGGACTATGAATACAAATGCAATGGGTTGGAGGTTGGGGAGTGAATATAACCTATCCAATCCTTCAAAACAAGAGATGTAAAATATTTTTTTTTTATTATGAAAGAAGGAAATGTTTTTAATGTGTGACATGTATTGACATACCTGAATTAATATGGGGCAGGTACCTAGGAGGTTGACACTTATGCATAAAGGTGTCTGGTACCAGGTGACACATCAATGGGGTGAAAACTTCCTTGTAGGGGTTTTGTCTCAATCTTAGCAGTCCTATAGAGAAACTCTCGGTTAGTGGACATGTGGGACACCAGAACTGGACATGTGGGAGATACACCTAATTGATGTCTCACCTGAGAGGTTTGAAACCCTGCACAGGTAATGCCAGTGACTACACACAGGAGCATGCTCCGTTGAATAAAGGAAATAAACACTGGCTACCAGGGTACAGTATACCTTCACCACATGGCGCTTCAGCATCACATAGTGGTTGATAAAAACCTATTACCCTATATGTGCTGAATATACTCTGAATCAAGTGCGGTCAGTATATCAGTGGCTCGCTCCCAGAGATGCGCGGAACGCTTATTTCTGAGGAGTAACCCGAAAGAGGAGGGATGTATTCAGCACTATATTGGGGGAATAGGAGCTGGGATGGGTGTTGGTGGAGTGGACATCGATCTCCTAGGAAACAAACTCTCAGCCATAGCTCCAGACAGCAGACGGGGCTTTGTTACTCTGAGAGATTGGTGCCCCCCTTTGATAACATTTAACAGAGTCACATAAATACAGAGTGTAAAGTGGCTCAAGATTTTGTCAACCATGGTGAGAGGTTGGTAGAGAGTGTGAGATGGGACAGATATAGGTCATGGGCTCTGGCATGCACGCAGGGGCAGGTGGGGTTATCAACCACTATCAAGCTGATTGTGCAAATCTCTGTATGAGGGGCAGTAGCCTGATGAGTTAGCATCACCGCTCAGTAAGACCGTGCCAAATCACGTCGCCTACAGTAATCCAAAGTAGTGGTCGAATGCCTGGATGGGCTGTACTGGTTTGGATTGTGGAAGGTTGTGCTGTATGATCCCATAATACAGGAGGGCAGACTCGGTCTATATATTTGGTGGCATCAATGGGCTTACTGACTGGGGATTCTATCTTGTTGCATTTGTCGCTAAGTGACCCACATGTGATCAGAGATTACGGAAGCTGGGGGCAGGTTGATATTTCCCTCTGTCGGAAGCATGACCACGATGTCCTCTGCATACCAGGTCAATATACGTATTCTGTGTTTTGGATGGAGAGATCATTGCTGGGAAGGAAGCACCTGGGTATTATTTAGGACATATACGAGTTTGTTTCTTTGTCCTAAAGGATACCGATGTAACGTTAGTCATGGAACTAGGGTATTTCTTGAACCTAACAGTAGGTAGGGGTGCATGGTATGCCCTGGGCGTGGTCACTGAAATCCAGACACTGGGATAAAATTTTGTGGGTTTTGTTATTGTTTGAGATTTATATGTGTTGTTAGACTCAAAACTTATATAGGAAGCTCTCCTGCTTATCTATGCAAGTTGAGGGACAAATTGACGGTAGGGTCTCTTCGTACAAATTAGAGACTTTGTTGCCAATTTAGATCTCTGAGGTACCGCAGACAGGCCAAGTTGCGGTAGGAAAGACCACTGTGAGCAAGCCTGCCCAATCCCGACCCGTATCTACAATAAAGAGTTATAGGAGGTTGGGAGCGGGAGGCGTAATTGGATGGATCATATATATGCATATATTATGACAATGGGTTGATTTATGTCATGGTATAGTGCGATGAAGATACAGTGAGTACGGAAAGTATTCAGACCACCTTAAATTTTTCACTCTTTGTTATATTGCAGCCATTTGCTAAAATCATTTAAGTTCATTTTTTTTCTCATTAATGTACACACAGCACCCCATATTGACAGAAAAACACAGAATTGTTGACATTTTTGCAGATTTATTCAAAAAGAAAAACTGAAATATCACATGGTCCTAAGTATTCAGACCCTTTGCTTAGTATTTAGTAGGAGCATCCTTTTGATCTAATACAGCCATGAGTCTTTTTGGGAAAGATGCAACAAGTTTTTCACACCTGGATTTGGGGATCCTCTGCCATTCCTCCTTGCAGATCCTCTCCAGTTCTGTCAGGTTGAATGGTAAACGTTGGTGGACAGCCATTTTTAGGTCTCTCCAGAGATGCTCAATTGGGTTTAAGTCAGGGCTCTGGCTGGGCCATTCGAGAACAGTCACAGAGTTGTTGTGAAGTCACTCCTTCATTATTTTAGCTGTGTGCTTAAGGTCATTGTCTTGTTGGAAGGTAAACCTTTGGCCCAATCTGAGGTCCTGAGCACTCTGGAGAAGGTTTTCGTCCAGGATATCCCTGTACTTGGCCGCATTCATCTTTCCCTTGATTGCAACCAGTTGTCCTGTCCCTGCAGCTGAAAAACACCCCCACAGCATGATGCTGCCACCACCATGCCTCACTGTTGGGACTGAATTCGACAGGTGATGAGCAGAGCCTGGTTTTCTGCACACATACCGCTTAGAATTAAAGCCAAAAAGTTCTATCTTGGTCTCATCAGACCAGAGAATCTTATTTCTCACTATCTTGGAGTCCTTCAGGTGTTTTTTAGCAAATTCTGTGTGGACTTTCATGTGTCTTGCACTGAGGAGAGGCTTCCGTCGGGACACTCTGCCATAAAGCCCCGACTTGTGGAGGGCTGCAGTGATGGTTGACTTTCTACAACTTTCTCCCATCTCCCGACTGCATCTCTGGAGCTCAGCCACAGTGATCTTTGGGTTCTTCTTTACCTCTCTCACCATGGCTCTTCTCCCCCGATAGCTCAGTTTGGCCGGAAGGCCAGCTCTAGGAAGGGTTCTGGTAGTCCCAAACGTCTTCCATTTAAGGATTATGGAGGCCACTGTGCTCTTATGCCGCGTACACACGACCGCTTTTCATGTCAAGAAAAAAAACGTCGATTTTCTCGACGTTATTTTTCTTGTTTCCTCTCAAGCCTGCCTTGCCTACACACGATCGTGCAAAAAACTGATCTAGCAAAGCGCGGTGACGTCCAACACGTACGACGGCACTATAAAGGGGAAGTTTCATTCTGTTCGCGCCACCCTTTTGGCTGCTTTTGCTGATTTCGTGTTTCCGCGTGTTAGTAAAAGTTTGGGAAGAGACGATTCACGCTTTTCAGTCTTCGTGCTTGAAAGATCGTTTTCGGGAGTTCAGTTTGTGCTTGTGGGTTCGTATCTGGCTTTCAGTGCGTGTAGTGAGTTCGTATCTGTTTTTGCAGTGCGTTCTTGTCCGCGCGTTACTGTTTTTCAGCTCGTTCTTCATAGGCCTTGCTGTTCTTCAGTGCGTTCTTTTAGTTCGTTCTGATTAGACGACCGTTTTGAAGCCATGTTGCGCGTACGTTCTTGTCGCCGAGATCGTGCTGTGCTTGCTGCTGGGCTTGTTGCTATGTCCCAGATCCGGTCCATGAGGAGGGTGAGAAGGAGTTCATGGACCAAGAATTGGTTGCTCCAGAGGGACCATTTATGTCATATGCCTCTGCTGCGGGAGATCCGGGAGAATAACCCTGATGATTTCAGGAATTTTCTTAGGATGTCTGACCCCGTTTTTCAGCAGCTCTTGGCTTTGGTGTCCCCCTATATCACCAGGCAGGACACCGTTATGCGGGAAGCCATTACTGCTGAGCAGAGGCTCATCGCCACGTTGCGATACCTTGTGACTGGGAGAAGCTTGCAGGACCTCAAGTTCTCGACAGGCATCTCCCCCCAGGCTCTGGGCGTCATTATCCCAGAAACCTGCTCTGCCATTATCCAGGTCCTTCAGGAGGACTATCTTAAGGTAAGTTTTCTCCTTTATAAACATCACAATCTATGTTTTTTTTATGCTTGCTAATGTATAGTATATTTTGAACTGTCTCTAATTACCATGATTTGAATATGCTGTGAATGTCCCCTTTGTCCCCATGCATGTTGTAAGCTTTGAATGTTCTATGTTTTTGGGCTACATGCATATTTTTGGGTCAAGCAATCTCCAGCATTAGATCCTGGGCCCAAACACACCTAGCCTAGTCAATCCTCATTTTAGTTTTGTACGCTCCATTGTAGTGCTTAGATTGCCTGATCCCCCCCCCCCCCCCTAATTTTGTAAGTTTGTCTAATCTACCCAAATAAATTACATCGTACTATAGATTTTAATTATGATGTCCCCAACTCATCTCAACCCCTCCACCCTCTCCGAATTTCTCAGGTCCATCAGAGTGGGTGTTGTTTTTGTTGCTTATTTTTCTATCTTATTCAAGCGGACCTCCATCCTAAATTGTGTGGGTCCGCTCATTGTAACCCTCCCCCGGTGTCAAAATTGACACCTTTCATGGGGGAGGGGGTGAAGATACCTGTTTAAGCCAGGTATTTTCACCCACATCCGGGAGTCATCTCTGGGGCAAATCTGCCTGAGCCAAGTCACTTCCCGCAGAAGACCCGTAGTGTTCTTGGAAACACTTGTCTCACAGAACACAGGAGGACCAGTCTGAACTGCGCAGCGCTTCTCGTGCATGTGCGTTTGGGAACCGGGCAGTGAAGCCGCAAGGCTTCTCTTCCTGGTTCCCTCACCAAGGATGGCAGAGGGGGCAGCAGAGTGACGAGCAATTGTTCGTCCTCTGCTGCGGACGTTGCTGGACTCCAGGACAGGTAAGTGTACAATTAGCAAACCTCTGCAGCTGCTGTAGCTGGAGCTGCTGTGTTATTTTATAGTATTTTGGCTGCGTAGCTCCGCTCTAAAATCCTCCTTCCAAATTAATGCTATCCTGATGTTTTGGCCAGAGTGTTTTGTGCTAACATGCTTGCAATGTATAGGTACTAATTATTTTTTATTTATTTTTTTTCCTTTGACTCCACAGTTACCATCGACGCCACAGGAATGGCAGAATGTGGCATCTGATTTTTCTCAGCGGTGGAACTTTCCTAACTGTGGAGGAGCCATTGATGGCAAGCACGTCCGCATCGTGCCACCAGCCCATTCTGGGTCCTTTTTTTGGAATTACAAAGGCTTCCACAGTATTGTGCTCATGGCGGTGGTGTCTGCGAACTATGAGTTCCTATTTGTTGATGTTGGGAAAAATGGGCGGATGTCTGACGGTGGTGTTTTCGCCCAGACAGAGTTTGCAGACCGGCTTCTTTCAGAGGACCTGGCATTGCCACCTGCTGAAGATAATGAACATGGCCTCCCGTTTGTGTTCCTGGCAGATGAGGCTTTTGCGCTTGGACCACATTTGATGAGGCCTTTTCCCCAAAGGTCCCTCACCCCTGTGTGGAGGGTGTTTAATTATCGTCTGGCCAGAGGGCGAAGGGTGGTGGAAAACACCTTTGGCATCATGGCCAGTCGCTTCCGGCTTTTTCTGACTGCAATAAACATGGCGGAGTATAAATGGAACCATTTGGTCATGTGTTGTTGTATACTGCACAATTTTTTAAGCAAACACTCCCCAAATTATCTTGCTACAGTTGACCTTCAGGGCACACAGGGTTTGGATGGACCATTGCCAGCCCAGTTAGCTGGCCCTACAGGCTTGGCCCCCCAAAGCGGCCGTGATGTGCGGCAACGCTATGTCGAATATTTTATGGGTAGGGGGGCCATTGCAATGCCTGATCAGTTTTAAATCAATTTTGCTCATAATAAAAAATAATATACTGAAAACATCTTGTTTGCTTTTCTTTTGTTGTATTTGTTCTTTCTTCTAGGTCAGTGATGGTGAACCTTGCCACTCCAGATGTTTTTCAACTCCATTTTCAATGATGCTCAACTACACTGCAGAGTGCCTGAGTAACATTAGAAATGTAGTTCCAAAACATCTGTCCTCGGTTATACTAGTGCAGTTGTAGTCCCATGTTTTTCCTAACAAGTAAATTACAAGCATTTATAGAGTCTAAACACACACATTTTGTTGGGGGGGGGGGCAACATTGATATAAGAAGCCACACATTGTTTAGTGATTAAAAATTTTTATGATTATAAAATTGGTAAGGTTTGTGTCAAAATATAACCCAAATTTTTTTGGGCATTTATAAAATATTTGCTTTTTACAACTCAGTACAAAAATGTACAACACAAACAATATCCCTTTATAGAAATAAAACATTTCCCCCCCAAAAAATAAACTTTTTTTTTAGAATATATACAAGTTTTAAACACTCAATTTTTTTAAGTTTTGTCTCCATCATTTTGTTTGTTTGGTACATCTGGACCAGGTTGTGTTTTATGGTTTGAACCTCTCGAGAGCAGACCCTCACTTCTTCAAGCAACATCTGGGCAGTGGCTCTGGTGAAGGTTGCTGTTGCCGCAGGCATTAAAGTCCCTTTAAGTTGTGAAAAGAAAATATCTTACTAAATATACAGACCAACATCTATTACGTGAGGCTGTGGTGTATGACACTGACCTTGTGAGTTGCCATTTCCCTCTTCTGCCACATCCTGCAGTTGTGGGTCTTGAGTTGGTGGTGCGGGGTTTGCAGCCTCGTGTCTCTTAGCTCTTTGAATCCCTAGGAGATATAACCAAAAGGTAGACTTGTGTAACTAAATATATTTAGACGTGAAAGAGGAATATTAATCATTCTTGGAAAGTGTGTTACAATTGTATTACTGTTAATTTTGGAGAAGATGAACACATGATTGTATCCATTTCCCAAGATGGTAGATTAATCTCTTTAGGTCATGTTTCACACATGGAAACACACCAGGTATCCACTGGATCACCTGTGTGTGACACCATCAAAAGGTTGTTCTTGTGGCCCACACTTGTGCTAATGAGTCCAGATGTGTAAGCAGCTGCTGAGCATACTCTTGTAAACGTACACTGAATCTAGTTACATTAGCCAAATCTAATTACCAACAACTACACAAACATGTTTATAATTACTTCTCAATAAACATTTCATGATGTCCTGTTTCATGTTCTTGGGCACAAGAATCCAACGTTGAAATCCTCGTTCAATACCACCCAAACGATGTTTTGGTGGAATACATTGCTAAAAACATTTGAACCTGCCGATTATTTTGTGATTGATAAAATGTCGTACGAACAATGATGAATCGTGGCAAAAGCTTGTGATTGAGTGAACGTTTGAACGACCATTTATACGATCGATTCGTGTGGCCAAAAACATGAAACATGACATTTTTCACTGTAATAATACATACATTATTTTAAAAACACATGCAACACCACGTTATTAGGCAAAATCACATTTAATGTTAATCTACTTACTTTTTTTGATGACTTTTTTGATCTTTTTATATTGATCCGGCTCACGCAACTTAATGTCCGACCATCGTTTCCGGATCTGTTCCCGCGACCTGCGAACCCCAAATTTTTCAAAGAGCGTTTTGACCACTTTATCCATGATCTTGGCCTTCACTTGATTTGGCTTTTTGTAGGGCCCATGTTTAGTGTCGTAATCATCCCGGAGCAATATGGTGACCATCTCCACCATCTCCCCAAAGCTCATGTTAGTGGCTTTATACCTTCTGGGTCGGTGCCTGCTTTCTTCCCCACTTTCCACATCCTGTTGATTCGCCACCATGTTTACACTCTCCGTCATTAAGGAGTAGCGAGAAGGGGCGGGGAAAGTAGTGTAACGAACGTCAGGGATGGGAAAGCGTGCGGAGCGTCACGCATGCGCACTGTATATAACTCCAAAAAACATTGTTGAAAGCGACGTTCAGTGAGTGGAAGAAGGTCGGAGGAGACGAACGTGTAGATCGCGGGTACGTAACATTTTTCTTACTTGATATGGCTGTGTCCAGGAGCATTAAACCTATAAACATTCATTCACTGTATGTTCGGGGCCGGAGTTGGGCAATATGCATGTAACTTGGCGCTTGCTTCCCGTGCTGTTAGTACTGGCCGTGCACAAAGTGTCATTTTTGAATTGGGACTATAAACTTTAGAAAAGTCAATCGCGGCTCTAAATGAATTCTTGCCTCCCGGCAAATGGCAAGACTTTGAAAACTGATTTGTACCTGAAAAAAAAAAACGTGGGGTTCCCCCAAATTCGAGTTGCAGGCCCTTCAGGTCTGTCAAGGATTTTAAGGGGAACTCCACCCTCAAATCAAGAAAAAAAAGGGCGTGGAGTCCCCCCCAAAATCCACAACAGACCCTTTATCCGAGCACACAATCTGGCCGGCCGCAGGGGAAGAGGGGGGGACGAGAGCGGCCCCCCCTCCCTCCTGAACCGTACCAGGCCACATGCCCTCAACATGGGGAGGATGTCCCCATGTTGATGGGGACAAGGGCCTCATCCCCACAACCCTTGCCTGGTGGTTGTGGGGGTCTGCGGGCGGGGGGCTTATCGGAATCTGGAAGACCCCTTTAACAAAGGGGACCACCAGATCCCGCCCCCCCCTATGTGAATTGGTAAGGGGTACATTGTACCCCTACCATTTCACGAAGAAAGTGTACAAAATGGAAAAAATGACAGTAGTCAGTTTTTGACAATTCTTTTAATTTTTAGTTTGGCTTTCTCCCATCTTCTTCCTTCTTCTTTTCTCGCTTCGTGTTTTTTCCTCCATCTTCCTCTTCCTCTTCATCTTCCTTCTTCCTTCGGTGTTCTCGTCCGCATCTTGCTCTGGGTTCTTCTTTCTCCGTCCGCTCCGTTTGAATTGGAGGTTCCGCTGTGGAACGCTCAGTTCATCAGTTCTCCTCTTGGTCCGGCGACCCCGCCTCCCTCTGACGCACAGAGATTTCACAGGTACTTTCCCCGTGCAGTCAGAGGGGGGCGGGTCCCCCGGCTCGCAGCGGACCTAGAGGAGAACTGCCTAACTTTGCGTCACACAGCGGGAAACTCAAATTCAAACGGAGCAGCGGGAGAACAAAGAAGAAGCCGAAGCAAGATGCGGACGAGAAGCCCGAAGCAAGAAGGAAGATGAAGATGAAGAGGAAGATGGATGAAGAAACTCCAATGCAGAAAAGAAGGAAGAAGATGGTTGAAAAACAAAACCAATAATAAAGGAATTGTCAAAACCCGTGTAGTGTCATTTTTCAGATAATGCCATTTTTTAAGGTGAAATGGTAGGGGTACAATGTCCCACATTACCATTTCACATAGGGGGGGGGCCCCTTTGTTAAAGGGGTCTTCCAGATTCAGATAAGCCCCCCGCCTGCAGACCCCCACAACCACCGGGCAAGGGTTGTGGGGATGAGGCCCTTGTCCCCATCAACATGGGGACATGCTCCCCATGTTGAGGGCATGTGGCCTGGTACGGTTCAGAAGGGAGGGGGGGCTGCTCTCTCGTCCCCCCCTCTTCCCCTGTGGCCGGCCAGGTTGCGTGCTCGGATAAGGGTCTGTTCTGGATTTGGGGGGGGAGACTCCACGCCATTTTTTAAGGGAATTTGTCAGGGAGTTCCCCTTAAAATCCTTGACAGACCTGAAGGGCCTGGTATGGAAATTTGGGGGAACCACAATGCTTTCCCAATGTTTGTATCAATGACTTTTCTAGGTATTGCAATTGACAGGAGACAACAATTAATTATACCCAGGAGTGAATTTAGGGATAATTTAAATGTAATAAAAAATGACACTTGGTGCAGGGACAGTTCGAGGTACTCCTTTATTTTTGGGGAGTCCTTTTATTCACCCTATTTACAGGGCTTAATCTACTTAAATGGGGTTTGGTTTCGGGTAAAGTCAGGTCACTAACTCTTGCTTTTTACAAAGTTAGCTAAAAAGAGTTCAACACAAACATCCA
Source organism: Rana muscosa (assembly GCA_029206835.1). Taxonomy (NCBI): domain Eukaryota; kingdom Metazoa; phylum Chordata; class Amphibia; order Anura; family Ranidae; genus Rana; species Rana muscosa. The sequence continues at coordinate 1,013,691,360 of CM055116.1, forward strand.
GGTGTCCACTCAACTCTATGATGACTGATCAATTGCTATGTTAGTGGCCTATATATGGTTAGAAAGATTTGGAGTAGTCCTGACTGACATTCCTTTTTTGGTTTTGGTTTTTGAATTGCACAGATAATGAAGGCATTTAAGGACCCCGATTTTATGCTGGAATTCCTCCAAAGATGGAAGAATCTTCCAATTTTATGGGAGACTAAAAATAAAAATAATAAAAATAAAGAAGCCAGGAAGAGAGCACTGGAGACATTGCTGGAATTTGTGAAAACTCAGATCCCCACAGCAACACTACAGGATCTGAAGAACAAAATTGGGACCATTAGGGGCACATACCGGGCTCAAAGGAATAAAGTTCAAAAATCCCTGCGGTCAGGAGCAGGTGCAGAGGACCGATACATACCAAATCTGTGGTACTATCAGCACCTGAGTTTCCTTGATGAACATCTGGAATCCAGGGAATCACTTTCCAGCCTTCCACCCAGAACGACCTCCAGCCTTCCTTGCAGCCAACCCTCCAGCCAACCCTCCAGCCTTCCCTCCAGCATTCCATGCAGCCAAGCCTCCAGCCAACTTGAGGTCTCTTTGGAGGAACAACCTCAAGTCCTGGAGGAGCCGGATTTAAATATTTAGAGCCAGGTATAATATTTCACAAAATATTTAGAGTAATAAAAGTTGAATGTTGAAAAAGTTTGAAAAAAAGTGTGAAAAATGTTAACAGTTTCAAAAAAGTGTCTGACATATCAATAGACAGCAGTGGCCACAAATTAAGGGCACCAAAAAGAAATATACTGGTGTCAGAATGATTGACTTTAATATTTATTAGCATTCAATTACCAAATGTCATGAGGAGACAAATGTGTGTGAAAGATGAAGGCAAAACTAACTCGATGTACCTTTTTTTTACAGGATGAGGAGACAGGCCCCAGTGGGAGACACGAGGAGGCAGGTGCCACTGGAAGCCAGGAGGAGGCAGGCCCCAGTGGGACCCAGGAAGAGGCAGGCCCCAGTGGGACCCAGGAAGAGGCAGGCCCCAGTGGGACCCAGGAAGACGCAGGCCCCAGTGGGACCCAGGAAGAGGCAGGCCCCAGTGGGACCCAGCACAACACCAGGCCCCAGATCCCTCTGCTGCGGATTCCTGCAAAAAGATCTAGGAGGCTGGTTCAAATGGAGGAGGAGACACAGGCCCTAATTAGGGAGGCTACTGCTGCACTCCGAGAGCCCCCCACCGCTGCAGAGGGATTTGCTGCCCTTATTGGGGAGAAACTGCCACAAATGGGACTGGACCAGAGGCTGAAATGTGAAACCCTTATATTGAAGGTGGTCAATATGGGCCTGTTGAACAAACTAAAGGAGTTCACAGACGTTGTGGACCTTTCCTATTTTTTTGCACAAGTTCCTGCCCCACTCCATGCTCCTGCCCCACTCCATGCTCCTGTCCCAGGCCCTGCTCCCGCTCCAGTCCCTCCTCCACGGACACAGCCTCCAAGGAAGGATGCAGGGAAGGTCAAACAAAAAAGACAAAAATGAACCCAGGATATGTGCCTCACATGGGGCCAGTTTTGGTCTTCACATGCTTTGGTGTTTGCTGTGGTGATCTGGGTGTGCACTAATTTCAGCAGGGTCTCCAGTGCTGTCTTCCTGGCTTCTTGATTTGTAGTTTACATATGGTTTTGTTTTGGCTTACCTTTTAATTTGTTATTAGGCCATAATAAATGTGAATTTTTTTTGAAGATACAAAATTAACATGTGTTTTTCTTCTAAATTGCCAGTTTGTAAGTGAGTAGGCAGGGACAGTGGATAAAAAATTGAGAAATTAACAAGGGACACTAACCTCATTGAGGCAAAATTAGAATAAAGAATAATGTTGTGGTAACTTGACACACTCCAAAATAGCAAATAATATGTAAAAACAGTCTAAAATCTAAGACCACAAATTTAAGCACAAAAAAATAAAAATTAAAAGTTTTAGGTATTTAGGGAGATCTGGCTCCCCAAAATAGAGATTAATCATGATAAAAAAAAATCATAAAGACCAAAGATTGTCCTAACTCTGGGAGAATATCAGCAGCAAGAGAATTGGAATATTGTAGCATTTAGAACGAAGAAAAGAATGCGCTGCATTAAACGATGTAATATTTTCATGCATGACGAATCTGCCATCTCCATTCCGAACAGTAGTTTTACCAGAACGAGCGCTCCCTTCTCCTCACTTGCTTCTGATCATGCGCGCTTTTTTAACGTCGTTAAAGCCTACACACGATCATTTTTCATGATGAAAAAAACGACGACCTGAAAAACGGCGTGAAAATTTAGAACATGTTCTAATTTTTCTCGTCGTTTTTAATGCCGTTTTTCTCGTTGAAAAAAACGACATAAAGCCCACAGACGATCGGTTTTCTCGGCGAGAAAAAAAAATGACGTTATTCTCGTCGAGAAAAGCGGTCGTGTGTACGCGGCATTAGGAACCTTAAGTGCAGCAGAAATCTTGGCCAGATCTGTGCATTGCCACAATTCTGTCTCTGAGCTCTTCAGGCAGTTCCTTTGACCCCATGATTCGCATTTGCTCTGACATGCACTGTGAGCTGCAAGGTCTTATATAGACAGGTGTGTGGCTTTCCTAATCACGTCCAATCAGTATAATCAAACACAGCTGGACTCAAATGAAGGTGTAGAATCATCTCAAGGATGATCAGACGAAATGGACAGCACCTCAGTTAAATATATGAGTGTCACAGCAAAGGGTCTGAATACTTAGGACCATGTGATATTTCAGTTTTTCTTTTTTAATAAATGTGCAAAAATGTCAACAATTCTGTGTTTTTCTGTCAATATGGGGTGCTGTGTGTACATTAATGAGGAAAAAAATTAACTTTAATGATTTTAGCAAATGGCTGCAATATAACAAAGAGTGAAAAATTTAAGGGGGTCTGAATACTTTCCGTACCCACTGTATATATTTTAGGCTAGTAATATGACCAAGTAAGGTCCTCCTCGAAGCTCTGTATCTGAAAGATGGTTGAGATGTTGCTCTGAGTGTGTGCGAGTGAATGGTGAGTGAATGGACACCCCTTGCCGGTACTATACCCCTTCATGAAGATGTCAAGAAGAAGATACAGGATGGTGACATGGAAGCCTTCACAGAAGAATGATGTTGGTGTGTCACCCAGTAGTAAAGCGGCATGTGTTGGGAAGCACAGCTCATTAAAACCGTTATGGACTGTTTTATTGGAGCTGGTTCTGAAGCCCATGTTGAGAGGCGCACCCCGGTAAAACCATTATGGACTGTTCCAGAGGTACTGGTTCTGAAGCGCATGTTGGAAGACAATTATGGACTGTTCCACAGGGGATGTTTCTGAGGCGCATGTTGAAAACGCAACACATTAAAACAGTTAAAGACGGTTTGGAAACACATGTTGGGCATTAAGACCATATGGACTGTTCAATGGGAGCCATGTCTGAAGTAGGGTGATATGTGATCTTCAGGCGCAAAGCCGCATATGTTGTAATATAATTTCTGAGTTTTGTACATATTCTGTTGCATTCCCAATGGTCAGATAAGCTGAGGCTTGTCGTGCCCGGAGGAAAGGATGCCCCCCTCAGGAATGTAATCTGTAAGGCCAGGCTCCGCAATGTCTAAGATCCTGTTGATTAGTAGCTCTGCAGACAAAGGGAAGTGCAGCTGTCAACACAAGTGCAATGATCAAAGGCGCCAGCAAGCTATTGGAAATTATGTGGGCAACATCGCCCCCAGAGGCCAGGTATAATAGGACAATCAGTAACAAGATGAGGATCATGGAAGAGCAACGATTGATCGAGAGGCAGATGGGCTGGCAATGGGAGGGAGTTTGAATGAGCAATGAGTGACTGTTTTGTAAAAAGGGTTCGTAACACAGAGCTCAGGCCCCTCTCTGGAATTGAAGACCTTTCTGAAGCCACATGTCTATAGGCCTTATAGAAGCCTGATGCTTGGACCTAGCCATGCGTGTTATAAATCAGGCAGTTTATGGAGAGGTGGCATTTCCCACTGAATCCCACTGAATTCCCACTGAATTTCAGCCAACCAAACATTGGTTGTGTATGATATCCGGAAAGTCACGTCAGTGACCTCATCATCATCATTCCCTCCATCCTGATCATCACTGGAGCCAATTTGTCAATACGCTGTGGCTGGGGGAGCATGACTGCCAATTTGTTGTTTATCAGTGTTCTCCCCTCTCTGTAGGCTCATGTTACTCCCTTTCTCTACCTCAGAACCAACATCAGAATCAAGTAATGTCTGTGCATCCTCAAAGAAGCAAGTGGCTGACGATGTGTTCAAATAATTCAGCTGACTCTCCATGCATGATGCTGGGGCTATGGCAGGAGTAGCTGTGGACAGCAAAATAAGCCACTCTGGCAGCTGCGGTGAACTGCGCACTAGTATCAGCTTGGGTCATAGAGTATGAGGGGTGTTGTAATATAATTTCTGAGTTTTGTACATATTCTGTTGCATTCCCAATGGTCAGATAAGCTGAGGCTTGTCGTGCCCGGAGGAAAGGATGCCCCCCCTCAGGAATGTAATCTGTTAGGCCAGGCTCCGCAATGTCTAAGATCCTGTTGATTAGTAGCTCTGCAGACAAAGGGAAGTGCAGCTGTCAACACAAGTGCAGTGATTAAAGGTGCCAGCAAGCTATTGGAGATTATGTGGGCAACATCGCCCCCAGAGGCCAGGTATGGCAATAAGTGACTGTTTTGTAAAAAGGGTTTGTAACACAGAGCTCAGGCCCCTCTCTGGACTTGAAGACCTTTCTGAAGCCACATGTCTATAGGCCTTATAGAAGCCTGATGCTTGGGCCTAGCCATGCGGCCTAGGCCTGCATTCTCTGTTACATCTGAGCCCAGCCAGTGAGGGTTACCGAGAGGAGTGTTAAGTATCTTTCATTATTATTATTGTTTATATAGACTGTATCTGATATCTGTTGTTATGATATGTTTCCTATTTTAAAGGAAGTAAATATGACTTGTTTTACTAAGAAACTGTGTCTGTCTTCATAATTAACATTGTATCATTAGGCCTACCATACTTAGATTAGACTAGCAAACAAGGGACACTATACAATTAATACATAGATGCAATAGATATATATTATAGAGAACAAGAGTATGTATATATATAATATTACAACGCGTTCAACAAAGGGGATGAGGATTGTTTAGTAAGCCAGTCCACCACCTCCTCTGCATGCTGTGGCTGGATAGCATGGGCAACATCACTAAACAGAGACAAATGTGCTCTGCCTGAGGACAGACCATGTCCACCTTTGCCTGTTGACACAGACTCTGCTGGTCCCCTCATTGTGCCATGGGAATGTCTTCCTCTCCTTTTTGACCTCTCAGACATGATGGGGGGGGGGGGGATTATTACCAAAATTTAATAGAAACTGGGACATGTGTGATTGGAAGCATTTTATTGAATGAAAAGTGGTGTTTGGTGAGCATTAATTTGAGGACTGAAAAAGTGGTATTTGGTGTGCTTTAATTTGAGGACTGAAAAAATGGTGTTTGGTGTACCTTAATTTGAGGACTGATGCTGACAGAAATGTAAAATCTATAAAATAAAAATAAAAAGGGAGAACACCAGCGTCGCAGTCGGAAAAACTGTGGCTTGCAAAAAAAAAAATGTATACAGCACAGTATACAGCACTACATGTTATACAATACTGTGTTAACCACTTCAGCCCCGGAAGATTTTACCCCCTTCCTGACCAGAGCACTTTTTACAATTTGGCACCGCTTCATTTTAGCTGACAATTGTGCGGTCGTGTGATGTTGTACCGAAACAATTTGCATCCTTTATTTCCCACAAATAGAGCTTTCTTTTGGTGGTATTTGATCACCTCTGCGGTTTTTATTTTTTTCGCTATAAGCAAAAAAAGAGTGCAAATTTTGAAAAAAAAATATTTGTTTACTTTTTGCTATAATAAATATCCACAAAATGTGTTTTAAAAAACAAATTTCTTCATAAGTTTAGGCCAATATATATTCTTTTACATATTTTTGGTAAAAAAAAATCACAATAAGCGTATATTGATTGGTTTGCGCAAAAGTTATAGCGTCTACAAAATAGGGGATAGATTTATGGCATTTTTTTTATTATTATTTTTTTACTAGTAATGGCGGCAATCTGCAATTTTTATCGTGACTGCGACATTATAGCGGACACATCAGACACTTTTGACACATTTTTGGGACCATTGACAATTATACAGTGATTGGTGCTATAAAAATGCACTGATTACTGTGTAAATGTCACTGGCAGGGAAGGGGTTAACACTAGGGGGCGATCAAGGGATAACAGTGTGTTCCCTCAGTGTGTTCTAACTGTGTGGGGATTGGAGTGACTAGGAGAGGAGACATATCGTTTTTCCTACTTAGTAGGAACAAACAATATGTTTCCTCTTCACTGACAGCACAGGGATTTGTGTGTTTACACACATAAATCCCCGTGCTGGCGCTCGTGCACATGATCGGCACGCGCCCTCTGGTGGCCAAAAAAGATAAAGACGTACCCGTATGGGATTTTGCCCAGGGGAGCCATTCTGCCACAGTATATCTGCGTGAGCAGGTTGGGAACCGGTTAAACATTGCACTACACTAATGCCCTGTACACACGATCGGACTTCCGATGGAATAAAATCCAATGGAATTTTCCATCGGAATTCCGATGAAGCTGACTTTCATCAGTCTTGCCTACACACCAAAATAGTAGAAAAAAACAGACAGCGCAAAACCAATCCTACCACAATGCAGCTGGACACTGAAGGTCAATATACAGTAGGTGCCGCCGATATTGTGTTTCTATCGCGCTCCCATAGCCGAGATTCTCGGCGACAGGAGTGCCGAGATGTCGGCAGCAGGGTGGCGACACGTGTCGCGCTCGCTGCAATTGCGAGGAGACGCGACACTGTATTGAGCGGGGATCCGACGCGGATTCCCGCCAATACCAGGCACTGCGTTTGGTATGAATCCTGAGCGGGAACTCCACGCCAATTTTGGCAGGCCGCAGGGGAAGAGGGGGGGCGATAGCGGCCCCCCCTCCCTCCTGAACCATACCAGGCCACATGCCCTCAACATGGGGGGTTTGGTGCTCTGGGGAAGGGGGGGCGACCTGCGCCCCCCCCACCCCAGAGCACCCTGCCCCCATGTTGATGAGGACAGGGCCTCTTCCCGACAACCCTGGCCGTTGGTTGTCGGGGTCTGCGGGCGGGGGGCTTATCGGAATCCGGGCCTCTGCTAGCAAAAGAGCTAAAAAGAAGTTAGCGGAGGCCCGGCGGAAGAAAGAACCGGAGAACGCGGCGACGACACCGGAGAGCGGGAGAAGAACCGGAGAGCGGGAGAAGAAGAAGGCGACGGAGAAGACCGGGCCTCCGTTAGCAAAAGAGCTAAAAAGAAGTTAGCGGTGGCCCGGCAGAAGAAAGAACCGGAGAACGCGGCGACGACACCGGAGACCCCCGAAGTCGGAAGACCTCCAGAGCGGTGCAATAAAATACTTTTAAAAACTGTGTTGTGTTTTTATTTCCATTTATTTTCCACCAGGTAAATGGGTAGGGGTACGATGTACCCCATACTCATTCACATAGGGTGGGGGGGCCGGTATCTGGGGGGCCCCTTATTAAAGGGGGCTCCCGGATTCCGATAAGCCCCGCGCCCGCAGACCCCGACAACCAACGGCCAGGGTTGTCGGGAAGAGGCCCTGTCCTCATCAACATGGGGGCAGGGTGCTCTGGGGCAGGGGGGGGGCCGCAGGTCGCCCCCCTGCCCCAGAGCACCAAACCCCCCATGTTGAGGGCATGTGGCCTGGTACGGTTCAGGAGGGAGGGGGGGCCGCTATTGTCCCCCCCCTCTTCCCCTGCGGCCTGCCAGGTTGCGTGCTCGGATAAGGGTCTGGTTTGGATCTTGAGGGGGACCCCCACGCCGTTTTTTCGCCGTAGGGTTCCCCTTCAAATCCAGACCAGACCCAAGGGCCTGGTATGCCCCTGGAGGGGGAACCCACGCTGTTTTTTTCTTTAAAAATTGGCGTGGAGTTCCCGCTCAGGATTCATACCAAACGCAGTGCCTGGTATTGGCGGGAATCCGCGTCAGATCCCCGCCTATCGGCAATGCGTGTCGCTCATCGTGAAAGGAACATTTTTTCCTTTCCCGATGACGAGACAGCTCGGCGCTGGCTCTCGAGACGGAGCTCATAGGGTGTCAATATCGCCGCTAGAAGCAGCGATATTGACACAATATCGGCGGCACCTACTGTATAAAATCCTTAAGTAAAACGTGTATAAAAAAGCAGTGCAGCGCTAAAAATCACGTGTAACACAAATAGTCCATAGGTATAAGGTTCAGAAACCAGAAGAGTGTTGACTGGCACACCAACAGGGATATAGAAAGATCCTCTGGCCGTGAGACAGGTACTGGTACTGACGGTACTATAAATGGGAAGTTTAAATCCAATGGCGCCACCCTTTAGGCTGCTTTTGCTGGTTTTGTGTTACCGCGTGTTAGTAAAAGTTTGGTGTTAGCCGATTCGTGCTTTTCAGTCTCCGTGCTTTTCAGTTTGTGACAGCATGACGAATGTGCTATCTCCATTACGAACGCTAGTTTTACCAGAACGAGCGCTCCCGTCTTGTAATTTAGTCTGAGCATTCGTGGATTTTTCTCCAATGAAGTTCCACACAGACGATTGGAATTTCCTATTTTTTTTTTTCCCATCAGAAAAATTTAAAACATGTTCTATTTTTTTACACCGATGGAAAAAAGTCAGATGGGGCCCACACACGATCGTTTTTTCCGATGAAAAAAGTCCATCAGACTTTTTTCATCAGAAAAAACGATCGTGTGTACAGGGCATAACACACTACACTGACACTACACTTAATTTTTTTTATTTACTGTTTTTTGCTTTCTTGTTATCTTTGCACCGTGACCTTGGGTGTTCTGAAAATCGCTTATCAAGAAAATGTATTATTGATATTATTAGACTATACTGACACACTATACTCGCACTACACTATACTGACAGACTATACTCACACTATACTCACACTAGAGTCACAATAAGTGAACACACTAACTTGCTAGTAGCAAACTGAGCCCTGCCCTATCTATCTCCACTCCAACAACACACTGCAAAAGATTCCTATGGAAAAGAACCTTTTATAGTGCGGGGTGGGACTACGAGCACTGAGCCGTGACTGGTCAAAGTCATCATCATTTTATCCAAATTGGACTCTGATAGTGCTCTGTGCCCTAATTTGTCAAGGCTTCATTCAATTAGGACCCTAGAATGCACTGGGCAGCACGCAGTGCATTGTGGGGTGTTTGGCGGACAAACATCCTGCCGAGCGCCCCGCAAATTCAGGTGTTTGCTGAACGGGGGCGAACAGGCGATGTTCAGGCCACACTTTTGCTCTGTGAGAACCATTCACCAAACACTATTTGTTAGTTGTGTTTACCCGTTATAAGTGCTTATGTGCACCTATGGTTAGGTTAACCATAGCAAATGGCCTCCTGGATATAATAGCAGGCACCTCAAGCTACGTGCATATACTGTAGCTTTATATTTATTCCAGAGCATTCTATGAGCAGGAAAACCCAGAGGGCTTAGTTAAGCAGTTCACAAGCAAATCCTGAAAATTAGAGCTCTGGCATGCCTCCCCCTTGTGCCTCCCCATAGTTAAAGAATGTCTAAACCCAGAATTTTTTTTCAATATATTGCTGATTACAAGAGCTTAAATGTGGTGGCAGAATTTTCTTGCAAGTACAAAAAGATGACTACTGTACCAGAATTCCAGTGTTCTTATACCTTCCCGTCAAACAATATTATCAGTTTTCCCACCTACCTTCTGTAAACTATAAAAGAACCCTTCCCTATGAAGGTGAGATATGGAGGTGGGGTTACTGGTAGAGTTGAGCGGACACCTGGATGTTCGGGTTCGACGGGTTCGGCCGAACTTCTGAAAAAAGTTCGGGTTCGGGACCGAACTTTAACCCCGAACCCGAACCCCATTGAAGTCAATGGGGACCCGGACTAAAAAGGACTAAAAAGGCTCTAAAAAAGTAATGGAAAGGGCTAGAGGGCTGCAAATGGCAGCAAAATGTTGTTAAGAGCATGGCAAGTGCTCTGCAAACAAGTGTGGATAGGGAAATAACTTAAAATAACATAAAAAAAATAAAAAAATAAAAAAATATGCTGGAGGCCCCCTTTTCAGCAGAAGAGGTACAGGAAGTAATTAAGAACCTCAGAAACTCAACGGCACGATGCCACACATATGGTGGGAATGCCCCAGAATACGCCCTTTCTGGAATAAATTATTCAATTTAATGGATAAGCTAGTAGGAAAATAAAATACTTTGAAATAAAAATGTAGCGGGGTGCTAAATTTAAGGGAAGTGTTTGAGTGGTAAATAGGCTCCTCCACACCTTAAGCTGTCCTGTTTCTTTGCTCTAACCTTTTCTATACAAGTACAATTTATTTTGCCATGAGAGAATAAGAGTTGCAATTTCAGCTGGTGTGGACATTGACTTTACTGGGAATTAAAGGACTTGCCTCTACCTACAGTAGAGGTGAGAATCATCCTCTGGAGGAGTTTTGACTCCGGCTGTGGACACGGCCCGTCAAGTACACCGCTCAACCTCTTTATATAGGAGGGTATGGGCTGGTAGTGCGGTGTGCCTTTCTCCCTCCTGCGAGGAGCCAACAACATAAAGGCAGGTAAGGGGGAAAGGATCTGTGCGCTACAAAAAATAAAATAAAAATTATAATCTTGACCTAGGAGGACGAGGTCCATATGGAGTAGGAGGTTGAGGTGGCAGTGGATGTGGCTGTGTAGGTGGAAGCGGCGGTGGAGGAGGACGAGGTAGCCAACACTGGTTCAAAAATACAACAATGGCTGGGTAAGGCCAGTGATGTGTCGAATTCTGTCCCCCGTCGAATAGTGTCCACCCTGTACTGCGCTTGCTCAGTATGTAGGACAAGTGGATTTCGAAAATCTCCCAAGACGAACGGCGCCTGCGTGGTGAGTTCAGGTGAAGGACACACCATCCGTGGTTCAAGCCGAGCCAAGTGAGGCCATGCCCGAAGCGTGGCGATCGAAGCGAGCCCGTGAGGGGCCCTGTTACTATGTGCTACCGTATGTCCACTTGGATGGTGGGGCTTGAACCTGCACTCACAGCGCAGGCGCCGTTCATCTTCGGAGATTTTGTGAATCTCCTTGTCCTCTGTACTGCGCAAGCGCTGCGCCTTCGCAGAACGGGCCGGACACAATCCGATGGCCGGACAGTTTTTGTCACAACACCGGTATACATGTCTATTCTGCAGAAGGTACGGACAAGTCCTGTGGGATCCATGCCTGGTTCATTTTAATGAACGTGAGCTTGTCCACATTGGCTCTGGACAGGCGGCTGCGCTTGTCTGTGATAACGGCCCCTGCCGTGCTAAATACACGTTCAGATAATACACTGGCTGCAGGGCAGGCCAGCACCTCCAAGGCATAAAGGGCAAGCTCAGGCCATGTGCCCAATTTGGAGACCCAGAAGTTAACGGGGGCAGACCCATCATCCAGTACGTGTAGGCCTGTGGACACATACTGCTCAACCATGTTGGTGAAATGCTGCCTCCTGCTAAGACGTTCCATCTCAGCTGGTGGTGCTGGTTGTTGTGGCGTGCTGACAAAGCTTTTCCACATTTCGGCCATGTTAACCCTGCCTTCTGAGGTGCTGCCGGTGCCCCGGCTGCGTTGGCGACCTCTTCCTCCTCCTTTGCCTTCGCGCCTTGTGCTTCCACCGTACGCCCGCTGTCAGGTGGGAATGCCACCAGCAGCACGTCTACCAGCGTGCGCTTGTACTTGCGCATCTTACGATCCCGCTCCAGTGAGGACGGTACGTTGTCCTTGTAACGGGGATCCAGCAGGGTGGCCACCCAGTAATCAGCACCAGTTAAAATGTGGGCAACTCGGCGGTCATTGCGGAAACACTGCAGCATGTAATCGCTCATATGTGCCAGGCTGCCCAGAGGCAAAGAAAAGCTTTCCTCTGTGGGAGGTGTATCGTCTGTGTCCTCTGTATCCCCCCAGCCACGCACCAGTGATGGCCACGAGCTGGTCTGGGTGCCACCCTGCTGTGAACATGGCTCCTCCTCCTCCTCCTCCTCCTCCTCCATCTCCTCCTCCACCTCGTCATCCTCCAGAACTGTGCCCTTTCTGCCGGACAATTGTGTACCTGGCGTTTGTTGGTGTAGGAACCCACCCTCATAGCCACTTGTGAAAGACTGCCCTGAAAGCCTTTGAAATGATCCCGCTTCCTCCTCCTCCTCCTCATCCTCCTGTGCCACATCCTCTTCCATCATCGCCCGAAGCGTTTTTTCAAGGAGGCATAGAACTGGGATAGTAACGCTGAGAACGGCGTCATTAGCACTGGCCATGTTGGTGGAGTACTTGAAACAGCGCAACAAGGCACACAGGTCTCGCATGGAGGCCCAGTTATTGGTGGTGAAGTGGGGCTGCTCCGCAGAGCGACTCACGCGTGATTGCTCCAGCTGAAACTCCACTATCGCCTGCTGCTGCTCGCACAGTCTGGCCAGCATGTGCAAGGTGGAGTTCCACCTTGTGGGCACGTCACATATGAGGCGGTGAGCGGGAAGGCCGAAGTTACGCTGCAGCGCTGACAGGCGAGCAGCAGCAGGGTGAGAACGCCGAAAGTGCGCACAGACAGCCCGCACTTTCTGCAGCAGCTCTGGCATATTGGGGTAATTTTTAAGGAACCGCTGGACCACCAATTTCAGCACATGCGCCAGGCAAGGGATGTGCGTCAAACCGGCTAGGCCCAGAGCTGCTACGAGATTTCGCCCATTATCGCACACCACCAGGCCGGGCTTGAGGCTCACTGACAGCAACCACTCATTGATCTGTTGTTCCATGTCCCTCCACAACTCCTGCGCGGTGTGGGGTTTTTCCCTCAAACAGGAAAGTTTTAAAACTGCCTGCTGTCGTTTACCCCTGGCTGTGCTGAAGTTGGTGGTGAAGGTGTTACGCTGACCGGATGAGGAGGCGGTAGAGGATGAGGAAGCGGAGTAGGAGGAGTTAGCAACAGGAGGCAAACTGAAGCGCCCTGCAATCCTCGGTGGTGGAAGGACATGCGCCAAACTTCTATCTGCCTCAGGCCCAGCCGCCACTGCATTTACCCAGTGTGCTGTTAGGGAGATATAACGTCCCTGACCGTGCTTACTGGTCCACGCATCCGTAGTTAGGTGGACCTTGCCACAGATGGCGTTGCGCAGTGCACACCTGATTTTGTCCCCCACTTGGTAGTGCAGGAAAGGGATGGCTCGCCTGGAAAAGTAATGGCGGCTGGGCACGACGTACTGTGGGACAGCCAATGCCATCAGGCTTTTAAAACTCTGCGTCTCCACCAGACGGAATGACAGCATTTCAAAGGCCAGGAGTTTTGAAATGCTGGCTTTCAGGGCCAGGGATCGCGGGTGGCTAGGGGGGTACTTCCTCTTCCGCTCCAATGTTTGGGAGATAGAGAGCTGAACGCTTCCATGGGACATTGTGGAGATGGTTGGTGAACCAGGTGGAAGTGTTGCTGGCAGATCCTCTGTTTGCGGGGTGGCAGGTGCCACTGTCACTACAGAGGTGGATGAAGAGGCCGAGACTGCAGCAGAAGAGGAAGCAGGAGGAGCCAGAGACCTTTCTTGGTTTTTGAGGTGTCTACTCCACTGCAGCTCGTGCTTTGCACTTAGATGCCTGGTCATGCAGGTTGTGCTCAGGTTGAGAACGTTTATGCCTCGCTTCAGGCTCTGATTGCACAGCGTGCAAACCACTCATGTCTTGTCATCAGCACATTGTGTGAAGAACTGCCACGCTAGGGAACTCCTTGGACCTGGCTTTGGTGTGCTCGGTCCCTTGCTGCGTTGGGCAGTAGCAGACATACTGTCTAGGGGACGGACGCTCCGCTTTTGCACCCTGCTCCCTCTTCTGCTTTGCTGGTGGCTCTGTGCGACCACCGCCTCTTCCTCCAAACTACACTGGTCACCTGCATAACGTTGATTCCATGTGGGGTCGAGGACCTCATCGTCCTCCACATCATCTTCCACCCAGTCTTCACCCCTGCCCTCCTTGTCTGTCTGCACAATTGCGAAAGCAGCAGCAGTTGGCACCTGTGTTTCGTCATCATCCGAGACGTGCTGCGATGGTCCTCCCATGTATTCATCATGAAACATAAGTGGTTGGGCATCGGTGCACTCAATCTCTTCCACTTCTGGAGCAGGGCTAGGTGGATGGCCCTGGGAAACCCTGCTAACAGAGTCATTGAAAAGCAGAAGAGACTGCTGCATGATTTGGGGCTCAGACTGCTTGGCTGATTTGCAAGGGGGTGAGGTGAAAGACTGATGGACATGGGTTTCAGGTGCCAACTCTGATCTTTCATCAGAAGAGTGGGTGGGAGACAATGTGAAGGAACCGGAGGCACTGTCAGCAACCCAATCTACTATCGCCTGTACTTGTCCTGGCCTAAACATTCGTACAGCCTCATTAGGCGCGACAAAATACCGCTGCAGGCTCGGTCGCCTACTCGCACCTGAGGAAGGTGTTTCACTTGTGCGTGTATCTGGCATAGATCCACCACGTCCTCTCCCTGCAACAGGAGCTCCACCAGCAGCACCACGACTGGGGCCACCACGTCCCTTTGACCTTCTCCTCATATTTTCCAAATTTAGGATGTTGCCCTAAATGGGTGTTTTTGGAAGAGCAGAACACACCCACAGTACGTAACCGCTGAATCGCACAGCTACAGAACTGCAGAAAATGCTATTAAAAAAAATGTTTTTTTTTAGTATAGCACAGTAGAAGAAAACTATTTAGAAATTGTTTATTTCACACACCTCCACATATGTATAACACACTGCAAAATATTTTTTGTGGCCCTAAATGGCGTTTTTTGGAAGACCACAATACACCCACAGTACGTAACCGCTGAATCGCACAGCTACAGAACTGCAGAAAATGCTATTAAAAAAAAATGTTTTTTTTTTAGTATAGCACAGTAGAAGAAAACTATTTAGAAATTGTTTATTTCACACACCTCCACATATGTATAACACACTGCAAAATATTTTTTGTGGCCCTAAATGGCGTTTTTTGGAAGACCACAATACACCCACAGTACGTAACCGCTGAATCGCACAGCTACAGAACTGCAGAAAATGCTATTAAAAAAAAATGTTTTTTTTTTAGTATAGCACAGTAGAAGAAAACTATTTAGAAATTGTTTATTTCACACACCTCCACATATGTATAACACACTGCAAAATATTTTTTGTGGCCCTAAATGGCTCTTTTTGCAAGCGTACATTAAAGTGCACTTTTTTTTTTTTTTTTGCCCTAAACGGGTCTTTTTTTGCACGAGCAAAATAAAATGGAATTTTTTAATTTTTTTTGCCCAATGGGTCTTTTGGAAAAGAGCACAATAAAGTGCCTTTTTTTTTTTGTCCTAAATGGATCTTTTTCCAAGAGCAGAATACACCCACAGTATGGAAACGGTGTATCTCTCAACGTAATATATGCAGTGCTGGTGCACTGAGCTTGCAGATAAAAGGTAGATTTTCTCTGACACTGGGATCATAGCAGTGTAAAAAGACTGCACTGCAACACAAACAGGTAAACCTATGCAGATCGCTGAGTTATATCTCTGAATCTGGACTCCTATTCCTATATAATATATCTCTCTCCCTAAAAGCAAAAAACAGGAACCTGGCCCTACACTACACTGTCTCTCTATCTTTTCCCTCAGATTCCAGAATCAGGACTAACTCATGTATTTTTCTATCTCTCCCTAAAAGCAGCAGCAGCAGACTAGATCCTCTCCCTATCTATTCTGAAGCAGAGTGACGTGTGTGCTGTGTGCCTCTAGCTTATATAGAAGCTGGGTCACATGTTGCACTGACCAATCACAGCCATGCCATTAGTAGGCATGGCTATGATGGCTTCTGAGGGCACACCAGCTAATCAAAAGGTGATTGGCTGGCCCCTGAAGCATTTCTAACTGCGTAATTAGATTCCCGAACCCGGACTTTTGCGCAAAGTCCGGGTTCGGGTTCGGGTTCGGGAAAAAGCTAAAGTTCGG
This sequence comes from Rana muscosa, assembly GCA_029206835.1. Lineage (NCBI taxonomy): Eukaryota > Metazoa > Chordata > Amphibia > Anura > Ranidae > Rana > Rana muscosa. Next base: position 1,013,707,516 of record CM055116.1, read on the forward strand.
TATGGACCCAAACTTTACAGTTCGGGTTCACTCAACACTAGTTACTGGTTTAAAGCAAAAGGATATCCTAGTGACTTCCATGGCTCCCTTCAAAAATGCAGTGCAGCAAGTGATCATTCTTACACAAGGACAAGAAAGGTGTTATTTGCAGGAATACCAAATACAATTAAAGGGGAAAAAGCCTAAAAAACTAAAGACTATATATTAAATTTGTATCTTTGGGTTTAGATACGCTTTAATAAGTGAATGTACCCATCAAATTTACATTTAAATAGAGTGGAGTAAGAGGCTGGAGTAGATGAACCATAGCCTTCTGACTCTAATTGGTATTTGCATAATGTGCTTTATAAGCACCTGGGAAACTCTGAAAGAAATCTGAATTTATTTGAAGGCTCCTGTACATGTCTGTTATTAAAGTGATATTAAAGCTTCTCATTTTTTTCATATTAAAATAATAATAATAAAAAGTTATACTTACCGCCTCAATGGTATGGCATAGAGAAGTCCTGATTATTCTTTCTCGGTTTCCCCGCTGGTGCTCCTGGCTACACCTTTTCAGTAAGGTCACTCATGCGGGCTCGCTCCCGAGCTTCCCTGTCTTTTGAAACAGACAGGGTGGCTTGGCCACAGCCCTCATCACTGTATTTGATTGACAGCAGCAGGTGCCAATGACTCCCACTGCTAATAATCTGCGCAGTGTAGAAGACAGTGGAAAGAGCTGCTGCTCTTGTGCACATCGCTGTTCGAGATCGGGCTCAGGTAAGTATATAGGGGGAGCTAGGGGGATCCTCTGACACCGAAAGCTATTTAGCTTAATGCATAGAATGCATCAAGGTAAAAAACCTTCAGCCTTTACAAACACTTTAACCACTTGCCGACCGGCTCACGCCAATATAAGCAGCACGTTCCCGCAAAACGACATATGGGTACATCGTTCCCTTTAAGTGCCGCCGGAGGCACACGCATGCCAGCTGCATGGCGGGGGACCCGATGCGTGTGGCCCGGCGGGTGCAATCGCCACCATCATGGGCACGAGAGCCAGAACGGGGATTTGTGTGTGTACAAACTAAAATCCTGTTCTGTCAGGGGAGAGGAGACAAATTGTTTGTTCCTAGTAAGTAGGAACAGCGATATGTCTACTCCCCCAGTCAGTCCCATCCCCCCACAGTAAGAAACACTCACAAGGGAACACATTAACCCCTTGATCGCCCCCTAGTGTTAACCCCTTGCCTACCAGTGACATTACACACTAATCCTAGCATTTTTATAGCACTGATCACTGTATAAATATCAATGGTCCCAAACAAGTGTCAAAAGTGTCCTATCTGTCCGCAGTACCACTAAAAATTGCAGATCACATCCATTACTAGTAAAAAAAATAATAATAATAAAAATGCAATAGAAATGGCATAAATCTTTCCCATAGTTTGTAGACGCTATATCTTTTGCGCAAACCAATCAATATGCGCGTATTGCAATTTTTTTTCCAAAAATATGTAGAAGAATATATATTGGCCTAAACTGATAAAGAAATTTGTGTTTTAAAAACATTTTTGGGGATATTTATTATAGCAAATAGTAAAAAATATTGTTTTATTTTTTTCAAAATTTTCATTGTTTTTTTGTTTATAGCACAAAAAATAAAAACCGCAGAGGTGCTCAAATACCACCAAAAGAAAGCTCTATTTGTGGGTAAAAAAAGGATGTAAATTTAGTTTGGGTACAGCATCGCACGATTGCGCAATTGTCAGTTAAAGCGACACAGTGCCGTATTGCAAAAAATGGCCTGGTCATTAAGCAGGAAAATCTTCCGGTCTGTAAGTGGTAAATTAAACCTTTATTGCTTTCAGATTATATAGATTAATACTGTAGTTGGATAGCAGGCACCATAAGGTATCTAGATAAAAAAAAATGGCAAGCACTGGTCTACATCTATCTCTTAAGCTATAAGCTAACAAATTATCCAAAGTGCTAGTGCTAAACAATCAAATTATTTCATCACATATAATACAAAAAAACACATGTCAAAAAGGATGCATATAAAAAGTGCTATTGTGCATACAATATGTGAACAGTATGTATCCAAAAAAGTGCCAACGTGCAAAATTGTGTAATTAACTTCTTGAGACCCGGGTCATTGACAAATGACGGCCACAAGGTGGCTCTACAGGTCCGGGAGGCCGTTTTTTTATGGCCTCGGCTCCTCCAGCCACTGGGGGGGGCGTGCGAGCGCCGCCAGCGCATCACTGAGATGCCAATGCGCGTGCCTGGCGGCCGCGATGTCCTCCAGGTACCGGCGATCGCCCGCTACACAGCCAAGGACGTGGATCTCTGTGTAAACACAGAGATCCACGTCCTGTCAGGGAGAGGAGACCAATGCTGTGTCCCTTGTACATAGGGACACAGATCGGTCACCTCCCCCAGTCAGTCCCCTCCCCCACCGTAAGAATCACTCGCAGGGAACACATTTAACCCCTTCCTAGCCCCCTAGTGTTAACCCCTTCCCTGCCAGTCACATTTATACAGTAATCAGTGCATATTTATAGCACTGTTCGCTGTATAAATGTGAATGGTCCCAAAAATGTGTCAAAAGTGTCCGATGTGTCCGCCATAATATCGCAGTCCTGACAAAAATCGCTGATCGCCGCCATTACTAGTAAAAAAAAAGAATTATAAAAAAATTCATAATTCTATCCCCTATTTTGTAGCCGCTATAACTTTTGCGCAAACCAATCAATATACGCTAAATTTGTAGAAGAATACGTATCGGCCTAAACTGAGAAAAAAAAAATATTTAAAAAAATAATAATATTGGGATATTTATTATAGCAAAAAGAAAAAATATTGTGTTTTTTTCAAAATTGACACTCTTTTTTTGTTTATAGCGCAAAAAATAAAAAACGCAGAGGTGATCAAATACCGCCAAATAAAAGGTCTATTTGTGAGAAAAAAAGGACGTCAATTTTGTTTGAGAGCCACGTCGCACGACCGCGCAATTGTCATTCAAATCATTGCTGAAAGGGGTATATGTGCCCAGTAAGCAAGTGGTTAATATATTGTGCAAATATAAATATTGCAATATCTACCAATGAAAAAATAATCTGAAAATTATTATGAAAAAAATACAATAATATTAATCAGAAAAAGAGTCCCAGAAACCGTTCAATCCCGTGCTGTGTGAACTTCTCAAATATATACCTTATGCCACTGTGTATCACAGCTGGTTGTGCATCCACCACTGATCACACTAAAATGACTCACCAGAGACAATGGCTGGTTAAATTATAAACCAGCTAATATGCAAAATGCTGAACTCCTCAATTAATGGCTCCACATCCCCTACTTAAGACACAAATCTTCACAGGGAACTCTTGTGCATAATGTGATCATGCATAAAAGGAGGATAGAAGAAAGGAGCCTTATGTAGTGTAAGCAAGTCTAAAAACCAGGTTTATTTTAGAAAAACATTCCAGAAAACTCACATTTTCAAAGTGTCATTCCCGACACTAGGGTGGCAGCGCTTATTTGTGATTATTTTGACTCTGGACAGTATTCCAGGTCATGAGTATGATACCAATGTGCATGATGGTGACAGCGACCTTGCCCTGCCCTACTAGTTTTGTGATGTGACTTCTTCTCGGAGTGGAAGTCTTACCATACAGTATCTAGCATTCACTTCCATACACAGTGCTACATTTCACCCCCCTTCCCCGCATGTATCCTGAGTTCTGCTGCCCCCCCCTTAACCCCTGGCATTGCCATGGGAAGGTGTTGGTAGGAGAGTGGAAAACAATCAGTGAACATCTATTCAGTAATTGTCTATTGACTGAAGAAACAAGCATTAGTGTATTTTTACTAAAAATATGGGTTTGATAAACAGTTACGCTAATTCTGTGTGACCTAAAAAATCACAACTATCATAATTTTACTCCCCAGAGTCTCTGCTTTCAGAATATATAATATGTGGGGGGTTTAAGTAATGTTCAGGCCTAAAATGTGCTGCCAAATGTTTATTGAGAATATTTATTAATAGTTTACAAAAAAAAAAAATACTATTAAAATAATGTCAAATGGGGGGGGGGGGGGTGTTATGGTGCCTACTAATTAATAATCCAAGATATTCAATGAGAATAAAATGAATCAACTAAATGACTAAATGGATAAATACAACAAATAGCGCAAATGAGCAATTGTGCAAGTGAAGCTGACAATAAATGTGTAACAAATATAATAGGAATAAAAATATCAAAATATAAATATCCAAATACTTGTGAATCCTTCATAAATATAAAAAAGTCCAATGAATAATGTTCTTTGTGCAAAAAACAACAAGCAAAAATCAAAAAACTAACATAATCATGTAATAAAGTGCAGCTGTGAGTCTCTGTGCAATAAAAATTTTCAAGTATCCAATATAGTGCAGCTGTGAGTCTCTGTGCAATATACATTTTCCAATATCCAATATAGTGCAGAATGATCCAACATCCACAGATATTCTTAACCATGCAAGTGCTTCAATCCCAGTGCTTCAATCCAAGTGCCCCTGTTTCCCCTAGCCTCTCACCTTGGCTGGCTTGCAATCAAGCCTCTTTGATCACCCAGTAGCAAATGCAGCTCCTCGGCAGCAAGAAGCACCTTAGCTAGCTTTCAATCCAGCCTCTTAAATCCCACAATGACATAGGCAGCTCCTCTGCATCAACAAGCACTTTTAGGCAGGTACTAGGCTCTCAAAGGTAAGACAAGAAAAAAGGGGCTCCCATAGTGTAAAAAGGGAGGTCAGGGAAGAGAGCCAGTGGTGACATCATTTACGCCCGCGGCCGAGAGCGGAAGTGCCGTTGTTTTGGAATGTTTTACATGCGCTTGATGCTCATTTTTAATGTAAGTGTTTTGATGTATTTTTAATAAATTGAGTGGAACGTTTTTACACTATGGGAGCCCTTTTTTCTTATCTTACAGCTGCACTATATTGGATATTGGAAAATGTATATTGCACAGAGACTCACAGCTGCACTTTATTGGATACTTGAAAATTGTTATTGCACAGAGACTCACAGCTGCACTTTATTGCATGATTATTTTAGTTTTTTGATTTTTGCTTGTTGTTTTTTGCACAAAGAACATTATTCATTGGACTTTTTTATATTTATGAAGGATTCACAATTATTTGGATATTGATATTTTGATATTTTTATTCCTATTATATTTGTTACACATTTATTGTCAGCTTCACTTGCACAATTGCTCATTTGCACTATTTGTTGTATTTATCCATTTAGTCATTTAGTTGGTTCATTTTATTCATATTGAATATCTTGGATTATTAACCATTTAAGCCCCGGACCATTTGGTAGCTAAAGGACCAGAGGTGAATTCAGAATTTTGCACTGCGCTGCTTTAACTGTAAATTGTGCAGACATGCAATGTTGTACTGAAACTAAATTTGCGTCCTTTTCTTCCCACAAATAGAGCTTTCTTTTAATGGTATTTGATTGCCTCTGCGATTTTAATTTTTTGCGATATAAATGGAAAAAGACCGAAAATTTTGAAAAAAAATGATATTTTCTACTTTTTGTTATAAGAAAAATCGAATAAACTCAATTGTAGTCATACATTTAGGCCAAAATGTATTCAGCCACATGTCTTTAGTAAAAAAAATGTCAATAAGCGTATATTTTTTGGTTTGCGCAAAAGTTATAGCGTCTACAAACTAGGGTACATTTTCTGGAATTTACACAGCTTTTAATTTATGACTGCCTATCTCATTTCTTGAGGTGCTAAAATGGCAGGGCAGTACAAAACCCCCCCAAATGACCCCATTTTGGAAAGTAGACACCCCAGGGAAATTGCTGAGAGGCATGTTGAGCCCATTGAATATTTTTTTTTTGTCCCAAGTGATTGAATAATGACAAAAAAAAAAAATTACAAAAAGTTGTCACTAAATGATATATTGCTCACACATGCCATGGTTATATGTGGAATTGCACCCCAAAATACATTCTGCTGCTTCTCCTGAGTACGGGGATACCACATGTGTGGGACTTTTTAGGAGCCTAGCCACGTACGGGACCCCGGAAACCAAGCACCGCCTTCAGGATTTCTAAGGGCGCAAATTTTTGATTTCACTCCTCACTACCTATCACAGTTTCGAAGGCCATAAAATGCCAAAATAGCACAAAACCCCCCTAAATGACCCCATTTTGGAAAGTAGACACCCCAAGCTATTTACTGAGAGGCATGATTAGTCCATGGAATATTTTATATTTTGCCACAAGTTGCGGGAATATGACAAACTTTATTTTTTTTGCACAAAGTTGTCACTAAATGATATATTGCTCACACATGCCATGGGCATATGTGAAATTACACCCCAAAATACATTCTGCTGCTTCTCCTGAGTATGGGGATACCACATGTGTGGGACTTTTTGTGAGCCTAGTCGCGTACGGGACCCCAAAAACCAAGCACCGCCTTCAAGGTTTCTAAGGGCATAAATTTTTGATTTCACTCCTCACTACCTATCACTACCTATCACAGTTTTGAAGGCCATAAAATGCCAAGATAGCACAAAACCCCCCAAAATGACCCCATTTTGGAAAGTAGACACCCCAAGGAAATTGCTGAGAGGCATGTTAAGCCCATTGAATATTTTTTTTTTTTTTTGTCCCAAGTGATTGAATAATGACAAAAAGAAAAAAAAATGTACAAAAAGTTGTCACTAAATGATATATTGCTCAAACATGCCATGGTTATATGCGGAATTGCACCCCAAAATACATTTGGTTGCTTCTCCTGAGTACGGGGATACCACATGTGTGGGACTTTTTGAGAGCCTAGCCGCGTACGGGCCCCGAAAACCAAGCACCGCCTTGAGGATTTCTAAGGGCACAAATTTTTGATTTCACTCCTCACTACCTATCACAGTTTTGAAGGCCATAAAATGCCAAGATAGCCCAAAACCCCCACAAATGACCTCATTTTGGAAAGTAGACACCCCAAGCTATTTGCCGAGAGGCATGGTGAGTATTTTACAGCTCTCATTTGTTTTTGAAAATGAAGAAAGACATATTTTTTTTTTCTTTTTTCAATTTTTAAAACTTTGTGACAAAAAGCGAGATCTGCAAAATACTCAACATACCTCTCAGCAAATAGCTTGGGGTGTCTACTTTCCAAAATGGGGTCATTTGGGGGGTTTTGTGCCATCTGGGCATTCCATGGCCTCCGAAACTGTGATAGGCAGTGAGGAGTAAAATCAAAAATTTACACCTATAGAAATCCTGAAGGCGGTGCTTGGTTTTCGGGGTCCTGTACGCGGCTAGGCTCCCAAAATGTCTCACACATGTGGTATCCCCGTACTCAGGAGAAGCAACAGAATGTATTTTGGGGTGCAATTCCACATATAACCATGGCATGTTTGAGCAATATATAATTTAGTGACAACTTTTTGTAAAATTTTTTTATTTTTTTATTTTTGTCATTATTCAATCACTTGGGACAAAAAAAAAATATTCAATGGGCTCAACATGCCTCTCAGCAAATAGCTTGAGGTGTCTACTTTCCAAAATGGGGTCATTTGGGGGGGTTTTGAACTGTCCTGGCATTTTATGCACAACATTAGGAAGCTTATGTCACACATCATCCACTCTTCTAACCACTTGAAGACAAAGCCCTTTCTGAGGCCTCGTACACACGACCGATTTTCTCGGCAAGAACCAGCAAGAAACTTGCTGGCAGAGAGGTCTTGCCGAGTAAATCGGTCGTGTGTACGCTGCTAGCGGGTTTCTTGTCGAGAAAACCGACAAGAAACCTCGACGAGAAAATAGAGAACCTGCTCTCTATTTTCTCGTCGAGATTCTCCTCGGCGTGTTTCTCGACGAGAAAAGTGAGTGTGTGTACACTTACCTGTCCGCCCGGAAGCCCGCGCATGTTCGAAATGAATTCACCGCATGCGCGGTAGCTTCCTAGGCATACGTAGGGTATACCAAGATGGCGGCGACGGCATCGAATGTGACGAGCGCATGCTCGACGTAGTCGATGACGTCACCGCGTACACTCCTTTCAAAGAACCGCGGGTTCTTTGAAACGAGCGTGTGTACACTCGGCCGGGACAAGTTTCTTGTCCAAGAATCTCGTCAAAAAAAACAACATGTTTTTTTCAACGAGAATCTCGGCCGTGTGTACGAGGCCTCACACTTTTTGTTTACATGAAAACATTTTTTTTTTGCAAGAAAATTATGTTGAACCCCCAAACATTATATATATTTTTAAAGCAAAGGCCCTACAGATTAAAATAGTGGGTGTTGTATTTTTTTTTTCCACACAGTATTTGCGCAGCGATTTTTCAAACGCATTTTTTGGGGGAAAAACACACTTTTTTCATTTTTAATGCACTAAAAAACACTATATTGCCCAAATGTTTGATGAAATAAAAAAGATGATCTGAGGCCGAGTACATGGATACCAAACACGACATGCTTTAAAATTGCGCACAAACGCGCAGCGGCGAGAAACTACATTCATTTTTAAAAGCATTTAAAAGCCTTTACAGGTTACCACGTTGGATTTACAGAGGAGGTCTACTGCGAAAATTACTGCCCTCGATCTGACCTTCGCGGTGATACCTCACATGCATGATGCAATTGCTATTTACATTTGACGCTAGACCGACACTTGCGTTCGCCTTTGCGCAAGAGCAGGGGGGGACAGCGGTGCTTTTTTTTTTTTTTTTTTTTTTTTATTATTTATTTTGCTTTTTTATTTTATTTTTAAATTGTTCCTTCCATATTTTTTTTTTTTTATAATTTTTATTGTTATCTCAGGGAATGTAAATATCCCCTATGGTAGCAATAAAAATGGGGGGTTAGACCCTAGATCTTTCCTCTGCCTCAAAACATCTGACCACACCAAGATCGGTGTGATAAAATGCTTTCCCAATTTCCCAATGGCACTGTTTATATCCGGGGGGGGCATTCCCCCCCACTGCTTGTAAAAGCAGTCCAGAGGCTAATTAGCCACTAGGATTGCTTTTACATGAAAGCCGGCCGCTGGCTGAAAAGAATGATACCCGCAGGCATCAATCTGGTATAACCATTCAAAGTCCAGCAACATACCAGTACGTTGCTGGTCCTTGTTGGACATGTATTGTAATCTTTTTTTTCATGCAGCCTGTTGGCTGAACGAAAAAAAGAGATTGATCGGTGGGTATGCCCACCATTAGAATACCTCCCTTCATCCACCCACTTCTAATGATGGGCATATATGCCGAAGCATGGTGGCATCCTCCCGCAAAAAAGTTATGCCGCGTACACACGGTCGGACTTTTCCACGGGCAAGCCTTCGTCGGAATTTCGACCGTATGTACGCGGCATTAAAGGTTATGCCGCGTACACACGGTCGAACTTTTCCACGGGCAAGCCTCCGTCGGAATTTCGACCGTATATACGCGGCATTAGGAGCAAAATCGCTCCTCCGCCCCTGCTGCCCCCATGCTTCGGCATATATGCTCTTTTTTTAACTGTGGTGGTGAAATCACCTCCTACAGCGTTGGAGTCACGGCTTTATGTATCGTGGGAGCAAACGCTGTTGCTGTCAAGATAAATAAATCCGCGATGCAACTGAATGGCGTACCTGCTAAGCAAATGATGGTTAACATTAAAACAAAGTAACATTACAGTACAACAGTAAGACCTTACCATACCATACCTGCAAAGCAAATACCAAAACAAAACCTAGTAAAAAATAAAACATTTTTTTAACGCAACCTGTGCTTAAAATATATATATGCCGAAGCATGGGGGCATCCTCCCGCAAAAAAGTTATGCCGCGTACACACGGTCGGACTTTTCCACGGGCAAGCCTTTGTCTAAATTTCGACCGTTTGTACGCGGCATAAAAGGTTATGCCGCGTACACACGGTCAAACTTTTCCACGGGCAAGCCTCCGTCGGAATTTCGACCGTATATACGCGGCATTAGGAGCAAAATCGCTCCTCCGCCCCTGCTGCCCCCATGCTTCGGCATATATGCTCTTTTTTTAACTGTGGTGGTGAAATCACCTCCTACAGCGTTGGAGTCACGGCTTTATGTATCGTGGGAGCAAACGCTGTTGCTGTCAAGATAAATAAATCCGCGATGCAACTGAATGGCGTACCTGCTAAGCAAATGATGGTTAACATTAAAACAAAGTAACATTACAGTACAACAGTAAGACCTTACCATACCATACCTGCAAAGCAAATACCAAAACAAAACCTAGTAAAAAATAAAACATTTTTTTAACGCAACCTGTGCCTAAAATATATATATGCCGAAGCATGGGGGCATCCTCCCGCAAAAAAGTTATGCCGCGTACACACGGTCGAACTTTTCCACGGGCAAGCCTCCGTCAGAATTTCGACCGTATATACGCGGCATTAGGAGCAAAATCGCTCCTCCGCCCCTGCTGCCCCCATGCTTCGGCATATATGCTCTTTTTTTTAACTGTGGTGGTGAAATCACCTCCTACAGCACTGGAGTCACGGCTTTATGTATCGTGGGAGCAAACGCTGTTGCTGTCAAGATAAATAATTCCGCGCTGCAGTTGAATGGCGCACCTGAAAACAAAAAATTACATACCTGAAAAGCAAGCATGATAAAACATTGCAGAATGGAATACAGTAAAAAAGAGCAGAACAATAGAGAGAAAATAGAGAGAGAGAGAGAGAGAGAGAGAGAGAACAATAAAACTACAACTATTTTTGTTTTTTTTATTTTATATTTTTTTTGTGTTTTTGTTTTTTACTTTTTTTTTTCTTTTTTACACTTTTTTTTTAAACTTTAACAACTGTAATGGTTCGGGTCTCTCAAAATGTAATGGCATCTTGGGAGACCCTGTGTAAGTGTGTCCTAGTCTGTGAAATGCTGTACCCTACGCTAAAACTTCACTTTTGAGTGGTAGCGTTCAAAACATTCACCAAGGCAAAGACCAGGTTTGTCAGGACAGAGTGGACAATAATAACGGGTGTCACGCCTAATCCGCGCTTGCTACAGACACAACATCTTTTTGGGGGGGTTCGTTGGGTAGGGGTACTCGGGAGGAGATGCGTATAATGCCTCTCATGCAGCCGGCTTACTGCATTTGGTAGGGGATGGTGAGGTGCAGAACCGCCTGGATACAGGAGTTCTGTGACTATCTCATTCTGGAATTTTAGAAGAGGTAAAGTTCCGCCTGAAGCTCTGTATAGCACATGAGCGTTCAGCAAAGCCAATTGAAATAAGGATAGAGACACTTTTTTGTACCAGCGTCTCGCCTTACGGTCAATAAGATACGGCGCCATCAACTGGTCGTTGAGGTCCACCCCTTCCATATTTTTGTTATATTCGTGGACACAGAGGGGTTTCTCCACAACACCAGTCGCCGTACAAATTTGGACTGTCGTGTCTGCATGAAGGGAGGTAAGAAGGAAAACTTTCTTATTGTCCCTCCACTTCATAGCGAGCAAGTTATTACACTTTACGCAGGCTCTCTCCCCCAGCCTAAGACGGGCATCTACAAGCCGCTGGGGAAAGCCCCGGCGATTAGGTCGCACGGTGCCACATGCTCCAATCTGATGATCAAACAAGTGACTAAACAGTGGCACGCTCGTGTAATAATTGTCCACATACAAGTGGTACCCCTTTCCGAATAAGGGTGACACCAAGTTCCACACTATCTTGCCAGCGCTCCCTATGTAATCCGGGCAGTTGACCGGCTCAACCTGACTATCTTTTCCCTCATAAACCATAAAGCTCCATACATAGCCTGTTGCCCTGTCACAGCACTTATAGAGCTTGACCCCGTATCTGGCACGCTTGCTGGGAAGGTACTGCTTGAAAGCCAAGCGGGCAGAAAATTTAATCAGGGACTCATCAACGCAGACAGCTTGATCGGGAATAAACAAGGCTGCAAAACGTTCGTTGAAGTGGTTTATGAGGGGCCGAATTTTATAGAGCCGGTCGTATTCAGGGTCCCCACGTGGACGACAAAGTTCATTGTCGTTGAAGTGCATGAACCGCAAAATCTGCTCGTATCGTTTCCTGGGCATGGAGGCAGAGAACATGGGCATGTGGTCAATTGGGTGCGTGGACCAATAAGCACGCAATGACGGGAATTTATGTGTGCCCATGTTGAGGGAAAGGCCCAGAAAGGTCTTAAATTCGGAAACCGTAATTGGTTTCCAATCTTTGGCAATGGAAGGCAACTGGGGATTAGCGGCGATGAATTGACCAGCATATAAATTACTCTGGTCCACAATAGATCTATAGAGATCTTCCGAGAAAAACAGCGAATAATAATCGATTGGCATAAAATCAGCTGTTTCCACCTGAATACCGGGTTGGGCAGTGAATGGGGGAAGTACGGGTTCTGCAGAAGTGGTGGGGACCCAATCAGGATAGGCGAATTCTGCAGGAAGGGCACTATGGGCACAACGGGCCTGCCTTTGTCTTCTTATTGGTGGCAGCGGGACACTACTTGTGCTTGCCACCTCGCCAGCTTGAACTGCACTTATGGGACTCGCCACGTCACCACGTGATACTGCAGTGCTGGATGTACGCCCAGGCTGTACTAGGCCGCTGGTGCTTGCCAATTCACCAGAAGGAATAGCGGCGCTAGTACTCCTCTGCTCCATGATACGAGAGCCCTGCGGTTCTTGCTCCTCAACAACCTCAGGAGATCGGAATCGGGTACGCCTGACCTTAGCAGGGACCTCAACTTCGTCGTCAGAGCTATCTGACGTGGGGCCGCTGACGTCACTGTCTTCTACGGGAAGATATTCTGAGCCTGAATCTGACAGATACGTGACCTCCTCTTCACTATCTGTCATGCTCAGAATCTCGTAGGCCTCTTTACTAGTGTACCTTCGACTTGCCATTTTGGGCTCTAAATTTAGGGGTACACTAGTAAGATTCACAGGAAAAAAACGCACCCGACTGTCGTCAGCAAATATATCAAACGCTACAAAAAAAAACTGTTAGCGGTCGCAGGGATCAGGACTGTCTCTGCGAACGCTGCAGTTATGTGTTTTGTGTTTGGTAAGTGACAGTGATCGATCAATACTGCACTTGGGTGGGCTGGGCTGGGCGGAGGGGCTAAACGCAGGTGCTAGCAGGTATCTGGGCTGATCCCGCTAACACTGCGTTTTTGGGAACCCTAAACCACTGGGGACGCTAGTATAGATCTGATCAGATACTATACCACTAAGGGAGGTGTATGCTTTGCGCGTGGGTGTTAGCGTTACTGGCACTAACCTAACGCTGCCTGGGGCGACGCAGACCCTCTCTGGCGCTAAAACCTAATTGATCTCACCCGCCGGGCGATCAGGGGGTTAAACCTTTATTGGGTTATATACGGCGGGTGCCCTGATGCTATAAAAAGCAAACTAACCAACCAGCGTCACCCGTAACCTTTATATGGTAATCACTGGTGAAAGGGTTAACTAGGGGCAATCAGGGGGTTAAAACCTTTATTAGGTTGAATATGGGGGTAACCGACGCTATATAAAAACCTGACGGGTTACCTAAATAACTAAATAACTAACTGGGTAACCAGTGTCACCAGTGGCGCTTATACGGTGATCACTGGTGAAAGGGTTAACTCTAGGGGCAATCAGGGGGTTAAAATAATATATGGGGGTATCTGACGCTAATAAAAACCTGCGGCAAACCTAAAAATAATTAACTGGCTATCTAGGGCACCACCGGCACTAAATACAGCGATCGAAAATACGATCGATTAGTGACGCTGGCGTTAGGGGGTGAAAGGGTTACCTGGGGGGCGATCAAGGGGTTAAACCTTTATTAGGGGGGGTTAGGGGGCTACCCTGGACCTAAAGGGGCCTAATCCTAACTGCCCTGCAACTTTTTATTATCACAGATGACACTAAATGCAGTGATCAGTAAAATAAATGATCACTGCAATCAGTGACACTGTGATTGGGGGCTGGGGGGTGACCTGGGGGGTGATCTGGGGGTGACTGGGGGGTGAAATGTGTGCCTATTTGTACCTATGTGTCAGTGGACTGTTGGTGCACTAACCTGCTTCTTCTCTCCTCGGCGCCGGAATCGAAAAGACCGCCGCGAGGGAGATGACATCACTTCCTCCTGCCTGTGTTTACATCACATGGCAGAGGAAGCATTTTCATTGGCCGGGAGCGATCGCGAGGGGGTGGCCGAAATCGAATGGTCACCCCCTCATCTCCGAACGCTCCCCCACGATTAACGGCCGCTCACTGTATAGGAGGGGGGTCGGACCCCCCAACTATACAAAGGCGATCACGTATGCTCTACGTGATTGTGCCTGTCGGTGCCATTCTGCCGACGTATATATACAGTGAGCGGTCGTTAAGTGGTTAATTAGTAAGCGCCATAACACCCCCCCCCCCCCATTTTACAATACTTATACCAGTGTGTGAACACCTCTTAGTTGTGGCGGCTGCTTTATAGATAGATTATTAGTAATTTTGGTTTGCGCATTAGTACCCCCCATTTTTTATACTATTAAAATAATGATATTCTAAAATAAATAATGAATATATAGAGCACATCTTTATACATTACCTTTAACAACCTCTGAAAAGGGAAAAATGGTCCAAGGTTGTGATGTGTGAGCCCCCGAACCCAGAACACAAAAGAGCAGCACGATAATGTTTGGCACTAATGACCTCAAGTAAATTTATGAATCTGGATCAATCCTTGAATCATCAGCTTATCTTACAAAAAAACACTTTTCTTAGCAGACAACTGGATTGTATATGAGGACCAAAGTAATAATGACTACTGCCAAAGATATAGTTCTGAGAAATCAACACTTGCCATAATAACTGCACATTTAGTATAGTTAAAGGGGTTGTAAAGGTTCGTTTTTTATTTTCCAAATAGGTTCCTTTAAGCTCCTGCATTGTTGGTTCACTTACCTTTTCCTTTGATTTACCTTCTAAATGTTTTTTTTTCTTTGTCTGAATCTCTCACTTCCTGTTTCTCCTCAGTAAACTTCACACCATCATCCGAGTGGTGTTGAGTCAGCCAGAACAGCTTACTGAACAGCTTACTGAGGAGGAACAGGAGGTGAGAAATTCAGACAAAGAAAACAAAGAAAAAAAAACACTTAGAAGGTAAATCAAAGGAAAAGGTAAGTGAACCAACAATGCACTAGCTTAAAGGAACCTATTTAGAAAATAAAAAACGAACCTTTACAACCCCTTTAAGGTTTGGTCATAGCACTGCCTAATTATTGCGCAATATTCTGTCCCACCATCAGTGGCGTCACTAGGGTTGGTGTCACCCGGTGCAAAAAAAAATGGTGTCACCCCCCAACAACTATAGTCCCCCCTCAGTACAGACCCCCCTCCACTAACTACAGACCCCCCTCCCACAGTATAGATCCCCTCCCTCAGTACAAACCCGCTCCACTAAGTACAGACTCCCCGCCATCAATATAGACCCGCCTCCCTCAGTATGAACCTCCCCCTCAGTACAGACACCCCCACCTCAGTGCAGACTGCTCCATAAGTACAGACACCCCCACCTCAGTGCAGACCGCTCCATCAGTACAGACACCCCCACCTCAGTGCAGACCCCCTCAGTTACAGACACCCCCTCAGTTACAGACCCCCCCTCGTACAGACACCCCCCTCAGTACAGACACCCCCCTCAGTAACAGACCCCCCTCAGTAACAGACACCCCCTCAGTTACAGATCCCCCCTCAGTTACAGACCCCCCCTCAGTTACAGACCCCCCCCTCAGTACAGACACCCCCCTCAGTACCAGACCCCCCCTCAGTACAGACACCCCCCTCAGTACCAATCCCCCCTCAGTACAGACACCCCCCTCAGTACAGACACCTCCCTCAGTAACAGACCCCCCTCAGTAACAGACACCCCCTCAGTTACAGATCCCCCTCAGTTACAGATCCCCCCTCAGTTACAGACCCCCCCTCAGTACCAGACCCCCCCCCTCAGTACCAGACCCCCCCTCAGTAAAGACACCCCCCTCAGTACCAGACCCCCCCTCAGTACCAGACCCCCCCTCAGTACAGACACCCCCCTCAGTACCAGACCCCCCCCTCAGTACAGACACCCCCCTCAGTACCAGACCCCCCTCAGTACAGACACCCCCTCAGTACAGATACCCCCCTCAGTACAGACACCCCCCTCAGTACCAGACCCCCCTCAGTACAGATACCCCCCTCAGTACAGACACCCCCCTCAGTACCAGACCCCCCTCAGTACAGACACCCCCCTCAGTACAGACACCCCCCTCAGTACCAGACACCCCCCTCAGTACAGACACCCCCCTCAGTACCAGACCCCCCTCAGTACAGACACCCCCCTCAGTTACAGCCCCCCCTGGTGCAAACTCCCTCTTGTGCAGACCCCAGCAGTACAGACACCCCCTCCCCCCATCAGTAAAGATGCCCCCCTTACCTTTCAGACCTCAGAACAGAGCGGCAGATACACACAGCGGTGTGTCTCTCGAGCGCGGGCTCCTCCTCCTCCTCTGTGGATGTAAACATAGAGGAGGCAGAGGGGGCGGCGGCTTCCTTCCGCTCCGCTGAGGGACACAGCCGCAGCGTGAGCCTAAGGCACAGGGCAGCGGGCGGGCGATGTCAGTGTGGCCGCTGCGCTACCCACGGGTGTCACCCCTCTGGTGGGTGTCACCCAGGTGCGGCCCGCCCCCCCCTGCACCTGGCTAGCAACGCTAGTGCCCACCATACCATTTTCAGTTAAAAGTGGATCTGCTTTGGAACAGGCACATACTCTACATTTCTGACATTTGACTTGGTGTAAAAATTTTCAGTTGCTGATTAACATTTATCTGTAAGAGCAGAGTAAGGGCCCTTTCACACGGAGGTCCGTTCAGGTCCGCCTGTCAGTTTTTTAGGCGGACCTGAAACGGATCCTCCATGCACCCCTATGGAGCCACGGATGTCAGCGGTGACATGTCCGCTGACATCCGCTCCGCCAAAGTGTGACGGAGGAAAACCCTATTTTTCCTTCCGTCGGCGGAGCGGATCGGATGACAACGGACTCTACGGTCCGTCATCATCCGATTCCCCATAGGGGAGAGCGGCGCTCTGACAGGGCGGTCCCTGCACAGTGTGCGGGGACCGCCCAGTCATCCGTCGGCTCAGCGGGGATCAACGGAGCGATCCCCGCTGAGCAAGCGGAGCTTCACGGGGCGGATCTGCACGGATCCGCCCCGTGTGAAAGAGCCCTAAAACTCATTTTTCAGCAAGTAATTCCGTAGTACATATTGATTGCCATATCTTTGCAGATTGCTTTATTCCCACAAGAAATTTCTTCCTTAATGACACTGTTATATGACGTTTTTAGATGTATTTCTAAAATATTTTCTTCAACAAAAATGTGAGCTGCATGGTGAAAAGTAATATTTCTGAACAAAGCCACTAAAATTGACTTTCATATTGCAAACAAATGTCATATATCTAAAATAAAGCATATAGATTGTGACAATTACAGAGAAGTGTTACTTTGGGATATGTTAAAAATGTTTGTGTATAATGGTTATGATTTTATGGCATCCTTTAGAACAGTGAATGTGAAGCTATCTAATCTATTAGGGCATTATTGTATAAAATTCAGACAGCTGCAAACTGCATATTTCCCATTAATGCTATATGCAATAAATTTTTTAAAATGTTCTTTTGTTTTGCACCTGAGATTTATTTCAATGATTATAGGCACACTCCACTCAAAAGTTAAACTTATGCCGCCTACACACGATCGGAATTTCCGACAGCAAATGTTTGATGTAAGCTTTTGGTCGGATACTCCGACCGTGTGTAGGCTCCATCAGACATTTGCTGTCGAAATTTCCGACAACAAATGTTTAAGAGCAGGTTCTCAATTTTTCCGACAAGTAAAGTTCTTGTCGGAAATTCCAATCATGTGTAGCCATTTCCGACGCACAAAAGTGCTGCGCATGCTCCGAATCAATTTGACGAATGCTCGGAATCATTGTACTTAATTTTTCTCGGCTCGTCATAGTGTTGTACGTCTCCGCGTTCTTGACCATCGGAATTTCCGAGCAACATTTGTGTGACCGTGTGTAGGCAAGACAAGTTTGAGCCAACATCCATCGGAAAAAAAAACACGGTTTTGTTGTCGGAAATTCTGATCGTGTGTACGTGGCATAAGCCTTGAGATGTGTAAATAACGAGCTCTGAGTCTTAATTTCTCCCTAAAAATCAGCCAAATACTGAGACTGATGGAATCTATGCTACTACCAACAACCCTTGGAGGAGAACTCTGACAACTGTGAAAAGAACATTGATCTGAAGACATGAATGATCAATATTTGGAGCTAACATACAGTATGCTTGCATGTAAAATACCCACATCCGCAAATTTCAATTGTTTTATAGACAAGTTCTTCCTGGTATCATTCCATTTACAGTTGCATAGATGACCCTTGTAATTTTTTTTTGCATTCTATGCATTAAGATGAAAAAACCTGAGGGGGCGGAGCCGGCAGCCAGAGCGGATGATGGTGTGAGGAGTGTGCTCTGCCGCAACGGAACGAACATCGCAGCTCACAGCAAGCCGGCACGGCTAAAAAGCACTTCATCTGATCGGGGAGGCCGAGGGGCACACGATAATCATCATGGCCAAAAGGAAGGACAGAGACGGACCGAGGAAACTAACTGATTTCTTCCCTCCAGCGGCCGACCGAGGGATCCAAGATGGCGCCCGCGACGGAAGCCATGCATTAACATCCCACGCCAGCTCCGAGGAAAATCCATCTCCATCCACGGGTGAGTCCTATTCCCTGGGACATCCACTGCCATCCTCCCCTTTCACCAGCCCAGTAAAGCAAAAAAGGAGGGTTGGGGAGAGAGGGGAAGACCAGAATGATGTGGGGAATGAGGGAGATGAAATGGAGGAATCCTCCCCATGTGGACAGCAGCTAGACGCTTTCCCTACAACAGGTCAGCCCATCATAGATACCACTATGAAGGAGATGCTACTAACACTCCGGGGGGCTCTCCAACAGGATATGGCAGCATTCATGCAGACCACAAAAGCAGATATGTCCGCTGTCAGCAATAGAGTACAATATGTGGAACAAAAAATGGAGGAGTTTACTTTGGCACATAATGAACTAGTGGACGCTCATTTTGATGTTGAGGATGAGCTCAAGGCCATGCGACTTAAGATGGCGGACTTTGAGGACAGAGCTCGCAGGAATAACATCAAATTTAGAGGAATCTCTGAAACAATTAAACCTGCGGAGCTCACGGGGTACCTCCAGAAGCTTATGTTAGCTGCTCTTCCAGCCCTAACTCCTGCGGATGTTACCATTGACAGAGCCCACAGACTGCCTAAACCATCATTCTTGCCTGACCAAATACCCAGAGATGTTATAGCAAGGATCCACTTTTATCATGTGAAAGACCAGTTGATGCGATTCGCCAGACAGCATCCTACTCTTCCTGATCCGTTCGCTGGTATTGCACTATATGCTGATCTATCGCAAGCTACATTGTCAGCGAGACACAACCTAGTCCCTATTACAAAAATCTTGCGCAATCATAAGATTTTGTACAAGTGGGGTTTCCCGGCCAAATTGCTGCTGGAAATGCATAATGAATCGCATGCTATCACCTCACTAGAGAAAGGTCTGGAGCTCCTCAAAAAATGGCACCTTCTTCCCATCAATGATGAAGCTGCAATTCTTGACTCCCTCCAAAATAAAAGCAACGCTCGTCGCCATAATGCCAGAGGGAAATAGACAGTTAAATAGCTATATTACCTACGCAAGCAACTCTGGTGCAATTTTCTTCCTGCTTACCATCTTGCTTAATACTAGAAATACCCGGTACTCTGGAAACTAAAAAGCATAAGTGCTGGCTTTTAAAGTATCCGTTGTTCGGCTGAACTGTGAACTTGTTATCCCCTTTCTTCATTTACAGGATGATACCTGTTACTTGTTTTAAACAGCGAAAGTTGTTTGACTATCCACAGCTGATTCATATCCTAGTTTGGTTAATGTTTTGTATTCCCTTTTATTTTCTATGGACTGTTAAAGACCATATGCATCAAGTTTTACACATACTCAGAAAAAATTTGTACACATATTCCCTACCAAGTTCTACCACTAGATGGTGGCAGTGCACTTTCTACTATTGGAATGAACCTTAAACTAATGTCACACAATGTGAGAGGATTGAATAGTCCCTATAAACGCAAAGCTCTATGGAAATTAGCTATAGACATGAACTGTGACATCTTGTGTGCACAAGAAACTCATTTCGCCAGTAACAATCCCCCAAAATGCACACACAACAAATTCCCTCAAGTGTTTACTGCAAACGCTGAATCAAAGAAAAATGGGGTATTAATTGCTATTAGGGACACAGTAACTTTCTCTTTATTGCAGACTCATGTCGATCCCCTTGGACGCTTCCTCATCTTGATTGCTGAACTGAACCACACCACCTACACGTTGGTAAATCTGTATGCACCTAATAATAAGCAATTTAAATTTATCCGTAAAGTTGTTAAACTTGCTAAATCTATGCAAAAAGGTAACTTGATTATCTGTGGGGACTTCAACATGACTATGAACGGAGACATGGACTCCTCCTCTGTGGCTACTAGACAAAGGCCCTCTCTTGGCCCCTTTTGCCATGAAGAGAGGCTATTCGACCCTTGGCGTTGCCTTAGAACCACAGAGAGGGACTATACATTTCACTCCCAAGTGCACAATAGCTACTCTAGAATCGATTTTTTTCTTACTGATGTGTATACTTTACAAAATGTGATTAAAACTGACATCCACAGTATCACGTGGTCAGACCACGCACCAGTGACTATTGAGATTGTGGATACCAGTAAGACTTCCCACAAAACTTTGTGGCGCAACAATACGTACCTTCTGTCACAGCCCCAAATCAGGGCTGAGATAGAGGAGAAACTGAAAGAATATTTCCACTTTAATGCTAATGGTGAATGTTCCCCTTCAATGACATGGTGCGCACACAAAGCGGTTATAAGAGGTTCTCTAATACAAATAGCCTCTAGGGAGAAGAGGAAAAAATCACTTCACATGGCTCAACTACATGAGTCCATAGCAGAATTAGAAGCCCTACACAAGAATCCCAGCACCACTTCCCCCAATATCTTGATTTGCCTTAATCAATGCCGGGAAGAACTGAGACAAGAACTGAGAGCAGAGTATGATGTATTCTTTAAAAGAATGAAATTATCCTTCTACTCCCAAAATAATAGGGCAAGCAAACTTCTAGCTTCCCAAATTAAGAAGAGACAAGCTAAAGCCAGCCTCACGCACATTAAACACCACAATTCCCATACCACATTCCATAACCCTAAGGACATAGCCAACGTGTTTAGAGATTATTATGAATCCCTCTACAATCTCGCCAATGACCCACACACCCACCAACCATCGGAGGGAGAGATTGACAATTTTTTCCAAGGGGTTCACCTACCTTCCATAGATTTGAACACACTCCGGGACCTGAACTCTCCTATTACATATGATGAAGTTGAGATGGTTATTAGAACCCTCCCCATGCACAAATCACCCGGAGCGGACGGATTTTCAGCGGAATATTACAAAGCATTCACCTCCATTCTAGCTCCCAAACTAGTAAATGTTTTCAATGTAGCAGCTACCTCTGGCTCTTTCCCAAAAGAAATGCTTCAGGCTATCATAGTTACAATACCCAAACCGGGCAAGGATACATCTCACCCCCAAAATTTTAGGCCAATCTCACTGCTGAACTCAGACTTAAAGATCTACGCTAAGATACTAGCGAACAGGTTGAGTGAAATTACCCCCTCCCTCATTGACCTGGACCAAGTAGGATTTGTGAAAGGAAGGCAAGCGCCAGATGGCACCAGAAGAATGCTAAACCTTCTGCGCTATGTGGAACTAAGTAAACAACCTAGCACTTTCTTAGCTTTGGATGCAGAAAAGGCCTTCGATAGGGTTCATTGGGGTTACCTATCAAAGACTTTACAAAAATTTGGATTCTCTGGCCTGATCCACTCAGCAATCATGTCTTTGTATTCACACCCCACGGCACAAGTGTACACCTCTAGCATGCTTTCTGATTCCTTTACTTTATCCAACGGCACGCGACAAGGTTGCCCTCTATCTCCAATTATTTTTTCATTAATCATAGAGCCCCTAGCGGAAAGTATTAGATCCACTGACACCGTACTGGGTATTAAGATAGGTTCAGAGAATCATAAAATAGGACTATTCGCGGACGATATTATCCTGACTATTTCTAAACCACAATCCTCTCTCGTAGCAATACAAACTTTGATACACAAATTTGGACAGGTCTCCTTTTATAAAATCAACACTACTAAATGCTATGCCTTGAATATTAATGTACCCCCTGCTACAAAAAAAAGCTAAAAATATTATTCCCCTGTAATTGGGACCCCCCCTCTATTACCTATCTTGGTGTGCAGCTGACCTCCTCCTCCGCTAAAACATATGCCTGCAACTACCCTCCTTTGTTAAATACCCTTGAAGATGAACTGACACAAATCGGCAAACTCCATCTATCTTGGGTGGGTAGATTAGCTGCATACCAAATGCAAGTATTACCTAAACTGTTATATCACTTTAGAACAGTATCCATCCCTATCCCTCAAAAATTCTTTTCCCAATTAGCGAATAGCCTGAAAAATTATATATGGGGGGGAAAAAAAAACAGAATTGCATTAGCGCAACTATATAAACCAAAACACCTTGGGGGCCTAGGCCTCCCCAATGCACAAATCTACTACCGAGCAGCAATCCTGGACCATATGCGCTATTGGTTCTCCTGCCAATCGGACAATAAATGGGTAAATATTGAAAGCGAAGTTACTCCAGGGCATAATCTCCCAGCGTTAGCGCTAGCAGCCTGTATACATCATAAAGCAATAACACCTCCGTACCCTACAATACAAGCCACTACTGAAACATGGTCCTTCATGATACACCAGAAGTTCGCAGATACCCCTATGACTAAATTAAACACCCCATTAGCAGCCTATGAATACTTAATTCCTAATTTCTCAACCCAAGCATGGAAGAGAAGAGGTGAACACTTTTCTATACATGGAATAGAAGAACAAGAGGGGCTAGATAGATACCAAACACACCAAATGAAGCACTTTGTATCAGCCAATACACCTAGGCCTATAGAACTACCTAAAATCTTATGGGACTACTTAATCACCAAACATCAGGGAAAAGTTAGAGGAATATCCTTATTCTATAAATATGCTACCCCACTATACATGTCCACCAAATTGCCAAATATGATTAAATGGGAACAGGAGCTACGAAACGAATTCTCGCTAAAACAATGGTACTTAGCTATAAAATACAACCGCAAATCCTCAGCATGTGTAGAGCACTGGGAGAATGCTCAAAAAATTCTGCATAGATGGTACCTAACACCTATGCGCCTTCACAAAATGGACTCAAATGTTTCCCCACTCTGCTGGAGAAATTGTAATTCTACCGGCAACTTACTACACATACTTTGGAATTGTCAGATAATTAGAGATTTCTGGAAAGAAGTGTCGACTTTGATTCAGAAAATCACTGGCATTACCTATACATTAGACTCTGCGCTAGCGCTACTGAGCATTGGCATAGAACAATTCCCCCTACTAATGAGAAAAGTAGTCGCACATTTGCTTTTTGCAGCTCGAATATCCTTAGCAAAGGAATGGCGCTCCCAGAAACCTCCCATGCTTGAAAACGTAATTTCCAGAGTTAATGCTCATTACTCAATGGAGAAGTTGCTGGCATACAAAGAAGGAAGGGCTCTAGATTTCCACAGGTTCTGGGAGATCTGGAGGACTTCGCCGTATGCCTCTCCACATTTGTGACTTAAGATCTTTGATTAAACTACACTTTACTGAAATTCCCTAAACACACCCAGTTATCTAGTGGTAGGAACATACAATGAGTATAACTAAAGATCTAAAGAATACCTTCTGAGCAAAATATGTGTATTTAGCGTTAGGTTCATATCACGGTTATCTTAGTATCCAATAAACACACGTAACAAACCTGTTATAGGACTATCACCTAAGACCCTCATTAAGGTCTAAGGAGGGCTACTTTATATTTAAAACTATGCAGAGCCTGCTCACAGTATGTACCCGGGTTGGGGTGACAGGCTATACCTCCGATTGAGGTAATGTCCCGCTCTGATTTCAGTAGCCCAAGGATTATCAAGCATATATGTAAGATTGATGTTTGATGCAGTCTTTGTACATGCTCTGTGATACTTATAATGCTGTATCTGTTACGTGTAAGTTGTAAAATTTAATAATAAAAAAAATCTATGGTTAAAAAAAAAAGATGAAAAAACCTTCTCTGCTACAAAATCCCCCCCAGCCCTCCTTATACATACCTGAGCCAGATCCGATACAGTGATATGCACAAAAGCAGCGGCTCTCGCCGCTGTTTCACTCCATCCTGGGCGGATTGATAGCAGCTGCTGCCAATCAAATGCTGTGCTGAGCGAGCGGGGGGATGAGGCCGAGCCGCCCAATCTGTGTCAATAGATGCAGACAGGGCAGCTCAAGAGTGAGCACACAAGGGTGCCCCCCCATGGAAAACGTCTTTCCGTGGGGGCACTTGCTCTATAGGGAAAGGTATGCTCTGTGTTTTCCTAACCAGCCTCCGCCTAGATCCAGTGTTACAAGAGAGCTGCTGCAGAACCTCTTGCAAATTAGACCTGTCTGTCAAACAGCTCTTCATCAATTATTGCATTTTGGCACCAAATGCAATCCAAGATAAGCCATGTGCTTCCTGACCAACCTCCATCTAGACCCCCATACTACAACAGAGCTGCTGCAGAACCTCTTGCTTCACAGATCTGTCAATCAATCAGTTCATCTATGGCTCTGCAGGGAATCCAAAGACTGCTTTGTGTTTGCCTAACTTGCCTCCATCATCTTTCTAGACTGTGATACAACAAGCTGCTGCAGAACCTCTTGCAAACTAGACCTGTCAGTCAAATAACTCATCATGACTTACTGCTCTGCATTATCAGAGGCAATCTTCAACTTGTCTCATTGCCTGCACTGCTGCAGAACCTCTTGCCGCACAGACCTGTCAATCAGCTCATCTATTTCTCTATATGGAATCCAAAGTATCATAGATCCAGTGTTACAAGATTGCTGCTGCAGAACCTCTTGAAAATTGGACCCGTCTGTCAAACAGCTCTTCACCAATTATTGCATTTTGGCACCAAAGGCAATCCAAGATAAGCCACATAGACTGTGACAGCCCCCTCCCCCTTCCTACCTTAATCATGCAGCCAGAGGGAGAGACACAGCAGCGCGGGAACTGCTGGAGTTATTTTTCATATTACCAAAGATAATGATTGGTTGCTATGACCACCTAGCAACCAATCACCTGCTGGTTAACTCCAGCATTTCCTTCCTCTGCTCAGCGCTGCTCACTGTCTCTCTCTCCTCCTGCGGTATAGGAGGAGAGAGAGTGTCTTCTTTCTTCCGCACCGCTCGGCCGGCTCTGGAGGCTCTGGATGTCACTCCGGGTAGTGGTACGTTCCACACCCGGCCCGGGTACCCCCGCACACTCACAGATCGGCTCTCCTGGCTGCCCTGTCACCACGCCTCTGCACTACCTGAGCTGCCCTGCGCCCCCCGCTTCACTTGCGGGGGTGCTGGCCTGACACCTCCGCAGTGTGTGGCATCGCTTCTCGATTCCAGGGGGAATCGCCCCCCCCTGCCCTATGGAGCGGATGCCCATGATGGTCGGGTACTATCGAGAGGCCGGGAGGCCTGCAATGCACAGTGCTCTGGGCCGTCATCTGAAAAGGCCTGTAATGCTGCCCAGCGCTAAGCACACCACACCACTAAGCACACCATGGTTGCTATCTTGCTTGCTGGGAGGGGAAACACTCAAGGACTTCACAGGCAGAGCTTTGAGGAAACCAGACATTCACGTTTGTAAACGTCCATCCCTCACATTTTCATCTTCATTTGTTGACGAAAATTAAAATTGATTTTCTTTATAGTTTTCATCAATTGATGAAAATATGGGGTATTTTTCGTCACTGGAAATATTGTTAAATTGGAAAAGATTTAGGGACTTTACGTGAAATTATGGCCTGGTAAGACCATGTATTTCCATCCCTTGGGACTTTATATGAAACCATGGCTCGGTAAGGTCATGTATTTCAATCCCTGTTGAGTTCAAAAATGAGGGGAGCTAGGGGGTGGGACTTTAAATGAAGCACGTGGTTGCAATAAAATAGATTTGGTGAGCAAATGGGAAGTTTATTGGTTCACATAAACATACATATATTTGTAGATATAAATTACAAACGATGAAGAAGTAATGACAATCAACATTATAATAACGTGGGTATTTGAAGATATAAACACAATAATATTCCACAGTTCACCAAGAACAAGTTTGTATAAAACCATAAAAGACGGGGTGGTGCCTTCAAGACCTATGGTCTCACTAATCCTGTAGGGTAGCAAAATGCATAACAACTGTAGAGGTCTGAGTAGATATTGGTGGAAACACAGCATCTGGTAGCTCTACGCTTTTCGTGGCTAGTATGCCACTCATCAGGAGCAAGCACGTGATGTGTCTAAAATGAAAAATGTTGTATAAGAGTAATCTAATATATGCAGACATGAAACAAGGGTGGGGTAATTAAAAAACCCCACACGAGGTACATGCTTACGTACTGTAGTTCGTGTGATGGTGGCCCTGTGCCGGGCACTACAGGCCATCCGAAAGCACCTCCAACCGGGAGCTGTGGCAGGCAGATCAGCGGGGGCAACTCGCATAGGCATCATCCAGGGCAGGCATAGACCCACGAGGCACTCCTATGGGGGGAGTGAAAAATTAAGTGAATTGGGCGGTCACAAGGAAAATAGAATGGGGATGTGAGAGTGGACTTGGAACCTGTGGTGGTGAGAAGGGGGGTTAAAAAATTATGTGCAGGGGTGGGTGCCAGCAACCCTGGGGCTGTCCATTATAGGAATTGGAAGTGCAAAAAAAAATTCTTCAAATAAAACGCTAATGCGGGAAAAACGCCAAAAAACGCCAATAAACGCTAAAAAACTTTGAAAAAAGTTGAAAAACTCACTGTAAAGCTACTGGTGTTTTTATAACGTTATTTTAACGTCCAGTGTGCATGAGGCCTTAATTGTAAGATCATCAGGTATAGTAACAAAAGCTGTAGATTTAATAGGGTTAAAAGCTACGTTTTATATTACATTAATATGTTAAAGCACAGATAAGAGTTTAGTGCCTGTATTTACATATACTTAATACTCAGCTGTGAAATGTTATGAGGTAGTTAGAGCTGTTGTTAAGAACACGTGTCAGATATATTATTCCTTTCCATACACCATCAGAAAAGCTTAATTAACCTAACAATCAATTAATGATGTCATATCTATGACTCAGACTACATCTTTAAATATCATTAAATACTCACTTTGTTCCAGGGTTATGTCACATACTATCTATATTACAGACATATGGGAGTAAGGTCATAATTAGATGACATCATATTTACACTTGTCTGTATCATCTCACCACATCTTACATACTGTAGGTTTTGGCTTAGGAAACTAATATTAAATTGAGTTTCCAGATAACTTAAAGTATCCATATAACATCAGCATTCAAATAAAAAAAGATTTTTTTTCTATTTTGATGCTGACCATATTCCACTCGGACAAGACCCAACCAATAGTTTCTCAGTCTTACATTTAACCCTAGTTCATCCAGAGTGCCATACTTTAAATTTAAAGTTCTAGGTAAAAGAAAAATTGTGAACAGAAGTACCATATTTATGAGCATTTACAGGTATGGCAGTGATAAAAAGCCAATGTTAACCCCTTAATAGTATAGTAAATGTTTGGTGAATATTGTTAAACTACAGGTGTCAGGGTTCTTGTCTCCTTCCTTAGGAAGTTGGTAAAGATGTGAATTACTGAGAGACCTCATAAAAAAATCTCCTCAGCCATAGGCCTTTAGGAAAGTTTGAGAGGGTTACATGCATTCCCTGGAATTCTTGTTAGATACCGGGGTTGATTTACAAAAAATTGGGAGTGCAGAATCTGGTGCATTAGTGCATAGTAAACAATCAGCTTCCAGGTTTTTTTTGTTAAAGCTTAAAGTACAACTAAAGGCAAAACTTTTTTTAGTTTAGATATAGTGGAGAGGGATTAGAACGCCTGACAGTTTTTATTGCTGTCTGTGCCCCATTAGGGAGATTCACCATCTTTTTTTGTCCTGTTGACCATTATCAAAAGTAAAAGTAAAATAAAATCCCACATTTTGGGGAATAGAGGGAAAATCTTCCAATGGGGACCTGGGGGTCCCCAAAGAATTCCCTTAATTTCCTCTCACTTCCCATTTGGCTTTGGGAAAGGAAGTGAAGGGAAGTCTCTGCAATGGTATACAGATGGAGAAAAAAATCTGACAGGGGTTATAACCTTCCCTTGCTTTATCCAAAATTAAAAAATAAAGTTTTGCCTATAGTTCTACTTTAATTGAACAAGCTATATTTAGAAAAAGTTGGAAGAAAAACCGCGCTAAGCACATAATTCAATAAAAATAAAAATAAAATAAAACACATTTGAAGGTTAAAAGCAACAATTCTCCTGTAAATAACAAACCAGTAGAGCATAAATTGTAAAAAATAGAATCGTGCTAAAGCCCAGCATAGTCATTGCTTAACAGCTCATAAATGACAAAAAAGTCCACCAGTGTTCATAACTATGACGACGTGAAATATCACGAAACGTGAAGGGCAGAGCGACGCACTGACGTCACCTTGTTGCTGTATCGCTTTCGTATCCTGGAAGGACAGGTCTGCCTGGATGTGCGCCGGACGGCACACCAGGCTTAAGGCTGTTTACATTTGTGGATGCTGTAAGTGCAATCTTTTTTAATTTAATAAAGATCTTGTAAGGTTTTACACTATATGGAGTCTTTATGTCTTCTATGATACTATCTAAACACTGATTGGAGTGGAGATAACGCATGTGAGCTGACCTGATGTCAGATGTATGGTCCGGTTCCTGGATAAAGACTAAAGTCATTACGGGCACTTCCTCTGTTATGGGGGGTCATTAGTATCTGGTAAGGAGACATCTATTTTTGCACAGTGGTGGAACTCACTTGCGGAATGGTGGATGGATCCCATGTTTAATTCCATAGTTATGAACACTGGTGGACTTTTTTGTAATTTATGAACTGCTGAGCAATGACTATGCAGGGCTTTAGCGTGATTCTATTTTTTACAAGCTATATTTAGTAGCTGATTGACTACCATATACAGTGGTACAAGTTATCTGCTCAAATGAGAAATGATAAGGCAACTTTCCAGAGCTAGATTTAGTACTACAGAGCACAATTGTCTGTTTTAAAAATTCCACTGGAAACCGTAATATGTAAATGGTAGTAAATCTGAATAGCTTATTAGAAGATAGTGATAGTATCAGTCAAAATGGTGTGAGGTTATGTTTAATGCCACATACCAAAAATTGTGTCTTTTATATTCCAACTCCAGCCATTGACATGCTTTTACTACAGAGAACAGAAGACATTCATCACTCCAAGATGTATTTTTGTTAAGATTTACTGAAGATCCACGTCAAACAGTGTAACCCACTGACTTGTCGAGGACACAGAGGGCCCCATTCTCAAGGTGCCAAACAGATGTCTAATTTGTTAGATTGCTGAGGATGCAACCTATCAATTCTCAGCCATTTAGTCAGTATATTTATATATACCGATGCAGGAAAAAAACAGCATAGAAGCACATGAATCATCAGTTGCTACTGTATTCAATATGCTTCACATCAATACATGCAGCAGTAATGACCATCTAGGATCTGAGGGGAAGCCACAATTCACATCCTAACTACTTCATCTTGGAATTAAAGTGAAGCCCTGATATTTTGTGGTGGAGATTGTATGTAATGAAGTAGGTGGAACTTAGAGAATTGGGAGCCATGGCTTTGAGTATGAGATATAGGGCATGTTCCATAAGGGCCAGGGTGTTGCAACATCATTGATAGTTAATAATAATAATAACAACGCATGCCACCATCCCAAGCACATATACAATGTACAAAAGCTGCAATTTCATTGTGGCAGGTGCAGGTGTACATTGTCAAGCCCAATCTAGTCTCATAGTCTCAC
The DNA here is from genome assembly GCA_029206835.1 of Rana muscosa. Lineage (NCBI taxonomy): Eukaryota > Metazoa > Chordata > Amphibia > Anura > Ranidae > Rana > Rana muscosa. The sequence continues at coordinate 1,013,737,744 of CM055116.1, forward strand.
GGCACTGTATTTGCAATAGTTTCACCACAGTCAAACTACCAAAATACAGATGTATGGGTTGCCCAATTATATAGATTTCTTTCTACAACTGTTTTATTTTAATCCAAGATTGAATTTGTTTAGTTGTTTTTGGACAGTTTTCATTACCCACTTGACCTCTAGAAGATTTGCCCTCCTTCATGACCAGGCCATTTTTTGGGATACGGCACTGTTTTACTTTAACTGACAATTGCGCGGTCAAGCAACGCCATACCCAAATAAAATGTATGTCCCTTTTTCCCAAAAATAGAGCTTTCTTTTAGTAGTAATTGATCACCAGACAAAATCGCCATCTTTGAAAAAAAAAGCAATATTTCTTACTTTCTGCTATAAAACCTATTCAATAAAAATTAGAAAAAAATCGAATTTCTTCATAAATTTAGGCCAATGTGTATTCTGCTACATTATTTAAAAAGGCCCAAAGAAAAAGGGGAACACTGCGCTAGATAGAAACGTGAATTGGTTGATGAAAATTACACAGTGATAGTGTAAAAAGCTGCCGGTACTGAAAAAATGGATACCAAATTTACATAAAATATATAGAAAAAAAGTACAGCGCTAATTCGATAATGAAAAAGTATCCAAAAAATACTAGTGAAAAATATGAAGTGTATACAAAAGAAATTTACATTTTATACAAAATATATAATATATTCAAAAACCATCGGTAATATACCTTTAAAGTGAATAAAGTGAATATACCTCTAAGTGAATTATCAATTAAAATAACAGTGAAAAACAATCCATAAATAAAGTGAAAAGAGCTGAGGAATAACTGAAATCCCGCAGCATAAAAAATCTTTAAAAAGTGTTCAAACAGAAAAGTGCCACAAAATGAAAGTGATCAATCCTGAAATGAATGTGAAAGGAAAGAGTATTCTTCATCCACCAGAATGGAGAGACACCAGAAGAATAGTAATATATTCTCCTTACCGCATCAGTATGATCACTCATGCAGTGATCTCTTCAAGTGCAGGGGTTTAGGGTCTCCCTCTAGACCAAAGAAAATAAATGTATCTCCGAAGTAGTATCTGTTCAACTCCCAAAGAAAAAAGGAACCATAGCGTAATACTGCAAGCAAACGTTTATTATCCACACAGTATTGCACTTACAGTTAAGATGAACTTTTCAAGCGTGTCTTATCGTAGGGGACGCAGCGTCTCCTCGAGGCTTCTCCTGCTGATCTTGCTCCGTATCTCAGTAAGTTAGAGCGTGATGACGTAGGACTGCAAGCCACACCTACGCGTTTCGTCATAAAAAGACGTTGTCTGGGATTGGCTGCAAAGTCCCCGTCATCACGTACGCCCTTAAGTAATCCCGCAGCGCCATTTTGAAAAAGGGCGGAAGGATTACAGGGGAATCTGAAAGACGCAGCGGCGTCATATGATAGACAACGCTGCTTAGAAGCTGAGAAGAAGCCTGTTATTAAAGAAATATTATATACTGCCATCTTGTGGCCAAAAAAGAGATTGTGGTAAACCAAAATCAAGCAGAAAGAGAGCAAGGAAGAGGCGCCAGGAACCCCAAAACATCCTACAATAATGATAGCAGCAATATGTGTGCAAAACAAGGATATATAAAAATACATAACAATACTTATTAGATAAAAATATTACTATAAAAAAGTACATTATGTATATAATTCATAAAAATATAAAATCAATTACATTAAAAGTATTTATAAAACTATGCATTATTTAAAAAACAATTTATGTCCCAGTCAACATTTAACCCATGAGGCACATAGGATCGCATATCAAAAATCCATTTGGTTTTGAGTTTTGATATGGAACGAACTTTATTCGTGCCTCGCCAATGTGGAAGAAGTTTTTCAATGGGAATAAATAACGTCCCCTTAGTTTGTCGGTTATGGTATTTGGCATAATGTTTCGAAAGATTATGTTTGGGAAAACCACGCCGTATATTACCCACATGTTCTTCTAATCTAACGTGTAGGGCTCTTTTAGTCCGCCCGATGTACTGTTTGGAACAGGGACACTGGATAAGATATACCACACATTCACTGAAGCATGTGATGAAGGAATCAATGTCATATCTTATATCTGTTTGTGTGGACTGAAAGGACTCACATTTGCGTCCTTGAAAGGAATTTATTTCGCAAATCTTACACTTCCGGCATGGATAAAATCCCTTCATTGTTTGAAAGAAAGAGATCACATTAGGAGGGTCTATAACATTGGGTGCTATCTTATGGCGTAAAGAGGGAGCTCCTCTAAAGATAACAACTGGGCGTTCGGGTAAAACTGGACCCAGTATTCTATCGTTTTTTAGAATGTTCCAATGTTTATTAAAAATTCTTCTGACTGAGAAGTGTTGATTTGAATAGCCCGTGATCATGGCACATCCAAATTTGTTATCACCCGTTTGATTCATCCTCTCTGATCTAATGAGCATCTTCCCCCTATCCATATCTTTAATTGTCTCTATGGTCTTATCAATATTAATTTCCGTATAACCTTTTTCCAAAAACCTTAATTTAAGAATCTGTGCTTGCTGCAAATAATCTGACAAAGTGGTGCAGTTACGTCTAATACGTTGAAACTGACTCTTTGGTACAGCATTAAGCCAGTTAGAATGATGACAACTGGTCAATGGAATAAAGGCATTTCTGTCTGTATTTTTAAAGAACGTAGTGGTAGTCAATATCCCTTCACTTACTGAAATGTTAAGATCCAGAAAATGAATATTTGATTGACTAGCTTCATATTTCAGACGGTTGCCCTTATTGTTAGTGTTGAGTCTGAAAAAGAAATTTTCCAACGAAGGGAGATCACCCTCCCATATGAGCAAGATATCATCTATGTACCTTTTCCATAGACGCAACTCTTTCGGGGGGTTAGCATCAATTACTTCTCTTTCCCAATATGCCATAAAAAGATTGGCTAGGCTGGGGGCAAATTTAGCCCCCATAGCCACACCGCACTTCTGCAAATAAAATGAACCTCCGAACCAAAAATAATTATGACTAGTGGCAAAAATCTATAAATTAATAATGAAATCCTTCTGGATTAATGACAACGTGTTGTCCTGTTCGAGATAGAAACGAACTGCCTCTAAGCCATGCTCATGTGAAATGATCGTGTAGAGGGAGGTGACATCTGCTGTCACTAAAATATATCCCTCTCTCCAATCACAGTTGGCCAAAAGGTTAATCACCTGAGTTGTATCACGTAAATAAGAGGGAGTGGATATAACCAAGGGTTGTAAAAACTCATCAATGTATTTACCTATACGTGCTGTTACTGGGTCAATTCCACTTATAATAGGGCGCCCTGGTGGATTAGACATACATTTATGGACTTTAGGTAGGTAATATATAACTGGTACCCTGGGTGCAGAGGGCACCAGATGGATTTTCTCTTTTTTATTTAGAACACCCAGGGAATAGCCTTCATTAATTAAAGACAAAAGCTCCCTCTTAAATTTAACAGTGGGATTACATACTAATTGACTATAGGTAGCAGTATCTGACAGAAGCCTAACCATCTCTGTTAGATAATCCTTTTTATTTAGAATGACCACGCCCCCGCCTTTGTCGGCAGGGCGTATTACAATGTCATTCCTTGCACATATCATTTTAAGATTCCTCTGAAGTTCAAAATTGTTCCTAAAATGTGGAGTTTTTAAAGACACTATATCCTTTAGAACCATCTCTTTAAATGTTTGAATAGAGGGAGCAACAAAACTTGGAGAATTGAATAAAGAATAGAGTTGAGCGGGTAGCTGGATATTCGGGTCCGGCGGGTTCGGCCGAACTTCGGAAAAAAGTTCGGATTCGGGACCGAACTTTAACCCGAACCCGGACCCGGACCCGGACCCGATTGAAGTCAATGGGGACCCGGACTTCTGACGACTAAAAAGGCTCTAAAAAAGTAATGGAAAGGGCTAGAGGGCTGCAAATGGCAGCAAAATGTTGTTAAGAACATGGCAAGTGCTCTGCAAACAAATGTGGATAGGAAATAACTTAAAAGAACATAAAAAAAATAAAAAAATAAAAAAATATGCTGGAGGCCCGATTTTCAGCAGAAGAGGTACAGGAAGTCATTAAGAACCTCAGAAACACAACGGCACGATGCGACACATATGGTGGGAATGCCCCAGAATACGCCCTTTCTGGAATAAATTATTTAATTTAATGGATAAGCTAGTGGGAAAATAAAATACTTTGAAATAAAAATGTAGCGGGGTGCTAAATTTAAGGAAAGTGTTTGAGTGGTAAATAGGCTCAAATACCCTAATTCTGTAGGATTCATGGACCATTTTGTCCTCGGGGGACAGTATTGGTGTGCAGTTCCCTGCGGCCTACAGGTGGCGCCTTTTGTGTCCCCTCTTGGCAGTAGTACAGCGGGGCGGGGAACCTGCTGTGCATGCCAGGAGAGCATATAAAAGGGGCAGACCTTTGGCCTGGGGGCTGATGTCCAGTGGGGTCCGCGCCCAGGTGCCTTCGGCCTGGGTGCATGTGTTCCTGTTCCATCTCGGGCACCTTTAGCCCGGGGTGAGGTACTATCCTGGAGTTCTTGCTGCCCTGGGTATGGAGGCCTAGGGGCGGGAGTAAAGCCTGGAGTCCAGAGCCGCCTCGTGTAGGGGACCCTGTTCCAGGGAAGGGAGGATCATTCTGATGGACCGATGCGGGAGTCACGGTGAAGGAATGGTCTGTTGACTCCCTGGAGAGATGTCTTCCCCTTGATATGGGCTAGGTTCGTAGAAGGAGAAGCTCAAGGTCACCTTGACTGTATCAGAGGCCTTATTCAACCGGCCCGTGGCAGGGGCCTTATACACCCTGGTCTGTGGCTGAGACCAAAGTTCTCCAGCCCGTGGCAGGGGCCTTATACACCCTAGTCTGTGGCAGAGACCAAAGTTCTCCAGGTCTGTGGCAGGGACCTTGTACACCCGGTCTGTGGCAGAGACCAACCTCAATGTCTGTGGCAGAGACCGTGCACCAAAAACTGTTTGAGAAACCTAAGCAGTGAAGTGAATGTGCTACGTTTGTGCCTGGACCTCCTCCACACCTTAAGCTGTCCTGTTTCTTTGCTCTAACCTTTTCTATCTGAGTACAGTTTATTTTGCCATGAGAGAATAAGAGTTGGAGTTTCAGCTGGTGTGGACATTGACTTTATTGGCAATTAAAGGACTTGCCTCTACCTACAGTAGAGGTGAGAATCATCCTCTGGAGGAGTTTTGACTCCGGCTGTGGACACGGCCCATCAAGTACACCGCTCAACCTCTTTATATAGGAGGATACGGGCTGGTAGTGCGGTGTGCCTTTCTCCCTCCTGCGAAGAGCCAACAACATAAAGGCAGGTAAGGGGGAAAGGATCTGTGCGCTACAAAAAAATAAAATAAAAATTTTAATCTTGGCCTAGCAGGACGAGGTCCATATGGAGTAGGAGGTTGAGGTGGCGGTGGATGTGGCTGTGTAGGTGGAAGCGGCGGTGGAGGAGGACGAGGTAGCCAACACTGGTTCAAAAATACAACAATGGCTGGGTAAGGCCGGTGATGTGTCGAATTCTGTCCCCTGTCGAATAGTGTCCGCCCTGTACTGCGCTTGCTGAGTATGTAGGACAAGGGGATTTCAAAAATCTCCCAAGACTAACGGCGCCTGCGTGTTGAGTTCAGGTGAAGGCCACACCATCCGTGGTTCAAGCCGAGCCAAGCAAGGCCGCGATCGAAGCGAGCCCGTGAGGGGCCCTGTTACTATGTGCTACCGTATGTCCTCTTGGATGGTGGGGCTTGAACCTGCACTCACAGCGCAGGCGCCGTTCATCTTCGGAGATTTTGTGAATCTCCTTGTCCTCTGTACTGCGCAAGCGCTGCGCCTGCGCAGTACGGGCCGGGCACAATCCGATGGCCGGACAGTTTGTCACAACACCGGTATACATGTCTATTCTGCACAAGGTACGGACAAGTCCTGTGGGATCCATGCCTGGTTCATTTTAATGAACGTGAGCTTGTCCACATTGGCTCTGGACAGGCGGCTGCGCTTGTCTGTGATAACGCCCCCTGCCGTGCTAAATACACGTTCAGATAATACACTGGCTGCAGGGCAGGCCAGCACCTCCAAGGCATAAACGGCAAGCTCAGGCCATGTGCCCAATTTGGAGACCCAGAAGTTAAAGGGGGCAGACCCGTCATCCAGTACGTGTAGGCCTGTGGACACATACTGCTCAACCATGTTGGTGAAATGCTGCCTCCTGCTAAGACGTTCCATCTCAGCTGGTGGTGCTGGTTGTTGTGGCGTGCTGACAAAGCTTTTCCACATTTCGGCCATGCTAACCCTGCCTTCTGAGGTGCTGCCGGTGCCCCGGCTGCGTTGGCGACCTCTTCCTCCTCCTCTGCCTTCGCCTTGTGCTTCCACCGTACGCCCGCTGTCAGGTGGGAATGCCACCAGCAGCGCGTCTACCAGCGTGCGCTTGTACTCGCGCATCTTACGATCCCGCTCCAGTGAGGGAATTAAGGACGGTACGTTGTCCTTGTAACGGGGATCCAGCAGGGTGGCCACCCAGTAATCAGCACCAGTTAAAATGTGGGCAACTCGGCTGTCGTTGCGGAAACACTGCAGCATGTAATCGCTCATGTGTGCCAGGCTGCCCAGAGGCAAAGAAAAGCTGTCCTCTGTGGGAGGTGTATCGTCTGTGTCCTCTGTATCCCCCCAGCCACGCACCAGTAATGGCCACGAGCTGGTCTGAGTGCCACCCTGCTGTGAACATGGCTCCTCCTCCTCCTCCTCCTCCATCTCCTCCTCCACCTCGTCATCCTCCAGAACTGTGCCCTTTCTGCCGGACAATTGTGTACCTGGCGTTTGTTGGTGCAGGAACCCACCCTCGTAGCCACTTGTGAAAGACTGCCCTGAAAGCCTTTGAAATGATCCCGCTTCCTCCTCCTCCTCCTCATCCTCCTGTGCCACATCCTCTTCCATCATCGCACGAAGCGTTTTTTCAAGGAGGCATAGAACTGGGATAGTAACGCTGAGAACGGCGTCATTGGCACTGGCCATGTTGGTGGAGTACTCGAAACAGCGCAACAAGGCACACAGGTCTCGCATGGAGGCCCAGTTATTGGTGGTGAAGTGGTGCTGTTCCGCAGAGCGACTCACGCGTGATTGCTGCAGCTGAAACTCCACTATTGCCTGCTGCTGCTCGCACAGTCTGGCCAGCATGTGCAAGGTGGAGTTCCACCTTGTGGGCACGTCACATATGAGGCGGTGAGCGGGAAGGCCGAAGTTACGCTGCAGCGCTGACAGGCGAGCAGCAGCAGGGTGAGAACGCCGAAAGTGCGCACAGACAGCCCGCACTTTCTGCAGCAGCTCTGGCATATTGGGGTAATTTTTAAGGAACCTCTGGACCACCAAGTTCAGCACATGCGCCAGGCAAGGGATGTGCGTCAAACCGGCTAGACCCAGAGCTGCTACGAGATTTCGCCCATTATCGCACACCACCAGGCCGGGCTTGAGGCTCACTGACAGCAACCACTCATCGGTCTGTTGTTCCATGTCCCTCCACAACTCCTGCGCGGTGTGGGGATTTTCCCCCAAACAGGAAAGTTTTAAAACTGCCTGCTGTCGTTTACCCCTGGCTGTGCTGAAGTTGGTGGTGAAGGTGTTACGCTGAATGGATGAGGAGGCGGTAGAGGATGAGGAAGCGGAGAAGGAGGAGTTAGCAACAGGAGGCAAACTGAAGCGCCCTGCAATCCTCGGTGGTGGAAGGACATGCGCCAAACCGCTATCTGCCTCAGGCCCAGCCGCCACTGCATTTACCCAGTGTGCTGTTAGGGAGATATAACGTCCCTGACCGTGCTTACTGGTCCACGCATCCGTAGTTAGGTGGACCTTGCCACAGATGGCGTTGCGCAGTGCACACCTGATTTTGTCCCCCACCTGGTTGTGCAGGGAAGGGATGGCTCGCCTGGAAAAGTAGTGGCGGCTGGGCACGACGTACTGCGGGACAGCCAATGCCATCAGGCTTTTAAAACTCTGCGTCTCCACCAGACGGAATGACAGCATTTCAAAGGCCAGGAATTTTGAAATGCTGGCATTCAGGGCCAGGGATCGCGGGTGGCTAGGGGGGTACTTCCTCTTCCGCTCCAATGTTTGGGAGATAGAGAGCTGAACGCTTCCATGGGACATTGTGGAGATGGTTGGTGACCCAGGTGGTAGTGTTGCTGGCAGATCCTCTGTTTGCGTGGTGACAGGTGCCACTGTCACTACAGAGGTGGATGAAGAGGCCGAGACTGCAGCAGAAGAGGAAGCAGGAGGAGCCAGAGACCTTTCTTGGTTTTTGAGGTGTCTACTCCACTGCAGCTCGTGCTTTGCACTTAGATGCCTGGTCATGCAGCTTGTGCTCAGGTTGAGAACGTTTATGCCTCGCTTCAGGCTCTGATTGCACAGCGTGCAAACCACTCGTGTCTTGTCATCAACACACTGTGTGAAGAACTGCCACGCTAGGGAAGTCCTTGGACCTGGCTTTGGTGTGCTCGGTCCCTTGCTGCGCTGGGCAGTAGCAGATGTACTGTCTAGGGGACGAATGCTCCGTTTTTGCACCCTGCTCCCTCTTCTGCTGTGCTGGTGGCTCTGTGCGACCACCGCCTCTTCCTCCGAACTACACTGGTCACCTGCATAACGTTGATTCCATGTGGGGTCGAGGACCTCATCGTCCTCCACATCATCTTCCACCCAGTCTTCACCCCTGCCCTCCATGTCTGTCTGCACAATTGCGAAAGCAGCAGCAGTTGGCACCTGTGTTTCGTCATCATCCGAGACGTGCTGCGATGGTCCTCCCATGTACCCATCATGAAACATAAGTGGTTGGGCATCGGTGCACTCAATCTCTTCCACTTCTGGGGCAGGGCTAGGTGGATGGCCCTGGGAAACCCTGCTAACAGAGTCATTGAAAAGCAGAAGAGACTGCTGCATGATTTGGGGCTCAGACTGCTTGGCTGATTTGCAAGGGGGTGAGGTGAAAGACTGATGGACATGGGCTTCAGGTGCCAACTCTGATCTTTCATCAGAAGAGTGGGTGGGAGACAATGTGAAGGAACCCGAGGCACTGTCAGCAACCCAATCTACTATCGCCTGTACTTGTCCTGGCCTAAACATTGGTACAGCCTCATTAGGCGCGACAAAATACCGCCGCAGGCTCGGTCGCCTACTCGCACCTGAGGAAGGTGTTTCACTTGTGCGTGTAGCTGGCACAGATCCACCACGTCCTCTCCCTGCAACAGGAGCTCCACCAGCAGCACCACGACCGGGGCCACCACGTCCCTTTGACCTTCCCCTCATATTTTCCAAGTTTAGGATCTTGCCCTAAATGGCGTTTTTTGGAAGACCACAACACACCCACAGTATTTAACCGCTGAAACGCACAGCTACAGAACTGCAGAAAATGCTATTCAAAAAAAAAAAGGTTGTTTTTTTTAGTATAGCACAGTACAAGGAAAATATATAGAAATTGTTTATTTCACACACCTCCAGATGTGTATTTCACACTGCAAAATATTTTCTGTGGCCCTAAATGGCGTTTTTTGCCAGACCACAACACACCCACAGCACGTAACCGCTGAATCGCACAGCTACAGAAAATGCTATTCAAAAAAAAGGTTGTTTTTTTTAGTATAGCACTGTACAAGAAGAATATATAGAAATTGTTTATTTTACACACCTCCAAGATGTGTATTTCACACTGCAAAATATTTTCTGTGGCCCTAAATGGCGTTTTTTGGAAGAGCACAACACAACCACAGTATTTAACCACTGAATCGCACAGCTATAGAAGTGCAGAGAATGCTATTCAAAAAAAATGTTTGTTTTTTTAGTATAGCACTGTACAATATATAGAAATTGTTTATTTTACACACCTCCAGATGTGTATTTCACACTGCAAAATATTTTCTGTGGCCCTAAATGGCGTTTTTCGGAAGAGCACAACACAACCACAGTATTTAACCACTGAATCGCACAGCTATAGAAGTGCAGAGAATGCTATTCAAAAAAAATGTTTTTTTTTTTAGTATAGCACTGTACAATATATAGAAATTGTTTATTTTACACACCTCCACATGTGTATTTCACACTGCAAAATATTTTCTGTGGCCCTAAATGGCGTTTTTTGCCAGACCACAACACACCCACAGCACGTAACCGCTGAATCGCACAGCTACAGAAAATGCTATTCAAAAAAAAAGGTTGTTTTTTTTAGTATAGCACTGTACAAGAAGAATATATAGAAATTGTATATTTTACACACCTCCAAGATGTGTATTTCACACTGCAAAATATTTTCTGTGGCCCTAAATGGCGTTTTTTGGAAGAGCACAACACAACCACAGTATTTAACCACTGAATCGCACAGCTATAGAAGTGCAGAGAATGCTATTCAAAAAAAATGAAATGTTGTTTTTTTTAGTATAGCACTGTACAATATATAGAAATTGTTTATTTTACACACCTCCACATGTGTATTTCACACTGTAATTTATTTTCTGTGGCCCTAAATGGCGTTTTTTGGAAGAGCACAACACAACCACAGTATTTAACCACTGAATCGCACAGCTATAGAAGTGCAGAGAATGCTATTAAAAAAAAATGTTTTTTTTTTTAGTATAGCACTGTACAATATATAGAAATTGTTTATTTTACACACCTCCAGATGTGTATTTCACACTGCAAAATATTTTCTGTGGCCCTAAATGGCGTTTTTTGCAAGAGCACAACAACCCCAACAGTATATAACCGCTGAATCGCACAGCTGCAGAGGCCAGAGAATGCTTTTTAAAAATAATGTTGTTTTTTCACACACCTCCAGATGTGTATTTCACACTGCAAAATATTTTCTGTGGCCCTAAATGGCGTTTTTTGGAAGAGCACAACACAACCACAGTATTTAACCACTGAATCGCACAGCTATAGAAGTGCAGAGAATGCTATTCAAAAAAAATGTTGTTTTTTTTAGTATAGCACTGTACAATATATAGAAATTGTTTATTTTACACACCTCCACATGTGTATTTCACACTGCAATTTATTTTCTGTGGCCCTAAATGGCGTTTTTTTGAAGAGCACAACAACCCCAACAGTATATAACCGCTGAATCGCACAGCTGCAGAGGCCAGAGAATGCTATTCAAAAATAATGTTGTTTTTTCACACACCTCCAGATGTGTATTTCACACTGCAAAATATTTTCTGTGGCCCTAAATGGCGTTTTTTGGAAGAGCACAACACACCCACAGTATATAACCGCTGAATCGCACAGCTGCAGAGAATGCTATTCAAAAAAAAGTTTTTTTTTTTTTTTTAGTATAGCATAGTACAAGAAAAATATATAGAAATTGGTTATTTCACACAACTAGAGATATACACTGCAAAATATTTTTTTTGCCCAAAAATAGGTCTTTTTTGCGCACAACAAAGTGCCTTTTTTTTTTTTTGCAACAGCACAATAAAGTGCCTTTTTTTTTTTTTTTGGGGCCCAAAAATGGGTCTTTTTAGCAAAAGCACAATAAAGTGCCTTTTTTTGTTTTTGTTTTTTTTTGTTTTTTTTTTCTGCCCGAAATGGGTCTTTTAGCAAGAGCACAATACAGCCACTAAATGGAATAGGTGTATCACTCAACGTAATGCAGTGCTGGTGCACTGAGCTTGCAACACAAACAGATAAACCTATGCAGATCGCTGAGCTATTATATCTCTCAATCTGGACTCCTATCTAAATCTCTCTCCCTGAAAGCACAAACAGGATCCTGCCCCTACACTACACTACACTACACTGTCTCTCTATCTTTTCTATCAGTAGATTGCAGAATCAGGACTAACTCCTATCATATAATTCTCTCCCTCACAGCAACAGCAGCCAGGATCCTTTCCCTACACTGTCTAAAAGCAGAGTGACGATCTGTGCTGTGTGCCTCTTGCTTATATAGAAGCTGGTCACATGCTGGGTCACATGTTGCACTGACCAATCACAGCCATGCCATTAGTAGGCATGGCTATGATGGCTTCTAAGGGCACACCAGCTAATCAAATGGTGATTGGCTGGCCCCTGAAGCATTTCTAACTGCGCCATTAAATTCCCGAATCCGGACCCGAACCCGGACTTTAGCGCAAAATCCGGGTCCGGGTCCGGGGTCGGGAAAAAGCCAAAATTCGGTACGGACCCGAACTTTACAGTTCGGGTCCGCTCAACACTAATAAAGAAGCATTTGAAAAGTTCGTATGTCGAATTGGAACCACACTCCCAATGTTAATTGGGGTAGTGGGATCTGATTGCAGATCTAATTCAGCTGATTGTACACCTATAGTAGTGGCAATTTGACTGCCACTCGCTGTAGGGTTAAGAATAAAATGTCTTTTAATATTCATTTTACGAACAAACTTGTGAGCATCAATGAATGTCTCAAATTTGTTCAATGTACGAGGGGGTGCGAATTTCAGGCCCTGGCTAAGGATTTTCTGTTCTCCTTGTGATAATTGAACAGAACTCAAATTAAAGACACCATCGATCTTTAATGTTTCCTTTTTTTTGGACCTGATCCTTCTCCCCCCTCTGCTCCCTCTCTTTCGCCGTGACCCCTTTTGGGTCTGATATTGGCCAATGGAAAAAAACGAGGTTGATCCATTCTCATGGAATTCGAAGGGGATTGTTGATGTTCCTGTCTATATCTCATTGAATGGTCTACATATTGACTAGGATGCCTTGAGATTACTGGTTCCTCTACAAATCTCTCTTCATATTGTTGTGTCAGAGGTGCAAATCTATTATGTGTGGGAATATTACTATCCCTAGGAGTCAATCTAGAGAACTGATTCCTATAATGATCTCTCGGGTCTTCCCTCAGATTATGTTGATTGGCATACGAAGAATAATAATGATCATTCTGCTGTTCACCATATCTTTGGTCACCTCCATAATCACTGACACGTGCCTTATTCCTCAAAGGTCGATCCCTTCTGTGAGGATAGGGGTTCCCATCCTGAGTATATTGTACATCAAAATATTGATGGGTGCTATCTTTCCTAATTTTATTTTTATTTTTATTCTTAGGTTTCACAGTGGTATACCCTTGTTGATTTGAATTATTGGGTCTCTCAGAATCGCCCTCAACTCTTAAGGGAAGAGTTGAAAAAAAATTATTATTGGGGGGAGGGAGGGTCGAAATCGGGGCAAGTGGTGGGGGTAGAGGATTAGTTACCCCCTCCATTCCCTCATCTACTCTAATTTGCCATTTAAAGACAATTTTATTAGAGTAGTCTGCAAAGTCGCGGTTATACTTCTTCTTTTTCTTAAGTTTTTGGTCGTGATCCTCTTTTTCCAGAAAAAGTTTAAGCTGATCGGACTTAGTTTTATAACATTCTTGACCCTTAAAAGGGATTAGTTTGTCTTTCAACAAACCAATCTCTTCATTAAGCTTTCTGAGTTTAGCATGTTTCTTATCTATCAAAAATTTCAAGAATTTGACACCTGTGTCATTAAAATAGACGAACCACCCCTCTAGGTCATTTTCACCCTTCTGTGGGCTGACCTCCCACCTGAGGCTCCGGGGCACCATTTTCTGTGCCACATATTGTTCGAGATAAGCAATATCCCAGCTTGTATGTAGCTCAGAAACCAATAAGTTTTTAAGCCTAAGGAAGATGCCTCCTACCTCATCTAGTTGTTCAATATTGCCATCGAATACCCCCTCTATGTTGATATTATATTGGGAACGGTATTCAAAAATATCCATGAGGACCTATCAGCTGCAATGTTATAGTATCGAAAAAACAGTATTTAAAAAGGCCCAAAGAAAAAGGGGAACACTGCGCTAGATAGAAACGTGAATTGGTTAATGAAAATTACACAGTGATAGTGTAAAAAGCTGCCGGTACTGAAAAAATGGATACCAAATTTACATAAAATATATAGAAAAAAAGTACAGCGCTAATTCGATAATGAAAAAGTATCCAAAAAATACTAGTGAAAAATATGAAGTGTATACAAAAGAAATTTACATTTTATACAAAATATATAATATATTCAAAAACCATCGGTAATATACCTTTAAAGTGAATAAAGTGAATATACCTCTGAGTGAATTATCAATTAAAATAACAGTGAAAAACAATCCATAAATAAAGTGAAAAGAGCTGAGGAATAACTGAAATCCCGCAGCATAAAAAATCTTTAAAAAGTGTTCAAACAGAAAAGTGCCACAAAATGAAAGTGATCAATCCTGAAATGAATGTGAAAGGAAAGAGTATTCTTCATCCACCAGAATGGAGAGACACCAGAAGAATAGTAATATATTCTCCTTACCGCATCAGTATGATCACTCATGCAGTGATCTCTTCAAGCGCAGGGGTTTAGGGTCTCCCTCTAGACCAAAGAAAATAAATGTATCTCCGAAGTAGTATCTGTTCAACTCCCAAAGAAAAAAGGAAACATAGCGTAATACTGCAAGCAAACGTTTATTATCCACACAGTATTGCACTTACAGTTAAGATGAACTTTTCAAGCGTGTCTTATCGTAGGGAACGCAGCGTCTCCTCGAGGCTTCTCCTGCTGATCTTGCTCCGTATCTCAGTAAGTTAGAGCGTGATGACGTAGGACTGCAAGCCACACCTACGCGTTTCGTCATAAAAAGACATCGTCTGGGATTGGCTGCAAAGTCCCCGTCATCACGTACGCCCTTAAGTAATCCCGCAGCGCCATTTTGAAAAAGGGCGGAAGGATTACAGGGGAATCTGAAAGACGCAGCGGCGTCATATGATAGACAACGCTGCTTAGAAGCTGAGAAGAAGCCTGTTATTAAAGAAATATTATATACTGCCATCTTGTGGCCAAAAAAGAGATTGTGGTAAACCAAAATCAAGCAGAAAGAGAGCAAGGAAGAGGCGCCAGGAACCCCAAAACATCCTACAATAATGATAGCAGCAATATGTGTGCAAAACAAGGATATATAAAAATACATAACAATACTTATTAGATACAAATATTACTATAAAAAAGTACATTATGTATATAATTCATAAAAATATAAAATCAATTACATTTAAAGTATTTATAAAACTATGCATTATTTAAAAAACAATTTATGTCCCAGTCAACATTTAACCCATGAGGCACATAGGATCGCATATCAAAAATCCATTTGGTTTCGAGTTTTGATATGGAACAAACTTTATTCGTGCCTCGCCAATGTGGAAGAAGTTTTTCAATGGGAATAAATAACGTCCCCTTAGTTTGTCGGTTATGGTATTTGGCATAATGTTTCGAAAGATTATGTTTGGGAAAACCACGCCGTATATTACCCACATGTTCTTCTAATCTAACGTGTAGGGCTCTTTTAGTCCGCCCGATGTACTGTTTGGAACAGGGACACAGGATAAGATATACCACACATTCACTGGAGCATGTGATGAAGGAATCAATGTCATATCTTATATCTGTTTGTGTGGACTGAAAGGACTCACATATGCGTCCTTGAAAGGAATTTATTTCGCAAATCTTACACTCCCGGCATGGATAAAATCCCTTCATTGTTTGGTTCCAATTCGACATACGAACTTTTCAAATGCTTCTTTATTCAATCCTCCAAGTTTTGTTGCTCCCTCTATTCAAACATTTAAAGAGATGGTTCTAAAGGATATAGTGTCTTTAAAAACTCCACGTTTTAGGAACAATTTTGAACTTCAGAGGAATCTTAAAATGATATGTGCAAGGAATGACATTGTAATACGCCCTGCCGACAAAGGCGGGGGCGTGGTCATTCTAAATAAAAAGGATTATCTAACAGAGATGGTTAGGCTTCTGTCAGATACTGCTACCTATAGCCAATTAGTATGTAATCCCACTGTTAAATTTAAGAGGGAGCTTTTGTCTTTAATTAATGAAGGCTATTCCCTGGGTGTTCTAAATAAAAAAGAGAAAATCCATCTGGTGCCCTCTGCACCCAGGGTACCAGTTATATATTACCTACCTAAAGTCCATAAATGTATGTCTAATCCACCAGGGCGCCCGATTATAAGTGGAATTGACTCAGTAACAGCACGTATAGGTAAATACATTGATGAGTTTTTACAACCCTTGGTTATATCCACTCCCTCTTATTTACGTGATACAACTCAGGTGATTAACCTTTTGGCCAACTGTGATTGGAGAGAGGGATATATTTTAGCGACAGCAGATGTCACCTCCCTCTACACGATCATTTCACATGAGCATGGCTTAGAGGCAGTTTGTTTCTATCTCGAACAGGACAACACGTTGTCATTAATCCAGAAGGATTTCATTATTAATTTATTGATTTTTGCCACTAGTCATAATTATTTTTGGTTCGGAGGTTCATTTTATTTGCAGAAGTGCAGTGTGGCTATGGGGGCTAAATATGCCCCCAGCCTAGCCAATCTTTTTATGGCATATTGGGAAAGAGAAGTAATTGATGCTAACCCCCCGAAAGAGTTGCGTCTATGGAAAAGGTACATAGATGATATCTTGCTCATATGGGAGGGTGATCTCCCTTCGTTGGAAAATTTCTTTTTCAGACTCAACACTAACAATAAGGGCATCTGTCTGAAATATGAAGCTAGTCAATCAAATATTCATTTTCTGGATCTTAACATTTCAGTAAGTGAAGGGATATTGACTACCACTACGTTCTTTAAAAATACAGACAGAAATGCCTTTATTCCATTGACCAGTTGTCATCATTCTAACTGGCTTAATGCTGTACCAAAGAGTCAGTTTCAACGTATTAGACGTAACTGCACCACTTTGTCAGATTATTTGCAGCAAGCACAGATTCTTAAATTAAGGTTTTTGGAAAAAGGTTATACGGAAATGAATATTGATAAGACCATAGAGACAATTAAAGATATGGATAGGGGGAAGATGCTCATTAGATCAGAGAGGATGAATCAAACGGGTGATAACAAATTTGGATGTGCCATGATCACGGGCTATTCAAATCAACACTTCTCAGTCAGAAGAATTTTTAATAAACATTGGAACATTCTAAAAAACGATAGAATACTGGGTCCAGTTTTACCCGAACGCCCAGTTGTTATCTTTAGAGGAGCTCCCTCTTTACGCCATAAGATAGCACCCAATGTTATAGACCCTCCTAATGTGATCTCTTTCTTTCAAACAATGAAGGGATTTTATCCATGCCGGAAGTGTAAGATTTGCGAAATAAATTCCTTTCAAGGACGCAAATGTGAGTCCTTTCAGTCCACACAAACAGATATAAGATATGACATTGATTCCTTCATCACATGCTCCAGTGAATGTGTGGTATATCTTATCCAGTGTCCCTGTTCCAAACAGTACATCGGGCGGACTAAAAGAGCCCTACACGTTAGATTAGAAGAACATGTGGGTAATATACGGCGTGGTTTTCCCAAACATAATCTTTCGAAACATTATGCCAAATACCATAACCGACAAACTAAGGGGACGTTATTTATTCCCATTGAAAAACTTCTTCCACATTGGCGAGGCACGAATAAAGTTCGTTCCATATCAAAACTCGAAACCAAATGGATTTTTGATATGCGATCCTATGTGCCTCATGGGTTAAATGTTGACTGGGACATAAATTGTTTTTTAAATAATGCATAGTTTTATAAATACTTTTAATGTAATTGATTTTACATTTTTATGAATTATATACATAATGTACTTTTTTATAGTAATATTTTTATCTAATAAGTATTGTTATGTATTTTTATATATCCTTGTTTTACACACATATTGCTGCTATCATTATTGTAGGATGTTTTGGGGTTCCTGGCGCCTCTTCCTTGCTCTCTTTCTGCTTGATTTTGGTTTACCACAATCTCTTTTTTGGCCACAAGATGGCAGTATATAATATTTCTTTAATAACAGGCTTCTTCTCAGCTTCTAAGCAGCGTTGTCTATCATATGACGCCGCTGCGTCTTTCAGATTCCCCTGTAATCCTTCCGCCCTTTTTCAAAATGGCGCTGCGGGATTACTTAAGGGCGTACGTGATGACGGGGACTTTGCAGCCAATCCCAGACGACGTCTTTTTATGACGAAACGCGTAGGTGTGGCTTGCAGTCCTACGTCATCACGCTCTAACTTACTGAGATACGGAGCAAGATCAGCAGGAGAAGCCTCGAGGAGACGCTGCGTCCCCTACGATAAAACACGCTTGAAAAGTTCATCTTAACTGTAAGTGCAATACTGTGTGGATAATAAACGTTTGCTTGCAGTATTACGCTATGCTTCCTTTTTTCTTTGGGAGTTGAACAGATACTACTTCGGAGATACATTTATTTTCTTTGGTCTATAGGGAGACCCTAAACCCCTGCGCTTGAAGAGATCACTGCATGAGTGATCATACTGATGCGGTAAGGAGAATATATTACTATTCTTCTGGTGTCTCTCCATTCTGGTGGATGAAGAATACTCTTTCCTTTCACATTCATTTCAGGATTGATCACTTTCATTTTGTGGCACTTTTCTGTTTGAACACTTTTTAAAGATTTTTTATGCTGCGGGATTTCAGTTATTCCTCAGCTCTTTTCACTTTATTTATGGATTGTTTTTCACTGTTATTTTAATTGATAATTCACTTAGAGGTATATTCACTTTATTCACTTTAAAGGTATATTACCGATGGTTTTTGAATATATTATATATTTTGTATAAAATGTAAATTTCTTTTGTATACACTTCATATTTTTCACTAGTATTTTTTGGATACTTTTTCATTATCGAATTAGCGCTGTACTTTTTTTCTATATATTCTATGTATTCTGCTACATATTTAAAAAAAAAAATTGATTGGTTTGCGCAAAAGTTATAGCATCTACAAACCATGGGGTAATTTTATTTATTTATTTTTAACTAGTAACGGTGGCGATCAGCCACTTATAGCGGGACTGCGATATTGCCGTGGACATTGTGACACTAACTGACACTTTTGACACATTTTGGGAATCAGTAACACTAATACAGTGATCAGTGCTAAAAAAATATGCACTGTCACTGTATTAATGACACTGGCTGGAAAGACGTTAACATCAGGGGCGATCAAAGGGCTAACTGTGTGCCTAACCAGTGATTATGTGTACAGTGAGAGGTGCTTTTACTAGGGGAATAGATGACATTTATTCTCTTCTTTGTAGTGACACAAATTTCATCCCTTCCCTCCTGCCAGAACGGCGATTTGCCTTGTTTACATATGCAGATCGCAGTTCTGTGTTTTTTCGTCATGATCAGCGGGTGCCAATCGGCTCCCACTGTATGTAAACACAGCGGGGGGCGAGCCACCGGCGGCGGGCACATGTGCCCCCTACGTGTAAAATTCGCATCACATGCATAAACATGTAGCAGTAAAACTGCTATAGGGTAGACCTTGAGTGGTTAAAGAAATCAACCTAACCCTCTTGTATTGAATTGTAATCCGGCGGAGGCTCTTTACCACGTGATCAGCCGTGTCCAATCACGGCTGATCACGATGTAAACAGGAAGAGCCGTTGATCGGCTCTTCCTCACTTGCGTCTGACAGACGCGAGTAGAAGAGAGCCAATTGGTGGCTCTCCTGACAGGGGGGGTTCGCGCTGATTGTTCATCAGTAAAGCCCCCCCTCAGATGCTCACACTGGACCACCAGGATGCCACCCAGGACCACCAGGGAAGCGGGCAACATGTGGATGGCCAGGTACATCCCCCATGGCCATCCACATGTTTTAAAACATGCCCAACATGTGCCAACCATGCCCACAAATGGGCACTGACTGGCACCATAATACCATAAAAAAAGTGATGCCTAGCAATACACCACCAGTAATAACCAGTTCCACTCATCATTGTCCCTCAGTGCCACCCATCAGTGCCAATCTGTGCCCATCAGTGCCCACCTATCAGTGCCCATCTGTGCCACCTATCAGTGCCACCCATATTTACCCATCAGTGCCATTAATAAGTACCCATCAGTGCCGCCTATGAGTGCCCATCAGTGGCGCCTATGAGTGCCCATCAGTGCCGCCTATCAGTGCCCATCAGTGCCGCCTATCAGTGCCCATCAGTGCTGCCTATCAGTGCCCATCATCAGTGCTTATCAGTGCCACCTCATCAGTGCCACCTCATTGTCGCCACCTCATCGGTGCCGTCTTATCAGTGCCGATTCTTCATTGAAGAAGAAAACGTATTTATTTACAAAAAAAAAATTAACAGAAACAAATAAAAACATTTTTTTTTCAAAATTTTCGGTCTTTTTTTATTCGTTGCGCAAAAAAAAAAAATTGCAGAGGTAATCAAATACCACCAAAGGAACGCTCTATTTGTGGTAACAAAATTATAAAAAAATTGTTTGTGTACAGTGGAGCATGACTGCGCAATTGTCATTCAAATTGCGACAGCGCTGAAAGCTGAAAATTGGCTTGGGCAGGAAGGTGCGTAAGTGCCTGGTATTGAAGTGGTTAAATAAACCCTGTATTATAATAATAATAATAACAATAATAATAATAATAATAACTTTTAATTGGAATCTGTCATCAGAACCCATAGTGGTCCTAAAAGATGAATTCTGAATGTTCTTATGCTAATGCACACTTTGCTAGTCAGTAAAAAAAGACAGTTGTCTTCTGCATGCAAAAGTATTTCCAATAACAGTAAACAGTGTGAACAAGTTTCAGCTGTACCGATCCACTGTACAACAATCCTCTAAAAATTTAATTTGCTCTGTTTTGCAGGATAAAGTACCCTATGCTGTACATATATTTTCCAATTAGAATTACTGTCTGAATGTGGGGAATGAATGCTCCTTTAGTTCCATGCAAGTAAGCACATTTTATAATAAATTAGAATATTTACTGCTCTGCTCAGGCATGTTGTCACACTTCTACAAATTGTACGTTTCAGTTTGTTTAAACCACACCAGCTAATATATATAAAATATTTAGACTAAGCTTTCTGCAGATTACTACTATTATAGTTTATTGCTTAGCTGTAATAACATTCTGCCTTGTGCATTTACTGTTTTCAAATGAGCTCTGGTTGGTCTGCTCCCTGGCAAAGCACGCTGAAATCCTTTAATTAGTATCATAAATATTTATAAAAGACAACAGTAGACACTTTCACTTTGGATTTTGTTGCATAAATTATTCTCTATTTACTATTTCATGCATGTCCCTTGCTTAAAAAAAAAATCTAATTATTTGATAATGCATTCACAGCTCATAAGACTTGGATGCGTTTGAAAGGTGATTAAACTGAAAATGACATAAGATGAAAGATGTAATACACTTGTAGGTTGTCTGTGCCAACAAAAAAAAATACTTATTTTTTTTTTTTTTTTGCTTGGTACATAGAGGCGATTGTTTGTTAATGGGGCTTTCTATTTAAATTTTGATGAAAGGGGTTGATTAAAATGTGCATATAAATACATGCATGCTTAAGTAAAATTCACTTATATATTGAGAGGAGTTTAGAAACACTTGTAACTCTTACAATTGTTATTGGTGAATGTAAATTAGTCTTTCACAGAGATTGTTATTAATATTTGAATATAGTGTAATCATTTACCCATGGGAACCAGTCAATAAAGCATAGTAACACAGACAGATTTAGGCTCAGTTTACACTTGTGCGATGTGGGAACCCTACGAATCCACTGCGGGTTCCTCCCATAGCACCCGACTCGCACAGCAGTTCACACTGTCATGTGCGAACTGCGGGGAGTGTCAATACATTGTTAATGACACCCCCATTTCAGCTCGCATATCGCACTACGAACTGATAGTTTGGACATGACTCGGAACGCATAGGTGTGAACACCCATGCAATCCGATTCTAGTGCGGACCAAATAAGGGTCCTGTATGGCTGAAATCGCATTGCACGGATATTGAATTTGATTTCCATTGCAGTACAGTGCGAATCACATGCGATCTCGCACTACGCAGCAGTGTGAACCAGTTCTTACAGTAAATGCCAGCTTTTGCAATGCTGGGTATGGCTGAGTAGGGCTTAAGCTATTACAGGCATTTGCATTACAACAGTGTACAGTATAGAAGGCCTATTTGTATTTAATAATAAAAGTATTTTGAATAAACAAAAATAGTAGCGCTTCTGTGTATCACACCACAAATCTAGATACTATAGAAAATATATATATGTCCCGTGAAGAAATACATATATGTGAAAAACTGCAAAACATATACTCTAAAAATATATATGTGCACATACAATAAATTAATAAGTGTCCGTAACGTTCAAATATTGTTTTCAAACCAGTTGTGGAAAAAACATTTAAAGAAAGTCCATCAGTGAGATAAGTGTTCCAATAATAGTGACTTCAACTAAAATTTGCATAAAAATCTTCCTGTGTTCTCTTGAATAAACCTTCACCACACCAGCATGATTAGTGACTCCACTCCCTAAGGACTTGCACTCACCACTAGGATTTGCCTTGCACTCTCATGCTCGGCTTCACAGCTTAAACACCCCTCAGGGTATAAAAGATAGATCCAAACGATGTTGCTAGGTCAGTCAAGTTTTCCCACATGAAAAAGCAAAAAAGTCTCCAATAGTGAAGTACGTAAAAACTTTTATTAAACACAGCACAGGTAACCTTTCAATAGTTTCACTCACATCTAGCAAATCAAAATTAGGCACTTCAGCAAAATCACTTCAAAACGCCAGACAGGCATACGACAGGTAGCCGCGATGTATTGCGGTCTCGGCGGACCAATCAATCATTTGTGTCTCACCCTCCTTCATATATGCCCGTCTCTCCACTCCAATCGAAAACACCGTGAACTTCCGTCCAAACACCGGACTGTAGATTCGATGAATGGTCGAAAAAACCGAACACCATACACTTTAAAAAAGCGCATTGTAGCTTCTCCCAGACTAGTTTGGTCGCATAGGACTTCTTCTTTGGATGGACTTTCTTTAAATGTTTTTTTCACAACTGGTTTGAAAACAATATTTGAATGTTACGGACACTTATTAATTTATTGTATGTGCACATATATATTTTTAGAGTATATGTTTTGCAGTTTTTCACATATATGTATTTCTTCACGGGACATATATATATTTTCTATAGTATCTAGATTTGAGGTGTGATACACAGAAGCGCTACTATTTTTGTTTATTCAAAATACTTTTATTATTATATGTTTTTTGTAAAGTAGCAGCTAGTAAGGTTTTTTTGGTCTGCATTCAGCAGACCTGCTCCCGAAGCGCAGTGGAGTGTATAAGGGAAGGAGAGGGCAGTTGATTTCTTTTTATACACTATTTTAGTCTATTTGTATTTAACATGTACTTATTCAGGTTTCAGATTCCCTCCACCACAATGAAAATATATTAGAACACCTTAATAAATTAAACGATAGAAGTGTTGTTGGAGTAGTCCAACTAAATTATCATAATATAATTTTAATGGGGCCCCCTGTTTCCAGAACCGATGGTACTAAGTTATGTTTCTGAATAGAAGTTGTTATGATTATTACTATTATTATGACTTTATATGTGTTTGACAATTCTAAACTTAAAGATCAATTGGCCAAGCTGGGACGAAAAACTTAAAGGGCTAATGGCCAAGCTGGGACAATCAAGTATTCAGATATTCTTAAAGTGTTTGTTACCCCAACACCTCATATTCCTGATATTTGCCTGCTGTACCATGTACTTGTATGAGAAAGTATCTGATTCTCTTTGTATTGTTACCTTTGTGTGAAATCCCTTGTGTTTCTTCCACTCTCTCTGTTTTTCTATTAAAAACTGACCACAATAAGCAGGAGAACACACCGTGGTCAATTTTCTAGCTATTTGTCTTACTCTATAACCCGCAAATCTCGCCAAGCTGGCCAGAACAATGTACACAGGCTTTCCAGTTTCAGTTAGGGAGAAAGTTGCCTGTCATGTCTGGGCTTTTTCCACCCCCCCTTCCTTCCTTCCTGTTTTCACTGACTGAGTAAGGCCCCTTTCACACTACTGCGACTTCAAAGTCACGCGATTTTACGGCGACTTCGCAGCCGCGATTTTGCCATGATTCCAGGGAATATCTGTGCAAGTGGTATCAAAATCGGACCAAAGTAGTGCAGGGACTACTTTGAAGTTGGAACGACTTGAAGTCGTACTAATATGAATGGTTGTCATTGTAAATCATGGGAAACGACTTGTCATGCTACTTTGCCATCACAAATCGTGGGGCAAGTCATATAAGTGTGAAAGGGGCCTTAAGCCCTGTACACACGATCAGATTTCCGATGTAATCAAATCCGATGTATTTTTCTATCGGAATTCCGATGAAGCTGACATCCATCAGTCTTGCCTACACACCATCAGAGAAAATTCCAACCGTCCCAAACGCAGTGACGTACAACACGTACGAAGGCACTATAAATGGAAATTTCAAATCCAATGGCGCCATCCTTTGGGCTGCTTTTGCTGATTTCATGTTACTGCGTGTTAGTAAAAGTTTGGTGTTAGCCGATTCGCGCTTTTCAGTCTCCGTGCTTTTCAGTCCGTTACAGCATGACGAATGTGCTATCTCCATAACGAACGATAGTTTTACCAGAACAAGCTCTCCCGTATCCTAATTCAGTCTGAGTATGCGTGGGTTTTTTCTCCGATGGAGTTCCACACAGACGATCACAATTTGCTATCGTTTTTTTTTCCATCGGAAAAATTTAAAACAGGTTCTATTTTTTTTCACCGATGGAAAAAAGTCTGATGGGGCCCACACCCGATCGGTTCGTCTGATTATAAACAGTCAATCGGACTGTTTTCATCGGTAAAACCGATCGTGTGTACAGGGCTTTAGTGTAATATGAGCTGACACATACACAGCTCTGGATTCAGTGGCCCCTATTGTGCTCCTAATGGCTGGAAGAGGAAAACCAATTAGGAGCAGAGTTACAACAGCCAATGGAAGAGATTGTACAGACCTGAGAGAAAAGTCCAGTCAGCCTTGGGGGAGTGAAGAGACCAGACCTGAGGGAGAGGTGCTGGCTCTTAGATGATTTCCCCGTGCGATTTAGGCCTCCACTGCGATTTGGAATGTCCCACCTGAGAGGGGGGATCCCAGGTGAATATCGAGGTGCATCTCCACCAATGGTGAACCGTCCTAGCATAAGGGGACTGGTCGGCTGCCGTTATACAGATCAAAGACACAATATACAGAGCAGAGACAGAGGATCCCGGCTGGGGCCCTTCATCCATCTGGAGTGCATTGTGGTGAGAGGGCACCTGTCTATCCAAGTAGTGTCTGCAGTATTGCTGAGTGAGTTTCTTTCCTACAGACTGCTGGTGAGACTTGTAGTTCCACGACTGTGGATCTGCTGCACCCAGGCATCATACAGCTAGGCTTTGGGGCCTTGCTTTTCTCCCCTGTGCTGTAAGGTCAGTACTGTATTACTCACACATATAAGAAGTTAATTTACAAGTGGAAATAGTTCTTCAACTGAGCAATCATTAGCATCTTGTTCTGCAGCCATTGCCTTT
Organism: Rana muscosa; assembly: GCA_029206835.1. NCBI lineage: Eukaryota > Metazoa > Chordata > Amphibia > Anura > Ranidae > Rana > Rana muscosa. Next base: position 1,013,763,248 of record CM055116.1, read on the forward strand.
TGTTCTTTTGGATTACAAGCAAATACAAAATCAACACTGCACTATAATATAAGGCTAGCTGAAGACATCCGGAAATGAAGGAACGTTTACCACTTTCTTCTTCTACAAAGCTTTACTGTCCTACATTGGAGTTCTGCTTTGAACTGCAACCTAGGAGGAGCCATTTAGTGAGAAATAGTCAGATCTTGCACTGTTTTACTGTATTTACTGTTGTGCATTTTTGGTACTGGTCTGTGTGCTGAGGCCTCAGTGGGAAGGTATTCAATACATGTTTTAAAGTTATTGAAGGCCTATCTCCCTGTGCACCTGTTTACATATACCCCTTCAGGTTGTCATCAGGTTACAAGTAGAATATATATGGATATTGGTTAGACACTTTCCAGAAACAGACAGATCTCCCAATCCCTAGTGATTGTTAAAAGAGAGAGAGAGCTTAGTCTCTCTTATTTCTCTCTTTTTAACAATTAGGTTACAAGTACATGATGTATGTGCGCTGAATAAAGGGATTTTTATAACAGCTTACCTGTAAAATCCTTTTCTTGGAGTACATCACGGGACACAGAGCGACTTAGTCATTACTAATGGGTTATATAGATTACCTTCAGGTGTTGGCACTGGCCAATTCCAAACCGGAAGTACCCTCCCCTATATAAGCCCCTCCCATCCGGGAGCACCTCAGTTTTGTAGCCAAGCAATAAGTGTCCCAAAAAGAGGGGTGGGAGCTCTGTGTCCCGTGATGTACTCCAAGAAAAGGATTTTACAGGTAAGCTGTTATAAAAATACCTTTTTCTTTTTCGTACATCACGGGACACAGAGCGACTTAGTCATTACTAATGGGACGTCCCAAAGCAATGCCAAATGAGGTGAGGGATACATAAGCTGGGCGCCATCAGGCATGAGGATCTTTTGCGGCCTGCAACACACTGCGCCCAAAGGCGACATCCTCCTGACTTCTAACGTCTACCTGGTAGAATCTAGTAAACGTGTGTACCGAAGACCATGTTGCGGCCTTACATACTTGAGCCAGGGAGGCCTGGTGATGCACTGCCCATGAAGTTCCAACTGCTCTTGTGGAGTGCGCCCTAACTTTGAACGGAGGCGGTCTCTTTCTCAAGCCATAGGCTTGTATTATGACCTGTCGAATCCACTTGGCTAAAGTGGATTTTGATGCTGCCTGACCCTTTTTAGGGCCTTCCGGCAGAATAAACAAAGTATCCGTTCTGCGAATCTGAGCAGTGGCTTTTAGATAAGCTTTAACTGCTCTTACTACATCCAAGGAATGTAATAACTTTTCCTCTACCAAGCTAGGTTTGGGGAAAAAAGAAGGAAGAACCACATCTTGGTTCAAATGAAACCTCGATACCACCTTAGGAAGAAAGGCTGGATGAGGACGTAATACTACTCTGTCCTTATGGACAACCAGATATGGCTCCTTACAGGACAAGGCGGCTAATTCCGATACTCTTTTAGCCGAACAAACGGCTACTAAGAAAATCAATTTCCTGGTGAGAAGAACCAAGGAAATGTGTTGCAATGGTTCAAACGGTTGTTTCTGTAGAACTGACAGAACCAGGTTTAAGTCCCAAGGACATATGGGAATACTAACCGGAGGGCTAATACGCATCACTCCTTGTATGAAAGCTTTGACTAGTGAATGCGAAGCCAAGGGCCTTTGAAAAAATATTGACAAGGCCGAAATCTGACCCTTGATAGTACTCAAGGCCAGCTTCCTATCTACAGCCCACTGTAGGAAGTCCAAAATCCTCCCTATCACGTACTTACGTGGATGCCATTTCTTGGCCTCACACCACTTAATGTACGCTTTCCAGATCCTATAATAGATCTGCCTGGATACCGGCTTCCTGGCATTGATCATGGTAGATACCACAGAATTAGAGAGCCCTCTCTTTTTCAGAATGTGGGCTTCAATAGCCAGGCCGTCAAACCTAGGGCTGGTAAGGAAGGGTGGTATATCGGTCCCTGCGACAGCAGGTCCGAACGATGTGGGAGGGTCCAAGGACTCCTCACTGACATTTTTACAATCTCCGCGTACCATGCCCTTCGGGGCCACGCTGGAGCCACCAGAATCACTGTTTTCTTTTCTACCCTGATTCTGCGGAGTAATCGAGGTAACAATTGTGGCGGTGGGAATGCATATATCAGCTTGAACTGATCCCAAGGGAACACTAGGGCATCCAAGCCGCAAGCTAGAGGATCCCTTGTGCGAGACACAAATCTGTCCACCTTTGCGTTGAATCTGGATGCTAGCAGATCTACATCCGGTGTTCCCCACCGCTGGCATATTGCCTGGAAAACCTCGGGGTGAAGAGACCATTCCCCCGGGCATAATTGTTGGCGACTTAAAAAGTCCGCTCTCCAATTTTCCACTCCTGGGATGAAAACCGCGGATATGGCTGGGACATATTTTTCTGCCCACTCCAGGATGCAATTTGCTTCCCTCTGGGCTGCACGACTCCTGGTGCCACCCTGGTGATTGATATATGCCACTGCTGTGGCATTGTCTGATTGAATTCTGACAGGGGACCCTTGGAGTTTGGATGTCCATGCTACTAGGGCATACCGGGCTGCTCGTATCTCTAAGAGATTGATGGGCAGGGCCTTTTCTGCTTCTGACCACTTGCCCTGGAGAGACCATTGCTCCAGTACTGCCCCCCAGCCTATGAGGCTGGCATCTGTAGTGACTACCTTCCAAGAAACCGGACTGCAGGGTTTCCCTTTTTCCAGATTCTGGGGCACCAACCACCAATGGAGGCTCTTGCGAACGGAAGGGGACAGGGACATTGGTAAGTCTAAAGCCTGAACTTTTTTGTTCCAGGCTGACAGTATGGCCCTTTGCAAATTCCTTGAATGGAATTGACCGTAGGGTACCGCTTCGAATGAAGCCACCATTTTTCCCAGCAGCCTCATGCAGAGGCGTATGGATGGTTTTCTTTTTGTACCCACTAAATGGGTCAAATCTTTTAAAGACGACACCTTCTCTGGAGGTAAGAAAATCTTTCTCTGATTTGAATCCAGCCTTAGCCCTAAGTATTCCAGACTTTTGACTGGTCTTAGAGCTGACTTGTCCCGGTTGATAATCCAACCGTGATATTCCAGATACTTGATTGTCTTGTGAATAGCTACTTCCAGCTTTTCCACTGAGTGGTCTATTAGTAGCAGGTCGTCTAGATATGCCATTATCGTTACACCCTGTGTTCTTAGATTGGCCAATAATGGGGCCAGAATTTTTGTGAACACTCGTGGTGCTGTGGCCAGACCGAAAGGTAAGGCTCTGAACTGAAAATGGCGCCCTTCTACTGCAAAGCGTTGAAATTTCTGGTGGGCCGGAAGGATGGGAATATGCAGATAAGCATCCTTTATGTCGATCGAGGCTAACCATTCCTGCCCTTGTAGGGCAGTGGCCACCGATCGGATCGACTCCATCCGAAAAGTCCTGATATTTAGGAACTTGTTTAGCCCTTTTAGATTTAATATGGGCCTCACGTCCCCATTTGGTTTGGGGACTGTGAAAAGGTTCGAGTAAAACCCGAATCCGCTTTCTTCCAGGGGAACCTTCATGATTACACCTTGGAGCAATAGTTGTTCTAGTGCCAGAAGGAGGGATCCTCTCTTCTGGGGATCTCTTGGCACGTTTGACCTCATAAATTGGGCAGGAGGAGTGCCTTTTAACTCCAGCTTGTATCCCAGACTTACTGCGGAGAGCACCCATCTGTCTCTGATGGTGTCCCGCCAGGTCTCTGTGAACAACTGAAGTCTTCCCCCCACCCGATTGAGTGGGGGCAACGCTTCATGCCTTGGGGGGAGGTTTTGTACCTCTCTTGATCCAGGGCTTCTTGTTACCCTGTGATTGTCCCTGATTTCTGCCCCCTGAATTTGACCGCGGAGGCCGTCGGAACTGCTTCACAGCCGATGTGCCCGGGACTGGAGAAGTAGGCCTCTTAAAAGAAGGACTTCTACCCTTGTTCTTAACTGGTAAGAGTGAACTTTTACCGGCAGAAATTTTCTGGATATATTTGTCCAGATCTTCTCCAAATAAGCGTTCTCCATAAAATGGGAAGCTAACCAGCAGTTTTTTACAGGGAGCTTCAGCAGACCAGTTTTTGAGCCACAGAAGCCTACGCATATGTACTATAGACAGCGTAAAGCGGGAGGCCTGTTGGATTGTATCCTTTATGGCGTCCACCGCAAAACACAAGGCTCTAGGCAGGTCAGCTAGGGCAAGAGCCTGCTGATCTGGTAAGTCCCTTAAGACTTGTTTCAACTGATCTTTCACTGCTTGGCAGACTCCAATCGCTGCTACCGCAGGTTGTGTCACCATGCTTGCTGTAGAGAAAGCAGATTTTAGTAAAGACTCCAATTTTTTATCTATTGGGTCTTTGAACATTGGAACATTATCTACTGGACATGTCAGTGATTTGTTAACAGAAGAGATGGCTGCGTCCACTGTAGGGACCCTCCATTTTTTTATGAACTTATCCTCCATGGGATAGATCACCGGAAATCTCTTGGGGGGAGCAAATATTTTATCAGGATGCTCCCAATCCTGGTAAATAAGCCCTTCTAATAAAGGGTGGATTGGGAAGGAACAGACAGCCTGGGGAGCTTTTAGCGACCCCAGCGAGGAAACCGTAGTGGATGGTGGTTCCGCCAGAGGCATTTTAAATGCTGATCGGACCATGTTAGTCAGAGACTGAACCCATAATCTTTCAGCCTGAGATGCTGAGAAAGGTTCTTCCACTGTTGATTCCTCCATAACTGAATCAACCTCATCCTGATCCCCTTCAGGTAGGTCGATCTCTGTGTGGGGCTGTTCCTCCACTAACAGGCACTCTGAAGGAGGAGACGGAGATCGGACGCGCTTTTCCTGTGACAGGGAAGCAGCGATCAATGCTGTTAATCTCTCTTCCAATCCTCCCAGAGTTGAGGATAAAACCTCCTCTGTTATATATACAGGAGCAGGTGGACTGGGGACAGCCGCAGCACCAGGCATTCCTGCGGGGTTTCTACGGCTACTGACCTCTGAATTCTCAGGGGAGATTGGTGCAGTACAAGCATGCCCAATATCCTCAGAGCCCAATGGAGACCCCTTTGGCTTCCTGGAAGACCTATTTCCGGAGCGTCTGGACGACATATCCTTTAAGCACAAAGCTGAGGTATTCCCGTCGTCATACACCAATTTTTGCTGGTAATAGCCTAACACAGTTGCTGCTATATACCAGCTGGTGTCCACTAAAGTGCCTTTCTATGGGGATGCCTGCATCAACCGCCTCTGTGTGCCACTGTTTGTTGCTAGCTCTGTTTGCATCCAGCTGACACTTGTACTGTGTCTTTTAACCATGCTGGGACGCCTGCACATGCGCAGAAGCGCCGCGGCGCGCATCGAGCGTCATCCACCCGCCCCGCCCCTTTTTTTTCATAGGAGGCGCGTGCACGCGCCCGCGCGCTGGCCCGTGCGCCATTGGCGCCCTTTTCGAAATCAAACAGGGACTAGGAGCCAGGGCCCTTTTTGCCGGAGGGCCTGTGCGGTGGATGAGCGCAGCAACAGGGCAGAGGAAGTGGATTCCCACAGAGAAACTTACCAACTGCCGGGATCTTTTGACTTGAGAAAACCAAAGATCCACATGACAAGAAAAATGGACTACAGCGGCCTCTAGTGGTTTAACACAGGTACCGCGGTCCCTTTTTTTTTTTTTTTCTTGACTACTATTAAAATTTTACATTTTCAGTAGTTACAGGCAAACACAGATATTTAGCGGGAATACCGTTAGGTAACAGACAGAAAGACAAATTAGGCTTGGGGGTCCCCCAATAGAACCAAGTTCCTGGGGGCCCCCACTTACCTGATCCCCGCCGCAGGACTTTGTTTGGTCCACAGAAGTCCAAACTTCACCTATCACGGCAGGCATTGTAATTAAACCTTCAGGGACCGGGTTCCCAAGGATTCCACTCCCCTGGACCTGTATAGCACCCTGCACAGACAACATCTTGGTCGTGGGTATGACCAGAGCTCTGGATCCCAGGGTCCAGCCCTCCTAAGAGAAGCATTACAGGCAAAACCTTGCTCTTCTGCTGCAAGGCCCGGGTACCGACCATTTAGCTATGAAGCTTTTTTGGTGGGATCCGGAACAGCTTACTAAGGCCCAAAAGAACCTGTACGCAAGCCCAGTGAAAACACATGTTACTCTTTGGCCAACACCTTAGACACTGGCAAAAAACTGAGGTGCTCCCGGATGGGAGGGGCTTATATAGGGGAGGGTACTTCCGGTTTGGAATTGGCCAGTGCCAACACCTGAAGGTAATCTATATAACCCATTAGTAATGACTAAGTCGCTCTGTGTCCCGTGATGTACGAAAAAGAAAATATTTTTGTCAATCATAATCTGTGTTCATTTATCTGTTATTCATATCCTTTTCATTGTGTTGTTCTTTATCTCAGTTAACATATCTGAGTGGTTCAGTGGTATTGTGTGAGTCTCTATTTACTACCACAGCTAGTGACGTGATTGAATCCAGGACCTCGGTAAATATATTTCATGGTTCATCACAATTGTGTTTCCTCTCTATTGCTGGGTTCCGCACTAATATTACCAAGCAGGTGTGCCAGAGGGGTTGAGACTAGACTTGTGCACAACGGAAAAATTCGTTCCGTTTCGGTTCGTTTCTTTCCGGTCCTGTTGATTCGTAATCATTCGTAATTTTGCTAGACGGGATTTTTCGTGTTCGGACTCATTCGTATTTTTGCAAGCGACATTTTTCGTTGAATTTTTTGTTGCTTTATAATTCGTACTTTCGGTAGAGTACGTTGTTTTTCGTTGATTCTGGACACAACTCCTACTTTCGTAACTTTTTTTGGGTTCGTTGATTCGTAATTTTCCGTGTCTCTCTCACAACGACGCTGCCTATTATGCCTAATGTGCTTCGAATGGATTTGTACTTTTCTAAATACATAGCGGTTATTTGTAACGATTCGAAATCTCGTATTTTACTTTCGTTTTTTACATGCGGCTATAGGCTCCGCCCCTGTACACCATTTTGAGAGGGTTCAGCACGGTGAGGGAGAAGCAGAGAGCAGAGCAGAGTGTTATTGTGCTTCGAATGGATTCGAAATCTCGTATTTTACTTTCGTTTTTTACATGCGGCTATAACCTCCGCCCCTGTACACCATTTTGAGAGGGAGTTCAGCACGGTGTGGGAGAAGCAGAGAGCAGAGCAGAGTGAGTGTTATTGTGCTTCGTATGGATTCGTACATTCGTAACTTTTTCATAACGAATTATGCGAAGACATTCGGGCATTCGCTATTTGCGGTATAATTTATTTCGGATTCGGTCTTATTCGTAATTGCTTTGTTCGGAAATTCGAATGCTTCCGAATGTCCGAAAGTTGCTAAATTCGGACGAATTTCAATTCGTTACGAAACGAATTGCACAAGCCTAGTTGAGACCGTTCTTGGGGTTGAGAGGCAGAGTACAGTACCAAACATACATTAAGCGTCTCCTCCGGGGGTAGCGCTACACTAGCTATCTCCTTCAATGATCAGACTTCTCCTGACATGCCCCCGCTGCACAGCCATTCACTGGGAAGCTAACTGTGCTGTTGCTTCTCCTCCCCCAGCTCTTATGCAGCTGAGAACAGAGGGAATGTGATTACTTATAAAAAAGGGAAAAAAGGTATTTATAATATATTTTTCTATCTATACAAAATAGTTTTGCCTTTCATTTCTATTTTAAACGGAATGAGTTTCTTTACACGTGATCATTTACAATCACTTTAACTATCAGATAGCTGTATATACTGTGGTACAATTAAAGGGGTTATAAACCTTTGTGTTTTTTCACCTTAATGCATTCTATGCAGTAAGATTAAAAAACACCTTGCACTGTCCGCCCCCCCCCCCTCGTTTTACTTACCTGTGCCACGAATTTCAGTGGGCGTGATCCTGCGTCACTCTCTCCACTGCTTCTCGGCTCTTCATTGGATAGATTGATAGCAGCGCAGCCATTGGCTCCCACTGCTGTCAATCAAATCCAATGACGCGGGGCGGGGCCGAGTCATATACTCGGCGGCTATGGATGCCCGCAAGGTAACCCCCTCGGGAGAGAGCTTCCCAAAGGGGGGTTATCTATTGTGGGGAGGAGCCACGAGAGCCGCCGTGGGTCCCCAGAACAGGAGGATCGGGGGACACTGTGCAAAACAAACTGCACAGTATGACATGTTTGTTATTTAAAGAAAAAAAAAAGTGAAGCTTTAGTGTCACTTTAATTCTCAAAGTTCATAGCAAAAGCCCTGAAGCTACTCAAGTACCCCTCTCGGCCCCTTAGCTCACCCATTGTGCCCCTGACTAGCAGACTGTGACTCTGAAGCCTTCCAGCTTAATCTATAATGCTGCATACACACGGCCGTTTTTAATGTCGTTGAAAAAAAAGAAGTTTTTCTCAACGTGATTCTTCTCAAGCCTGCCTTGCCCACACACTATCGTGACACGTACGACGGCACAGGGGAAGGTCCATTCTGATGGCGCCACCCTTTGGGCTGCATTTGCTGATCCTCGTGTTAGTAAAGTTTGGTGAGAGATGATTTGCGCTTTTCAGCCTCGTGCTTTTCAGTCCGTTACAGTGTGACAAATGTGATATCTCCATTCAGAACGCTAGTTTTACCAGAACAAGCGCTCCCGTCTCATAACTTGCTTCTGAGCATGGGTGTTTTTTCAGTCATTAAAGCGTACACACGGCCGTTTTTCATGACAAGAAAAACAACGACAAAAAAAACAACGAGAAAAAATAGAGCATGTTCGAAATTGCATTTTTCTCGTCATGAAAAATGGTCGTGTGTACGCGGCATAATTTAAACACAGAGCAGGTATTCTCAAGGGGGAGGGAAAGGGGGAGCTGTGTTACTGAGAGGACAACTTGAATGACTTCAGTACCCCTGCTGTAAAATTTAAAAAAACTCCACTACCTGCAGCTACAAAAGTCAGTAAGGGTTCATTTGCTGGTTGGTAAGCATATGTAAATAATTTAATGTCCACGGGTCTACTTTTAACTGAAACTCCACAGAATGTGGAAGCATTATAGCCCCCATGAAACTGTGCTGCTCTTTGTGCCCTGGATCGATGGATTTTCTCTTACTTACTGCCCTCATAAGAGAATGTGGAAGGAAACGATTGTTGCCAAAGTAACATGTGTTAAACTGTCCAAAAGAGGGGTAATTATATCTTGAACTTTCTAATTAACTCTTTGTCTAACTATTTAGAATTATCAACCTCAAAATTTGAATTATCATGGTGAAATTAAGTCACTTTATAGAAGAAATGTATTGTGAGGGGGTTAGCTCGGCAGCGGGTGTGTGTGACCCCCGGGATGGGCTCCCCACACAAAAACAGGCCCAGCAGACGGAGGTTGTGGTTTTCAAAATCAAAAAGGTGCCGTTTATTTTCTATTTACAGTGACAAAAACACAGCAAAGCAAAAGAAACAAACAAAATAAATCCTGGTCAACTTGACCTCTGACTAAACATACAGGTTTCCTAACTAACAACTGGGATCAGCCTAGTGCTGTCCTAGTCCCTGGTTTTAAATGTCCAAGCAAAATATAGCCACACAGGCTTTCTCTCACCGCACAGGGGTTCACTCTCCCTAGACAGTCCACACAGGTCTGCTTCCAGGCATGAGCTAACATCTAATGAATCTGGGAGTTTTTATAGAGGCCTTAAACGAACTGACAGGCTTCAGCTGGCCTCATCAACTCCCTGCCTGCACGACGCCCAGCCCTCTCCCTAGAGGTATGAGTCATCAATGAGCCCACTAGTCTCAGCTGGGCTTATACAACTCTCCACCTAGCTGTATAAATCGGCGTAAAGCCTGAATCTGGGCGAAATATATCTACCCCCCTGGATGCAACCAGGTGACTTTACCTTCCTGCTGTCACATACCCCCCCCTCTTGTTTTAACCTCGGGGTTGGAACACCAGCAATCAGGCATTCATGTACTCGAGACAAAGCATCCACATTCCCCATTTGAACGCCAGGGCGATGCTTTACTGTGAAGTTGAATTCCTGGAGGGCCAGGAACCACCTATTCACTCTTCTATTTGTTTCCTTGTTTTGAGCCATCCACTTTAACGGAGCGTGATCCGTAACCATGTCAAAGTGCCTACCTAGCAGGTAGTACCGAAGGGAATCTAGAGCCCACTTCACCGCTAAACACTCCTTTTCAACGGTGGCGTAATTTACCTCATGGGACTTCAACTTCCTGCTGAGGTAAATGACTGGGTGCTCTTCCCCGTTCCAGACCTGGGACAATACTGCTCCTAACCCCACATCTGACGCATCACTTTGTACGACAAAGTCTTTAGAGAAGTCGGGTGAGTACAACACTGGCTGGCTACATAAGGCTTGTTTCAAGAATTGGAATGCTGCCTCAGCCTCGGGGGTCCATTTAATCATGACCGACCCTTTCCCCTTCGTCAGGTTGGTTAGGGGCACAGCCTTAGAAGCAAAGTGGGGAATGAATCGCCGATAATACCCAGCGATTCCCAGAAAGGCTCGTACCTGCTTCTTGCTGTTGGGACGTGGCCAACTCTGGATGGCCTCGACTTTGTTGAGTTGGGGTTTTATTACTCCCCTCCCAATGGTGTACCCAAGATATTTGGCCTCCTCCTGCCCAATGGTACACTTCTTGGGGTTAGCCGTAAACCCTGCTTCCCGAACAGAGTCCAGGACTGCTTGCACTTTTGGCAGATGTGAGGCCCAATCTGTGCTATGGACAATTACGTCATCCAGGTAAGCCGCAGCATACTTCCGATGGGGCCTCAGCATCTGGTCCATTTTCCGCTGGAATGTGGCCGGCGCATTCTGTAACCCGAACGGCATTCTTTTATATTGGAACGCCCCGTCTGGGGTTACAAATGCGGTTTTCTCTTTGGCTGACTTGGCCAGGGGGATTTGCCAATACCCTTTTGTGAGGTCAAGAGTCGTCATGTATCGGGCTGTTCCCAGCCGGTCGATCAACTCATCTATACGTGGCATGGGGTAGGTGTCAAATTTTGTAACTTTGTTCAACTGACGAAAATCGTTACAAAATCGCCAGCTCCCATCCGGTTTAGGCACCAACACAATGGGACTAGACCAATCACTTTGGGACTCCTCTATCACCCCTAAGTTCAGCATTTTCTGTACTTCCTCCCGTATTGCCTCCCGTCGGGCCTCTGGGATCCGATAGGGTTTTAACTTCACCCTTTCACCGGGCGGGGTAATAATGTCATGCTCTACCCCAGATGTTTGTCCCGGCAGCTCAGAGAATACCTCCTTGTTGCGAAGCACAAACTCCTTAACCTCCTGTTGTTGGGGTTGTGACAAGGTGGCTGCGATTCCAACCTCAGGAATCACGCAACCAGTTTGAGCTGGTGACCAAGTGTCTGCGACTAGGGACTCTCTATCCCTCCAGGCTTTCAACAGATTAACGTGATAGATCTGTTCGGGCTTTCGCCTTCCTGGTTGTCTGACCTTGTAATTCACTTCGCTCACTTTTTCCATTATCTCGTAGGGGCCTTGCCATTTGGCAAGGAATTTACTTTCAACCGTAGGGACAAGTACCAATATCCTATCCCCCGGGGAAAAGGTACGGGTCTTGGCTCCACGGTTGTACACTCTCTGCTGTGCCAACTGCGCTTGGGCCAAATGTTCCTTCACGATGGGCATTACCTGTGCAATTCGATCTTGCATCAGGGCGACATGCTCAATCACACTCCTGTGGGGAGAACTCTCACTTTCCCAAGTTTCCTTGGCAATATCCAACAGCCCTCTTGGGTGTCTCCCATACAGTAACTCAAAGGGTGAGAATCCCGTAGAGGATTGGGGCACCTCCCTAATAGCAAACATCAAATAAGGAAGTAGACAGTCCCAATCCTTTCCATCCCTATCCACCACTTTCTTCAACATTTGTTTTAGGGTTTTGTTGAATCTTTCAACCAGCCCATCGGTTTGGGGGTGATACACAGATGTACGTAATTGCGTCACTTTGAACAATTTACACAGCTCCTTCATAACCCGGGACATAAAGGGTGTACCTTGGTCCATAAGCAGTTCTTTACAAATACCCACCCGGCTAAAAACAAGAGATAGCTCTTTGGCTATGGTTTTGGCCGAGGTATTTCTGAGAGGGATCGCTTCTGGATAACGGGTGGCATAGTCCATTATAACCAATATGTACTGGTGCCCCCTAGCGGACTTGATTATAGGACCTACCAAATCCATTGCGATTCTCTCAAACGGGACCTCAATGATGGGTAGAGGGACCAGCGGGCTACGGAAGTGTGGCATCGGGGCCGACCTCTGACACACAGGGCAGGAGGAACAATAATTTTCTATGTCCTTCATCACCCCAGGCCAATAGAATCTCTGTAATACCCTCTCTCGGGTTTTCTCTGTCCCCAGATGACCTCCAAGAATGTGCCCATGGGCCAACTCCAACACCAACTTCCTGTAAGGTTTGGGCACCACAAGCTGCTCAACGGTTTCTTCTGCCCTTTTTGCCACCCGATACAGTAGGTCCTTCTCTACGCTGAAGTATGGGTAAGTGCAGGTATTATCTGGGTTCACTAACTCGCCATCTATTTTCACTACGTTTTCCCGTGCCTTTATTAGGGCGGGGTCTTTCAACTGTTCTGTGGCAAAGTTTTCCCTGTGAACCTCAAGATCAGAAAACTCCACAGACGGTAGGTTTTCGTCTGAGGAGGTGGGCTCCTCTCCAGTTTCTTGAGTCTCCCCTGCCAATACTGACAAGGGAAATTCGGGAGAGTCCTCACCACTCTCAGAGGAGTTCTGGCTATCATATTCCTGGTACATAGGGGCACCAGTGGGGGGCTCAGGATCATCCCACAGTTCCCAGAACTTCGGAAAATCCCTTCCCACAATGGCGTCATGCGGTAACTGAGACACTAAGCCCACTGGATGAGAAAGGGTACCTTTGGGGGTCTCGAAACACACTGTAGTCACTGGATACTCTCGGGTGTCCCCATGCACACAAATAACAGCTACCTTGCTATTCCCAGAGACCTCTGTTTTAACTAATTCAGCCTTTATCAGGGTCACAAGGCTACCTGAATCCAGCAATACCACAACATTTCTACCATTAATACACATTTTGCATAAATGTTTCTCAGTTCCCCGAATGGCAGTGCATGCGACTGTCGCACACAGCGACTGACGTCTGCCCGTCAGAAAGTCACACTGCATGGGTTCCTCCAAAACCGGGCAATTTGCTGCAATATGTCCCGCTTGCCGGCAGCGGTAGCAAATGATCCTTCTTGCCGCCTCTTGAGCCGCTGATTTCCCAGGCTGTTCTCGCCAAACTTGGGGTAGAGCTCCCACCCTCTCACTCTCTCCACCCTTACCCCTTGGAATCATCTTATCCGCCCCTGGGGATGGTCTGGTCTTAGGGTGGAAAGTCCGAGTGTCTCTGGAAGAGGCCGTCAGGTTCTCTGTAGCCAAGTATTTCTCCACACGATCCACAAGACCATCGGCCGTCTCTGGGTCTCCATGGCTTACCCACTTTTGGATGGCAGTAGGAAGAGCTCTCAAAAACCGATCCATTACAACACGTTCCACAATCTTTGGTGCGGACAAAGTCTCTGGCTGTAGCCACTTTCTGCTCAGGTGAATGAGATCATACATTTGAGACCTGGGGGGTTTTCCAAGCTGGAAAGTCCAGTTATGCACACGCTGAGCCCGGACAGCCAGGGTGACACCCAGCCTTGACAATATTTCAGCTTTTAGCATCACATAGTCTTTTGCTTGGTCAGGCTCTAGGTCATAGTAAGCTTTCTGCGATTCACCCGTTAACAGAGGAGCCACCAGTCCAGCCCACTGCTCCTCAGGCCACTTTTCTCTTTCAGCAGTCCTTTCAAACGTGGTCAAAAGTACCTCTGGATCATCCTCTCCAGTCATTTTTGTCAATAAACGACTCACCCCAAAGGACGCGGTATTAGTGGGACGGCTTTCCTCACTGGTCTGCGGACGTTGCTGCATTACTGCTTCCATTTGTTGTAGTCTCTGCTCTTGCTTCTGTAATAGGTCTATGAAGCGGGCCTCAGATCGTTGCTGGGCTTGTTGCTGAGCTTCCAGACTCTGTTGGTGAGCTTGCTGCTGGGCTGCAAGGCTCTGTTGATGAGCTTGCTGCTGGGCTGCGAAGTTCTGTTGTTGAGCTGCAAGGCTCTTTTGCAAACCTGCATTTGTCTGCTGTTGATTGGCATTTGCTAGAGCCAGCTGTTTCAGTATCTCCTCCATGCTGGCTTAAAAAAAAACTGCCACTGGTTCTCCACCAACTGTGAGGGGGTTAGCTCGGCAGCGGGTGTGTGTGACCCCCGGGATGGGCTCCCCACACAAAAACAGGCCCAGCAGACGGAGGTTGTGGTTTTCAAAATCAAAAAGGTGCCGTTTATTTTCTATTTACAGTGACAAAAACACAGCAAAGCAAAAGAAACAAACAAAATAAATCCTGGTCAACTTGACCTCTGACTAAACATACAGGTTTCCTAACTAACAACTGGGATCAGCCTAGTGCTGTCCTAGTCCCTGGTTTTAAATGTCCAAGCAAAATATAGCCACACAGGCTTTCTCTCACCGCACAGGGGTTCACTCTCCCTAGACAGTCCACACAGGTCTGCTTCCAGGCATGAGCTAACATCTAATGAATCTGGGAGTTTTTATAGAGGCCTTAAACGAACTGACAGGCTTCAGCTGGCCTCATCAACTCCCTGCCTGCACGACGCCCAGCCCTCTCCCTAGAGGTATGAGTCATCAATGAGCCCACTAGTCTCAGCTGGGCTTATACAACTCTCCACCTAGCTGTATAAATCGGCGTAAAGCCTGAATCTGGGCGAAATATATCTACCCCCCTGGATGCAACCAGGTGACTTTACCTTCCTGCTGTCACAGTATGTATATATTTTATCAAACTGGTAATTACTTCAGCTACAGGTACAGTACCTGACCGCGATATTGTACATATCCGCGGCTCGGCCGCGGAGATATTGCCCTCCGCAACCCCCGTCGTGGGAGCCAGCACCGAGCTCTGTCGTTCCTCCTGCTCGCCGCCCCCAATAGATTCCTATGGATGCGCTGCATCTCGTGGGGGCAGGGAGCGTGAGAAGCACAGCCTCGCAGTGCCGATTTCCAGCGCAATCCCATGTCACTGGAAATACAATGTTGGCGGCACCTACTGTAGATCAATATCAGGATACATCTTATACACAAAGGGATACTAAATCAAGCATGTATTATATCAGATTTTGGGGCGCAAATAGCAGATAGTGTTGAGCAAACAATTCTGGTCAAGCAAAGGTTCGGCCCGAACATTGCCTGTTCACCCGAATTTGCCGGGTGCTCGGCAGGATGTTTGCCTGTATGGGGTACATTGCTCCTGTAAAAACAATCTTTTTAAACAAATTTTTTTGCATTGATACGTGTCCTCCAAGGCAGTATCCGTGCCCCCATACACATTTTATGGCCAATAACTTTTGATTTTTCAAACTGGGGGGGCGGG
Source organism: Rana muscosa (assembly GCA_029206835.1). Taxonomy (NCBI): domain Eukaryota; kingdom Metazoa; phylum Chordata; class Amphibia; order Anura; family Ranidae; genus Rana; species Rana muscosa. The sequence continues at coordinate 1,013,778,807 of CM055116.1, forward strand.
TTCGACCCATCTCTAGTGCCAGATAAGTAAAAGCGCTAGAGGATGAGCACTATCCTACAACCCTGCATAAGATGAATACAGGTTTGTTTTAAACTATGAGTAGCAGTGTGGCTAAGATATAGAAAGCTGAACACCAGTCAGACAACTAAATGTGCAATTGAAATCTGTATATGTGAAATTTTTTTATGCAAATGGACCGTATATACTCGAGGATAAGCCGACCCGAGTATAAGCCGAGGTACTATATTTTACCACAAAAAACTGGGAAAACGTATTGACTCGAGTATAAGCCTAGTGTGAGAATGCCGCAGCTACTGTAAGCGGAAAAGAGGGTCAACAATGCCCATTTGCACGCCTCACTGTGCCCATTTGCACGCCTCACTGTGCCCATTGCAACCTCACTGTACCCATTGCAACCTCACTGTGCCCAACCTCACTGTGCCCATTGCAACCTCACTGTGCCCATTGCAACCTCACTGTGCCCAACCTCACTGTGCCCATTGCAACCTCACTGTGCCCATTGCAACCTCACTGTGCCCATTGCAATCTCACTGTGCCCAACCTCACTGTGCCCATTGCAACCTCACTGTGCCCAGTGCAACCTCACTGTGCCCATTGCAACCTCACTGTGCCCGATCAGTGTACCTAAAATTCTTGACAGGCTGCGGGTGTCCATTCATTGTTTAAAAGTCGCGGTCTCCTCCTGGTCCCGTCCTGTGATAGATGTTTCCCGGCAGACACTGTGTTCAGTGTTCCGCCTATCACGGACGTTCTCTCATCCTCAAACTCAGTTTCCCAGCAGACTCTGTGTTCAGTGTTCTGCCAATCACGGACGCCTTTTCACTCTCGGACAAGAGGACGTCCGTGATTGGCGGAACACTGAACACAGTGTCTGCTGGGAAACTGAGTCTGAGAATGAGAGAACATCCGTGATAGGCGGAACACTGAACACAGTGTCTGCTGGGAAACTGAGTCTGAGAATGAGAGAACATCCGTGATAGGCGGAACACTGAACACAGTGTCTGCTGGGAAACGCCTATCACGGAAGGGACCAGGAGGAGACAGCGACTTTTAAACAATGGACGCCAGCAGCCTGTCAAGAATTTCAGGTACACAGACTCGAGTATAAGCCGAGGGGGGTATTTTCAGCCTTAAAAAAAGGGCTGAAAAACTTGGCTTATAATCGAGTATATACGGTATTTAAAATTGTGTTTAGCTAATTTTGTGATTAAAGACTAAACAGTGCAATAATGCCCAGAAGACTTTCTCTGAGTGCCTAAGTTCAGGGCAGTGTTGGAGGCTTACATAAAGACAAGTTCTGGCAATTGACAAGCTATACAAAAATAATAATGATATTTTAAGAACACATAATGAAATTATTTGATTTTGTCATGGTGATCCTTTTGATTAGTACTTGGAGTCAGTAGCCTAGGAAAAGTATGTCTATAAGCATGTCCAACTTAAATCTGTTTTTCATAATCTGCCTAACTGTTCCAAGATGGAGACTCAGAAAATACTAAAACAAATGCAGTGACCTAAGCACAATTCATATTCTAGCCTATTCAAAAGGAGGTCAGCAATGATAGCCCCTATACTTCTCTCATAGCAACATTATTTTACCATATTTTTGTTAGGAGATATACTGTATGTAGAAAAATACATATATTTTTGCTGTCAATTTTGTTTGGTTGTTAGTGGACGATTTTAAATTGGTTGTGAAAATCATTATTTAATTACATTTTTTGTTGTGGTTTCTCTCAAAAGATTAAATAAATTTCTCAGTTCTACAATTAATTTACCATCATTTTTTAAACACATTTTTGATCTATTGGACAAAGTGTTAAGAAGTGATTGTGCAGCCTAGTGACAAATGAATAAAGCCATGTCCATTTTAGACTCTTTTCACATGAGAGCACTTGATTGGTTAGATGCCCAACCTTACTGTAACAGCAAACACCACCTGTACATTACCTATTACATGCTATTACATTCCTTTGAAAGCCAGACTAAACCATAACCTCAACACTGACAACTATTTAGATTATTTAATAAAGCAGGTGTCCAATGTTAAATAAAACTGAATTAACCAAATGCTTTAGATTATATTCTGGATATGAAATTTCCATGTGGGTTATTATATAAAATGAGTTCTACATTTCTTTACACATTAAAACATGCAGTTTCAATTTTGTATCCATCATACCTCTTCAAACCTAATAATCTTTTGTAATTTCCTGAAAATTATTTTGTGTAGAACATAACTTGGATGGATCCCAGCGTGTTACTTGTCGTACAGGATTTCACATCGAACACACTTACATAAAGCCTTAACTTATTTTCATCTTATGTTTCTTATAGCATGCATTTGTACAGCACAAATTTTATATTCCATGAAGCATTTTGGGAAAAAGATATATGAAGAAAAATTCTTATGTCCGATTTTCAATAAGTAAAGTACAAGATGAAATTTAGTACCCATAAAATGCTCATGACTGAAGATTAGGTGACTTCATAAGACCTTGGAATCTAAAGGTGACTTTCAATCTATCTAAAATCTGTTCTGTTGTATGTAATTTATTTCTTACAATACTGAAGTGAGCATGTTATATCATGTGATACCAATCATTCTAAATGAAATAATAAAAAAACAGATGTAAGAATTGCTTTCAATTTGAAACCTAGTCCCTTCTAAATGAAACAAATTCCATAGTAGGAGCAAATGATTCACTCACGCTGAAAGTTCACTCCTTCATAGCATTTACAATTTGTTTAACATATGAACATTTTCATTTTGTGGTAATTTGCTTTGAACAGCTGTAAAAATATCAAAGGTCCATTCCAGCAATCCCAGAAATTAAAGCGGAACTCCAGCTAAATACACAATTGAAAAGCATACACATGAATTGTTTAATGCCCTACAATATATTAATGAGTACTACAATGCTCCCATGTTCCTTAAACATGTAAATATAGCAGGATTGTGCAGTGAAAGCTGAAGTTTATTCTCTTTATATTTTGCCTTCTCTGGCTCTACCTTTCCCCCTTCATCATGTCATCTGCTTCTCTGTGCAATGCAGGTAAAATATGGCTGGTGAAAAGGGCCAGAACGGCACCTTAGTTAATGTCCATATGTGATTCCAAGCACTCATGATTGCATGTGCAGATGTGTATTGCTGGCATCCACCGTTGAGTCACTATCTTCCTGCTGATATTTTAGAGGTGATGTGTAAGTAGCGTGTATTGTAGCCCTAAAATGTTTGTATGTATAAATTGTATATATTTATTGTAAATGTATTATTAGTTACCATATATACTCGAGTATAAGCCGAGATTTTCAGCCCTTTTTTTGGGGCTGAAAGTCCCCCCCTCGGCTTATACTCGAGTCAGCGAAATTTTACATTGGAAATAGTACCTGAAAAAAAGTTGCGGCTGCGGCGTCCATTGTTCAAATCCCGTGGTCTCTTCCTGGTCCCTTTCATGATAGGCGATTCTCATTAGACACTCTCCGCCTATCACGAACGTTCTCTCATCCTCAGTTTCCCAGCAGACGTCTGTGATTGGCGGAACACCCAACACAGTGTCTGCTGGGAAACTGAGGATGAGAGAACGTTCGTGATAGGCGGAGAGTGTCTGATGAGAATCGCCTATCACGGAAGGAACCAGGAAGAGACCGCGGGATTTGAACGATGGACGCCGCAGCCGCAACTTTTTTTCAGGTACTATTTCCAATGTAAAATTTAAACAGTGAGGATAGGAACAGTGAGGATAGGAACAGTGAGCTAGGGAACAGTGAGCTAGGGAACAGTGAGGATAGGAACAGTGAGGATAGGAACAGTGAGGATAGGAAACAGTGAGGATAGGAAACAGTGAGGATAGGAAACAGTGAGGATAGGAAACAGTGAGGATAGGAAACAGTAAGGATGGGAACAGTAAGGATGGGAACAGTAAGGATAGGAACAGTAAGGATAGGAACAGTAAGGATGGGAACAGTAAGGATGGGAACAGTAAGGATGGGAACAGTGAGGCATTGTTGACCCTCGGCTTATACTCGAGTCAGTAAGTTTTCCCAGTTTTTTGTGGCAACATTAGGTACCTCGGCTTATACTCGGGTCGGCTTATACTTGAGTATATACAGGTAGGTCATTCTTGGTCCTGAAGAAGTTATTAATGTGAAACACCCCAACCTCTTGGGATTTGTCTAACAAAGATACTTGCCATTAGCATATGGTCAATATTGCTTTAAAGGGACTAAGATCCCATGCCATTTTATAATTGATTTTAATTGAGTTTTGTAATAAAACTCTTTCATTTTTTATAATCATGTGGTTGTCCTCTCTTGTACCCGTAAAATCCGTTACAATGAGTTTTGAGGTAACACTATGGGAAGCTTACAGTGCGCAGTCAGAGTAAGTAATTTCTGCAAAAGAGAGACACCTGTACAACTTTACAAAACATAAGGCTGGCATTCATCTTGAAGTAAAGTCTGATTGGCTTACTGTGCCAACCAATGTAATCACTCAATGCTATTTCTATTGTGTACAATAAATGAATATAATTATATATTGCTGGTAATTATAAGACTTATTGATTGATTCATTAAATGAATACATACCTGCACTAAAGAGTGACTTCATAGACTTGCATAGCTGCAGGATGTTCTTTTACTGCATCCAAACTGCTTAACCCATAAAACTAACACTCAGCCATTAAATTGACCAGGCTTTGAACATTTTAATATTTACATTCTTTTAGTAAATATTTTGATAAAGGTCTGCTAGAAAGGGAGGTGCATTGAATTTTTAAGCTCAAGGCAATCCAATCTCACAGCCTTATTGATGCTCTGTCAAATTGACATTTCTTAAAATTGAATTTTTTATGTAGCTATTTTTGTTATGATTAAATAGATTTCTGCATTGTTAGAGGTTTGTCTATAAGTTGTTATAGTATAACTTGTACTATGTTACAGGAACTTTAAACAGTATTTGACCTTGTTTGCTTATATTGTATTGTTATTATTGGTAGGGATGAGCTTCGGATATCGGCTGTTTGGCTGTTCACATTATGGGCCGTTTGCGCCAAATTCGAGTGGCGCGTCACGGCCCATAATTCCCTGCGGCATCGCAGTGCATTGCTGGCTGATGATTGGCCAAGCATGCACTATGATGCGCATGCTTTGGCCAATCACAGCGCGCAAAAAACGGAGAGCCATAATTGGCCAAAGCCAGGGTGGCTTTGGCCAATTATGGCTCAGGGGCTTTAGTACACGCCCCACACTATATAAGGCCGCCGGCTTGGCGGCCTTGTGTAGTGTGTTGGAGTTGTTAAAAGAGAGAGATTACAGAGAGAGACAGTGTCATTTATATTGAGTTATATAGAGCAGGCAGGCGAGTCAGTTAGCTGCAGTTACAGTGTGTAGAGGATATATCTGCATCCTAGGTGTTGTATATATATTTATACACTGTATTCAGTTTAGCTAGATCCGTTCCTGTTAGTCTCTATACTGTGACAGGCAGGCAGGTGATTGTGCTAGCTGCAGTCAGTGTTTCACTTAGTGTACTGTGTGCTTTGCATAGCGTTCACCTAAAGCTTACCTAAATACAGTTAGTGACTATTATAGTGGTGTTCTCATAATAAAACCACAGGCAGAGAGCTGCAAGTATCTGTGTCCTCTACACAGTTTTCACCTAAAATTAACTGAAGACAATTGCTGCTTTTCCCATACTAATACCACAGCAGGCAGTTAATTCTGATAGCTGCATTATAACCAGTATATATATATATATATATATATATATATATATATATATACATCCCACCTTTTTGCAGCTACATCTCACTGCAGGCCATTAGTATGTCTGGAAGGCCAACATGGAGAGGCAGACAGTCACGAGGCAATAAAAGAGGGCAAGCAGGCTCTGTGTCTAGAGGCAACAGTGCTGGTCGTGGACATGGTGCATCCTCATCAGCACGTTGCCGTGGGACACGCTTGTCCTTCTTTTCGTCAGCTGGCCATGTTGAGCCGCAACATGCCCAAGACTTGGTAGAGTGGATGACCAAGCCGTCCTCATCCTCATCCTCTCTCACCCAGGCTCAGGGTACTTTGTCTGGCAAAGCAGCTGCCAAAGCGGCCTCTTCCCTTGGCTCAATGGCATCAGTCACTCCTTCCCTAGCCCCACCATGTCCTCCTGAGGAGCCCCCCGAACTGTTTGACCACAGTGTTGGGTACATGCTCCAGGAGGATGCCCAGCGTTTTGAAGGCTCTGATGATGGAACCCAGCTAGAGGAAGGCAGTAACGTGAGCCCAGAGAGAGGGGGTAGTAACGTGAGCCCAGAGAGAGGGGGTGCCCAAGAAGGTCAGCTATCTGGCAGTCATGTTCCCCCAGCTGCAGCATACTGCCAGATTTTCTCCAGTGATGAGGAGGGAGAGGATGATGAGGTCACTGACTCCACGTGGGTGCCTGATAGGAGTGAGGAGGAGGAGAAGGAGGCACATCTCCAATGAGGCAGGATGCCCTCCAGGGGCCAGCTTAAGGGCAGCACACTGACTGCATCACACCGCAGAGCTCCGCATGTGCAGAGCGCTGCTGTCTCTGCGCGTTATTCCAAAAGTTCTTTGGTGTGGACCTTTTTTCAGACGTGTGCCATTTGCAACATATGTCTAAAGCGTATCTCGCGTGGCCAAAACATCAGCCGCTTGGGCACCACTTGCTTGACCAGACATATGTTGACCTGCCATGCAGCTCATTGGCAAGTGTACCTTAAAGACCCACACCAAAGAACAAAGCAGACCTCTCCTTGCTCCTCATCAGCTGGGATCTCCAACCCCACTATACCTTCAGTCCTCTCTGAAACCTGCACTGAGAGGAATTAAGGTGTAGAATTAGGTGTGTCACAGCCAAGTACTTGCGGGCAATCTGCTATCGGTACACAGACGTCCGATTGTACCAGGCAAATTTCCCTGCCCCAGCTGCTGCACCGCCGAAAGAAATTCGCTCCCAGCCATCCACATGCCCAGCGATTGAATGCTAGCTTGGCTAAATTGCTAGCACTTCAACTGCTGCCTTTTCAGTTGGTAGACTCTGCCCCCTTCCATGAGTTTGTTGAATGTGCCGTTCCTCAGAGACAGGTTCCCAAACACCACTTTTTCTCACGGAAAGCGATTCCGGCTCTCTACCGGCATGTGGAAGGCAATGTCTTGGCCTCGCTGGACAGGGCGGTCAGCGGTAAGGTGCATATTACCGCTGACTCATGGTCCAGCAGGCATGGACAGGGACGTTACCTATCTTTCACGGCGCATTGGGTGACTCTGCTGGCAGCTGCAGGGGCAGGCTCAGAGGTGGTTGATGCCACGCCAGCTTAAGCCAGGAATGGTGGTTTCCGACAATGGCACCAACCTCCTCTTCGCCCTTTGACAGGGACACCTGACCCATCTGCCCTGCTTGGCTCACGTCCTTAGCTTGGTGGTGCAGCGGTTCTTGGGCAGGTACCCGGGCTTACAGGAGGTCCTGAAGCAGGCCAGGAAACTCTGTGGGCATTTCTGCCGGTCATATAATGCCAGTGCTCGGCTGGCTGAGCTGCAAAAGGATTACAATTAGTGTTGAGCGGACCCGAACTGTAAAGTTCGGGTCCGTACCGAATTTTGGCGTTTTCCCGACCCCGGACCCGGACCCGGATTTTGCGCTAAAGTCCGGGTTCGGGTTCGGATTCGGGAATTTAATGGCGCAGTTAGAAATGCTTCAGGGGCCAGCCAATCACCATTTGATTAGCTGGTGTGCCCTTAGAAGCCATCATAGCCATGCCTACTAATGGCATGGCTGTAATTGGTCAGTGCAACATGTGACCCAGCATGTGACCAGCTTCTATATAAGAAAGAGGCACACAGCACAGATCGTCACTCTGCTTTTAGACAGTGTAGGGAAAGGATCCTGGCTGCTGTTGCTGTGAGGGAGAGAATAGGAGTTAGTCCTGATTCTGCAATCTACTGATAGAAAAGATAGGGAGACAGTGTAGTGTAGTGTAGTGTAGGGGCAGGATCCTGTTTGTGCTTTCAGGGAGAGAGATTTAGATAGGAGTCCAGATTGAGAGATATAATAGCTCAGCGATCTGCATAGGTTTATCTGTTTGTGTTGCAAGCTCAGTGCACCAGCACTGCATTACGTTGAGTGATACACCTATTCCATACTGTGGCTGTATTGTGCTCTTGCTAAAAGACCTATTTTGGTCAGAAAAAAAAAAGGCACTTTATTGTGCTGTTGCAAAAAAAAAAACGGCACTTTGTTGTGCGCAAAAAAGACCTATTTTTGGGCAAAAAAAGTATTTTGCAGTGTATATCTCTAGTTGTGTGAAATAACCAATTTCTATATATTTTTCTTGTACTATGCTATACTAAAAAAAAAAAAAAAAACTTTTTTTTGAATAGCATTCTCTGCAGCTGTGCGATTCAGCGTTTATATACTGTGGTTGTGTTGTGCTCTTTCAAAAAACGCCATTTAGGGCCACAGAAAATATTTTGCAGTGTGAAATACACATGTGGAGGTGTGTAAAATAAACAATTTCTATATATTGTACAGTGCTATACTAAAAAAAACAACATTTTTTTTGAATAGCATTCTCTGCACTTCTATAGCTGTGCGATTCAGTGGTTAAATACTGTGGTTGTGTTGTGCTCTTTCAAAAAACGCCATTTAGGGCCACAGAAAATATTTTGCAGTGTGAAATACACATGTGGAGGTGTGTAAAATAAACAATTTCTATATATTGTACAGTGCTATACTAAAAAAAACAACATTTTTTTTGAATAGCATTCTCTGCACTTCTATAGCTGTGCGATTCAGTGGTTAAATACTGTGGTTGTGTTGTGCTCTTTCAAAAAACGCCATTTAGGGCCACAGAAAATATTTTGCAGTGTGAAATACACATGTGGAGGTGTGTAAAATAAACAATTTCTATATATTGTACAGTGCTATACTAAAAAAAACAACATTTTTTTTGAATAGCATTCTCTGCACTTCTATAGCTGTGCGATTCAGTGGTTAAATACTGTGGTTGTGTTGTGCTCTTTCAAAAAACGCCATTTAGGGCCACAGAAAATATTTTGCAGTGTGAAATACACATGTGGAGGTGTGTAAAATAAACAATTTCTATATATTGTACAGTGCTATACTAAAAAAAACAAATTTTTTTTTGAATAGCATTCTCTGCACTTCTATAGCTGTGCGATTCAGTGGTTAAATACTGTGGTTGTGTTGTGCTCTTTCAAAAAACGCCATTTAGGGCCACAGAAAATATTTTGCAGTGTGAAATACACATGTGGAGGTGTGTAAAATAAACAATTTCTATATATTGTACAGTGCTATACTTAAAAAAACAACATTTTTTTTGAATAGCATTCTCTGCACTTCTATAGCTGTGCGATTCAGTGGTTAAATACTGTGGTTGTGTTGTGCTCTTTCAAAAAATGCCATTTAGGGCCACAGAAAATATTTTGCAGTGTGAAATACACATGTGGAGGTGTGTAAAATAAACAATTTCTATATATTGTACAGTGCTATACTAAAAAAAACAACATTTTTTTTGAATAGCATTCTCTGCACTTCTATAGCTGTGCGATTCAGTGGTTAAATACTGTGGTTGTGTTGTGCTCTTTCAAAAAACGCCATTTAGGGCCACAGAAAATATTTTGCAGTGTGAAATACACATGTGGAGGTGTGTAAAATAATCAATTTCTATATATTGTACAGTGCTATACTAAAAAAAACAACATTTTTTTTGAATAGCATTCTCTGCACTTCTATAGCTGTGCGATTCAGTGGTTAAATACTGTGGTTGTGTTGTGCTCTTTCAAAAAACGCCATTTAGGGCCACAGAAAATATTTTGCAGTGTGAAATACACATGTGGAGGTGTGTAAAATAAACAATTTCTATATATTGTACAGTGCTATACTAAAAAAAAAAACATTTTTTTTGAATAGCATTCTCTGCACTTCTATAGCTGTGCGATTCAGTGGTTAAATACTGTGGTTGTGTTGTGCTCTTTCAAAAAACGCCATTTAGGGCCACAGAAAATATTTTGCAGTGTGAAATACACATGTGGAGGTGTGTAAAATAAACAATTTCTAGATATTGTACAGTGCTATACTAAAAAAAACAACATTTTTTTTGAATAGCATTCTCTGCACTTCTATAGCTGTGCGATTCAGTGGTTAAATACTGTGGTTGTGTTGTGCTCTTTCAAAAAACGCCATTTAGGGCCACAGAAAATATTTTGCAGTGTGAAATACACATGTGGAGGTGTGTAAAATAAACAATTTCTATATATTGTACAGTGCTATACTAAAAAAAAACATTTTTTTTGAATAGCATTCTCTGCACTTCTATAGCTGTGCGATTCAGTGGTTAAATACTGTGGTTGTGTTGTGCTCTTTCAAAAAACGCCATTTAGGGCCACAGAAAATATTTTGCAGTGTGAAATACACATGTGGAGGTGTGTAAAATAAACAATTTCTATATATTGTACAGTGCTATACTAAAAAAAACAACATTTTTTTTGAATAGCATTCTCTGCACTTCTATAGCTGTGCGATTCAGTGGTTAAATACTGTGGTTGTGTTGTGCTCTTTCAAAAAACGCCATTTAGGGCCACAGAAAATATTTTGCAGTGTGAAATACACATGTGGAGGTGTGTAAAATAAACAATTTCTATATATTGTACAGTGCTATACTAAAAAAAACAACATTTTTTTTGAATAGCATTCTCTGCACTTCTATAGCTGTGCGATTCAGTGGTTAAATACTGTGGTTGTGTTGTGCTCTTTCAAAAAACGCCATTTAGGGCCACAGAAAATATTTTGCAGTGTGAAATACACATGTGGAGGTGTGTAAAATAAACAATTTCTATATATTGTACAGTGCTATACTAAAAAAAACAACATTTTTTTTGAATAGCATTCTCTGCACTTCTATAGCTGTGCGATTCAGTGGTTAAATACTGTGGTTGTGTTGTGCTCTTTCAAAAAACGCCATTTAGGGCCACAGAAAATATTTTGCAGTGTGAAATACACATGTGGAGGTGTGTAAAATAAACAATTTCTATATATTGTACAGTGCTATACTAAAAAAAACAACATTTTTTTTTAATAGCATTCTCTGCACTTCTATAGCTGTGCGATTCAGTGGTTAAATACTGTGGTTGTGTTGTGCTCTTTCAAAAAACGCCATTTAGGGCCACAGAAAATATTTTGCAGTGTGAAATACACATGTGGAGGTGTGTAAAATAAACAATTTCTATATATTGTACAGTGCTATACTAAAAAAAACAACATTTTTTTTGAATAGCATTCTCTGCACTTCTATAGCTGTGCGATTCAGTGGTTAAATACTGTGGTTGTGTTGTGCTCTTTCAAAAAACGCCATTTAGGGCCACAGAAAATATTTTGCAGTGTGAAATACACATGTGGAGGTGTGTAAAATAAACAATTTCTATATATTGTACAGTGCTATACTAAAAAAAACAACATTTTTTTTGAATAGCATTCTCTGCACTTCTATAGCTGTGCGATTCAGTGGTTAAATACTGTGGTTGTGTTGTGCTCTTTCAAAAAACGCCATTTAGGGCCACAGAAAATATTTTGCAGTGTGAAATACACATGTGGAGGTGTGTAAAATAAACAATTTCTATATATTGTACAGTGCTATACTAAAAAAAACAACATTTTTTTTGAATAGCATTCTCTGCACTTCTATAGCTGTGCGATTCAGTGGTTAAATACTGTGGTTGTGTTGTGCTCTTTCAAAGAACGCCATTTAGGGCCACAGAAAATATTTTGCAGTGTGAAATACACATGTGGAGGTGTGTAAAATAAACAATTTCTATATATTGTACAGTGCTATACTAAAAAAAACAACATTTTTTTTGAATAGCATTCTCTGCACTTCTATAGCTGTGCGATTCAGTGGTTAAATACTGTGGTTGTGTTGTGCTCTTTCAAAAAACGCCATTTAGGGCCACAGAAAATATTTTGCAGTGTGAAATACACATGTGGAGGTGTGTAAAATAAACAATTTCTATATATTGTACAGTGCTATACCAAAAAAAACAACATTTTTTTTGAATAGCATTCTCTGCACTTCTATAGCTGTGCGATTCAGTGGTTAAATACTGTGGTTGTGTTGTGCTCTTTCAAAAAACGCCATTTAGGGCCACAGAAAATATTTTGCAGTGTGAAATACACATGTGGAGGTGTGTAAAATAAACAATTTCTAGATATTGTACAGTGCTATACTAAAAAAAACAACATTTTTTTTGAATAGCATTCTCTGCACTTCTATAGCTGTGCGATTCAGTGGTTAAATACTGTGGTTGTGTTGTGCTCTTTCAAAAAACGCCATTTAGGGCCACAGAAAATATTTTGCAGTGTGAAATACACATGTGGAGGTGTGTAAAATAAACAATTTCTATATATTGTACAGTGCTATACTAAAAAAAACAACATTTTTTTTGAATAGCATTCTCTGCACTTCTATAGCTGTGCGATTCAGTGGTTAAATACTGTGGTTGTGTTGTGCTCTTTCAAAAAACGCCATTTAGGGCCACAGAAAATATTTTGCAGTGTGAAATACACATGTGGAGGTGTGTAAAATAAACAATTTCTATATATTGTACAGTGCTATACTAAAAAAAACAACATTTTTTTTGAATAGCATTCTCTGCACTTCTATAGCTGTGCGATTCAGTGGTTAAATACTGTGGTTGTGTTGTGCTCTTCAAAAAACGCCATTTAGGGCCACAGAAAATAAATTGCAGTGTGAAATACACATGTGGAGGTGTGTAAAATAAACAATTTCTATATATTGTACAGTGCTATACTAAAAAAAACAACATTTTTTTTGAATAGCATTCTCTGCACTTCTATAGCTGTGCGATTCAGTGGTTAAATACTGTGGTTGTGTTGTGCTCTTTCAAAAAACGCCATTTAGGGCCACAGAAAATAAATTGCAGTGTGAAATACACATGTGGAGGTGTGTAAAATAAACAATTTCTATATATTTTCCTTGTACTGTGCTATACTAAAAAAAACAACCTTTTTTTTTGAATAGCATTTTCTGTAGCTGTGCGATTCAGCGGTTACGTGCTGTGGGTGTGTTGTGGTCTGGCAAAAAACGCCATTTAGGGCCACAGAAAATATTTTGCAGTGTGAAATACACATCTGGAGGTGTGTGTAAAAAAACAATTTATATATATTTTCCTTGTACTGTGCTATAAAAAAAAAACAACCTTTTTTTTTTGAATAGCATTTTCTGCAGTTCTGTAGCTGTGCGTTTCAGCCATTACGTACTGTGGGTGTGTTGTGGTCTTCCAAAAAACGCCATTTAGGGCAAGATCCTAAATTTGGAAAATATGAGGGGAAGGTCAAAGGGACCTGGTGGCCCCGGTCGTGGTGCTGCTGGTGGAGCTCCTGTTGCAGGGAGAGGACGTGGTGGATCTGTGCCAGCTACACGCACAAGTGAAACACCTTCCTCAGGTGCGAGTAGGCGACCGAGCCTGCGGCGGTATTTTGTCATGCCTAATGAGGCTGTACCAATGTTTAGGCCAGGACAAGTACAGGCGATAGTAGATTGGGTTGCTGACAGTGCCTCGGGTTCCTTCACATTGTCTCCCACCCACTCTTCTGCTGAAAGATCAGAGTTGGCACCTGAAGCCCATGTCCATCAGTCTTTCACCTCACCCCCTTGCAAATCAGCCAAGCAGTCTGAGCCCCAAATCATGCAGCAGTCTCTTCTGCTTTTCGATGACTCTGTTAGCAGGGTTTCCCAGGGCCATCCACCTAGCCCTGCCCCAGAAGTGGAAGAGATTGAGTGCACCGATGCCCAACCACTTATGTTTCATGATGGGTACATGGGAGGACCATCGCAGCACGTCTCGGATGATGACGAAACACAGGTGCCAACTGCTGCTGCTTTCGCAATTGTGCAGACAGACATGGAGGGCAGGGGTGAAGACTGGGTGGAAGATGATGTGGAGGACGATGAGGTCCTCGACCCCACATGGAATCAACGTTATGCAGGTGACCAGTGTAGTTCGGAGGAAGAGGCGGTGGTCGCACAGAGCCACCAGCACAGCAGAAGAGGGAGCAGGGTGCAAAAACGGAGCATTCGTCCCCTAGACAGTACATCTGCTACTGCCCAACGCAGCAAGGGACCGAGCACACCAAAGCCAGGTCCAAGGACTTCCCTAGCGTGGCAGTTCTTCACACAGTGTGTTGATGACAAGACACGAGTGGTTTGCACGCTGTGCAATCAGAGCCTGAAGCGAGGCATAAACGTTCTCAACCTGAGCACAAGCTGCATGACCAGGCATCTAAGTGCAAAGCACGAGCTGCAGTGGAGTAGACACCTCAGAAACCAAGAAAGGTCTCTGGCTCCTCCTGCTTCCTCTTCTGCTGCAGTCTCGGCCTCTTCACCCACCTCTGTAGTGACAGTGGCACCTGTCACCACGCAAACAGAGGATCTGCCAGCAACACTACCACCTGGGTCACCGACCATCTCCACAATGTCCCATGGAAGCGTTCAGCTCTCTATCTCCCAAACATTGGAGCGGAAGAGGAAGTACCCCCCTAGCCACCCGCGATCCCTGGCCCTGAATGCCAGCATTTCAAAATTCCTGGCCTTTGAAATGCTGTCATTCCGTCTGGTGGAGACGCAGAGTTTTAAAAGCCTGATGGCATTGGCTGTCCCGCAGTACGTCGTGCCCAGCCGCCACTACTTTTCCAGGCGAGCCATCCCTTCCCTGCACAACCAGGTGGGGGACAAAATCAGGTGTGCACTGCGCAACGCCATCTGTGGCAAGGTCCACCTAACTACGGATGCGTGGACCAGTAAGCACGGTCAGGGACGTTATATCTCCCTAACAGCACACTGGGTAAATGCAGTGGCTGCTGGGCCTGAGGCAGATAGCGGTTTGGCGCATGTCCTTCCACCACCGAGGATTGCAGGGCGCTTCAGTTTGCCTCCTGTTGCTAACTCCTCCTTCTCCGCTTCCTCATCCTCTACCGCCTCCTCATCCATTCAGCGTAACACCTTCACCACCAACTTCAGCACAGCCAGGGGTAAACGACAGCAGGCAGTTTTAAAACTTTCCTGTTTGGGGGAAAATCCCCACACCGCGCAGGAGTTGTGGAGTGACATGGAACAACAGACCGATGAGTGGTTGCTGTCAGTGAGCCTCAAGCCCGGCCTGGTGGTGTGCGATAATGGGCGAAATCTCGTAGCAGCTCTGGGTCTAGCCGGTTTGACGCACATCCCTTGCCTGGCGCATGTGCTGAACTTGGTGGTCCAGAGGTTCCTTAAAAATTACCCCAATATGCCAGAGCTGCTGCAGAAAGTGCGGGCTGTGTGTGCGCACTTTCGGCGTTCTCACCCTGCTGCTGCTCGCCTGTCAGCGCTGCAGCGTAACTTTGGCCTTCCAGCTCACCGCCTCATATGTGACGTGCCCACAAGGTGGAACTCCACCTTGCACATGCTGGCCAGACTGTGCGAGCAGCAGCAGGCAATAGTGGAGTTTCAGCTGCAGCAATCACGCGTGAGTCGCTCTGCGGAACAGCACCACTTCACCACCAATAACTGGGCCTCCATGCGAGACCTGTGTGCCTTGTTGCGCTGTTTCGAGTACTCCACCAACATGGCCAGTGCCAATGACGCCGTTCTCAGCGTTACTATCCCAGTTCTATGCCTCCTTGAAAAAACGCTTCGTGCGATGATGGAAGAGGATGTGGCACAGGAGGATGAGGAGGAGGAGGAGGAAGCGGGATCATTTCAAAGGCTTTCAGGGCAGTCTTTCACAAGTGGCTACGAGGGTGGGTTCCTGCACCAACAAACGCCAGGTACACAATTGTCCGGCAGAAAGGGCACAGTTCTGGAGGATGACGAGGTGGAGGAGGAGATGGAGGAGGAGGAGGAGGAGGAGGAGGAGGAGCCATGTTCACAGCAGGGTGGCACTCAGACCAGCTCGTGGCCATTACTGGTGCGTGGCTGGGGGGATACAGAGGACACAGACGATACACCTCCCACAGAGGACAGCTTTTCTTTGCCTCTGGGCAGCCTGGCACACATGAGCGATTACATGCTGCAGTGTTTCCGCAACGACAGCCGAGTTGCCCACATTTTAACTGGTGCTGATTACTGGGTGGCCACCCTGCTGGATCCCCGTTACAAGGACAACGTACCGTCCTTAATTCCCTCACTGGAGCGGGATCGTAAGATGCGCGAGTACAAGCGCACGCTGGTAGACGCGCTGCTGGTGGCATTCCCACCTGACAGCGGGCGTACGGTGGAAGCACAAGGCGAAGGCAGAGGAGGAGGAAGAGGTCGCCAACGCAGCCGGGGCACCGGCAGCACCTCAGAAGGCAGGGTTAGCATGGCCGAAATGTGGAAAAGCTTTGTCAGCACGCCACAACAACCAGCACCACCAGCTGAGATGGAACGTCTTAGCAGGAGGCAGCATTTCACCAACATGGTTGAGCAGTATGTGTCCACAGGCCTACACGTACTGGATGACGGGTCTGCCCCCTTTAACTTCTGGGTCTCCAAATTGGGCACATGGCCTGAGCTTGCCGTTTATGCCTTGGAGGTGCTGGCCTGCCCTGCAGCCAGTGTATTATCTGAACGTGTATTTAGCACGGCAGGGGGCGTTATCACAGACAAGCGCAGCCGCCTGTCCAGAGCCAATGTGGACAAGCTCACGTTCATTAAAATGAACCAGGCATGGATCCCACAGGACTTGTCCGTACCTTTTGCAGAATAGACATGTATACCGGTGTTGTGACAAAAACTGTCCGGCCATCGGATTGTGCCCGGCCCGTACTGCGCAGGCGCAGCGCTTGCGCAGTACAGAGGACAAGGAGATTCACAAAATCTCCGAAGATGAACGGCGCCTGCGCTGTGAGTGCAGGTTCAAGCCCCACCATCCAAGAGGACATACGGTAGCACATAGTAACAGGGCCCCTCACGGGCTCGCTTCGATCGCGGCCTTGCTTGGCTCGGCTTGAACCACGGATGGTGTGGCCTTCACCTGAACTCAACAAGCAGGCGCCGTTATTCTTGGGAGATTTTTGAAATCCCCTTGTCCTACATACTCAGCAAGCGCAGTACATGGCGGACACTATTCGACAGGGGACAGAATTCGACACATCACCGGCCTTACCCAGCCATTGTTGTATTTTTGAACCAGTGTTTTGGCTACCTCGTCCTCCTCCACCGCCGCTTCCACCTACACAGCCACATCCACCGCCACCTCAACCTCCTACTCCATATGGACCTCGTCCTGCTAGGCCAAGATTAAAATTTTTATTTTATTTTTTTGTAGCGCACAGATCCTTTCCCCCTTACCTGCCTTTATGTTGTTGGCTCTTCGCAGGAGGGAGAAAGGCACACCGCACTACCAGCCCGTATCATCCTATATAAAGAGGTTGAGCGGTGTACTTGACGGGCCGTGTCCACAGCCGGAGTCAAAACTCCTCCAGAGGATGATTCTCACCTCTACTGTAGGTAGAGGCAAGTCCTTTAATTGCCAGTAAAGTCAATGTCCACACCAGCTGAAACTCCAACTCTTATTCTCTCATGGCAAAATAAACTGTACTCAGATAGAAAAGGTTAGAGCAAAGAAACAGGACAGCTTAAGGTGTGGAGGAGGTCCAGGCACAAACGTAGCACATTCACTTCACTGCTTAGGTTTCTCAAACAGTTTTTGGCGCACGGTCTCTGCCACAGACATTGAGGTTGGTCTCTGCCACAGACCGGGTGTACAAGGCCCCTGCCACGGGCCTGGAGAACTTTGGTCTCAGCCACAGACCAGGGTGTATAAGGCCCCTGCCACGGGCCGGTTGAATAAGGCCTCTGATACAGTCAAGGTGACCTTGAGCTTCTCCTTCTACGAACCTAGCCCATATCAAGGGGAAGACATCTCTCCAGGGAGTCAACAGACCATTCCTTCACCGTGACTCCCGCATCGGTCCATCAGAATGATCCTCCCTTCCCTGGAACAGGGTCCCCTACACGAGGCGGCTCTGGACTCCAGGCTTTACTCCCGCCCCTAGGCCTCCATACCCAGGGCAGCAAGAACTCCAGGATAGTACCTCACCCCGGGCTTAAGGTGCCCGAGATGGAACAGGAACACATGCACCCAGGCCGAAGGCACCTGGGCGCGGACCCCACTGGACATCAGCCCCCAGGCCAAAGGTCTGCCCCTTTTATATGCTCTCCCGGCATGCACAGCAGGTTCCCCGCCCCGCTGTACTACTGCCAAGAGGGGACACAAAAGGCGCCACCTGTAGGCCGCAGGGAACTGCACACCAATACTGTCCCCCGAGGACAAAATGGTCCATGAATCCTACAGAATTAGGGTATTTGAGCCTATTTACCACTCAAACACTTTCCTTAAATTTAGCACCCCGCTACATTTTTATTTCAAAGTATTTTATTTTCCCACTAGCTTATCCATTAAATTAAATAATTTATTCCAGAAAGGGCGTATTCTGGGGCATTCCCACCATATGTGTGGCATTGTGCCGTTGAGTTTCTGAGGTTCTTAATGACTTCCTGTACCTCTTCTGCTGAAAAGGGGGCCTCCAGCATATTTTTTTATTTTTTTATTTTTTTTATGTTCTTTTAAGTTATTTCCTATCCACATTTGTTTGCAGAGCACTTGCCATGTTCTTAACAACATTTTGCTGCCATTTGCAGCCCTCTAGCCCTTTCCATTACTTTTTTAGAGCCTTTTTAGTCGTCAGAAGTCCGGGTCCCCATTGACTTCAATGTGGTCCGGGTCCGGGTCCGGGTTCGGGTTAAAGTTCGGTCCCGAATCCAAACTTTTTTCCGAAGTTCGGCCGAACCCGCCGGACCCGAATATCCAGCTACCCGCTCAACACTAATTACAATCTGCCCAAGAACCGCCTAATCTGTGACATGCCCACCAGGTGGATCTCTATGTTGGCCATGCTGCAGCGGCTGCACACACAGCAGAGGGCCATCAATGAGTATCTGTTGCAATATGGCACCAGGACAGGGTCAGGGGAGCTTGGATTTTTTTCCCCACGCCAGTGGGCCATGATCAGGGATGCATGCACTGTCCTGGCACCATTTGAGGAGGCCACGAGGATGGTGAGCAGTGACAGTGCATGCATCAGTGAAACTGTCCCTCTTGTCCACCTGTTGGAGCACACGCTGCGTGGAATAATGGACAGGGCACTTGAGGCAGAACAGAGGCAGGAAGAGGAGGACTTCCTTACCTCTCAAGGCCCCCTTTATCCAGACAGTGGTCCTGCTGGCCCGGCTATCACACAGGAAGAGGACGAGGAGGAGGAGAAGGAGGAGGAGGAGGATTGTGTCAGCATGGAGGTAGAGACTAGCACTCAGCATCAGCAGCAGTTTTCAAGGGATCAATTACAGTCCCAAGACACCCATGGACTTGTACGTGGCTGGGAGGAGGTGGTTGCGGAACATGTCGCCCTCAGTGACCCAGAGGACTCCGCACCGAATGCCTCAGCAAACCTACGCTGCATGGCCTCCCTGATCCTGCAAAGCCTGCTGAAGGATCCTCGTATTCGCGCGATCAAGGAGAGGGATCATTACTGGCTGGCAACCCTCCTTAATCCACGTTACAAGGGTAAGGTTGCGGACCTTATCTTGCCGTCGCAGAGGGAGCAGAGGATAAAGCAGAGGATAAAGCATCTTCGGGGGGCCTTGCAGAAAGGTCTGTGCAACGCGTTCCCAGAGACTGGAAGGTTACAAATTCCTGGTCCTGGACAACGTGTTGCTGAGGCTCCGGTCACTCAAAGAAGGAGCGGTGGAGAAGGTGGCTGTCTGACCGATGCGTTCAGACAATTTTTTAGTACGCAGCCCCAAGGTATGATTGCTTCCAGCAACCATCGCCAGCGTCTGGTTTACATGGTGCATGAATACCTAAGGGCAAGATCAGACTTGGACACCTTTCCCACCAAAAATCCTCTGGGTTACTGGGTCTTGAAGATGGATCACTGGCCAGAGCTTGCACAGTATGCAATTGAGATACTGGCCTGTCCTGCATCCAGCGTTCTTTCGGAACGCACATTCAATGCCGCTGGAGGCTTTGTAACCGATCACAGGGTGCGCCTGTCCACCGACTCGGTCGATCGACTGACCTTCATAAAAATGAATCAGTCTTGGATCACCACCAGCTACCAAGCACCTGATGCTGATGTAACAGACTAATTTTCTTTGAAATGTCAGATCCCTTCGAGACTGCCTATGCTGATGCAGAGTGACTATCCTGTTATGCTGAGTGACTATCCTCTTCCTCCTCAATGATCATGCTGATAGCATGTAAGAACATTTTTGTTTCTGGGCACCACCACCAGTGGCTAAGGCCCAATTTAACAGGGGCATGTAATTACAATTTTTGATGCAATGCTTTGCAGCAGGGCTCATTGCTGAGCTCCAAGTACAGTATCTGTGAGGGGTTGCAGTGTTGTGGCACCAGTGCCTAAGGCCCAATCTTTATGCCCTTGTTTAACAGGGGCGTGTAATTAAAATTTTTGATGCAATGCTTTGCAGCAGGGCTCATTGCTGCACTCCAACTACAGTATCTGTGAGGGGTTGCAGTGTTGTGGCAACAGCACCAGTGCCTAAGGCCCAATTTTTCAGCCCCTGTTTATCAGGGGCGTGTAATTACAATTTTTGATGCAATACTTTTCAGCAGGGCAGTACAGTATCTGTGAGGGGTTGCAGTGTTGTGGCACCAGTGCCTAAGGACCAATTTTTCTGCCCCTGGGGGCATGTAATTACAATTCTTGATCTAATAATTCACAGCAGGGCCCATTCCTGCGCCCACCAAATGTAACTGTGAGGACTTACATTGTTGTGGCACCAGCACCACCACCACCAAAGGCCCAATTTTTCCTACCACTGTTCAAAAATGGCATGTAATTACAATTCTTGATATAATAGTTCACAGCAGGGCGTTCCAGCGCCCACCAAGAGTAACTGTGAGGGCTTACAGTGTTGTGGCAACACCAACACCTAAGGGCCAAATTTCTGCAGAGTATATATGGCAGGCTTCTACTTTCAAACATCCAACTTCCAAAGACTCCTACTTGCAAACGGAAGGAGACAACAGGAAGTGAGAGGAAATCTACCAATATGAAGGGAAATTCTCTCCTGTAGGAGTTAATATGGGGAAAAGGTGTCTCCTCTCCACTGATGCTTTATCACCAATCCTTGTTTCAATAAAAAACCCAAATTTTCAAAAAACATTTGTCATTGGGACGGAAAGTGAGGTGAAATTTTCTGAACAGGTGCACAGACAGCAAAACAAATGTTACAGGGGTGATAACCCTTCCCTATGTTTTCCAAAATGCTTAAAAATAGATTTTTTGGCTGGAGCTACACTTAAAAAATGTACCTGTTACAAATTACAAACATATTCTACTTAAGAACAAACCTACAGTCCCTGTCTTGTTTGCACCGCCTGTATATTACTGTTCAGAGTGTATAGGGCCTTTATTTAATTTGGGTGCAGGGTTCCCCTTAATATCCATACAAGACCCAAAGGGGCTGGTAGTGGGCTGGGGGTTGGAGGGGGGGTGGGGGGTACCCATGCCTTTTTTCTCAATGATTTGATCCATATTGCCGGGACCAGACATTACATTAAAGCCGCAAGCAGTTTTAAATGACTTTTTTTCCTTTAGAAATGTAATTTTGTGCAGGGACAGTTCTAAACACGGGAAACACGTGGCATACTTTAGACACCTCCCAGGTACGATATTTAAAGCAATATTTCAATTTTTTTTCACTTTAAGCATCATTAAAATCACTGCTCCTGAAAAAACGACAGTTTTTAAAACTTATTTTTGCATTGATACATTTCCCCTGGGGCAGGACCCGGGTTCCCAAACCCTTTTTAGGACAATAACTTGAATATTAGCCGTTATAATTAGAACTTTTGATTTTGAACGTTCGAGTCCATTGTATTTAATAGGGTTCTAAAGTTTGCTCGAACTTTCGGTCCGTTCGCAGGTGCGAACCGAACCGGGGGGTGTTCGGCTCATCCCTAATTATTGGCTTATAACAATGCTTTTGGTTAGTGGGGAGACTGTGTGTATACCCACGAGTGCCCTTTGTCTACCTTGGTCCCTCTTTTTTTGGGGTCCAGTCACTTAGAAAGTGGCTTTTTAAAGCTGTCCTGTTCCTCATCAGTCAGTGTTCTGCCCACCCTCCTCATTCCCCCCCCTTTTCTCACTGCCACAGCTAGAATTCCGGTCTGTCCATCAGAGAGGATTTCCTTGCTTTGCCGCTGCACATGCATGGCCTGTGTTGCACTCATCGCGCTGAGGTTACTTGATGCCTTATGGGCGGATGTGATGTGAAGACATCATTGGCAGGCACTGGCGTGCACTGTGTGATTGCATAACCTGCTGCTGAGTTCTGTGGTGGGGGCATCAGTGCAGTGGGGGATTCACATATATATACACTGCTCAAAAAAAATTAAAGGAACACTTTGAAATCACATCAGATCTCAACGGGCAAAAATCTCATGCTGGATATCTATACTGATATGGACTGGGTAATGTGTTAGGAATGAAAGGCTGGCACATCATTTGATGTAAATGAAAATTATCCACCTACAGTGGGCTGAATTCAAAGACACCCCAAAAATCAAAGTGAAAAAATTATGCAGCAAGCGGGTCTATTTTGCTGACATTTCATTGCAACAACTCAAAATGGTCCTCAGTAGTTTGTATGGCCCCCAAGTGCTTGTATGCATGCCTGACAACATCAGGGCATGTTCCTAATGAGACAACGAATGGTGTCCTGGGGTATTTCCTCCTAGATCTGATCTGGACCAGAGCATCACTGAGCTCCTGAACAGACTGAGGTGCAACCTGGCGGCACTGGATGGACCTAAACTTAATGTCCCAGATGTGTTCTTTTGGATTTAGGTCAGGTGAGAGTGGGAGCCATTCAATGGTATCAATTTCTTCATCCTCCAGGAACTGGCTGCATGCTCTCGCCACATGAGGCCGGCATTTTCGTTGAACCAGGAGGAACCCAGGACCCACTGCACCAGCGTAGGGTCTGACAATGGGTCCAAGGATTTCATCCTGATACCTAATGGCAGTCAGGGTGCCATTGTGTAGCCTGTAGAGGTCTGTGCGTCCCTCCATGGATATGCCTCCCAAGACCACCACTGACCCACCACCAAACCGGTCATGCTGAACTATGTTACAGGCAGCATAAAGTTCTCCGCAACTTCTCCAGACCCTTTCACGTCTGTCACATATGCTCAGGGTGAACCTGCTCTCATCTGTGAAAAGCATGGGGCACCAGTGGCGGACCTGCCAATTCTGGTGTTCAATGGAAAATGCCAATCGAGCTCCACAGTGTCTGGCAGTGAGCACAGAGCACACTAGAGGAAGTTGGGCCCTCAGACCACCCCCATGAAGTCTGTTTCTGATTGTTTGGTCAGAGACATTCACACCAGTGGCCTGCTGGAGGTCATTTTGTAGGGCTTTGGCATTGCTCATCCTGTTCTTCCTTGAACAAAGGAGCAGATACCTGTCCTGCTGATGGGTTAAGGACCATCTACGGCTCTGTCCAGTACTCCTAGAGTAACTGCCTGTCTCCTGGAATCTCCTCCCTGCTCTTGAGACTGTGCTGGGAGACACGGCAAACCTTCTGGCAATGACACGTATTGATGTGCCATCCTGGAGGAGTGCCTGTACAACCTTTATAGGGTCCAAGTATCGCCTTGTGCTACCAGTAGTGACACTGACCCTAGCCAAATGCAAAACTAGTAAAAAACAGTCAGAAAAGATGAGTAGGGAAAAAAAATGTCATACACCTCCACCTGAAAAACCAATCCTGTTTTGGAGGTTGTCTCATGGTGCTCATCTAGTGCACCTGTTGTTAATTTCAATTAACAGCAAAGCAGCTGAAACTGATTAACAACCCCCTCTGTATACACCCCTCCCCCTCTGCTACTTAACTGACCAGATCAATATCCCAGGAGTTCAGATTGAAAAGTGTTCCTTTCATTTTTTTGAGCAGTGTAGTATATATAGTAGTTGCAGTAGTTGCATGGATCATTCCCTTTGGGCTCCTGACCCTCGTGTTCTATATACACATGTCTGCACTTGTCCACATTGGTATGTCCTGTTTCACTTAATTCATACCTTATTGAGACCATTTGGTTTGTTACATCCAAGCTTACTAATTACTACTAATTAAACCTGGGTAAATTTTTTTCAGAAAGAAGGTTTTACATCCAAGATATGACCACACTGGTACGGGGCTTGTTTCTTCACGCTGAAAAGATTTCTCTGATTTAAAGTATCTGGAATATCATTGGAATGATTGGAAGCTTGGTCAGATTCTACCCCTGGGCATGTGTGTTTAGATAGGACTGACCTATTCCTTCTGTAGATGTGAGAGAGTTATCCCTTTACATTATGGATCCATGATAAATTCCTTGGATTAATAAAGGCAGTAATGGTTTTGCTCCTGTTTTTAGCAGTAATACTATAGATATTGTGTACAGTATATAGATTTGTACAAAATAATTGATATCATAGATGCCTTTGTGAGACAGAGAACCATCTTGTGGCTTTTATATATATATATTGTGAGGGGGGTTAGCTCGGCAGCGGGTGTGGGTGACCCCCGGGATGGGCTCCCCACACAAAAACAGGCCCAGCAAACGGAGGTTGTGGTTTTCAAAATCAAAAAGGTGCGGTTTATTTTCTATTTACAGTGACAAAACACAGCAAAGCAAAAGAAACATAAACAAAATAAATCCTGGTCAACTTGACCTCTAACTAAACATACAGGTTTCCTAACTAACAACTGGGATCAGCCTAGTGCTGTCCTAGTCCCTAAGTCCCTGGTTTTAAATGTCCAAGCAAATAGCCACACAGGCTTTGTCTCACCGCACAGGGGTTCACTCTCCCTAGACAGTCCACACAGGTCTGGTTCCAGGCATGAGCTAACATCTAATGAAGCTGGGAGTTCTTATAGAGGCCTAAATGAGCTGACAAGGTTCAGCTGGTCTCCTCATCTCTGTCTGCACGACGCCCCACACTCTCCCTAGAGGTATGAGTCATCCATGAGCCCACTAGCCTTATACAACTCTCCACCTAGTTGTATAAGTCGGCGTAAAGCCTGAATCTGGGCGAAATATATCTACCCCCCTGGATGCAACCAGGTGACTTTACCTTCCTGCTGTCACATACCCCCCCCTCTTGTTTTAACCTCAGGGTTGGAACACCAGCAATCAGGCATTCATGTACTCGAGACAAAGCATCCACATTCCCCATTTGAACGCCAGGGCGATGCTTTACTGTGAAGTTGAATTCCTGGAGGGCCAGGAACCACCTATTCACTCTTCTATTTGTTTCCTTGTTTTGAGCCATCCACTTTAACGGAGCGTGATCCGTAACCATGTCAAAGTGCCTACCTAGCAGGTAGTACCGAAGGGAATCTAGAGCCCACTTCACCGCTAAACACTCCTTTTCAACGGTGGCGTAATTTACCTCATGGGACTTCAACTTCCTGCTGAGGTAAATGACTGGGTGCTCTTCCCCGTTCCAGACCTGGGACAATACTGCTCCTAACCCCACATCTGACGCATCACTTTGTACGACAAAGTCTTTAGAGAAGTCGGGTGAGTACAACACTGGCTGGCTACATAAGGCTTGTTTCAAGAATTGGAATGCTGCCTCAGCCTCGGGGGTCCATTTAATCATGACCGACCCTTTCCCCTTCGTCAGGTTGGTTAGGGGCACAGCCTTAGAAGCAAAGTGGGGAATGAATCGCCGATAATACCCAGCGATTCCCAGAAAGGCTCGTACCTGCTTCTTGCTGTTGGGACGTGGCCAACTCTGGATGGCCTCGACTTTGTTGAGTTGGGGTTTTATTACTCCCCTCCCAATGGTGTACCCAAGATATTTGGCCTCTTCCTGCCCAATGGTACACTTCTTGGGGTTAGCCGTAAACCCCGCTTCCCGAACAGAGTCCAGGACTGCTTGCACTTTTGGCAGATGTGAGGCCCAATCTGTGCTATGGACAATTACGTCATCCAGGTAAGCCGCAGCATACTTCCGATGGGGCCTCAGCATCTGGTCCATTTTCCGCTGGAATGTGGCCGGCGCATTCTGTAACCCAAACGGCATTCTTTTATATTGGAACGCCCCGTCTGGGGTTACAAATGCGGTTTTCTCTTTGGCCGACTTGGCCAGGGGGATTTGCCAATACCCTTTTGTGAGGTCAAGAGTCGTCATGTATCGGGCTGTTCCCAGCCGGTCGATCAACTCATCTATACGTGGCATGGGGTAGGTGTCAAATTTTGTAACTTTGTTCAACTGACGAAAATCGTTACAAAATCGCCAGCTCCCATCCGGTTTAGGCACCAACACAATGGGACTAGACCAATCACTTTGGGACTCCTCTATCACCCCTAAGTTCAGCATTTTCTGTACTTCCTCCCGTATTGCCTCCCGTCGGGCCTCTGGGATCCGATAGGGTTTTAACTTCACCCTTTCACCGGGCGGGGTAATGATGTCATGCTCTACCCCAGATGTTTGTCCCGGCAGCTCAGAGAATACCTCCTTGTTGCGAAGCACAAACTCCTTAACCTCCTGTTGTTGGGGTTGTGACAAGGTGGCTGCTATTCCAACCTCAGGAATCACGCAACCAGTTTGAGCTGGTGACCAAGTGTCTGCGACTAGGGACTCTCTATCCCTCCAGGCTTTCAACAGATTAACGTGATAGATCTGTTCGGGCTTTCGCCTTCCTGGTTGTCTGACCTTGTAATTCACTTCGCTCACTTTTTCCATTATCTCGTAGGGGCCTTGCCATTTGGCAAGGAATTTACTTTCAACCGTAGGGACAAGTACCAGTATCCTATCCCCCGGGGAAAAGGTACGGGTCTTGGCTCCACGGTTGTACACTCTCTGCTGTGCTAACTGCGCTTGGGCCAAATGTTCCTTCACGATGGGCATTACCTGTGCAATTCGGTCTTGCATCAGGGCGACATGCTCAATCACACTCCTGTGGGGAGAACTCTCACTTTCCCAAGTTTCCTTGGCAATATCCAACAGCCCTCTTGGGTGTCTCCCATACAGTAACTCAAAGGGGGAGAATCCCGTAGAGGATTGGGGCACCTCCCTAATAGCAAACATCAGATAAGGAAGTAGACAGTCCCAATCCTTTCCATCTCTATCCACCACTTTCTTCAACATTTGTTTTAGGGTTTTGTTGAATCTTTCAACCAGCCCATCGGTTTGGGGGTGATACACAGATGTACGTAATTGCGTCACTTTGAACAATTTACACAGCTCCTTCATAACCCGGGACATAAAGGGTGTACCTTGGTCCGTAAGCAGTTCTTTACAAATACCCACCCGGCTAAACACAAGAGATAGCTCTTTGGCTATGGTTTTGGCCGAGGTATTTCGGAGAGGGATCGCTTCTGGATAACGGGTGGCATAGTCCATTATAACTAATATGTACTGGTGCCCCCTAGCGGACTTGATTATAGGACCTACCAAATCCATGGCGATCCTCTCAAACGGGACCTCAATGATAGGTAGAGGGACCAGCGGGCTACGGAAATGTGGCATCGGGGCCGACCTCTGACACACAGGGCAGGAGGAACAATAATTTTCTATGTCCTTCATCACCCCCGGCCAATAGAATCTCTGTAATACCCTCTCTCGGGTTTTCTCTGTCCCCAGATGACCTCTGTTTTAACTAACTCAGCCTTTATCAGGGTCACAAGGCTACCTGAATCCAGCAATACCACAACATTTCTACCATTAACACACATTTTGCATAAATGTTTCTCAGTTCCTCGAATGGCAGTGCATGCGACTGTCGCACACAGCGACTGACGTCTGCCCGTCAGAAAGTCACACTGCATGGGTTCCTCCACAACCGGGCAATTGGCTGCAATATGTCCCGCTTGCCGGCAGCGGTAGCAAACGATCCTTCTTGCCGCCTCTTGAGCCGCTGATTTCCCAGGCTGTTCTCGCCAAACTTGGGGTAGAGCTCCCACCCTCTCACTCTCTCCACCCTCACCCCTTGGAATCCTCTTATCCGCCCCTGGGGATGGTCTGGTCTTAGGGTGGAAAGTCCGAGTGTCTCTGGAAGAGGCCGTCAGGTTCTCTGTAGCCAAGTATTTCTCCACACGATCCACAAGACCATCGGCCGTCTCTGGGTCTCCATGGCTTACCCACTTTTGGATGGCAGTAGGAAGAGCTCTCAAAAACCGATCCATTACAACACGTTCCACAATCTTTGGTGCGGACAAAGTCTCTGGCTGTAGCCACTTTCTGCTCAGGTGAATAAGATCATACATTTGAGACCTGGGGGGTTTTCCAAGCTGGAAAGTCCAGTTATGCACACGCTGAGCCCGGACAGCCAGGGTGACACCCAGCCTTGCCAATATTTCAGCTTTTAGCATCACATAGTCTTTTGCTTGGTTAGGCTCTAGGTCATAGTAAGCTTTCTGCGATTCACCAGTTAACAGAGGAGCCACCAGTCCAGCCCACTGCTCCTCAGGCCACTTTTCTCTTTCAGCGGTCCTTTCAAATGTGGTCAAAAATACCTCTGGATCATCCTCTCCAGTCATTTTTGTCAATAAACGACTGACCCCAAAGGACGCGGTATTAGTGGGACGGCTTTCCTCACTGGTCTGCGGACGTTGCTGCATTACTGCTTCCATCTGTTGTTGTAGTCTCTGCTCTTGCTTCTGCAACAGGTCTATGAAGCGGGCCTCAGATTGCTGCTGGGCTTGTTGCTGAGCCTCCAGACTCTGTTGCAAAGTTGCGTTTGTCTGCTGCTGGGCTGCAAGGCTCTGTTGATGAGCTTGCTGCTGGGCTGCAAGGCTCTGTTGATGAGCTTGCTGCTGGGCTGCAAGGCTCTGTTGATGAGCTGCAAGGCTCTGTTGATGAGCTGCAAGGCTCTTTTGCAAACCTGCATTTGTCTGCTGTTGATTGGCATTTGCTAGAGCCAGCTGTTTCAGTATCTCCTCCATGCTGGCTTAAAAAAAAACTGCCACTGGTTCTCCACCAACTGTGAGGGGGGTTAGCTCGGCAGCGGGTGTGGGTGACCCCCGGGATGGGCTCCCCACACAAAAACAGGCCCAGCAAACGGAGGTTGCGGTTTTCAAAATCAAAAAGGTGCGGTTTATTTTCTATTTACAGTGACAAAACACAGCAAAGCAAAAGAAACATAAACAAAATAAATCCTGGTCAACTTGACCTCTAACTAAACATACAGGTTTCCTAACTAACAACTGGGATCAGCCTAGTGCTGTCCTAGTCCCTAAGTCCCTGGTTTTAAATGTCCAAGCAAATAGCCACACAGGCTTTGTCTCACCGCACAGGGGTTCACTCTCCCTAGACAGTCCACACAGGTCTGGTTCCAGGCATGAGCTAACATCTAATGAAGCTGGGAGTTCTTATAGAGGCCTAAATGAGCTGACAAGGTTCAGCTGGTCTCCTCATCTCTGTCTGCACGACGCCCCACACTCTCCCTAGAGGTATGAGTCATCCATGAGCCCACTAGCCTTATACAACTCTCCACCTAGTTGTATAAGTCGGCGTAAAGCCTGAATCTGGGCGAAATATATCTACCCCCCTGGATGCAACCAGGTGACTTTACCTTCCTGCTGTCACAATATATATATATATATATATATATATATATATTTCTTGAATGTGTATATGGTCTGCCAGTGGCTGGGACAGGGTAATCTAATGTTATGGATATCTCTGGCATTGAAGAATATGGTGTTTGGTTAAGCTCATATACACCATCTCCGCATTGAAACGGCTGATATATTTTTTATTTTACATTAGTTTTTTTCATATATATGTGAAATATGCAATGAGGATTTTTATGATTGTACTTTCTAAAAGATTAAATTCATTGTGACAACTAAAACGCATCCTAAAATATGTATTTTTTCATGAATAAGCAATACATTTTATTTTAAAACATGCCATCACTGAGCAGTAATTCATTCTCAAAGTGTACAGCAAAAGCACACACATTTTCATTTTAGTTTCAGCTTCCCCTGCTTCCCCTGCTCCCCTTCAGCAGTAAGTTGACAGCCTGCCAGCTGTGTAATCTCTAATGTAAACATAGAACAGGTGGATAAGAAAAGAGGAGAGCAGAGTACTAAGACCTGACTTGAACAACTTCAGTGCTTCTTTTGCGAACATTGGAGAAGACTTGCTCCACAGCTCCACAGTGTCTGTAGCTTCAGAGGTCACAGATGGTTTGCTTTAAAAATAATTTACTGCATTTTAAGAATATGCAAATATTTGGAAATGCATAGCCAGCTCTACTTTAACACTTAATACATAGCTCCCAACTGTCCCCGATTTCGAGGGCCTGTCCCTGATTTGGAACAACGTCCCTCTTTCCTCCCTATTTGTCCCTTATTTTGGTCTGTTCAATATAGTTGTATATAAAATGCACTATTTATCTTTCAAAAAGTACTTCCCAGTACTTCCCAATTTCTAAATTGCTACATTTGTAAATTTCAAAAGCCAGTATAAAGAAATCGTATTGGTATAAAAGGCACTTATAGTTTTAAGTAAACTTTTTTTGTATAGTTCTCCTTTTAAGGGGGTCTGACCTATGCCTACATACTTTTGATCGTTCCCATCTCAAAACCTTGGGCGGTATGCTTAAGACCCTATTTCTCAGCTGTGTTTTTAAAAATACATGCGTTTAGCATGCATTTGATTCACGTTTGTATGTGGTACAACGTTTTTCTTGTTTGTCCTCTGTAATTTGAGTTCATGCAAAAACATAACCAACCTGCAACCTGCTCAACTTTTAAAACTTAAAAAAGCATAGGTCAGAAAAATCTGTTCTCATCTTACTGGTGCGAAAGCTCTCAGCCATAACAGATACGTGCTGTCTATGAAAACTTACAATCAGAGATGTCTGTTCTTTCCTGCGTGACATAACCAGAAATAGTTCATCCAAACATAACCTGTTTAGCCACAAATATTACTTTCTTCAACCGAATGCCCTTATTTGTTACAATATTTTCAAAGGAAACTTTCTGTTTTAAGCTGAATCTTTGTTTAAATCCTGGCTTTTCTAATATGTATCAAGTAAAGATCCTGTTTCTTGTGGTAGCTTCTCAAAATTAAGCTGAATTTGATTTTGAATACAGGCCTTTCTGATATATATCATGTAAAAATCCTGTTTCTGATGGTAGCCTCTAGAGCAGAGAGGCAGATGGCTCCTGGGCCAAGCAATGGCACATGTCCTATGGGGCTGTGGCATTTTTTCCTCTTCCTGACCATGGATGGTGGAACTTTTTTCTTCCTACTAACGTCAGGTGATTTTTTGCTCCTGCTGGCAATAGAGCTTATTTCCTTTCCAAAGAAACTGAAAATGGGCTTATTCTATTTCCACTGACATTACCCATAGGGTATGAGGTTTATAAAGCTGCAGTATGCAGGTAATTGGAGGGGAACCCAAGTATGGAGCATTCTGGAAGGAGGTTATGCCTGATATATGTGTGTTTTTTTTTTCTGTTTTTTTGATCACCAAATTACACTCCGGGTTTTTCCCACCGTGCACAGGTCTTTTGTTTTTTTTACAAATTTGATAGGGTATAACAGAGGTGTTTATTTGGATGTGGCCCTTCATTCGATTTGTGGCTATAAATGTGGTCCTTGGACCATTTTAAATGGACACCACTGTTTTAGAGAGTGGTAAAAATGAGGTTCTAAACCTGTTGAAACTCTTTTCTTCATAGACCACCAGTGGAGGGAAAACAGGTTCAAAATGTCCAAAAATGCATGAAAATGTCTTGTAAGCATTATGTGGGGCGATGACCGTATACGCTACATTAAAGAAATTGGAAAGGGGTCAAAATGACAGAAAAAAAAACATGCAAAGAAGACACAGAAAGGGTCTGAATGTCAATGGCTTTTTTTCACTGAATGGACGGCAGGTCCCCTTTAACCACTTGCCGACCGCGCCATAGCCAAAAGACGGCTACAGCACGGTCGAGTTATCCTGGGTTCACGTCCCTGGAATGTCCCCTGGGGCGCGCTCGTGGAAGTGTCTGTGCTCGCCGAGTGCACGGGACCCAGCGCAACAAGGATCGCGGTGAAGAGCCAATGATAGCGGCTCTTTACCACCTGATCGCTCCCTCCAATGTGGGAGCGATCAGAATGTAATCAAACTGGGGTCACACAGAGGTCCAGCTCTCTTCTCTCCTCACACCGATACAGCGTGTGAGGAGAGAAGATAGATCATTTAACAGTGAGTGTTTATCTCATATTGTGCAGTGAACTACAGTGCCCAGCAGTGCCCTTCAGTACCACACAGTGCCACACAAGTGCCAATCTCTGCCCTACAGTGCCACTACACTACCCATCAGCGCCCCTACAGTACCCATCTGTGTCACCAGTGCCACAAAAATACTCATCAGTGCCACTGCAGTGCCCATCAGTGCCACCAGTGCCACCAGAGTACCCATCAGTGCCACTAGTGTCCATCAGTGCCACCACAAGGCTGATCAGTATCACTACAAGGCTGATCAGTGTCACTACAAAGCTCATCAGTGCCACTACAAGGCTCATCAGTGCCACCAGTGCCCATCAGTGCCACCTCTGCCACTTCAGTGCCCATCGGTGCCATCAGTGCTCCACCAGTGCCACACCAGTGCCACTACAGTGCCCCTACAGTGCCCCACCGGTGCCATCAGTACCACATCAGTGCCACTATAGTGCTCATCTGCACCACTACAGCGCTCAACTACAGCCACCAGTGCCACCAGCGTACCCATCAGTGCCACCAGTGCCCATCAGTGCCACCTCTGCCACTTCAGTGCCCATCGGTGCCGCCAGTGCTCCACCAGTGCCACACTAGTGCCACTACAGTGCCCAGTGCCACTACAGTGCCCCATCTGTGCCATCAGTACCACATCAGCGCCACTATAGTGCTCATCTGCACCACTACAGCGCTCAACTACAGCGCTCATCAGTGCCACAGTAGTGCCCATAAGTGAGTGCTCATCAGCGCCACCTTATCAGTGCATATCAGTGTGGTGCATTAGTGTACATCAGGTGAAAAAGGAAGTAGGGACTGTGGGATTATAACGGTGCCAGAGAAAAAAAGGCTTTAAATACTTTAGTACAAAAAAAAGGAATCATTTTATTATTTAGTCAATTATTAATAAAAACCACAAGAATATACATTTGAAAAATGAGCAGGTCACACTGTACATACAATAAACAAGATCACAAAATTAACCCAACATGTTTCGCAAATTCATTGGCTTCATCGGGGGTAGAGGGTTGTACAGTATAGTTTAAGTGAATCTATAAGATAAAATTGAACATATAAGAAAACAGTATTAGCATGTTAATGCACATCATAGTAGGGAGGGAAAGTTTGGGTGACCAAGAAATGAATGAAAGAATGTGACCCATAGATGATAGAAGGAGGAAAACGTGAAAGCTGCCATTCCTGCCAGTCCCCAAGGAAGGCGCGTCACGCTGCCGCCAAGGTACCCAAAAGAGCCCGACAAATTGTGCCTGCAGGTGGCTATTTAGAAGAAAGGGGGAAATTGAATAAATATACAATTTGAAGGGATGACTATTGCAGCAAAGTGCTTGCTGCAAATAATAGACAAACCAATGAAGGACTAACATAGTCTCCTAAACGTACCCAAAATTGTATTAAAAACAACAAAGAATTAGGTGGGGCGCTGAATGAAGTGTTCAGACCATAGTCCAATCACAGGGAGAAACATCCGTAATAATCTGAAACAAAATTGAATAATATATAACTATGTCATCTGGGTGAGAAAAACACACCCAGATCTAATTGAATACTGTTTAAATAAGTTGGAGAGGAGGAGCTTACCTGCAAATAAATAGCAAGTGAAAACAATAAAAAAAGTCTTTCCAAATTGGAGATATATATACAGACAAATGCCTAGTATATACTTTGCAGCAAGCCAGAAGGAGATAGCCCTAGTGAGGCAATGGATTCCGTGGTGGGTCAATTTCTGATGGAAATCAAGCAGATCAATATAGGAAAAAAACCTGAAAGGGTCGCAAACAAAAGAAGGAAAAGGAATCCATCAGATATATCAAGCAAAAAAAAAAAAAAAAGCTTAAGTGACCAGTCCAAGAACTAATGAAGTGTAAGAATGTAATCAAATTACCTGATGTAATCAAAGACAGGACAGCAGCGCCCCACAGCCATGGACAGCTAAGACAAGCTGTCAATGGCGGTTTAAATAGACCACCCAGCCGCTCGACGTACAGCGTCGCCGAGCGGCAGCGGACGTGAGGTAGTCAACGCGCATGCGCAGCATCGCCAGAGGCCTACAATGCCCATGATGCAGTGCACTTGGACGTCAGAGGACGTGGCTGCAACGTGCGTACCAGGAGGGACGGACGAGATGGGAAAACGAGAACCAGAGGAAACCTCGGCGACACAACATAGGGGCGTGGCTACAATGCGGGTGAGGTGTAAATATACTAGCCTTTGAGTGTCCATACAGACACGAGTCAGGGACCACATGGGGACCTGAGACGCGGCAGCGAAAATGAAGCGCCCCCTAGAGATTAGGCAAGCATAGTACAGGCAGTTCAGTGCCCCATTCAGTACATCCAAAGATGAAAATGGGTGGCAGCATAATTCACTCAAAGGTCATCCAACCCGCCAAATCACGATGTGCAATACCTAATAGAAACAAAAATAACAATTAGTAAACAATTAGTGAAAAACAGTATTTTGGTGACAAATAGTAAATTGCATATCATGCTATGTAGTCAAAACAGACAATGTAATTACATAGTACCAATGCTGTTACAGATAATTTAATACTAAAAAATGCATTTAAATACAAAAAAAAAAAGATGTAGACATAAGTGAATGAGCAATTCTCAGTGATTCCCTAGTTGTTGAAAGGGATCAATATCAATGATCAAAAAAAAGGGGGAAGAGTAGCAAGGAAGAAGCAGCGGAAAAATCACATGCCAAGAAAAGAACCAAATATCTACAGAAAGGATTTGTAACTAATATATTCATTAAGTCCCGGGAATTTAACAGCATCAAGGGTATGTATCCACCGAGTTTCTAATTGCAAGAGTGCTGTGTCTATGTAACCTCCATGAACATGCGGGGGCACGTGCTCAAGAGCATGGAAGGTAACGACATGAGCGTCATAGTTGTGTTGATACCCAATATGGCGATTGAGCGCGCTAGTGGTAAGTTTCTTATATGTTGGCAGGACATGGTCCCTAATTCATTTGAAGAAGGGCCTTTTGGTCTTGCCAACATAAAAGCAACCACACTGGCAAAGTGCAAGATAGACCACGCCAATAGTCTTACAATTTATACGATACTTTATATTATGAATACGGCCATTGGGTAGTGGAACGTCATGAGAGTTAGGTAGAAAGCAACAAATATCTCATTTACCACAAGGGAATGTGCCTCCCTGGATTTGATTTAAGGAACCTGGGGGATCGAAATGGCTGGAAACCAAATAGTCTTTGAGTGAAGGAGCACGGCGAAAAGTTATCTCTGGGTGAGGTTTAATATGCTTCCTAACAGTTTTGTCAGCACACAGGATAGGCCAAAATTTCTAAAGAACATTTCGAACTTGGCCATGTTGGTTAGAATATTTAGTAATCACACGGACTGAAGTGTTAGATTTGATTAGATTTTTTAGTGGAATGGATAAGATCAATCCTGTTAAGCTTAACAGCTCTGTTATAAGATTTTTTTAGGAGTGAACGACTATACCCACGAGCAATCAGTCTGTCACGCAAATCATTGGCTGCTATATGGAAATCTGAGTCCCGAGTACAGTTACGCCTAAGCCGGAGAAATTGGCTATAGGGAATACTGTTAAGTAATGGCCGAGGGTGT
Organism: Rana muscosa; assembly: GCA_029206835.1. NCBI lineage: Eukaryota > Metazoa > Chordata > Amphibia > Anura > Ranidae > Rana > Rana muscosa. Next base: position 1,013,814,759 of record CM055116.1, read on the forward strand.
GCACTAGAGACGTGCAAGAGAGTATTCCCAGCAGAGGGTTTGTGATATAAAGAGGAATGGAGTGTTCCGTCCTGATCGATATGGATTGTTAAATCCAAGAAATTGATGGATTGTTGACTACATTCCATCGTAAAGGACAAATTGAAATCATTAATAGCCAATTTGTTCATCAACTCAAGAAGCTCAATCTTGGTACCGGACCAAAGTATCAAGATATCGTCTATATATCTGTACCAAGTTATAACATGAGTAAGCAGAGACACAAACGACTCATCAGAAAATAATTGCCTCTCCCACCCCCCCCAGGTACAGGTTGGCATATGCAGGGCACACTTGGTCCCCATAGCCACACCTTGCACCTGGAGGAAGTGGGAGTTGCCAAAAAGAAATATATTACGTGTGAGTATGAACGTCAACAGTTGAAGAACAAAGCGACTATATTGGTCAGAGGATGAGCCTCTTTCCCTTAGCTGGTTTTGAATGGTTAGTATTCCTTTATCATGTGGAATAGAATTATATAGACTTTCCACGTCCAGGGCAACCAACCATGTGCCTGGTGTAAATTGTTTACCATCAATGTTCCGCAAAAGATCTATGGTATCCTTAACAAAGGAAGATAGAGAAGTTACATGGGGCTGTAAGTACTGATCGACTAGAGCACTGGCATTCTCTGTCAAACCAAGGCAGCCCGATACAATTGGGCGTCCGGGAGGGTTTATTAAAGATGTATGTACCTTCGGTAGTGAATAAAAGGTAGGTATTCTAGGATCCTTGACATTTAAAAAATTCCAGGTGGATTGGTCGATTGTACCATCATGGTATGCCTTGAATATAATGTTGTAATATTCCTGAACAAAACCCTCCACAAGGGTCTTGGAGATGGGTCGATACCAAAGTCTATTGTCAAGGATGTCGAGGCACATGCGTTCATATGTGTACATCAGTGCACCCTCATCAGTTCCCATCAGTGCACCCTCATCAGTTCCCATCAGTGCACCCTCATCAGTACCCATCAGTGCACCCTCATCAGTTACCAGCAGTGCACCCTCATCAGTTACCAGCAGTGCACCCTCTTCAGTTACCAGCAGTGCACCCTCATCAAAACCCAGCAGCACCCTCATCAGAACCCAGTAGCACCCTCATTAGAACCCAGCAGCACCCTCCTCAGAACCCAGCAGCACCCTCATCAGAACCCATCAGTGCAGCCTCATTAGACCAGCCTTATCAGCACCCATCAGTGCAGCCAAATCTGTTCCAGTTTTCCTACCACAGTTTGTCACCACAGCCCACAGTCACCAGTATGGCGAAAAAAATGTTTTCCGCTGAGGAGGCATACCAACAGCTTTGCTTGACTGATGAGAGCAGCGGGGAGCTCTCTGAGTCTGATTCTGGTTCAAATTATGAACCTGTTATAAGCAGTGGGTCTTCTACAGATTCAGAGGAAGTGGAAAGTGTGCCCAGGAAACAAAGGCGTTCTGACATGGAGCAGCAGGCTACCACAAGTAGCGCTGTGGCATCAACCAGCAGCTCAGTGCCATCCACCAGTAGCACAGTGCCATCCACAAGAAATGAAGTACCACTACAGCAAAGGCCAAGAACTAGCGGGGTGTCATCTCAACCCCAAAGGGTTAGGACCCATGCCAGCCTTCCCTATGCCCTTGAAAACCCTCTGTGGCTTCCCCCCAATTCAGGAGCAGCAAACATCCCCCCTGTCACCGCCCAGCCAGGTGTTCAGGTGAACACAGAGAATTTTGTCCCTATTGATTTTTTTAATTAAATTTTTACCCAAGACCTATTATCCTCCATCGTGACCCAGTGCAACCTCTTTGCACAACAATTCATAATAAACAACCCTGGTTCAAGTTATGCCCATCCCTATGAGTGGAGAGCATTGACAGTGGAGGAATTTAAATTATTTTTAGGCCTAACGTTCAACATGGGGCTCTCAAAAAAAAATGATGTATACTCCTATTGGTCCACCAAACCCATCCACCACATGCCAGTCTTTTCATCCCTTATGTCAAGATCCAGATACCTCATGATAATGCGCTTTCTCCATTACAATGACAACACCCAGTGCCCTCCCCGAAATGACCCATCACATGACAAATTATTTAAAATTCGGCCACTTCTAAATTTTTTCTCTGAGAAATTCCCTCAGTTATATATCCCCGACCAAAATATATCCGTGGATGAGTCATTGGTCCACTTCACAGGCAGGCTTGGCATCAAGCAGTTTATTCCAAGCAAAAGGGCCCGATATGGGGTTAAGATCTACAAGCTATGTGACCGAGCCATGGGCTACATTTACGCCTTCCTGGTGTATGAAGGGAAGGACTCCCAACTGCATCCCCCCGAATGTCCAGAGTACATCGGTGCCAGCGGAAAGGTTGTTTGGGAGCTTATATATCCACTCCTTGAAAAGGGTTACCACATTTATGTGGATAATTACTATACCAGCTTGCCCCTCTTCCGCAACCTTCACCAGAAGGGCACTCCAGCGTGTGGTACAGTGCAAGCCAACAGGAAGGGTTTCCCGCAAAGGCTCGTTACTGAAAGACTACGAAAAGGGGAGACAGCGTCTTTGCGGAATGAATAGCTATTGGCTATCAGGTGGAGGGACAGAAGAAACGTCCACATGCTCTCAACGATACATAATGACACCTACGTGGAAATCACCAGAAGAAACGGCCCTATCCAAAAACCAGCATGTGTTCATGATTATAATTTGTTCATGGGGGGAGTCGATTTTAATGATCAAATGATTGAACCCTATCTTCCCACAAGAAAAAGCCGCTATTGGTATAAAAAGGTCTCCATATATCTTTTCAGTATGGTCCTTTACAATACTTATGCCATTTACCGTAAATCTACAAGAACCCCCTTATCTTATCTTCAGTACCAAGAAGAAATTGTCTCCGCCCTTTTGTGCCCTGAAGACCCACCAGAAAGCATGCGCTCGGATTCAGTGAGCAGACTCCATGAACGCCACTTTCCTGAGAAACTCCCCCCCCCATGAAACAGGCCGAAAACGTCAGAAGAGATGCCGGGTGTGCTCCAAAGAAGGAACTAGAAGAGACACTGTGTATTATTGTCCCGATTGTCCTTCCCAACCAGGCCTTTGTTTTGGTCGATGTTTCCGTCGTTACCATACTTTTCTACATTATTAGGAAAATATGGTAAACGTAATTGTCATTTACCGCCACACCCCTTATGCCACTGTACATACTGCTGCCTTCTCCGGAACTGACCCTGACCTGCTAAACAACCATGCCTCTGCCTAACGCTAAACTGTACCTACCTCTGCCTGCCCTGGAACTGACCCTGGCCTAGTATACGACCACGCTTCTGCCTAACCCTAAACTGTACCTACCTCTGCCTGCTCTGGAACTGACCCTGGCTTGTTATACGACCACGCTTCTGCCTAACCCTAAACTGTACCTACCTCTGCCTGCTCTGGAACTGACCCTGGACTGTTTGACCACGTTTTTTGCCTGCCTCTTGGATTGATCTTTTACCCTGCTATGCTAATGGGAACACAGGGGTCTCACATATGTGAGGGGCTCCAGAATTGTTTTTCTGGATGAATAAAACAAATTTTTTAGTTTTCTCATTCCCGGATTAGGGTCTGGAGACTCGGAGGCTTCAAAGAGATTTGGGTGGGAGAAGCCTCTACCCCTGTCCCCATTCTTTCCTGGCCTGCTACTTGGACCATGTTCCTGCTTACTACCAGGACCAATATTTTGGCACTGCTGGCAATGTCTCTACTTGCACTGACCTTGGACTGTATATGGACAGTATCTCTGCCTGTACTGACTATGGTCAATATTCCTGCCTGCTGCCTGGACAATTCCATTCACTGACGCTGACCACGTCCCTGCCTGCTGCCTGGATCAGGGCTCTCCTTCTGTGGACAATTGCACTACTAAAACCACAGGTAATCTTTTGTTTACCATTTACTCAGCAGAATGTAGTTCAGGGTGTAATTCTTGGCATGTACATGCTATATGCTAGAAATATGAATGGCCTTCAAAAATGTGATAGATTGTAAGGAAATTAGATGCATAATTTATGTCCCTAGAACACCTGATGGTTCTTCTTGGATATTGTGGCCAGGCTGTGTAAAAGTCTCACACATGTGGTATCGCCATACTCAGGAGGAGTAGGAGAATATATTTTGGGGTGTAATTTTTGCTATGTACATGCTATGTGTTGGAAATATCTTATAAATGGACAACTTTGTGTAAAAAAAATGCATTTTAATTTTTTTCCACATTTTCCAAAAACTTCTGGAAAAAAATGAACAGTTCAAAAGACTCATAATGCCTCATAGATTATACGTTGGGGTGTTTTCTTTCCAAAATGGGGTAACTTTGTTGGCGTTTCCATTGTCCTGGTGCTCAAGGGCCTTCAAAAGTGTAATAGGTGTTTGAGAGATTAGATGTGTAATTTATGCTCCTAGAACGCCTGAAGTTGCTACTTCAATGTTGGGCCTCTGTATGTGGCCAGGCTGTGTAAAAGTCTCACATATGTGGTATTGCCATACTCAGGAGGAGTAGGAGAATATATTTTGGGGTGTAATTTTGTTATGTACATGCTATGTGTTGGAAATATCTTATAAATGGACAACTTTGTGCAAAAAAAATGCTTTTTCATTTTTTTCCACATTTTCCAAAAACTTCTGGAAAAAAATGAACAGTTCAAAAGACTCATAATGCCTCATAGATTATACTTTGGGGTGTTTGCTTTCCAAAATGGGGTCACTTTGTTGGCGTTTCCATTGTCCTGGTGCTCCAGGGCCTTCAAAAGTGTAATAGGTGTTTGAGAGATTAGATGTGTAATTTATGCTTCTAGAATGCCTGAAGTTGCTACTTCAATGTTGGGCCTCTGTATGTGGCCAGGCTGTGTAAAAGTCTCACATATGTGATATCGCCATACTCAGGAGTAGGAGAATATATTTTGGGGTGTAATTTTTGTTATGTACATGCTATGTGTTGGAAATATCTTATAAATGGACAACTTTGTGTAAAATAAATGCGTTTTCATTTTTTTTCCACATTTTCCAAAAACTTCTGGAAAAAAATGAACAGTTCAAAAGACTCATAATGCCTCATAGATTATACGTTGGGGTGTTTGCTTTCCAAAATGGGATCACTTTGTTGGCGTTTCCATTGTCCTGGTTCTCCAGGGCCTTCAAAATTGTAATAGGTGTTTGAGAGATTAGATGTGTAATTTATGCTCCTAGAACGCCTGAAGGGGCTACTTCAATGTTGGGCCTCTGTATGTGGCCAGGCTGTGTAAAAGTCTCACACATGTGGAATCGTAATACTCAGGAGGAGTAGCAGAATATATTTTGGGGTGTCATTTGTGGAATGTACATGCCATGTGAGAGAAATAACCTGTTATAATGACAATTTGGTGTGAAAAAAAAATTAAAATAAAAAAAATCTTAATTTTGCAAAGAATTGTGAGAAAAAAAAACAACCTCAAAAAACGAACTATGCCTCTTACTAACTACCTTGGAAAGTCTACTTTCCAAAAAGGGGTCATTTGGGGGGTATTTGTACTTTACTGGCTTGTTAGGGTCTCAAGAAATTAGATAGGCTGTCAATACATCAGGTGTAATCAAATTGATACATTTTCAGTGATTGGCACCATAGCTTGTAGACCCTATAACTTTAACACAGACTAAATAATATCCACTAATTTGGGTTATTTTGACCAAAGATATGTAGCAGTAAACATTTTTGCCCAAATTTATGAAGAAAAATTACTTATTTGCAAAATTTTATAATAGAAATGAAGAAAAATTCATTTTTTTTTTAAAAATTCGGTCTTTTTTCATTTATAGCACAAAAAAAAGAACCCAGAGGCGATCAAATACACCAAAAGAAAGCTCTATTTGTGTGAAAAAAAGGACGAAAATTTCATATGGGTACAGTGTTGCATGACTGAGTAATTGTCATTCAAAATGTGAGAGCACCGAAAGCTGAAAATTCGTCTGGTTAGGAAGGGGGTTTAAGTGCCCAGTGGTCAAGTGGTTAAGGAAAATATATAAGTGCTTGTATTTAACATAGCTTAAGGGAAACTGCAAACACAAGGAATGAATACAAATAAAACAAAGGAACTGCATACTAGATTTAATATATTATGTTTATTATGTTCTTAATCTAACGCATAAAGGTCATTCTATTCAATGTAATCTTAATGATCTGGATAATTATCTGAGTAATAATCTGTATCAGATTGCTGATATAGTTGTTTTACCAGTCTCATCAGCAATTACACTAACATTATATATGTATTTGTTGCAGAGAACAAAATAGCTTTAATATCTGCATTAAACTGATCAAACATGATAAACCAATATGATTATTATTACTTCAATTTTACCAACCTGATTCTGCTTTGGAATTAATGGAATCCTCCATTTACCCAGTGAAGGGTAAAATAACACTGCACTAATTTGCCAGACTATGTTATTTTATTTTTTCATAATAGTATATGCAAAAGGTATCAGCAAGTGTTATGGTGTGAATATATTGACTGTGCACCAAAGTAGCAAATAACCAGCAAACAAAATGCAGAGTACAGAACGGGATTTTTTAGGTGCCAAATACTTTGAAAGAAAAGAAAAATAAAATCAAAAATATATGATATCCTTGATAAAAAAAACACCACAAGGTGCAATCCTTAAAAACTATAATATTTATTCCCACAGGCTCACAAACAATACCTTGTATGCAACCTCACATTATTACATATAGATCAATGACTTTTTCTTAACAGAACATTATTATGGTAACTCCATTTCTGATCCCCTGTAGTGTCCCCTGAGGTATCAGTGGGTTATAAGCAAATGTGGGGTTATCTCTCAACATGTTTTGCAGCAAAAGGCTTCATTAGGAGCGCAGGGAACTATTCCCTGCTCTCCTGATGAAGCTCCATCCTGACTCCTGAAGATTGAAAGGTAAGATCTTGTTCTGCTACTATTTGTGTCAACTGTTCACATAAAAGTAATGTTTTAGTTAAGGTGGAGCATGGAGGACTGAGTAAGCTGCTTGGTATTTATTTGTCTTGGATACTCCAACAGCAAGATCTCCCCGCCATAATTCCTGACTCTGTTCCTGTCCATTTGGGAGTTTTGGGTGTTGGCGCTCACCTTTGTGCATTCCAATTACTTCTCTTTTATTCCTTATAATACAAAGTAAAATGGAGAACCAACATGGAGAGTGGACCCACCTTCATAATTGGCACAGGTTTGCAGATCTCGGTGCACAGATCTCAGCAATGGTGTCCCAGGGATATATACGAAATTCTGGAGAGGTAGATTATCTCTCTACATCTATCAAATGAAATACACCAGTAAGATAAGAAAAAAGCCAACATTCATTAAAGTATCTAAATCAAATTAAAATACTGTTAAACCCAAACCAAAAAATCCAACACACTTTCAGGGAAGTAGCACAAGGTAAATACCACAATGAAAACTATATCCTGTGAGCAGCAAAAAAGAGAAAGCATGTAGTTAATTTTATGAACAACTGAAATTTGGATTCTATAAAGTAAAGTCAACTATATTTTCTTTACACAGAGGAAAATAATGTTTTCTAAACTGTTGAAAATCTTGTGGGAGAGCCAAATAAACTTAATTTTGCACTACTGAATTGCCTCGAGGGTCCCTTGTGTCCTAAAAAAACTCAGAAGTGCATATATTCAGAATTACTGCATTGTCAGTCACCAGTTTGTTCATTCTCTGGAGAAAAGAACTTCTGTCATGATTTCATGAGAAATATGTATTGAATATTGGCAGGCATTCATAAAATTTGACCACTGACAGTTCTGCCTGAGATAGGACACATTATTTATTGCAACCTTGCCTTCACTGGACTTTTACAATAAGGCTGTAAAAAAATGTTACTATTATATAGATTTTTACACTACTATTTATTATGAGGCAGAGGACTGACAGTAGCAAGACAAATTACATAATGGTACTTGCATTTTCCTAACTAAAAACATATGCAATTTAAAGCCATAGTCAACCATAGGCTTTACTTTACTTTACTTTAGCCAGAGTTAAATTTACATGCAAGAATTATAGAAGACAAGGTTCATTTTTTGGTGGTGTCATCGATGTTCCTATTAAGCCAATGTGTCAGGAGTTCAAAGTTTAAAGAAAGTTCTATTCAAAACTGAAACCTTGTTAGATTATTAAAACTGGTGATTTCTCAGACCATCATTTTTCTGACTCCAGGTATCCTCTCAGTACTGAAAGTGTTAAAATAACAGAGTGGCATAATTTTGAATAGGACACAACCACCCACTGTTTGATTTTTTTTTTCTGGGGATCAAGCAAACAATGAAAATGCCTTTAGACTCACATTGTGTGACCAAGTGTACATTTTTAAAATTAATGCAAACAGAAAGGTGAGCGCCTTTATTACAGAAAGACATAGTATGTGTCTCTTCTGCAAAAGAAACCCTCAAACATCCTGTTTGCAAATTGTTGTGTAAAAGATAAAGTTCTGGTTTAACCAAACTCCTAAAATATTGTCCTTACTAGGGATGAGCCGAACACCCCCCGGTTCGGTTCGCATCCAGAACATGTGAACGGACCGAAAGTTTGCGCAAACTTTCGAACCCCGTTACAGTCTATGGGACTCGAACGTGAGAAATCAAAAGTGCGAATTTTAAAGGCTAATATGCAAGTTATTGATGTAAAAAGGGTATGGGGACCCGAGTCCTGCCCCAGGGTACATGTATCAATGGCAATTTTTTTTTTAAAACAGCCGTTTTTCAGGAGCAGTGATTTTAATGATGCTTAAAGTGAAAAAATATTCCTTTAAATTTCGTGCCTGGGGGGTGTCTATAGTGTTCCTGTAAAGTGGCGTGTGTTTCCCATGTTTAGAACTGTCCCTGCACAAAATGACATTTCTAAAGGAATAAAAGTCATTTAAAACTGCTTGCGGCTTTATTGTAATGTCTGGTCCCGGCAATATGGATGAAAATCATAGCGAAAAACGGCATGGGTACCCCCCCAGCCCATTACCAGCCCCTTTGGGTCTTGTATGGATATTAAGGGGAACCCCGCACCCAAATAAAAAAAAGGAAAGACGTGGGGCCCCCAGGCCCTATATACTCTGAACAGCAGTATACAGGCGGTGCAAACAAGACAGGGACTGCAGGTTTGTTCTTAAGTAGAATCTGTTTGTAATTTTGAACTGGTACATTTTTAAAGTGTAGCTCCAGCCAAAAAATCAATTTTTAAGCTTTTTGGAAAACATAGGGAAGGGTTATCACCCCTGTAACATTTGTTTTGCTGTCTGTGCACCTGTTCAGAAGATTTCACCTCACTTTCTGTCCCAATGTTTTTGGATTTAGAAAATTTGGGGTTTTTAGTGAAACAAGGATTGGCGATAAAGCATAAGTGGAGAGGAGACACATTTTTCACATATTAACTCTTACAGGAGAGAATTTCCCTTCCTAGGGGTAGATTTCCTCTCACTTCCTGTTGTCTCCCTCCGTTTGTAAGTAGGAGTCGTTTGAAAGTCTCATGTTTGAAAGTAGGGGCCTGCCCTATATACTTTGCAGAAATTTGGGCCTTAGGTGTTGGTGTTGGCACAACACTGTAAGGCCTCACAGTTACTCTTGGTGGGTGCAGGAATGGGCCCTGCTGTGAAATATTAGATCAATAATTGTAATTAGAGGCCCCTGTTGGACAGGGGCAGAAAAATTGGGCCTTAGGCACAGGTGCTGGTGCCACAACACTGCAACCCCTCACAGAAACTCTAGTTGGAGCGCATGAATGAGCCCTGCTGCAAATTATTGCAGCAAAAATTGTAATTACACGCCCCTGTTAAACAGGGGCAGAAAATTTGGGCCTTAGGCACTGGTGCTGGTGCCACAACACTGCAACCCCTCACAGAAACTCTAGTTAGAGCGCATGAATGAGCCCTGCTGCAAATTATTGCAGCAAAAATTGTAATTACATGTCCCTGTTAAACAGGGGCAGAAAAATTGGGCCTTAGGCACTGGTGCTGGTGCCACAACATTGCAAACCCCTCACAGATACTCTCTAGTTGGAGTGCAGGAATGAGCCCTGCTGCAAAGTATTGCAGCAAAAATTGTAATTACATGCCCCTGTTAAACCGGGGCAGAAAAATTGGGCCTTAGCCACTGGTGGCGATGCCCAGAACCAAAAATGTTCTTACAAGCTATCAGCATGATCATTGAGGAGGAAGAGGATATTCACTCAGCATAACAGGATAGTCACTCAGCATCAGCATAGGCAGTCTTGAAGGGATCTCACATTCCAAAAAAATGTATTCGGTTACATCAGCATCAGGAGCTTGGTAGCTGGTGATCCAAGACTGATTCATTTTTATGAAGGTCAGCCGATCGACCGAGTCGGTGGACAGGCGCACCCTTTGATCGGTTACAAAGCCTCCAGCAGCACTGAATGTGCATTCCGAAAGAGTGCAAGCTCTGGCCAGTGATCCATCCTCAAGACCCAGTAACCCAGAGGATTTTCGGTGGGAAAGGTGTCCAAGTCTTATCTTGCCCCCAGGTATACCTGCACCATGTAAATCAGACGCTGGCGATGGTTGCTGGAACCGATCATCCCTTCTTCAATTTTGTGGAATAGATTGTACCCTTCCGTCTTGGAGGGGTTAAAATCGGGTCAGGGAATTATCCCAGAGAGAAACGAAGTGGATATTCCTTTCGAAAAGCTTGCACCCAAGGGGGTTAAACATTGAATTGGACTTGAACTGCTTTATTAATGATTTTTAAGAATATTCGTTTTTAAAAAGATTTTATAGTAGTCACTTTTTTTTATTCCGCTTTTGATATACAGTGGCAGTCAACATTGATTGCCTTCAGTATAGGCACAGCCTGTTGGTGTGGTCTGTGAGCACATTGCTACTGTATATATATATTATATTATTATATATATTAATTGTTTGTGTCTTTCTAAATCACCTTCTACATTTCATTTTGTAAAGGATAAAAACTGCGCTAGCAAACAATTAAATTATACTATTTAAACATTAGGCAGCAGAAATAGTGTGACAACACCTCGAACAATGGAAAAAGAAAAAACTTTGCCACTTTTAAAGGATCTTAACCAGAGCCTATTAGGAATTTGGTGCTTATTTAAATGTATATGGTAAGCTAGCAGGCATCACACCAAATAGTCCAATGGTATTTTAACCAATCATCTAAAATAGTCCATAGGCCATTATGGCAGGGAAACCACAAACTTCACACCACCATGATTACTTAAAGCAAGCCGTGAGGTATCCACCACCAAAGGAAGGGGAAGCAGCTTACCAGAAGGCTAGCGGTTTAGGGCATTCGACTGTGACCCAGCCGCGGCCTTTAGTGATGCAAACGTCCCTTCCTTAGCCAATACGTCCAGTTCGGATGGTCCGTAACACACAGTATCCAGATCATACACCCAGCATGGAATAGAAAGGGCAGACCAATAGTGTAATACCGTACGGTAATAGATTTATTAAAAAGCGTAAGTTATACTTACAAAGGTAGAAAATAAAATCAGCATGTGAACAGGAAATTGCCGGCCGGCATATCGAAAGCCTGACTCCTCGAACGTGGTGACGTCACTGAGCGTCCTCCTAGACGCGTTTCGTCATTCCGTAGACGTTTTCAATAGGAGTGGGCGCTACAGAGACGCACCGCGCTTAAGAGAGGCCGGACCACAATGTGAAGTACACGGTTCATTTTGTGCCTATTACTGTAGATTAGTTTAGGTTCAACTGCAACATTACCTCCATTCATCTAGAGCAGGGGTCTCAAACCTGCGGCCCTCCAGCTGTTGCGGAACTACAAGTCCCATCATGCCTCTGCCTATGGGAGTTATGCTTGTAACTGTTTAGCCTTGCAATGCCTCATGGGAATTGTAGTTCTGCAACAGCTGGAGGGCCACCAGTTTGAGACCCCTGATCTAGAGATATAAGTTTTAATTGATTCATAGTTTTAGATAGTAACATATATATACATATTTTTATATTTACAATAATCTTTGTTATATGTAATGTAATTGTTGCGGTAGTGTGTATGCAATCTGCAGCAATATTGTTGCTTATATCCAGGAAATATTAAGACAGAGGGGGGGGAAGTAGAAAAAAAGCAACAATACACAGTTCATTGTGCAAAAGGTAAAAAGAAAGTTCGAACAAGAACCAGAGGGAAGTCTCGCTTCCCATAACTTGACGGGAGGGTATCAACTTGAAAGTGTCAGTGGGCTACATACTCCAGAACATACCGGGAACCTTGAAGTACCTGAGTCATACTAAGGTGCGGGCTAGTTGGTTAAGATGTTTGTTTTTTGTTGCTCTTCTTCTTCGACACCATTTGCCATTCATATTGTGGGTCAAGCTTAGGTGGGGGTGAAGGCCCTGCAGAAGAATTCACTGGCAGAATATCTAAGGTGCGCAGGAAGGAGAGACCTTCCTCTATGTCAGTGATAACTGTGGACTTGCCCTCATGTGTGACCGTGAGCTTAACTGGGTACCCCCACCTATAGGGGATGTTGTGGTTGCGGAGTGCTTTGGTCACTGTCAGGAGGGATTTGCGCTTGTGCATGGTGAATTGTGACAGATCCGCGAACAGTTGAATATGTGAGAACTGAGCAGGTGGTTGCTGATTTTTGCGAAATGCAGTCATCAGTTGGTCCTTCACTTGGTAGAAGTGAACCCGCATCAGGACATCTCTGGGGATGTTATCCGGGAGATGGGATGGTTTGGGTAATCTATGGATGCGGTCAATTTGCATTTCCACTTCTGGGACAGAGGGCAGGAACTGTTTCAATAGGTCACGGGCATATTGTTGGAGTTGGGTTGGAAGGATGGACTCTGGTACCCCTCTAATTTTCACATTGTTCCTCCTTGACCTATCTTCAAGGTCAGCGACCTTTGCCCTGAGCCAAGAGAGTTCCTCTGAGTGATCAGCGTGTGCATCAATCAAAGTGTTGTGGGATGCTGCAAACTCTCCCATTTTCCCCTCAATATGGTCTACTCTGCCTGCTAAGTCTCCTATGTCAGATTTAAAGTTCTGCATGCATTGCATCAGATCTGCGTGCATAGAGCTGCGGAGGGAGACAAGCATGTCTTTGAGAGTAGTATCTGATACAGGGTGACCTGTTGTGGGGAATGAGGTGAAAGGGTCGACCAGGTCCCTCGTGTCCTCCATAGGACTGTGTGTGTTGCTCACCTGCTGACCGTTACCATCCAGACGAGGCTTAGATTTCGCTGGGCTGCGAGATAGCGGGGTAGAGGCCGGCGGAGGTGTCTGAGTGTGGTTCAGAGGCGATCCAGGGCTGGCGGCCGCAGATCGCGCGCTGCTGGAGGAGGATGGTGAGATATTCCCCCCGTCGGCGCCATCTTGGATAGGCCCGCGGCCTCTCGACGGGAAGAAATCCTCCAGTTTCTTGGGCTGAGTGTGGTCTTTCCTCTTTCGGGTCATTCCCCAAGTGTCCTGAGGCTCTCAGATGTGATGTAGTGGGGAAAGTAACGGCCGGTGTCGCGCTAATCGTCAGTGGTTCCCGTGTCTGGAGCGGAGCTATGCAGTCAGACGTCCATGCAGTAGCTCGGTAGCCACGCCCCCATATCCAGGAAATATTCACTGTGTCAGTTCATTCATTCATGTGCGCTGTTCCAGGGTCGGGGCATTGCGGTCATGGAGACACAGGATACGCGCAGGCGCTATAGGAAAAAGTCTGCAATGCATTAGGGACGGAATATTGCAGTTTTTAAATAAATTGATTTTACTTACTTCACCATTGGAAGCACTTAATCATTTTTTACATGTGGATTGGATTCTCTTGTAAAACACTGGTGGATTTGCCTATTAACGCTGATGGGTTATCAAGCTATTATGCCAAACATGAGAGTGTGAGGCATATCTTTTTAGTTAATTTTTTTCCTTTGGGAGTGGATTCACAGACACGAGTGGTGCGGTGGAAGATAATAATTAAGCTTTCAAGATTAATAACACATGTTGGCAAATTTTGAGTTTAATCTCTTTTTTTTTTTTTTTTTCACCTATTTTTTTTTCATTTATTGCTTGATTTCACGTTTTGGACACATTATATTTATTTTCATTTTTCATTTTTATATTGCTCTTGTATAGTGTTAAAGAATGGGGGCACTCTTGGTCAAATCTTATAGCACCACATCCCATATAATTTGAAACTGGAAAAAGGGGGGGCAGTGGGTATACTCAATACCCTGGGATTTTTAAATACGGTGCTAGATAGAGATTGACAAAGGAATCAGAACTTAAAAAGATAAAATTTTATTACATGACATAAACAGAAAATACATAAAATATCATAACCATCCTTGAAGACGTGTGACTCAGTGATCAAAGATGCAATTGCTAGGTCGCCACTTTACTAGTTTTGCTAGTAGAGTGGCGACCTAGCAATTGCATCTTTGATCACTGAGTCACACGTCTTCAAGGATGGTTATGATATTTTATGTATTTTCTGTTTATGTCATGTAATAAAATTTTATCTTTTTAAGTTCTGATTCCTTTGTCAATCTCTATCCAGCACCGTATTTAAAAATCCCAGGGTATTGAGTATACCCACTGCCCCCACTTTTCCCAGTTGCTCTTGTATAGGTTTACTTTCACGTGGTGACTTATGTTTATATACACATTATATTATCATTGATTTGTATAACACTTTTAGGACTGTTTGTTTCAAACAGAGCGCTACTATTTTGTTCACTTAAAATTCATCTACCACATTTTCAATCTTTAAGTAGAAGCTTCAGGATATTTGTTTTATTTCCATCTTGGCGCAGTGGAGGTTTGGGAAGTCTATTAGGGGGCGTATACAGCTTTCTTTACCAGTTTTTACATAGCTTGGGGCTGCAGACTAAAAAATTGTCTGAACGCATCGGTTAGACGGCCACCTTTTCCACCGTTCCTTCTGTTACTGACCGAAGCCTCAGCAACACGTTGTCCAGGGCCAGGAATTTGTAACCTCCCAGGCTCTGGAAACGCGTTGCACAAACCTTTCTGCAAAGCCTCCCAAAGATGTTTCATCCTCTGCTCCCTATGCGATGGCTGGATAAGGTCTGCAACCTTACCCTTGTAACGTGGATCAAGGAGGGTTGCCAGCCAGTAATGATCCCTCTCTTTGATACCACGAATACGAGGATCTTTTCGCAGGCTTTGCAGGATCAGGGAGGCCATGCAGCGTAGGTTTGCTGAGGCATTCGGTCCAGAGTCCTCTGGGTCACTAAGGACGACATGATCCGCAGCCACCTCCTCCCAGCCACGTACAAGTCCATGGGTTTCTTGGGACTGTAAATGTTCCCTTGAAGACTGCTGCTGATGCTGAGTGCTAGGCTCCACCTCCATGCTGACACAATCCTCCTCCTCCTCCTCTTCCTGTGTTATTGGCAGGCCAGCAGGAACACTGTCTGGATAAATGGGGCCTTGAGAGGTAAGGAAGTCCTCCTCTTCCTCCCTCTGTTCTGCCTCAAGTGCCCTGTCCATTATTCCACACAGTGTGTGCTCCAACAGGTGGACAAGTGGGACAGTGTCACTGATGCATGCACTGTCACTGCTCACCATCCTCGTGGCCTCCTCAAATGGTGACAGGACAGTGCATGCATCCCTGACCATGACCCACTGGCGTGGCAAAAAAAAAAACAAGCTCCCCTGACCCTGTCCTGGTGCCATAGTTGCACAGATACTCATTAATGGCCCTCTGCTGCATGTGCAGCTGCTGAAGCATGGCCAACGTTGAGTTCCACCTGGTGGGCATGTCACAGATTAGGCGGTTTTTGGGCAGGTTTTATTCCTTTTGAGTGAGTGAGTGAGTGAATAACTTATATAGCGCTACAAATGCGAACTGAATCGCCTCAAGGTGCTTCGCATCCAGTGACGTCCTGATCCATCAGAAGAGGTGGGTCTTAAGTTTTTTCCTGAAGGCCCGATTGTTTTCTTCCATGCGGATGTCCGTGGGAAGAGCGTTCCATAGCCGTGGTCCTTGGACTGCAAATCTTCGTTCTCCCTTCCATTTGTAGCTGGATTTGGGGATGTGAAGGAGGTTTTGATTGGTTAATCGGAGAATGCGTTTGGGGGAGTAGTGTTTTATTTTCTCGCATAAATATTGAGGTGCGTTTCCTTGTGTGCACTTGTGGGTGAGGCAGAGGGTCTTGAATGTGACCCGATCCTTTACGGTTAGCCAATGCAGGGTCCTCAGTGAAGGGGTGATCGATTCCCAAGGTTTTTTCCCTGTTACCAGTCTGGCTGCCGTGTTCTGGATGACTTGTAGGCGCGAGATCTGATATTTAGGTAGTCCTATGTAGAGGGAGTTTGCATAGTCGATTCGGGAGTTGATGATTGTTCCAACTACTACTGCTGTGTCCTCTTCCGGGATGAAGGGGATGAGTCTCTGTAACAGACGAAGAAGATGGTGCGATCCGCTTACTACTGATCCTATTTGTGCATCCATCGACATCTCCGAGTCAAGGATGACTCCAAGACTTTTGACTTTGGTGCTCGGGGTAACGGTCTTTCCAAGAATGGTCGGTGGTGTCCAAGACATCTTTGTTTTTGTCTTTTGGTTTGCGTGGAGTAGAAGAAGTTCTGTTTTGGATCCATTGAGTTTTAGGGATCTCTCCGTCATCCAATCATCGATCAATGCGAGGCACTCTTCCAGTCCGCGATATTGGTCTTTTTTTCCGGTGATACGAAAGTAGATTTTGGTGTTGTCAGCATATGAGTGGTAGCACAGATCCTTTTTCCTGGTGATTTTAAGTAGTGGGCGGAGGTAGATGTTGAAGAGCACAGGTGAAAGGGGTGATCCTTGAGGGACTCCGCAAGAAATTGCATGAGTTTCAGAGGTGAAGACTCCTAGTTTCACTGTCTGGGAGCGATTTTCTAAGAAGGATGCGAACCAGTGTAGGTCAGGGTCTGCTACTCCTGCTACTTCTTTAAGGCGGATAAGTAAAGTTTTGTGATCTACTGTGTCGAACGCTGCACTGAGATCCTGCAGAACCAGAAGACATGATTCTCCGTCATCTGCTGCTTCGAGGGCATCATCCCATATTTTGAGAAGTGCAGTTTCTGTGCCATGGCCTGGGCGGAAGCCTGATTATAGTGGATCCAAGAGTTTGTGGGTGTCCAAATGGAGTTGTAGTTGTTGTACTACTGCTTTCTCCGTGATCTTTGAGATGGTGTTGAGACTTGTTATCAGCCTGCGGTAGCTTGGGTCTTTAGGGTCGAGGTTGGGCTTCTTTAGGAGGGGGTTGACTATGCCTTGCTTGAGGGAGATCGGCACAATGCCTTCTTCGAACGATTGATTTATGAGGTGCGTTATGGAGGGTGTCAGAATGTCGGTACATTCTTTCAGGAGTTTTGTAGAAATGATGTCATTTGGTGATGTGATGTCTCTGAGACTTCTGATGATGTTTTTGGTGATGTCGATGGTGATCGGGACCAGCGAAAATGTAATCAGTTGTATATTGATTTCCTCTTCTTGTTTAGCCTGAGTGAGGTTGGATGTTTTTTTCTTTTGAATAATTTCTCGAATGTTTTCAATTTTGTCGATAAAAAAATCTGATAGTTCATTGCAGAATTCTTGAGTTTCGTTTGCTGGGGGGTCCAAACAGGAGGGGTTCATAGTTTGCGCGACAAGTTTGAAAAGTTCGCGAGGTTGGTTTAGGGCATTTGAGATGGTGTTTGAGAAATGTTCTTTTTTTGCTTTGAAGATTGCTTTATGGTATTTATTAGTGAGTGCTTTATAGTTAGAGTGGTTTTCCTTTGTTGGGTTTCTTCTCCAGGCTTCTTCAGCTCTTCTGCGTTCTTGCTTCAGTAGAGTCAGAGTGTCATTAAACCATCCCGAATTGTTTCTGCGGATGAGTGCTCTACGTCTCGGCGCGACTGTGTCTGCTGTTTGTAGTAATGCTGTGTATAAGGAGCTGAGTGTTTGTTCCGTTGAGTGGTTTTGATTTAGTGTTCCTATTTTTTTTGATAGTGTCGTTTTAAAGAGTTCAGAGTGTAGTTTCTTCTGAGATCTTGTCCAGTATGTTGTTATTGAGTGCTTCGGTTTTTGGGAGATGGTGTTGGTGGTGATTTTAAATTTGATAGCGTGGTGGTCCGTCCATGGTAGCGGCATGTTGTCCAGTGTGTTGACGTCCATATTTTGTTTGAAGATGAGGTCAAGAATGTGACCCGATCCATGCGTGGGGGCACTTATCAGTTGCTGCAGACCTAGTTCTTCCAGATGGTTGATGCAGGAGGTGGCAATGGGGTCCTGGGCGGAGTTAGCCCAGAGGTTCAAGTCCCAGAGTAATAAAAAGTTTTTGATTTTCAAGGTATATGTCAAGATGAATTCGGTGAAAGGTGTGAGGAGATTTGTCTTTGGTCCTGGTGGTCTGTAGCATAGCAGTATGTGAATGGTGTCTTGAGGTGTTGCTTGAAGATGCAGAGTGAGTGTCTCCATGAAAGGCAATGAGGTCTGTAGCTTCTGTAGCTTCGGTTTGATGAGCGAGAGGTGAGATTTGAAGATCACTGCTAGGCCTCCTCCTCTTTGTCCTATTCTGTGCTCGGTTAGGATGCAGTAGTTTTCAGGCACCAGTTCTGTTAGGATGGTGTTACAGTCGGGTGTTAGCCAGCTTTCCGTGATAAAGAGGCAATCTATGTTGTTTTGGGTGATGAAGTCGTGGATTTCCTTTCTGTGCTTGACTGCAGATCTCGTGTTGATCAGGGCGCATGATATGTGTTGTAGTGGAAGTGGTCCCTTTGTGTTTTTGATGGTTGATTGCCGATTAATCCTTAGCAGTTGTTCTTTCCGTAGTATTTTTTGGGTGGAGGTTGGTAGTGTTGAGGCGGTATTCCTTAGCCTGTGGAGGGTGTCCGCTGAGTATTTAAAATTGCACATAATGGTAAAAAACAAGAGTGAATGGCGATAGTGAAATGACCTAAACCCCCCCCCCGTTGGTCCAGAGGAAGGCGAAAAACCCCAACCGAGCCAAGGCCAATTGCTACAGCAGGGGAAAAATTCCTTCCTGACCCCCCGAGAGGCCATCGGGTGAACCCTGGATCAACTTCCTATTGGTGAGGTGCCCCAATGTACTTACCAGGTAGGAGCACGCGGGCCCGCTGGAAAAAGAATTGGGGAGAGGATGATGGGTTGGCTGGAGCTATGCCGCAGCTGCGGTCTGTCCTGCAGGTCTAGCGGTCTAGAGGCTGGTGCCCAGATGGCGGCAGGCAACAGGCGGCGGCTGTGGGCAGTGTGATGGTGAGCTGGGGGACTTGACTAGGGGGGGAGTGGGGTCCAAAGGAAGCCACCGGTCGTCAGGTTCCCGTTTGCTGGGGAGAGAAAGTTCCTGGGTGTACTAAGATGGCCGCTGCTTACCAGGCCAATCTCAGTGTCGTCCTACCGACTGCCGCTTCAAAGTGACCACGTGGGGGGCACAAGTGGTCAACCCTGATGGAGATGCAATCTGGTAGTTATACCGGGTGGGTATGTTCCAAGGGGGGCCGGGAGACGGTGTTAGAAGCCAGTCTATCCTGGCCGGGTCGGGCAGCTGCTTGCGCTGCTTAGGTGGCCCGCTGCCGTCAGGGGGGAGCTCCGAGAGCGGGGGGCAGAAAGGGTGCTCCTGGTGGATCGCTGAGTGATCCTAGATGCTGGAGGAAGCTTGGACTGGCGAAGCTAGGCCGCAGCCAGCAGACTTTCCTGCCGGCGGCTGCGGGGGACGGGATGCCGGAAGACGGCTGATGAAGGACGCGTCGGTAAGTGGAAGGACTGGGCTGGGGGGGGGACCCCGGGTCAGTGGGGAACGATAGCCACAGCCCGTGGTTACTCTGACTGAGAGGGGGGGAGTGGAGGACTGTACAGCCCTGGATGGAGCGGAGCGGAGCTCCTGCAAAACGTCTGATTGGCTGTGGGTCGGGGTGCTATGGATAGGGATGCCCGGAGCGGTGGATGGCGGCCTCGGTGGTGCCCGAGGAAGGGGTGGGGGGTCGCTGGGTCTAAGGGATCTGTGGACCACTAGGCAACCGCTGGTGAGGGGGGGGGACAAGGGGAGGAAAAAAATGCAGCCCTGGATGTCAGGAGCTGCCGCACACACGTCTGCTCAGCAGCTCTGTCACTTGCTTCTGTCAGATGAGGTGAATCTGTTATGAGGTCAGCCAGCCGAGCACTGGCATATGACCGGCAGAAATGCACACAGACTTTCCTGACCTGCCTCAGGACATCCTGTAAGCCCGGGTACCTGCCCAAGAACCGCTGCTCCACCAAGTTAAGGACATGAGCCAAACAGGGCACATGGGTCAGCTGTCCCTGTCGGAGGGCGGAGAGGAGGTTGGTGCCATTGTCGCAAACCACCATTCCTGGCTTAAGCTGGCGTGGCGTCAACCATCTCTGAGCCTGCTCTTGCAGAGCTGACACTATCTCTGCCCCAGTGTGGCTCCTGTCCCCCAAGCACACCAGCACAAGCACCGCGTGGCATCTTTTTGCCTGCGTACTTGCGTAGCCCCTTGAATGCCTACGAGCACCGCTGATTCCGAGGACAAATCAGCACAGGAAGAGGCCATGAAGGAAGAAGAAGAGGAGGGGGTGGAGGAGAGAGGTGTGTCAGAATCACCACTAGGAGCATTTTGAAGTTGTGGTGGCGGAACAACCTCCAACACTACTGCACCCTGTCCTGCATCCTTCCCAGCTGCCAGCAGAGTCACGCAGTGGGCCGTGAAAGATAGGTAATGTCCCTGTCCATGCCTGCTGGACCATGAGTCAGCGATAATATGCACCTTACCGCTGACCGCCCTGTCCAGCAAGGCCAAGACATTGCCTTCCACATGCCGGTAGAGAGCCGGAATCGCCTTCCGTGAAAAAAGTGGCATTTGGGAACCTGCCACTGAGGTACCACACATTCCACAAACTCACGGAAGGGGGCAGAGTCTACCAACTGAAAAGGCAGCAGTTGAAGTGCTAGCAATTTAGCCAAGCTAGCATTCAACCGCTGGGCATGTGGATGGCTGGGAGCGAATTTCTTTTGGCGGTGCAGCACCTGGGGCAGGGAAATTTGCCTGGTACAATCGGACGTTGGTGTACCGATAGCAGATTGCCCGCAAGTACTTGGCAGTGACACACCTAATTCTACACCTTCATTCCTCTCAGTGCAGGTTTCTGAGAGGACTGAAGGTATAGTGGGGTTGGAGATCCCAGCTGATGAGGAGCAAGGAGAGGTCTGCTTTGTTCTTTGGTGTAAGTCTTTTATGTATGCTTGCCAACGGACTGCATGGCAGGTCGACATATGTCTGGTCAAGCATGTGGTGCCCAAGTGGCTGATGTTTTGGCCACGCAAGATACGCTTTAGACATATGTTGCAAATAGCAATGGTGTGATCTGCTGCACACGTCTGAAAAAAGGCCCACACCAAAGAACTTTTGGAATAACGCGCAGAGACAGCAGCGCCCTGCACATGCGGAGCTCTGCGGTGTGATGCAGCCGGTGTGCTGCCCTTAAGCTGACCCCTGGAGAGCATCCTACCTCATTGGAGATGTGCCTCCTCCTCCTCCTCTCTCCTTTCAGGCACCCATGTAAAGTCAGTGACCTCATCATCCCCTCCCTCCTCGTCACTGGGCAAACCTGGCAGTATGCTGCAGCTGGGGGAACATGACTGCCAGTTTACTGTCCTTCTTGGGCACCCCCTCTCTCTGGGCTCACGTTACTGCCTTCCTCAAGCTGGGTACCATCATCGGAGCCTTCAAAATGCTGCGCATCCTCCTGCAGCATATACCCAACACTGTGGTCAAACAGTTCGGTGGACTCCTCAGGAGGACATGGTGGGGCTAGGGAAGGAGTGACTGATGTCATTGAGCCAATGGAAGGGGCCGCTTTGGCAGCTGCTTTGGCAGACAAAGTACCCTGAAGCTGGGTGATAGAGGATGAGGAGTATGAGGACGGCTTGGTCATCCACTCTACCAACTCTTCAGCATGTTGTGGCTCAACACGGCCAGCTGTCAAAAAAAAGGACAAGCGCGCCCCATGTCCACGTGCTGATGAGGATGCACTGTGTCCATGACCAGCACTGTTGCCTCTAGACACAGAGCCTGCGTGCCCTCTTTTATTGGCCTGTGAGTGGCTGCCTCTGCTTGTTGGCCTTCCAGACATACTGTATACTGGATGCCAGGCATCAGTGGAAGATATTGTAAATCAATGCCTTCCCTGATTCAGAGCAGATACAGACCTCTTGTCAGCATGGGTACATGCTAGGGAGGGACATCCACTTCCTTCCTGGTCATGTGACCTGTCATATTACTGGAGCGAAAGTGAAGGGAAAGTTTGACTTCCCATGGGGTGTTCATACCGACAGCAGGTGGGAACAGTGAATGTGGAGGGGGAGGCCCTTCCCCTCACTGTGCCTGCCACAGAGCCCCTCTTCCTACCACAATACCCCCAAAGCCTTCTGCAAAACCTACAGCTTCTCATAGTGCTCCAAAGCCTGGTCCAGAGCCCCACTTAACCCACAGAACCCCACTGCCCACACAGGGCCCTTAACCTATTTCAGAGTCCCAGTCTCCTGTAGAGCCCCTTTAGAAACCCCCAGTCTGCCACAGACTCCCAGCTATTTTAAGAATCCCTGAGCCCTCTAGCTCTCTTTAGAGTCCCTAGTATTTTTCCTCTCACTCCACCAATGTCAACACATATCTTCTTCCCACTGACCACTAATATGGGGGCATCCTTCCTCTGACTTACTGACCGCTGATGCTTAGGGCATTTTATTCTCTTACTGACCCATAATGAGGCATTTTTTGTCCACTGATTAATGATATTAGGCCATTCTCCCCCTCCCCATTGATCATTGACTTAAACACTTTTTTTCATCTTACTGACCACTGCCAGTGCTTTTTTTGTATTCTACTGCTTACTGACTAGACCTTATCCCCATTACTGATTACTAAATATAAATTTTTTGCCCATACTAACCACTAATGATGCATTTTTTTTATTCTACTGACAACTGGCAAGGTATTTTTTTCCTCCTGCTGTTTACTGACACCAGGGCATTTTTTTTTCTCTAATTGATCGCTGAAACCAGGACATGTTTTCCATATCCTACTGACCACCAGCGTGGAGGCAATTTTTCTCCCCTCCCACTGACTGCCCTTTTTTCTCTCCTACTGATGTGGGGCATATTTTTACTCATGCTAACAATTACTTTTTTGCTTAACCTCTTGATTTAGGAATATGAACTATTACCGCAGTGTTCTGCACCATGAATACATGCTGTTGGGGGGCCATTGCAAACTTTGCTATTGGGCCCTATGACTTCTGGTTATTTACCTGAATGTTATAAATAAATAATCTCATACTGTATGTGCTAGATTGATATTAAGCTCTGTGCCTCATATTTGTTCATAGGTTCATTAGTAAGTTTTTCTTCAAACACCACAGAGAATAGACAGTATAACTACAGCAACAAAAGAAGTACTTGACTTTAACATGTATCTATAGATTAAAATCAACCTCGATAGTGAACCTTTTTATGACTAGTAAAGAGAAAATACATTGTGGATAAATGTTTTTATTATTCCAGGCACAAGAAAGCTCATAACTTAGGAGCAAGCTTGTGCAAGACAATGAGCAATGGCTGGATGATTCATTCTGACAACCGTTCTAATGATAGAAACCTACGCAGCTAGTGCTGTACTGCTACCTACGGCCAGAGCACCGATGTCAAGTGCAATTTATTTCCACTGATAAAGAACAGTTAGGTTGTGAATTGTGCTGTTTATCATTAATACATTCTGGCCCAATCATCATTGGAAGTTCTTTTAACCAAATAATTCAGGAACTAATGTTTACATAGATATTTACAAATGAAATATAATTTTGTCTTGTTAACCATACTGTAGCTGTTAAAGCGGTGTTCCAGCTGCGATTTTTTTTTAAAAAGTCAGCAGCTACAAACACTGTAGCTGCTGACTTTTAATAAGGACACTTACCTGTCCTGGGCGCCCGCGATGTCGGCCCCCCGAGGCCGATCCGTCCTTCGGATCATGTGTCGGCGCCGCCATCCTCACTAAGGGAAACAGGCAGTGGAGCCTTCCGGCTTCACTGCCCATTTCCTACTGTGCATGCGCGAGTCGCACGGCACTTTGTGAATGTGCGGCTGTCTTCTGGGACACACACAGGTCCCAGAAGACAGTGCACCCAAATTTCCCAGAAGACAACGCGAGGAGAAGAATGAAGAGTACCACGGTATAGGAAGTGGCAGATTAGGACGATCTGCCTAGCAACAGCCATTTCTGGTAAGTACATTTTTTTTCAAATGTTTTTTTTAAAAAAATTTAAAGAGCGTGCTTATGGAATTTTTTTTTAGGGTGGACCTCAGCTTTAACTAAAATATAAGAAAACATTTATTAAAAAGAAAAATATTTTGTAGTACAGTGTTTATAATGATTATTTATTTTATTATTAATCCTTTACCACTTGCCTACCTCTGTTCATCTAAAATTAATCTAAAACATCTGCACATTACCCCTTCATATCCATCCTCCCACCGGATGTGGCCTGTACCTTAACAACTTAAACTTCTCCTCTTTCTGTTTATGACCCTTATTAGTTTAGTGCACCATTACCAAGCTCTATGTTTTAACCACCCCAATACCAGCATGTCTCTTTATTTCCAAGAAATTGTGGCAAAAAAAATGTGATCACCTTGTGATATCTGTTTTCCAAAAAGGAGTAATTTTGGGTGTGTTTGTACTTAGCTTAGCATTTTGTATTTTAACATAAAGTAAGGGAAACCTTTTTTTTATTGTTGGTATTTTTTCCCTTTATATAATAAAACAGTAAAAATGTAGTTATCCATTACCACCTAAAGAAAGCTATGTCTCAATAATTATGTAAAAAAAAATTGGTTACAGTGTTACCTTGCCAAGTAAATGCCAGTCCAGCTATCACAGATGGAACAATGAAAATGGCCTGGTAATTAAACGGTATTACAGGTTGGTGCTCAGTGGTTAACCAATACAAGACTGGACTCTTTTTTTCAATTTGAATGCCAATTACAACACTGTACCCAAATCGAATTTTTATCAGTTTTTAGAGACAGATAGAGCTTTTTACTTTGCTTTTTAATCCCCATTGGGTTTTTTTTTTTTTTATATAAATGAAAAAAATAAATAAAGCCTCGTACACACGACCGAGTTTCTCATCCAAAACCGGCAAGAAAAGTGCCACGAGAGCTTTATTGTCGAGAAAACCGTTCGTGTGTATGGTTTTACGACGAGAAAACTGCAGTGAATCTCAACGAGAAAATAGAGAACCTGCTCTCTATTTTCTCGTCAGGATTCAAGATTTCCTTGTCGTGTTTCTCGTCGGCCTGTTTTGTGACGAGAAAATGGTTCGTGTGTATGCTTTTACGACTCTTCCAAAAGCGCGCATGCTCAGAATCAAGTATGAGACGGGAGCGCATCTTCTGCTAAATCAAGCCTTCGTAATGGAGATAGCACATTCGTCACGCTGTAAATTATTGCATCGTTTAAATGTTGTGCATTGAAATCTTCTTTAGAATGTTACATTAATCCAAACGAATGAACTTGTTTTGCTGCTGATATTCACACAGAGTTATGACAATATATTTTTAACCTTTTTCATGCTGCTCTTAAGTAGATTTGGGTGTATTATATCGTGCAAGATCTTCTGAATATTTTTTTTTTTTTTTAGTTTTCAAACAGATGTTAATTGTAATTTGGCAATGTTTTGATAGTGATCTCCCATTGTATATTACATTTTTTTTTGTCTAAATTTTACACACTATATTTTTAAAATATTTTTATTTTATTATTTTTTTGTGGTTGTTATCTGTCCCTTTTTTTTGCTGTCAAATGTATCTGCTTACTCCTTAGCTAAATTAAAAATGTGAAAAAATAAACATAGTCAAGTATGAACTTTAACCAAAAAAACATTTATTCATGTTTTTAAAAAAATAAAGAGAAGGCAGCGCTGGAGAACCTGCTGCCATTTGTGCATCCCAGGGACCCCAGAGCACACATCAACCCTGTGTGGACACTAAAATTGGGAGCTTGAGAAGGCCAACAGTTCTGAGCACAATCTGATGCTGGCCGCCCAGAGGTCAGGAACAGCAGCAGGTGATATATATGTCCCAAGTGTGTGGTACTACAAAAGGCTGCCTTCTGTCCGACCACAATGAAGCAAGGCCATCACTTCCTCGTCTTCTTGGCAGCCTTCCCTGCAGCCTTCCCTGAAGCCTTCCCTGCAGCCTTCCTTCTTCGTGTGGCTGGAGGCTGGGCCACTGGAGGGGTACTCCTGTCAGGAGGAGGAGGAGGTGGAGGACAAGGGGGTGGCGCAGAAGAAGAAGGTGGAGGAGGAGGTGGAGGAGAAGGGGGTGGGGCAGAAGAAGAAGGTGGAGGAGGAGGTGGAGGAGAAGGGGGTGGGGCAGAAGAAGAAGGTGGAGGAGGAGGTGGAGGAGAAGGGGGTGGGGCAGAAGAAGAAGGTGGAGGTGGAGGAGGAGGAGGAGGTTGAGGTTGGGATAGTTGTGCCACCTCACATATGGCCGTATTGGGGGTAATTCTCTCCATCACCCCCTTGTTCAGCAAGGTGATGAGCAGGGGCTCGCATAGGAGGCGTTGCTCCATGCTCATCACCTTGAACTTTGCCTCCACTAGGCCGGCAATGGCCTCTTCAGGGGATGTGGGCTCCTGGAGGGTTGCATGGGCTTCTCTAATAAGGGCCATTGCTGCCTCACTGGTGGTCCTGTCCCTCCTGCTTCTTTTTGGAAGGCGGATGGGAGGCACCTGTGATCTTGTGGTTCTCCTTGGGCCGGCCACCTCCTGGCTGCCACTGGGCCCTGCCACCTCCTGGCTGCCACTGGGCCCTGCCTCCTCCTGCCTGACAGTTTCCTGACCCTCCTCCTGGCTGATTTCATCCTGTGTATGAAAAAGGGACATAGTTTAATATTTTGTTTTATTATTTTCATACAA
Organism: Rana muscosa; assembly: GCA_029206835.1. NCBI lineage: Eukaryota > Metazoa > Chordata > Amphibia > Anura > Ranidae > Rana > Rana muscosa. Next base: position 1,013,841,762 of record CM055116.1, read on the forward strand.
CTTTCAGATCATGAATGTAGCAATTTGAATGTAAATCAAGAAAACAATTAAATGTTTTTTCGACTACATCAGATTGACTATTTAGCACCCAATTTAGGGCAGACTAATGTCTAGAGATCTTGATTTCACTTGTGGAACCCAAAATAGTTTATGATTTTCATCTTGACTTATTTTTCAAACATTAAGTTTATCCCAATACATTTGTCTTAAATACTATGCCTGGCTCCAGATGGCCAAATCAGGTTCATCCAGGATGGCTGCCTCCTCTTGCTCCAGAGAAGGCTCAGGTTGGCTGCAGGGAAGTCTGGGGGGAAGAGTAGAGAGTGATGGCCTTGCCTCAATGTGGTCATCCAGAAAGGACATCCTGCTGTAGTACCACAAATTGGGGACATACACATCATCTGCTGCTGCTCCTGACCTCTGAGAAGCCAGGACCTTAGAGCGTTCAGTCCTGTAGTTGCCTCTCAAGCTCCCAATTTTAGTGTCCACCTGTTTTGCTGTGGCTGTGGGCACCTTGGTCTGCACAAATGGGAGCAGGCTCTCCAGCGCTGCTTTTTGTACCCCTTTTTTTATGGATGGGGTTTTTGGTTTCCCACAGAGCGGGCAGCTCCCTTACCCGGTCTATAAATTCCGCAAGGAATTCTTTGTCGCTTATAAAGACATTCATTTTTGGTCTGCAAGTAAAATAAAAATTATATAACTAATGTGAGGCACACAGTCTAACCTCCTTAAAATCTTATTCACCATATATATCCTCCAACATTCTCAAGACAGTATAGGGCAACAATTTATCAAAGTCACAAAATCACATACCTTCGTTCGCACGTCCGTCACTTGAACTCCTCTCTCCGCACACCAAACGTAGTATAGTCACATGTGTGTTTGCTATATATACACCACGCATGCGTGAAACTACACACACGTCGCTCCGCACACGTCGCCCGCCCATGACGTTCTAACTAACATCTTTTCCCCGCCCCTTCTCTTTCGGCGCGCAGACAGATATAGCGGATTCACAGCAGGTGTCTGATAATTCCTCAAATAACGAGGAGGAGACAAGCCCGGAGACTGAGGAAACGTCACGATCAAGGAGGAGATTCAAGGCATCTAATATGTCTTATGTGGAGATGGCGGAGATGGTGGACATCTTGCTAAAGTCGGATTATGACGCAAAGCATGGGCCGTATAGCAAACCTAATCGAAGGAAGGCCAAAATCCTGAAGAAAGTCGTGAAGAGTCTGAAGAAGAATTTTGGGGTGAAACGCTCAAATGAGCAGCTCAGAAAGAGGTGGTCAGACCTCAAACTGAGGGAGCCGGAGCAGTTAAGGAGCATTAAGAGAATGCTAGGAAAAAGTAAGCACTTGTTCTAATTTTACGCATTTCTCAACTTACATGTTGCTCCATGTATTTTTTTTTTCTATTGTACTACCTTACAAAATGTCATAGTTTGAAATTGGTTTGGCACATCAATCGTTCGTTACAGACACATCGTTCGGCCACTATCCTCGTTTTTTGATTATTTTACAGGGTTAAATTAAATTAGACATCTGCCTGTTTTGATTCATTTGTTGTTCTTACATTGTTGGCTAGATGATGTGTTTGTAAAGAGAATGAAATGCAAACTTTAATCAGTGTAAAGGAGAGGACACTCAGCAGCTGGTTCCACATCTGTACTTTTGAGCACTATAGTGTGGGCCAACAGAACCGCCTTTTTTGGGGGTCCCACACAGGTGCATCAGTGAATTTTTGTGGTGCCTCCATGTCTAAAAATTGACAGCCAAAGGTGAATACTAAACATATTTTTGTGAAGAAATAATGTCTTCATGTGGAAATTCAGCACAAACACTCACTTGTACCCCACTTCCAAGCAATTTAGGCTGTTTTTAGTTTTCATAGAGAATTTCAGTGTGATAAATAGACCTTTTGTTTGATTCTCATAGGGGAGAGAAGACTGGGAGGAGAACACTCCAGGGAGTACAGGAACCCCACAGCTTCGAAACAACCCCAACCTCACAAAGACCCACAACCTGAGGGTGTTGAGGAAGTTGAAGAGGTGGAGGAAGGAGAAGTGCAGGAAGGAGAAGTGGATGACGTGGTGGAACTGGTCACCACAACAGGTCAGTATCTGTCACCACAGCTTCAGGTAAGAGATGTAGGCCTGCAGAGTTATAATACCTTTTTATTTTGTTTTTAGGGGATGTAAATGTTGTGGTGAAAGAAAGTACACGTTTCTCTGCTGACAGTGCCCTACGAATAATACAGCAAGTGATGGAATGTAGCACAGAACTGGACAGAATTAAACAAAGAATTCATGTGATGGATCAAACCTTTAAAGACATCCTAGATGTTTTGGGGAGAATTGAATAAGGCATCAAAACCCCCATTTTTTGTTACAGTTTGTTCTTCCCCCTTTTAATCTCTTTTTGACAATCAATCCAGCCAAAAATTGAATATGCACACAGTGTGTCAACATGTGCCATCTGCCATCAGGGGATATCCATGTACGTGTTTTGGGGGTGCAACCCCTTCCTCGTATCTCAAGTAGGTGAACTGAAGAAGGGGTTGCACCCACAAAACACGTCCATTGATCACCCCTGATGGCAGATGGCACATGTTGACAATAGGGATCAGGAGTCTAAAATCCCTATTGGAAATTACAACAAAATGTGTGCATATTCAATTTTTGGTTGGGCCAGGGGTGCCAAGACCCCATATTAGGACGGGCACGTAGAGACATATTTTGTGTAAGTGAATGTCTCATATTGCTCAGAGGTATCCAATGTTGTACTTTTTGGAATGCAACTGATGGTTTTGTATTTTCATTAAAAAAAATTGGCGGTTTGTGGACAGCCAAAAAAAAAATAAAAAAAAAATACCATGTGTGTGAATGTGCACAGAGTAAAATGTTTGAACACAAACAAAGTGTAGCTTCTTTTTCAAATACGCTCTAACCTTATTTGTGTATTTGTTTGGGTTTCATAGTGAAATGGTTGTTATTTACTAAAGGAAAAAAAACTTGGCAATACAAATGCAGTAAGACAAACTAGGAGACAGGAAACAAAGTTACAAGATTTAAAATGAATTTTAATGAGTTCTTTATGCACGAATCTTTAGTCATGGCCTGGCATAGGAATTGCCCCCCTACCCGTGAAATAGTCCATATATTTATCCCGAACCTCACGGGCATTTTGGGGGGGCAAGCCAGGACGGGCAGATTCGAGGCCCAGCAGGGGATTGGCATGGGAAAGTCCTGCCTCAGGCAATACTGAGGCCATATAAGTACTTGATTTTCGGCAAAGAAAATTATGGAGCACACAGCAGCATAAAATGACATAGTTTATCTTGTACTACGCCAAGTGGATTGGAGTCATAAAAAGGCGGAACCGGCTGGCCATTATCCCGAAGGCATTTTCAACGACTCTTCGGGCCCTGGCCAGCCGGTAATTGAACACCTTCTTCTCTGGGGTCAGGGTCCTCTGTGGAAATGGCCTCATGAGGTGCGGTCCGAGTCCGAAGGCTTCATCAGCCAAAAAACAAAGGGGAGTCCTTCAACATTCCCTGCATCCGGTGGCAATGCAAGGTCGTCACTCTGGAGACGGAGGGCAAACTCCGTCTGGATGAAGGATCCCCCATCGGACATCCGGCCATTCTTCCCTACATCAACATAGAGGAATTCATACTGTGCTGACACCACCGCCATCAGCACAATGCTATGAAACCCCTTGTAATTGTAGTAGTAGGACCCAGAACGGGGTGGCGGCATGATGCGGACGTGCTTCCCGTCTATGGCACCACCGCAGTTGGGGAAGTCCCACCGCGTGGCAAACTCCAATGCCACAGTCTGCCATTCCTGTGGCGTGGAAGGAAGCTGTGGAGTCAAACAAGAGGAAATAAAATTAGAAATTTAAATTATAACATTGCAAGCAGATTATAAGAAAATAGGTTAGAGCCCAACCTCAATCAAATTCTCAGTTTAAGGTGTTTTTAATAAGTATAATGGAAGGCTCAAGTTTCATATTCATCACCCCCTCTGATGGTCCATTATAACCCAATTTGGGGGGGTAGATGTGTTTGGCCACAGGATAGCATTGCAGTGGCGGTGCGTCCAGAGTGGGCGCTGGAGCACTGCCCCCTCTATCCTGCGCCCGTCACTCAGAACAATACATAGGTTCATGCCTTGCATTAACCTATGTATTGTCAATGCCGCCCACTATTCAGGTGGATGGCCCCCTGTTGAGCGACAGACATATGAATAACTGCGGCATTTTTGTGGTGGAAATTGCATATCAGAAACAGGGGGGCAAATAGGCTTGCAAATTACAGCCTGAGGGATGTAATTGGCTTGCTAAAAGTGAAATAGGGGACGCAGGGGGGGGGGACATTCCTTGGCTAAACACTGACAGGCTGCTCTGCCAATCATGTTCACCAAGTCTGTTTAACGGTAACATGATTGGCTGATGCAACATCGAGGGCAGGAAAAGACATCAAGGACCGAAGAAGGATGGCGCGGACCAGAAGAAGGTAAGTGCAGGGCTGGGGGGAAACTGGCTGCATTGGAGGGGACAAAATGGATGCATTGGAAGGGGCAAAATGGCTGCATTGGAAGGGGCAAAATGGCTGCATTGAAAGGGGCAAAATGGCTGCATTGGAAGGGGCAAAATGGCTGCATTGGAGGGGGCAACTGGTGGCGTTTAATAGGCACAGTCGCAAAAAAGAAGGAAGTTTAGGTCCTAAATTGGGGGTTGAACCCCCAAACATTTGGAGCAACAGGCGCCACTGCTGGAAAGGTTAGTGAAGGGAAATATGCATGGAGGAGAAAAAAGGGGCATTTTAAAGCTTCCAGCATGCATGGGGACAAAGGGGACATTCTCAGCATATTACAATCATGGTAATTAGGGAAGGATGAAAGAAATACAATACATTAGCATACATGAAATACATAAAATGTGATGTTAATGGAGAAAACTTACCCTAATATAGTCCTCCTGCAGGACTTGTATAATGGCAGAACAGGTGTCTGGGATTATGAGGCCCAGAGCCTGGGGGGAGATGCCTGTTGTGAACTTCAAGTCCTGAAGACTTCTCCCTGTCGCCAGGTAACGTAACGTGGCGATGAGCCTCTGCTCAGCACTGATGGCTTCCCGCATAACGGTGTCCTGCCTGGTAATATAGGGGGACACCAAAGCCAACAGTTGCTGAAAAACGGGATCAGACATCCGCAGAAAATTCCTGAAGTCCTCAGAATTATTCTCGACGATCTCCCGCAGCAGAGGCATATGACAGAATTGGTCCCGCTGAAGCAACCAATTCTTGGTCCATGAACTCCTCCTCACCCCGTTCATGGACTGGTCTTGGTCCAAAACAAGCAGACCAACACCAAGCGCCCGCACAGCACGAACTCGACGACGAGAACGTACAGGCGACATGGCTAGGAAACGGTCGTCTTATCAGAACGTACAGAACAGAACGCACTTTAGAACAGCAAGGCCTATGAATAACGAACTGAAAATCAGAAACAAACGGGCAAGAACGCACTGTAAAACAGATACGACCTGCCGAGACGCCCTGAAAGACAAGATACGAACCCACAAGCACAAACTGAACCGCAGAAAACGAACTGAAAGCACGAAGACTGAAAAGCGCGAATCGTCTCTTCCCAAACTTTTACTTCACACGCGGTAACACGAGATCAGCAAAAGCAGCCCAAGGGGTGGCGCCAGGGAAATCGATCTTCCCCTTTATAGTGCCGTCGTACGTGCTGGACGTGACCGTGGAGAACAACGAGGAAATTGTGAAATGTCAGTGTGTACGCATGGAAAGCTTGACGAGAAACTCGTCAAGGTTAACAAGAATCTCGTCGAAAAAAACGACGTGTTTTTCACGACGAGAAACTCGGTCGTGTGTACGAGGCTTCAGAGAAAATTGTTTTCCTTAGGTTGTAACTTCTGTTATATGATTTTGCAAAAAAATTATCTTTCTTCATAAATGTAAGTGAAAATGTATTCTGCTACCTTTCTTTGATAAAAAATAGCCCACATCAGTGTATATTATTTAGTCTGTGTGAAAGTTATAGAGTCTACAAACTATGGTATATATATTTCAAAATTGATCAGTCCTGATGTACTAACTGCCTTTCTCATTTCCTGAGGCCCTAAAATACCAGGACAGTACAAATTCCCCATTTTTCAAAAAGTAGACAGTCAAGGGCATTTAGCCATGGTGAGTTTTTTGAACTTGTAATTTTTGTGTTACAATTGTTGGGAAAATAAATAAATTAAATATTTTTCGTTTTTCACAAAATTGTCAATTTACCAAGGTATTTATCATACACAGTACAGGCATACTTATGATTAACACTTGCACTTACAAAAAGATTGTGCATCTAAATTCCTGACTAATTATTACATTTTGTAGGCCCTGGAAAACCAGAACTGTGGAAATAAAATGACCACATTTTGAAAGGCAAACACATCAAGGTATTTTTATAAGAGGCATGGTAAAGACATTTTTTGCCACAACGTTTTGGAAAATGCAGAATGAAAATGAAAATGTATTTTTTTTACACAAAGTTGTCAATCAATAAAATATTTCTAACTCACAGCATAAGCATAAGCATACTTACAATTACAATTACACCTCAAAACACATTCTGCCACTCCTTCTGTCTGTGGCAATGTGTGTGACATTTTCACAACCTGACCACATAGAGAGGGCCAAAATCCAAGGCGCACCTTCAGGCTTTCTAGGCTTTTTAACTTACACATCTAATTACATGACTACCAGGCAAAGACATAGTCAGCATACAGGCAAAATATCGGTTCAAGCAGCAGGCAGAAACATTGTCAATAAACAGGCCAGGGTAGTACAGGTAGTAGGTAGAGTTAACATTGCACTGGTGTGATGGTGACAGTGGAACTTGTGTATGGGTGATTAGGAACACTGTTGCTGGTTTACACTGGCCTGGTGACACTGGGGACTAGTGTGGCAGCAATCATGAACATTGCTGCTGACTTACTCTGTCCTGGTGACCCTGGAGCTGGTGTGGTGACAATCAGAGACACCATTGCTGGCTTTCACTTGTGTGGTGACACTGCGATTGGTGTGGCAGTGATAAGGAATACTGTTGCTGGCATGTACTGGTCTAGTGTGGTGGCAATCAGCAACAATTATTCTATCTACACTAGTCTTGAGACACTGTGGCTTTTGTGGTGGGAATCAGAGAACTGTGACTGTCTGCACCATAAGGGTATGTTCACACGTGAGGTTGGAGGGTGGTAAAACCTTGCAGTTGATCAGCAGTGTTATTCCTCCTCAACTGCTACCCCCTTTAGCTGCAGAGGCACTGGGTAAAGGTGTACACATGCCACGTCTGTGATGCTTTACAGCTGTGGCAGGAATTATATCCCCTGTTCAAGTAAATGGGGGTGCTTAAGCAGGTTCAAGGGGTTAAGCAGGTTATGAGGAGGTGGTACAACACCTTCTCACTACCTGTCAAATGCTTTCTGAGAAGCAATCCAAATGCAGATGGCTCTTCAGAGAGCATTACACGTGTGAATAAGTCATTATGATGACCCTATGACTGATTTGGTGGTGATCAGGGACACTGAGACTGATGTGGCAGTTATCTGGGACACTGGGACTAGTGTGGTGGTGGTTAGGGACATTGTGACTGGTGTGGCAGACACTGTCAAGCCCCGTACACACGATCGGTTTGACTGATGAAAACCGTCCGATGGATGGTTTTCATCAGACCAACCGATTGTGTATGGTACCCATCGGTCTTTTTTCCATCGGTTGGAAAAAATAGAACTTGTTTTAAAATTTTCCGATGGATAAAAAACCGATGGTAATTTCCGATCGTCTATGGGCAAGTCCATCGGTTAAAATACCCACGCATGCTCAGACAGAATTAGGAGACGGGAGCACTCGTTCTGGTAAAACTAGCTTTCCTAATGGAAAGAGCACATTCGTCATTCTGCAAGTTATTGCTTAGTTTAATGCAGCGCATGTTTTGTTGCTTTAGAACGGTCTTTAAAATGTCATTTTGGCAGCAGATCTTTCTCATGAGTTCTGACAAACGTATGTCTTTCTTCTTTCTTGTGATCTTAGGAATAATTAGTTTAATTCTTCAAGGCCGACCTCACAAATTCCACCTTTTATTTTTGTTTTGTCTTTAAATTTGTTGTGCATTTTTTGGTGTGTCAATTTCTCAGAACATTTTTTTTTTTCCTTTCCTCATGGAGGTTGGTGTCCCTTGTTATTAATTACACATTGTATTTCTGAAATGTTATTGCTACTTAAAAAAAAAAACACATCAGGCATGTATGTTGGCTGAAATCAAATTTTCCTTTATTTCGTAAAAAAAGCAAACAAAAACTGAAGGGCAACTATTCAGAAATTAGCAGAGAATTTCAAGTCCTTAGATCCCAAATGCAGACCTGACTATGATCAATAATAAAATCAACAACAGCATGAAATCAGGAGCAGCAGCCAAAGACATACATCATCCCAAGCTGTGGTACTCCATCAACCTTCAACTTCTGTATGAGCAGCTCGAGGCCAGAGAATCACCTCCTGCTCTTCCCTGTGGCCTTCCTTCCATGCCTCTCTGCAGCGTTCTCTCCACGGCCCCGTCCATGCACCCTTGCAGGCTGGGCCACTGTGGGTGGTGATGTGGCAGGAGGAGGAGGAGAAGGAGGAGAGGGATTGGCCTGCTGAGAGATATGGGTGGCCTCAGTCAGCAGCCCCCTCGCCCCCATGTGTACGGCCATATATATGAGGTGCTCACAAAGGGCCCGTTGTCCCGCCTCCATTCTGAGCAACTTATCCGCCAGATAGGTGCTAAACCCCTCTGTAGGGTTGAGGGGGGCCCTCATGATGGCAGCAGCCTCCTGAATCATCTTTAGTGACTCCTCCTCCACTTGTGTCATCCGCCGTTGTTTTGGCGGTCTGACGTGGAGGGGAGCCACTTGGGAGACGGTGCTGCCACTAGGCCTGGGGACCTGCTGAGTCCCACTTGGCCCTGCCTCCTCCTGCCTGCCACATTCCTGACCCTCTTCCTCCTGGCTTGCCTCATCCTGTTTATAAAATAAAATGAAAAATTTTATTATTTGGGGAATCTTTCACCCACAATTTGGATATCATTACTGGCGCATATTTTTTTTGGGGGGGGGGGTGATATCATTTTTGGCTAATCCAAACAGTTCAACACAATATTACTTAGTGGACAATAATTATGATCAAAAATACTATACCTGGCTGAAAATGCGAAGATCTGGCTCTTCTAGCTCGGGAGGCTCCTCCTCCGCCTCTGCAGGGGTGGAGGGAAGGGTGGAAGGAACGCTGGAGGGAAGGGTGGAAGGAAGGGTTGAGGGAAGGCTGGAAATAGATTCCCTGGCCTCGATCTGGTCATCAAGAAATTGAAGATGTCTGTAGTACCACAGCTTGGGCTTTACTACATCGTCGGCTGCTGCTCCTGATCTCTTTGACTGGCGCACTTCCTTGTATTTTTTTTTATACGAATTACGCAGGTTGTTGATTTTATTATTGATCATAGTCTAGTCTGCATCTGGGATCCATGGCTTCATATCCTCTGCTAATTTGCAAATAGTTGCCCGACGTACATCACTCTTGTGGTACGCAGGGTGTTTCAGTTCCCACAGGTTGCGCTGTTCCTTATATTTTTCAATAAAAGTCAGCATCACCTCCGGCTCACGTAGTTTATGCATGTTTTTGGGTCAGCAAGTAAAAAAAAAAAAAAAAAAAAGGATCAGATTTGATTCTCCTCAACTTATCACAATATTGCCCTTTACAATCATGAACCATTATAGGCCACTGCAGGCCCAAGTTCCCTTCTTACCTTAGTTCACTTTGTTGGTTCACTTCCGGTCGTCCTTACTCCGCGCATCCCTAATAACTTCTTTCCCCTTTTTATACCCTGCGCATGCGTGTAACTCCGCCCTCGTCGCCCGCCCATGACGGACTTTTTCTGCATTTCCCCACCCCTTAACGATCGGCGCACAGTGTGAGACGGCGACATGTCGCAGACACAGGTGGCTTCTTTAGTTGAAATTACCGACGAGGAAAGCCCGGAGGCGGAAACGTCCCGATCCTGTAAAAAAAGATACAAGGCGACTAATATGTCTTTTTCGGAGATGGCGGAGATGGTGGACATTCTGCGGAGGAAGGATTACAACGGCAAGCATGGGCCATACGACACCCCTAATCTCCGGAAGTCACAAATTATGGACAAAGTGGCGAAGACTCTCTATAAAAAATATGGGGTCAGGAGATCCAAGGAACAACTCCGTAAAAGGTGGTCTGACCTAAAGCTGAGGGAGCCGGAGCAGTATAGGAAGCTTATAAAAAGCATTGAAAAAAGTAAGTTTATTTTACTGTGTTCTTTCACATTGTAATATGTATTCTTCCATGTTTTGCAACATGTGCTTGGCTTGACTGGTTTCACATTTTAAAATGTCAACTTTTATGTTAAGTGGAGAGTCCACTTATTTTGTAAATGTGTGTTAAAAAAACTTGCTGCTCTTCCCCCAAACATGTTTGGCACATATCCACGTAAACTACATGTGGGCATGCCTCATTTTACTTCAACAATGTTTATCTACACATTGTTGGCTAGATGATGTGTTGTAAGTAAAACTAGAATGTGAAGGAAAGGCTAAACTGTATTCTGGGTAAAGGAGATGACACTCCAGCAGTTGTGTACTCAGCTTTTTTTATGGATCAAGATACTATAGTCTGGGCCACATGACCAAATTTAGAAACGGTGTCACACACAGGTGGTCCAGTGGATACCTTGGTGGTTATCCAAGTGTATTAGTGAGTGGCCTCAAAAATAACATGTTGCTTTGTTGATTTTGCAAGATCTCATATGTTCATCTTGAAACTCAGGGCCAAATATCAATTGGACCCCACTTTAAAACATTGAGAATACATTTTCTGCCCGAAAAAGTCTGTGTGCTAAAGGATACATTATTTTTAAAATTCCCATAGGGGAGAGGAGACTGGGAGCACACCATGCTCAGGAGACGAGGAACCCAACACCACAGAAACTCCCCGAAGATCCCAAAGCAGACCAAGATCAGCAGGTTCAGGAAGCGGAGGGGGAGAAAGCGGAGGTGGAGGAAGGGGAGGTGGAGGAAGGAGAGGTGGAGCTTATCAGCACAACAGGTCAGTGTCTGTCACCACAACTTCAAGGTAAATACAGATGTAGGCCTGCATAGTTTAAAAAATGTTCTTTCTTTTTAGGGACTGAACCTGGGGGTGTGTCAGGAAGTCCAAATCCTCCATTCTCGAGTGCCAGCGCAAAAATAATCATTCAGGAAATCATGGAATGCAGTAGCGAAATGGACATTATGAGAAAGAGAATGATTGTGATTGAGCAAAAATATAAAAACATGATAGATATTTTGGGGAGAATAGTGTGAACCCCCCTTTTTGTGTGTTTTGTTATGCGTCAGAAATTTCCTATGGGATTGCCACCAGCCCAAATGTGAAGATGCACACACTGACTCAACATGTGCTATCTGCCGTCACAGGATATCTATGTCCCTGTTTTGGGGGTGCAACCTCTTCCTCCCTCCTCAAGTAGGTGAGAGGAAGGGTTTTCACCCCCAAAGCACGTCCATTGATCCCCCATGATGGCAGATAGCACATGTTTACCTTAGCCATGGGATCATGTTGAAGATACCCATTTGAGCCCCAAAAAGAAAGTGTGGTTCTTAACATTTGGGATGGATCAGGGGTACTATCACCCCATCTCCTGTTTGTATTTTTCACTGTGTTATTTTATTACTTTTTCAGAAAAAAAAAATTGGCTTTTGACCCATGCATGTTTCTGCAAAAAAAGCCGCACAAAAAAAAAAAGGCTAGTATTTCGAAAACCATCCAAAAGTGTGGTGCAATCAATAAAAACATTTGGAAAGTCAAAAAAAGGTGTGCCTTGTTCTTTCTATGCTCAAGAGCAGTTCTGAAGATGCAAAAACAGTGTTTTCACCTCAGAGATTTGAGGCTATTTACTAAGAACAAATACACTTGGCACTACTAGAACCTGGGAGATACATAAACCACAAATACAAGAATGACAACACAAGTTTGTAGTAATTCCAATTTTTATTTTTATTTTAAAAAGGTAAAATCAAAGGTCAGATGTGGTCTGGCATTGCGATGGCCCCCCTACCCGTGAAGTACTCTACGTATTTCTGACGTACTTCACGGGCACTTTGGGGGGCCAAGCCAGTATGGGCAGTGCTGAGGCCGGTCAGATTTATCAGTTCAGATGGACCGGCCTCAGGCCCAACTGATGACACATAATTTGTCGAAAATTTACGCAAAAAATTGTGCAACAAGCAGCAGCAGTAGACAATGTTATTCAGTTTATAATCTGCCAAATTGATAGCTGTCTGGAACAGGCAGAACCGGCTGGCCATTATCCCGAAGGCATTCTCCACAACTCTCCGGGCTCTGGCCAGCCGATAATTAAAAACCCTCCTCTCCGGGGTGAGGGTGCATTGGGGAAACGGCCACATGAGGTGTGGTCCTAGTCCAAAAGCTTCATCCGCGATGAAAACGAATGGTAGCCCTTCCACGTTCTCTGCATCTGGAGGTAGTGCAAGACCCCCAGCCTGCAGACGATGAGCGAACTCCGTCTCTGCGAATGCTCCGCCATCGGACATCCGGCCATTCTTCCCCACGTCCACATACAGGAACTCGTACCGTGCCGACACCAACGCCATTAACACAATACTATTGAAACCTTTATAGTTAAAATAGTATGACCCCGAACGAGGTGGCGGCACTATGTGGATGTGCTTCCCATCAATTGCCCCTCCACAGTTGGGGAAATCCCACCGCTGGGCAAATTGGGAGGCCACAGTCAGCCATTCCTGTGGTGTGCTAGGGAACTGTGGAGTCAAACAAAAAGAATACATTAGTACGGTTTATGTTTACAGTGCAAGCAGATTACACACAAAAACATTGTTGAACCACATCATTCTAACATTATTATTTAAGGGAGTTTTTCCTACCAATAAACAAAGGCCCACTTAGCAGATGCATCACCCCCGCTGAGTGAACATTCTAAAATAATCTAAGGGGGGGCCTAAGGTGATTGTGGGGGATCCAAAAAAAGGCTCTACCACTCTGCTGAGCTTGATTGAGAACTTTTTTTAACATCTTTGGGGGGGGGGAGGGTTGTCAATTTACGAGGGCAATGACCCCAAAAATAAGAAAAGGAAAATAGAAGGCTAGCTGGATTTGCGCCCACGATAGCATGCTGGAGAGGTTAGTGAAGGGAAATAGGCATGTAGGGCACAAAGAGGGCTTTACAGGTAAAAAAATGCATGGGGAAAATGGGGACATTACCAGGATATTACAAACAGGCAAATTTTGGTTAGGAGGGAAAAAAAAGAGAAGATTATAAAACAATAAAAACATATAATGTGAGGTTAAAGGAGCAAAATTACCTTCATATAGTCCGTCTGCAGGACCTGAATGATGGCCGAACACGTCTCAGGGATAATGATCCCGAGAGCCTGGGGGGAGATGCCTGTTGAGAACTTGAGGTCCTGCAAGCTTCTCCCAGTCGCCAGGTATCTCAACGTGGCAATAAGCCTCTGCTCGGCAGTGATGGCCTGGCGCATCACAGTGTCCTGCCTCGTGATATAGGGTGACAGCAAATCCAAAAGACGGTGAAATACGGGGTCCGTCATCCTGAGATAATTCCTGAAATCATCAGGGTTATTCTCATGGATTTCCCGCAGCAGAGGCATATGAGAGAATTGGTCCCGCTGGAGCAACCAATTCTTAGTCCATGAACTCCTCCTCACCCTGTTCACAGACTGAACTCGGGTTACAGTGTTAACTGCAACACCAAGTCCAAAGCCAGCACGAGCTCGAGAATGAGAATGCACTTCAAACATGGTTTTAAACCGGTCGGCTGGTCAGAATGCACTCAAACAGAACGCACCGTGGAACAGCAAGGCCTGAGAAGAACGACCTGAAAAACAGTAAACGAACGGCCAAGAAGGCACTGCAAGGCAGTAACGACCTGACTGCACGCACTGAATCACAAATACAAACCCACAAGCACAAACTGAACACCAGGAAACGATCTGCAAAGCACGGAGACTGAAAAGCGCGAATCGGCTCTCACCAAACTTTTACTAACACGCGGTAACACGAAACCAGCAAAAGCAGCCCAAGGGGTGGTACCATTAGATTTGTTCGGCCCTTTTATAGCGCGTCGTACGTTTTGTACGTGCCGTCGGTTTTTTGACTGGTGGTGTGTGGCCAAGACTGATGAAAAACAGTTTCATCGGATTTCCGATGGACAAATCCATCGGACGAAAATCCATAGGATATCCGATCGTGTGTACAGGGCTTAACTGGTGTTGGGGAGAAGGGGTAACATTGTGACTAATGTGGTGGGAAATAGGGACACTATGACTGGTGAGGCGGTGATCAGTGACGCTGTGGCAGGGATTAGGGACACTGACTGACAGCACTGGTCTGGGGACATTGTACTACTATGGTGGGGATCTGAGACAATGGCTGGCAGCACTGACATACAGTGATATCAGGGCAGCCAGCCATTGTACATGATCACTGCCACAGCAGTACAGTGTCACCATAGTGACACACTATAGTGCACACACCGGCAGAAGTTTCGGCAGCACCATCTTTGTTTTTGTTTATGCAAGTTACTGATTTTTACATGTAACTTTATCATTTAAATACATGTTATTGTGCATTTATTGGTTGCACTATGAGGTTCTGTTCTTCCTCTTTTATATAAATACGTATCCTTTGTGATGCTGTTGTTGAGAGCAAAGGGAACCAGTTTTGTGGAGCCACAGAACAATTGTCAGCATTGGAGCCTCACAGATTGAAGGGATGTCTCATGGTGTATGGCTGTATGTCAGCTGAGCTCATTTGATCTCATTTGCCTAAGATCCAGAGATTTCTGGTAAGAAGTGTGTGCATCCTGGTGGCATGGATTTTTTCACATTGGCTTCTTTGGAATTTGTACTGGATTATGATTATTTATAATCAATTTAAAAGTCATTTTTAGAGACTATTTCACTTTGGCGGACTTTATTGGATTTTTCCTTTATCTACGTATATGTGGATTGCTTGATTATTATATTTAAAGAGATAGTGCACTATTTTTTTTACTATTGCTGCCTGTGTCGAAAAGATTTAAAGTGATACTAAAGGTACAATTAAAAAAAAAAATGCATGAAGGTAAAAAAAAACTTTACCCTTTAGAACTTCTTTAACCTTACTTTCTGTCCATGTGACAAGAATTGAGGGCAGAGGCTGTCACTGAGATTGGAAGACATGAGCAATAAAAATAACCTGGGGTTGGGGGCGCATGCGCAGAGCCAAGCCATGAGGTAATGCCGGCTTAGAACTCCGTATCCCGCGGGACTACAGAGCCTGATAACGGCGGAGGTAATTCGCCCACCGGTACACAACTTATAATATAAACAGCGCAGTATATCCTACCTTATAACGGAGACCTTTTGGGGGGTTTTCTGAGTAATTTTGAGGCAGAAAACGGCAAATGAGCGCTGCCTCATAGCCTCACTGTGCCACAGTGTGCCTGTCATGGCGCTGAAGCCCTCCTACTCTGAGGCAACAAGCAAAGAGAAGAAGCTACAGCCAGCCCCTTCAGTTTCTTCACACAAAGAGGATTCTATTTCATTAAAGGCACATAGTCAGTCTAATTCCCTATCTGAAAATTATGTGGTAGAAATGGAAAACTTTGATAATTCTCCACATAAAGAACTGTCACCACATATAACACTGAAGCAAATAGAACAGCTCTTCCAAAAATCATTAAAGGCTACATCAGACCATATTACTACAAGCCTTACCAGGGAAATTAGGGAATTAGGCCAGCGCACTTCAGCACTTGAAAAAAGAGCTGATGATATAGAGAAATGTACAACTAATTTCACTACAGAAATTGACAACCTGAAAGAGGAAAATATGACCCTACAATCAAGATTGGAAGACTACGAGAATCGGGCGAGAAGGTCAAATATTCGCATTAGAGGAATCCCTGAATCGGTAATAGACCTGCAGGCCACAATGACAGCTCTTTTCCAGGAATTGCAACCAGGAATCCCGGTAGAATGCCTTGAGATGGATAGGGTACACAGAGCCCTTACTCCCAAAAATTACAGATGGCCCGCCACGCGATATTATTTCAAAATTTCATTTCTACCGAACTAAGGAACAATTATTGAATGCAGCAAGACATAAAGATGTGTTACACTTCCAAGGCCACAACTATCAACTATTTGCAGATCTCTCACAGCTAACCATCAACAAAAGGCAGGCATTGAAGCCACTAATTCAAATATTGCAACGAAACACCATAATTTACCAGTGGGGCTTCCCCTTCTCGGTGTGTTTCACCTATCAAAATCATAAATACACATGTCGCAATGCTAAAGATCTTCAAACCACTCTACAGAATATAGGATTGATGAGTACAACTAAGGACATCACCGACATGCGTCGAAGATCATCCTCATCTCCTGATAATTCCTCTTCTACCTCCAGGGAAAATGAGAACCATAGTTTCAACAAAAGACTTTGCAAACTATCACCTGTTCCAGATCCGAGGGACTCTATGGATTGAATAGAGTTGTGTACCGTGTCTATTCTCTTTTCTAGGAGTCTGCTTGACCGACTTGGTCTTGCCTTGGCCCTCTAACGACTCCCTGGTGGTTATCCCTTTAACGTTACATATGTATATATGCTGTTGTGACTCTTCTCTAATCTTTCCCTATAACCAGGTCTAGCCTGCTACTTTTTGCAATTTAGAATATTTAGTAATCTGTTAATTGTTAATAACCATTATTTCTCTACCACTTTAAGGTCGAGTCTAGTTTTAAGTTTCCGTTATACTTAGTGAAGATTAAGTTTAGAGGATGAATATTAGATATTTCTAACCCTCCAGGCTGACCTTAACCGACTTTGTGCCTCTGAGGCATGGTTTGTATTCCATTAACCCCCAATTAGTAAGTAGTCATTACTAACTGGCACTATTACTTTTACTTTTAATTTTGCTTAATGTTTGTAAGATTGCAATTTAATTGGTTGGCTCCCAGAGTTCTGTGGGACTGTTCCTTGTGCCCTCTTTTGCTACCCTCAGCTGCCCAGAGACTCTGTGGGTGGCTGACGGTAGCCCATGTGCCCTTGGAGGGACACTTTTTCTCCCCTCAACAGATACGTTGTGTATTTATACATGTTTTGCTATCTCATTAGGATATTCCTAAATCATATTTTTTCTTTATTCCCCTCCAATTCCATTTCTTCCCTATAATCCGAAGGTAAATATTTCCTCTATTATTCCATGTTTGGGCATCACTAGAACCAAAGTTTTTTTAATACCATGGCTCCGTTAAATATACTCTCCCTTAATGTACAGGGTTTAAATATTCCACAAAAACGCACTAAAGCCTTTCATACTTTTAATTCTAAAAAAGCACACGTTTTATGTCTCCAAGAAACACATTTTACACCACTATCCACTCCCAAATTCTTTAGTAGATCCTATCCACAAGTCTTTACGGCCTCGGCCTCTACAAAGCAATGTGGTGTGCTTATAGCCCCATTTTCAATAACAAAAGAGATCAAGGATCCAGAAGGCCGATATCTGATTGTCACAGGACATTTATTAGATTCTGCTATCACCATTGTGTCATATTATGCCCCCAATAAGCGACATAATTCTTTCCTATCCCATTTGCTACAACTCATTGATAGGTACTGTAATATTAAGTGGAGATTCCAACCAGACTATTTTTCCCTTTCTGGATAAATCACCAATCCCACAATCCCAAAAGTCAGATAAACAATCTTTTTCAAAATTAATTGCAAAACACGATCTAGTAGACTCCTGGCGTGAATTGAATCCAACCAAGAGACAATATACACACTATTCTTACCCCTGCCGGTCATTCTCAAGAATTGACCATATTTTTATGTCCATAGGTATGACGCCGGAAATCTTAAATTCCAAAATTGTCCCCATCCCCTGGTCTGATCATAGTGCAATCTTCAATACCATAGCATCTACAATACCAAATTCACGTGACTCAACATGGATGCTTAGAGACTTTCTGCTCAAAAACCCAGTGTATAAACAAAATATCGAAATTGCACTTGAGGAGTATTTAAAATTTAATTCCACACCTGAAATTTCTCCAATTACTTTATGGGAAGCCCACAAACCTGTTCTCCGTGGAATATGCTTATGTCA
Organism: Rana muscosa; assembly: GCA_029206835.1. NCBI lineage: Eukaryota > Metazoa > Chordata > Amphibia > Anura > Ranidae > Rana > Rana muscosa. Next base: position 1,013,860,057 of record CM055116.1, read on the forward strand.
AGCTAATTTATGTAATAGAGAACGAAAAGCCATGTACCACACTCTAGAAACAAACTTTAATTCCTGCCATATGGCATTTCAGCAAAACCCCTCACCATCATCCAGATTAAAATTAGACAAAGCCAAATTGGAATTCGATCTATTCCTTACTGAGTCAGCTGATAGAATATTTAAAAGATCAAAACATAATTATGACATGAATGCGAATAAACCAACTACGCTTCTAGCCCGAATATAGATCATGCCATATTACAACCAAACCCATCTGCCTCAAATTATCAAGGGATGTATACTCCACTAACCCAGTGAAAATTGTACAAAAATTAAAAACGCAGTTAAAAAGTCTATACTCTGATAACTAGTTGGATCAATCTAAAGCAAATAACTTTTTTTCTCAAATTTCCCTTCCTACATTGTCCAAGACGCAATTGGAAATGATGGAGGAACCGGTGTCTGGTGAAGAGGTATCCGAGACCATTAAAAATTTGAAATTGAACAAACGACCTGGTCCTGACGGATTTTCTGCTCTTTTTTATAAAACTTTTGCGGACATCCTATCACCGGTTTTAACAAATACCTTCAGTTCTCTTTTGGATAATCACTCTTTTAGGAAGGAAACTTTAACTGCGATTATCATTTAACATGCTTCCCAAACCACAGACAGATGACTCAGTTTGGTCAAACTATCGCCCCATCTCTTTGTTAAATATTGATGTTAAAATTCTAGCCAAGGTCCTAGCTAGCAGACTAAATAAGATTAAAGGCAAATTAATACACCGCGATCAAGCTGGTTTCATCCCCATTTGACAAGCTGGCGTTAATTCAGACGTGCTGCCCTTTTGCCACATGCCGCTAAAACGTGTCGAATCCCCTTGTGCTTTCTTTCTCTTGACATTAAGAAAGCATTTGATACAGTATCATGGTCTTATATGCATTTCACATATATATTATGGATACGCCCTTCAGACCGTAGAACTTTAAAGAACCCAATCTCTAAACATTCCGTATCATTATGGGACAGGCATAAAAGCTCACATGGCCTACAATCTCCACACAACCCACTTCTTTCATTTCATAAAAATCCGGCCTTTTATCCAGCTTGGATATTTCCAAAAACCTTTAAAGCTTGGTCTAAGGTAGGCATTACGTGTCTATATAATTTAACATCGACAACTACGATACGACCTTTTACAGAACTATGCAAGATTTATGGTCTACCCCAAATCTGAAATTTTCAGATATTTACAAATACAATTTTTTTATGATCCTCTCCTCAATTCTAGTGATAACCTACACAATATTACCCATTTTGATAGAATATGCCTAAAAGAACCACATGCTAAAGGCCGCATCTCGATAATTTATTCCCAATTGATCACCAAAACAAATACAATTTTTCCCTTTTATGTTGCTAAGTGGGAATCAGATCTCGACTGTAAAATTGATAACAAGACTTGGACAAACATATGGTCTAATACTAGCTCTTCTTCTACAAATGTATTAGCAATAGAGACATCATATAAAGTACTCTCTCGTTGGTATTTGGCTCCCACCAGGCTAGCCAAGTTTACAGCAAATAGTTCAGATCTCTGCTTTCGCGGTTGTCCAGATAAAGGAACCTATATGCACATCTGGTGGCAGTGCCCACATGTGCGCAAATTCTGGGAAAAGATTTTTCTGATTACCTCTAAATTTTTTGACTGCAATATTTTACCAGATCCAATGGCAGCCCTTCTCAATATTAAACCAGTAACCCTTTCCCAGAATCAATATAAATTATTCCTCTCATTTATGAAAGCCGCAAAGCAGACAATAGCTAGTGCATGAAAATCACCTGTAGTGCACCTGTCGGAAGCCAAAAAGAGAATGAATCAATTTCTCATACATGCTAAAATGCTAAGTTGATGAAATTTGACAACATATGGACATATGGAAACCATGGATAATATATTATTCGCTAGATAATTTTGATGCACGAGTTCTCTCGTCATGGTGTTGATGCTTTTTCATGGATACCAGGAAAATAACACACATGAAATCTAGTCGGAGCGATGTGGTCCTCCCCCCTTCTCCATTGTCCCCACCCCCCTTTTTTTATTTTAATTTAATTATTTTTTCTATCCTATTGTTTTTTCAAAATCTTTATCTATTTTATATCACTCTTTTTATGCACTACAGTATATGTTTTATTAAATAATCAAAATTATGGTTTTGGTCTGGTTAGACTAAATCTTCAAATCACTTGACCCAGGTTTTCCTTCGTTTTTGGAAGAACCAAACTTTTCAACTATTTATTATATATAAATTAGACTCTTATGGTTAATAATTGGTTATATTATCTTTCACTATAACTTGGCGTACTATTCGCTCTTCTCCCCTATCTCTAGGGTGTAAACCAAAATCTATTCTATATTACAGCAAATATAATATAATACTTATGTTCGCATTGTTCTGTATCTCAATATTGTATTTTTTTTTGTCAATATCAGATATACTGTAACTGTTGTTACTTACTACTATAAAAAAAAAAAAAAAAATCTTTAAATGGAAAAAAAAATAAATAACCTGGGGTTATAACTCTTTGTACTGAAAAAAATGTGCTTTTTTGCTGTCTGTGTCATTGGTAAGATTTCTCATCACTTCTGAAGATACGACTCTCTGGGAGGAACAGTCTGTAAATAGAACCCTGACAGACATTCTAATCCTTCCTTACTTTTTACAAAATAAAAATTAAGAAAACAGTTTTAGTTGTAGTTGTGTTTTTATTGCATTGTGCATTTCTATCCTCTTGCTTTAGAAGAACATTGTAGTTAGGTTAGGAAAAATCCCACTAATATGAGTAATTTCATAAAATCTCTTAGCCTTACCTCACTGTCATTATTTGGCAATAATGTCCAGAAATTATATTTTGTATTTCCAGAAATGTTCCTTTAGATGAATCCACTCTATCACAGTGATATTTGTATTGCTATAGAAATCAACAAATAACTATTAGAAGCACATAGTGCCTTGCTACATATTTCACATGTTAAATAATCCCACTTAAGAGTCTCCAAGGCAATTTTTACACTAGGCTATTACACGGGTGTTGGTTTAATGGCTATAAAAAGGGAAACTTTTATAAGACTGGAATTAGAATTGAGAGTAGTAATAAAAAAATCACAGTTGTCCAGATTATGTTTTAAAGAACGGGAGTGTCGTGTTTTAGGAAAAAAAAATACACCATTTGCCAGGTGGGACCTGAAAATTTTTTTTTTACAACAGTTTAAATAAGGCAAAGCAAAGGGTTTAATGTGCCCTCATCTGAAGTAATGTCGGTTGGATTTGCTCTGTTTATACATTGCTGATGTGTGGATTTATAGGACTATAGTCTCTTTATGACGCATTAAACATCGAACCATATTACAGATCATTTCCATGAGGGCGTTATTCTTATGCATTAAGAATATTTATTACTTGGTTAAGAATACCATATAGCAATTCAATGTTTTCCATGCAATTAAGCAATTTTTACTGATAAGTTAGGGACTTAAGATTTGAGAAGCATATTAATACCCAATAATTTTGCTAAAAAAACATTAGAACACTGGCTATGTGTTGTACAGTACAAGAAATACATAATACAGTGGATCTAAAGTCTACACACCCCTGTTAAAATGTCAAGGTTTATGTGATGTAAAAAAATGAGACAAAGATAAATCATTTCAGAACTTGTTCCACCTTTAATGTGACCTATAAACTGAAATCTTTTAGGTGGAGGGAAGTAAAAATAAAAAAATAAAATAATATGGTTGCATAGGTGTGCACACCCTTAAACTAATACTTTTTTTAAGCACCTTTTGATTTTATTACAGCACTCAGTCTTTTTGGGTATGAGTCTATCAGCACGGCACATCTTGACTTGGCAATATCTGCCCACTTTTCTTTGCAAAAACACTCCAAATCTGTCAGATTGTGAGGTCATCTCCTGTGCACAGCCCTCTTCAGATCACCCCACAGATTTTCAATTGGATTCATGGCTGAGCTCTGGCTGGGCCATTTCAAAACTTTAATCTTCTTCTGGTGAAGCCATTTCTTTGTTGATTTGGATGTATGCTTTGGGTCATTGTCATGCTGAAAGATGAAGTTCCTCTTCATGTTCAGCTTTCTAGCAGAAGCTGAAGGTTTTGTGCCAATATTGACTGGTATTTGGAACTGTTCATAATCCCCTCTACCTTGACTAAGGCCCCTGTTTCAGCTGAAGAAAACAACCCCAAAGCATGATGTTGCCACCACCATGCTTTACTGTGGGTATGGTGTTTTTTTTGGTGATGTGCAGTGTTGTTTTTGTGCCAAACATATCTTTTGGAATTATGGCCAAAAAGTTCAACCTTGGTTTCATCAGACCATGACACATTTTCCCACATGCTTTTGCACACCTATGCAACCACATTATTTTATTTTTTTATTTTTACTTCCTCTCTGAAAATGTTTCAGTTTGTTTTTCAATTGAGTTGTACAGTTTGTAGGTCACATGAGGTGAAAAAGTTATTTGTTTCATTTTTTTACATCACAGAAACCTGACATTTTAACAGGGGTGTGTCGACTTTTTAAATCCACTGTAGCTAAATTGGCTCCTAAATGTAGAATTTACATACACTTTACTATTGTCCATGAACCAGTAATAGACACAGAATGTAGATAGTTCTAATGTATTAAAACATCTTTGAAACTTTGTCATGTTTATCATTAGGGATGAGCCGAACGGTTGCACCAGAACTTGCGAACAGGCAATAAATTTGTTCGAACATCCGAACACCGTTAAAGTCTATGGGACTCAAACATGAAAAATCTAAAGTGCTAATTTTAAAGGCTTATATGCAAGTTATTGTCATAAAAAGTGTTTGGGGACCCGGGTCCTGCCCCAGGGGACATGTATCAATGCAAAAAAAAGTTTTAAAAACGTATGTTTTTTCAAGAGCAGTGATTTTAATAATGCTTAAAGTGAAACAATAAAAGTGAAATATTCCTGTAAATTTCGTACCTGGGGGGTGTCTAGAGTATGCCTGTAAAGCAGCGCTTGTTTCCCGTGCTTAGAACTGTCCCTGCACAAAGTGTAATTTCTGAAGGAAAAAAAGTCATTTAAAAGCACTCGCGGCTATAATGAATTGTCGGCTCCCGGCAGTACAGAGAAAAGTCATTGATAAAAAATAAAAAAAATATGCGTGGGGGTCCCCCCAAATTCAATTACCAGGCCCTTCAGGTCTGGTATGGATATTAAGGGGAACCCTGCGTCAAATAAAAAAAAATGACGTGGGGTTCCCCCCAAATATCCATACCAGACCCTTCAGGTCTGGTATGGATTTTAAGGGGAACTCCATGCCAAATTTAAAAAAAAATGGCGTGGAGTTCCCCACAAAAATCCATACCAGACCCTTTATCCAAGCACGCAAACTGGCAGACTGCAGGAAAAGAGGGGGGATGAGAGAGTGCCCCCCTCCTGAACCATACCAGGCCACATGCCCTCAACATGGGGAGGATGCTTTGGGCGTCTGTGACCCCTCAAAGCACCATGTCCCCATGTTGATGGGGACAAGGGCCTCATCCCCACAACCCTTTCCCAGTGATTGTGGGGGTCTGCGGGTGGGGGGCTTATCGGAATCTGGAAGACCCCTTTAACAAAGGGGACCCCCAGATCCTGGCCCCCCCTATGTGAATTGGTAAGGGGTACATTGTACCCCTACCATTTCACAAAGAAAGTGTAAAAAAACAAAAAACACAGACCCCATTGGGAAAAGTTCTTTATTAAAAAAAAAAAAAAAAGATTCCAGTGGTGGTAATCCACTCTCGGTATCCTGCGATGGGTGATCTCCTCTCCGGGGTCCAGCGATGGATGATCTTTCCTCTCCGGGGTCCAGGCTCCAACGATGATGTCCAGCGCAGCGAGGAACAGCACACGGTCCTCTCTTCACGCAGGTTTCTGTTGCATCAGAGGGGGTGGTGTCACCCGCACGTCACTGGGGAAGCCCGGGTTTCCCCTTGCGTCAGAGGGGGACGAGGTCACGTGAAGGGAGGCCCCGCCCTCAGCTACTTAAAAGCCATCACTGTCTGAAGCCGCGTCATTCCAGGGGTGTCTCCGCTCCGGTGAAGAGAGGACCGTGTGCTTTTCCTCGCTGCACTGGACATCATTGTTTGAGCCTGGTCCCCGGAGAGGAGAGATCATCCATCGCTGGACCCCGGAGAGGAGATCATCCATCGCAGGATACCAAGAGTGGAATACCACCGCTGGAATCTTTTTTTAATTTTCTTTAATTTTTAATAAAGGACTTTTCCCAAAGGTGTCTGTGTGTTTTTTTACACTTTCTTTGTGAAATGGTAGGGGTACAATGTTCCCCTTACCAATTCACATAGGGGGGGCCCAGGATCTGGGGGTCCCCTTTGTTAAAGGGGTCTTCCAGATTTCGATAAGCCCCCCACCCGCAGACCCCCACAACCACCGGGCAAGGGTTGTGGGGATGAGGCCCTTGTCCCCATCAACATGGGGACATGGTGCTTTGAGGGGTCACAGACCCCCAAAGCATCCTCCCCATGTTGAGGGCATGTGGCCTGGTACAGTTCAGGAGGGGGGGCGCTCTCTTGTCCCCCCTCTTTTCCTGTGGCCTGCCAGGTTGTGTGCTTGGATAAAGGGTCTGGTATGGATATTTGGGGGGAACCCAACATAATTTTTTTATTTGATGTGGGGTTCCCCTTAATATCCATACCAGACCTGAAGGGCTTGGTAATTGAATTTAGGGGGCCCCCACACATTTTTTTTTATAATCAATGACTTTTCTCTGTATTGCCGGGAGCCGACATTTCAATATAGCCGCAAGTGCTTTTAAATGACTTATTTTCCTTCAGAAATGACACTTTGTGCAGGGACAGTTCTAAGCACGGGAAACAAGCGCTGCTTTACAGGCATACTATACACACCCCCTAGGTATGAAATTTAAAGGAATATTTTACTTTTATTGTTTCACTTTAGGCAATATTAAAATCACTGCTCCTGAAAAAACGGCCGTTTTTAAAACTTATTTTTCATTGATACATGTCCCACGATACACCCCAAATTGTTCGCTGTTCGGCGAACGGGCGAACAGGCAATGTTTGAGTCGAACATGAGTTTGACTCGAACTCAAAGCTCATCCCTACTTATCATGGTTGCTAAACATATGGGTAGGTCTTCATGATGCTATCTGGCTAAAATCTTTTTTTGTATTATTTACTTATTGTAGTATTTAATCAATGGTAACTGTAAAGCCAGTAACAACTTGTTTATTTTTCACTTTTAGTAGCATGTTATATGTTACGCCCATATTCAGGGTGTAACAATTCACTGAATTTCTGCCTATGAAATAAGGTATACAGATACATATTTTTTAGAAAGCATGTACAGTGGGGCACTTAATGTAATGTAAGACAGGGGATTGAATAAGACACACATAATTTAACTGCTTTAACCACTAGCCGACCATCCTTCATCATTCTACTGCGGCAGGTCGGGTCTCTCCCGCAAATTGCCGTAGATGTACACCGGCCCTTTAAATAGCTAGAGCAGATCATGGTGCAAATCTATATCTGAGGAGATAATAACTAGGTTTAATAAAGAATAGAGTGATATTATACATTCCGCTCATGCTGATGGCATATTCACCAAAGACATTTTTGAAGGCATACAAGTTCCACTCCCAAGGGTTCCAACATTCTATGCTCTTCCGAAAACACGTAAAAGCCTTACTAGTCCTCCAATAATTTCAGGGGTTGGGATCCAAAAAATAGTCATCATACAATTGTTAAAATTTCACAGTCAGCCAGTTTCAGTTCTTTAATATAATATTTAATCAGTAATTCCATCATCCTTTTTTAACAATCCTGGAGGTTTGACTTCAAGCAGCCCTTGAGATCAGGATCAAGGTCCCATATATTGGGAAATACCTGAATTCTTAGGCCCTTGGGATTCAAAGCTTCCGCAATATACTGCTCAAAATATCTGATATGTCAAAAAGGCTGGCCATTGGGGTCAAATACCTGTAGGAGCTTCCGATACACAATCTCCATTTCCACATCTGTTCCTTTGGATAAAGGACATGTCTGCTTTATTTCCAAAATTAAACTTTCCCAATTATTGCTTGTAAAGTCCGCCATTGTATATGGTTTAATGATCCAAAAATGCTATTAATAAACAAGTAAATAAGATGATTCTTTTGAATCACTCTTCATATCCGGATGACATGTGGGATATATTTTGCTGCCTAGACTCACGGATTGTCACTGCTAACTATGCCGCTGCCTGGATTTAACATTGGCCACCTTTTTTGATTAGTTAATGTATCAACAGCTTTTGACTCTTTTGACGGAATTTCTGTGTTTTTGCTTGTTTGTTTTTGATCCTGTGTGCGCTCCTTGGATTCAGCCTGGTTGATGTTTTCCACCTTTGCATCTGTCTATGATTGGGCTGTGCTCTGGTCCGTTTGTTGGTTGTGTCCGCCCCTCCCCTCTCCTCCTTCTCTGCTGCTGTGCCTTGATAGGGTGGTTTAGGACATTGGATCCATCCCTCTATGCTTATTGAGCGTATCCCAGGTACAGCTATCTCGAATAAATATGTGGTAAGGAGCCCGCTGACGTTGGGCAGGGGGCATGTCAGCCGCTGTATGATCATGTGATGTCATTTGCCGGTGCCGCCCGACGGCCTGTGATCTGCACCACGTGCGGAGAGATCTGCTATGTTCACAATTCACATAGGGGCTATAAAAAGATCCCTGTATTATATCTCAGTGTGGTTGATGTGCTTTTTTGGGGGGCATACTGGACGCAACACGAGCTATGGTAAGCCTGAACAGCTGTACTGATAAGATATAGGCATTGTCACAGCCCTCTATATTTAGCTATGTCATGGTAATAGTACTCTCTCTTTTTTTCAGATGGCTCTAAGGGGCTTTCCGCAATCTTAGTGATACTTGCTAATTGTAGGTTAGGCTGTTGTTCACTGCTTACAAAAATGTGGTTTTGCCTAGCCAATATATATATATATATATTTTACATCTATTTTTATATATATATACACAGGGCTTTTTTTCAGCTGGAACTTTGTGGAACTCAGTTCCACCACCTCTGGTCCAGGCCCTTTGCTCTCTGCTCACCACTATCTCTTGCAAACACAGAAGTCCGGCTTCTGTGTTTACAAGTGAAAGCTTGTCTTCGAACAGCTCCCATAGATCTGATCTCCTGAGTGACTGGCACTGAGTGCAGAATGGGGACAAGGGATCTGCAGGTGCAGATCCCAACACCCCAACTGAATGATCCCCCTGCAAGTGAGATAGGCAGAGCCACCTACAGTGTGCGGGGAGGTACTACAGCCGACTGGGTGCTTCAGCTTAATACGCCAACACACGTAAGACATGTGGAAGATGGCGGAGCATTTAAGGAAGCAAGGAGAAGATGGAGACAGTGGACAGGGGGTTGCATGCAGAGGTCAGAGTTGAAGAGTGGTGAAAGTGAGGAGGATAGGGGATGCAGAGGTAACCAGCTGCACTCCTGGTATTTATTGCCCCGTTTTTTGAGAAGTCGTGGTTGAGTTCCTGCACATATTTTCTGAGAAAAAAAGCCCTGTATATATATTATATATATATATATATATATATATATATATATATATATACAATGTATATACAGCATTGATACTATGTTTTATGGTTGTGTCCATACCACCCCCCCTCCTTTTTCTTGTTCTTTGATTTCTACCCCTACTTATTTTTGAAGAACATTACTGCACCAATATATGCAAGGAGTGACACTGCAAGTCAGTGAGTATAGCCACACGGCTTTCGCTCTCTATTAAAATATGAAATATGTGATGGTAATGTGCATTATTATGTAAATTATTCCAGTTTACCATTGGTCACAAATATTTGAACATTATATATGGTGATGCTTCATGCCCAGCGGGGAGATTATCTTTGGTGAATACATGTCACTTGGATATGATGATGATTCATGTTTTTATATATTTTTTATATATGTTATCATTACACAAAATCTTACCTATGTGTTTTATCTTAGATAGTGAGACCTGTTTTCTCCAACAACCCCTGAATGTGGCCTGATGAAGCAAAACAGCAAAACGCATTGACGCACAGGGGCTCACTGTTGTTTACATGGTGCATACATTCTTTTTGCGCCATGTACTTTTGTCTAGTGTGTGATATATGTTTTTAACTCTTTATCTTTTTGCTCTATTTTCTCAATGAATTGTTATCAATAAAATATATTATTTTTTTAATATTATTTTTTTTGTCCAATGTGCCTTTAAAGTCCGACCTTGGGCTGTCTTCTGCCCTTTTTTCTAAATGGAATGCATAACACATGGATATATCACTTCACTTTTATGCTTTTCTTAATATCCTTATGTTAGATGAAACACGGGGTAAAATGGAGTAATAACCTAACCCTAATTAATGAGGGTTTGTGCATGGAAGACAGAATAAACGGTGTAAAGGTCCTCATTTTATGTTCTGCCTACAAGCTTAATTTATCCAAAAGAAGGAACAGTGATCCAAGCTGTGTAAAACAGCATAAAACACTTAAAAAACTAAATCCACTCATACACCTCTTATATATTCTTATAGCTGACCTGTAGCTGAAAGTTAAAAATTATCCCTTGCAGTGAGGCTTCCAGTGATGACTGGCTTATTCGGCATTTCTTCTTGAATTTTTTGATGAAAACCATGGGCAGTAACTGTGATGCATTGTGATGCATCGCGGAATCGAATCAAATCGAATTGTTGACAGGATAATCGTAGTTGAATTGTAAGACCAGTGAAAAGGCGCACCTCTAACATACAGGCCCCCATCTTTCTGGTTCTATTTTTGCAATAAATGTTTCACTAAAGAGGATCTGTCTTTTATCAATTACAAAGCTTAGCACATTTTTCTGTGACCTTCCATGCCTAGGAATAGGTCTGGGTAGACTTCTTTTATGTGAATTCTAACACAAACATCATCTAGAGACTCTATTCACTTTTATGAATAAAATGTAAAATTCTGTTTATTTAATTCCTCTATGTCTTTAGTTATTTTACTTTAAATTATAGAGCATATTGAATAGGGATGTGGTATGTAAGCTTTTCCTAGTAGAATATTTTACCAGTCTAATTTGTTTTAAACCCTTTTTCTATTCTTAGTGTTGTAAGCAAGTATTTTTAATAATTATAGCGTTCTTTGAAGGAAGCATGTGACTAAACAAAAATAAAATATTAGACTATAGTGTAAGAATCACTCCAATGTATTGTGGTTAAACACAACACTTAATAAGAGGTTAAAATGTCGTACGCATACACAATACTTACATAAAATTACACCATTTATGATGACAAATTACTATGGTCAAAAGAACAAAGATCCTTTCTGTAAGTCCTTTTCTATAATTATTTGATAACAATCTGTTACGAAATCCACTGCATTGTCATAACTCTTTCCATGAATGCCTTCAATCTTCACGACACATATAGCCATTTATTAGCACTACAACCATTATGGCCCTTTGAACAATACATCTATACAATGGTTATCTTTTGATATCAATGTATATTTTTACATAAAAGGTCTTGCAAAGTACAGCATAAACTTTTAAATGATCTTCTCATTTGTAAAGGCTAAATCACTGCAAAGAAGCAGAGTAAAACTGAAAGTATAATAAAGGCATATTCAAAAAAAATAAAACTCACATTCACAGCTCATAACCATCAGCAATTAATTACATTGGGTATTACTGCAGCTTCCTACAATTATCAAACATTTAAAAACAACTTTGGGCAAGTAATGAATCTCAGTATTCTATCTGTGAACTGGGGCATAGGTAGCAGGTGCAATGCAACGGGAACGGAGTGAGCAACCTCGTGGGCAAAAAGGGCAGTCTAGTAGTGACTTGGAAAAAAAAAGTGGAGCACTTATTTGTGCTAATTACATGTGCTGTACAGTACAGTGCTCCAAACTAAATAGTTCAAAAACAAATCCTAGCTTTGTCCCGGAGCTAACTAAACAACAGAACAAATCTAACTAGCAGGCTTCCAAAGCCTACTGCTTGTCAGCCTCCAAATACACAGTTGTGTTGTTTTTACCAACCTTTCCTTCCAACAGACTTGACCTGTCAGCTCACCAGTAGGGATGAGCCGAACCTGCGAACGGACCGAAAGTTCCCGCGAACTTTAAAACCCTGTTAAATACAATGGACGCGAACGTTCAAAATCAAAAGTGCTAATTATAACGGCTAATATGCAAGTTATTGTCCTAAAAAGGGTTTGGTGCCCCGTTCCTGCCCCAGGGGACATGTAGCAATGCAAAAAGAAGTTTTAAAAACTGCTGTTTTTTCGGGAGCAGTAATTTTAATGATGCATAAAGTGAAAAAGAAAAAAGTGAAATATTCCTTTAAATATCGTACCTGGGGGGTTTCTAAAGTATGCCTGTGAAGTGGCACGTGTTTCCAGTGTTTAGAACTGTCCCTGCACAAAATGACATTTCTAAAGGGAAAAAAGTCATTTAAAACTGCTTGCGGCTTTAATGTAATGTATGGTCCCGGCAATATGGATGAAAATCAATGAGAAAAATGTTTTATAGTAGGGGCCTGCCATATATACTCTGCAGAAATTTGGCCTTTAGGTGTTGGTGTTGCCACAACACTGTAAGCCCTTACAGTTACTCTTGGTGGGCGCTGGAACACCCTGCTGTGAACTATTATATCAAGAATGGTAATTACATGCCATTGTTGAACAGTGGTAGGAAAAATTGGGCCTTTGGTGGTGGTGGTGTTGCCACAACACTGTTACAGTGCCTCACAGTTACTCTTGGTGGGTGCAGAAATGGGCCCTGCTGTGAACTATTAAGCCCTGTACACACAAAAGGTTTTTTCGATGAAAACAGTCCGATGGATTTTTTTCATCGGACAAACCGATCGTGTATGGGCCCCATCGGTCTTTTTTCCATCGGTGTCAATGTCTTTCTGATGGATAAAAAACCGATAGCAAATTCCGATCGTCTATGGGCAAGTCCATCGGTTAAAAAACCCACGCATGCTCAGACTGAATTATGAGACGGGAGCGCTCGTTCTGGTAAAACTAGCGTTCCTAATGGAGAGAGCACATTCGTCATTCTGCAAATTATTGCCTCGTTTAATGCAGCGCATTGTTTTCTTCTTTATAATCGTCTTTAAAATGTTTTTTTTTGCTGCAGATCTTTATAGATTAATGCAGTATTGGATGTGTATAAAGGTTACAATGTTTTTGGCAATAAAGTCAGTCTATCCTTGGAAAGATACAGAGTGTGTCTCGTTCTTTCAGAAGGATTAATTCCTATGGGAAGGGGTCGGCTGGCTGTGGAGTATCGGCAGTGAATTTGTGTCCAGGAGAGGGAAGATATCTAAACGGCGTTTAAACCCCTTTCGTATTTGGGGTGCCGTTACACCGAGTTCTGACAAGCTTATTTCATTATAGTTTCTTGTCATCTCTAGAATAATTGTATCTATTTTTAAAGCAAGATCTTCCTAATTTTAATTGTTATTTAGAATCAAGATATACCATTTTTTTATTTTTTATTTTGGGTCTTGTGGGCTAATTTTTTGGGTGTCAAGTTCTCACAACAACATATTTTTTATTTATTTTTACCCTCAAGGAGGTGGGTGTCCCTTGTTAATTACGCATTGTATTTATGACATCTTATTGCTACTCCCAATAAAAAAACATAGGCAAGTATTTTTCATAAATCAAAAATCCATTTATTCTGGCAAAAAATAAATAAACAGGAAGGGCAACAATTGTTAAATTAGTGGAATTTATGAAGACTTTGGACCCCAAAGGCAGACATTACTACGATAAACAATAAAATAAACAACATAAGGAAATCAGGAGTAGTGATGAGCCGAACACCCCCGGGTTCGGTTCGCACCAGAACCCGCGAACGGACCGAAAGTTCGAACGAACATTAGAACCCTATTAAATACAATGGATGCGAACGTTCGAATTCTAAAGTGCTAATTATAACAACTATTATGCATGTTATTGTCATAAATAGGGTTTGGGAACCCGGGTTGTGCACCAGGGGACATGTATCAATGCAAAAAGAAGTTTTAAAAACGGTCGTTTTTCGGGAGCAGTCATTTTAATGATGCATAAAGTGAAAAAAAAAAAGTCAAATATTCCTTTAAATATCGTACCTGGGGGGTGTCTAAAGTATGCCTGTGAAGTGCCACGTGTTTCCCGTGTTTAGAACTGTCCCTGCACAAAATGACACTTCTAAAGGAAAAAAAAGCCATTTAAAACTGCTTGCGGCTTTAATGTAATGTCTGGTCCCGGTAATATGGATGAAATTCTTTAAGAAAAATGGCATAGCTACCCCATGACCCCCCCCCTACCCCAGCCCATTACCAGCCCCTTTGGGTCTTGTATGGATATTAAGGGGAACCCCGCACATAAAATAAAAAAGGCCCTATATACTCTGAACAGCCGTATACAGGCGGTGCATACAAGACAGGGACTGTAGGTTTGTTCTTATGTAGAATCTGTTTGTAATTTTGAACAGGTACATTGTTGAAGTGTAGCTCCAGCCCAAAAATCTATTTTTAAACTTTTTGGGAAACATAGGTAAGGGTTATCACCCCTGTAACATTTGTTTTGCTGTCTGTGCCCCTGTTCAGAACATTTCACCTCACTTTCCGTCCCAATGACAACTGTTTTTGAAATGTGGTGTTTTTCTTGAAACAAGGATTGCTGATAAAGCATCAGTACAGATGAGACCCCTTTCTCCCATATTTATTCTTACAGGAGAGAATTTTCCTTTCTAGGGGTAGATTTCCTCTCACTTCCTGTTGTCTTCTTTCGTTTGCAAGTAGGAGTCGTTTGTAAGTTGGATGTTTGAAAGTAGGGACCTGCCGTATATACTCTGCAGAAATAGGCCCCTTAGTTGTTGGTGTTGGCACAACACTGTAAGCACTCAGTTACTCTTGGTTGGTGCTGGAACGCCCTGCTGTCAACTATTATATCAGGAATTTTAATTACATATAATTGTTGAACAGTGGTAGTAAAAATTGGGGCTTTGATGGTGGTGCTGGTGCCACAACACTGTAAGCCCTGACAGTTACTCTTGGTGGGTGCAGCAATGGGCCCTGCTGTGAATTATTAGATCAAGAATTGTAATTACATGCCCCTTTTGAACAGGGGCTGAAAAATTGGGCCTTTCGTGGTGGTGGTGGTGGTGGCGTTGCCACAAGACTGTAAGCCCTCAGAGTTACTCTTGGTGGGTGCAGCAATGGACCCTGCTGTGAATTATTAGATCAAGAATTGTAATTGCATGCCCCTGTTGAACAGGGGCTGAAAAATTGGGCCTTAGGCACTGGTGGCACAACACTACAACCCCTCACAGATACTGTACTTGGAGCACAGCAATGAGCCCTGTTGCAAAGTATTGCTTCAAAAATTGTAATGACACGCCCCTGTTAAACAGGGGCTGAAAAATTGGGCCTTAGGCACTGGTGCCACAACACTCCAACCCCTCACAGATACTGTACTTGGAGCACAGCAATGAGCCCTATGGCAAATTATTGCTAAAAAAATTGTAATTACACGCCCCTGTAAAACAGGGGCTGAAAAATTGGGCCTTAGCCACTGGTGGCGGCACCCATAAACAAAAATGATCTTCCAAGCTATCATCATCAATCGTATCATTGAGGACTCGGAGGAGGAGGATAGCCAGTCAACATAACAGCACAGGCACTCAGCATCAGCATCAGTCTTGAAGGGATGTGACATGTTAAAATCAATTAGTCTGTTATATCAGCATCAGGTGTGTGGTAGCTGGTGGTGATCCAAGACTGGTTCATCTTGATGAAAGTCAGTCGATCAACCGAGTCGGTGGACAGGCGCACCCTGTGATCCGTGACAAATCCTCCAGCAGCACTGAATGTGCGTTCCGAAAGAACGCTGGATGCAGGACAGGCCAGTAGCTCAATTGCATACTGTGCAAGCTCTGGCCAGTGATCCATCCTCAAGACCCAGTAAGCCAGAGGATTTTCGGTGGGGAAGGTGTCCAAGTCTGACCTTGCCCCTAGATATTCCTGCACCATGTTTATCAGACGCTGGCGATGGTTGCTGGAACCGATCATACTTTGGGGCTGCGGACTAAAGAATTGTCTGAACGCATCGGTCAGACGGCCACCTTCCCCACCGCTCCTTCTTTGACTGGCCGAAGCCTCAGCAACTCGTTGTCCAGGACCAGGAGTTTGTAACCTCCCAGTCTCTGGGAACGCGTTGCACAGACCTTTCTGCAAGGCCTCCCGGAGTTGTCTCATCCTCTGCTCCCTCTGCGACGGTAACATAAGGTCCGCAACCTTACCCTTGTACCGTGGATCAAGGAGAGTGGCCAGCCAGTAATGGTCCCTCTCCTTGATCCGAAGAATACGAGGATCCTTCCGCAGACTTTGCAGGATCAGGGAGGCCATGCAGCGTAGGTTTGCTGAGGCATTCGCTCCGGAGTCCTCTGGGTCACTAAGGACGACATGATCCGCAGCCACCTCCTCCCAGCCACGTACAAGTCCACTGGTTTCTTGGGACTGTAAATCATCCCTAAAAGACTGCTGCTGATGATGCTGAGTGCCAGCCTCCACCTCCATGCTGACACAATCCTCCTCCTCCTCCTCCTCCTCCTCCTCCTCCTCTTCCTGTGCGATGGGTGGGACAGAAGGAACACTGTCTGGGTAAAGGGGGCCTTGAGAGGCAAGGAAGTCCTCCTCTTCCTGCCTCTGTTCTGCCTCAAGTGCCCTGTCCATTATTCCACGCAGCGTGTGCTCCAACAGGTGGACAAGAGGTACAGTGTCACTGATGCATGCACTGTCACTGCTCACCATCCTCGTGGCCTCCTCAAATGGTGCCAGGACAGTGCATGCATCCCTGATCATGCCCCACTGGCGTGGAGAAAAAAAACCAAGCTCCCCTGACCCTGTCCTGGTGCCGTAGTCACACAGGTACTCATTGATGGCCCTCTGCTGCGTGTGCAGCCGCTGCAGCATGGCCAACGTTGAGTTCCACCTGGTGGGCATGTCACATATAAGGCGGTTCTTGGGCAGGTTCAACTCCTTTTGCAGCTCAGCCAGGCGAGCACTGGCATTATAAGATCTGCGGAAATGCACACAGACTTTCCTGGCCTGCCTCAGGACATCCTGTAAGCCCGGGTACCTGCCCAAGAACCGCTGCACCACCAGGTTAAGGACGTGAGCCACACAGGGCACATGGGTCAGTTGTCCCTGTCGGAGGGCGGAGAGGAGGTTGGTGCCATTGTCGCAAACCACCATTCCTGGCTTAAGCTGGCGTGGCGTCAACCACCTCTCGGCCTGGCCCTGCAGAGCAGACAGGACCTCTGCCCCAGTGTGGCTTCTGTCCCCCAAACACACCAGCGCAAGCACGGCATGCCATCTTTTTGCCTGCGTACTTGCGTAGCCCCGTGAACGGCTACGGAGCACCGCTGGTTCATAGGACAAACCACAGGAAGAGGCCATGGAGGAAGAAGAAGAGGAGGGGGTGGAGGAGAGAGGTGTGTCACAACCAGTAGTAGCATTTTGGAGGCGTGGCGGTGGGACAACCTCCAACACTACTGCACCTTGTCCTGCATCCTTCCCAGCTGCCAAAAGAGTGACCCAATGGGCCGTGAAAGAAAGGTAACGTCCCTGTCCATGCCTGCTGGACCATGAGTCAGCGGTAATATGCACCTTACCGCTGACCGCCCTGTCCAGCGAGGCCAAGACATTGCCTTCCACATGCCGGTAGAGAGCCGGAATAGCCTTCCGTGAGAAAAAGTGGCGTTTGGGAACCTGCCACTGAGGAACCGCACATTGCACAAACTCACGGAAGGGGGCCGAGTCTACCAACTGAAAAGGCAGCAGTTGAAGCGCTAGCAATTTAGCCAAGCTAGCATTCAACCGCTGGGCATGTGGATGGCTGGGAGTGAACTTCTTTCGACGGTCCAGCAGCTGGGGCAGGGAAATTTGCCTGCTAGAATCGGACGTCGGTGTACTGCTAGCAGAGTGGCCGCAAGTACTTGGCTGTGACACACCTAATTCTACACCTTCATTCCTCTCAGTGCATGTTTCAGAGAGGACTGAAGTTATAGTGGCGTTGGAGATCCCAGCTGATGCGGTGCAAGGAGAGGTCCGCTTTGTTCTTTGGTGTGGGTCTTTGAGGTAGGCTTGCCAACGAGCTGCATGGCAGGTCAACATATGTCTGGTCAGGCATGTGGTACCCAAGCGGCTGATGTTTTGGCCACGCGATATACGCTTGAGACATATGTTGCAAACAGCAGCTGTGCGATCTGATGCACTAGCCTCAAAAAAGGCCCACACCAAAGAACTTTTTGAATGACGGGCAGAGGCAGCGCCCTGCACAGGCGGAGCTCTGCGGTGTGATTCCGTCGGTGTACTGCCCTTACGCTGGCCACCAAAGGGCATCCTGCCTCGTTGGAGATGTGCCTCCTCCTCATCCTCCTCCTCCTCCTCTCTCCTATTAGGCACCCACGTGGAGTCAGTGACCTCATCATCACCTCCCTCCTCATCACTGGAGCCAATCTGGCAGTATGCTGCAGCTGCTGGAACATGACTGCCAGATTGGTGTCCTTCTTGAGCATCCCCTCTGTCTGCTCTCACGCTACTGCCTTCCTCTAGCTGGGTTTCATCATCAGACCCTTCGAAACGCTGGGCATCCTCCTGGAGCATGTACCCAACACTGTGCTGAAACAGTTCGGGGGACTCCTCAGGAGGAGGACATGGTGGGTCTAGGGAAGGAGTGACTGATGATGAGTCTGACATTGATACCAGGGAAGAGGACGCTTTGGCAGCTGCTTTTCCAGTACCCTGAGCCTGGGTGAGAGAGGATGAGGAGTAGGAGGAGGGCTTGGTCATCCACTCTACCAAGTCTTCGGCATGATGTGGCTCAACATGTCCAGCTGCCGAAAAGAAGGACAAGCGTGTCCCATGGCCATGTGCTGATGACAATGCACCGCGTCCACGACCAGCACTGTTGCCCCCAGACACAGAGCCTGCTTGCCCTCTTTTATTGCCTCCTGACTGTCTGCCTCTCCTTGTTTGCCTTCCAGACATTCTAATAGATGGCCTGCAGGGAGATGGGAAAAAAGCAATAAGGGCTACCTTCAGGTGTCCTTCTCTGTCCCTTGAAACAAGGACTTTGACAGTGAAAGAAACTGACACACTCTCCCTACCTACAGTTTTCTGTCCCTAGAAAAAAATTTTTTTTTAAGCACAATTTAGCACAAGGAGAATTCACTCACTGTCCTTCCAGGTCCCTGGAAACAAGGACTTTGACAGTGAAAGAAACTGACACACTCTCCCTACCTACAGTTTTCTGTCCCTAGAAATTTTTTTTTTTTTAAGCACAATTTAGCACAAGGAGAATTCACTCACTGTCCTTCCAGGTCCCTGGAAACAAGGACTTTGACAGTGAAAGAAACTGACACACTCTCCCTACCTACAGTTTTCTGTCCCTAGAAAAAATGTTTTTTTTAAGCACAATTTAGCACAAGGAGAATTACCTCACTGTCCTTCCAGGTCCCTGGAAACAAGGACTTTGACAGTGAAAGAAACTGACACACTCTCCCTACCTACAGTTTTCTGTCCCTAGAAAAAAAGTTTTTTTTAAGCACAATTTAGCACAAGGAGAATTACCTCACTGTCCTTCCAGGTCCCTGGAAACAAGGACTTTGACAGTGAAAGAAACTGACACACTCTCCCTACCTACAGTTTTCTGTCCCTAGAAAAAATGTTTTTTTAAGCACAATTTAGCACAAGGAGAATTACCTCACTGTCCTTCCAGGTCCCTGGAAACAAGGACTTTGACAGTGAAAGAAACTGACACACTCTCCCTACCTACAGTTTTCTGTCCCTAGAAAAAATGTTTTTTTTAAGCACAATTTAGCACAAGGAGAATTACCTCACTGTCCTTCCAGGTCCCTGGAAACAAGGACTTTGACAGTGAAAGAAACTGACACACTCTCCCTACCTACAGTTTTCTGTCCCTAGAAAAAATGTTTTTTTTAAGCACAATTTAGCACAAGGAGAATTACCTCACTGTCCTTCCAGGTCCCTGGAAACAAGGACTTTGACAGTGAAAGAAACTGACACACTCTCCCTACCTACAGTTTTCTGTCCCTAGAAAAAATGTTTTTTTTAAGCACAATTTAGCACAAGGAGAATTACCTCACTGTCCTTCCAGGTCCCTGGAAACAAGGACTTTGACAGTGAAAGAAACTGACACACTCTCCCTACCTACAGTTTTCTGTCCCTAGAAAAAATGTTTTTTTTAAGCACAATTTAGCACAAGGAGAATTACCTCACTGTCCTTCCAGGTCCCTGGAAACAAGGACTTTGACAGTGAAAGAAACTGACACACTCTCCCTACCTACAGTTTTCTGTCCCTAGAAAAAATGTTTTTTTTAAGCACAATTTAGCACAAGGAGAATTACCTCACTGTCCTTCCAGGTCCCTGGAAACAAGGACTTTGACAGTGAAAGAAACTGACACACTCTCCCTACCTACAGTTTTCTGTCCCTAGAAAAAATGTTTTTTTTAAGCACAATTTAGCACAAGGAGAATTACCTCACTGTCCTTCCAGGTCCCTGGAAACAAGGACTTTGACAGTGAAAGAAACTGACACACTCTCCCTACCTACAGTTTTCTGTCCCTAGAAAAAATGTTTTTTTTAAGCACAATTTAGCACAAGGAGAATTACCTCACTGTCCTTCCAGGTCCCTGGAAACAAGGACTTTGACAGTGAAAGAAACTGACACACTCTCCCTACCTACAGTTTTCTGTCCCTAGAAAAAATGTTTTTTTTAAGCACAATATAGCACAAGGAGAATTCACTCACTGTCCTTCCAGGTCCCTGGAAACAAGGACTTTGACAGTGAAAGAAACTGACACACTCTCCCTACCTACAGTTTTCTGCCCCTAGAAAAAATGTTTTTTTTAAGCACAATTTAGCACAAGGAGAATTACCTCACTGTCCTTCCAGGTCCCTGGAAACAAGGACTTTGACAGTGAAAGAAACTGACACACTCTCCCTACCTACAGTTTTCTGTCCCTAGAAAAAATGTTTTTTTTAAGCACAATTTAGCACAAGGAGAATTACCTCACTGTCCTTCCAGGTCCCTGGAAACAAGGACTTTGACAGTGAAAGAAACTGACACACTCTCCCTACCTACAGTTTTCTGTCCCTAGAAAAAATGTTTTTTTTTAAGCACAATTTAGCACAAGGAGAATTACCTCACTGTCCTTCCAGGTCCCTGGAAACAAGGACTTTGACAGTGAAAGAAACTGACACACTCTCCCTACCTACAGTTTTCTGTCCCTAGAAAAAATGTTTTTTTTAAGCACAATATAGCACAAGGAGAATTCACTCACTGTCCTTCCAGGTCCCTGGAAACAAGGACTTTGACAGTGAAAGAAACTGACACACTCTCCCTACCTACAGTTTTCTGTCCCTAGAAAAAATGTTTTTTTTAAGCACAATTTAGCACAAGGAGAATTACCTCACTGTCCTTCCAGGTCCCTGGAAACAAGGACTTTGACAGTGAAAGAAACTGACACACTCTCCCTACCTACAGTTTTCTGTCCCTAGAAAAAATGTTTTTTTTAAGCACAATTTAGCACAAGGAGAATTACCTCACTGTCCTTCCAGGTCCCTGGAAACAAGGACTTTGACAGTGAAAGAAACTGACACACTCTCCCTACCTACAGTTTTCTGTCCCTAGAAAAAATGTTTTTTTTAAGCACAATTTAGCACAAGGAGAATTACCTCACTGTCCTTCCAGGTCCCTGGAAACAAGGACTTTGACAGTGAAAGAAACTGACACACTCTCCCTACCTACAGTTTTCTGTCCCTAGAAAAAATGTTTTTTTTAAGCACAATTTAGCACAAGGAGAATTACCTCACTGTCCTTCCAGGTCCCTGGAAACAAGGACTTTGACAGTGAAAGAAACTGACACACTCTCCCTACCTACAGTTTTCTGTCCCTAGAAAAAATGTTTTTTTTAAGCACAATTTAGCACAAGGAGAATTACCTCACTGTCCTTCCAGGTCCCTGGAAACAAGGACTTTGACAGTGAAAGAAACTGACACACTCTCCCTACCTACAGTTTTCTGTCCCTAGAAAAAATGTTTTTTTTAAGCACAATATAGCACAAGGAGAATTCACTCACTGTCCTTCCAGGTCCCTGGAAACAAGGACTTTGACAGTGAAAGAAACTGACACACTCTCCCTACCTACAGTTTTCTGTCCCTAGAAAAAATGTTTTTTTTAAGCACAATTTAGCACAAGGAGAATTACCTCACTGTCCTTCCAGGTCCCTGGAAACAAGGACTTTGACAGTGAAAGAAACTGACACACTCTCCCTACCTACAGTTTTCTGTCCCTAGAAAAAATGTTTTTTTTAAGCACAATTTAGCACAAGGAGAATTACCTCACTGTCCTTCCAGGTCCCTGGAAACAAGGACTTTGACAGTGAAAGAAACTGACACACTCTCCCTACCTACAGTTTTCTGTCCCTAGAAAAAATGTTTTTTTTAAGCACAATTTAGCACAAGGAGAATTACCTCACTGTCCTTCCAGGTCCCTGGAAACAAGGACTTTGACAGTGAAAGAAACTGACACACTCTCCCTACCTACAGTTTTCTGTCCCTAGAAAAAATGTTTTTTTTAAGCACAATTTAGCACAAGGAGAATTACCTCACTGTCCTTCCAGGTCCCTGGAAACAAGGACTTTGACAGTGAAAGAAACTGACACACTCTCCCTACCTACAGTTTTCTGTCCCTAGAAAAAATGTTTTTTTTAAGCACAATTTAGCACAAGGAGAATTCACTCACTGTCCTTCCAGGTCCCTGGAAACAAGGACTTTGACAGTGAAAGAAACTGACACACTCTCCCTACCTACAGTTTTCTGTCCCTAGAAAAAATGTTTTTTTTAAGCACAGTTTAGCACAAGGAGAATTCACTCACTGTCCTTCCAGGTCCCTGGAAACAAGGACTTTGACAGTGAAAGAAACTGACACACTCTCCCTACCTACAGTTTTCTGTCCCTAGAAAAAATGTTTTTTTTAAGCACAATTTAGCACAAGGAGAATTACCTCACTGTCCTTCCAGGTCCCTGGAAACAAGGACTTTGACAGTGAAAGAAACTGACACACTCTCCCTACCTACAGTTTTCTGTCCCTAGAAAAAATGTTTTTTTTAAGCACAATTTAGCACAAGGAGAATTACCTCACTGTCCTTCCAGGTCCCTGGAAACAAGGACTTTGACAGTGAAAGAAACTGACACACTCTCCCTACCTACAGTTTTCTGTCCCTAGAAAAAATGTTTTTTTTAAGCACAATTTAGCACAAGGAGAATTACCTCACTGTCCTTCCAGGTCCCTGGAAACAAGGACTTTGACAGTGAAAGAAACTGACACACTCTCCCTACCTACAGTTTTCTGTCCCTAGAAAAAATGTTTTTTTTAAGCACAATTTAGCACAAGGAGAATTACCTCACTGTCCTTCCAGGTCCCTGGAAACAAGGACTTTGACAGTGAAAGAAACTGACACACTCTCCCTACCTACAGTTTTCTGTCCCTAGAAAAAATGTTTTTTTTAAGCACAATTTAGCACAAGGAGAATTACCTCACTGTCCTTCCAGGTCCCTGGAAACAAGGACTTTGACAGTGAAAGAAACTGACACACTCTCCCTACCTACAGTTTTCTGTCCCTAGAAAAAATGTTTTTTTTAAGCACAATTTAGCACAAGGAGAATTACCTCACTGTCCTTCCAGGTCCCTGGAAACAAGGACTTTGACAGTGAAAGAAACTGACACACTCTCCCTACCTACAGTTTTCTGTCCCTAGAAAAAATGTTTTTTTTAAGCACAATATAGCACAAGGAGAATTCACTCACTGTCCTTCCAGGTCCCTGGAAACAAGGACTTTGACAGTGAAAGAAACTGACACACTCTCCCTACCTACAGTTTTCTGTCCCTAGAAAAAATGTTTTTTTTAAGCACAATTTAGCACAAGGAGAATTACCTCACTGTCCTTCCAGGTCCCTGGAAACAAGGACTTTGACAGTGAAAGAAACTGACACACTCTCCCTACCTACAGTTTTCTGTCCCTAGAAAAAAATGTTTTTTTTAAGCACAATTTAGCACAAGGAGAATTACCTCACTGTCCTTCCAGGTCCCTGGAAACAAGGACTTTGACAGTGAAAGAAACTGACACACTCTCCCTACCTACAGTTTTCTGTCCCTAGAAAAAATGTTTTTTTTAAGCACAATTTAGCACAAGGAGAATTACCTCACTGTCCTTCCAGGTCCCTGGAAACAAGGACTTTGACAGTGAAAGAAACTGACACACTCTCCCTACCTACAGTTTTCTGTCCCTAGAAAAAATGTTTTTTTTAAGCACAATATAGCACAAGGAGAATTCACTCACTGTCCTTCCAGGTCCCTGGAAACAAGGACTTTGACAGTGAAAGAAACTGACACACTCTCCCTACCTACAGTTTTCTGTCCCTAGAAAAAATGTTTTTTTTAAGCACAATTTAGCACAAGGAGAATTACCTCACTGTCCTTCCAGGTCCCTGGAAACAAGGACTTTGACAGTGAAAGAAACTGACACACTCTCCCTACCTACAGTTTTCTGTCCCTAGAAAAAATGTTTTTTTTAAGCACAATTTAGCACAAGGAGAATTACCTCACTGTCCTTCCAGGTCCCTGGAAACAAGGACTTTGACAGTGAAAGAAACTGACACACTCTCCCTACCTACAGTTTTCTGTCCCTAGAAAAAATGTTTTTTTTTAAGCACAATTTAGCACAAGGAGAATTACCTCACTGTCCTTCCAGGTCCCTGGAAACAAGGACTTTGACAGTGAAAGAAACTGACACACTCTCCCTACCTACAGTTTTCTGTCCCTAGAAAAAATGTTTTTTTTAAGCACAATTTAGCACAAGGAGAATTACCTCACTGTCCTTCCAGGTCCCTGGAAACAAGGACTTTGACAGTGAAAGAAACTGACACACTCTCCCTACCTACAGTTTTCTGTCCCTAGAAAAATGATTTTTTTAAGCACAATTTAGCACAAGGAGAATTACCTCACTGTCCTTCCAGGTCCCTGGAAACAAGGACTTTGACAGTGAAAGAAACTGACACACTCTCCCTACCTACAGTTTTCTGTCCCTAGAAAAAAATGTTTTTTTTAAGCACAATTTAGCACAAGGAGAATTACCTCACTGTCCTTCCAGGTCCCTGGAAACAAGGACTTTGACAGTGAAAGAAACTGACACACTCTCCCTACCTACAGTTTTCTGTCCCTAGAAAAAATGTTTTTTTTAAGCACAATTTAGCACAAGGAGAATTCACTCACTGTCCTTCCAGGTCCCTGGAAACAAGGACTTTGACAGTGAAAGAAACTGACACACTCTCCCTACCTACAGTTTTCTGTCCCTAGAAAAAATGTTTTTTGTAAGCACAATTTAGCACAAGGAGAATTCACTCACTGTCCTTCCAGGTCCCTGGAAACAAGGACTTTGACAGTGAAAGAAACTGACACACTCTCCCTACCTACAGTTTTCTGTCCCTAGAAAAAATGTTTTTTTTAAGCACAATATAGCACAAGCACAAAACACACTGACACTCTCCCTACCTATCCTTCTCTTTCCCTAAACTAAAGGAATCCAGGTTAAGCAAGAAAGAAATAAAAGTCACTGTCCCTGCCTATGCTGCTCTATCCCTGCTCCGGAACACACTACACTAGGCCGCCGTGCTGGCGGCCTTTTATAGTGTGGGGCGTGTACTAAACCCCCTCAGCAATAATTGGCCACAGGCATCCTGCCTGTGGCCAATCATTGATCTCCTCGCTGCCGGCGCTGTGATTGGCCAAGCATGCGGGGTCACAGTGCATGCTTGGCCAATCACAGCGCCTGGATGACACTGCGATGGCGTAGTGCATTGTGGGCCGTTCGCGTCACTCGAATTTGGCGCGAACGGCCCAAATCGTTCAATCTTCGTCGAACGATCGAACAGCCGATGTTCGAGTCGAACGTATGTTCGACTCGAACACGAAGCTCATCCCTAATCAGGAGCAGTAGCCGAAGACATACATCATCCCAAGCTGTGGTATTCCTACAAACTGCAACTTCTGGAAGAGCAGCTTGAAGCCAGGAAAACACCTTCTGGACATCTTGGTAGCCTTCCTTGCACTGCTCCCTGCAGTGTTCCCTCCACACTTCCCTCCAGCGTTTGTTCCACGGCCCCGTCCACGCATCCTTCCAGGCTGTGGCTCTGTCGGTGGTAATGTGGCAGGAGGAGGAGGAGAAGGATGGGGCAGATGGCAGACATGAGTGGCCTCTGTCAACTGCCCCATCCCCGCCATGTGAATGGCTGTATAGAGCAGGTGCTCACAGAGGGCACGTTGTCTCTCCTCCAGTTTCATAAGTTTTTCTGAAAGATATCTACTAAACCCCTCAACAGGGTTGAGGGGGGCCCTCATTATGGCAGCAGCATCCCTTATCATCTTAAGTGACTCCTCCTCCACCTGTGTCATCCGCCGATTTTTTGTGGGTCTGACGTGGAGGGGAGCCACTTGGGACTGTGTGCTGCCACTAGGCCTGGGGACCTGTTGAGGGTCACTTGAGCCGGCCTCCTTCTGGCTGCCACTCACCCCTGCCTCCTCCTGCCTGCCACATTTCGGAGCCTCTTCCTCCTGGCTGAGCTCATCCTGTGTAGAAAAAAGGGACAATTTTTTGTTGAATCAATCACACACAATTTTTATCTCATGACTGTTGCAATTTGAATCTTAATAAATATAAAAGACTCTCATTGTGACCCCAGCTTTTTTATATACTGTACCAATCATTAATGGACTTTTATTTATTTATTTATTTATTTATTTACATTTAAATTTTGTAATTTGTGAATAATAACATCTAGTTCTCAAAAATTAATTGAGGACAATAAATATCTTTGAAAATAATATACCTGGCTGAAGATGCGCAGATCCAGCTCTTCAAGCTCAGGTGGCTCCTCCTCCCCCTGGCCTCAATCTGGTCATCCAGAAATTGCAGCTTGGGCTGAACTACTTCGTCTGCTGCTGCTCCTGATCTCATAGAAGCACGCAGTTCTTTATAGCGTTTTTTGTACGCATTCCTCATGTTGTTTATTTTGCTATTCATCATATTATAGTCTGCCTCTGGGATCCAGGTCTTCATGTATTCCGCTAATTTAACAATTGTTGCCTTGCGTACTTGACTATTATGGTAGGAACTATTTTTTAGCTCCCAGAGGTTGCGCATTTTCTTATATTTTTCAATAAATAATAACATAATGTCTGGCTCACGCAATTTATGCATAGTTCTTTCTACAAGATAAAACACAAGACAAAAACAGTAGGTCAGCTTCAATTGTCCTAATCTTAGCCCAATATACGCCTTTACAATCATGAACCAGTATAGGCCACTGATGCCCCAAGTAACTTTCTTACCTTAGTAGGATTCGTTCGGCACTTCCGGTTGTCCTTACTCCGCGCAACCACAACCTCGTTTACCATTTATATACCCTGCGCATGCGTGAAACTCCGGCCGCGTCGCCCGCCCATGATGGTCTTTTTCTGAATTTCCACGCCCCTTCTCGTTCGGCGCACAGTGGGAGACGAAGACATGGCGGTGACACAGGTGCGTGCTTTATTAATAAGTACCGACGAGGAAAGCCCGGAGGCAGGAACCTCCTGACCCAGGAATAAATGATTCAAGGCGACTAATATGTCATTTGCTGAGATGGCGGAGATGGTGGACATCCTGCGGAGGAAGGATTACGATGGGAAGCATGGGCCACACGACACCCCTAATCTTAGGAGGTCTAAAATAATGGACACAGTGGCGAGGAGTCTCTATAATAAATTTGGGGTCAGGAGATCCAAGGAGCAATTCCGTAAAAGGTGGTCTGACCTGAAGCTGAGGGAGCCGGAGCAGTACAGGAAGCTTATCAAAATCCTTGAAAAAAGTAAGCTTTTATTTTTACTGTCTTTATTCAAATTGGAATATGTATTCTTGCATGTTTTGCTCCATGTGCTTGGATTGACTGGTTTCATATTTTGGAACGGCAACTTTAGTGGACTCATTTTTGGTAATGTTTCGTAGTAAACAGCGATCATGTAAAAAAAAAACATGTTTTGCACAGATACACGTAAACCACATGTGGTCATGCCTATTTGGCGTTAAACAACGTTTCTAAACATTGTTGTCTAGATGTTGTCTAGATTGCCACAACACTGTAAGCCCTCACAGTTACTCTTGGTGGGTGCAGGAATGGGCCCTGCTGTGAACTATTAGATCAAGAATTGTAATTACATGCCCCTGTTGAACAGGGGCAGAAAAATTGGGCCTTTGTTGGTGGTGGTGGTGGTATTGCCACAACACTGTAAGCCCTCACAGTTACTCTTGGTGGGTGCTTGAATGAGCCCTGCTGTGAATTATTGGATCAAGAATTGTAATTACATGCCCCTGTTGATTAGGGACATACAAATTGGGCCTTAGGCACTGGTGCCACAACACTGCAACCCCTCACAGATACTGTACTGAGAGCGCAGCAATGAGTCCTGTTGCAAAGCATTGCATCAAAAATTGTAAATACACGCCCCTGTTAAACAGGGGCATACAAATTGGGCCTTAGGCACTGGTGCCACAACACTGCAACCCCTCACAGATACTGTACTTGAAGCGCAGCACTGAGCCCTGCTGCAAAGCATTGCGTCAAAATTTTTTATTACATGCCCCTGTTAAACAGGGGCTGAAAAATTGGGCCTTAGCCACTGGTGGTGGTGCCCAGAAACAAAAATGTTCTTACATGCTATCAGCATGATCATTGAGGAGGAAGAGGATAGTCACTCAGCATAACAGGATAGTCACTCTGCTTGGTAGCTGGTGGTGATCCAAGCAGTGGTGTATTTAGGTTTTGTGCTGTCCTAGGCCCGACTAAACTCATGCACCCCCTAATTTAACAATGACCCACCCCACCCTGTCAAGGCCACACCCTTTTCTGTTTAAGACCCGCCCTGAAGTTTTCGAGTGGGGACACTATTTCTGAGAGCCTGGTGGGGGGGGGCAATGGATTCCCTTAATTTTCATAGATTTTCTCTCACTTCCTGTTTAGCTGTGGGGAAGGAAGTGAAGGGAAATCTCTGCAATGGGACAGGATGGTAAAAAAATAAACTGACAGGGGCTATAACCCTCCCTTACTCTATCCAAAATGAAAAATAAAAAGTGTTGTCTATAGTTCTACTTTAAGCTCAAATTTCTGATAATTTTATGGAGAGGACTAAGAAGATATAACCATGCCAATGGTGCAGCAGAAAACATCTAGCACAGTGAGGAAGGTTTGTGGTCCAGAATGATAGGACAGTCAAAATTAGAAGCAGCGCCCCCCCCACAGTTGTGGAATGCCGGCCGCCCGCATACCGGAGGCAGTGCGGCCGCTTTATGGGGGCACTAGACTAATTTGCCTCTCAGCCCAGTCCACCCCATAAGACTGGCGCTACACTAACAGTGTAACGCAAGCCGGCGGGGACTCTTTCTGTGCTGCCCCCCTGCAAAATGCTGCCCTAGGCCTGGGCCTTGTTGGCCTAGGCCAGAATACAGCGTTGGATCCAAGACTGATTAATTTTTATGAAGGTCAGTCGATCAACCGAGTCGGTGGACAGGCGCACCCTGTGATTGGTTACAAAGCCTCCAGCAGCACTGAATGTGCGTTCTGAAAGAATGCAGGATGCAGGACAGGCCAGTAGCTCAAATGCATACTGTGCAAGCTCTGGCCAGTGATCCATCCCCAAGACCCAGTAACCCAGAGGATTTTCGGTGGGAAAGGTGTCCAAGTCTGATCTTGCCCCTAGGTATTCCTGCACCATGTATACCAGACGCTGGCGATGGTTGCTGGAACCGATCATACCTTGGGGCTGCGTACTAAAAAATTGTCTGAACGCATCGGTCAGATGGCCACCTTCTCCACCGCTCCTTCTTTGACTGACCGGACCCTCAGCAACACGTTGTCCAGGATCAGGAATTTGTAACCTCCCAGTTTCTGGGAACGCATTGCACAGACCTTTCTGCAAGGCCCCCGAAGATGCTTCATCCTCTGCGACGGCAAGATAAGGTCCGCAACCTTACCCTTGTAACGTGGATCAAGGAGGGTTGCCAGCCAGTAATGATCCCTCTCCTTGATCGCAGGAAAAGGAGGATCCTTTCGCAGGCTTTACAGGATCAGGGATCAGGGAGGCCATGCAGCGTAGGTTTGCTGAGGCATTCGGTGCGAAGTCCTCTGGGTCACTGAGGACGACATGATCCGCAGCCACCTCCTCCCAGCCACGTACAAGTCCATGGGAGTCTTGGGTCTGTAATTGATCCCTTGAAGACTGCTGCTGATGCTGAGTGCTAGGCTCCACCTCCATGCTGACACAATAATCCTCCTCCTCCTCCTCCTCTTCCTGTGTGATAGCCGGGCCAGCAGGAACACTGTCTGGATAAAGGAGGCCTTGAGAGGTAAGGAAGTCCTCCTCTTCCTGCTTTTGTTCTGCCTCAAGTGCCCTGTCCATTATTCCATGCAGCGTGTGCTCCAACAGGTGGACAAGAGGGACAGTGTCCCTGATGCATGCACTGTTACTGCTCACCATCCTCGTGGCCTCCTCAAATGGTGCCAGGACAGTGCATGCATCCCTGATCATGGCCCACTGGCGTGGGGAAAAAAATCCAAGCTCCCCTGACACTGTCCTGGTTCCATATTGCAACAGATACTCATTTATGGTCCTCTGCTACGTGTGCAGCTGCTGCAGCATGGCCAATGTAGAGTTCGACCTGGTGGGCATGTCACAGATTAGGCGGTTCTTGGGCAGGTTGTAATCCTTTTGCAGGTCAGCCAGCCGAGCACTGGCATTGTATGACCGGCGGAAATGCCCACAGAGTTTTCTGGCCTGCTTCAGGACCTCCTGTAAGCCCGGGTACCTGCCCAAGAACCGCTGCACCACCAAGTTAAGGACGTGAGCCAAACAGAGCACATGGGTCAGTTGTCCCTGTCGTAGGGCGAAGAGGAGGTTGGTGCCATTGTCAGAAACCACCTTTCCTGGCTTAAGCTGGCATGGCGTCAACCACCTCTGAGCCTGCCCCTGCAGAGCTGACAGAATCTCTGCCCCAGTGTGGCTCCTATCCTCCAAGCACACCAGCTCAAGCACTGCATGGCATCTTTTTGCCTGCGTACTTGCGTAGCCCCTTGAACGCCTACGGAGCACCGCTGGTTCCGAGGACAAAGCACATGTAGAGGCCATGGAGGAAGAAGAGGAGGGGGTGGAGGAGAGAGGTGTGTCAGAATAACCAGTAGTAACATTTTGGAGGAGGGGTGGCGGAACAACCTCCAACACTACTGCACCTTGTCCTGCATCCTTCCCAGCTGCCAGCGCCGTGAAAGATAGGTAACGTCCCTGTCCATGCCTGCTGGACCATGAGTCAGCGGTAATATGCACCTTACCGCTGACCGACCTGTCCAGCGAGGCCAAGACATTGCCTTCCAAATGCCGGTAGAGAGACAGAATCGCCTTCCTTGAGAAAAAGTGTAATTTGGGAACCTGCCACTGAGGAACCGCACATTCAACAAACTCACGGAAGGGGGCAGAGTCTACCAACTGAAAAGGCAGCAGTTGAAGTGCTAGCAATTTAGCCAAGCTAGCATTCAACTGCTGGGCATGTGGATGGCTGGGAGCCAATTTCTTTCGGCGGTGCAGCAGCTGGGGCAGGGAAATTTGCCTGGTACAATCGGACGTCGGTGTACCGATAGCAGATTGTCTGCAAGTACTTGGCTGTGACACACCGAATTCTACACCTTCATTCCTCTCATTGCAGGTTTCAGAGAGGACTGAAGGTATAGTGGGGTTGGAGATCCCAGCTGATGAGGAGCAAGCAGAGGTCTGCTTTGTTCTTTGGTGTGGGTCTTTTAGGTACGCTTGCCAATGGACTGCATGGCAGGTCGACATATGTCTGGTCAAGCACGTGGTGCCCAAGCGGCTGATGTTTTGGCCACGCGAGATACGCTTTAGACATATGTTGCAAATGGCAATGGTGCGATCTGCTGCACACGTCTGAAAAAAGTCCCACACCAAAGAACTTTTAAAATAACATGCAGAGACAGCAGCGCCCTGCACATGCGGAGCTCTGCGGTGTGATGCGGTCGGTGTGCTGCCCTTAATCTGGCCCCTGGAGGGCATCCTGCCTCGTTGGAGATGTGCCTCCTCCTCCTCTCTCCTATCAGGCACCCATGTGGAGTCAGTGACCTCATCATCCCCTCCCTCCTCATCACTGGAGCCAATCTGGCAGTATGCTGCAGCTGGGGGAACATGACTGCCAGATAGCTGTCCTTGTTGGGCACCCCCTCTCTCTGGGCTCACGTTACTACCCCCTCTCTCTGAGCTCACGTTACTGCCTTCCTCCAGCTGGGTTCCATCATCGGAGCCTTCAAAACGCTGGGCATCCTCCTGGAGCATGTACCCAACACTGTGGTCAAACAGTTCGGGGGACTCCTCAGGAGGACATGGTGGGGCTAGGGAGGGGGTGGCTGATGCCATTGAGCCGAGGGAAGAGGCCGCATTGGCAGCTCCTTTGCTAGACAAAGTACCCTGAGCCTGGGTGAGAGAGGATGAGGAGGATGAGGATGGCTTGGTCATCCACTCTACCAAGTCTTCGGCATGTTGCGGCTCAACATGGCCAGCTGCGGAAAAGAAGGACAAGCGTGTCCCACGGCCACGTGCTGATGAGGATGCACCGCGTTCACAACCAGCACTGTTGCCTCTAGACACAGAGCCTGCTTGCCCTCTTTTATTGGCAGCTATCAGAATCAACTGCCTGCTGTGGTATTAGTATGGGAAAAGCAGCAGCAGCAACAGCAGCAGCAGTTAGTTTTAGGTGAAAACTGTGCAGAGAGAGACACAGTACACTGAAAATACTTGCAGCTCTCTGCCTGTGGTTTAATTATGAGAACACCACTATTAGTCACTCACTAACTGTATTCAGGTAAGCTTTAGGTGAACGCTATGCAAAGCACACAGTACACTAAGTGAAACACTGACTGTCTGCAGCTAGCACAATCACCTGCCTGCCTGTCACAATATGGAGAAAACCAGGAACGGATCTAGCTAAACTAAATACAGTGTATAAATATATATACAACACCTAGGATGCATATATCCTCTACACACTGTAACTGCAGCTAACTGACTCGCCTGTCTGCTCTATCTAACTCAATATAAATTACACTGTCTGTCTCTGTAAACTCTCTCGTTTCACAACTCCAACACACTACACAAGGCCGCCGAGCCGGCGGCCTTATATAGTGTGGGGCGTGTACTAAACCCCCTGAGCCATAATTGGCCAAAGCCACCCTGGCTTTGGCCAATTACGGCTCTCTGTTTTTTCTACGCTGTGATTGGCCAAAGCATGCGGGTCATAGTGCATGCTTGGCCAATCATCAGCCAGCAATGCACTGCGATGCCGCAGTGAATTATGGGCCGTGACGCGCAACTCGAATTTGGTGCGAACGGCCCATAATGTCGACTCAAACACGAAGCTCATCCCTACTCACTGACTATGTGCCCTGGGTGAACTTAAATTACCTGAAAGAGAGAGGTGAAAAACCTGGTGTGGCTCAGAGAATCAGAGGTCTTTAAAGGTGTAAAAATGAGCATGGGAGATGTGTAAATGCCAAACAGGACTTTTCCAGGCTCCCTGCAAGGCACCCTCTTACATATCATGGAAACACCATACCTATGTCCATGTCAGAAAATCAATGATTTTACTTTAATTTGTTAATTAAAAAAATGTCCTATTATTCATTGCAGCCAAATTGAACAGGGCTTTGGGACTACCTCTGGAGAAGACTCAAGCATCTATGCATGCAAACTCCTTTAGAGCTAAAGCTCATAGCATTAAATGCTTCCATGAAATATCAGTGGGGGTGATATAATTGTGACTTATTGTATTTCTGTCTGAGTCATGAATATTTTCAATTGAGTAGTCCAAGGTCCATAAATACAGTGTTGTGTATGACTGTATCTTTAAGGTACTTTGTGCAGATCCGGAACTGACACTGAAGTCAAACTTCTAATATAACTTTTTTTATGTACAGTATACTGTAGGCATAGTATGTTCATCAAATCTACAGTGCACCCCCAGAGTCCTAAAACCAATGGTGCTGTATTTTTAAATAAAAACCTCAATTCAAAGGTGGATGTTTGGCCACATTCTCTTATACTTTTTATATTTGACTATAGGTCTCTGGGGATCAAAAACCTCACTGACCAGTATGAAGGCACAGGGGCAGGGGCAGATGCTTACTTGGCACAAGAAGCAGATATGCATAATAGAACACTGGGTTTCATAGCAAGCATAATGTTTTATAGGAGTTCCATTCAGTCACCAATAGATGTCTGCTTTTTAGCTGTAATAGCATATTAATAGATTTAATGTCTGTACAGGATTAATTAAAGCATATTTAAACCCTGAAACAAAATGTTATATAATATAACTTCAAAAACAAAATGTGTTGCGTTAAAGTCCAATTGATAAATAATGAGTCCAAGTGTATATTATATAACACAAATAAAAAAATCACTAGATAGTGGAAAAAAATAATCTCTATATTGTATCCAAGATCAAACGAACTCCCTGCACCTTAAAACCATTGTTTATCAATTGGACTTTAGCGCAACACATTTTGTTTTTGATTTTATTTTTGTAATAATACCTCAGTTTTATAATTTTGAGTTATTATCACTAGCATAGTTACATTTTTGTTTTCACATATAATGTAATTTAGTTACAATATAACCAGTCCTTAGATGTGGTTTTCTTTGATCAGTTTTTCCCTTTTACTTTTACCTGGTGATTCTACCAGTAACACACTTATTTTCCTAGGGTGATAACGCTCATTCACCTAACTATATCTAGGAGAAACAGTGCTGTCAGTCTAGAATAGTGAGTATGTAACATTCTGTAGCCTACAGAAAGAGATGGGAAATTTAACAGACCAAATTTGCAAATAGGAGAAATTCATTGTTGGGGTTTACATACAGTATAATTTAGGAAATAAAAAACCTGGTCATGAATTATCCAGTCTCACCATGTTTCCTCTGCTTTAACTTGGTCGAGGTAATTGCTGTGCAGGTGCTATCACAGAGAAAAATGTATGCATAAGATGATTGCAGATTGTTATCAGCACAATTAATATACTGGACTGTCAACAACATTAATTTTAAAGGGTTTATTGCAGGATTTCTGAAAATTAGCAGAATGCACAAATTAATATTTATATGTTTAACTTATGAGTATCGTATTTTTCTTTATTTACAAAGGTATGCTCGGAGAGTCTAATAAAAGATTTTCCTTTCTTTGCTTCTTGCCAATATCACACCATTTGAATGGCTATTAAGCTATGCAATATTGTTGTTTAATGGCACAACTGCTAAACTTGTTTCCTATATGAATGGCAATGTGTAAATTTTTTTTAGAGTGTGTGTTTAAACAAATTAATTTAGTATCCTTCTGTGCACAGTTACAAAAGCTGGTGTTTTTATGGATAAACGTGTGAGCTGGTTGGTGCCAAAATAAATAGCTGCCTTTCAGTTTAAAGTGAACTTAAATAGAACCATCTAAATAAAGTTTATTCTTGCAGCACTGGAACAGGAACAAAGTATGGAGGAAAATGTTTTGAAGGTTCAATGTGTAAAACTTTGTTTATATTTGCTTTTCAACTTTTTAATCAAAGTAAATAATTTTCTTGCCAACCCTGAATATTTAAAAACGTGCTACTATAAAATGATAAGAACAACTCAAAGCTTAAAGAGCTGTAAATTATTGTTGGATCAAGATTGTTTTCATTAAAATCTGTTTGCATTGAGTTTATCCACTTGCCCTTGTTTACTCACAAAAGGTCAGTAGCTGTGCTTTATTTGCTTATTTTTTAGTGCAGCATTTAGATTTTTCAGCATTAGCTAAAATGTCAATATTCCCCAAAAAGGAAGGTGTTTACCGTGGATATTTCACTATCTGGTCTTACAGCATATTATACATTAATTAAACATTGACTCTGTCCCCTGAAAGATCTAGCAGTAAAAGTCCTTAAGTCATTACCTGCATAATGTTCACCTCCAGCAAATTGGTTTGTGTTTTATAGCAACAACAATTATGAATTGACACCTGGAAGCTGATGCAAGATTCTACAAAAAATAAAATAAAAGAAGGAATAAACAATAATGTGATCTGTTTAGCACTTGTGATAGCAGACAATGGCATACTGTAGATACTCTTTTCTGGCCATTCATTTCTCACATCTTGGTATATGATCAAATAACAACTTGCAGACCGTCTGCCGTCATTATACGGCAGCTGTTTGACACTGGGGTTATAGCATCAGATATATTCTTAAACGGCGGACGGTCCTCTTTCTGATAAAAGTGGTCTCCATGGCGGATTCACCGCAAGATCACTTTTATCGGGGGCGGGAGAGGGGCCCCCTCCCGCCGCGCTCCGGTCGTCTCCGCTGCTTACCAGAGCTGTCTGTAGCAGCGGAGCCAATCAGGTCCTCTCCCCTCTAAAACATGGAGCTGAGTGAGGGAAAGATGGTCCCCGCTCGGCTCCATAACATTGGATAACAAATGCAACGTCAAACGTTACTTCCGCCTAATGGTCTTAAAGGGGAATTTTTTTTCCATTTAAGTGTAAATGTGAGATCTGAGGTCTTTTTGACCCCAGATCTCACATTTAAGAGGTCCTGTCATGCTTTTTTTTTCTAGTATAAGGGATGTTTACATTCCCTGAAATACAAATAAAAGTGACTCAACTTTTTAATTTTTTTAAAAGGACAGTCTAAAAAATAAAAATAAAAAGTAAAATAAATACGTTTTTTTTTTTAAAAATGCCCTGTCCCGCCGAGCTCGCGTTCAGAAGTGAACGCATACGTAAGTTGCGCCCGCATATGAAAACAGTGTTCAGACCACACATGTGAGGTATCGCCCCGATCATTAGAGCGAGAGCAAAAATTCTGTAACTCAAAACTGGT
This sequence comes from Rana muscosa, assembly GCA_029206835.1. Classification (NCBI taxonomy): domain Eukaryota; kingdom Metazoa; phylum Chordata; class Amphibia; order Anura; family Ranidae; genus Rana; species Rana muscosa. Next base: position 1,013,897,232 of record CM055116.1, read on the forward strand.
AACTTGTAGAAATTTTTAAACGTTGTCTTTGGAGATTTTTAAGGGTTAAAGTTTGTTGCCATTTCACGAGCGGACGCAATTTTGAAGCATGACATGTTGAGTATCAATTTATTCGACATAACATTATCTTTGACAATATAAAAAAAATTGGGTTAACTTTACTGTTGTCTTATAATTTTTAATAAAAAAATTTGTATTTTTCCCCCCAAAAATTGCGCAAATAAGGTATAACATAAAGTTTTGCAACAACCGCCATTCTATTCTCTAGGGTATCTGAAAATATATATATATATATATATATATATATATATATATATATATATATATATAATGTTTGGGGGTTCTAAGTAATTTTCTTGAAAAAAAAATTGTAAACACCTAGTTTGAAAAATAGGCCTGGTGATTAAGTGGTTTAAACACAACATTTTGAATGCTATGCCATGTTTTTTTTTTCAAGATGGTACTGTGTTGTTTATAATAAAACTAAAGTATGCTCACGAAGTAACAATCAGTGGCTCCAGTATAGAGCATTTTCATACTTTTGATGGAGTTGCAAAAGAGACACACCTGTTAGTGATCCATTTTACCAAAACCCAAAACTCCAGGACTTTTGGGAGCTCCAGGAAATGTGTTGGATAGTACCTTCTTCTTCCTTGCAGTGCCAACACAAAGATGAGAGGGTAAATCTAGTGGAGTTTGGGAGGAATTCTGTACTTATAGCTTGTACTTAAAGAAATACAAAATTTTGTTTAACAGGGGATATAATTAAAATTTTTGAAATAATATTTAACAGCAGGGCTGTTGCTGCACCCCCAACAAAAGTAACTGTGAGGGGTTACAGTGTTCTGGCACCACCAACACCTAAGGCCCAATTTTTCTGCAGAGTGTATAGTGCAGTCCGTATAATATATATACTGCAGTTCAGAGTATATAGTGCCTAGGGGCCTGGGGAACCCCCACGCCATATTTTTCTACATTTTAGCATGGGGTTCCCCTTAATATCCATACCAGACCCAAAGGGCCTGGTAATGGACTTAAGGGCAACCCACGCAGTTTTTTTCAATGATTTCTTATGTATATTGCTAGGATTCGGTTATGCATTACAGCCGCGAGCAATTTTAGATGATTTTTTTTCCTTTAGAAATGTCATTTTGCTGCGGGACTATATGCAGGACTGTAGGAACATGGGAAAGATGTGCTACTGTACAGGCATACTAAGGGGACCCCCTAGGCACAATATTTAAAGAAAGATTACATTTTTATTGTTTGACTTTAAGCATTAAAATCACTGCTCCTGAAAAAAATGCAGTTTTTAAAACTTTTTTTGCATTAATACATGTGCCCTGGGGCAGTACCCAGGTCACCATACACTTTTTATGGCAATAACTTTCATATAAGCTTTTAAAATTAGCACTTTTGATTTGTCATGTTCGTGTCCCATAGACTTTAACAGCGTTCGCACAATTTTTTGGCCGGTTCGCATGTTCTGCTGTGAACAAAACTGGGGGGGGGTGTTCGGCTCATCTCTAGTGATAGCACATGAATTAATATAAGCTAGACATAATAACTTCAAGGGGTAGCGCTGTGAGTAGTGTTTTTAGTAGTTTAACCACTTGACAACTGGGCACTTAAACCCCCTTCCTAACCAGACGAATTTTCAGCTTTCGGTGCTCTCACATTTTGAATGACAATTACTCAGTCATACAACACTGTACCCATATGAAATTTTTGTCCTTTTTTTCACACAAATAGAGCTTTCTTTTGGTGGTATTTAATCACTGTTGGGTTTTTTATTTTTTGCGCTATAAGAGAAAAAAGACTGAAAATTTTGTAAAAAAATGAATTTTTCTTTGTTTCCGTTATAAAATTTTGCAAATTAGTATTTTTTCTTCATACATTTTGGCCAAAATTTATACTGCTACATATCTTTGGTAAAAATAAGTACAAATTGGTGCATATTTTTTGGTCTTTGTGAAAGTTATAGAGTCCACAAGCTATGGTGCCAATATCTGAAAATTGATCACACCTGAAGTACTGACGGCCTATCTCATTTCTTGAGACCCTAACATGCCAGAAAAGTACAAATACCCCCCAAATGACCCCTTTTTGGAAAGAAGACATTCCAAGGTATTTAGAAAGAGTCATTGTGAGTTTTTTGAAGTTGTCATTTTTTCCCACAATTCTTTGCAAAAATCAAGATTTTTTTTTCTTTTTTTTTTTCCACAAAATTGTCATATTAGCAGGTTATTTCTCACACACAGCATATGCATACCACAAATTACACCCCAAAACACATTCTGCTATTCCTCCCGAGTATGGCGATACCACATGTGTGAGACTTTTACACAGCGTGGCCACATACAGGGGCCCAACATGCAGGGAGCACCATCAGGCGTTCTGGAGAACCCAGGCCAATTCTGACATTTCTCTCCTACATGTAAAAATCATAATTTGTTTGCTAGAAAATTACATAGAACCCCAAAACATTATATATGTTTTTTTAGCAAAGACCTTAAAGAATATAATGGTGGTCATTGCAACTTTTTATCTTGCACGGTATTTGCGCAGAAATTTTTCTAACGCGTTTTTTACGGAAAAAAACTGTTTTGTGCCTAAAAGAAAAAAAAACAGTAAAGTTAGCCCAATGTTTTTGCATAATGTGAAAGATGAAGTTACGCCGAGTAAATAGATACCTAACATGTCACCCTTCAAAATTGTACACGCTCGTGGAATGGCGGCAAACTTCGCTACTTAAAAATCCCCATAGGCAACGCTTTAAATATTTTTACTGGATACATGTTTTGAATTACAGAGGAGGTCTAGGGCCAAAATTATTGCTCTCGCTCTAACGTTCGCAACGATACCTCACATGTGTGGTTTAAACACCGTTTTCATATGTGGGCGGGGCTTACGTATGCGTTTACTTCTGCATGCGAGCTCGCGGGGGCAGGGGCGCTTTAAAAAAATATATATATTTTATTGTTCATTTTACTTTATTTGTTTTAGTTTGACATGTTTTTCCACCCCAAATTTTTTTTTGATCACTTTTATTCCTATTACAAGGAATGTAAACATCCCTTGTAATAGGAATATGGCATGACAGGTCCTCTTTACAGTGAGATATGGGGTCAATAAGACCCCACATCTCACCTCTAGGCTGGGAAGCCTGAAAAAAAAACAAAAAAAATAACAATCCTGGCTTTGATCGTAGCGGTGAGTCGGTAGAAGCACCGGAGGGCAGCGGGAGGGGGGGGGCATCCCCTCTCACCTTCCGTAAGAGCGATCAAGCGGTGGAACAGCCGCTATGATCATTCTTATGGTGCAGGGAATCGCCAGCTGAAAAAGCGAATATCTGAATGATGCCTGTAGCTGCTCCCATCATTCAGATATCTCTGCACAAAGTCAAGGACGTCATATGACGGCCGGCGGGCGGGAAGTGGTTATTGCAGAGTATTGCCGGGTATTGAGGAGTATTGCCGGGTATTGAGGAGTATTGCCGGGTATTGAGGAGTATTGCCGGGTATTGCAGAGTATTGCCGGGTATTGCCGAGTATTGCCGAGTATTGCGGAGTATTGCCGGGTATTGCCGAGTATTGCCGGGTATTGCCGAGTATTGCCAAGTATTGCGGGGTATTGCAGGGTATTGTGGAGTATTGCAGGGTATTGTGGAGTATTGCCGGGTATTGTGGAGTATTGCCGGGTATTGTGGAGTATTGCCCGGTATTGAGGAGTATTGCGGAGTATGGCAGGGTATTGCGGAATATGGCAGAGTATTGCACAGTATGGGCAGAGTATGGGCAGGGTATTGCACAGTATGGGCAGGGTATTGCACAGGGTATTGCACAGGGTATTGCACAGGGTATTGCACAGGGTATTGCAGAGTATGGGCAGAGTATGGGCAGGGTATTGCACAGGGTATTGCAGAGTATTGCACAGGGTATTGCAGAGTATTGCACAGGGTATTGCAGAGTATTGGCAGGGTGTATTGCAGAGTATTGGCAGGGTGTATTGCAGAGTATTGGCAGGGTGTATTGCAGAGTATTGGCAGGGTGTATTGCAGAGTATTGGCACAGGGTATTGCAGAGTATTGGCACAGGGTATTGCAGAGTATTGCACAGGGTGTATTGCAGAGTATTGCACAGGGTGTATTGCAGAGTATTGCAGAGTATTGAACAGGGTGTATTGCAGAGTATTGGCAGAGTATTGCACAGGGATGGCTGAGCAGGGATGGATGGATGGCTGGATCTGTGACTGCAATTGTCACAGATCCAGCCCACAGCTGACATGGGGGAGGGAGCGGACATGATCAAATGACGGAGCGATCACTTGTAAACAGACAGGCATCATGTCATGACGCCGGTTCCTCCCTCCCCTCTCTGTACCGATCGGTACAGTGTGAGAGGAGAGGGGAGGGAGGAACCGGCGTCATGACATGACGCCTGTCTGTTTACAAGTGATCGCTCCGTCATTTGACGGAGCGATCACGTGGTAAACGGCCGCGATTAGCGGCCATCTACCATGATCCGTGATGCGCCGGGTCTTCCGGACCCGGCGGTCATGGACATATCCTGGAGCGCGCCCCAGGGGGCGCGCGGGAGCAAGATTCTGTGAGGACGTCCCTGGGACGTCCACTCAGGATAACTCGACCGCGCTGTGGACGTCTTTTGTACATGGCGCGGTCGGGAAGTGGTTAAGGTTCATGCCTTAGTAAGTGTGAATGATTATCTGATATCCATCAGGTTTTTTCAGCATTGGAAGGACTTTGAGAACTGCCTAATAATACTGTGGACTATACAGTATATGTCACTACATCTATATGATATATGGTATGCATGTTTGAAGGAGTAACAGTATTGGATACAGCATTTAAAGTAGTAGTGTGATAATACATGGGTTAATATAGGCTAGACATAATAACTTAAAGGGGTAGCCCTGTGAGTAGTGTTTTCATTATTGATTTTGTTTTTGTTTGAGGTTTATTCCTTAGTAACATCAGCAAACCCATCTTCAGATGAATATTGTATATACACCTAAGCTACTAGTGGGGGTTTAATTTTTCACAGTTTGTTTTGGATTTAATAATTGATGGGAGATATAGTTTTAGGTTAACACATTGAAATAAAGGGGTAGCGCTGTAACCATTTTGATATAACTCAGCGTATATTGTTTTATGTTATTTTGTTACCTAGCACTGATGAAAGGGAGATCTAATCCCTGAAATGCTTTGTAGTTTTGATTGTGTTTTGAAAAATGAAAATTCCTATTGGACTGAGCTTTGTAGCACTCTCACCTTCAAATCCTTCTAATGTTTTACAGACTACTCCAGGGGCCCTTGGGGATATCCCAGTTGCCTTTAACAGTTTTTAATTCCTGTCTACTCTGTCTACTGTCTACTCTGTCTACTCTGATATCCACCAATGCATAACTACTGATCACAACTAAGGTTTAATGTACACGGGACGTTTTATAAACATATAACTTGACAGATTGTAACCAAAGTTTAAAAACGTCCATTTTGCCACGTTTAATTTTGTTTCCAAACAGTCAAAAATTAAAAATGCCTGTAAACAAAATGCGGCTACCTGCGAGTTACCACGTTTACAAGCTGTTACAGGCATTTGGCGTTTCAAATGCCTCTGAACATCCGTCCTGAATGCATTTTTTTGCTTTCCAAAAAATGCTTCAAAACGCAACTGCCTAGAAATTACTATAAACAACCCTGTGTATACAGTCATAGCTGAAATTGTTGGCACCCCAGAAATTTTTCCAGAAAATCAAGTATTTCTCACAGAAAAGTATTGTTTTGCTATACACATGTTTACTCCCCTTGTGTGTATTGGAACAAAACAAAAAAAGGGAGGAAGAAAAGCAAATTGGACATAATGTCACACAAAACTCCAAAAATGGGCTGGTCAAAATTCTTGGCACCCTTAACTTAATATTTGGTTGCACACCCTTTGGAAAAAATAACTGAAATCAATCGCTTCCTATAACCATCAATAAGCTTCTTACACCTCTCACCCGGAACTTTGGACCACTCTTCCTTTGCAAACTGCTCCAGGTCTCTCTTATTGGAAGGGCGCCTTTTCCCAATAGCAATTTTAAGATCTCTCCACAGGTGTTCAATGGGATTTAGATCTGGACTCATTGCTGGCCACTTTAGAGCTCTCCAGCACTTTGTTGCCATCCATTTCTGGGTGCTTTTTGACGTATGTTTGGGGTAATTGTCCTGCTGGAAGACCCAAGATCTCGGACGCAAACCCAGCTTTATGACACTGGGCTCTACAGTGCGACCCAAAATCCTTTGGTAATCCTCAGATTTCATGATGCCTTGCACACATTCAAGGCACCCAGTGCCAGAGGCAGCAAAACAACCCCAAAACATCATTGAACCTCCACCATATTTCACTGTAGGTACTGTGTTCTTTTCTTTGTAGGCCTCATTCCATTTTCGGTAAACAGTAGAATGATGTGCTTTACCAAAAAGCTCTATCTTGGTCTCATCTGTCCACAAGACGTTTTCCCAGAAGGATTTTGGCTTACTCAAGTACATTTTGGTAAACTGTAGTCTTGCTTTTTTATGTCTCTGTGTCAGCAGTGGGGTCCTCCTGGGTCTCCTGCCATAGCTTTTTATTTCATTTAAATGTCGACGGATAGTTCACGCTGACACTGATGCTCCCTGAGCCTGCAGGATAGCTTGAATATCTTTGGAACTTGTTTGGGGCTGCTTATCCACCATCCGGACTATCCTGCATTGCAACCTTTCATTCATTTTTCTCTTCCGTCCACGCCCAGAGAGATTAGCTACAGTGCCATGGGTTGCAAACTTCTTGATAATGTTGTGCACTGTGGACAAAGGCAAATCTAGATCTCTGGAGATGGACTTGTAACCTTGAGATTGTTGATATTTTTCAACAATTTTGGTTCTCAAGTGCTCAAACAGTTCTCCTCTCCTCTTTCTGTTGTCCATGCTTAGTATGGCACACACAGACACACAATGCAAAGACTAAGTGAACTTCTCTCCTTTTTATCTGCTTTCAGGTGTGATTTTTATATTGCCCACACCTGTTACTTGTCCCAGGTGAGTTTAAAGGAGCATCACATGCTTGAAACAATCTTATTTATCCACAATTTTGAAAGGGTGCCAAGAATTTTGACCAGCCCATTTTTGCAGTTTTGTGACATTATGTCCAATTTGCTTTTTTTCCTCCCTTTTTTTGTTTTGTTCCAATACACACAAAGGGAATAAACATATGTATAGCAAAACATGTGTTACTGCAATACTTTTCTGTGAGAAATACTTGATTTTCTGGAAATATTTCTGGGGTGCCAACAATTTCGGCTATGACTGTATGTACTGATAAGATAAAATAGAGGAGAGTTCAGGGGCAGCTGAAAAAAATGCCCAACTGCTCCTAAACATCTGTTTACCAGCAGCAGTGTAAATGAAGCCTAATGCCTAAGTCAGCTGGAATTTTTTCATCGGATATTCCGACCGTGTGTGTGCCCCATCAGACTTTTTCCGTCGGAAATTCAGACGGAATTAGATAGAGAATATGTTCTCTTTTTCTCGGAATTTCCGTTAGTCTGGATGCAATTCTGACGGACTAAAAACCACGCATGCTCGGAAACAATTCGACACATGCTCAGAAGCATAGACCTTCATTTTCTCGGCTCGTCGTAGTGTTTCACATCACCGCTTTCTTGACGGTCGGATTTTAATGTGACCGTGTGTATGCAAGACAGCTTGAGCGTAATTACGACGGAAAAAAAGGTTGTGTGTGCGAGGCATAAGAAGGAATATAAGAATTCTCACCTTTTGAAAACTAGAAAATCTCATTAAACAATATAAATATTATTGTGACAGCCAGCATGAGTCTGTCTGTTGTTTCAGAACTGTGGAGATGAAGCTAGTAGTACGGGCAAGGAAAAGTGAACTTGTGCATGGCAGAATTAAATAGAGAAGATTATAAGATGAAATATGAAGGTTAAAAGTGAGTAGGGTTGTCAGTTGAGGACAATGTTGGTAAATCAAGCTAGGATGAGATAAAACAGATATAAAAAGAATAAACCAGACTTAATACCAGGCAGAAAGTCTAAAATAAGGGTGCATAGTCTGGGCAAACTCTGCCACCTTCAACAGCCCTCTTTTTCAAAATTTCAATGTGTCAGGTCCCTCATGTCTTATGACTTGACAGTCGAGGTCACTAGAGTTTGGGGCATGCTGGTAAAGTGGCACTGGATGGTTCAGTTAAACTACAACAGACTAAAGCCCTGTAC